>OY783213.1:13874640-15168665 GCA_963678705.1 Panorpa germanica
CTCTTCACCCCAATTAAGGTTTCAAAAATTGTTGCCTACCAATAATCAATCAATTAAATATTTGTAATAGTATAATGACCATTTATCATATTTTACAAAACAAAATACTTAATAGAAATAATATTAATGTAAGTGCAGCTCTGCTTGCTACATATAACATCATAAACGTTCAATTATATTTATCTTTATCGATATCTAACGTTCTACTCGATAAATTATTGAAGGTCCCCTCTTGGTTGCTCTATGCGGGGTACATCTTATACCCAGTTACAGAGCTACAGCAACATCGCCATGGCAATGTCATTAGAACAATTTAAATTGTTCTTAAGATGACATATCACCCACTATTTATTTTTTGAACTAACTTAAAAAAAAACAATTGTTAAACAATGATAATAACTGTCAGTATCGGGAACTGAATCTATAGCGATGCTGTATGTATCAATTATGGAGATTTATAGACAATGGTTGAATCATTATTGTAGTTTAGTTCAAGCAGGAATATAAAAGGAGAGTTCCAAATAGTTGTTATAGAAAATATTGTAATGTTTCTATGTGTAAGTTCTATTATGTATCGTGAGTCATATTAATTGTACTGCGCCCTTTTTAAATATAATGATCCTATTTAAAGTTGATATGTCTGTTCTCAAGTACTTAGTACATTAGGTGGAAGCTTAGAAAGATGGATTAAGGCGTTTTCTAATCTATAAAAAGAGTTTTCATTCATTTAAAACTAGCTGATCCGACAGACGTTGTCCTGTCCAAATTTCAATACATTTTTTCGTCAGTTGCGCACATAGTAGCATAAATCCTATAGAAAAAAACACTTTCAATTTTTCTAAAATTTGATTTCAATTTTCTGGGCATTTTTCCAATCTTTTACTTAAAAATCCTATTCAGACTATTACGAACATTAAAGAAAAAATTAACTAAAACGGTTCGGTCGTTCTTAAGTGATGCGCTTACTTATGAATAACATTTAATTTTTGTTTACATATATAGATACTAAAAAAAAATGAATGAGCTAAAAAAGATCAAAATTTTGTCTTACAGTTTATAAATAAAAAGAAGCATGAGGCATTTAAAAATAAATTATTGTTTACATTTTTCAATAAAATGTATTGCATTTTCGTTCACTACTAAGCAACATGAACAGTTTTATTAATAGAAAAGGACATTAGAATTAGAATTATGTATGTAGGTACCTGTCTACTTATCAGCATGCAAGTCGTTGCACGCATTATATTTAGTATTTTATATAAGGTTACTTATACAAGTGCGTTCATTGTTCAGTATTCTATGCATTGATACGGCGGCATTGCGAACGGGAATGATTTGATTGAAGGAATGAGCGAATGGAGTGACGTCAACTAATCGAATGATCACCAAATTTAACCTTAGAAGGATGCAATTCTAAAATTTGTAAAATTTTCTAAAGATTCTTGTATTTAGCGTACGTGCCATAGTCCAGAAAACATTTGCATATACATACTATATTCATGCATATGCAGTTGTGATGTAAAACCTACACTGTGTATCTTATATGTATATGCAAATGCAAAGGTATGTGCATATTTAAACACTGCTGTATGTACTGTTATTTCATGTATATGCAATATAATATACAGAATATTATTTTCACATTATGGAGCGTATATGAATATACAGGGTATATCTAAATTTATGTGGAAGATGCACTCAAATTACAAAAAATGATTTTTAGATCTAGAAAGTCATTAAAATCATTATGCTCATGTTAATTAGAAAATATCCGTGCGTTTCTGAAATTCCAGAAACCTATTATTCTAGATTAATTTAGTTTTTATGTTTTCACTTACAAAGCGCGCACGTGAGTCGTTAACATTTGTGTACTGATTAGAAGTACAAGAGAAATCAAAGAAATTAAAGAAAATTATTGATATTTTATGGTTTATTAACAATAATTATTAATTATCTACTGTTTCTGTTATTAATTTTGATTGCTCATAAACTTCGACTGCATTGGAATGCTGCGAGTTTCTGGAAGTCTAGAAGAATTGGGATTTATCAATTATATGTGTTATTAGTTTCTTGGTCTACATACGTTCTGGTAAATATTGACATTTAGTAAGATACGGTCAATTATCGTATTTTTTTCGTGCTCTGATGGAGTATTAAACTCATTTCCTGTAGCGTAGTACCTTGGAATGCCGGTCGAACTATATAAACAAATTTTTTTCATCGTTTCTTTCTCTTGTTGTTGCATTATAAATTTCTATTTGATTTTCTCTACTGATTTTTGTTATACTTGATCACACTCGCGATAACTAAAATTTAACAAAAGAACTTCTATAAAAAGTTTAAATGGATTTTTCTGGTTAAAAAGAAATTTAAAATATATAATGACGATTTAATGCAAGATTTAATTATATATTCATGTATATTTTAATTTGTAAATGTAACTCTTTTTTTTATAAGAAATTTAATTTATGATTTCAATTTTATTGTGTGCAAAGTAATTTTAAGTTTAATACCTTCACGGTGGCAATAATTATTTTTGTGTTTGATTAATATTGTTGATAGTAATTCGATAAAAATCAATTAATTTTCGGAAGAGGTATACGGTGAATTAATTCTACATTTACGACCCAAATAGAATTAAATATGAAATGTAATTACGAATTATTTTATTGGATTCAAATCATACACGCCAAAAAGACGTCGTATCGCGACGGGGGTAAACTCTAGTACATTTAATTGTATTTAGTGTAAATTTTGTGTAAATGCGAGGCGTCTGTGACCCCAAAAAACAACATCTTAACTGCTTCCATGCAATTCTCTTCCCAAGTGATATTAAACACGTTACATGAATTTTTGAAAGAGGTAAACATTTCATCAGATATCTTATTGATCCTAATCTACATCCAACACATAAGTCATGGAACAATGCGCTATTTCACCAGGAAACAGACTTAGCCATGCAAAATGACATCTAACTGAAAAGATGATATTTATCTAACATGCACTTGCTTGGTAAACATTTAAACATATTTTTGTTTCGTTTTATAAAATTATATACTAGCTGTAATAGTCATAGTGGGTGTGGTGCCCATGAAGGTACAGATATATACTAGACAATTGTACATACTCGTATAAAATAAACGATTTAGCTTTAGTTTGTACGTACGTGCGTTGTCGGTTCAATGTTTGATTGATAGACAGGATAATGCGGCTTCATTTGTATTTGATGAAAACATTTCTAAAATAAATATTTGTTGTATATGTAGGTTGAGTTATTGTAGATAATAATGGAAGAAAATAATACAAACAGAGAAATTAATTGCTGGTTGTTAAATTGTAAGTAACAATTCATATTATTACTGTTATATTTTTTACAAATTTGCAGTTTAAATACATTTCATTATAACAATATAAAATATTGCTTTGATGAAGTGAACGGTGAATATGATCGTTATATAGTTTATAGGCTAGTTTAAAAGAAATAACGTTTAGTGCCTTCAGAATTATTTCAAATTTGTGAGACTTATAATTAAACACCCGTATTATAATTATCTTGGAACAAATGAAAAATATTTCAATAAGTATCAAACATTTAATTTTCTTTAACTTCCAAAAAAGTTCTTTATACCGTGGCGTGTAATAATGCTCTTTTGTAACGCTTTTGTTCAAGATCTTCTGTCTTATAACGGCTTCACACCAGAGAGACAGTTTTGAAAACAGTTTTGTTGTCAAAGAACAAAACAAAAACATGTTTTGTTTTTAGTGTTTTTCTATATGTCCCATAAAAATTATAATCATGATAAACAACAACTGACAAGCGTAAATGTTCACAAAAAACTAAACTGCGTGTTCAAACCAAGCATACTAAAAAACAACAACAAACGTGTTTTCCTTTAATCTTACCGACTCCACATGGGAATGTGTTTTATTTACTAAAACAGCAACAAAAGACAAAAATGTTTAAAGAGCTGTCTCTTTGGTGTAAACATTGTTATTTTTGTTCGTGTTTTATTGAACTGTCTCTCTGATGTGAAACCGGCATTAGAATTAAAGAATACTTTTACGATAAGAATCCCCAAAACCTTCTAGTTTAGTTTATCATTGAGATTACTGATTACTTACGAATTACGTCATTTTCACACTACTAGTATCGATAAAACTGTCAGAGTAGACTGCCAACTTCCTAGACGTTAGACATATTTATCATTTTCTGAAAATTCTATAAGTGTTCTTCCATGACGTATGGATAATTCCATACTCAAGAAAGACGAGATTTAAGTTGAAGAAAAGTATTCTGTCCTTGACCATTTTCATACTCACATTTTAAATATTTCTTGTTGGTATAATTGGCTGAATTTACTGATTACAAAATTGCACTAAAATTTAGAAATTACTTATTAGTTAACAACATAATAATACTATAATGCTAATTCACTCTTTAGTGGGAGGAATCCATCGATATTAGTTACGAGTTTCTGTCTCTCTTCAGATAAAAAACTTATTGCTGTACTTAGTACGACATATCATTGTGTTACGCACTGTTAATTTATCATGACTTATTAACCTCGGCGTTATCAAAGATGGCGTGACAGCTATTTTTGTATCATTGCAACGCAATTGTACATGCTCTCATCGCAATTACAAAGTTATAACAATATATTAAGCTTCGAATACTTTGGTTATGTATTGAGTCACAATCGACAACAAATTTATTTGTCTTTTAGAGATTCTATAGTTTTCTATAGCGAATTTAGTTTTTACGCTGTATTTTGCGATCTATTCATGACATATCTTGTCTCCTGCATCTAATTAAATGAAAGCGTCTCATTAATTTCTCATTTTTTGTTAACTTCCGTAATTATAAACATAGAATACATTTTTTTAATTTTATTTTCAAATACAACCATCGACTGACGGGCAGTGTTACCCTTTTTCAATATTAAACTAAGATATAAATCTGACATCTTCGTTTTATTGATATGTAAAATGTTATATTAATTAAGAATGAGCAAACTAATTGCTCGGAGCACAATTAGAGTGTCAGTGTAAAATCTTTCTTATTCAGGTAGAGTTGTACTTTTATTCATTTTATATTGCATCTTTTAATTAGATATCAATCTATATAATATGCTGTTGGAAAGTTAATTATAAATTAATCATTAAAAGGTTTTTATTTAATTGACTGCTTCCTTATTGTGATAGAATATGACATTATTATAAACTTTTTATAAATTGTTTTTTTACTTTAAAGTTTATTTTATAGATTTTACTGTATACAACTTTTATCAGTTTGATCAGTATGAATCAAACAAGACATTACTCCAAATTGCTTCTGTATGTATTCAATGCCGAATTCTCTTGAGTGACTAGAGCTGCATTGGGTGTAGTTATGAAATAATATTAACAAAAATAATAATAATAGACTTCATTACATATACTTAACACATCTAAATATAAAGGGGATATATAAAAACGTAGTAGATACCAGAGTCCAAATTTTAGACCTACCCTGCTCCTAAAATAGATCTTTGCTTCTATTTTCATCCTAAAAACAGTACAGTGAACCTCGTCTCATCCTATACGTTATTCTATGATCTGTAATGACGCGTATAAACTGTAATTTTTTTTAATCAACATGCCCAGTAAACAGTTAGGTGAAGTTTCCAGTTTTGTGACGTTTCTATCACTAATGCACTTCAATTATAGTTCGCATCAACATTTGTATTCCGACAGGTAGAATGATTTTGCCATTTGCCGATAAAATAGACATTTAATATGAACGACTGTGGGAAACTGAATTGTAAATGATTTGTTTCATGATAAAAATATCATACGCATCTTCCTCCATAATGTTTACTGGGTTTATACTGGATATAATTGAAAATTTATTCGCTTTTTGCAATGTTCTTTATTACAACGTCTCTCCAGACGTCAAAATACCAGCACACGCTCTTCTAGAATATTTATAAGATCCAGCACAGGTGTTTCTTAACGAGTCAAGTTGTCTCGTCTCACGCCGCTGTGTTCTTCACCTGGACTAAACTGACCATACTAAACTAGGTACGCATCTGTTATGAATGGTTATTCTTGTTGACTTGTTACAAACTTGGAAGCGTGGATGTTCTCGATGCACTCTTGCGAACTTCCTATTGTCGTTGATGTAGGATTAAACTTTATACTTTGTTGGCCATACAATTTAGTTGACTTGTAAAATTAACTTCTTTTTGTATCTAAATTATACCTAACAATACTCATTTTTTTTATTAGTAAAGTTGTATAAATAGTTTTGTATATATGTATGTATACTTTATAAATGTTTTTTATTGGTTGCTTTTACCGGAAACGTGGGATAATGATTCTATTTACTAACATCAATTTAAATGTTATTACTGCATTTTAAATTTAATTTAATTGTGGTCAACTTTTCATAGAATGCATTTGTATTTATTATATGTGATTTTAATCAATTTTTATTGTGAGCTTTCGGTTTTTAATTTTAATTATAATTATTTATGTAGGAGAATTCAATAAAACTACATTTATTAATAACACATACAATATACAAAGAATTACATTTATTTTTATTTAAAATGAAATTTGAAGGTACCATGATTTGTGGCAGAAGATTGCTTTAGATAATCCTGGGAGGAGATATGGGTCTGTTGAAGACTGGATACAATTTAATTTGGCGACACTGTTTTTCTTAAATTTTTTGCGAAACTCGGACAAACTTTACAAGGGTGAATGAACTAACAGTCTAATAGACATTGGTCCTCTCAATATTTTAATGTGATAATGGTACTACGTATGTGCATTGAAGTTTCTTCATTTGTAATACAATTAATTCCTTAATATCTTTACTAGCTAAGTTTCTATCTATTCGAGAACAACACAATCATTGAACACACAAAAATATCAAGATAAAATAAGACAAATCATTTCTAAATAGAATGCACAGCAGTGACCCACTTGCTCATAAAAATTGGAATATCTTATACCATATAAAAAAAGCACGAAATTTACAAAAGGTATTTTCATAATAAAATTTAATCCTGTATTTTATAATTTTTTCTTCCGACGTCGTTTAAGATTAGATGGTACTATTAACTTATTTATTAATTTAATGTGTGTGTCGGTAGACTTTACATTCTTTCAATATTAAATCACGTAATTACATCTCAATGTTAACCTAAACTTGAAACTATTCTAACATTTTTAATAATTCCAACAGCAATGTTTGATTTTTATGCGCTTGTCCTATATTTTCTTGCTCCCTACTCCTCATTGTTTCTCTCCCTTTACTATTTCTTCTTGGCTCTTATCTCCCCATCCACCTCTTGTCTTCCTTGTCTCCTCACCACACATTTTCTATTTTCTGAACTAAAGTTTATCTGTTTCTACTCTACCCTTCCTTCTCTTTCTTCGCTTCTTCTCGCTATCTTCGCCATCCAATGCTTCCCTTCACTGCCTCCTTTTAATAGCTGCATAATCTTCTTTTCACTTTTTACTCTTTTCTCACATGAATACTTGATGTGCTCCAGTGTTTTTATCTCTGATTAGATGATACTGTTTTAAAGAAAATTAAGTTGTCTAATTGTTCAACGGCATCGGAAAGTTGTCACAAAATTCTATTCTTAAAATCTTATCTATTGTTAAAATTGACAATGTTTATTTGGACTCAAATATTAAGTAACACATTTAGTGACTCGTTATTAGAAGAGCTTAACTTATACGGGTTCCTATAGTTTTCGTTTTTAATTATTAGTATATAACTATGAATCCGACTAAGCGAAAATAGGACACGAATTGAGTATGCTGCTTAATAATTTCTGTGACCTTTCGTAACCTCATCAAAATTCCTTATTGAAAATCCCGTAAAATTTATGAGAAACCTAAAGTCTCACACATACTCAAACCAAAATTATAGAGCTACGTTTTATAGATTTATTGACCCATTTCCTTTCTCTTTGGGTATTTGATAGGTAGGTGATACCAACGATTTAATAGCTTCATTTTATAACGCTGCAATAATTCATTAAAACTCAAATAAAATTTGTGATTTTAGGGTCAATAGTTTCAAATTTCAACACGTTTTACGTTAGCTTGTTATTTTTTTGTTTTCTTATAATCAATTCAACTAATCTGGTAAAGTCTATATATCAATTTTTAATTCGATAATATATCAAATTATCTCTGTATTTTGATTTATTTGACAGTTATAAATGCATTTATTTTAAAGTTAATCATACCGTAACGTGATGAGCAGTGGTTCTAAAACTTGTACCGTGTAACTACGACTTAAAAATCGTACACATACATGCAATATCCAACATTTGTTGTAAGAAGTTGTACAACACGTCCGCACTAGTGCGACATGCTACTTAATACGTCGGAAGCTTTCATATTTCGAACGAATTCCTTCAACCTGCTTTAGAAAACCGTAATTTCTTTATATGTTTCGACTTAGCTTTGAAATATTTTTGTTTCATAAAAATACTTATTAGTGTCGCATGTTTATGTCGCACTAGTCTGTACGTTAAAAGTACAACGCATTTAGTACACTCATATCTAAATGTCTTGCTTATGAATGATAATATATAAATGTTGAATGTCGCATGTTTATGTTGCACTAATCTGTACGAGGCATTACTACAGAATTTTATGATGGAAATATGAAATTTGGTACAGTAAAGTAAATTATGACTTTTAAAACGTTGGAACATGTGTAAATTGAAAATAATCGCGGCACACATATTAAGAATGTGTGGTTTTAATTCATACGACATAATACAAATTTGATTAAGAACAGTAAATCAAATAATTCAGTATCTGGTCTGGTATAAGTATTATAATTTAAATACATAAGCATTAAGTATTAAGTATTTATTGTTACGTCATAAATTTTGTAATTTATTTTGGAAAGTATATTAACCACAATGCAACGGTGTTTTGATTTACGTTTGATATTGTTCATCTGATTGCATTTTGTAGAGCAGCGTACGTTTAAATCAGATGAAAATACTCTGAGGCAGATAAATGACATCTCAACAGATGTTCTCATGTTCTCCTGGTTTGGATTTATAAGCTTGATGAAATAAATGATAATTTTGGTTTCTTGTATTTAATAGCATGTACCAATGAACATGATTGTAGTATCGTTCTGGATTATAATTTACAACTTTGTCTTAAATGTCACGGTACATGAAAAATGTCACAAGCAGGAAATGACAACTGGTAGCGATTTCATATCAAAGTGTGATGTATCACTTTGATAATGTCATTTTGAATTTTACATCGTGTGAAATGAAAATATGTACTAATAGAATTTGTAAAATATTTTTCTTATTTAAAAAAAAGATATCATATTTTTTAAATTACCTTATTAATTTGTGAGAATCTGTCATTGTTTAATTAGTAAGTTACTTTCAAACACACAATCCTGAATTCTGTTGCTTCGATAGCAGAATCTCCCAAGACTCACAAACCAGAAGAGGCTTTCCAGAATCTTATTTGTGACAGGAGACAATTAACCAAAATTGTCTAACTGGCAGTTATCAAAATCAATGTAGAAAAATTTCTCTTATACCATATTTAAAAGAAATACAATGAAATCTGTGCAATGAACGCAAGCAAATATTTTAATTATCTGACGAATTGAAATGGAAGAATAACTGCGCTGTTGCAAAAGTTAAAGAAACTCTTTAAAATAAGGAAATATTGTTATGTAGTAGAAATCACTAGTAACTTCTTGCATTTGTTGTGTCTATGATCAGGGAAAGAAGCATCAGTTATACCATAACTTAAGTTTAAATAGAAAAATGGACTTTTCAGATAACTATCGGAATGTACGTTATTTGCTCTACAATTATGTCATACAAAGCTACAATTTAAATTCAACCTAGGCTTATGATAAACTTCAGTAAATTAGAAATTGAAAAATCGACCCTAATTAAATATTACATTTATACTACTACAATACTAATTACAGGTTTATTAAGTTTTAATTTATAACTATTAAGTCATTATGAAGCAGTTATTCGCAAAACATAATAAATGGTTTTATTCAATGAAAAATTATTTAATTATTTTATTACTTGTTATATTTACATACGTATGTATTATAAATAATTGGTTAAATTAACATGCACAAATCAAGACCATAACATTTGTTTACACCGTTAGGATTTAAAATATCGTCCGCTTCAAGAAACACATTTTGTAAACTGCTTGATATTCATTCAACACTTGGTAGAGTTAGGCTAGGCGCACATTAGAGATAAGTATCTCCTCGTACGGTCTTATTAGATGGTTTTACTGCATAATCTTCTTCCGATACGCTAACATTAAAAATTTCATTTAAAAAATAATTTCAGAAGAACTGTTTTCCTCGTCATAACATAACAAAGAAATAAATACGAGTATAAGAAAAGTGTGCTGAATATGGAGAAGTTTTGAAATTTTCCGTGAAGTTCTTTTCTTTATTACAGTTCCTTCTGTGTTAAACATACAAAAATTGTAAGAAATTTTGTCTTCTATAAAGCTGATAATAACTCTTATTTATCGTAGAACCCATCAATATTTCAAGATTCGTTATTGTTTCGTGTCAAAATTTCCGTTATCCATATCGTTTTTAGTTATTATTATTATTATTAATTGTTCGCCTTTCGGCTTTACAATCTACATTCTTAATACATTTCATATACTTCAACTTACAATTAAATTTAAACTATTCTAGACCTTTTTTATTTCCAAAAGTACTTTCTGCTTCTTCTTCTCTTGACCCTCTTCCTTCATTTTCCCTAGTCTTCCTTCTGTACTGGTCTATTCCCTAGTCTATTTTTCTGGGCTGAAGTTTAACTGTTTCCTCGCTACTTCATTCTTTCTCCTGCTTCCCTTCACTGCCTCTTTTAGTATTTCCTCTCTCTTCCTGTTCCTTGTGCAACCCAGCCACCAGCTTATTTATTGTCCTGTTTTTCCTTTCCTTTTTACTATTTCCGCCATCCACCTCTTTCCTTCACTGCCTCCCTTTAATAGCTGGCCAATATTCCTTTCGCTCGCTACTTTTTCCTTACACTCAAACTTAATGTGCTCCAGTGTTTCGTCCTCCGCTCCGCACATTCTACATTTTCTTTCCTCACTACTTTCCCAGTATCTGTTTCCTTTTTCCTCATTTCCCAATCTAAACCTTGCTGTCCTTCTTATGTGTTTTATATCTTTTTCTATAAGGTACTGAGGCTCATTATTTTCCCATAACCTTTTATATCTTGTATTATAGTTGCTTTTTTCGATTTTAGTTTCTTTTCCAACAACAATCTTGTCTCTGATGTGCTTCCAGCCTTACTTAAACTAATCCTCGTTCTCGTATAATTATTTTAATAAAATGTTTAAACATGCGTTATAATTAAAAGTTAATGCATGTAATTAATTAACGGTATTTGTGATATAAATAAAGTAATTTTCATTTTAGTACGAGTATAGTGACTGGTGTTGAAGTTTTGAAGTATTTGTGTTCATCGCTCTATATAACAATAAACTAATTAAAATGTTAATTTCGTTTGAAGCCGTCATGACTTTGAATCAGCGCCCAAATCGCGGTATCCGAACCGAATCTCTTTAAGATCCATTTAACGATATTTTGCCGGGCCAAACTGCCCGACTGGCTAACTTACGTTACCTTTAAAGCGGATGTATTATATTATAGTTATTAATATTATAATTATACTGCATTTTAATATAACTGTGTTTTTATATTGGGTGATATTTCAATGGACCTAAATACCCGTGAAATTATGTTTATTCAATATTTTGTTGCTAAATTTGGTAATTAGTTTAATATTTCATGGGAATTTTGTTTCAACTTGGTTTTTGCGGTTGCTTTTACAAGTTAATACAAATACATAATTCTTATTTTAAAACTTGTATTCATTTAATAAATTTAAAAGATATCTAAATTTGTTTACACTTGATATGATCATTCGTTATCGAACATTTCTTAGACTGTTCTCACGCTAGAAGAAACTATTTGTGACGGTGACTTTTTCCGTATTGTTATAAGATAAAGCCAAGATTATAGATAAACTTTGATATTACTAGTAAAATTTACTACTAAACTATTACTAAATATTACTGTATCGAAGGTAATAAAACTGCATATTCTTTATCTGCATTATTTGTCCCTATCATTGATAGGCCACTGATGGCCTCTAATCGTAAACACAAAGAAGACCAAGAAGTTTCAAAGCAAGTACGGATTGAAAATTTAAAATATAAATTTCCTCCCTTTTATCTTGTGGAAGTCTTCTAGCCCCATGTGCGTCTATAGTTTCTAAAGTTGCCAAGCTACTCAATTGTATCGAGTCTCAATTTACTGTGTTGGTGCATGCTCAATTTTAATAGGAAAATGGTAGCGAAGGACACTGAATTCCTTGGCAAGGTTTTTTTTAACCAGTGACTTTAAAAATAAGAATGTTATTTGTTAATCTTTTTCAGTGTATTTTCTTTCATGGTAAGAGGTGGCAGTACACTACCTTGCATTCTCCTCTCGAGTGATCAGTGCTATAAATAAAATATAGAGTTCACATAATGCATTTTTCCTAATTTTTGAGTCTTGTGCACTCGCGATTAGATGGCATCAATAGCCCATAACATAGTATCGCAATGGTATAAGATAAACTTCACATAATTAAAATATTTTTTCTAATAATTAAAATAGATCAACATGAAATAACTGTAAAGCAATACCGTAAACTACATATAAAAATAAGGTAAAAACTAATTTTCACACGAGCCCTCAGTATTTTATAAAGGTGCATTCCAGTAGCAGCACCATATCCTGGCTTTTGACGGTACTTACCCACTGACAATACTAACAATATCGTGTGCTGATGTTGATTGTTACTGGGAAGGGAAACCGGGACTCAACGAGGCAATAGGAGAGACACAGACACAAGCACAGACTGATTCCAGACAGTTACTGTTTTACATTGTAATGCATTTTTTATAGATTCAATTATTGTTGTTTCATACAAATGCATCCGTGGAATGAGGAAGGTACACGGCATGGTGACGTCATTAATGCGTGTAATCATACTACACATGAATGAGAAATGAATTATTAAAAAATGTTGTTAAACATGTTCATGTCGAGTTAATATTCAAACTATGCATCGTTGATACTAGTTTTTCGCCACGTTGTAAGGCAACGCAAGCTGAGATTATTTCATTTAAAATGTACTTTTTTTTTGAGATTACTATGAGAGCATAGTATCTTCTAAAAGTTTCGAAAATTTCTATGTAAATAGAAAAAAATATTATTAAATTATAATAGTTTTTGTTTGAATCAATAGGAATTTCTTTTAACTAGTCTAGTACTAGTAGATTATAGTATAGCACCTTTGTATTATGTCACAGTAATCTTTACTGTATATTTCTCACAGTGTAGGAACGTATTGAACAATAGCAAATTAATTTTTTTATTCGTATTTAATACGCATTTGAGATATATACCAAATTTAAACTGTGTATTTTAAAAATATATAAATTGTGTCACACAAAGTTCATCGTTTTTTAACTGTCGCTATTGTCACGTCTTGTCAAACATTGTACTCTCATTCCTCCCTGTTGTGTTGTTACATATTTAATTAAAACCTTTTTTGGCTTCATTTTGTGTTTTGTTTTAATTTTTTGAATTGTGTGTGACGCCACGAAGCCTTGACTCCTTTTTAATACACCCCCATCCCTCCCCTCTCGGCAGGTCTTGTCACTTTTTGAGGACCCCGTACCCCGTCCAAAAGCCAATGCGATTAAGTTCAGTTTTTGATATTTTCTGATTTTTGTAAATTTTAACGGAAAAATAACATTTAGTTTTACTTTAGTTTAACTTTTAGTTTTTTAAGAATTTACTCATTCTTTTTATATTATCAAAGTATTAACTCTTCCTTTTTATATCTTCTGAATATGTTTATGTTCTCTAATGCATTGAAATAAATTAATAGTCTCGTTTTAATTGACCTGACGCGACTCATATGTAACTGTGATTTTGCATAAAAATATAACTTATCTAGTTTACATTATCTAATTGTTTTCGATATCGAAAACTTATTTTAAATTTATTTTGAAGGCGACGATACTTGAGAAATATTACCACGTGCATCTGATACCAACTTCTATATTTTCACCTTTCACGCCCGTACGCCCGTTTTTTATCAGCTTTTGAATATTTTCATAAATCAAATGCTTAACTATCAGTTCTTCTGAAATTAATTAAAACTTCTTTCTACTTGACTATGCTTAATTTTGATTAGTGCTATTCTAAATCCAATTTAAAGTAAATTGGTTTGTAAATGATGAGCTTGAATAAACTATTAATAAAGAATTTCCAAAGATACAAATAATTTATGATATTCCAGCTCGAGATAATTCTTCCGAATTATAACTTCTCAATTGTTTTATCTTAATAATACAGATGCATACTCTGCGGGCTTGACTTGCAACAGCATCTTGATGCACTACTTCAAAAGCCTCTCCACTTGGAACGAGTTTTTTTTCTATAGAACTTATAATTAGTGGTTATTTAATAATTTACATTATATTATTTATGTTTTCTCTTTTAACTAATTTCTTATATCACGATTGTGATAAATTACTTATACTGTAGAACTACTTTACTAGTTTACTCTTCTCTAGATATCTGTTACGCATCAATGAACTGAAGATTGAACATAATACAAAGGAAAAGAAAAGATACTGCTCTTAAGACTTTTTCTGTTGTGTTCACTTTTTTTGAAACAGAGGTCGTTCGTGAGTTCAACTTGTTAACAATATTTATAAATAAATAATTGTTTAATTCAATTATAGTATCAGTTTTTCAATAGTTTACTTTATTTAAATACAGCTTTGTATTTGCGAACATAGTACGTATAGTTTTGCAAAGATTTAAAATGATATTTATATTTAATAATTGCCTATTTTCGATCTTATAATGATTTCTATCCTCCATTGGCGCACTATGTTGTCAAATTTTATTGTATCTCTTGTTTGAAATATTGTTTATCAGCTTGTTGTTATCAACCGCACTGCCCTGATTTGTTTAATATGTTTCAACTGTTTATTAGTTCTCATACCCAAAATAGAATATTGTCTTGCTAATTCCAAAATCATCTAATAGCTCCGTCTCTGTAGTAAAAAATATTGTATACAAAACTTGTAGGGAATTGAGTTCTCTGTAAGACTGAAAATAACTATTTTTGTCATAGGATTCACTAGTAAAAAGATATTGCTAAAAAACCGTTTTTGCCGCATTTTTCCAAGAAGTACCCTACTTTGCGGGCCATAGCTGCGTCTCTGTAAGACATACAAAAAAATAATGTATACAAAACTTGTAAGGAATTGAGTCCTCTATAATGTTAGTAATACAAGTTAGAAGATATTGCCAATAAACCGGTTTTTGGGCGCCATTTTTCTAAGATGTTCTCTGTTAGATAACTTGAACTTTTCATTAACAGCTCTAACTTTAAAGAATATCCAAGCATTAGAACTACCAGACCTCATATTAGGTAAAACTGTAAAATTCTTAGATTAAAGGTTAATTTTGTACCTCCCACATAAAATAGTGTGCAAGATTCAACTTGATAGCATGCTACTAGCGAATTTAAGCTTTACATTTCTAGATGGAAAGATTAATAAACTTCGTAATCTAATCTAAAATTCGACGTCATAAGAAAAAAATCAGACTAAGAAACAAAATAAGAGAACAGGTGGTTTGGGATCCACAATGTGCGAAACTTATTAAAAGTATTGGACACTTGAGGTTCTGATAGCCAACTTTATCAATATATAGTACAGTTATACAGAAATTAAGTCATGATCCATACCCCATTCTTAACATCGTGAAAATATCTTGTAAAATTAATCTCTAGAACTATTTCTTTAATACTAATACATGTTTTTTTCTTTTTCAGGTAAGTTTCCAAGAGTTAACATCTCTTACTTATTGTGATAGTGTGGGACCGTGAACATCATTCTGTAAGATCAAAACTTTTCTTTATAATGTATAATCGTTTCTACATCTGTTATATTCTTACTTCTTTAAAATGAAATAACTGGGATAGTATTCAGCATCCAGTATCCTGGTAGGTAGTGCGATCACGATTCTCTTGTCAGTAACTTACTGACGTTACTGTTATTCTTATTTACGATCTTTCCAACTACAAGTATTCTTTAGTTATTAGTTTAATGTTTTATATTGTAAAACATATTTCTGATTATAATGTTATCATATTAAAATCATCACTACGTGAATATTCTCGTACTTTGCATATGGATTGGTCGTTCAGGCTTATTTGTTGCTATGTTTTTGTTAAGAACGCACTACGATAGATTGCACGTCAAAATAACTACACTGCGTGCAGTAAATCTTAATCGATTTTGCTCCACTCCTAGAGGTGTGCGATGCCAGCCTATATTGGCCATAAATTCGCGAAGTTTGTGCAGAAATTGCATCTGCTTGTGTACATGGAAGGTGAAACTTTAGGTATGTAGCACAACATGAACCGAACACTGTTCACCGCTGGCATGAGAGGTGCAATGTCCACGAATATACCCTCATTCACATACCACTCAACTCACCCATCCAAAATTAGGCTACCTATGTTTACCCAAAGCTATCGAATAAATTACAAAATAAATCCGAAACTTATAACAGAGAAGAGCGGTCTTAAATCTCTGCAGCCTCCGCTGTGCATGATATGCACGGTGGACCAACCATGCGTGACACGATGATTAGGTTGATAGGCTTACATTTTATTCAACACTAAACTCTTGTCCTACTGGAACTTCAATTACAATCAAGTTTCCGCTTCAGTTACAATGTTAATCTTAATATATACTTTTTTTTTCATCGAGTTTTTAGTTAGTATTTATTCTTTTTTATTTACTTGGGAAACTATTAGATAATTATTTTAAAGATGAGATTGCAGTGTATAGATAAATATACATATTTGTTGTTCCAGTGTTTCTTAAGGGGCGTTCGCGTTGAGGCAAAGTCTTGTATAAGTGTTTAAGATGTTTGTAACAACTGTTTTTTTCGAAAATAAATCTACTCTTTTTACCTTTTAAGGCTTGAGACTACCTACAAAAAAAAATATTCTTAAACTCGGTCCACGAATTTTAAGATAGCTAACGTATTTTAAGAGGTAGACTGGTAATTTTTTAGGGTCCTTGCTTTTTCATCGTATTAAAGAAATGTAAAGGCAAATAAACAAGATATTGTACCACAGTCATGCCCGGAAATCTGTTATTTGTTATTGAGTATTTCGCTATATGAATTGTTGAACAGTTAAAAATATACTTTTATTATGACTATTAACTGTTATATTTTATATTTCTCAGACGACAATCAAATAAAATCTTATAACGTTCAATGCTGAATAATTACGAATGTTTTTTTTAAATATAAAATAAACACATTTATTCAAATATGATGAAAGTTGCCATTGCTGTGATATTTACAAATCAAAGAAGCAATTTATTATCCGCAATTATTAAACGTGACAATATACCTGCAATAAAAGAGACATATAAGTTGTTTGTTTACGGAAATATATATAAAAAAGAGTGGGATATATTCCAAGGATCTTCAAACTGTAAAACGCGTTCAATTAAATTTAAATTAATCACGACAGATTACTGTATTGAATTATTATCAAATTATTATGTATTCACTAGATGCATTTAATACAGGATTTTAATAAAACTCTACTGAAATATTCTTTTTTATATGCAAATCATATGAGTCTAATTATTACAAACGCCGCTTTTTGTAATTTTAACACGGGATCTAATGCAGAATTCTATAATATAATGGAGAATATTTTTTAGAAATGTTTTGTTTATATTTCAAACGTAATGCAGGAACTTCATGAAAAGTTGATATTAATCATTATTGACCGCATCATTAACGAGATATTATTATTTAAAATGTGAATTGTTCAATTAACTCGAGAGATTAATCGAACAGTAGTACGAAATAAGCGCAGATTTTAAAATACGTATTTGCTTTAATATTAATACAATTAAAGTCGGTCTTAACTGATAGCCGATTTCGTTTCTTATATAATATTTTTTCTTTTTCTTCTTTAGTTATTTGAATTTGTTAATTTTATTTTCACTAATTTTTACAACGATTTTAACTAATTGGATCATCTTTACAGAGTTCTTTTATATCGTATTAATCGAGCATTTTTCATGGTATGATCTTCTAATGATCGATTAGTGTCTTTCAGTTAGCCCGATATATTTTCCAAAATATCTGTGCCTTGTAATTAAGTAATGTAATGAATATTTATGTTAATATATAATCAATTAAATTGACAATAATGAAACCCAGAAAATAAAACACTGATCGACACCGTAGATACAGCTGGATGGGATCAAGTATTAATGATATTACAGAATCAAGTATTAATGATACAGAATCGTACTATACGCAAAACATTGTATAGTAATAAAACACATTTTAAAATTTTTATCATTTCAAGTATCATTCTCAATGACATTTAGATTGCAGAAAGTTTCAGAAGCACTGTGACAGACTATGCATCAGTCTACCGATTACATGTTTTATAACTTTCTGACTTTATAAGTATTATTATTAAAATGAGAGAAAGATTAAAGAACGGAAACCAGGAATACTAAGAGGCTGAGATCTCAACGTTTCAAGTCAAGTCTCATGTCCTCGACATTGAATTGATATGTTGAAGTCCACGCAAACTGGATTTACATGCAACGTATTTTCAATGTATTGTAGATGAGGCAAAATCATATTAGTAAAGTATATCTTTGCAATTATTATTTTATTGTTATAAAAGTATGTTTATTGCACTTAGATACATTTAGTAATAGTTTAATTATAATGTGAGATTCTGCTAATTAAAGAAATATAGTACTTTTAAAATAGTATTTATTGTATTGTTAAATTATTATTTATTCCTTTATATGAAGAAGTTTCTCGATTTTATCTCCGTAATGCATAAATAACATCGGTACTACCAGCCGGCATGACCACAAAATCTTAAATGAAAATTAATAGTGAAAGTTAATTGGATTTAAGAATTTGAACTTACGGGCATTGTCGTATTACAATATGATTCAAAAGTAAGGTTTATTATGAACCTTGGTTGGTACTTTTACATATCAGAACTCATTTTTGTTGTGTTGAACATAACTACAGCTTAACCAAGCAAAATACTTCGGTTTTCGACAATTTTAGAATATAAAAACCATTTTTTTGATGTTAGATTTCAGTTTTGCCATAACGAAAGTTAAACTTGAATTTATAGAAACAGCTCTAAGTTGGCAAAAACTTTCGTAGAAATCTGTGCAAGCAAATTATATCGTACAAATGCTACATATACGTAAATACAAATATTCAACTTCACTTTGTCTTATTTTAATAACGAAACGTTCAAATATTTTCATTATTTTTATTCATACGCAAAAAATATCTTAATTTTCATCAAATTTTTTTAGTAAATATATTTATTTATTTTTGTTCTTATTACAAATGATTCGAACTTTGATTAAATTAATATGGACTCCGAAACAGTCAACCGACTTCATGAGGAAATCTACGATACAATGAAAAATCATTGTGTCACCTATTTATTTTTAATGTATATAGAAACGAAAAAGCTAAAATTCACCATCGTATTTTTATTATTTATACGGCTCTTACAATCGCTTTTAAGCATGAGTCACTGGCGACCTCTCATAATTTGAAGTATAGTTTATCTTTACTGATTTTTCTTTTACATAAAAATTTAATATGAAAAGCTAACGAAGATTTATTTACTAAATGCAAAGTACAAATTAAATCTATCATACGTGTGCATTACATATGAGTTTAAAGTTATAGATCTATATATATATAGAACTATGATGATTCTTCATATTATATAAATATAATCAGTTCGTGCTAAAATATACTTACAAGAGAACACTTTAAACTGTTAACTTGTACTTTTCAAATATACAACAAAATGTGAATTTATTCGCAATAAACTGCTGCATTCACATACATCTATTTCTGTTTAAACTATATCTTTCATCTAAAATGTTAATGTTTTAATTTGTAGTAATCGTCTCACTCTATCTTTATTTCTTTCTCTTTTACTCTCTTCGCTTCGCTGAAAAACTTCTCCAAGAGGTTACATCAGGTTATATTTGATGCAGTTTTAGATTCCAGGTCCTCTGCTATTTTCTATCCAGGGACTCGTAGCTAACAAGTGACATGCATTTGGAACACACACGCCTATTTTCTGTTTTATTTATAGAATTAGGTGTCTGTCTGTCATTACCCAATTCTAATAAAACGCGTATACATAAACATATACAGAAACACTAATAAAAGTGATTTGTTTTTGTAATCATAAAACCAATTTTTTATTGTCGTAATTGTGTAATATATTGAATCATATAAATATACACGCACTAATTTAAAATGCGCGCGGAAAAATTCTCTAGTTTTATGCAAACTTGTGATGCGGTGTTCTTTGCAGTGTTTTCTTAAATATTTTACACTTAGGAAGATACTAAGGTTGACAGCAGACCTTTCTTGAGAAAGACAGTCTTTCGTTTAGAAAGTTTTGTATTTGTCTTTCGTAATTTTAATCGTTTTAACATTTCCTGTTCATGTTCATGTAACTTTGATAACTGGACGCAGATACAAACAAATATGTTAGAATAATCGTTAGATTTTAAGTATTCGGATTATCAAAGACCTTCTGTATTATGTTCTATCTTTGATCCATTAACTTCACTTTTTAAAAAATAAAATTGCTCTACTTTTAAAATAAAAGCAGTCGTGCAACATCCAATCACGACTAAATAAGAAAATATATTTCTTAATAATAATTTCGGTTTCTACTCAACATAATTCCATAAAATTTTAAATCGCAGCTAAAAAGGCCCCTTAACGAGTTATTATATAACTGTTTAAATATAAATAGAATATGTTCCTCAGTGGGTTCCTGAGTTCCTGGGAGTAAAAAAATAATGCAAACACACTATGATAGATGGTGTGCAGCTGACAGGTACAACTGTGAAGCCGAGTTAAAACAAAACCGAACAAAAAAAAAGTGTAAGCTGCGAGACCGTGCATTTTAGTACAGCAAGTCTAACACATCGCGCATCGCTCTGTTAGGTATGTGTTGTAAGCTAAAGCTACGTATCCACGAAAAAGAATCAATTTTACTAAACGTTATACTGCACTTCCTTGGTGAATACCCAGCTAAAGATTCATTACTTCAGTCGTAAATAGTCGGTTCCGCTGACAATTAGACCACAATGCACTGTTTGCTTTAGCTACTCTTGCAGACGCCGAATGTAACTTGGAAATTAGTTTATGAATATAGTTTATGCAATATTTAAATAATCTTGATGTAAGAAATTCATTATTCTTTTAGTTTATAAACAAAGAAAACATATAATTAATATAATCTCTGTTATCACCATTCAATTTTAGTACAAATTTCATTTAATTCAATAATTTCTAGTTATTTATGATGCCGAAGCATCATATACACCACTGCCTAATAAGTTAACAAAAGAACAAAAATAATTGACATTTTTATAAAAAAAATATCATCACAATCTTCCGTCATTTCCCCTGTGCAACAGACATGTATTAATCGCCGCATGAGTAACCGCGAATATTCGAAAGGCATTAGGTCTAAGTTTTCAGGTTATGTGTTGCAAATTTTTTTTTAAATTTATAGTGTTATATTATCTATAATTTTTAAAATTAATTTTCATATGTATAAAAGAAGTAAAAAGTTACCTCCTCCCCCTCCTTAAAAAATAATCATTTATTATCACTAACATAACATTCTCTAATCTAAAATGAATTTATATTATTTTTAAAACAAAGACATTTTTTTAGTAAAAACAGAAAAATGTTTTAAAATTATAACAAATAAAAATACATGACGGTAAAATTACAAACAGATATTTGTATCTTAAATGAAATACAACAGTATCTTATTTTATTAAAATACCACATTCCAACTGTAATGATAATAATAATATATATCTTAATTAGTAGTTTGATTTTAATTCTTTTAACTCATAGCATAATAACATAACAAATAGTTACAATAGTTTTCTTCGGAAGTTTTGAAGATTTCTCTTTTTTTTTTTTTATCATGAATTTCAGGGATCGGGGAACCAAGTAGTAGAAATAGATCTTCAATAACCTATATTTCAAATGTTAGGCATCATTCAAATATCTTTTAAGTCTCGAGTATTCGTGCCTGAAGGCGCAGTGTCTGTTTCAAATTAATCACCAAGAGCTAACCATCTGTGGCTTTAATATCAGATTAAAATAATGGATGCAGCTTCCAACGATTAACTGTATTAGTTCTTTTTATTTGATGCAATTCAATATGAATTATGTTGAGTAATCTCCATCTGGATATTATAATTATAGTTAATTGTTCTTAAATTAGTAATAGGATGAATTGAATTTGTATGCTACTTCACAATGAAAGAATCGTCAAATTTTTTAAATGTAATATTTATTTTGCACTGTTCTTGCAAAAGAGTAATGTAGTTTGAAAGCAAAAGTTCACCTAAGCCATAGTAGAATACTCAAATGACTAAAAACGTATAACAACATACATTAGTTTCCCCTAACTTTTCTATTTTTAGTCACATTATTCAATTTCTTTTTAGAAGTAGTATAATTTTCCTAAATTATAAATTTGACACTAATTCATAGTCATATTTCCTCGACTGTCTCGATTTTGTATGAGAGTTCACCACGTGCGACAAGACGTGACAAGGGAGGTGGGAGTCATAAGCTTGATAGTATCATACCTAAACCAAAGAAAAGCAGAGGGACTCACAGTGCTTCTATATCATACGCGAAATTTGGCAATTGGTTACGCCCCTATGCTGAGTAGGTTGGTAGAACGCTCCCACTACTGATTTTATTGGAGAATATTTAAATTCTTCTGCAGTTTTCTTTTTTAGATGGTTTAGGATAACCTTCAATTTAGAAAAATTCTTCAAAATGGTACAAATCGCATCAAAATATAAAACTGTAATCATTTATGAGTCAATTTTAATTTTTTTTATATTTTCTCATATTTATAAATTAAAATAATATTCTTTTTACTCAGATACAAAGTGTAACGGTCTAATTAGCTCCCAAGAAACTGCCAAGTGTGAATCTAGCACTGCAATATAATTTTCTATATGAGAAAGAGAAAATGAACCTTGAAATTAGCTTGTGGCGAGATTCTCTCTCTCTTTTCATTGCTTTAATAATGATTGTTCTCCAAGATATTAACAAACATTAATTTCCTCGATTTTTCTTGTACTTATCCGCATTGGCTTCAAAGCTAGTTATCTGGTATTATAGACACGGTGTATATTTCTAAGCTATACCGCATTCTGCATAAGAGATTTTGTATGAGCATAACGTAACTGCAGAGTGCACATCCATCACAAGTTTAGTCAGTTGTCTCTTGTCATTCAGCTGTGACGAAGCTTACGAATACCATCAGCATCACCATCTAGTTGTTCATCTCCCCAGGTATTCACCGTTGATTACGTAACTGAATTCTGTGTTTAAACACTTCCACATGTTCGCGTTCTGAAGAGCGTTTGTGTCAGCGTGTGCTGGTGCAGTATTGTTGCTCGTTCGTTGCACTCGGTTCTCGATCTTCCGAGTCTGAGACGAAGTCAAGGCACAGAGCGACCACAACACCACAGCCAGAGCACAACTTCCTAGTGTTCTTGCACTCTAGACTCAGATAATTTTACTAATGGCTTGCATGAATTGCCAGCGCAGATGTAAAATTTATAATTATAACTAAAAATACCCGGAAGTCAGCACAACCGCGCTTTAGTACAATTTTTATTATTTTATTTCAGTAGAAATGGTCTTGCTAAAATACAAAATAGTTTTGTTTTTTTGTTATTTTTATTACTTTTATTGCAACACATGCTATAAATGAGAAACTTACATTAAATATTAACTATAGTCCAAATTACGCGAGTTGGTTGGCCAGTCGTACCTAAAAGAGGTTATAAGAGTCGCAAAAATCTGCGTCACGTTAATATTACACTAAAAATGTATAAAAATTCGATTGACTAAAAAAAAGTACTTTAAATCGCTTAGGTACGTTTGGCAACACCGCTAGAGTACATAACCTGATAACTTTAACGTAATGCCTTTCGAATATGCGCGGTTGTTCATGCGGCGATTAACTGTGCAAGCGACGTTGCCAAATTTTACATTGTGTTTTGAACAGCGGATGATTGTGATATTTTTTATAAAAATGTCAATTATTTTTGTTATTTCTTCGGAAACATACCATTTTCATTATTTTAATCGAAAGCTTGATGTTTTCTGAACCATATTCAATTGAAATAATAATTTTCTCCATTAGATACTTACATGAAATTTTTAATGAAATGCACAAGGTTATGAATACTTGTACATGAAATTTCCATTTTTTTAAACTTATTATTTCCTTAAAAGTTCCAGAAGCTACCCTTATTTAAATTTATTTATTAATTGTAGACTATCGTAGAACAAATTTACAAAGTCTCAGCAAGTTCTCTATTCTTTTTACTACAGTATTTCAAATATTTGGAACAATTATGGTCCATTATCACGTGTAAAATTTTGTAACTAATAAAATTGTTTTCTAAGATTCCTCAACTGTGGAAATGAGTCTAATTTATATTTACAAGGGATTTGTATTCTAATGTTAACTGTTAAATACAACCCTAATTCTATAATTAGAAATTTACTACTGAGGATCTGTGTAATTTTAGAACATGTAAAGCAAGCTATTAATTGCTTCATCCTGCCTAATTTTGAACACATTGTGGAGGTTATGTACAAATTGATTCCCAAACGGTGTTATCTTGTAACATTTATTTGTTATACTGGATTAGAGCTAGATTTTAACAACGGCCCTATTTTGCATTCCTTTCCTCTGACATGCGTTATGAATTTGAGTAGTATGATATTCATTTCTTTGTTAATATTAGCAAATAAAAGCTTAACTCAAAGTTGCATCTTCAATACAATGTTAACAAACATATGAATATTAAACCAGGTCAATTCATGACGCATGGCGTCAAAGAAAAAGTTACAGAATTGTGTGATAATTCGATTTGGCTCGTAATTTCGAATGTGTCTTGTGTGTGATAATTCGTTTAATTGATAACATGCTAAATAATTTATTAAACCGTGGTGCATTTGACATATATGAGGTTCCCAAAATTCACTCGTCTTTTTTGTCATGTTTTAATGTGGCCCGCTTGATTCAAGAGCTTGGAGACCACTAATCTTTTTACTAAATAGAAATTATGAAGTATATTTTTAGCACACCACACATATGTGGTAGTTATTTTATATCTTTTGCTTTACCTCAAAACTTAACTAAATACATACTACAACTTTATTCGTCTGTTAAATATTTAATGATGACACAGTGGGCGAGAGAATATCACAATAATATTTCCATGATTTGATTGTTATTAACTTATTAGGCAGAGATATAGCTCACACAAATATGGGGCTACGACACCACAAAAACTGCCAACATAGCTGTCGCTGAACTTGTAAATAAGCCCGTTAGACCCTGACATCAAATTACAGCTATTAATGAGAGATCATTTAAATACTGTTTATTAGTTACTTATTATAACTTCATAGATTTTCGATATTCTTAGCACGGTGTTACAAAACAATTACTTGGTTTAAATGCTTAAAGCAATGTTAAAGATATCTATACACTCATATATACTATAAATTAATGTGCAATAGCACTGTAATTTTAAAAAAATCTTAGATTCAATTTTCCTTCATCTAAATTGCCAAGAACTTCTTTGTATCTAACGTAAATTTGATATAGATTGATTTAAAGAGTCTCTGTTCTCTAACTCCAGAAAATACAAAAAATAATAATAAGAAACGAGATGGTAGCAGTGTGCTATTGTATCTACCTCTTCCAGTAGTAGTTATTTAAATGGAGTAATATATATTATTATGAATTTTCTTAATAAAATATAGAATACATATTTCAATTTGTTCTTCTAATTAAAAAGATATTTTAGTTGCAAATAGTATCATCTCATTTAAAACACTCTGTTTATAATATTTCTTGAGTTTAACTAAAACCACAAAATGGATCAAACGAAAAGATACAGTACATAGTAATAAGGACGACCACAATCTTACCGCATGAATGCAATTACAATAAAAAGTTAATTACAAACAAAAAAACAAAGAAAAATGTAGAAGTCATAAAAAGTGTAACGAAGTTTGTTGGAATCGTACACCTGTAGTTGTAGCTGTAGGAATTCGTTGAATTGTTTTACTTATCTGATCAGGTATTTTGTGATTCAAATTTCACGAGAAATTTTATTAGTTGATATAAAATGCTGAGAGAAATATTCCTATTGTGTGTGTAACATTACTGTAGTAAAGAAATCTATGTTTATATTTAGATAACGAGTTTGATAACAGAAATGTAAAATGATTTTGCAAAATTTATTTACACGTTTTACTTACGTTTTGATACTTTGAGATTAAATTACAACTTATGGGTTATTATTTTACACAAGCGTATCAATTTCATTTTCTTTATTATGGGAAAAATATTACTCAATTATTATTTGTTACAAACTGATATCAAATAAAAATATTTTGTGTAAGATTATACGATTTTGTTCAGAAGTGATTGAAGAAAACTAAATACAGATTCGAATCTTGTTAGAATCACTTTGGATTTGTCAAATGATTGTCTACATACACAAGGGATATCGTTTGCTGATTGCTATTGGTCGAAAACCGACATTAGCACCATCTATGATCCAAAACATTTATTTTGATATTTCCTATTAGCATTGGGCTTGTGTCCTCATTTTTTAGTGGTCGATTTTTCAATTGTTGATTGAAATTGATGTTAATAAACGTGTATTGGCGTGTCTTTTTTATTAAATATCTAAATGTTGACGGAGATATAGTAATTAAAAATTTGAATTGTACTTTTAGCGCTAGAGATGGTCGGCCATTTGTATGACGTGAAATGCATTTTATACGTCAGTTATTTGTTGAGTATGTCAGTGCCGTGGTAATGTTTTGTAGCTGTTGGTAGTCGAAATTATCAAGTCAAGTCAAAGAATAGTTTTTTATAAGTTTTTATTTTATTTAACCGTGTTACGGCATACATAATATTGAAATTTTATTGTTCCTTGATATAGCTGTAAATAATATTTGATATTCTGATATATAAATACATATCGCAGAGATTTATGTGTTGTAAGGTTTGTAACCTGTAAACTTGTCAAGAATATAAGATAACGTTGAATCCCTTTAATAATTAAAGAGACTAAATTATTTTTTAAATTGTTAATATCTCCTAACATATAAGAAGTTATTAAAAAATAATGGAATATTTGAGGTTCTATTAACCCACTTTATCAATATATAGTACACCTTTATAAAAATTAAGACATAGGACACAAGCCCATTATAGATGTACCTGTCAGTTATATACTTCCTTTTACCCCGATCTTAAGACACTCTGATTCTCCTTTACCTAATCGTGTGTATAGCATAAGCTCGTTCATTCTTCACTGCACTATAGGAGAAATCGCACTAGGTCCCTCTCACTTAGAATAAAATTTCTGGACACGGAAAATACCGCTTTTAGCGAGCTCTCTTGATCCTCTATCTTCAATGAACTAAAATTTTCTGCGATTTAACATAAGAAGAGAATGAAGGGGATTAGAATTGTTTACGAAATACTGGAGTAGAAATGTAAAAGAAAAATACTAAAATAACATAAAAACAATTTGCTGGAAGCTGGCGTCGGCTTTATTCCTTCCATTATGAATACTGCACGATCCCAATACAGTTCGTATACTATAATATATATGTGACCATTATTCAGGTTTCATCTTTGGTAACTCTCCAAAACGAGAGAGAGTAATAAAAGAGAGTAATAATTATACTTAAGCAAAGATAAAATAAATCATAAAATTGCATCAGAGTTCAACAAAAAATTACATTGTTGTGTACATTTTATTATAACTAGTTATTCCAAATCATGACACATCCACTTGTATTATTATAATTTATAATTAACTTTGTCAGTTTTTTTAAAATAACAATTGAAAGATTTTTTTTATAATCTTATTGACATACGTCTATTTGTCCTGCAGTTAAATTAATTGAAATCGATCAACTATATCCAAAAATTCAAAGTCACAGCATGATTAATTGGTTTTCTATTAAGAAACAGTTTCAAAGGTCCACAGGATCTGTCTGATCCATGTCGGTATGCCTTTTAACATTTAACTAATAATATGCAAGTATTTGATTTGGAATTCGTTACACTTTATTGTGTCGCTACCTAATTTACCTACCTATCTATATGTTTTTGTGGACAGTGAGCACCAATTTAAGTCTAGAAATAACAGTTTTCTACAATAAGATTTGTGTTGATTAAATATATCGCAATTTTATCTTAACGGTTCTTGTAACATCACCATAAGAAGTAAATTCGTAAAAAACATATTAGTCTCTTACATTGAAATAATTATTTATATTATTGCTTGCATTTGCTTTAACAAAAGTTTACAAAAGACTTACGTCAGTTCAATTACGCGAAAGTCAGATCAGAAGTGGGAACGATAGAAAGTAACAATAAGTTACGGTAAAGGAGCCAAATGATGATAAAAAAGAAGTAGAAGATGAAGAAGATCTAGATAATGAGGAGAAAGATGATGACGAACAAAAAGGAGAAAAAAAGACGGTAGTTGAGTCGCAGTTTGATGCAATGGAAATAGAACAGAATACAGATAGGAAAAGAAAGACTAAATCGAATTCAAATAAGGAGCCATCCGCAAATTATGTCCCTCAAATTTGCTACAGTTCTGATCACCCATCCGTTCTTGTAACATTTTGCGGAATTCAATTTTATGGTACCTGTGACGTCACAACGCTCAGAACATTTTTCTCCTTTGTCACATATTGTCAAAATTTCTTGACTCTTGAAACGATCTTGCCAGTACTAATTTTAATTAATGTTATCGTAATTTGGTAGGCGAAAAAAGGACCGTGACCCTAAGAAGCCCATCAAATTATAATAAAACAAACAAAAAAAATATTTACAAATATTTTGATTTGTAAATATTATAAAAATTAATAAAATAACTATATTTTATACTAGAAGTTTAATTTTATAAGCTAATTTTACGGATATTTAACATCAACTGCTAAGCAATTATTAAACATAAATTCCAAAGCAAACAAATCTATTTCAATCTTATAGTTCTTCGCATAGGCGTCCGCATGGCGGCTTTGCTCTACCCATCTTTAATACAAATTTATACCTCATATAATGAAATATAAGATTTTTTAAAAAACGTCATTACTCAAAGATTAAACACACGTAACTATAAACGCTGTTAAATTTTCTGCGGACGACTATGCTTCCAGATCTTACTGTATCTGTGATAGTGACCCCTTAACATTGAAATAGCTGCAGTTTAGAATAAAATTCTTCTCGCTACACGCTCCATGCTGTTTTCTTTAAGTTTATTACATTTATTATATTAATCCAGTTCTAATACAGCATTAATTCTGATGATTTAAAGATAAGATGGTAAATTATGAAGTGGCATTAGAATACTGTTAGAAAGTTTTATTCTGTTTTGATGTTGCTTATGATTAATTATGTATTGGAGTGAAATATTGACAGCCCCTTATTAAAAAATTATGCGAATTATTGCGAACTATCATAATAATAATAATAATACATATACCAAGTATATTGTATTTCCTATTTATATTTATGATTTTAATTTACAGAATGATTGAGTGAGAATAGTAGCTCTCAAACTGCAGTTTCTCTAATAGAGTGAAATTTTCAGTGCCGGATTAACGCCGGTGTTATATGATTTGAAGGTCGGGAATTCCCGGGAAATAATTTGATTTTCCTTGTTTCTTTAACCTCTATAATCTGTAATAACTTCCTTAGTTATTCATTGAATTGTATATACTTATGAAGGATGTATCCGACATTGACCCTTTTAAGAGGTAAATATATTTACATCAAATACTGGGTTTCATTTAAGTGAAATATTATATATAGGGTCTTTCAATAAGGACGCTCGATCGTGCTGAATGTCCATCGTGTCGAAATTTGGCCCAACTTCCAAGTCCTACAGAACTCAAATCAGCGAATACACGGCGTTCCTAATTTTTACCTAAATCTCGACGAAAAATTCGTCAATTTGAGTTACAGAAACGCCAAGTTCTCTTCTTCATTTATAGTCTCAAGCACAGCAGCGATGGTTTCATGAGATTGAAGACCATATAGATGTATGTGTTGTGTATTTAGTGGGTGGGTAATTTTATAATAAAAAAGTTACAAGAAAAAATTAAATATAGTCTGTTCACTACACCACTTAATTTAAGTGTTATTTTCGCTTATATCTTCTTCATTGAAAAAGTTTTGCATAATATTATTATCTACAAAAAAGCTCCTCACAATTTTTTTTTGTGTACTGATCGATTGGCCTCTTTTTAACGACAGATTTCTTTGCCTAAAAAATAGTTTTTTCTACTTGATCTGAATAACATTTAAGTATCATGAGGAAGTAAAGAAATATGAACTTTTGTTTTGCTCGAACACTTGTTTAATTAGTTTTAAGCTGCAATAATTACTTTTACGTCTTAGATCACACGATCTTGGTAATTAAAACAATAAGAGTTTAATTTTTTGTATTATATTTCTCAGTTTTCTTTTGCACTACTCTGTTTTTATTCTCTTTCTATTAATTATCCTCTATGCGGATGTATTGCTATAGGGTTTGTATATTTCTGACGAAGTTTGAATTAGCTAATAAAATTATTAATTATGTCTCTTTTTATTTTTAATCGATTTGATATACAACGGGCGTTGTCAAACTAGTACGTCGTGTATTTAATAGATCTCTTTTATTATGTTGAGGTAGGAGTAAGATTGTGTGAGAAAAAATATTTCAAATTTATGGCGAAATCTGGATTAAGCTAAGTTCCTAAGCACACTGAAGTTAGAACATTTCATTTTGTCTTTGTTGTATAAAAATAATAGATAATACTGTATAAGTGACAAACCACATTTTCAGCAGATTTTTTTTTTATTTACTACGAGATTTTACAAGCTATCAATCTAATTTGTTGTTTTAAAATTCTGCATGTAAATTTGTATTTACCATTCATATATTGTTCATTGTTTATTGTATACTGCTTAGGTTTGTAACAGTAGAAAGGAAAGAAATGATCATATAAATAAATATCTAAATATATTGTTTATATTATTATTGGTATTAATAGATATATATAGCATATCTAAAAAGAATTGATTACCTACTCATTCGCAACCTCATTCGAAAGTATTTCTAAATTATTATTGGAAAATGCATAAAATTGGATTGAAAGTTTTTAATAGAAAAATAATGGATTGATTATTATAAAAAGCTGCGGTTTTATCACTCAGTACGTGAAATCAAAGAATGTTATTTCTTATTTAGAATTTGCACCTGTTTAGCATCAATAAAATGCCATCGTTTAGCGCGGATTTGATAGGGCCCCAGTAAATTAACTGTATTTAGATGAGCTGCACCTCGTGAATTTATGTTAACATTTTACTCTTAAATTCAGTCATTAATATTGTTATTTATTGTGTAGTATTGATAGAGCTACACTGTAAAAAAATTGCTTGAAAAAACGTGGGTCCCTCCTAATATAGCATCATTTTAAATCAAATTAATTCCAAGTCAATTTTAAGTCAAAAAATGTGTTTCAACCAATTTTGAGCAAAAAGGAAATGAAATCATTTACTAGAAGAAGTAGAAAGGGTTTCACAGTATCTGCAGTTCAGGTGAATACAATGCTTCAAAACCCATTTTTAGTGAATGTATGTAGGATTAAAAAAAAAATTTATTTTACCAATTAAAAGTTTATGTATTATTAAATTATAATTTTCCGTAGCTACAATAACACAACTTTACTTTATAACAGAGAAACTTACAAGAGAGAATGATTCAAGAATCGTGAATTCACTCCACCTGAAATTAATCCTTATCCTAAACAATTATCATTAACCAAATACATAGTTATGTCTATACTTTAGTCTGTCCCTTATTAAACCTAGGTATTTCTAACTACGGTTATCCTTAAATACTACCTGGAAATACTACCTACTAAATAATAATATATCTTTAAACTAAAGAATTATAGTAACAATAATAAAACTTTTATCTAATTAATTAATATTCATCATTTAAACTTAAATTTTACACACAAAATTGAAGTTATTGGGATCGTACCGAGTTTTGTAGCTTGGTGTACTAGAACATTGTGGTAATTGATTAGAATCCTTACTAACGTTGAGTTCATTTTATAATACGTAAGTGCATATCAATTGCATGCCAGAATAAAAACCTTAGTTTAACGCATATTTTATAGCTGAAATTATTAAGAAAAGTTAAGTATTACTCTCACCATTTCCTTATTCACAAATTCACTGATCTTACATGTCAATGATTTACAACTGTAAAATTCAATTGAACAACACATCAATCTTAAATTTAGTCACGATTACGTTGTACGCTTACAGGATTCGAAATACGAGTACATAGAAACGATAAAGAAATAAAAGCAATAATTTAAAAGCCGTGTAAAACAAGCGGAAGGATGTCATAAAAGATTGTCTTGTTCTTTGACATACGCAGCGATATACATATGATAGAGATATCACAATGGAAGGAATAAAGTTGTGCAGATAATTGACAAAGTGACAACTGAATGAACACCAGAAGAAACCTGTAGTCTGATTAGCTTCGGCGCGATTATTTAATCAATGCAATACATTCCTTGATTATGATTTCATAATTTTGTGTAATTTACTTTGCAAATAACTATTTCAATATAATTTTAGAAAATAATAAATGACTGATTTCTATTTTTAATAATTCATTTTATTTTTATGTTATTTTGTTACAAGTAATAACAATTAGATATTTTTGAGTACAGTCATAGTTGATCATGCAATCTTAAATTAAACAATAAAGAAATTTTATTTTTGTTTCAGCACAAGCAAAATATTTATGCATTCCAAACATTTGTTTTAATTTAGATTATGTTTTACATGATATTGAAATATGTTTAATAAATATGAGTTATCTATAGAATAACAAATTCACCTAACTAATCATGTTTGGAGGAACATTCATTTCAAACAAGGACATTTATTATATTAGAGTACATTCACATTTACTATTTTGGTTTTTGTTTTGCTTGTACTTAGTGTGTATGCGCCGAGCATTAGAAACCCGTAATGTTGAAAAAACAGGGAAAAAAATAATCACTTTTTTCTGTATTACTTTTAATTCGTAAATGTTTCAATTTAAAAATGGAATTGAAATTTTGAATGAAATTCAATTCACACACAAAAGACAGTCGTCGCTTGCGACGGGAGCAAACGCTACTTTTAGATATATTTTTGCTATTATATATTATTGTTTTAAATGTAATAACTATCGATAGTTGAAGCACAAAAATTCATTATTATTTCAATTCCATCTATTTTTAAACGTAGCTATATACCGGTTAAACTTAAAACATACAGTTTTTATGCAGTTTGTTATCAGTTAGGATTAGAATGAAAGAGCTGCGCCTATTAGCCGACCAGTAATCAATATTTTTATGTTTGTTTTGTTTAATACCTATGTTACAAAATGTATATTCTAGGAACTCGTTGCTCTTTATTAATGCCCGTCTGTACTTGTGCAACATTCAACACTTTTTTTATTCACATCATATAATTTTACTTGCTTACTTACCATATATTGATTCATTTATACATCTTTATAAAATAGTATTCCTCATGTGTATAAGAGTATTCCAAATAAATGAAAAAATGTAAAATGTGAAGCACAAAAGGTGCACTAGTGAAGGTGAGCCTTTAGTTTACCATTGTACTATAAACTTTATTTCTAAAATAAACATTAAATTATTTTAAAAAGAAATTATGAATTGCATATCTTTCCTATTTAATTATCTTACAAGTAATATTACTTTTAATTACTGTATCTCTTACTGTAGTTTAGAAATATTAATTATATATTCATCACACGAAGAGCACTAACTAACTGGCCCTTTGTAATTTTCATTGTTATTCAAATGTGGTTATAATTTTAAACAAAAAAGAAATCAATATTATATTTAAACACATATAATAAATAACAGTAGCACAAAATTTAGTTCCTTACATGGTTTAAGACGTGATTTTCATTTTAAATGTTTGTCAACAGAGATGGATTATTATTTTAATTTGTTTGATATAAGTCTGCTTGCTACCAATGATATATGTACAAGTTAAGATTCATAGTGACGCTCCTAGTAGAACTTTGATCGCATGGTTCATTTTTAGTCAGTTAATTGTGTTCACTTTTTCATCAAGATCGTTCCATCATTTTTAAATTCAAATTTTAAACTGCATATAATATGAATTTGTTTTCGTTACAACGTCTGCAACATATTCACTAGTTAGTATCTTTATAAAATCGCCTCTGGAAGAAATCCTCGGTGCATTATTATTTCAAACGGGTCTATAATTGTAGATTGAGAAAGCTGTACTCTAGTGTTTTAATGATTTTCCACATCGAATTGATTAAACTTTTGCCACTAAATACCTCGTTAAATCAAAGAATTTTCTTCTGGTCAACGGACAACAATCTATTAATAAATAATTTAAAATTTTATGGGATATTTAATATTAACTGAAAATAACGCAATTTATTTATTGTATTTTTTCTGCTCGAGTTTTATAACGTTTCAAATTCTGCTCATATTATTGTTGATGTCAATTTGTTATCATTGCCACTTTCTTATCTGACCAGAAGTTTGATAAACTAACCACAGTTCCATCCTAGAATTGTATTTAAATTATTTGCAACTGATTCACTTTGACGATATGTACATTATTCTACGTATACATTTAATTCAAAAATATTATCTGATATTTTGAAGCCGCAAACTACACTACGCCCATCTAAAGAGAAGCGCATTGTCTACATTTTTGTTTTAACAGAGTCGCGTTATATAAAAACATTTCTCGCTATTTCTTTAGCGCGTTGTAGGAGTTCCTGTTATTCGAAAGATGACTGTAGTTCCGTTAAAGCTTTTCATGTAAAATTATATAATGTTACGTAATAAACTAATATATTTGACAAGGGCATTGAGACAAACATATAAGACACCAAACTGCCAACATAGTAGGAGGTTGTTGATGTCAGAACTCAGCAATGGAAATAAGCTGACGTTAAATAAATTAAATAAAAAGAAAAACTTGTAAACGTATTGTAAAATATTTTTATTATCGCTTACATTTATTTAAAATAATTTTATTGATAATATAACAAAATTAAATTAAACTTTACTAAATATAAATGTTAGGTAAAATATATTACGTAAAACTAATATATGGGGTAACCTTTTGTATTTAACGGGTAATGCAATTTTACTAATAGAGAACATAAAATAATATTAGAAACAATGTACAAAATAAATCGAATTTTTCATCATCATTAAAACTGCGTAGAAGAATCATAACCATAGCATAGTGCGTAAACGCATGAATTTTCGTGTAAATCTTCCTACATAATTATCTTAAATCAAGGAAACGAAAGCTCGGTTCGTGATTTTATGGTCCCATCTCGATATAATTATTAAAGAAACACCGACTGAAAAAAACAAAGTATTTCCAAGAATATTCCACTTGAAATACTTGTACTAACTACACGATAGTTTTAATACTGTCCAATTAAAGGGCAAATGGTTTTAATTACAGTACTCCCAAATAATAGTCAATGATTCTAGTTAAACTAATTTTATTAAATTTTTGGAAAGCAATTAGTCTATGCATGATTTTAAATTATAAGATTGTTATCAACTAATTCTGGGAACGGTTGAAAAATGGATAAATGTTCACCGAATTTAAAAAACGAAAAGCTTGATTTTATCCGTCATTCTCAGTTTTAGTTTTTGAACTTTTGTTTATTATTTGCTGTTTAGAATCGGGTCCTTTGTAAGGATATATTTTGTTCTTTAGTTTTAAGACTATTTTGACAACTTGGGTCATATTACAACTTGCGCTATATGCTCATAGGGAAGAAGTGGAAGATGTTTGTCTAAGAAATCATCTGTCATAACTATATTACATTGTTGTTTAAGATATTGAATGTATATTTATTAATGGTATAGCTATAATTAATTAAATCAGCAACAATCAAACCCAGATAATATAATGTTGGTTCCAGAATCGAACCTGAAACATCATAAACGTTATCGTGCCATTGTGGAAGTATCTATTTATGATAAAACTTGTTATATACTAAATATCAATAGCAACAAACTCACTATATCTTTAATTATCTTTCGTCTATTATTGCAGTGCAATAAATACATTCATTGCCTTTTTATCTTTTTACTTTTTATAAATTTTGACACGTATCACATCAATCAGATTATGCAACGGAAACTCTTAAAATTTTGTAAAAATAAAGTACTCCTATTAGAAAAAGTATTTTGAAAAATGTGAAATGAAAATTGGTTAGTATCTTATTTTGTGTTTATCTAGTCAATGCAAAACTGAAGACATCTAGTTTGATATAAGGAATGAAATGAAAGCACTGGAGAATAAGTTGTATGAGTAGGTGGTAGTCGTGATAATTATGGTAGAGTAGACGTTATGGCGAAAAAAGGACTGTGGTCTTAGAGAACTATTAAAAATAAATACAAAAAAGAAAAAAATTCAAGCAACTTCAATTTCATAGCAACTCTTCGATTTTTGGTACAATGTAAAGTATAATTAAAACAATTAAAACTAGAAATAATTGATTTAGTAATGACTATACAAAATGATATGCGAAACAGAATCTAGATCAGTGAGCATATGCCTCCTAACCCAGAGAAATTAAAAAGCTTATAAATAAATGAACAATAAATAAAAACAATTCTTATTAAATTAACCAACATCCAAAAATGATTTAAACTAAAAATGAAAAAAGATTACAAAATCAAAACGGTTGAACGTTACGGATCGTATGTTAAGAGGCGCTATGAAGGGTCCACGGTACGGCGCGGCTCGGCGCATTCGGAGAAGAGTACACTCCTCTACAAGCCACGGGCACGGGCATGGGCATGGGGTATCTCCAGGTCGTCCCCACTACTGTATATAAAGGTTTGCGTCAGGAGTCCCCGGCAGTCATATCGAGCCCGTCGTCGACAGAGGCAAACCACATCGATCCATCCACTTACAAAAACTTCACTTCCATACAAAAAACTGTCCAAAACTTCTACGTATAAATAAATCATACCTAGTGCCAGCATCTACACAGTGCACAACGACTAGTCTAAGAATACTGCTGGAGTTTGAAGAAAATTAATCTTACTGGATAATTCTTATATATAAATAAATAATAGTGATTTTTTATTTTTTATTAAGTGATTTTTTTTATAATTTATTAATTAAAAAATAAATTATAATGGCTACATATGCAAGCTATCGTCATATTGAATTGGACCATGTAGGATCTGCCAAAAAAAGGTATGACTTGTCTTTATCACAATATTTCTCTTCTTATTTTTATGAGCTCTTTAATATAATCACACGTAGCAATTTATTTGGACCAATCTTTGTTTATATTGCTAGTAAATTTGATTAATAAATAAAATAATATTTTGTTAAACACCATTGTATTTCAAGTTTAGTTTTTGATTGCATTAATTGATAACTAAATAAAAAGTGTAACGTGTAAAATAAAAACATGTGCATATACTAAATAGCTTCTAATAGAAATGTAGGTTTTATCATTTTTTAAGATCACATGCGTTGTATAAGATTTTGTAGATATTTACTTTTGAAATTATTCAATCCTTTTTAAATTCGTCTGGTGTCCTATGACTCACTGCGCTAGAGTTGCGAACAGCTGATTTACGCTGTCTGACGTCTGGACTGTCTGTGATTTTGCTGTGACTGTATCGAAATATTTTTACTCAGTTAAATACTTCCAAATTTGATAATACAAATAATTGATTGTAAATTCATTTTTTTTATATTAATTGTTTATACTTAAATGCTATATAAGTTACGTAGAAATTATCAACTTATGAAGATTAATCTATACATTTCAAAATGTATATCATTTTATTAGCATATTTTGCTGATTAACTTAAATATAGTCTTGCAAGTAATTAACCGTTTCAAACGAACCGAAACAATTAAAAATATATATTCTATTACTGTGATGTGAATAACAGCTCATGTACATTTGAACTTATTTTAACACATTTTTTAATAAAACAAATACGTTTTGCTGTAATTAAGAAAAATAAATTTGGGTAAACTTTAAATTAAATATTTCATTTAGTTAAAATATTTCTCGTATAGTTCAAATTACGAGAGTGCAGCTACGACTCATACTTAAAACAAGTTGTGGGGTATATAAACTGCCGATATAACTAAAAAGCACTGACTCACTTTTTTTTTACAATGTATATAGAAACGAATAAGATAAAATTCATTATCGTATTAGAGATTTATACTGTTCTTATAACCTCTTTTAAGTATAAGTCGCCGCGGAACTATCGCAATTTGGACTATATTTTACGTTATATTCATATTTTGCATTTGCGCACAAAAGAAAATTGCTAGTATAATATGTATAACTATATGTAACTTATATATAGCTAATATTAAAGTGCTATGTTAATTAATAACGATCAAATTTACGAACTCTAGAATTACAATAGGAGTATACATAACAAACAGAAATATTTTTATAAATTTTTAAGAAATATGAGATTTTCTTACCTAAATCAATTAGAATTGAATTTCTTCTTGTAATGTAGACATTGAATGAAGGTTATTACAAAAGGTTATATTTCAAGGTTATAAAAATTAATTCATACGCAAATTTTCAAAAACAATAACAAATGATTAACAGTAAATACTAATTAAAACACTTAAAATAAGTGCCATTTAACGCCAAATAATCAAACTAATTTATAATTCGGATCCTGTGATAATAATCACGCACAGATACCGCTACAAACAGTTACATTGTCGACAACAATAAAACTGATTTCCTTTTTTAGTTTTACAGTAATTTTCGTGTTTCAATTGATCCTAACTGGACAACAATAACATAAAGTTTACTTTACTGGTCTTCCTCACGTCTTCGTAAAGTTCGGAGTACGTTTAGAAGACGCCAGCGAGTGCCGGTATCGGTATGTCTTCGCCCTATCGCGTGAGCAGCATATATTTTCTTCGTTTGTTATTTCTGGCCTAGTGCAGGTCCCCCAGACCCAGGCCCACGCATTCAGACTTACGGCGGACACGCGACTGACACGCGTGTATTATGACAAGCATAGATCGGATATTTGGAGTTTCTAACAGATTGGAACTAGAAGTAGTGGCGTCCAAATCCTACTCAGAATTAACCACAATAATGTCCAAATTTCATTAAGAATGTGATACATTTTTTAAAAGAAATATATATTTTGTCAATGGTATAGGAAGAATATTTCATTTTATGGTAATTTAGACTATAAAAGAATGCAGCGCTCCTTCTGATATTATGCCGTTTAATATAAAGCATCTTTAAACAAGAGGTGTCATTTTAAATCAACAGTAAAACGCAATATTTTAGTAAAACGTGGTGATATTTTTATTTTAATCCAAAGTACAAATCTGAGATTAGTAATGGAGCATACCATAGCTCACAAATGTCTGCAAACTACAATGACGTTTGTATGTGGTTAACAGTTCAAAAATGGTGCGAAATTTAAAATGACAGATTTCTAGAACGTTACATAAGACAATTATGATTATTCCAGGAGGATAAAATCAAAAAATTTCTGTCTGTTTGTCTTCAAATTCAGCACAGATTTCATGACAGAATATTGAGTGATTTGATATCATATTTTATTAGAAAAAGAATTTGAAAGATTTCAGTCACAATTTTCATTTACTGAAATAAACAAAAGAAAAATTCACCTTTACGTTAAATTCAAAATTTCGTTAAGTACTGTTTTCCAAAGGTTTTCAGTCTCTTGTTTCTTTAACTCAAGATATACTGTAATATAAAGCCTTAGAGTGTCAGATAATATTGCTTGCTGATTGCAAAATTGACAAAACTCAACTTAATTTTGGCTTTTCGCGAATGTTGTGTCCTAAATTAAATTAAATTAAATTGTGACTATAATTTATTATACTTTTTTTTAAGTACTTAAATAGCAGTGTCTACAAATTACAGCCCTGTTAGTAAACCCTAAATCCGATCTTAAATGATAGTGATCGCTATATAAAAGTAAGAGCAGTATAGTTCATTGCCACGAGATCGATTTTATAGTTCTCTTGTAAAGTGATGAGTGACTTATTATATATTTACAAAAATACTCGAAAATGAAAACTCAGTTTTTATAATTATGAATGAACATGATGATTGATGACGTATGTATTTAATAGTGTATTGTGACAGTTATGACAACATATAATATTTGTTTAGATATATAACTAAAGGTTAAGAGCACGTGCGTAATACGACACTAAATAGCTGATTAAATAAGGGATTAGTTAATTAGAAAAGCAACTCCAATCAAAATTATTAAAACCCATTTTCAATGCATTACTTTTACAATGTTTTTTAATAATTTTATTTATCATCAACTTCGTTGAATAGTATATGAATAAATTTAGAATATAATCAATTAAACGAAAGAACAGCGAAAGAAATCCAGAAAATATAATGATGATCCTTGAATCGAACTCGAAGACAACCATCTCGGTCTCTGAATTAAAAGTATTGTAGTACATTTCAAAAATTATATATTGTGTCCTAAATTTACCTATTTTATTATATATTTTTTTTAAGTATTTAAATAACTGCTTCTTATATTTTATGTTGAAGTTCAGAAAAGATTTGCAACTATACAGCAAATCTGAAATTACAATTCGTTTATTCATATTATTCATCTAATTGTAGTTGTGCATAACACAATGCGTAATTAATTGTGAGTAAACAACAATAATTTCGTTTAAAGTTGGAGGCGATTATAACCACCTACAAGTGTAATTTTGGTCTCAAATTACTTGCATTTTCCAGTGTTGTTATGAATAATACAGTGAAACGAATATTATTATAAAATTTAACCTTTTATGGGTGCCTACATTATGTATATGCTTATGTCTTTCACACAGGGACCCCGTTTAAGAACCTGGTGTAACTTCACAAATAAATAGTGCATACGCTTTTTTTTATTTTTTGTCTTTTGTAATTTTAATTCAAATGCTGTTTTCAATTATTTTGTATTGATGTTTAAGCTATTATTTAAAGTAAATGAATCAACTTATATCTTACACCACAACTAAGCCAAAATATTCGTATATAGTATAAGCATAGTCATATCCAACGCGTAAAGGTAGGGTATCTACTGAGATCAGCAATCCGAAGCGGAATAGTGAATTCTACCCTGAACAAAAACTATTTTCAACTTTTAACAATTTTTCCTTAACAAATCTTTTTATTTGTTTGCAAACAATAACTTTCATACTTCTTGTGACAATATATCGTATTATTCAGAGTCCTACGCGTTTAATTGACTCATAGTTAAAGATTGACTTGACTCATTATTCGTATCGCTTTTAATTTAAATAAATAATTTTTTATTGATCATTCATCGTTTGTTTGTTTATTAAACCTCTTAGTCTTATGCCCATGCCTACAACATTGCGCAAATGGTATTGTGAATTATTTATTCATTTACCAATACATACTTAGTATAAGAATGCAATTGTGTTTATTTTAAATAAATTACAGTGAAGTTATAATTTTAATCAATTCAAAATATGTGTTATATATTTTATTTTATTGAAAATAACGGTGTTATTTTCGGTGTCCAAATTACGATAGATCGGCGGTGACTTTTACTTAAAATATGTTATAAGAGCGGTATAAATCTATAATACGATAATGAATTTTATCTTATTCGTTTCTATATACATTATAGAAAAATAAGTAAGTCGGTGCTTTTTAGTTATATCAGCAGTTTATACCCCACAACTTGTTTTAAGTATGAGTCGCCGCCGAGCTCTCGTAATTTCAACTATAATATATTTTTCAATGTATTAGTAAATATTTCTTAGTTTAAAATCGTATTTCTTTATTGTTCAGTGGAATTGGTTGCATTTGTTGTAATATTCAACAGAATGTACAATATTTATTTCGATAATCAAGATTGAACGCCTTACGGCAAGGTCAAATTATATTTGAATGATGTTTATTATCGGTCTACGTGTTTTCTACTTAAATAATACAATTAGTGTATACATGTAAAATAATTACACGTAATTTTGGAAAATTATGAAATTACCTAGTGTAAATACCAAAAACGACTTTAACATCATCCAAATTCACTTGCCAGCAGTTTGGTGAATACAGTAGAGTCAAGAAATGTATACCCTCAGATTTATTCGCACAAGAATGCCAAGGAGGAAGTGGATCTTTGTATCCACTACCCGCCAAGCAATAGTCCATTATCATAAAATTTACTCAATATCATTGATATGAGTAGATATCAAATTGACACAGTTAGTTAAAAAAAACTCTGAAAAAAGTGTATTTTTTGTTATATAAAATCTCATTTCTTTTTCTGAATGTGATTCTGATTTAATTACCGAATATGATTTTCAGAAAATCAGTGCTTTTTTTTAATTAATTTTTAAATAATATCTTTAAACCACTTTTTTAAATTGAAGAAAAAACCCCAACAATTTCATATATCATTTCTGTTCCCGTGGACAAATGCATTGTCTTAAAACAAAAAAGATTGTTATCGCCATAATCCATAATCATTATTTGTACACTCACACATTGTTCTCCAAATATAGTAACTAATTGACGATGAATATTGACGGATCTTTTGTTTTTATGGGAAAATAATCGGATTGTAGAATGCATTTTAAACCCAGACACGTTTCACCTTTCTTTACAATCCTCCTTAATTTCTAAGGATTTGTGAATGTCTACCTTTCAAATAATGAAATTCACAAAATTAATTATTAATTAAGAAATAAAATCATCCAAATGTGTGAAAAGAAATAATATATATAACAGAACTATTGTTCATTTTTTATGATCTGTGTCGTTCACTTTTTAATACAATTTGTTCAAGTGTATACACTACATGGTTTGATATTCTACTAGTATCAAATACATGTACATTATAGCTATAAATAATAATTGTAACTTAGCATTATCACAAAACATGTTTATATATCCATATACAATGAACAAACTTATTATTTTTTACATTGTTGGCAAACTTTTTTAATTTAGATGTGATACTGCATCAAACAACTACCACAAAGAATATTTTTTTATTCTCTGATAAATATTTTATGAATCTGAAAATATGTCAACTGCATTTCATTGTGGAAAGTTACCTATGTAGTTAACCTATATTTTAAATATTACTAACCTAATTTGAATGAAAATACAATGAATAGCGCATTGTAGAATACATTGAAATTACAGCCAATGCAGTTAGTCCACTGTTATTACAATAGGTATAAGAATAATAGTATAGTTGATAAGAAACGTAACGCGATATCAAATATCACAGCGTGTGACGCAGCTTTATCGGAGAATAATGATATTGTGTTGGTATTACTGAGATGTCAAGGTTATCAATACGCTGGGAATTGCATTGGAATAATATTGTACTAGCAATAATTTAATCTGTACTTGTTTTAGATTAGAAAACCTAATTCTTTATAGAAAACAACAATTTTTAACATGTTTTTACATATCTTTTATTCGTCACATACTTTTTGCTGATTTACAGAAATGTAAACAACATTTTTTGTTATCTTATACATTTTTGGAAGTATATACTATCATGTCAAAAATTGCATTAGTCTCTTCTTTAGATATTAATCTGACATTTATTAAATAATTATTTGATGTTAATAAGCGTTTTAACGAAATTAGATACAGAAATTTAATTATCTAACGATTATATTGTTTTAACTATTCGTATATAATGTATTATCTATAAGAATAAAATGCAGGAGTAAATATCATAATAAATATGTAGAGTATACTTAAAGTATGTATTTTATACTTCTTAACAATCTCTGGATGTCTAGGTATTGCTAAATATTGCTGGGAACGAGATAGTGTGATGAAAACTTACGCGTTGAACCTTATCCTGAGTCTGAGATGTTCATTACATTGCATTCTATACAGTGTATATATTTGTTATTAAATAATATTGTCAGAGGCGGCCTTACGGGTGGCAAGCAGGGCAATCGTCCGGGGCCTCGCATTCTCGCGCAACAACCCATGTATAAAAATTAATTACTGTATATGTATTTGAATCTCGCGCCTCGCTCTTTAGAAATCCCACTAGAATCACTCCTATATATTTTAAGGCATTCATGTGCCTTAGTTTATCATCATTAATATTTGTCGTCTTTGTGTTTGTTTACTTTTATAAATCTTCCAATATAAAATTTTATTTCTCGTCAATTATCATCAAAAATACTTACTTATAATTTACATAAATTATACAAAGAGCAAGTGCAAGAAAATCTGCCGCCCCTGAATATTATATCAATATTATAACCTGCTTATGATTTGTAATTAGTAAATCCTAATTATTCCCGGCATTATTAATCCAGCGTATTTTGTTCAGAAAACTCGATAGTTTCATCATATCGATATCTTTATTGTTATATATTATTCTAAAATATTTCGGAAACAAATACCTTTAGCAAATGATTACCTATTGTTCATTTTAAACGGTTTTGATTACTTTAATCGAATATTATTCAATGAAACAATAAAAGTGTTCGTTTAATGTCGCGTGTAGTTGATATTAGGGTCGCTAGATGACGTAGTCGGCTATTGTTTGGTACATAATGTAAATATTTTATTGGTCCAATGTAAAAATACTGTACGGTACAACACGGTAATGAACTCGTTGGCTCATAAGGACTATGGTAATCAATAATGTGTAAAAAGAAAGCCGTTATTACAACGTCTACGTGTGTGTGTGTATGAAGGCATTGCTTGTTGCTTGACATTTAGATAATTGAATTTATTTTATGTGATTTATCAACAAAAGGTTCTGCTGTTATTAATTAGTCTTCTCTACTGCAATTTATTTACTCTAAACACAATCGTCTAGCACGTGGAATGCTACAAAGGGTAATCTTTTCTACTATAAGTAGCGTAGTAGTATAACACTACTATCAGAAGCATAGCTTAAAGTATCGGGCTCTTTTGCAAGTCTGGATTGACTTAACACAAGACACTAATTATAAAAGAAGCTTCAGTTCAATTTTATGGTGAAAAAACGACTGTGTTCTTATGTGTTCTATTTTACTTAAGATGTTTTTTTCTTATTTATATTATCTACACCTATTTCCGGTGATGTTATTTCCGCTCATATTCTAATAAACTTGCTAATTGCGATACCGTCTTCTACCGGAACGAAGTAAAGCGCACCATCGTCATGCATAACGCCCTCTGGCTTCCATTTAGCATGCAGAGTAGTGAGTAGTCTTAAATCGTTTATTTGATTCTTGTTTGAAGTCTTCACACTCTACCGATAATGCAGATCATTTGTACAGGGTGTTACGTTAATTCAAAATAATAATGGCGTATTTGAAAAGGAACAAGTTTATTAATATTTAATACTACTATTTATTATCTTCTACTATAAATCATCATGCCATACCATCCCATAAAGAAGGAAGTTTTTAAATTAAAAATGTTTGCTTTGAATCTTGTGAAGCTCCTACTTCCAAATGCGTTACAAAGACTTTACATTTTGCTATAGGTTTTTCAAAGTTCATGTAGCCTTATCTTGTACGAAGTCTATTGACATGCCTTTACCTGGCAATAAGCCTCACGTATTATCGCATGCTAATCGCCCGCCCTTAACCAACAAGACACAAGCAGTTTGATTCAGCACTTACTTGGCTTTTTCTTTGTCTTTTTAATATTACAAGCTCATGATGCTTTGATTTGGATTCACTGCACTTGACATGGTGCATTGTGTACTATACGTGGATAGTGAATGAGAAGGAGTGAGAGGGGTGTAAGTAGGAGGAAGAGATACGACACTGACGACACCTCTGTCTACTAAAGGCACGTCACGAAAGAGTTCAATGAATTATAATTGTCTTATAGTGTCGCCCTCCTCAGTTGGCTGAGTCGCGTTTCTCGGTTTATGCGTATGAAGTGTCATCATAGTAATTAATCCAACTAAATGACATAGACGACAATTTTAGTTAAGAATAATAAACTATATATATATCATATGCTAATATGGTTACATATGTCGGACACCGGTGGAGCCACTATGTCTATTACTTAATTATTTCAATTGGTCAATGAATTTTTCATAATTAAAATCATTTGGTATATGTATAAATATTGTAATCTTCTTGATAATAAGTTGGTATAAAATAAATTCAAAAAACAAAGTAAATATTTTTTTACCATTGTCTCTGGTGAATCACTTCTTAATTCAATGAAATTCTTAATTTATTACTCAGTAGTCTATTTTTAGATTCTTCATCTTGAGAACTGCTTTCTTCATTGACATGCAAGACACGTCTCTAACTTTTGCAATAATAAATAAGTTCTAAACAATTCCTCCAGCATTTGACCTGACGGATTATACCTTATATGAGTTTTGAACTCGTTCTTTTGGATTAAGTTTTATTGGTCTCTGGTCTGGTCTCGCCTTCTTGTCACTCACCAACACGCTTTACATTTCCTTCGGAGCCATCATTACTATTTTATAGGATTACCTTTACTCAATGTCTAGATTCTTACTACTTTCTTTAATAGATTTGACCAGTAAGTTTCCTGACATGACTTTCTTGAGGTATGTATCGAATTTTAATGAAACGTGAAGCCTGTAAATTGTAGTTCATGTGTCAATGCGTTTGCCAGGTTTTCTAGTTAGCGGTCGTTATGAACGCTAATCATGTTCCGCATCATGTTACATGTGTCTTAAAGTCACATACCTGCATCTCAAGAAATCTCACGTTGTTATTTATGTACGTACATCGATTAAGGTGTGGTTTTATTATGAAAAAATTAATTGATCGTGCGTTAATATGCATTTAAAATGAAACTTTCTTTTAAACTGCGTTTTATTGTTCTTATAAAAGTTTGTTGTTTTATTGTTTTGTGTGTAATTTATTTTTTATTTTCTAAAAGTGATTAAATATGTGAAATAATTAATAGTTACCGTTAAAGAAGGATGGGCTTCTTAATTAGTTTAATATTTTTGTTGTAAGATATGCACGTATATCCGTGTGACTTATTTGAATCATTACCTTTCTTGTAAACAAGTAAAGATTACAATTTGTTCCCTGTCTGTGAAAAATTAACTTATTTTTATTATAACTATTAATTCGTATATGATATATTTAATATTAAGTTATTAATCGTCTGGAGTGTAAAGTTGAACCTCATTACGCATTTTAATGTAATTTCAGCGTGGTATAGTATAGTCAGAACATTTACTATTGTCAGACATTCAAAACCCCTTTTTTTTGTTCTACACTCCATATAATTTTGCCCGCAGCGTTGCCGGATCACCATTGACTATGGAATATTAATAAACCTCAGTCAAAACTTGTATTTTGAAAAAGAAACTTTATTGTCTCGTTTCCAAAATTTTTGGCATTCTTTCTAAGCATAACAAGAATAATTAAAAATAATATGTACATTTTAACGATATTTTTGACGCCATCTTGAATATTTCAAAATGTTTAAGGAGGACTATGATTTTATAATTTTTTAATCCTTAAGAAGTCTTTTAATGTTCGAAAAACAGACTTCTGTTAATAAATAATTGGTCATTTTTTCAGTAATTTTTTTTTGTTTACTTTATTTAACGTCGGCTATTTCCGATGCTGTGTCCTATTCACCGACGACCTCTTCCTATGTTGACAGATTTTATATGGTGTCGTGGCTACGTATATGTGAACTACGCTACCTGATAATTATATAAATATTTACGCACATTATTAATTAAAATTGATTACAACCATCGCTGATCCGAGGATCTATCTCAGCCCAGTGTCAAATACAAAGGCTCTCTACTACTGTGCCCTTTCAAAAATCAATTCGTAGTTAAATTTAGATAATTTTTTTTTTTTTTTTTTAATTTATTTAACGTCGGCTTATTTTCGATGCTGAGTTTGTATTGCACCGCTGTATGACCATAATCAATATAAGTTGATAACAACCAAACCCAGAAAATATATATCGAAGACACAGTAGTCAGTGTAAAGTATCAATGCTCTCGCCCACTGTGTCGTCTATTTCAATAATAAAAATTAACTTTTCCATGATAAATAAAATAAAACAAACAGTGAACTATTTTATTATATAATACGAGTATTATATAATTAAAAAATGTATTACGTTATAATTAAAATAATTGCTTCAATTCCATCACATTTACTATAGGAGTTGCACAAGTTGCACACACGCACGCATTTCCCTAGCATTAATCAGCATCATGAATGGCGCACGGAAATTATGAATTACACTGCAGCAAGAACCACAAACACTTTGAAATCTACATACGCGGACTTACCCTTTATTTTTGTCTTAACTCGACACGGGTTTTTAGTTTCTGGAGTATGTCATACTCCACTTTTTCTCCACTGTAATTTAGAAACATGTAACATAACAAGAATTTTTAAAAGATGTATTAATTACAGTCAAGTTGTTACTGTTTTATAATACTTTTAAGTATTTATGTGTGTTTCACATGCAATATACTGCAACTGGGTTTAACTACTGGATATATATGTATTCTACATGTTGTAAATTACAAAAATTATTACCTGTAACTAATTGTACATGAATTATAATTGAAATATATTAGTCACTACTCACTAAATTGTTGGACACTTTAGAAATTTTTGTTTCTTTTTTTCATTTTTGAATGTAAAGGAAAACTATCTTAAACTGCTCGGAATATAGTTGGACAAGTAGATGATGGATGGATATCAAATTAAGATTTATACCTGTTTATATTTTGCTAGTATTCGTCAAACAGATTTGTTTCCACATACATAGTAGTAATAGTATCTTTGTAGTCTTATAGTCTCAAGTTTTAATGATTGTTTTTTTTCGGTAAACGAGTCAGTCGTAATTTCATACTAAAAAGGAAGTGATGACGTTAAGTTTTCCCACTTCTGATTTATACGTCACGGTTACCAATCACAATTATCTTTATTGTTAAATTGATTAATGTGTGTATGGCAAAACATTAGCTACCATTATAATAAGAACATTATGCCTAACCAAATCAAATTTAAGCATAATTTCAAAAATAATACACTATAAATATTAAGCATAAATTTAGGGCCTTATTCTGTAAAGTATTTACACCGGTGAAAAAATTTCATCGCTGTAAAATGACGTCACAAAAGCGATGATTTTTTATTTGGTATTCTGTAAGAAATTTCTCCATCGATTTTATTTTTGTCGCTGGAAAAAAATCGACCAAATTATAAGGTTGCCTTTAGCGGTGACTTTAAAATTTTCCATCGCTGTATTTTTTAGAACTGTCAAACAATTTGAATTATAATTTGAATTTCAGTATAAATTCAGTATAAATATATCAGAAAGTGAGGTTATGTTGCTTGTCAATTGACTTGAACAATTGACATGTATTCGTACTTGTCAAGTGTTTGAATTTTTAAATATTTGAATATTCTGAATGCCGTGATTGGTCACTATACTTTTTCACCGCTGTATATTATAAAGGCAATGGAACATTTTGCATACAGAATACCTCTTTAGATATTTTAAATACAGCGACTTTATTCGAGCGGTGAAAAAATTGAATTTTCCACCGCTGAAAAAATAAAGTCGATTTTTTGAAAAGTAACAGAATAAGGCCCTAAATAAAAATTTAAGCATTATTTCAAATATTATACACTGACCATAAGTGACAATATTCAATATTTTTATTTTGACATACTCGTAATATTTTTAGTCATTACTGATAAGCATTTGATAATAATTGTACTTAATCTTACATGTAAAAAGAACTACAGTTCGTCTATGACGTATCAATTAAAAGACGAACCTTTAAATTTCTCAACAACAAAAAATACGCTTGTCCCATTTTCAAAATAAACAATTCATGTAATAATACTATCATAATATATGGAGTACAAGGAGTACCTTATTGTATAAATTAATGAAACTATTATACTTCAATATAAGAAGCCCTGTTTTACTTGTAGTGCTGCACTGTTCTATAATTATTCCACAAATAACAAATATAAGTTATTGTATGCAAATTCAATATTTACAATAATGATGAGTTACAAAACAAACTGTTATCACATCAGACACTTTCATATGTTGAATGAATGGTAGATGTAAACTGATGAAGAAATCTGGGACAAAAGAGTTCAATTGCCTCAACTTGCAATATTTCTTCATTTTAGATTTCTAATAAATATATTTTATATTTATGATTAAATATTTAATGCAATTTGCAGTTATTTTAACGAGTTTAAAGAATGTTACAAATATATGTGATATTTTAAATTCCGTTTCGTTTTAAAAATAATTATTTTCGCACACACTTTGCAAAGTTTTATTATTAAATGGAATGTAATCATTTGAGCTCAACTCAACTCAAATATTCCGCACAGGAATATAATGAATTGACTACATGAGCTTGACATTTTATTAATTAAGTTCAAAGAAGGACAATAGAAATTAATGACGCCTTTAACATTAGCCTCTTCTTAATAGGATTGTTTCTCACATAGTTAGGTTCACTCCGATATATCTGACCTATTTTGTTACGTATTACCGAATAGAAATTTAGCCCGCAATGAAAGAGGCCCTCATTAGGCACTAACAAAGCATGCCTTACTAATGATACATTAAATAAGGCTCCGATCGGGTAGTCATTTGATTAACCTGATGCATTAGTAGCAATAGATAAACATAATAAATTATACAACGATAACCCGATTAGAATCTTACAATGTTTGACGTGTAAGGTCCTCATGAAGCATCCTCGTAAAATTCCCTTGCAGCGCTTTATCAGTATGTGAGGAATACCTGACAAGGGCCTCATCGGAATCTTTACAACATCTGGTGAAAAATTCTACTCTAGTTTAAGGTTAGCAGATAAAATAAGAGTCTTAAGTTTCAATTAGTAATCGCTGCTACAAACTCTCCAAAGTATCGAACAATGTTTCTATGATTAAGCTAGGATTATTATGATGATAATTAACGGTGGCTAATTAGTGAGAGATGTACGATTCAAGGTTACCAAATACTTTATTATAACTTGGCATATTAATCATGATCTAAAAGTTGCAAAATATGCAGTCGTGTATGAAATTATAAATTTCAAGCCTTGAATACTTCTGATATAAATTTTTTTGCGGATTTTCTTTTAGAAAGGATCCCTGCTGGTCCAGTGGAGGTCTAATTTCCCATTTCCACAGTATTTAGTAAAATCTATTACAAATTAACGTGATGAATAAAATCGGACATTTTAACAAGTATTGTCATTTAAAGATTATACAAATTGATAAGAATTAATAATTATTTGAATAGTTTTACATCTCTTCCTTCTCTTAAAGGTCTTGGATATTATAGTTCAATCTGTTATTCATTAGCACTATGTTTCTGGACCCAACCTAAGACAAAAACAACAAGAAAAAACTGACCTTTCTTTATAAAAAAAAAGTTGTAACGATAATATACCATATTCTATTACTAAAAAGTTATAACAAAGAAATGTGAAAGTAAAGAAATGTAGTATAATGAACTTGATATATGATACATATATTGTGTGTCATTTTTTATTAAAAACACTAATTACTGTTAACCTATAGCATACAACATGCATTTATTATTTAAAGGAAATAACAAAAACGAACTTGTTCTCGATATGTTTACACCGGTGTTAACCCGAAATCACCTAATTGTATTAATACGTGGTAAACGCAACTAACATTTCCCACAAAAATCAAAATGTTGATGAATGGAGAGAAATCAAAGACCTACACGCGATAACGAATGTCTACAGCGCACTACGGCTACGGTATAGCAGTTCACCTTGCCACATATGTCTGATTAATATCGTTCATGATATGGCGTTATTTTAACTATGATACTAACACAGTCGTTCATAACCTCAAAATTGTTTTACTGTAAAAAACCAACACACGAAAAGAAATAAAGTAAGACACACAGGATGTGACTACACTGAAAAAAGAACACTCTGCCTTAAATGGGTCGGACACGGAAACAGACACTGCCACGGAGAATTCAGTAAAACAATACTAGTTCGTCAAGTTACGATTTTTTGTAGTATGTAGTTTAATTTGAATATTAATTGTGTTTTGAAGAATTTATGTGCAAACATTCTTTGTTTATAATATTTTCTTTGTTTATTTTAAATGTTTCGGATTCTATTTGACAAAAGAAATATTTGTTATGAATTGATAATCAGGTCCTTATTATGTTATTAATTAAATATTAATACTAACACTAAGTTAATTATGTTTTTACCAATGTATACAGATACATACTGTTTATTTTAAAGCAATATTAATCTCATTCCACATTAGAAGATGGAAATTAGAAGTCATGAAATTTATAACGAATAAATTGTTGAAGCATAAGAATTGAATTAGCTGAATTTAAGGGAATGAATGAGCAACAAGCGTTGTACTTCGATAATTAACGCTTTTCATATTCACAAATTATATAAAAAATTAATAAAATCATTATTTTATTGAAAAAGTTGTAAAAAATAGATATAGTCCAAATCGCGATAGTTCGGCGGCGACTTATACTTAAAAGAGGTTATAAGAGCAGTATAAATCTATAATACGATAATGAATTTTATGTTATTCGTTTCTATAAGTGTTAAATAAGTGTGTCAGTGCTTTTTAGTTATATCGGCAGTTTATACCCCACAATTGTTTTAAGTATGAGTCGCCGCCGAACTCTCGTAATTTGAAGTTATATGTTTATTATCTTCCTTTTTTATGAAATTTATTCCACAAAATTATGACCTTATAGAAATAGTTTAGAAAAAGTTATTTAATTTAACATTTTTAGTTGGTTTTTGTTTTCACCTGCTTAACACATTTTGGGGTTTCTCTCAACGACTGAAGGTCCTATCCTGTCTCTAGTCCGAAAATTGAGCTGTGTGTATATCTCTTGCATGAAGCATTCTCTAGTTCTCAGTTCAATTCGCTTGGTATACGTACTAAGTACATTCTCAAAAAGAATACTCTTCCATATATAGTATTTATATAACGTTTTGTTTTCAATATCGGGATATACTTTTTTCTACAAGTACAACTTTAAAAACAAACGTTAAAATTTGAAAATAAGATATAAAACAATGAAGTAAATACGCTGTAGTAAATTTAACAAAATTATGACCTAAGATATTTATTTCTTAATGCAATTTTCTACAAAATTTAAGGTGAATTGATTAAAAAGTAATATTTCTCGCTCTATTAGTCACAAAATGTTAATCATTTTCACAGTTCTTATGCATAAGATAACTAACTAACTAGCGTACTATATTATAAAGAATCTCATTACAAAGTATTCCACCTAATTGCATTTTAACCAGTGCAATTGCAATAAATCCGTCAAGCAGAAATTAAATGGTCTACATGAGGCTACTGACAAAGAAATGCATATAAGGTAATTGCATTATTTTGCTAGTAGTTCAGTAGTACAATAACAAAATAATATATAATTTAAAGAACAAGAACTTGTAATGTAAATCTACAATAAAAGATCGCTAATTATACTAATTACAGCCGTATAAATATACAAATTATCTGTCTAAATAAACGTTACTCTTGCATAGAACCAAGTAATAAAAACTTCACATTTTCTTTATATTATGTTACTAGTACCGTTCTCTAGCTATGGTCAGGTTTTAACTGGCTGCGTGGACGACGGACAATGAATAATGAACGTGTTGGACATTTTGAATGAGGCACGTCTCTCTATTGCTACCATTCAACATTTCAATGCAAGAGAAACATAAAGTAGACATTTGTTGCAATGAATATTCACAAATTGTTGTAGATTTAAACGCGTTTCTACTAGTGTAGATTTATTCGTATCTTTTTCACCGGAAATAATTGAAATTGAACGGCTTGTGTCCTATGTCTTAATTTCTATAAAAGTGTACTACATATTGATAAAGTGGGTTACTAGAACCTCAAATGTTTAATTATTTTTTAATAACTCCTTATATGTTAAGAGATATTAATAATTCAAAAAGTAATTTTGTCTTTTTAATTATGAATAAGATTCAACGTTGTTCAACATTCCAAATGCATGTGACACCGCTGGTTACTATCTCTTTTATACAACAGAGCGTAAAAGAGATATATTCTTGACAGAGCTGTGATAAGTTTACAGGTTGCCAACCTTACAGCTCATAGATCCCTGCTATATGTATTTATATATCAAAATATCAAATATTATTTACAGCTATTTCAAGGAACAATCAAATTTCAATATTATGTCTGCCGTAACAGGGTTATATAAAATAAAAAAATATTATTCTTTGATTTGACTTGATTATTTCGACTACCAACAGCTACAAAACATTACCAAAGCATCAACAAATAACTGACGTTAAAATGTATTTCACGTCATACAAATGGCCGACCATCTCACAGCGCTAAAACTATAATTCAAATTTTTAATTGCTATATCTCCGTCAATATTTAGATATTTAATAAAATAGACACGCTAATACACATTTATTAACATCAATTTCAATCAACAATTGAAAAATCGACCACTAAAAAATGAGGACACAAGCCCATTAAAACAGTTTTGTGTTTGTCGTAGAAACTATAACGTATTTTCTCTAGAGACAGTTTGGAACACATTGTTTTTTAATATAGTTTTGATCAGTATTTATTAATTAAGCAAGAAGCACTTATGTACGCGTAGTATGAGAGCGAATGAGACAGACATATAAGCACTTCATTGAGATAGTAAAGGATTATTATTACATTAATAAACTATGACAAAAAGTTATAGGTTGTCTTTCTGCCCAATGTGTTTATATAGTGTTTTCTCTTTCTTTCTTTGACAAAACTTTGCACACTTTTTTACACAAGAAAACGGCTTCTACCATACATACAATTGAATTAAGTTGCTTTAAAAGGAGCAAAATAAAATAAATTGTAAAATGAGGACATCTACATCACTGTATAACCTATACGTCTAAAACAATAAAATAAATATAACACCATAAATATAGTTCAAAATAAAAACACGCAAAATTGAAACGTCTTATTTAATTAAACACAAACGCATTTCATTTTTGAGGTTAATCGTTAAAGTCAGGTTATTTCGTGTTTCTAACTATACCCATGAATACTGGTTGTATGTTATACGCACCTAGTAGAACCAGCTGGAAGAAGTAAACCACAAGAACAGTCTCAAAAGGGGGTCGTTTCACTCATAAATTTGCACATTTTCATTTCTTAAAGTTAACACGGTTTTAATACGTCTAAAAACATTCTAAGTAAACCCAAAGGGTGTTGAAGAAAATTAATTATAATTAAATATACGAGCTTCTGCGTTATTATCTAATTTTATGTTGCTAATTTAAATATAAGAGCAATTAAAAACACGTTCTGAGATATATACACAATTTTATTAGATGCATTAAAATTAAAATAAGTAAATATACTTAATACACTAAACCATAACCTCACTTTTTTTTTGTTAATCGTTCGTGACTATACTCATTGTGGATTACAAGTAGGATTAGTGATTTACATGCAGATCAATTTAACCAGTTCCGCCTGATAAACTCTCTACCAATACAACATGATAGTCACGTTATTTGACAGCTTTGATAATATTTTGTATGAGCGACGACATTGTTAATTTGTTAGTTAGTATGCAAGTAACAATAATCACTTCTCAGATTGAATGTATGTTTTAAACTATGTAAAGAGACGTGGAGGAACGAAGTGAGAACAACGTCCTGGGGGTCATTAAAGCGCATGGTCACGCTAGTTTATTTACATGTAACATTTTATTTAAATTAACTGTTGTAGAAGCAATGAATATACTAATTCTGTAATAATTAATAATAATGATTCTTTGTAACAACATTTGTTGATGTTGAACAGAGCCGTATTTACGAATTTTAACCCAAAATGCACTTATGTTGTATTCAATTGCAAAATAACTGTTAGGCCCGAATCTGCCCGAACCGAACGAGAATGGAACTGTGTTGTTAGTGAGAGAACGAACGTGTATACGAGTGAGAGAAAACACATGGCGAAACTAAACTGGTTTTGAGCACGTTTTCAGATAGTGTGTTTCTCGGTCGCAGGGCAAGCTTGGTTGCATGTGGTTGCAACTTCTGCTTTTCATGGTGACATCATGAGCAGAGATGAGCACAAATACTATTGAAAAGTATTTAAATACATACATCCATGCAAATACGACACAATAAAATCCCCTGTTATGCTATTGTTAAAAATTCTATAGAGTCACGAAACACAGCTCGACTACCAGTTTAGTTTCGTTCTTGTACGAACCAAAATCTTGTTTCTTTATTTGACGGAATAATCTAAGTTGTAGAGAAGGATAGAAAATGGTAGTTTTGCGACGTTGTCTTTTTCAGTAGAGTATATTCAATTTGTTTCGCATAAGTACTTTTTATTATGTCATTAAGTTTGTACTTTAATGTTTATTAGTAGACCAGTGTACTGTGGGTAATATAACTGCGTATTTTGAAAAATTAATTAAGAATTAAAAAAAAAAATTATTATTAAGAAACGATAAAATTACTTAAAACTATATAGATATTCTTCAACATTCTAAGTTTCTAAAACGTCAAATCAATGAAAACCTCATTAATTTTAAGTAAAGAAAATTAAATATAAATATATCAAATACAACACAAGGTCGAGCACAGCAAAAATTATTGTGTGCTATAAAAATAACGTTCCATCACATGCGATTATAACCTAAAAAAATATGATTTCCTAATTTGTATCATCCTATTGGTCTGTTGACATATTGGGGTATGCCTGCCCCAAGCCATTTTATCGCATCGTACCAGCCTCCATTTCGAATAAATATGGAAATGTATATTTTTGAACTCTATGGTGCTGTGGAGTTATATACGAGTAAATCAATACCTAACCTCAAAATGAAACAAAAGTTTTTAGTTTTTAGTTTTTATTTGAATATACAGCTTATGTTTAGTAATTGTTAGCGTCGGATGTTGGATGGTACCGAATGTCGATTGGATGTCTGTAAAACTAAAGACTATGATGAATTTATTGTGGTTAATGAAGAAACCTTAAATCAAAATAGAGCACGCACAACATACGACCCATAACCTGCAAATCTTAATGGAATCGAATTATTTAATAAGAGATCGATTTTTCTGGTAAATGAATTCCTTTTTTTGTTAGTATAATTTCCTGCAATGATTTTCTAATAATAAATAAATTAAATTTATAATGATTTATAAAGTATCTCTGCGATGTTCGAATAATAACCGTGCGTTATGCTTGATCGACCATATCTACATCAATTCTTTTCAATGTCTATGGTTGCTTTTATTTTTTATAGCTTAGAATTTCTGTACCACTACGTGGTGGTCCGCAGCATAATATGTAGGTCGAGCATGTCACCCAGAGAACTATGGAAATAAAATACAATACATAATAAAAGATATCAACCAAAAAATGGAAGAGTCCAATTTTCGACGTAAAATTTCTACCCAATAATTTAAGTTCTTATGTCCTCATTTTTTAATAGTCGATTTTTCAATTGTTGATTGAAATTGATGTTAATAAATGTGTATTAGCGTGTCTATTTTATTAAATATCTAAATGTTGACGGAGATATAGCAATTAAAAATTTGAATTGTAGTTTTAGCGCTAGAAATGGTCGGCCATATTTGTATGAGGTGAAATGCATTTTAACGTCAGTTATTTGTTGAGTAGGTCAGTGCTGTGGTAATGTTTTGTAGCTGTTGGTAGTCGAAATAATCAAGTCAAAGAATAATAAGTTTTCATTTTATTTAACCCTGTTACGGCAGACATACTGTAAATAATATTTGATATTTTGATATATAAATATATGTAGCAGAGATTTATGAGCTGTAAGGTTGGTAACCTGTAAACTTGCCAGAGTTCTATCTTGAATATTGCTATCTCTTTTATTCTGATCTCGTGTATAAAAGAGATAGCAACTAGCGATTGTGATGTCACATGCAGTTAGAATGTGTACAACGTTGAATCCCTTTAATAATTAAAGAGAAAAAATGACTTTTTTAATTGTTAATATCTCCTGAAATACAAGGAGTTTAAAAAAATAATTGGACATTTGAGGTTCTAGTAACCAACTTTATCAATATGAAGTACAATTTTATAGAAATTAAGACATAGGACACAAGCCCATTTAAGTTCTTAATTCAGTTGAAAACCTCTATATGGAAAAAGTTGAATCAAATTTCAAATCTAAATTTTTTTTTTGGTAATTTGGATGACTATAAACTTTGATTACATCATTCAATCACTACAATAGAAACATTAAATTATTTATGAGTTTGTCACAAGTATTCTTAGTAATTTACTTGCGGATGTTTCAGTTTTACGGAACATAAATCCCATGATAAGCGAACGAGCGTGAATCTACCTTAAGCTGCGCAGTAGGAATTGCGGTTCAACCAAGCGATTCAATGATTCTTTCGTAGATGAAGCGTAGCATGTACTTGAAGTCATCCGTAGAAGACCTCCTTGTAAAACAGATTCAGATAACAATAACAAATAGCGGAACCGTGATTCCACTATATTAAAGAATAGGAACTCCATGGCATGGCAACTTAACTAATAAATAATCATCGACTAGATTAAATTCGAATTAACAATACTAAGAAATACAAATAGTCATGGAGATAATAGTTTTTTTTAAGGAATTACAGCACACTGCTGAGACAACAATTATGTTTAAAGATTTGACTGTGATCCAGGCGCAACGTAACACCTGTAAGAACAGGCTACTTAAAAAAGATATCGTTTTCAAAATATCATGATGGTGTAACTCCTTAAAACAGATTGTGATTTTAATACCGCAATAAGAGAAACTGAAATTCAATTGTGAAATGACTTCAGCAGTAAGAGAATTGCTGTAATTAGATAGAGTTCAGTGACTGCCCTTTTAATCTTTTATAATCTAAGTACATAAACTGCAATTGTCTTTAATATTTTTTACATTTACATCGCCCACAAAGAATGGGAATCCTAATTACACCCGTACATTTTGTACAAAGTTTTGTGGTTGTTCTTTCTTTATTGAATGAAAGAAGAAGCAGAGTGTATTTTGCTTAAGAAGAACCTTAATTATTGTTAACTGTCACTTGAAAATAGTCTGCCATCTGTTTAGAATTTTAATGTGGTTAATGGTAACATAAGAAAAAATAATTAGACATAATTTCTTTTCATTATTGTTTTGATTATGCTTGCAATTAGAGTGACCCTATTTATTTTTATATGGCATAATGAAAACTAATCGAAAGTGCGTTTAAAAATCGAGGGTTCAAATCTTAGATTAACATTGTTTGTTCTAAATTTCATAAAATGTGTTCTTGTTCTTATTATTAATTGAAGCACTTATTTTCAGGGTGTTGAAACCTCCAGGTGGTGGATGCAGTGACATTTTTGGCGCAGCTGAAGCTCCATCTCCACGTGCAGTTCGTAATCACATGCAATCTAACCTGTTTGCACCAGCAAACGGTAACGGAAATGGAAATGGTTATGAAAATGGTCGTCGTGGTACGAATGGACAAGATTCTTACAATAGACTTTTCGGAAGCGCCGATAAACCGTCCACAGCAGCAAAAAATACCATGCGGAGTAACATTACCTTTGACGAAGCGGACAATAGGACACCTGCCAAACTTAGCAACGGCTCATCATCTCCGTCAACTCCGAAAGGTATAATGCCGGAAGAATCATCAAGTAATTTATATGTATTTTTATATTTTGAAAATGGTGTTGGTATTTTTGGTTTGAGGATATACTATATATTAATTAACATTTGTGTATTAATATATTTTTTAAAATTATCAGTCAATTTTCAAAAGTCAAATTCTTTTATCAGAAGGTTCCAAACTCGTTTTCCATCTCTTCGTAAAATGTATGAGAAGCAAACATTTTCCATCTCAAAATAGATATTTTTTTCCCTATTCCCAAACTATGTCATTAAGCGAAAAGTGAAATACTCGTTCATTTATACAAAATATTTCTTTCTCTTTTAAAGCCTTTTAATTTTAAGAAAACCTCTACTTGTCATTTTAAAGAATACATTTAATATTGTGACACATAAATTCATTGAGTAATTGATATTGTTGAGTATTGAATTGATCCAAAGAAATAATAAATCACAATTTGTCAATAAAAATGGGTTACATTGAGCAATAAATAATCCATTTCGAGTAATAAAACCGTGTATCATATTTACATGTAAATCAGCGTGTTCATTTATTTATAAGTTGTCATTGAACTGACAAGTTAATCCAAAGTAAATGTTAAGAAATTTAATACCTCTTGATTTTCTCATTATATCATTTAATCTGGTTCACTTAATCTAATTTTACCTCGGTTTTATATCAGACGATCATGCCCTATAATTTTTTGTCTAGTATGTTTCTTTATATTTATAATGTATAGAAATTACCATGTGATGGTAAAATATTTACCTGTGTTACTATGTTCAAATCCTTGCTACTTATTCATATAACATATTATTAATACAGATGGGGCAGTTTAATTTTAATAGTATAAATATTTTATAGTAAAAGGAAATTGTTCATTAGCATAGGATCTAGTATAATGAACACAATATATAATATATTTTGTCTACAGTATTATAATTTTTTAGCAAAGACTCAACCCAGCTATTACAACCATACGAACATAGATGTCTCCAAATAATAATCATTAATTATTAATCATTAATCAAAATTATTAATTAAGTCTGTTACCTATTTCTCATACATTTCCAAACTGTTTGATCTATTTGTATCAATTTTTACCATATTATTCATTCCACTTTACGACTTTTGTAGAGCTACAACTATTTCCGAACAAACCATACAATGGCCTTTGAAAAGTTGCAACTAAACTTTAAATAGGGAAATTAATTCCTGTAGTTAACATGAGTATACTGAATTAAAGCAGATAAATTATCGTAGTTAATTAAATAGAATAAAATTCTTTAAGATTTTTCGAAAGACGTTATTTGTATTTTGAAAGAATAGAAAGCTTTGAATTGAATTGAAAGAATTGAATTTAATTTATTTTAATGGATTTTCAAAAATAATAAAAATACAGTAAATAATATTTGAAGTAAAAAGTGACTAACATATTTTCTTAATATTTTGCATGTTTATTTTCTCTCAACCACTGAATGATATTGATACACGCGCTGCGGTCGATCACCCGACTCACACGTGGTGTTTGAATTTTTTGACGTTTTTGTCGTCTGTGATCTGTGACATATCTGGTCGTGGGCTATGCATGTTGTGGGCTTTGGTGTTTGCAGTATACTCACCACGTAATCCGGTCACCGGGGTTGGTTTCATATCAACCCCCTTCCGACCACGAAGACACTCCGGCAGGCGAGGTACTTCGAGGTGTTTCACTAAATGTACTAATTGAATGTTAAATATGTTTTAATGCTCTTTCAATATTCGCTTAATGCATGAAACGCTTTGCGCTTTAAATCACACTGAAAAAATCATATGTTATTAAACGTAATATGTAATTAAACGTTTTATGATGTATCACAGATTACCCTGTTATATTGCCATTAAAAAAATGCAAAAAACATTAAAAACCCTTTGCTAATATATTCATTTAACATATAACATTATATAATCTTATATAAATTAACGTCAGAAAACGTAAATTTATGTCTAAAGATTTGTTTTGCAATATTACATTATATTAATCTAAATAATGTTATGTAACATGTAAATTTTTTTATGTTAAATGAACCTTAAACATATGTAACTGTGTTACATACTAAAATATAATATCGGTGAATTAACGAGCATTAAAACATGTATAGATTTAATCATCTTAGATTTTGATATAACTCAAGATAATCACAAACTGTCTACGTGCTTTAAAATATCAGTGACTTTTATTCCATAGGGCATAGAGGATTAAATCGATTCAATGCATTAGTTTTATCCCAAGAGTTACTAATAATTTAAACTGTAGAGACATCCCAGTAAACAATTTGGTGAAGTGCCCTATTTAGTGCCGTTTCTATCACTATTTCATTTCAATTATAGTTCGCATCAACTTTATCTTCATTTGTATTCCGACAGGTGGAGTAATTTCGCCATTTGTAGCCGATAAAGTAGACATTTTATATGAAAAAATGTGAGAAACTGAACTATAAATGAACTCTTTTATGACAAAAAAATCATGACGCATCTTCAATATGATGTCAAAGTGACTCCAAAATGTTTACTGGGATTGTTATTATCTTATATTAATATTGACTAATTATTGTCAGTCTCATGTAAAAGTTGATTTCATTTATTAAATCTAAGAAAAACATGTGCTTTGTATGCTTTGGCTTTTTAAGTTAGTGCTTATTTAAGATTTTGTTTTGCTTGTTTGTTTTATTTTATGTAAGTATTCGTTGCATAATTCTACTATTTTCTTTTATTATAATTATTATAATAAGTATTTATTTTATGATTATAATGTGTATTTATGCAGTTATAATTTGCAAGCTTTTGCACACCACATTGTAGGTAGCTTGCACAAAAACAGTTATAAATTATTTTGTATTATTACAAAGTACAAAACAATTTAGCAACAGTTCCATTTACAATTGCTATTTGCTGCACTAAAATATATCAGCTTGAAATGAGTCAATAAAATGATTTGTATATTTTCAGCAGAAGGAAATCCAGTAACTGGAGAAGGCTACAGGCATATCGAGATCAACACTGATATTCCTTCATTGAATGGGAATTCCACTCCAATAAATCGTAATCGCATTCCTCCCGGCGGATACTCCTCCGGTCTGTGGTAAATGTGAAGCCGCCACCGTGACACTATCAACCAAAAAAAAACACACAAAACGCCTACTCCGTAACCCTAATTCATTTGACTATAGAATCAAATACGGCCAGTGGGTGTTGTCTTATCCAGAAAAAGAAATAGACAAAATATTTATATTTAACCACTTACACTACATTTTAATTTACATATTCGTAGACTGAAATTATTGTTTTTATTTTATTTTCGTCATTTTAAATAATGTAATAGAAATTAAGCTTTTATTGTGTCACATAAAAAAGATTATTAATTATATTACTCATTAACAAATACATGATATTTTTAATCATTCTAGCTTATTTTTGATGCCTTAATATATTTTAGTGAAAAGGGTAGTGCCTTCAGTGACTTAGAAATCACACGATTAAAATATACATATGAAATAATAGTTGTTAAAAACACATCATAACCATATCCCTTGTAAAAGACATCGTTCATATGTTTAACATAAATAGTAATTTACATTATCGCATGGTTCATATATCAAAATAAATCATGTGTATAATCATGTTTTTATACTTTTTTATACTTGCCTTTTTTTAATCTTTTGAATTTTTTTTTAAAAGTTGATGTGTTTTAATTTTATTTATTAAAAATATATAAAAAAAAAAATGGCTTTCTATTGCAAAACAATATGATTTATTTTGCTTTTTAATCTTATATTATTTTGTAAAACATTTATTATAATAAAATTATTTAAAATAAACTACAAATTGTTTGTTATACATCAGTTTCTTTATTTCCTTTCTGGTCTTTATTATTTTTGTCTATGATTTTGTTTTCTTCCACTTCTCTATTTACTGTTGGTATAGGTGATTGTTTTTCTTTTTCAAGATTTGTTGGACTCTCTACTACAATTGTAACTGGACCATCATTTTCTAGGTTTATCTTCATGTATGCGCCAAATTTTCCATCTATAAACAAAAAATTGTTATATTTTAGAAATGAATAATAGACCGACAATAATCCTAAGATGCAATCTATGAAATATTTTGAGTTTTAGTTTTACTTTTAATTTTATGTTTTAACCTTAAGTGTAAGTTTCAGCTAGAGATATTATGCGTCATTCCAGTACTTAATAATAATTACTACCCAGTACTCCATTCGAATAAATATTTATTAAAACTGCCGAGTTCAGTTTCCATTTGTAGCTCATAGCAGTCATTGGTATGGGCTACAAATAATGGAACAACTTCACCTGTTAAAATCCAAGCGACGAATAAGTTTATGTGAACTACAATTGAAGGGCAATTCAAAAACTTCTCAAAGCATGATATTTCAACAAATTGTATTTAATATAATTATTTTTTTCTTTATATTTCAATTGGGAATAGCGCTTTAAGTATTAGTACATATAATTGAAACTCTAGTTATTAGTAATAGGTGTAAATACGATTCCAAAAGAAGTTATTCCAAAATGGTCAAAATTATAACGTACTTGTTCACATTTCAATTTCAATTCATAATATTAGCTTATAATATTATATAGCAACAAATATCTAAACAGTAAGAAAAAGTCGTAAGTCTTAGTTGATTTTCTTTCTATCTTATGCTGAATACGCTCAACCTGACGAGGAGTTGTAGCAGGGTATAAATAAATGTGAGATTTAGGTTTTTTTAATATTTCATAGTGAATTATCAGACGAGACAAGAAAGTTTGCCAAGAAAATTCAACAGTAGAAGGGCTTTGTTTAAAGTATAAATCGATTTGTTGCTTTCATAATTCTGTTGTCGATCAAACACATAATGTTAAATGTTAGTCATTCTTTTCTGTACTTATAATTTGTTTTTCGTACATGGTCAAACACATACATAAGTCGAACAGTGATTGCAGTCAAATTTTTTAGAAGCACTAATATGTAAACTATTACCTTTGACGTGTGTGCTAGAATAATTTCTCCGCAGATTCTTTAACAATTCCAGGTACATTTTCTCTGATTCTTCAGAACCCATCGCTCTATGAAAATCAGGTTTATTCTTTTTCAAATTACTATAAAGTGTAAATTGACTTATGCACAAAATTTCCAACTGTTCTTCCATTACACTTTTAGACCAACGACCTCCAGATTCGTTTTCAAATAACTTGGTGTTTAAGATTTTCTTAACTCTGAAAGTTTGATTATTATTATGACAATGATTACTTGACAAGTAAACAGATTAGGTTTGTATATCTATTTACAAATATTCTATATCTTTTTGAGTGTCTTCTTTAGTAATTCCGATTAAGACGCAAAGTCCTCTGCCAATGCTGCTTATAATTTCATCTCCAACTAAAATTCGATTTGTGGTTATAATATAAACAATATTTTCAGGAATAATTCAATTAATATACCTGCAACATTAGCCAAATTAACTCTTTGTATAATTGCTTTCATTTTAGTTATGATGTGTTATTTATATTCTCACACTTCAAAAGGTTTAGATTTGACGTTTGAATGTCCCGAAGCTAGATAAATATATTTAGTTCTTCTATTAACCTGAAGAGTACAGTTTAGTAGTTCCTAAGTCAGACAACAAACCTGCTTGAGTTTTGAAGTTTACCTCCGACAGCATCTTACAGTAAAATTTTCTACCATCATAATAGAAATATAACCAGACAATTAGTAAAATATTAATGGTTACATTTTTTCTTTAATCTGCCACCAATATTAAATTAAGCGTTGAATGTGAGTTAAATTGGTTAAATTAAACTGACCTCTGTGTTTTGTGCAATACGGATATTTGTTTTTTTTATTTACTGTTATCATATAATACCTTTAATCATATTACGTTTCACATTTTGGTTCAGTTTTAAGAAGTGTTAAAACACAAAACGGACAAAGAATTGGTTTTGTGTCCAAACAAAGTATTCATTATATTATTTAGGTAGGATGGTGGGATTGTCCGGTGGGGGACATCTTTACACCTCTGGCGTACCCCCACAAGAAGGTATAGTAACCCTAACAATTAAATTATGCAATTTATATATGCAATATTTATAACAAATCTTCGTAAAGTTTGTACGTTCCTTTTTATATATATACAATTATTAGATTCATAGGCAGAGAGCGGTTTAAATCTTTTTGTTTCTTTGCAACATATCTAGCTTATACTTACAATGTTTGTAAAAACCTTTTGCAAATGAACTCTTTGTAAGTTACTTGTTAAATGTTTTAGTACGCGATATGGCTGCTATGCCAACAAGTGCCCCAACATCTGCAGATGCCTGTCTTAGCATTGTACATTCATTGATGTGTCATCGACAAGGAGGAGAAAGTGAAGGTTTTGCAAAACGAGCTATTGAGTCTCTTGTAAAAAAATTAAAGGAAAAGCGCGATGAATTAGATTCGTTAATTACTGCTATTACAACTAATGGAGCACATCACAGTAAATGTGTAACAATACAACGCACACTCGATGGTCGCCTTCAAGTTGCTGGAAGAAAAGGATTTCCACATGTGATATACGCTAGAATTTGGCGATGGCCAGATCTGCATAAGAATGAGTTAAAGCACGTCAAATACTGCCAGTTTGCATTTGATTTAAAATGTGACTCAGTATGTGTCAATCCATATCATTACGAAAGAGTTGTATCTCCAGGAATTGGTTAGTTTATTACTTATATAAATGTATTTATATTTAATTAAAAGGAGTTACTTATACTACTGCAGATTACTAGATAGTGCTATTACAGATTTATCTGGCTTAACGTTACAATCAGGAGCTAGCCGCTTAGTAAAGGACGAATACTCCGCAGGAAATGTGGTGGGTAATATGGAAATTGACGGAGAATTGGGGCCCACTATTCAACATCATCCACCATCTCACTCAAGTCATAATAGTCATCAAGGCGTACCGCATACTCCTTTTAATTTGCCAGGATTGCAGCAGCAGGGACCAGGTGAAAACATTATACAATAATATTTAGTGATAATAAAAATATCTCAAATATAAAATTACATGAATTATAATTGTAGCTATATATTTTGATAGACTATTTTCTGAAAATGTTGAGCATTAAGTTTTCATATATTATTTACAGTTTTTATGTAATTTATAACTTATTTATTTATTTTGCACGAAGCCTTTTATGCTTGCTGTTAGATATAGTTATTATTTGCTTATTTATGCTTTTTATATTTATTAGGAGATCCAATGTTTGGTGGTCCAAGACCAGGACCACTTCCCAAATTGGAGCCACCAGAACCTTGTCCTAGGACAAGTTGGATACCCAGTAGAATGGCACATCGTAAGATTTTTGTTTTGTTCGTTATTTTGTTCTTTCTTTAAAGTTTTTAAATGCTTCACAATTTTTTTATTCTCTATTTTAATCATATATAATCTAGTTTATTATTTACATACAGCATTGTCCCATGCATTACAACTGCCAAACACGGTGCCTCCGCCCTCGGTACCAATGCCGCAGACTGGACAACCCCATGCATCAACTCCTACCAGTTCTTTGATGACAGCCCAGGAACACAGCCAAAGCTTCTTTAACGCTGCATCAGAACAACTCAGCAATGAAACACAACTTGCCGCAAGCTTGGGTTAGTGATGAAATATTTAGTAATTGTTAGGATTTTTTTTCATTAAAAGCTGCTCATTTTACCTAATTACAATGTCATCATTACTGATCATCGTTTATTTTTGATAATATTTGAGCTTTTGTATTCTTGTTTTCAATGTTCATCACAATTTGCATTTTTTTCATTTCCTGCCAATTTTATTTTTCATCCACCATAATAATTAATGTTGCATGTTGTGTTGTTTGTCTGTTTTAATTTTTTTTCTGAACATGTGGCCATATATTACTGTTGTTTTAATTGTTGCTAGTTGATTGCTTTTCCCTTTAATTTAATATTTTTACTTTTTATTTCTATTTTTATATATTATTAGTTCATTTATTAGTTTCGTATTACATTTTATTATTTCCGAGAAGCGGTGTATACAAATGTATAATTAAAATAACAGGCGCGAGTGGTGGTCCTGTTTCACCTCAGCTCGCTCAGAATGGTTTCGGGGTTGCCGCGGGATCTCAAAGTGTCCAGGGCAGTCAACCCTTCACGGGAGCCCAAGCAACTTGGACGGGATCGAATACACTGACGTACACACAGTCTTTACAGCCCCCTCAACATCCACCATACTGTAAGTTGCATAGTATCGCGAACTTCGCGTTTAATTATTAAAACAATAGAATTTACGGCCATATGGTATTTGATCTAATAAGTGTCTCTTCTAGAATTATCCTTTTAACATCTATATGTCAGTCAGGTGCTATGTCTTATGAAGTAATGTTATTGATATCAAATATTGTTTTGGATATTCACTTTATTTATATCAACATTAGGGGGGCATGGCGGTTCACGTTCTCTAGGTGGTGACACTCCAATATGTGGGTTGTTGTCAAATCAACCAGCTCCAGAATACTGGTGTTCAGTAGCCTATTTCGAATTGGATACACAAGTTGGTGAAACATTCAAAGTACCATCTAGTAGACCTAACGTTACTGTTGATGGATATGTAGATCCTTCTGGAGGTAACAGATTTTGTCTGGGAGCTTTAAGTAATGTACACCGCACAGATCAAAGTGAAAGAGCTAGGTAATTATTAATTATAATAACTGCGTTTAGTTACGATCGCATTTTTTAAATAAATATTTAAATTATTATTTTAAGGCTTCATATTGGAAAAGGAGTTCAGCTAGATCTACAAGGCGAAGGAGACGTTTGGTTAAAATGTAATAGTGATCACTCTGTATTCGTTCAAAGTTATTATCTCGATCGGGAAGCAGGGCGTGCTCCGGGTGATGCTGTTCACAAGATATATCCAGTAGCATATATTAAGGTAAGGTCACATATAGCATACACTTCGATCAATAATTGCATGTCTTGAAGAATCAAGTATATTTTTCTTTTTATGGACAGGTATTCGACTTAAGGCAGTGTCATAGTCAGATGCAATTGAATGCACGAAACGCTCAAGCAGCTGCTGCAGCTCAAGCCGCAGCAGTAGCGGGCCATATAACTGTAACCCCTAATAGCGGTGGTATAGCACCTGCAATTAGTAAATGTATGTATTTTCTATTTTGTTGCGATAAATGTAATTATTTAATATTTTTGTGCCATAACATTTAAAACCTTGTTCTTAATTTTAGCTTTAAATGCTGCCGCAGGAATAGGAGTCGATGACCTAAGACGCCTCTGTATTTTAAGATTAAGTTTCGTTAAAGGATGGGGACCAGATTATCCAAGGACATCAATAAAAGAGACTCCGTGTTGGATCGAAGTTCATCTTCATCGTGCTCTACAACTTTTAGATGAAGTATTACATACTATGCCAATAGACGGTCCTCGAGGAATAGAGTAAAGATAACAATTTTTGAATAAAATGAAAAGAATTATACAGGTACGAATTAGAACAAAAAGTGAGGGTGAGACTGATACGTAGAATGGTTTTCCTTACTAATTTTTAAAGAAGAGTTTTGTTGGTATACCAAAGGTATGAATTTTAAAAGGAAAGATGATTTTTTTAAACTGAATGAACATTTTATACAAACCGTAAAATTTAAGACATGTAAAATAAGAAAGAAATTAAAACATAAATTGCAGTAGTAATAAGAGTAAAGTTTAAGAATAAATATTTTATAAAAAAATCTCATTATCTAAAGAAATAAGTTTAATTTGATCATTTTGTACTTGAAAACAAAAAAAAAATGAATGTGTTATTAGTAAAATCGTTATTTTAGTTCGAAGTGAAAATCAAAATTAAAAGTAGATTATGTTGAAATACCCAGTGTTATTGATTGAAATATTAAAGAAATTAATTTTATATAACATATTTATAAAAACCGATGACTTTATAAAAACCGTGACTATAAAAACCGTGACTTTATAAAAACCGATTTAAAAGACGATTAAAATGCCAGCGGGCTAAAGAAAGTTATAAAAGAATTAGGTATGATTTTTAAGTTTGAATGAATATTTTGTAGATGTTTGTGTACATTTAATATTGATATATTTAGGTTGAAAGAATAGTTTTCAAATATATTTGTAAATGTCAGTATTAATATTACACTATTAAAATGCGATAAAATATTTAGTTCCAATAGTGAAATGCAAATATTAAAATATAAATGCATGTCAATTAATGGTTCGTTAAAAAAATAATTTCTCAAAATTAAATGTATACCAATTTAATTGATGTCAAATTTAAACGTGTTTGATATTTTGTGAGATTTTAAATTGACAAATATCATAATTTTTTATAATAATTTTAAGTGTTTTATAATACATATATCAAATCTTTATATTTATCCATTTTTATATTAATTATTTGTTAGTTTAATAAATACTTTTTACATTTTAAGGTAGTCGTAATATTCGTGTATGCATTTTTCTGTCTAGTACGAATGAAATGGTTGTTTGGTTTCGTTAATTTAAAGTGCCATTTAAGAAAGAGTGATAATTGTTATTTTTCTATACACCTTAGATTATAAGATCCATTTAATATTGTAAAATAGTAACTCAATTAATTGGATAACACTATTTTTAGAGAAAAATTATGTTTTCGTTAATAATTCAGATTCTACTCTATAAATTTTTATTCGCTTTGTTGTTAATTATGTAAAATTAAAAATTAATTTTATTTTATAAATTAAGAAAGTGCATTTAAGTTAGTTTCTGTTTTATGCTTTTAAGGGTGCTGAAAATTGAGTGAAAACATTTTATTTTATTTTATTTTTACAATATAATAACCAATTTTTATTGTCACACAACAAAGCAATCAAAAATCAAACAAATAGTATTTGGTTGATTGTGTTCATAATATTCAAGTTATTGTTGAAAACATCATTTTTAGTTGTGGCAATAATTTAATTAAATATTGGTTTCATTAATCACTTCACTAAATTTAAAAAAAAAAAATTATATGAATGCGTTTAAAAAGTTTATATTTTTTGGGCTGTGATTTAGAACCAATCTGTTTTTGGTTCTGAAATGAAAAAAATTATGTTTTATTTTAAGTGAGCTTATATGTTTTATAAACTTAGTATGATAAGAACGTGTATTGTATCGTTGCACAATATAATATAATTTATAATAATCTAGAATGGATTTTTTAAATACAATTTTATTATATAATTAAAAATAATAATTTAAATCTTCACTTTTGGAGCGAATGAATACAAAGATAAAAGCAGGAGGAGCTATTTCGATAAAAGTAATCGTCTCAGTTTGTCGTAGAAAACAGAGACGACTCCATATGTTCGGAGACAAAAATCTTTCTTTTTTAAGACAGTCTTGTAAGTTTATGCGTTCTCCCATGGTTCGTACCTAATAATCAGATTATTTTAAGACGGTCTTTTCGCTAAGTCTGTCCAAGGTATTCATGGCTTCTTCAAAGGTTGAATTCCACCATAAGAAAATATAAGATTTTCTCGAGTATAATCTTAAAAATTTAATTATATTTATGGTTAATGAGTAGCAAAGCTTTAAACCGAAATTACTTCTTCATACCTTAAGGTGTCTATACACATACTTTTTAAAGGGCATCTTCTGCAAATAGTATAGTAAAGAAAAATACACACTAATATAGCACTACTCTATTCAGATGCTAGGAGGTAGGACTTCCTAGAGAATAGCATGATTTTGTACTACTGATTGTGCTACTGATCTGCTAGTATGTGTATTGATACCTTTATAGTTAATACATAAGGCGCCATCTACTAACTAAATCATAAACTAGTAACAAGTATCTATTCGTTAATAGATAGCGCTGGAGTTGTGTAATTATGATAGTATTCATATCAGGCGGGATTTAAAATAAAAATATTTCTTTTAAAATTAGTATTTATTTATTACTTATTTTTAAATATTAAGTATACAAGCTGTGATATGTTTCAAGTTTACATGCTATTAGTTTATTTCTTGATTATATACAAGTTTTGGTCCACATATGTGACATCCCAAATTATCTACACTTGTCTGTCTTTTATACAACGTTTTATTCATGTGAATTTTCATATTTTTGAAATTCTCTGATTATGTCTCTTACACTTGATCAATCACAAATGATCAATTTATTTATAAAACTAAAAATATCTATGCTTTTCTAGATTTTATGCAACAGTCTCTAAATTCATGGACTTTCTTCGCTAAAAAAATACACAAAATGTGCTTTTAAAGTAGTAAATTGAACCTTTTTATCATCTTAAACATGATTAAAACTCTTCTTTCATTTTAAGAAAATTCATTTCCTATAAAATTATGATATCTAATTTTCACTGTCTTTAACAAACCTTGTTGCGCCTGCTTTAATGCAACTACACTAACACCCTTGTTTAAAAATTATGATATCTAATTTTCACTGTCTTTAACAAACCTTGTTGCGCCTGCTTTAATGCAACTACACTAACACCCTTGTTTAAAAATTACGGTGTACGTAAAGATTAAAATCAAACACATGCGGATTTTTTAAATAGGTGACACCTTTAAAAAGTATGTTTGTGTATATCTATGTTTTAATAAATGTATATGTATTAATTCGTTTGTATTAATTATATAAATAAAGGAAGTAAAATAAATTTCAAGTATTTTTATTTTCATATATTCTAATTTGCATTTACATTTTTAACAAGATTTAAGAAATGAGGTTGAAAAGAGGTTGTTGTTGATAAAATTAAAAATTCAACATTTATATTATTTTAATCAAGATTATATTTATTAATATTATAGATTCGCTATTTTTAAGAAGATTATAGCCTTCTTTCGTTGAAAAAAATATAGAAAAATAATTTTAAATAAAATTAAAAAAGTTAACTTTTTCACAGTTATTAAAAAGATTATAGTCTTCATTCGTTGAAAAAAATGAATTGCTTTTAAAATAATAAAGTGAACCTTTTCATCATTTTTAACAAGATTATAGTCTTCTTTCGTTGAAAAAATACAGAAAATTAATTTTAAATAAAATTTAAAAAATTAACTTTTTCACAGTTTTTAAGAAGATTATAGTCTTCTTTCGTTGAAAAAAATACAGAAAATTAATTTTAAATGAAATTAAAAAAGTTAACTTATTCACAGATTTTAAGAAGATTATACTCTTCTTTCGTTGAAAAAAATGAATTGCTTTTAAAATAATAAAGTGAATCTTTTCATCATTTTTAAGAAGATTATAGCCTTCTTTCGTTGAAAAAAATATAGAAAAATAATTTTAAATAAAATTAAAAAAGTTAACTTTTTCACAGTTTTTAAGAAGATTATAGTCTTCTTTCGTTGAAAAAAATACAGAAAATTAATTTTAAATGAAATTAAAAAAGTTAACTTATTCACAGATTTTAAGAAGATTATACTCTTCTTTCGTTGAAAAAAATGAATTGCTTTTAAAATAATAAAGTGAATCTTTTCATCATTTTTAAGAAGATTATAGCCTTCTTTCGTTGAAAAAAATATAGAAAAATAATTTTAAATAAAATTAAAAAAGTTAACTTTTTCACAGATTTTAAGAAGATTATAGTCTTCTTTCGTTGAAAAAAATACAGAAAATTAGTTTTAAATAAAATTAAAAAAGTTAACTTTTTCACAGATTTTAAGAAGATTATACTCTTCTTTCGTTGAAAAAAATACAGAAAATCAATTTTAAATAAAATGTTGATTCAGTAAAACGGTTTTTCCCTTAGAAGTATGTATTATACAAATAAAAGAAATAAAATAAATTTAAAAACTTTTTATAGGAACTGCTTCAAAACATTTTAAATATCTATTCGTTTCTGGATTTTATGCGACCTTTTTTAAATTCATGGACTTTTTTTTCTTAATTTTTTTTTTTTTTTTGGATTTATTGAAATGTTTTGATGCAGTTACGTTCGATAGGCTTTAAAATAAAAAACTGCTTCATTACAAAACTTGCAAATAAAAGTACAATATATTGGAAATAGTATTTATACAATATGAGATTACTGGATAATATTGCGCCTGACAGAATGGCAACACTCCTTACAAGCAAAACTTTCTCTACAAGAAAGTAATGAATTTTGTGACAATATTTACATAATGAATGTAACAACTAATTGGGGACGTTGTGATGCAGTTACGTTCGTTAGGCTTTAAAATAAAGAACTGCTTCATTACATTTTAAAAAACTAGGCGTGTCTGGATTTTATGCGACCTTTTTTAAATTCATGGACTTTTTTTTCTTAATTTTTTTTTTTGATTTATTGAAATATTTTGATGCAGTTATGTTCGTTAGGCTTTAAACTGAAGAATTGCTTCATTACATTTTAAAAAACTACGCGTGTCTGGATTTTATGCGACCTTTCTTAAATTCATGGACTTTTTTTTCTTAATTTTTTTTCTGGATTTATTGAAATGTTTTGATGCAGTTATGTTCGTTAGGCTTTAAAATAAAGAACTGCTTCATTACATTTTAAAAAACTACGCGTGTCTGGATTTTATGCGACCTTTTTTAAATTCATGGACTTTTTTTTCTTAATTTTTTTTCCGGATTTATTGAAATGTTTTGATGCAGTTATGTTCGTTAGGCTTTAAAATAAAGAACTGCTTCATTACATTTTAAAGAACTAGGCGTGTCTGGCTTTTATGCGACCTTTTTTAAATTCATGGACTTTTTTTTGTAATTTTTTTTTCTGGATTTATTGAAATATTTTGATGCAGTTATGTTCGTTAGGCTTTAAAATAAAGAACTGCTTCATTACATTTTAAAAAACTAAGCGTGTCTGGATTTTATGCGACCTTTTTTAAATTCATGGACTTTTTTTTCTTAATTTTTTTTGTTGGATTTATTGAAATATTTTGATGCAGTTATGTTCGTTAGGCTTTAAACTGAAGAACTGCTTCATTACATTTTAAAAAACTAAGCGTGTCTGGCTATTATGCGACCTTTTTTAAATTCATGGACTTTTTTTTCTTAATTTTTTTTCTGGATTTCTTGAAATATTTTGATGCAGTTACGTTCCTTAGGCTTTAAAATAAAGAACTACTTTATTACATTTTAAATATCTACGATTTTCTGGCTTTTGAGTAATTTTAATAAAGTCAAACTTCCAATTTTAAAACGGCGATTATTCGAAAACTGTAAGAGATAATTGAAAATGGATTTTAATTTTGAAATCAGCATTAAAAACTACGTTCGAAAATATATATCATATGCCAAATTAAAAAAAATGTTTTTTTGAAAAAGTAAGAAGACTATAGTCTTCTTACTTTTTCAAAAAAAGTAATTTTTATTTTGACACATGATATATGTTTTCTAGCGTAGTTTTTAATGCTGATTTCAAAATTAAAAACCATTTTCAATTATCTCTTACAGTTTTCGAATAATCGCCGTTTTAAAATTAAAAGTTTGACTTTATTAAAATTACTCAAAAGCCAGAAAATCGTAGATATTTAAAATGTAATAAAGTAGTTCTTTATTTTAAAGCCTAAGGAACGTAACTGCATCAAAATATTTCAAGAAATCCAGAAAAAAAATTAAGAAAAAAAAGTCCATGAATTTAAAAAAGGTCGCATAGTAGCCAGACACGCTTAGTTTTTTAAAATGTAATGAAGCAGTTCTTCAGTTTAAAGCCTAACGAACATAACTGCATCAAAATATTTCAATAAATCCAAAAAAAAAAATTAAGAAAAAAAAGTCCATGAATTTAAAAAAGGTCGCATAAAAGCCAGACACGCGTAGATTTTTAAAATGTAATGAAGCAGTTCTTTATTTCAAAGCCTAACGAACGTAACTGCATCAAAACATTTCAATAAAACCAAAAAAAAAATTAAGAAAAAAAAGTCCGTGAATTTAAAAAAGGTCGTATAAAAGCCAGCCACGCTTAGTTTTTTAAAATGTAATGAAGCAGTTCTTCAGTTTAAAGCCTAACGAACATAACTGCATCAAAATATTTCAATAAATCCAACAAAAAAAATTAAGAAAAAAAAGTCCATGAATTTAAAAAAGGTCGCATAAAAGCCAGCCACACTTAGTTTTTTTTAAATGTAATGAAGCAGTTCTTCAGTTTAAAGCCTAACGAACATAACTGCATCAAAATATTTCAATAATTCAAAAAAAAAAATTAAGAAAAAAAAGTCAATGAATTTAAAAAAGGTCGCATAAAAGCCAGCCACACTTAGTTTTTTTTAAATGTAATGAAGCAGTTCTTCAGTTTAAAGCCTAACGAACATAACTGCATCAAAATATTTCAATAATTCAAAAAAAAAAATTAAGAAAAAAAAGTCCATGAATTTAAAAAAGGTCGCATAAAAGCCAGCCACGCTTAGTTTTTTTAAAATGTAATGAAGCAGTTCTTCAGTTTAAAGCCTAACGAACATAACTGCATCAAAATATTTCAATAATTCAAAAAAAAAATTAAGAAAAAAAAGTCCATGAATTTAAAAAAGGTCGCATAAAAGCCAGCCACGCTTAGTTTTTTTAAAATGTAATGAAGCAGTTCTTCAGTTTAAAGCCTAACGAACATAACTGCATCAAAATATTTCAATAATTCAAAAAAAAAAATTAAGAAAAAAAAGTCCATGAATTTAAAAAAGGTCACATAAAAGCCAGCCACGCTTAGTTTTTTAAAAATGTAATGAAGCAGTTCTTCAGTTTAAAGCCTAACGAACATAACTGCATCAAAATATTTCAATAAATCCAACAAAAAAAAATTAAGAAAAAAAGTCCATGAATTTAAAAAAGGTCGCATAAAAGCCAGCCACGCTTAGTTTTTTTAAAATGTAATGAAGCAGTTCTTCAGTTTAAAGCCTAACGAACATAACTGCATCAAAATATTTCAATAATTCAAAAAAAAAATTAAGAAAAAAAAGTCCATGAATTTAAAAAAGGTCGCATAAATGCCAGCCACGCTTAGTTTTTTTAAAATGTAATGAAGCAGTTCTTCAGTTTAAAGCCTAACGAACATAACTGCATCAAAATATTTCAATAATTCAAAAAAAAAAATTAAGAAAAAAAAGTCCATGAATTTAAAAAAGGTCACATAAAAGCCAGCCACGCTTAGTTTTTTTAAAATGTAATGAAGCAGTTCTTCAGTTTAAAGCCTAACGAACATAACTGCATCAAAATATTTCAATAAATCCAACAAAAAAAATTAAGAAAGAAAAGTCCATGAATTTAAAAAAGGTCGCATAAAAGCCAGACACGCGTAGATTTTTAAAATGTAATGAAGCAGTTCTTCATTTTAAAGCCTAAGTAACGTAACTTCATCACAACATCCCCAATTAGTTGTTTAATTCAGTATGTAAATATTGTCACAAAATAATTGCGAAATTCATTACTTTCTTGTAGAGAATATTTTGCTCGTAAGTAGTGTTGCCACTCTGTCAGGCGCAATATTATCCAGAAATCTCATATTGTATATATGTTATTTTTTCAATATATTGTTAATTTATTTACAAGTTTTGTAATGAAGCAGTTCTTTATTTTGAAGCCAAACGAACTTAACTGCATCAAAGAAATTGAATAAATTGTAATTATTTTTTAAAGAAAAAAAGTCCATGAATTGAGAAAATATTGCAAAAAAGCCAGAAAACCGTAGATATTGTAAATTTAATAAAACAGTTTATCAATTTAAAGTGGAGCGGATATAGCTCAATTAAAACATTACACACATTTGAAATACTAATTTTTTAAAAAGGAAACAAACACATAACTTACACTCGTTGCCTTGCAACGGGTCAAATAGCTAGTAGATTTATAATTTACGTTTACATTTTCATCTATTATTATTATAGCCTTCTGTCACTGAAAAAGATACAAAAGAATAATATGCTTTTAAAATAATAAACTGAACCTATTCATCCTTTTTAACTAGATTATATTCCTCTTTCACATCAAGAAATGGAGAAAATCTTATTTTGTTAAAATTAAAAATACAACACATTTACCTTTTAACAAGTGTATAACCGTTTGATATCTCAAGAAATTCTTATGAATGTCCTATTTTTGGTAAAATTAAAATATTTCATCTAAATTCTTATTTATGAATATTAAGAAAAGCTTCTTTTATTTCTATAAATGCAGAAAATCTTATATGTACTAAAATTAAAAATACCAAATATTCAGAATATCTGATTTATCAAATAGTTAACCCGTTTTTATCTCAAATAATGCAAAAAAAATCTTATATCAACACCTGATCCGCATGCAGCTATAGATACACTAATTTAAGTATATATGGTTGCATATTGGTAGGCGTTGCAATTTATAAACTATTAGTGCCATCTAGGGAACAAATGAATAACTTTATCTGTTAAAAAATCTACTGTATAATAGATGGCGCATTTCATGTTCAATCATTGAGTTACAATTACTTTTAGAAAATAAATTCATATTATCTGTCAACTAATTGATAGTAATTTTATATGATAAATAACTTAATAAGCTGTTGGCAAAGTATAAATAACTATTGTTACTAACATTTAATAATCTTTTCCTTTCGTCTTTCTTTCATCTCTAGAATAACTAAAAATCTTACTTTGCTTATATTAACGCTAATATCTTCCTTACTTAAATCTTCCTAAGAAGGATTATGTATAATTAGAATTACTTCGAAATATATATGATATTTAAGTAATACTTTTATTTGCTAAGGAAGTAATAAATAATAAGGAAATATGAAACCAAGAAATAAAACAATGTTTTAATTTGTATTTCTAGTTATTTTATAATCACATTTGATATCTTTCTAACAGTAAGCAACTTCTGTATAAATTTTGTTATTTCTTTAAATATAAATTAGGTGTTTCAATAAGAGGTAGCCGAATTTATTTTGCCGACATTTCCTGCGACTGTTGGCTATCCCTTGTTGCAGCACTCAATATAATATAATAGTCTTAAGCTTAGAAGGATTCTGGAAGTGGAGGTTTGTTTAAAAAAGCTTGTGCATTGCACAGTTTAGCAGAAGTTGTAATACTATTCTTGACTCGTGTTTAAAATAATATTTTCTTAAAATACATAATAAATTAAATACTTGCAAATAAATAATATAATTCAATTACTAGATATAGTTTACATAACTTTTAAGCATTATGTACATTCGATCAGAACCGTTAAAAGTTTGAACCATCGCTAACAGATTATATATTATTATATAAATATAAAAAATAAATATTTGAAAATATTTTACAAAACAAATCTTTCAATTTCATTGGCACTTAAGGACTTCTGGCATTCATAATCTGAATTATTCTGAAGTGTTCCATTAACAATATGTATTACGTAAGTATAATTGCGAAACGATCAGGCGCTGTTGAGACTACAATGTATTTGTCAATTTGGAACCTCTAACTATGCAAATTTTCAATACCAGAATTCAGTTAAACTATCCCTTGGTGCGCTAATGATATTGAACTCAAATTTCAACAAGTTAAAATACAAACAGAATCTAATCTTAAAACTCAACGTAATATATTAATTGACTCACATTTTAGTTAGTATTGTAAATGAGAATGCACATTGTGTATTTAATGTTCAAGTCTCTTTAAATGCGCATTGATTTATGAGTGATTGTGGAAGAATAAGATAAGCTCGTATAGTTATCTTGTTTTAACGATAGTCATGTTTTTTGTGAAAGGTATTGCACTACAGATGGCCATCGATTTTCCTTTGCCAGATCTAAAGCTGTTACTCCATCATGATTTCTAATAGATGCGTCACTTCCAGCTGCTATTAGTTGCTTTACAACACTTAGATGACCAAATAGGGCGGCTCCATGAAGAGCCGTCTCGCCATTCTGGAAGTATAAATATCAGGAGAATCGTTAAATGTTGAAAATTCAGGTGATTTGCTGTTTATTATGTGAGTGAGTTTTATGTATATGTATCATTTTAAAATATATACTTGACAACTCATAAAATTTACCATAACCTACCGGTAATATTCCTAAACTAGGTTTATATTTAAGTAGCTCAGCAACAACAGCTGAATGCCCTTTATGTGCTGCCTTAAAAAGTGCAGTAGCGCCATCCTGTAAGAAATAAAAAGTTAAAAAAACATTTAAACAAAATTGTTTATTAACAAGAATAATTATTAAGGTACATACATGGCGCGCAGCGTCAACATGAGCTCCTGCTTTCAATAATGTTCTAACTACGTGATCATGGCCCCCTTGAGCTCCAATCCACAACGATGTAGCACCGTCTGATCGAAACGCGTCCACTCTGGCCCCAGCTGATAAAAGAAGTGATACTACGGAGATGTGTCCATTTTGTGATGCTACGAAAAGAGGAGTTGCACCATCCTGTTGGAAAACAAAACAGTGAATCATTTGAATAATTTATAATATTTATCAAGGGCTCAAACCTCTGAAATTGTTCGATTCTTAGATAAATATATAAAAAGTGTAAATTAAAATTAGAACATCTTTTTAAAATATATTGGGGAAGATATATCTACCGCAGGTCAATGTTTCGGTTGTATACATTTACACCAATCTATTTTTAACAGATCTATTTTTTCGTTTGCTATGTTGACACTAACGATGATTAAGATCTTGATGAGTACCATTTGTTCAGAATGTCACTCAAATATAATGTAATTAGTAAATATTTATTTAGTTGTAATTTCTCAAGTATATAATTTGTCATAGTGAAATATTTGTATATGTGCTAATTGAGTGAAATTGCACATAGTAACCAAATTCAACAGAATGTGCAACATTTTCTTGTTAAATTATTATCCTGCGAGTTTTGAAATGCAACTTAAGTAACAATTAATTATATTAGGGTAGAAGCAATTATATAAAACTACTTCAAGCACTGCATATTGCATTATTTATCTGCTTACAGTCATGTTTGCATGTGGATTGGCTCCTCTGCATAACAACTCCTTAACCACATGTAGGTGACCACACTGACTTGCGACAAAAAGTGGAGTGCCCCCATCCTGAGAAACAAAACATAATGATTAGAATATTGAATTGAGTTTCTATGATATTTTGCTTGTCAGTGTAGTTTATTATACTTTTAAACATCCACCAGATATGTTTTCACAACATAAATAGTTCTTTGTTGTTTGCAGAGTCTGTAATATGTTAGTTATTAATGACATAACTGATATAATGTAAGTTCTTACTTACTATGCTTGGACAATCGATAGGAGCCCCTGCTTCGAGAAGTATTTGGGTGACATCCAAGTACCCCCCTTGTGCGGCAAAAAATAAAGATGTCGTTCCAGTCTGTAAAATTAAAAAATAACTCACATTAGCACTGTGTAGAATATTTTCTACTATTATTCGACATCTACGGTTGCAGTGAGGTTTTTGACTGCAGTGAAATGGGCTTGTGAATCATAAGTTCATTTCCATAAAGGTGTGTATTATATAATGTTAAAGTAGTTACTATATAATGTTAATGGGAAGTTAAAGCTCGCCGAATTTTAGGATATATTTACAACTAAAATAGTTATGTTGTTCTTTTAATAATAAAAGGATCCAACGTTTAATACCACTGCTCCTTTATACAACAGAAAAGTAACAGTAACAGCTGGATTGTGTAATTGTATGAAGTTGTATGTTACGATGGTTATGAAAAAAGAAAATAATCTCGATTACTTATGTATTCTGTGACGTCATATGCAGAGATCTTATAACTCCGTTAACTTTTTGATATTAAATAAAATAAAAACGTTAAAATTCATATATGAATGTTTATTTCAATCAAAAACTATAGAAAACGACTCTTACAAACTGAGTGCATATGCCAGAGCCAGTTTTTAGAGGTATGGAGGCCCTGTGGCAACGAAGGAGCGGAGCCCGTAATTATTTTCCGAATAAAAGGAACAATATTTTTCCGTCAAGTTTTTCAAAAATTTATTGCTTTTATTTCTATTGTAGAGGCCTCGGGGTAGTAGTCCGGGCCTGGCACAAGCCCATTGATGTTACGAATATTTTCCTATGATCAAAAATGATCTACAACCTCAAAAAGGTTAAGAACCGTATTACTTTATTTATAGAGAGATAGTTATCTATATTTTTTATGAATGTTATCAAAATCAATGCCAAAAATATTATATTACAGTAATAAATAGTCTTGGGATGTGGTTGAACCTTCACTTGTAAATCTCCAGGCTTGTGTAAATAGCAATATAGCAAAAACTTCATAAAATAATACGGACTTGTTTTACAGTTCCCTCAATAATCAATACCCCGTTCTTTAGTAAACAACTTTGAATATATCAACCATCCGTTGCTGGAAATATAAATTGTATTTTCTACATTGCATTTTTGTTTCACGTATTAATAGCGTACTTTAACTGTAAACTTTGACCTTTTTTTTATTATTTAGGCTCGACGAAGTACGGGCCCAGTTTCCGAACACCCGTAACACAACGATAAAAAAATAATTGCAAAAATTAAAATTGAAGAAATCTATAAAGATTCTATTCAGATTTTCCGATATTAAATTTGTCCCGAACATGTCTCATGCAACTGTCCTAAAGTTCGGCTCTGTTTCCTGTTCCTATATCGATAACAAAGCCGCCACAGCGACGCGCTCTTTCAGGGTTGATGTGTTCTTCATAAACATCAGTGGTGTTTAGAGTTATTATTGCATTCGACCGCCAGCGTCGTCCAGTGACCTCTGAGGGGGTTACGCCCCCTTGCGAGTTATGACTTCCTCGTGCTTATAGCGTGCTTGCAGTCAGTAATGGGGAAGTACAGTTGCTGTTAACTGATTTCTGTGCGATTAAGTCAATAACGAAAATGATTATATTCAATCGACGTGTTTTAGAAGAGACAACGTTTTTAACGTAAATTGCAGGTGACATATACTTAAAAGAGGTTATAAGAGCGGTATAAATCTATAATACGATAATGAATTTTATCTTATTCGTTTCTATATACATTATAGAAAAATAAGTGAGTCAGTGCTTTTTAGTTATATCGGCAGTTTATACCCCACAACTTGTTTTAAGTATGAGTGACCGCCAAACTCTCGTAATTTGAACTATACTCAATATTTTTCATATAGGTTTTATAAAATATTTTATGTATAATTATTGTTTTTTTTTCTTTGGGGCTCACGCGCGAAAGATGATTATATCCACCCAGTAAACAATTTGGTGAAGTGTCCTGTTTTGTGAAGTTTCTATTACTATTGCACTTCAATTATAGTTCGCATCAACTTTATCTTCACTTGTATTACGACAGGTAGAGTAGTTTCGCCATTTGTAGCCGATAAAATAGACATTGCATCTCTTTGCAACTCTTTCATGACATAAAAAAATCATACGCATATTCAATATGACGGCAAAGTGACTCCAAAATGTTTACTGGGTAGTCAGAGATAATGGGATATTTTCATGAAAAAACCTATCCACGTAAGAGTTTTGGATGAATATATTCAGAAAGTATTTTGAAAGTTACGACTCACTGTTCGCCTTGCTGCAGGATCAGCTCCTTGGTTTAGTAATTCTTTCACACAGTTTACATGACCTCCAGCAGATGCTAGGATGAGCGGTGTCGTAAAATCCTGTAAAGAAATATTACAAAATTTAAAATTGGATATTTAAAAAATAATAAACAATAATAATTTAATATGCATACCACAATTTTTAAAATTAATATTGATAGATACTTTTAAGACTTCCTGAAAAATGGTATAATAAGGGCAATTGGCTTCCTCGGATTTTTCCCTGAATTTCCTGGAAACCCGTATTTACAAATCGAAAAAAAATACCAAAATTTGAAAAAAAGTTGGTCAAATCAGTTTATATGAAAAATTATTTTCTTTTATACGTAAAATAAATATGGAATTAAAATTCGAAATGAAATTCAATTTACACACAAAAGACAGTCGTCGCTTGCGACGGGGGTAAACTCTAGTTAGCATATATTTAAGTAAAGTTAAAACATATTTTTCTAGTTCTTATTTTAACATCTGTAGCAGAATTTATATTTTACTTTATGCCTGTATATTTTAAAATGATAACTTTACGCTTTCTCATATATTTTGTTTATATTTTTTTAGTTCGTTTTAAATGCGATGTGCGATGTCTAAAATGAATGAATGAATTGGGTTAACTCGTGCTATTTTTAATTTAGTTGAAAAATCCGTTGTTCAAGTAGGCCACGACATTGTGCACAGATCAGGCAGGCATCACGTCGACATTCAAATACAAAGACTGTCTGCCCTAGTGTAGTCTGGTCTGACATTTAAAATTTAAAACCAGGTAACCAGGTAACTGTTGTTCATTGTTTGTATTATTTAATCCGCACCGTGATCTGTGCAAAATGCTTGAAATGGTTTAGCTTGTTTAATGTCATAAATTAATTAAAAAGTTAAATCGAAGAATAACTTTAAAAGATGGTTAAAATGTATTAATTTTTACATTATAAGCAATTGCAAAATGTCAAGTTTTCAAGATATAGGTATACCTATAACATTACATATCGCGTATTAAATATTGTTTTAAATTATTATTAAAATTACATTAAGAAAATCAATTCGATTGTTATAAAGACAAAACTGTCTTTTAACAGTAAGTTTTATTTAACATAAAAAAGTTGACCTGTTATATAACATTTTTTAGGTTAATCAAACGCAAGGTTACATAATAAAAATTATCTTTCGAAATATAATAATATATTCTGACGTTAATAAAGCTCTTCATGTAAGATTTTATAATGTTACATATTAAATTTAATATATTAGTATTTTTACATTTATTTGATGACAATGTAACATAATTTGATTATGTTAAGCTTGAGTAAATAATTAAATGAAGTTTATGTAAAAAATATTACGTTAAATAATACAGAAGAGTACGGAAAGAGGAAAATTGCTATAAATAATAAAATACAAAATATAATAAATATATGTTTTAAATAGCACATGGGCTGAAAAGTCCCGGGCCTAACAAAGAAAACACAGTTTTTTTGTTTCAAAATTAGCTTTATTCATCAACGTAATCTCCATCAAGAGCAACGCAATCATTCCAGCGCCGCTCTAACATTTCAATACCACTTTTGTAGAACGATTCATCTTTTGCCTCAAAATAGGCCTCAGTTTCAGCGATAACCTCTTCATTCGTGCGAAATTTCTTACCGGCGAGCATTTTTCTCAGGTCTGCGAACAGGCAGTAGTCGCTGAGAGCCAAATCTGGCGAATACGGTGGATTAGGTGTCGGTATTAGCAAAAATACTTGTAACGTTAAACTTTATAAAAGTAAACTCTTACCGCCTTACAAATAAACGTGTTATAAACTTTATACCAGATATAAACTGAGAATAAAATACTAAATTTTATTTAAAAGGACATCAAGGGAAAAATATGACTAGATTTTAAAGTAAGAATAAATGTAGAAAAATAGTTTTCTTTTTAACACATATTTTTCGTTTCCTTTGTTTCACTCATGTTCTACTATTCAATCAAGCTGAAATTTGCTTTTAATAAATAAATTCTGCATGGGGCCCTTGAGGGTTATTAGCATCCGCATCCTCAATAGAATCAGTCATAGTGCAATTTTACTAAATTCTATGTTTGGATAATTATCTAATATATACGTGAATTATTCAAAGTAAAACTGGAAATCGGCTAATTATAACATGCTTATATAATTAACAACGATATGATCAAGGCGTCATCAATTACAACGGGACCACAAAACGGCGTTCAACGTAGGACGTAGCACGTGAATAACGGGCTGTTGGTTTATTAATTATGTAATTAGCATTAGCGCGCTACCGTTGCCGGTGACAATGAGGAGTAGGAATGTAGAGTGTCTCTGGTGATCCTCTTTTAACACGTGCTGGATAGGCGCTTTTCGCAATGCCTTGTACGAGTATTGCGATTGCGAACGCGTCGGCGATAATTGAGTGCGTGCTTGGGTTTAGAGATTTAACCTGAACAACACTTGAACCACTTTGTTTAAGTGCCGATGCTTTAATTTGCGCTGCTTAACTTTATTAAACACATTAGTCACGCATTAATTGTAATCGTTAGTAACACTAGAGCACTTAGAGAACAGAGATTCATTCCTACAAAGAATTTTTCTAAATCTAGTACGAATTTTATACGATTCTTATACGATTCCGGTACGATTCTTGTTCACATGATTTGTAGGATAAAAGATAGTTATTATTTATTTAAGCAATGGAGCATTACTCCGGGTCATCTAATGATAAAGCCTACGAGACCTTAAACTGCTTAAGCTGCTCAAGACTAGATACAATTAATTTCGTCGAAAGAACATTGTGACTCGAAAAATTTATTTTGCCAAAATGAATTTTTGATATCGATATCTAAAGCTAACATCGTCTTTTATATGCGACGTTTTTTATATCTAATTATCTTTATGTTATTGAATATTATCTGTAGTAAACAAAAACCTTTTCCAACTCATATAAGTTTGTTTGATTTCTTTTTATTTTACTTAAATACAAAATAACATTTTAAACCAATTAATTTTAGAAACTGCAGATAATCGTTTGTTTTGATGTTTACTTTCAGTTACTTTCGTAACAATCTTCATTTCTATTGCAAATAATTAATAAGAAACAAGAATTTTCTTTTAGAAATCAATTTGACACAATTATTCCAAATTTACGTGCTACAACTAGAACTCTAATTAGTGTGGGACGAGTACATAATTAATATAAAAAAGAAATTGAAATGGCACCTCCATTGCCGTCTGTCATATTGAGTGCAACACTGCAACACTGTGCAATCGTACTAATGTGCACTTGGTGGATGGAAACGAGTCTTTAGCTGCATGGGAATGCATGGAATGCATCCGTGCATTGCGACGGAACACCGATGGCGTAGCCCGATAACTGCATAGATTTAATTAGCGTAGTGCAAAATTTAGATACCAGTTATAATTAGAGATAATAATTATAGCGCATGCTAGATGCTTCTCCATAGGTTTAGTTCCTGTTCCTCTTCCCGGATTGAGCTCCGATGCAGCGACCGGAACATAATCTTAGTAAGCGAGGAACTGATTTTACAGAGGTTCTGTACGGCAGAGGAGGTGAACCATTTGGAACTTAATGTTAAGGTAAGTGTTGTGAACTCCACATGCCACATGAAACGTGGAAGAGAAGACAAGCGGGAGGAAATGTAAATGCAGCGAACCTTACGTGTTTTGGAGGTATGGTTAGTAGTATAAATGTAAGATCGTCTGCGTTTTCAACGACGTTGCTTCAAAGAATAACTCAATCTCAAATAGGCGATCCTTTCTGTCTTTTCTTACGTGTCTGATACGAAAAATCCAGCGCGTTTGATGCAAACCATGTGAACCTTACAATAACACCATGAAGCTTCCGCAGATATATTGCTAGAGAAAGAAGAGAAAGTATAAATACATTTTTGGCACGGTTTTTTAAAGACTGCACAAGAGCAGGCTTGCGTTGTCTTCAATCCAAACGGCGTAGGTTTCACTGCAGTTTACGAAACCAATTAACAGCAAGGCAATTAAAACTTTTATTACTTGAATGTTATTCTGATTGTTAGTTTTCTTTTATTGCATGAAAAACCGTAATTTGTTTGCTTAGTCAATTTATCATTGTAGGTCATCTGTTTCAAAAAGTGTATGTTTAACTATAAGGTGAAACTTTTGTGTAAATAGGAATTGTTACGTTAAAAAGAGATTCAAATCATTCATCGGTTGCTTGCTAAAGTGCCCAGAACAATAGCTACAAACCCCATCAATATGAAGGAGCCCCAAACTAATAACATACTCATTACTGTAGCAGATATATTGAAGTTAGAGTTAAAGGCCCCCAAATTTAAATTTGCTCACTACTGATGTAGATGGACATTTAGCTCTTATTTTCAATTTGAATTATTCTCCCTTCTAATTCCAGTTCACTAGCGCCACTGGACCTAAATTTGACATTTTAAACATAGAGATCTACCAGATATACGAATATAACAACGCAATGTAACAATTTATTTACTTTATATATTAATAGGATATTAAGGGTAAGAAAAACGCAATATTTCCCTAAAAAGTGATTATATTTCTATTTTAATCTAAAGTACAAACTCTGAGATTTGTAATGAAACACATTATCTGCCAAATGTCACCTTAACATTGTATTTTTCCTGTTGACTCACACTGCTAAACAAGTTCTGTACAAAAAAGAGAAAATAAAGCTTAGAATTAACTTGCGGCAAGCTAGCTAGTATGAAAGCGTACTACAAGACAATTTTCCAGAGATGGCACAAAAATATTTGACGCAACATAGCGATTTTACGATATTTTATAAAAGTGCTATTATCTTCAAAATTGTGAAATTTTTAAAGCGGACAATTTTGATATTACCGAATCTATCTCCCCGGCTAAACGTAGTATTTACAGAACCTTCTGTATATAAATTCTTTACAAATCAATATGAAAATTACAATTATCTTTTAGCAGATTACAACGTTACAAAATTTCACACTAAATGTGTCTTTAACATGAATAGAAGAGTAATAGAGCAGTAAATCAAATTTGTAATGATGCAGTAGGCTGAACTCACATTACAACCGTATCAGGCGTATTTTTGACACGTGAATCTTGTCGCTCCTTTCGGATTCACCAGGTCTTACAACGACCAATATAGTCATGTAACAAAGATACGCGAAAAAATGAAATCTTTTAACGTTTAGTTATATTAAAATGTATTTGAACTGCGACTATATTTTCCGAATGATCTCCATTTGTATGATGATAGATGTTCTTACGTAAATTAGTTTTTATATCAGGTTCCATTACTTTCATTAGAACGGTAAGAGTAATTCTAGAACCTGTTCTGATCTTCAGCCGTTCAGTGATCTCAGATGAAGCCTCATCTCTCTCCCAAGCGCACAAGATGACATTACAAGAAAGTGGTAATCGTAGATATGTACAATGAACTTATAAGACGTAACGAATAGAACGAAGAAAACCTTGAAATTCTTGTTAGTGTTATCGAACAGTCTTAATAAATTCATAAAATCCATTAATAAAATAAAATGGTGTGAATTTATGCTAATTGTGATTTAACTAGATATTCATGTTATCAGTTAAACAGGTATACATATTTAAAAATTTAAATATTTTACGTTTTTGCTTTGTCTACTCAGAAACCAACCACGGCGGTTCCCTTGAAGAAGATAAGAAATATGCGTTTGTATTTTGTTAGTTTTATATGTAATAGATAAAATTCTATCTATAAGAATTTCAAATTTTAATTTATTATTTCTAATTTTTAAATTAAGTTTATTGTGTGAAAATTTGAAGTCAATTGTAAAACTATCGGAGATATAGAGTTTTAAGTCATCACCTCTCTGGTCTGGTTTCGTCTTTCTTTGAAACTTTTAAACGCGTTTTTCTCACACTTAGCTTTTTCAGAGTCAGTGTCCTCTCTATCTCAAAATCTACTAGACCGATCCTTTTGAAATTTTGCACACTCCTTTTTTACATAAATGCCGAGGTAACGCTGCCGAGTTTTCTTTTTAATTTTAACGAATTTTAAAATAACAAAGTTTCTGATTTTTTCAAGAAAAATCGATATTTTGACTTCTAAAACCTAAATCAATCTCTATTATCAATTATTTATAAAAATTGTATATTTATAATGACGCAATCGGATCTTAGAGTATATGCCGAAAAATATGTTATTATCAGTTGTATTTGTTCAACTGATGTAGTAGGTCTATACAAGCAACAATATTGTCAAAAACAGGGATTATCAAAAGATTATGTTCCGTAAAATATTTAAAAATTTAATTTTTTCTAATGTAACTAAAGTTATCAATTATGTAAACGATTTTACCTAATATATAACAGTCACAAAAATGAATCTACCGCACTAGCATACTCTTAAAACTTCTTAAGGATTATAAAATATAAACAGCCCTTTTTAAGAATTAAAGGCTTTTAGAATAGCTATAAAATAAGACCCTTTGTAGCTTAAATATTACCAGGTTTTGCTTGAGTAAAATATTACATGTATTTAAGGTAATATTCTTATGGTTGGTGGATTATTTTCTGTAACATCCATATTAAATAATATTGATGAACTCAAATGGAAAGTTTAATGATTCCGGTTGACATGTTTACATTTTTCTCGCATGTCACCAAGGAATAAAGTCAGTCTATTCTTCATTGTCCACTAACTATGGGACAGGTATAGTCTAGTTTACAAATTATTTTATATCTTGTATAACGATTAATTATTTTTTAACATGTATTGCTATTTCTGAAGAATTGTTGAAATCTCGACTATATAGACTTCATGTTTTGTATAACCGGTTGTTGAACCGTGGTTTTCCAATAGGAACGTAAAACGGTACTTGTCCTTTGACTAATTCGCAAAGTTTTATCATATAGCAAGTAGGTAAATGGCAAGTGATATATGAAAATCATTTATAAATCTTAGATTTCTTTCTAGAATTTCTTTCATCATACCAAATGAGATGAAAGAGAATAATTATGGTCGAAAGGAATACCGTAATACCTAGAAAAACAGGGGGGTAAAGAAAAGGAAATGATCGCGAAGTTTAGAATAAGGAATTACGAAAAGTAGGTGCAGAGGAAGAGAAACTATGTAAGATGTGTGACAAGGAAGCACAAAAATTAGAGCACATTAAGAGGAAGAAGTTGGAAAGTGAAGATGACCTGTGATGATTGGGATCTTACAGGGGAAGAAAGAGGGAGTAAAATGAAAGAATTAACATAGGAACAAGCGAAAGGAAATAAACGACAAGAGTATGAAACATAATCTGTGAAGTTAAGGCGGAAGAATGCAATAAATACTTGACCAATACCAATTAATTGTAGATGCTTATAAATAGAAATGTTATAGAAATGTTGTTCATTACCTTATCTCTCGAATCCACGTGCACTTTGCCGCTATCCAGGACGCGACTTAAACAAACTTCATCTCCTCGGAGCGCTGCCAGATGCAACTGCACATCGGACCGAGTCTCCTTCTGTGAAACAATAAAAACAAATTCAATGATAAGGATTTAATTAATATGCATTAATATTGATTAACCTCAGAAGCTTCCAAATATTCACCTGTTGTTCTCAAACAAATTACTAAGGAATAATTAAAAAGGTAAATATCTTTACAACTATAGTAATATGCCAATTAATAAACAACTAATTAATCTTATCTCTAAATAGGTCGTTAAATGTTAATGACAATAGATAAATAAATATATAAAAGGTTAACAATCAGTCCTCAATAAAAACTCTGACCTTTAATTAAGATCAATCAATAAAAGTTCTTTTATAAAGAAAAGGTTATTATGTGACATATATTATTTAGTATACAGATAAAACTGATCAAGTTTATTGGATTACAAGGATGTAAATGTTATATTATATTTCATCTATTCCAGTGCCGCCAGTGCAAGTCGTTTTAGGCCCCATTAAGGAATAATTCAGAGAGGTTTTTTCCAAGGGATTTTAATTCTGTTTACTAAAACTTCAATAAATAAATTCATCTGAGTTTATATGCAGTACTTGACTCGGTTAAGAACTATTTTTATACTGTTATATTTATATATCTTGAATGGTTCAAGCGACAGATGCATACTGCTTACAAAGAGATTCGCGAACAACAGCATATGAGTTTTGAAGAATTAATTCCATAGTGTGTGTGTCCTCATTTAACTATATGCTTTAAAAAGAAAGACAATGAAAAACCTCTCTGAATTTTGTAGAAATCTACTAATCAATTTTTTTTCCAAGTAGAATTAAAATCAGTGGTGTATGCATGTTACAAAATTTGCGTTTTTTTCCACGCGGAATTATTCCTCAATGGAGACTAGGCCTAACAGTACTATCCTGGCAGCGGATTACTCCACAGTAAGAAAAATAAATTGATAATAACAGTGTAGACACATACTCGTATTTACTAGAATATGAGATCGGCTGTACACGTAGTACAGTTGAGAATGTTTGAGATAATATGCGTATGCAAATAAGACAGGTGATAAATAAACTCAAGGATATCAAACAATTGCTATATTTAAACAAGTACAGGTTGATAAAAAAGACCACTATGTTAGATTTTAGTTGTATTATATTATACATACATTTTTGCATTGGATAATGTTTCAAATATATTTCTGTTAAGGTGAAACATTACTTCATGGTTATATAGTTAGATATAGATGGCGACAGTGTACTAAAATGACTCCATGTTTTCAAATATAAAAATGTTAATAACTTTGCACACGATTGACCTATTTAAACCATATAAACTTTAGGAGTCAGATAAATGTTCAAGCTTTGTTTATAAATAGATCATTAATTAGTATATTAATTTCTTTATTCATTAATTTCTAACTCAAAATTCTAAAATTTGGTAAAGTTATAGAAGATTTTACAAGACTCCTCTTATAAAAGGTTGGTAGAATTTTAGAAAGACTGAGTAAAGGTAATTGGAATTTTGAAAATACAAAGAAAGGTTATTTTATGGTAATGTAATAATTTATATAACTTTGATAACAAAGTTAAATATATACCTAACACATATAACAGTATTTACCGGCTATTGTATTACAAATTACAATTTATTCCAAAATGAAACATTCGATTGTATCTATTACATGAGTATTACATGTTTTGTTTTTGAATATGTTTTTAGTTGCTCCAGTAAATTAAATTTGGTATAAAAATCAATAAGTGTACGTAATACAGCAAAGGACCCAAATATAGAACGGCAGGTAATGAGATATTCTGGCTCTGGGCAGAGGGTAGGAATGGATCACGGTTTGTTTTCACCTGGACAGGTACATATATGGATGCTCTGATTTTTTTAATGGTTTCACGTTTCATAACAGATAGAACTTTGGATATGGCATACATAAAAAATGTTTTTCATACATTCATGCTAAATTAAATATATTTGAAAATATGTTAAACTTAAAGATTCCATTGTTTTCCTTTTGAAATTATTATGTATCGTACACATCCTTGCGACATTTAACATTTGTTAGAAGAAGTTGTACAACACGTTCACACTAGTGCGACATGCAATGTAATAGGTCGGAAGCTTTCGTACTTCGAACGAATTCATTCAAACTGCTTTAGAAAAAAAATATTCAGAAAAAAAAGTAATAATTTCAGATATTTAACAAGACTATGCTAACTAGTGATTACCCTTGTCAAACGCAAACAAAAATACTACCTAGAATTTTTTAAAATAGCATAAATAAAGGTTTTATTAGTGTCGCATGTTTATGTCGCATTAGTCTGTGCGTTAAAAGTGCAACATATTTAGTACACTTATGTTAAAATAACGTCAAGTTATGAATGGAAATATATAAATGTTGGATGTCGCATGTTTAAGTCGCACCAATTTGTACGGTACATTAGCTTTGACTTAATCTTCCAACGAGTCGTTCTAGTGTAAATTTATATCAGATTCTATTCTATCAATATAGTGTATAAGTCAACATTCAGTCTGCCCCCTTTGGCTCCTACATGTGTACGCCCTTGGTATGTAGTATAGCTTTATAAAATCGTTAGCTATTAAATGAATAGCACACACGTTTCTTTAATTAATAGTCGATGTTCGATACGAGGTGCTATAAATTCAAGACATTAATTTTGATTAAGTTTATTAACTGCCTTAGATTTATATTTCTATATGAAGCAATTTTTATGATAGATTATAAATTAAAGGTCTTTCAACAAGTGCGGTCATCTTAAATCAACAGAAAAACGCAGTGACATTTGACGGATATTGTATTTTATTACTAACCTCAGAGTTTGTACTTTAGATTAAAATAAAAATATCACACAAATTTATTGAAAATGAAGTCGCATTTACAAAATGCGAACACGTAATCCTGATTTTTAGTATTTGAATAATGAATATCTCAAAAATGATATGTTTCCAGACCTGTATATAAACTAGTTACATAGTGGATGATGCTTAACAACCGTTATTAATATTTATTTGATTAATTTATTTAACGTCCTATTTCTATTAATGCTTTTTATATTTTAACGCTTCACTGTGAAGCTGTAATTTTAGAAGAAACTATATTCCAATATTAAGTATAAAACTTCATGTAAATACTAAATAAGGATGAGTTTTTTAATGAGGCGAATTGAACACTGAACCGGAAAGTTCGGATATGCGCATGCATCTGAGTAAAAGCAGACACTTTACATAACTACATATACAACTTGGAGCTCGATACTCGGACTGGATACAAGATTGTGTGTCCAGACCTTCAGGAAAACAAATATTACTATTATCAATATACGCAACGGATATTAGATCATTGCGAGATCAAAATGCACCTCTCACACTCACCTTGTTTACGACAGGGTATTAGGTTAAAGCCCGCGGCGGTAACAATTGAAACCTCCTTTCACTTACATAGTACGAGTATTATGGAAATTATTACGTGACTGTTTTGATCTATACAACGCGGGGGAGCGCAGGGGGGAGGGGGTTCTTCTATGAGAGTATGGGATAATGTTAAACTATATTAATAAAATCTTACATCATTGTTGTGGGAGTTGCTCTTCCTCATTATCGTTTTTTTTATAACAAGTATATTTGTTTTACCAAATAAGATAATAACCATGTGTCTTTTCCTTAATTTTAAATATAATGATTATTAGTTTTATTCAAAATTAAAGTTAATTTATGGTTTATTTAAAAAACTCAAATTAATAACTGGTTGTTACTGGACTATGTTATGGAAATATATTATGCTATGACGTAATTGGTTGCATGATATATGTATTTTTTATTCTCAAATCACCGTGTGACGTTTATAATAAATTATTTGTTGATACCTGATTGAAAAGAGACACAAAACCAGACGTGACGTAACGGACGTTAAGACTCCGTCGTACAGAATGTTTTCATTGAATCTAATTTTTATTTCATTTGATTGAAACTGTACAATATATTAATAAACATGGCTAAAGAACATCAAATATCCAATTATTTTCTATTTTGGCGAATTCGACCGTAAATGAAAACATACATACCACGTACCGATACAACAGTACACCAGGTCAAATTTGTGTACTGTAGGGTGTATTGGAGTTGTTTTGCACTAACATAATTTAAAATGAGAGCAAACTTTTATTTTAATTTGTATCGATACACCACTGTTATAAAAGAGACTCTTGTATTCGCTTCCAGTCCAGACGGTTGATTGCATTTACCAGGTTCGGATAGGTTTAGCGTTGTAGCATGTATTGGCTTGGTTAAAATTCGCTGATATTCGAGAATGAGAACTACGTAACGCCCGTATTCGGACGACTTTGTAGCTTGCAGTACGCGAGAGTTCATTACATTTACAGGGTTCGGATAGGTAAAGCGTAGTAGCGCGTATACGTCAGGTCAAAATTCGTCAAAATATTATTATAATCTAATTTTATTTGTGGCTGTCTTCTTACAATGAGTGCTTCTGCATTACTCTTACAATTTATAAAATTGCAGTTTTTTGGAAATCAGAATTTGCAAAATTTTTCAGGACCGATTTTACATAAAAATATTAGTTTTATTGTGATTTGAAGTTGTTTTTAAATAACGCAAATGTCAAAAAGTAGAGTGTTTTAAAAGTAAGTGGAAGACAAGTTGAACATTTTTTGTTTTAGGCACGGGCCTCCAGAAACACGGTGGCTCTTGTATTTGTTACTTCTGTTATACGGCTAAACAGACACTGATATAACCGTATCACCTTCCCCCCCTTCTCCTGACTCACGGCAACCTTTCTTACATGTACGTGAAGGATACCCAGATATAAATATTTGAAAAGTAGATACTAACAGATTATGTAAGTGAACTGATCGTACTGAATAATGAACAATCGAGTTTGTTTGAATCATTTTATGTTAGTAGATTACGTAACAAGCAAATAAAACATTGTAGAACTGTAATAGATGTAGTAATAAATGTCCATATGGTAATTAATTATAATAACAATAACAGCTAAGAGCATCAGTAAATTTTAATATTCATTAATGTTACATCAAGTTTAGCGCTTGTATTTCTGTACAGAAATTATTAAAATAAATTAAAATGATTGGATTGTGTTCTACATTTTTAAACGTTAAAAAAAATAATAGCATATTTTTTAAGGACTTTTGATATTTCTGAAATCAAGCCTTAGCTGCTATCTCTATTATATAATAGAGTGCAAAAGAGATGGTATCCTTAAATTATGAAATAGTAAACAACATTAAATAATTAATTTTTTAAGCAAAAACTAATATACATATCTATCTTCCACTTCATTAGTGGGGCAACTCTGAAGATTAACTTTTGAGATAACAACGAAAACGATATTCGAGTGCATTTTAATTTTGTTTGGTTGCATTAACAAGTTATCAGAGTATTGAATCAGATAGAAGATAAAATTCTATATAATTGTATTTTCAACTCAACTTAAAATTAAAATAAATTTTTTAGAATTGTCTAATGAACTGTACGATCGATACATTTCAGTAAAAAATTCAATATATTGAAACCATAAAAAAATTTCACAGCCTAATTGTTTAGAAAATTAACTTATACTTCAGTATCATAAAAATAAGTAAATATTTTGCATAAGTGCTGTTAGAGATTTAACATTATTATGCTCGTACATAATTAAATGTTATACTGTGGTAAACAAGATTCTAGCACTAATTAGAACAAGTAATTAAAAATGTGATTAACGTAGATTGAATAGATTACAAAATGTTTTACATGCAACTTAATATAATTTATTATATAAAGAGCAACAGCGTGGCAAAACAAAATAACTGAAATAACGCAGGACTAATTAAGAACAATAACACAGTCCTGTTGTCTCGAATAGTATGAGGGTGCTCTCACACTGATACCGATTTTCTTAGTAGAGTGAAGTCATAGTACCGCACTTTATCTCGAGAGGAAGTTTCTACTTTAATGTTTACCAATACATCACTGCACCCAAGAAGTCTGTATTTCATACGCCCGTATTCATAATATGGTATGTATATTAAAGTTCCGCACTACGTTCTACTCGCAGTCGTATATATCCAAACATACTTGGAAACATATAACTTCGTACATAACGTGTGCGGTCATCTTTGTGTTTACTATTTTATTGACAGAGGATCAGTGAGATGGGGAAACGACACAGATATAGAATATGCTCTTTTAATACTTGAACATCTATATTGAGAAACTTCTCATGATAAAGTATACTAATGATCGAATACACCATACTAAAATCTAAAAAAATTCGTACCAAAAATATAATAATATTATGATTATTATTATATAATATTTTTCATTATAACTGTACTAACGTTATGCATATATTTAATCTTTAAAATAAAAAAAAACATTTCAATATTAAATAAGCTCCACTATCCAGCAAAATCTTAATATTATTCCATTGTAACACTTTCCTAAATACCAGTGTATACCAAATACAATGCAAACCAAAAAATCAAAACACTGAAAGTGGCTCCATGCTGCACACCATTATACTTTAGTCACCTCAACTTTAAGGTCATCAACAAAAATAAACAAACGCAAAACATTTAGACTTTCGTGAATCAAGCGGAAAAAGGAGAAACCTTTAATCCATTTTATCAGTTTATATATAGTTTTATTTACACAACGTAATCTAAACTAAATTGAATTTAAAATGTAAATACTGTATAAATTAACTTTCTGTATTGAATGAATTGTCTTTAATACTATTTCTATCAATAAGTGTTTTATATTTGATAATCATAAAAATTATCCAATATAAATTTATTATAAAGAATGTATTATAAGACCAATTAGTAATTGGGTTTATCACTTCTGTAAGTCAAAGGCTTGGTTCTAAAAGAATCAATGTCATTTTTCTTTTCAAAATGTTAATGTTTTCAAAACACGAAATACGTAAATTCTATGCAAACTGTTTTAGCCAAAGTTGAAACTTAAAATAAAAAGAGAGAAGACATAAAATATTTTTGGGAAAGAATTGCATTGGAAATTTTTATCTCGGTTGCAAATTTGAAATTTTGACATTTTGACACCAAGTCGCTGAACTATCTTTGCACCTTAACTAAATTGGTTAATTATATTGCATGTAATTCAAAGGTAATTTCATAGAAATCAAGAAGTCAAATATTATCACCTTAACGATCAAGAATAAAATTGCTGACAGATTTACCCATGCACGATTTTGTTTAACCCTGCAACCTGCTACTATTTTGGATGTTTTATGGTGTGACCTTATATAATCATTAAATTAACTTTGATAACTACGAAAACCCACAAAATATAGTGCTAGTTGGAGGATTGAAACCGAAGACTACAATCTGAGCCACTGTGTCATCACGTTGTATATGTGAATACAATTTTTCATAAAAATATAAATGTTTTCATTACCTTTTTCCTAAAAACGTATCTCTAGTCTTTTAAAGCATGAAAAGAAACTGATTAAATATTCACTAGTACCAGACATTTCCATTCCAAAACGATAAAAATAGATACAGCATTCAGTTTCAAGTCTGCTAAATTATGAATGGACCAATTAGTACCATTACGTATCACTAGAATTATATATTGAATTGTGAAGCAGATATAAATGTCGGATAGATTTTAATTTTACAAATTGTGCATGTTTTTTGGTTTAACCACCACAATCCATTTATAAACAAAGTTTCGGATTATAGTTTAATCTTATATATCTCGTACAAGAAAGGCAGATGAAACTAACCGCTATTGCAGTACATTTATTTAAGATTAAAAAGTGAAGTTCCGATATTAATTATGTAGATTTTAAAATATTAACTGATTACATAAATAAAACAATTTTAGTGAATCTGGCAACGCTGGACCAATGTCACATGTGAATATTGCATGCAAAAATATTTATCATAATCAAAATATATGTTTAAATTGATAATCTCATTCATTTACAAAATATTGTGTGCAATTATAATAAAATACAGTAATTATTCTAATAATTTAGCTAACAATGAGTAAGTAAATTTATTTCTTACCTTCAAAGACATAATAACAACTGCAAATAATATTATTATGTTATTCACATATTTTATATTTATTTAATATTTTCACAGTTCATTAAATATTTAAATAATACGTTTTATTTATTTATACAATTTATTATATTTTTGTAACTCTTACTGCTTCAGTACTTGCATATATTATGGAACATATGATAAAACTCTTATACACTAAATAAAAAACTTCTATTACTTATTTAATATTTATGTTTGTAATTAATTTTAATCAACGTTAGCTATAATAAACTGTCAATGTCATTTTTATTTTATTTAATACAACTCCGCCGTCGTTGTACGTCAAAACGATACTGAAATAAAATAAAACAACTTAGCGTTATGCATGCCAGCTACTGCATATTAGAAATCTATACAGAATACGAGAGAAAAACGAATAATGCGCGCGCGTCTTGTTTTAATAAAAGTATATATCTAGAAAAATGTATAAAAAGTTACAATGTATCTTAGTAAATATGTAAATAATATTGCATAATTATTAGATTATTATATTTAGTGGTTTAAATTATCTTTTATAATCAACAACAACCGGATTTCTATCATAGTTCCAATTTTAAAATCCCGCTTGCAACTATTGATTAACAGTTCTAATGACTCTTGTGATAAGCAGATGGCGTTGAAACTTAAAACTCAAAATCAGATTTAAAAAGATTAATTAATATTTATTATTTATTGTTTTGTATTAATAAACTGCGATATTTTAATTTTACATAATTAATAAATTAAAAAATAACTTGTCCTCTCAGTCATTACACTAACAAGTCCACAAGACTACTACTAGATGGCAACTTTGGAACTTGCTGCCAAATCTCACTGCTACCATTCAAGACCATCTACATTCAAAGGAAGGCAACACTAAATTATTATACAGCAGTTAAGTCAGCCATCTTAAAAATCCTTTTCGTATTTTCATTTGACGTGCAAAGTCTACTTGTAAGTTTTTATCTTTAAAACTTAAAATATTATTATTTATTTGCAATTTTATAGTGATATTAATACAAATTAATTATTTTTAGAATTCTTAAAAATGGAGAACGACGCTGGAGAATTCGTTGACTTGTACTGCCCCAGAAAATGGTAAATAATATTTATTTTATGATAGCTTGTTTCCCACGTGTTATTTTATTTTAAGAATGTTGTATTTCAATCATTCCAGAATAGGGTTTACAGTGTTTTAATCTTAAGAGTTCTAATTATTTTATTTATTTACAATTGGCGTTAAATTTTTATCACATTACTTTTGACTAAATATAACCTAAAAATTTTTTCACTGCAGTACTTAACGCCAGTAATATTATTCTGTTATTAACATACTATTATATTGGATTTTTAGAATATGAGTTTGTAACAGTTAAGATTAATAGTTTTTGTTAATATTATATCCTAATGTATTTGTTAATCACATGGACATAGTACAATTGAGAATATTCACAGTTCAAGGAGTATTTATAAACGATTATTCATATAATGAAATGAGATGTAATTAAATTTATTTTACCTTTTGCAGCTCTGCCAGTAACCGCATCATTCATGCCAAGGATCATGCTTCCATCCAAATCAACATTGCTGAGGTTGACCCAACAACTGGACGCATGACCGATACCAGCAAAATGTACGCAATCTGCGGGCCAATTAGACGTATGGGTGAATCTGATGATTGCATCGCTCGTTTGGCCAAGAAAGACAACATTGTTGCAAAGTAAGCTTTAAAGAAAAAAGAATATTAAATGATAACCAGATCTGATTGTTTCATGCAATATGTTCTAAATATCTATTATAATGCAATATTAACAGTTGTTTTTTGTTTCAGGAACTTCTAAATGAAATTTGTTAATAATGATATTATAGCTAATATATAAAGCTAATGATGTATTAGCTATAATATTATAATTTAATGGTAATGATATTTTATAAGGAATAAATCTTAAAAAAATAAAAACCTTTCTTTTATTTTTAAATATACGTTTCCAGCATTAAGCATTGTAGAATTGTAAATAATGTTACACTTAGGCCTGTTTCAGAGTTTTATCAATTTGAATTTATCAATTTGAATTTATCAGTTCTTTCAAATAATTTACCTTAGACAATTTCATAATTTTTTTTGTTTAAAACTAATATTTGTATTAAATTCGATAAATTTGTTATAATTTTCTTTTGACAAGTCTAGTTTTGCCGATTTATTTAGGAAATTAGTAGCAAGTTCATTGCTGGATAGATATTTTCAAAACTTGTCTACAATTATGCTTGATATTTAATTAGACAAACCGTTACTTCAGTTAGCTAAGTTCGTTATTATGATGACTAGATTATCTATTGTCTTTTCTCTATTATCTATTGCTGTACTCATAGTTATCACAATAGTTAATTAATACCGTCAGTTTAAGAGAAATAACAGTAAATGGTCGGACGATTTATTACCTGCATTAAGACTAGCAGAACTGATTACTCTTCTTTGATTTGTAATGCCCATGTTAATGAGTACAGCAACTGGCTTTTCGCTTTAAGAAATTCTTTAGTTATTCTTGCTAAATATCAACATTAATATTGTCTTTTATGTGTCAATGAATTTTGTAGCTTCCTATAAGATCCTAAAATTAATTCTTTATATTAACAAATTCTACCACATTAGCTTAACTTTTTTTTTATTAACAATTGACTCTTGAAAACAACAACGACAATTGAAAAGTTATCTATTTTTTTTTTAATATAGTTTCTCGGGCTTCCTCGTCACGTTACCTTTTTTCGCCTCTAATATTGTTCTGCTTCTTCTTATACGTTATATCCAGACAACAAGAATGATCTATTCATGGCTACTTCAAGTATAAATTTCGGTTTCTCAATCAAAAAGGGGGTGTTAATAGGAAGCGTTTGCGAAGTCTGTAGCACCGCCCTTTGGAGTCCATTTCTTGCCATTGCTGTATTTTTACATTGCTACAGAATGTGGTCAGGATCTGCCTCCTCTTCACCACATTCGCACAAAAAAGTTATCTATTTAAAAACAGTTCATTCATTTCCTTTCCTGTTTACATCATTACATTATTTTAATTATAACGATACTTGAAAATATTTTGTAAACACTGTAATATAAAAAAATACATCAATTAGGAATTAGGACTTGTATTTAACAAACAAGTTTGTATATATTACATAATAACCGATTGGTACAAAATATAATACGATAGCTTCCACAATATAACAAATGTTTTTTGATAATCACAATGGAAGAACTGAAATATTTTATTTAGAACTTAAAATAAAATTAAGTAACAGATTTGGCTATAAAGTTCGTATTTCATGTAATTTGTTAGTATTACCTAAGGAATTTAAAACGAAAATTCATATAAATAAAGAAATCACCTTGCATTCTATGATCACAGCAACTTCTGTGCAATAAAAAAAATATTTTAGGTAACAATTTCAGTCTTAATTATTAAATGGAATCAACATTCCTTTGGCATCAACACTATAGATCACTTCGAGTTCCAAATTATCGTTTAATCTAAATTCATGGTGATCACTGAAGGGTTCACTAGAGACCTCCTGTTTTGGAGCTAAAACTGGAAGATGTTCAATACGTTCCGGTTCAGAAGATAGCAGTAACGACGATAAGGTGAAAGGTTGCGATGTTGGGGTATTGTTAGTTTGAAAGTCATCTGGAATTGAACTGCAAAACAAAATTACATTTAGAATATTCAAAATTAGAATGGTAGAATACAGAAACTTCTAGACGGGGGCTTCTTAACATCCTGTAACTGAAATTACTTACTATGCTCTCGTTTGATTTCTAGAATCCATTAGAAATTCGGAGACATACTTTACAGCATCTTTGTCTGTAATAAATCTTGTGGAATGAACTTGCGTAAGATGACGTCTAAAGTCTTTGGCCATGTTCGTGGAATATTTCTGGCGTAGTGGACATACATCACAGATATATAATTCTTTGCCAGGGTGTTTACTTGTATTTAATACGTGTTTTCGCAGGTTTTCCTAAAAAGGGAGAGTGAAATATTATCTTAATTAAAAGAGTTTTTAAATTTTTCAATTTCTACGCCTATTTCATTGGCAACCAAATTAACATGATATGAAAGATAATAAATAACTTACCACAGTTTGACATTTAAATTCACAATGTGGACAACGGTATTTCATAACATTCGGTGTGGAATGACTTTGCATGTGCCTAGTTAGCAGACAACGTAATCTTCCTGAATAAGAACATTGTGTACAGTTGTAACGCACTTTGTTTTGAGAATGAAGAGTCATATGCCTGAAAGAAATATATAATTATTTTATGAAATTTTAGTAAAAGTAAAACTACACAATACTCAATCTGCAAGAAGGTTTTATCTTGTCGGCCGGTAACACCTTGAGGAAGAGAGAATACTAACTAAAACAAAATTATCAACCACAAGTGTGCTCTGTGTAGATTAATGGAATTTCTCTTTATTTCAAGCGAGTTCAGAACAATAGACAAGTAAGACATATAGGGTCGGTTGCTGACCTCTAAGTTATCGCAAAAGTTAGTTAACATTGTCAGTTAAAGAGAAATAAAAACATTCGTTGACTTTACGGTAGTCTACCCTTTCAATTCATACTTCCAGCTTCCTAAATGTATTTTTTAAATAATATAAAATTAATAAAAGGGTGATCTCAGTGTTACTAAACGACGTCGTGAAAAATGAATCATACCTTTGATAATGGTGTAGCCATAGTTTTTGAGATAGTTTTAAAATGTTCCTTAAAGTTAAAACTATAAAAAAGAACCTAATTTTTTTTTATTTGTGGTGACATCCTTTAAAATTATGTTACTGAAAGTCAGTTTCTTTTTTCGATATACATGCAACTACCTGTAAATTCTGTAACTACTAAGGAATAATATATTTATCAGGTTTAAGGATTTAAATCAAGAGAAACGCATAGTTCTCAGGGACAAGAAACACAAGAAGATAGTCTGATGCTCCGAGCGCTGCAGAAGAGCAGAAGTCTCCGCGTACGTAACCACTGAACTCTGAGATAGTTCACCGATAAGAATTTAATTACATGCAGTGCCACTGTCTTCTGTATACGTACAAAAACAAACAAAAACGAAAGGTATGCGCCCGCGCACAATCGACTGTGGTACACAACTTGCTAAATACATAGAGATCGCAGAACAACTGTCAATTAAATTTAAAATGTTACACATTTTTTGTAGCTGCTGCTTTTTTTCTTTAAAAAATGTACATTTAAAATGCAAATTGAAATGAAGCTAGTAATAATGCTTTCATTATGTTTGTTGATATTGAATTTTCATAATGTTTTTACAGACTTGTAAATATTGAACCACATGTATTCTTTGCAAATTTTTATTACTTTAAATCAGACGAAATATAAAGATGGAGGTGTTTCTCCTACTGTCTTTGTTTAATTAAAATACCTTGTTGCAACGAATAGCATTTCGAAAACATGTAGTTTTCACAAGTGCCTGTTACTTTAGAGTCAAACTATCTTCAATATACGTATTTTAACTCGTAGAAAATTTGACATTTGACAAAGAGTTTGGAAAACAACTCACATAAATTAAATTGTGTACAGTCCATATTCTACCTTGGTGCGCGTTGTTATTCTTAGGTCGTACATGAATTCCATTATTTACAAAGACAAACACATACATTTCTAAGTTGTTTATATCCAGTTATAATTTTTATAGTGAAATAACTACACTCAAGTTCGCAGTTCGAAAATCAGATGGTTTGAATCTATGCTTTAATAAAAACCTTTTTATAATATAATATTTTATAATCACAAAGTTCTCGTATATTTAAATTATTATTGCGTCTGTTTTTTATAAACTATACAAATATTTTGAATAATTTTAAATAATTATGTTTATGTAATTTTACATAATATTGTTGAATTTTGATTTGGTTTGGATCTCAAATAATACATTTGACGTTTTCGTATAGATGACAGCACTTGTAAAATATTATAATCTACTAATTTAGAAAAATAATTAATAATGGAGAAGATATATATTTTATTAAACAGCATTTGCGAAGATATTTAAAACATTTCTTAGAAAAAATCGAAGGTTACTCATCTGAGTTTAAGTGTACTTGATTTGTTGTTAAACCAATGTATGCATAACAAGTGCATTGTTCTGTAAGTCGTGACTGTATGGAATGATATTTGTTTTAAAGTAGTAATAAAACAAAGATGAACGGACGATTAGAAATAAATAAAACAAAGATTTGTGCGCACGACACTATATAAAAAGACAACGACATGATAAACTGATTGTAAATCAGTAAGAAAATAATACAATTAGTAATTATTAGTTTATTAAAAACACTAAAATATATAGCTGCTGTATTCACTAATAAAAGAATAATTCAATTTAAGCAATTAGTTATATAAGTAACTTTGTGTTACTATTTTATTTTAAATAAATAACAGGTTGTAGTTCAAACACATAGAGATCGACGGGACTAATGCTTAAAAAAATTGAGTCGTATATGTAATTATTTTAGTTTAAATTTAGCGCCTTAAATATTATCACTTCAGTTGTATCGGTCCGACCACGAAGAGTGTACTACTACAGTATTTGGACTTATGTGCAGACGTAGGATTGAACTGTCAGTAGCCAAGAGGTATACAGTTAGTCTTTTAAACCGAAAGTAACAAGTGACAACGAATATTGTTTATGTACTACATGTGTTGTAAAATAAAAACTTAAAAAATAGTTACCTTAATAGCTGATTTCTCGTTTTGGCGCTGTAATCGCAATTTGTACAAGCGTGTGGTCTGTCATTTCCATGGGTCGCCGCATGTGTTGTCAGCTGAGCATTGCTGCGTGCTACGTAGCTGCATCCTGGTTCATCGCAGAAGAACATCGCCATAGAACTGACTCCTAATTCACGGTGGGTGTACAGGTGCTGCTGCAATGTGTACCTGAAATATAATTAAACAATTGAGTCTTGATAGCTAACCTTGTCATAGTATAGTTTAATATAAATTAAGATATGGTTCACGTCTTCAATAATCTAAAAAGAAATTAGTTATCAAAGACTCAAACTTTAACCTTATTATTTTAATGGTGTCGTAATAATTCCTATTCTATTAAAGTTATTGTGTTTAAAATGTCAATGACTATTTCTTACTATTACTTTCTGTATAAAACAACTGTATATGTGTTTATTTAATGTTATTTTGCCATTAAAACCTCAACATCCAATGGCTACAATATTTACACCAACAACTTGTGAAGTTCTTTAACTTGTCGAGCGTCTCATCGTTTCAAGTTTCGTAAAATATTTACTCAATAAAGTAAGCTTTTAATGAAGTCCAAATGACGCTAATTGACTATTAATTGTGGATTTAATAAGACGTACAAATTATATATATTAGTACAGCCGTTTTAATGGAAAAGTGACACTGAAATAAAAAAAAAATAGCAAAACGTAAAATATATTTTAATGATGAATCCTTGTATGGTTCCAAAGGCGTGGGGGAAGGGGTATGTAGCTTCGGAGCAGTTTTAGAATAGCAGAAATATAGGCTTAAATATTATTGAATAATTTTGTTAAACGAATTATTTGTGACGTCATAAGCCAATAATCGGGGTACCGTGGCTCACGTGAGAAATTTAGTTTTAATTTTTAATTTTAACTTTAAATTTATTTTAAAAAAATGTAACAGGTTTATGTAAAACTTCGGTAAATAATAAAATGTAAATCCTCATTCCTACGCATTGTTTTGATATTTAATTTACTGTTTTTATTTCTAGGTTTCAGGTTTTTAGAATAGGCATTCCTTGCCACATTCGTATTTTAATTTGAGTTTAGTTAATTTAGTTGGTGCGCATGCGTTATTAGTAATATGAATTTTGACAGTTCGACAGTTGGACAAAATTGAATGTCGAATAATTAAAATTGCTGTTTTTAATAACAATTAGTAATAGAAATTGTTTTAATTTCTTTATTTTTGATAAACTGACATTGAACTTCTTTTAAATATAAATCCTACTGCATTTTGCATCCTACAATTTAAATTGAATACAAATACAAAATAAAATTAAAACAGTGAGTGGGAATGATACCTAACGTTAGTATACGTTTTCTGTAGTGGGGATCAGATTGTAATTTCTATAATTAAAAGTGAATCTGTACATTCGACAATCTTCAAAAGGAGAGTACATAATTTTGAAATGTTTAGAGTGCTACTGGATTGACAATATACTCTTGTATATATATATATATATATATATATCTTGGGGTGGTAATATACGTACATACTATAGATGTATAGAGGTTTTGGTCATAATTTAGGGTAGCGCACATTAAAGTTTAGCAGGACCATTAGGGTGAAGATGAAGGGTACAGAGGAGAGGTACAAGGGTATGATAGGACTGACTTCTCTTCACATACAAAAACCATGGGCGGCTTCTATTTTAGATCATAAATCTGTCAACTTGATATTGTGCTGGTTTTATTTATGTGCTGAAACTCACTCTTTTGCTTTACACTTCTCTAGGGTTGTGTGAGTTCTGTGAGTCCTGTGTACTGTGCTAAGTCTTCTGTGTTGCTTACCACAGTCAGTCAGCGGATCAATCTATTGGGAGAAATGTTAGTAGAATGCTACTATACCACTACGGATAGCCGCCATGTTTTGTTCAAATTGATAACAGTTTCAATTTCGGAGTTTATAACATGTTCCTGATGCCTTGTCTGACGATCACGTCAGATTGAGATTGGATTTTCTTTCAGATTCGTTGACATTTATTATACTTCAGATTTCACAAAATGTCCGATTCGATTTCACTAGCGTTTACTTGACAGAGAACTGATGCAAATATTTCTGATCCTTATACAATTTCTAACGTATACAAAACATTTGTCGATGTGCCGAGAATGAACATGGCTATTGGTCTCACCTCTCTTTTCAGTTTTCCAATACTTTCAGACCAGAAACCCTACTTCTAACATTCGTCAACTAGTAATGTGACGGTAACTCTACTTCTTTTTCAAAAATTTAAAGAATTTATATTTAATAGAAGTTTGGCAATGTTAGTTTGCCAAAAATAAAGAAGTAAAAACAATTTCTATTACTAATTTTTATTAAAAACAGCAATTTTAATTATTCCACATTTAATTTTGTCGAACTGTCAAAATTTATATTACTAACGACGCATACGTTACCAACTAAATTAACTAAACTCAAATTAAAATACGAATGTGATAAGGAATTCCCATTGTGAAAACCTGAAATCTAGAAAAAATGTTAAATAAAAACAGTAAATTAAATATCAAAACAGTGAGTGGGAATGAGGCTTTACATTTTATTATTTACAGAATTTTACCATAAACCTATAATAAATGCAAAGAGCATTGATATTCTTTTACTAAAATATGAATTTAATATGTAACAATATAATCTCACAGTAAACAATTTGGTGAAGTGCCCTATTTAGTGGCGTTTCTATAACTATTTCACTTCAATTATAGTTCGCATCAACTTTATCTTCATTTGTATTCCGACAGGTGGAGTGGTTCCGTCATCTGTAGCCGATAAAGTAGACATTTTATATGAAAAAATGTGAGAAACTGAACTATAAATGAACTCTTTCATGACAAAAAAATCATGGCGCGAATTCCTGGTTTATCACCTTTGCAATATTAAAACTTTATGTGTTGCTCGAGACAGTTTCTAGAATAAATTTTGCGAGACTGAGATTTGAAACAGCAGTGACCATGGATAGATATATCTTTTTGTCGAAATATAAATTTTAAAAAAGAAGAAGAACATTATTGGTGGGCGATAAAAACTATTTGCTTAGAAAGCCCGAGGAACCACAAAAGAAAAGGATTGCATAAAATTGATATTGAAAATAGTTAGTATTTGTGAGACACAATCGAATTCCTTCCTCTTTCATATACGAAGACACATTCAACAAATACGGGATGCAAGTGCAAGAGGAGGAAAGTTGAAACGCAACCGGTTTTACGTTGTTCTAGTAATATTATGAGTTAGGGTTTGTGTTCTACGCTCCATCACAAAATATCACATTTATTCATTTAAGTTATTCAATGGTTTAAATATATCCATAATTTATTGTTAAATGCTAATGCTTGCGCCATGCCCAACCAGCACCACGGCATCACCACCATCATCAGCAGCAAAGCAACATGAAGAGGACGAGATGAACGGGACGACGCATTGAGTGAGCCGAGGAGATTTTGTTAGGACGGTGGCGGAATATTAACAAAATATTATTTAGTGAATAAATAGGGTGGTGAAGTAGGGTGGGGTGAGATGTGTGGATATGGGGTTGCACAAACTGGGGAAATGAATTTTCATGAATTTAGAGATTCAGCCTTCTTGGGTGGTAAACAAAATGGTTGATATATTTATTCTATTTATGTAGAAAGCTATCACAAAACAAGCCCATGTACATTTTACATCCCGCTAAATGTAAAAGAAGCTTTTTGTTTAAAATTTTTGATGTATAGTATAAACTGTTTTATGTTAAATAAATGTTACATGTACGTAATTGTGTTTAGTATATTATTTTAGTTTATAATATTATTTTTTATATATATTAGTAATTAGTAAATTTATATTACAGAGGTATTTAAAAATGTTATGTTACTAAAATATTGTGCCGGTTTCACACCAGAGAGACAGTTTTGTTATCAAAAAACAAAACAAAATCATGTTTTGTTTTATTTTAAAACAGTTCTGTTTTTAGAAAACAACCTGTTCGCACTGCACTGACTGGTTTTGTTTTTAGTGTTTTTCTATGTGTCCCATAAAAATTATAAACATGATAAACAACAAGTGACAAGCGCAAATGTTCACAAAAAACAAAACTGCGTGTACAAGAACAACAAACGTGTTTTTCTTTGGTCTTACCGACTCCAGATGGGAATGTGTTTTGTTTACTAAAACAGTTTTTAAAGAAAAAAATGTTTTAAGAACTGTCTCTTTGGTGTAAATATTGGTGTTTTTGTTCGTGATTTATTGAACTGTCTCTCTGGCGTGAAACCAGCATTACTAAGTGAAACTTGTAAAAATATTACTTATTTAATAATGGGTTCAATTGTTTAGTTTTATTTACTTTATTTGTTAAAAAATCAAAGACGAGAAGATTTATAAAAAAATAAAGTAGGACATAATAGCCGAGAGCAATTATACTTGTAAATCGACTATTATGTCTTCGTGTTCGATCCCGGAACCATCACTATATTTTCTGGTGTTGGTTTGTTATCAACTTTATTTGAAAATCTATTTACATAAACTCATTAAACCGTGGTTTAATGAACATATCTAAGTTATAGGAAAACTTTAAATGGATAAATAAAGAAGTAATTAGAAAATAATTCTTGTGCAAAATATAACAAGCAGTTTCTAATCTAAATTCATTGTTATATTTTGTATACAAGAATTAATTTCTATTTACTTTTTAAATTGTGAATGAAAAATGATATCGGACAAATGTTACCACACCAGCGCTGACAGATGTCGATTATTTTATAAAAATTTTCAATCATTTTTTTGGCAAAATGGCTTTTTCGTAAATCGCGTCACGGGTTTTGAGTTTTAAGATTGCAATTCGATTGGTTTCGTATGGAATCTGTCTTTAACGTAACCCTACAAAAAATATTCCAGTGGTGTTAAATCACATGATCAGGCCGGCCACTTAACAGCTGAATTTCGTGAAATTATGCGATTGGGAAATTTGGTTTGCAATAAATTCATTGTTTCGTTGGTTGTGCTGCTTCAAAAAGTATATTCTTTTAATACTAAGTTTGTAGAATCTCCCATAAATCTAATAAAAGGAATCCAATTGATTTGATACATATTGCAATCATTTTCCGCCATGTTTAGCAATGTGATACCATGTGATAATATAAACTGAAACTCATGACACGTGTCAGTGATATCTATGACATCAGTAATAGGCCAAAATTGAGTTGTTAACATCTCTCAATAGCACAATCCATTTTGGCTAACCGCATTTTCGAAAAAACGGCTCAATCACGCCTCCAAACCATATAGCGCACTATAGAGCATGCAAAGGCTTTTCAAGAATCTCTCTTGGATTTTCAGAAGCCCAAATGCGGCGTATCCAGACAAAGGAAAATGGGTTTCGTCAAAAATACGGTAAATTTTTTAATGACTAGTTACAAAAGACGATTTAAAAACAATATACAAGCAAGCAATTTACGTTTTTGTTTAATATCTGTAGTTATGCTATCTGTGCATCAATGCATTGGATCATGGGTGTACGTATAATATTTTCTAATGGGAATAAATTGTAAACTTTCGTAATCTTCAAGTGTTGATATTTTTTTTGCAAAATCTATAGTGTTGTTTTGGATTCCTAGGAAGAGCGGTAATACCTTGTTTGCCCCACTCTATCGTCGACTATGCATTGAATGAAAGTGACTGTATACAAAACATTTTTTACACAAACAACTATTATTATATTACAAAAGAATTATAATTATTAGAATAGTTTTAGCCTTCTATTAAATAAGTTGGTTACAAATAAATTGTTCTGATAAAATTATTAAATAATAATTGGTGATTAATACGATGGGTAAGTTAATTTGGTATTTATATCATAACAGCTTAAAACTATATTATCATTTAAGAATCTGTATTATCGTTATTTTTATTTATTTTAATATTTTGGCACTTTTTTCTGCTTCTGCTTTAAATCATTAAATTACAAGTAGTTGTGATTATTTCTATCTATTCATTCTTTCTCCTTCAAAAAATAAACTTAGCCCCTACTGTTTCTTTCTTCTTGTTACTTTCTAAGCTACTCTTCCTCCCGTCTCTAATCTGACATTTCTTCTCTTCACAGCATCCCTTCTATAACTGTTCTATCCTTTTTTCACTTTTTACTCTATGCTCACATGAATACTAAATGTGTCCCACCGTTTCTATCTCTCTCCTACCCACCTTGCAGATCCTTGCCTCTCTATTTTCCCAGTATCTGCTGCCTTTCTCTTCACTTTCCAATCTACATCTTGTGATTCTTCATTTAAGAAATTGTATTGACCCGTAAGATAAAATTAAGCATTTATTTGTGATAAATGAAATATTTTACTATTATTAATTTGTCTATTAACATGAATGATAAAAATTCATGGGCTGAAGTTAGCACAGAGAGATTTAGCGCTGGAAACATAGGCACTGAGAGGAGATTGCAAGAAGGTGCACTTGCACTTCCTTGCCATGGAAGAAAATACAGAGAAGTAGATTAAGAAACAATTTTTTTTATTATTAATAAAACACTGTAAGGCGTCTAGGTTGTTGACCAAATTTATTCAACAGCTTGTCAATGAATTCAGTGTTCTCCTCTACACTTTTGCTATAAGCATGCACCACTCATGGTTGGATGAATAATCAGAGTTTTAAGAATGTTCTTATATTTAAACATTAACAAAAATTTAAGTTATTTAGAAATTTGAAATATTACTTTTTATAAATAATTAGGTTTTTGTTTGTTAAATACATGTAAAATTTTATGATGCTTACTAATAGTTAATGTTACTAATATAATGTAATGTTTATACAAATTGCAGTGACATATTCAGCGCATATTTTGCTCGAACTAATTTCTTCAACATTTTCTTGACTAATAAATCTTTCAGAGTGCATCACGGGATCTACAAACTATGAGGTAGACAAGGAACAACCCAAAAGTATAACCAATCCTCTTCTGGCTCTCGCAGACCATTGGAAACAAGCCGATTCCGTCTTCAATGCTAAAGATTCAACCTCGTTTCTATTTCGACCATATACAGGGAACCAAACCAGAAGTTCTGCTAAGAAATGTGAAGTTAGAGCTAATTTCTTAGATTCACAATCGGAAGAAAGTTTAGAAATTTTTGATTTATCTTCGGAAAAAGAAAATCGTAAAGCTAGTACGTTGTCGAAAAAACATTTTTCGAAAAAAAGATGTAAAACAGGTAAAACATCATTTAATATAACTGGGGCTTGAAAAATCATGTTTGCCAGACACAAAATTGTGTGAAAGTGTGTAGTCACCACATAAAATTTTTGGATCGGATTTATCGGATTCCGTCTTACCACTATTTATAACGTTCATAGTAAGTGATTCGCCCACTCTGAGATTTTCATAAAAAGTAATCCCTTATTGCTTAGATTTATTAACTATGCTTTTAAGAATATTTTAAAAATTAACCTATGCCAATACTTCAAATATTATTTGAGTTATATCAATTTGAAGTGAGTGTGGCAGTAGATACACATTGTTATACAATACTGTTTCTTCTTTTGCGTTTATCTCGAAAACTAATCAATTGATTTGAAACATATTGCAATCATGTTCCGCTATGTTCCGTATATGACAATATATAGTTCAAATCACGATAGTTTGGAGGCGACTTATACTTAAAAGAGGTTATAAGAGCAGTATAAATCTATAATACGATAATGAATTTTATCTTATTCGTTTCTATTTACATTATAGAAAAATAAGTGAGTCAGTGCTTTTTAGTTTTATCGGCAGTTTATACTCCACAACTTGTTTTAAGTATGAGTCGCCGCCGAACTCTCGTAATTTGAACTATAACTTAAAAATAATTGTACTCTCCTAGCCAAACAACAACCCGATCCCAAGCGACCAAGAGTAGTTCTTTCTGAACTGAACGTAGCTGAGTTATACAACACCGATAATTTAGATATATCTGATGCATCTTCAAAAAGTACAATTGCTGAAGAATCTGAAAGTTTCTTCAAAAGATTTGACAACATTTTACAAAGTACAAGACGTGGTGGTGAGAAATTTTGTATTTATATTCACATATTTATGATTTTGGGTCGATGTTTTAAAATTGGTTCTTTATAATAAAAAATTTAGAATTTCGTTTTGTGCATTAGTCTTAGACTTCTTTTCTCTAATCAATGAGATCTGTCATGAGATCTAAAATAAGAGAAAATGGGCAATTTCTGTCCCGATTTGCAGTTTTATTATTAATTTGATTTGATTTCAGATAATAATGAAGGAGACTCCCCAGACAACAGCAGAAATATATCAAATGAAACTTTGAAGCAATTTAGACCAAAATTTTATGAAGGTAATATTTCAGATGAAGTTAATATAGGGTCTTTCAATAAGAGCGCCAGATTAGTATCATCTCATATAAAACACCTTGATACAACTTATATGGATATACAAGGTGTTTGTTTTGTATGGGATGATATTAAATCCGTATCATTAAATTCTAATTCCTTGCTTTAGTCCACTAGTGACAATTATAGACAAAAGTACAGTCGGTTAAAAAGTAATAGCTTCTGGTGACATATACAGATTAAAAACAATCACACTGTTGAAAAATATGACAAGTAGTGTGTGTATTTTGCATGCTAACGAGTGCAAAGAATGACAACATACTCTTTATGATTTAAAAAAAAATCAACTTTAAATCGGTATATCTTTTTTAATAACTGGTTAAACAATCTAAAAATACAGTCAAAACTTTCTTAACTTTTTCTTTTGCAAAATTCTAGTTAAAAAGAAAATATTGTAGAACCGTTTTCGAGAATTTTGGTCAAAACATTTAATATTTTGTTTTTAAATTAAGAGCATTTATATTTTATCAAATTTATTAGTGGTTTTACTAGTGAACTATCTTAAGGACGAATCAAATAATATAGAAAATGTTTAAAAGAATTACAGAGTTTCACAAAACTATTTATTTTCAGAAAGAACCACAGCAGAAAACCAGGAAAATTTGAGTACGTAACATTTTCATTTCTATTTGTAAACTTAGTTTATAATTACTAAATAATTCAATTTAGTAAATAAAAATAAGAAAGATTATTGAAATTTGAAAATTGAATTATCTAACTCAGCAGTTGCTTTGATTAATTTCATTACAAACTTGGTTTAACTTTCAGGTAATAATGAAACAGGTTCCCCTGACAATAAAGCAAATATCTCAGATAATAAGGAAAATGTTCCAAAAGAAAATGCTATGGGAAAATTTAGACTGAACTTCTATCAAGGTAAACATCTATCATATTTCTGTTTTATTTATTTAACGTCGGCCTATTTCCGATACTACGTTCTATCACCGATGACCTCTTTCAATGTTAGCAGTATTTGTGGTGTCATGACCCCATATATGTGACCTACATCGCTGCCTAATAAATGTATTATGATTATGTATGTACAAAATCAATATAAGTAGGTAACAACCAAAACCCGGGAAATATATATCTGGTTCGGGGATCAAACCCGAAGACACAGCAGTCAGCGTAAAGCACCAATGCTCTCGCCCAACTGTGTAGTCTTTAATTGTTGCATTAACAAGATTTTATATCATTCCATTCTTTATTTTAAAGACAAATTAAATAATATATTTTACTTAAATTTATACAGTAAGTCCTCTGCTTACGCGGTTAATGTTCTTCCAATTTATGCGCAAATTGGAAAATCGCATAAGTTGAGCGTATTCGCGTAAATATTACTGTATATAGTAATTACAAAATTTAAAAAAACGGCTTACTTTCAGAAAGAATCACAGAAGAAAAACGAAAATTAGATAAACTGAGTAAGTCTACAGTTGTACAAGATAATAATGTAGAAATTATCATTATTTAAGTCCATACTAACTAATTAATTTAAATCTTCTTTCATTCACCGAACTCACCAGTCCATCGAAAATCCAAACTGAAGCGAGCTTATCGTACATTGAAACGAGCTTTTCGTAGAAAGTCTAAAACGTTTATGAAAACTTCTGCTGAAGGCTCTACGGAAGTGTTTCGTTTAAGGTGTTATGAATACTTAAAAGCTGCTGAATTTTTAAAGGAAGGATATCCTAGAAAGCGCGTAAATTATTTGAAAGGTCTTCCGGATGTTTCAATGGAAACGTATGGCATGAGATGCAATGATCATTCAAAAGCTGAACTTTCATCTTTAGAAAGATCAATAGAATCAGAAGATGCAATGCATAACGCATCCTCAAAAGCTTCTTCAGAAGTTACAGCCATAGCAACAGGTGAGCGAATAGCATAATAAATATCTTAATTTTCTGTTATTTACTTTATTTGTAAATTTTACAGACTCTACTGGAGGTGAACTAGTCGTTGAGAAAAGTGACATATCCTCGACTAAAGAAATCGAAAGTTCCCTTGAAGATGTCTTAACTATTAATCTTAATACTTCTGAAATTGAAGAAATACAAAGCGGTGAAATTAAACAGAAAACAAAAAGAGGAAGTAAGTCTAAATATCGTCGCCCTAATGTACAAAGATCGCAATTTTAAAATACGTCGCTTCCCATTTGGTGAAATTACTCGCTAAGTGAAATTTTAGTCAACACAAGAAGTCTACTGTAGTTCGCATCGACCTTTTAGTCGCTTGAATTCTGAGGAAACTCTTTCATGGCAAAAATTTATTCATTTTAATAAGGACTGAGTTTACCAGACGAGTTTAAAAATTGTTTCCGTAGTAACTTCATACAACACAATTCGCGCTTACTTTAACATTGTATGTTGACTAAAAGTACAGTTAATATTCACCTTAGCATTTTATTTCATAAATAAATATTGTGAAAGTCGATTATGTATTTAGGATAAATCTAATGTTGCAGATTATCGAGGATTGAAACGAGCAATCAAGGAACTTCTTAACAAAGATTGTTTAGATATTTCCAAAATAATCCCAGAAGCAACAGGTTAGTAGATAAACTCGTTGATGTAACATCAATAAACTGATTACTTCCTACTGTTTATTCTAATTCGTAAAATGTCTTAGATGTTTCTGGTAAATATAAACGAGTTGCTGAAGACGCGTTTCTTGTTGATAATTCGCCAACAAAATCATCAATACTCCAGAAAGATTTAGAAGATCCTGAGAAGCAGTTAAGCAAACGACAAAAACACATGGTTGAAATGGCTAATATGATGTTTGATTCTAGCTCAGCTGTCTAATTGTTCTTATTTAGGTAAGAAAGTGTTAACCGTAAATAATATTTGGTTTCTAATGTTTACTATTTAGTACAGATTGTCGCACGTGATAGCTGAAATGATCAAATGATTTTCTGCTTTAAGAATCATTGAATCATCAATCAATCATCGAACCATCGTAGTTGTTACTAATGTTATGTATCTGGAACAAATATATGGTACAAGATTCGACATTGTTCTTATGATAATTGAAATGTATTATTGTAGAAACAGAACAAACAAACACTTATTGTTAGTATTTATTTATAGGTATATGTAATTATTCTTATATATAATTAATTTATTAATTATAAATTGTAAATAAATCTAAATTAAATAAATTAAAAGATACAAAAAGAAAAATAGTGTTTGTCTTTTTCAAAAAATAATGTTATATTTGTGTTAACTACACTGTGGTAAATAGATTGTAAAATTTACTATAACTATAGTAAGTTATATTTGATGCTATAAGAATTTTTGTCATCAAATCACGAAGATTTCTTTTTTAATAAAGCAAAACGTCTTTATCGCTCTACGAAACCAAAAAGTAACCTTTATAATAATGAACACAGGTTCGCAATTAGGACCTCAAATGTTTTATACAATTATTTTTAAATAAGTCGCAATATTATAGCAGATATTAATAATTAAAACATTTATTTTTATATATTGGTCATTAAAGTTTCCTACCCCCTCCCTCCTAAAGAATTTTCATTACTTTCACTGGTTATACGCGCGATGTTAGGAAGAGATACCTTTTCAAGGAATAAAATGGAATATAAGTTGAAGAGATTCGCACTTATACTCTATATTTTGATGAAGTCATTTTTCTCAAAAGTTTTTCTTTAAGGACCATGTTGATAGTAACGAATTGCATAAATACGAGGAGCCAAAAACGGTTTACCTAATTTTGGCATAAACGTAACCATAAATAAGAACACAATTTTTTCAGTTCAAATTGGGGTTATTGGTTCGTCAAAATAAATCTCTTAGGACCGCTCGAAGTGCATGCTGTGGATAAATCGCATGAGTTAGAGGTATTAGAATATTGTAGGAAATTGATTAAAATCCTTACTAACTTAAGACATAATTTTAGATTTGTTTCACTAATTATTGTTATTATATTTACTTTTTTTTACTCATCTAAAAAATAATTTTAAATAAAAATGCAATAAAACTGTATTGTTAGAATGTCAAAAGAACTATCTTAAATAATTTGGTAGATAAATAAATATAAATAAATTGTTAAAAATAAAAGAGTACATGAAACTCGAATTTATTTTTTAAATGAAGAACAAAAACAACAAATAAAATCTAACAGAATAATTTCAATTTTGATTCAAAGATCAATAAAATGCATGCTGCAGTGTGCCGAAAAAAACAAATCAAAAATTATTAAAACTTAAATACCAAAATTAATTAAACACTCTTAATAAAATAATTTAGCATAACTATTTGTAATAAATAATCGTCGGTATCTGAGTTCAACAACCTGAAATTGGTATATAAATATCATCTTATGGAACACAAATTATGACAAAGTCAGAAGCGTCCCCATTACCGACTAATGACATAAACCCTTTTTTAAAAACGTTCTTAAAGCATCTTCTCCCATAAGTATTCGCCATAACTATAACTTCTTTGATACATTCACCAAAACTTTGGCCATTCGTCGCGGGCGCAATTATCATATATTCCGCATGTATGACACATTCAATTGCACGATCATGCAAAACAGAAATGTCACTTTAAACAAGTCTGGCCCCTCGCCCCCGACCGTCCGTCTGTAGCGTCCTGTCTCCTGTCTCCTGAAAATACAGGAGACTGGGAAACACCTCGATCGCCCCATAAGATCCATGTACCCCATATGCCCCATGTGCCCCATACATACAGAATACCGCATAACCAGAAAGGTAGCAGCAAGAGGAACCACCTCGTTCGAACCTCGAAGTCGTCCGAATCACATAGAATCACCCGCGAGGAATAGATTTGTGCGACAGCTTGTAAATATATCATGTATTAAAGTCGTTTTCGAATCGTTTTAAGTACGATTGCTATCTGTACAAAGCTTAGTCAGAATAATTAAAAAAAAAGTTCAAAGATTTGTAATAAAAGCAAATTATTACCACCTCATTCTGATTTATAGCGATCAGACTGCGTGATTATTTCGCATGTACGAAATAAAACCATGCGAGTATTTGTAGATTGAATAATTATTCAATTGTTTAATGATAAAATAATTTTACACTTTTTAATTACTTTGAACCAACATTCTTATAATAACAAGATGGTTGGGAATTATGATCTTGACAGTGTAGAAGCCCAAAACACAACTGACACGAATGCCATATCGCTGTAGCGTACAGCAGTCGTCGTATTGTAGTCATGCGCATTACTTCTATTAGAGACAACAATACATTATAATGTTGGAATGCCAACAGAGACATCTTCTTATGTTCTGTACTAATTTTGTACTGAACATAAATTGCCAGCCAGCAGAAGTAGATAAGCTCACAACCAATATCAAATTATACAATGTTACATAAAATTATTATAAACCAATTTACAAAAAATAATGTGAACTTCTTAAAACTATTATAAACAAAATTACACAAAATAACATAAACTTCTTAACTCTATGGTAGTCTACATAATTTTGTGAAAATAATATAAAACAAATTAATTACTATCCTAAATATAACAGAAACCATAATTATCAATGTAGCATACATTATCATTTGCATAATGTACACAACAATCATCAACTCAATAGTTACAATGTTATTGAAACAATTATCTTTTAACAATTCCAACAGTACAGATGTTTGTTTTACATCAATGTTGTAAACATTGCAATTAATATCTGATGGAAGTATTGTATTTGAATCAAAAATTTTATTTGTTGCTTGTTTGATTCGCACCAGCAACACTGCGCTAATAATCTCAAGCTGGGGTATTGTAAGTACCTTACTTGATGGAGCTACACTGGACTTGTAGCAAATTAAATTTGTTTTTATTTTAATATTTATAAAAATAATATTGTGTTTTAAACCTAATGTCATAATACTGGTTGATCTGTTTAATAATGTTTTATAAACCTCCAATAATGAAGGATTGTGTCTAAATCTTTTTTCCAACACATTAAATCTTTGCGGGGCAACTGAGAAAGAATCCTCCAATTCTATTTTATTTACTAGGCTGAGTAATGGCAAATCAACAGTTAAATTATTTTTAAGTGCTACTGAATTTTGAAATTTATGTTCAGCCTTTAAGTAATCCTCAGAAAACTTATCTGATTCCTCTGGGACTTTCTCAGTTGTCCAAGATTGTTTCATAACATTCTCAAGGTTTGTATATTCACAAATAGCAAGATTACATACAATATTATTATGTGAATACTTATTTTTATTATACAATTTTCTTGGAACCACATTTCCTTTATTATTATTATTGTCATGTGACATATTTTTATAATCTAAACTATACTCAATTGCAATTGCACGTCTTTCTAAAAATGAAATAAATTCTGCCATAGTAGGCAGTTCTTCTAAATTTCTTTCCATGTGGAAAGTGCGGTTAGTAACGATATCTAATTTTCTACTTAAGGCCGAGATTAAAATCATATCCCACTTGTCTACAGGCTCATCAAGATTTTTTAACGCTTGTAATTGCTGTTTTACTTGACATAAAAAAGCCCTTATATCGACTGCAGTACCTTTCTGCATGTTGGGAATATCAAGTATTATATTAATGTGATAAAAGATTAATCTCGCCTTATTTTCATACCGCGCTAACAATAAATCAATAGCCTCTTTGTATGAGCTGTTCACAAGCGGCAGATTTATAATTATTGAGAGAGCCTCATCAACGAGATACTTTCTCAAATAAAAAAGTCTTTGAACATCGGACAATGATGCATTATTGTGAACCACTGCTTGGAAGAGCTCATAAAAGGGCTTAAACCTGGTTATATCCTTGCCATCGAAGGTTGGAATTTCCACCGCTGGGAGCTTCAATGGAACTAATTCAGGCCTATTAACTTCTTTTAACTTATTGATGCTAGCATTTAATTTTGCAATAATGTTAAAATACTTCTCTTCAACTTCTTCAATGTCTTCCTCATCTTGATCATCAATTTCTAAAATGCTGTACTGCGTGAGCTCGTACGATTGGAATGTAGTCATCATCTTTTCTTTTTTCACCTGCAGCACCTCCACTGTAGCGGAGTCGAGAGCCCTTGGGTCGCTGACGTAATTGTCCATCCGTGATATTGCACTTTTTGCAGCCGTCCGCGCCGATCTAAGCCTTTTCAATCCCTCCATCTTGCTTAGGTGATAGATTCGTACTTATATGATAGATGAAACGTGGATGACAAACTAATCCAGGTTAATCCAGCAACATGAGAAGTTTTTAATAGATTGGTACTTGCAGATAGTAATAATAACTTTGTACCTTCATGAGTAAAGAAGTATTTTACTCTCCTCCAGCATCCATGTATCCTCTTCCGTAATGAATAATTTTTCTTAAAATATAAACGTGTAGTAATCCAAATTATATGCGAATCCGCTTAAATCAAACGTTGCATTACCCAATCAATGGCAATTGATGACTTGCCAGGCCGCCATAGGGTAAATGTAACAAAATAGCTTGCACTTGTGCTGGTTACTATACAGATGTAACCTCAAAACACCACGAAATCACACGCGGGTACCAATGGCTTGTAAGGCCAGTTTTTTTTTTTGTAGGATTTAAAACCTTCTTGAAATGTAATTGTAAAATATCCAGCTTCGCTTGTAAGGCTTCTGGAAATGTAATTGTAAAATATCCAAATCCTCCGTGAATCCGCCAAAATAGAGCGTCCCATTTACCCAATCAATGGCAATCGCCAAGGGGCAAATGTAATAAAACGCCAAAAATACAATGAAAAACACACGCGGTTAATAAACTCGAAGGATCGGCTTTGTAAGGCATCGAAGGACCAGCTTCGCATGTACGAAATAAAACCATGCGAGTATTTGTAGATTGAATAATTATTCAATTGTTTAATGATAAAATAATTTTACACTTTTTAATTACTTTGAACCAACATTCTTATAATAACAAGATGGTTGGGAATTATGATCTTGACAGTGTAGAAGCCCAAAACACAACTGACACGAATGCCATATCGCTGTAGCGTACAGCAGTCGTCGTATTGTAGTCATGCGCATTACTTCTATTAGAGACAACAATACATTATAATGTTGGAATGCCAACAGAGACATCTTCTTATGTTCTGTACTAATTTTGTACTGAACAACGTCCATCTGTTATTTAATTAAAAACAATTTTTATAGATAATAATTATTAGATATATAGATATTAATTATATAATAAATATTGCCGCAAATACTTTTAATTAAAATTCCATTTACAATTTTTTTTAAAAATAATTTCGTTTACTTGTTTCAATTCATTTCAAAGGTGGATATTGAAAGAATTTAAAAAAATTGGGTTGCTAAAAAATTAAATATTAAATTAAAGGTTATTTTTATCTCTAAACCATGGGATACTAATATAAAAGTGCTTACAAATGGGGGTTGCTTACTGTTATAGAGAATAAGACGGAGAGAGAGAGTTAGCGCTTCTCTCCTTCTGATACTCTTCTTCCTGTTTCTATTCCTTCCTTCTCTCTAACTCCTCCATTCACCTCTTCCCTTCACTTCCTCCCTTTAATAACTGCATAATCTTCTTTTCACTTTGTGCGCTTTAATGAATACGTATGTGCTTTTAGCGTTTCTATCTCTCTGCAGCACACCTTGCACATCCTTTCAACTTTATTTTTTCAGTATCAGCTGACTTTCTCTTCATTTTCCTATCTATATCTTACAATTCTTCTAATGTTTCTTCAGGTATCTCTCTCTCCGAAATCCTCTTGTATCTTTCATTATATTCGCTATTATTATTTTTTTCCATTCTTTCCAAATTATATTTGGATTAAAACACAGATGGACGTAGTAATCGTAGAAAATATGGTAAATAATTATTTTACAGATAAATTTATTTAAGTTCAAATAAAATATTTTTTGAAACTCACCATACTTCGTAAAATACGATTCACAATATATTATTTTTTTGTTTAATAAAATATTTCGCGTGGTTCTGTGAATTAGTGTCTTCACCGTGAACTGTTTTTTTGTATAATTCAATATAAAAAAAAATACAACTGTATAGAAATTTCGTATAGTAATATAAAACAAAATAATATCTGTCTTGAATTGAAATAAACAGAAAAACTTTATAGTGTTCATCATAAATATCGCGGAAAATTACAAAAAATATTTGTCAAGCATTCAAGCAGGTACACTCTACGGGGAATATTTAATAAAATTAATTCGCTTTGGATTTGGAATGAAGTTAATTAGTGGGCGAAGAACATAAACTAAGGAACACTGTTTAAAATAATGACAAGGTAGGCAATGATGAACATACAACAGCAGAGGTGTATGGGTGTTTATGAATTGAGATATTAAATATTATAGGGTTAAACTATCATTCCCACTCACTGTTTTAATTTTGTATATAATTGTATAGCATATGGGAATATACGTAGTCATTCCATGCATCATTTTTATTAAGAATTTCATTGTCCTTTTTAGAATCTTGCAAGTTACAATATTTCTAAATTAAAAATACTAAAATTTAAAAAAACTATCTTATACTATAACCTCCAAAATGTGACAATCTGTCAAAATACAGTAGAGTTTATTTTTAAAAGAAATTCAATGTCAATTTCTCAAAATAAACAAATGAAAAATAATTTATATTACTAATTTTTATTAAAAACAGCAATTTTTATTATCCCATATTCAATTTTGTCCATCTGGCGAACTGTCAAAATTTATATTACTAACGACACATGCGCACTAACTAAATTGAAATTAAAACATGAATGTGAAAAGGAATACCTATTCTGAAAACTGTCATTGCTAAGCCTGTGTTGAAGTCATAGCGATTTTCTGCGAATACACATAATTTTTACAAATGCGAGAACCAAAATGTTTACTTCTTAGTAGCAGTGATGTATAAGTAGCGAAGATATTTGCAAACGTATATTGTTCTTTACTTTCTCATAAGAAACTTTTATCTTTGTACTTGAGATTGACTATGTAACTGTGTTCATACAAAGTAGTACGTTGTTTTTAACGAAATATCAAAACACACCTGCACGCACAGTAATGGTCACGATGTGTTACAAACATGTCTGACACACAAATAATTCACTTCTGACTTTACCCTGCACACCTTAATTAAGACTTACTGCTGAGTGTACTATTTAAGATTTAACATCATCTGCGATATATTCGTTGTTGCTAAGATTTTCTTATTATTTTATGCACTGCGGGTGATACAACGCGTTCAACTTATCTGAATTATGACTAACAAGGTACGTCGTAGATACATAACCTAAAATTATGTTCAAACAAAATGAGTATATAAAAAAAGTAACATTTGCAAACCTTATTTGCTACGTCTGTTGCATCTGTATAGTGTCCACTGTCCGCACGTCTGCTGGCGTCTTGACTTACGCCCTACACACAAACAAGATCCGATGTACTTTACTTTGACAAATTGTTGCTGGTGTTTATTATTTACATTCTACTATAGTTTTGAAATCGCCCGAACAGTGGCGTTCTATATTCGCTTTTTTTTTATTTAATTTATTTTAATGAGGTAGCAAGAGCTCATAAAACAGGTTTGCCTTACGTCGTGTCTTGCAGTTATGCTTTGCGGATATATTCTAATATTTAGGTTCATAATTAAAATTAAAAGTTAGAGAACCACAAACAATATGTTAACAATGTAACATCCCACTAACGGTAAAGCATACTATTCTTCGAAGCTCAAAGTACTCGTCGCACAGACGAGGCTGAAGTATGTCTGAGGAATATAGGCAGATATTTGAAAGCAGGGAAAGCTTGAAAAACCTTATTGACTGTATCAATAAAATTAATTGAATCTCTTTATTTTAAGTACCCATACCCGAGAATATTTAAACTTGTTACCAATTCGCTATTCAGGGTTCGCAATTTGCAAGTTTCTTCACTCATCAAAATTTGAATTATTGCAGTTCTCCGAAAATCAATTGGATTTCCACCTCCTAAATAAAATATACAAAATAACTTCTAAATTTGTCTAATGTAATGAATATTAAAAAACCTATTCTTCAAAATACAAGCCCCCAATGCGCAATGTTATTCAGGCGTCACTGGTCGAAAGTTTGGGCAAGCCCACTGACGTCAGTTACGTTTTGATATACGCAGGTATTGTTTCGTGTTATTACGCTTTATAACACCTAACATTTATATTATCATAAGATATGAATTAAAACATAATGTCCTCATTGTAGATAATAAATTAACAGGTACTTAAATGTAGCAGTGAAGTCCAACTTCCATAAAATGCGAACCTAAATTCAGAATAAAGTTCTGTAAGATAAAACTCTTGATATTTCTTCAGTATTGAACAGAAGATTGTATAGTTAGATAAAAGGGGCGCCAAACTATAAGAAATGGGGCACCTAGTGTATTTCAATTTCCCAGTATACTATTTTAAAATCATCATGTCCTTTAAAATCACCGTGTACTGAACACACGGCACTATCAATTTACAGTGAAACATCTTGCAAAAGTATTTTATTAAATATCTAAATGTTAACGGAGATATAGCAATTAAAAATATGAATTGTAGTTTTAGCGCTAGAGATGTCGTCCATTTGTATGACGTGAAATGCATTGTATAGGTCAGTTATTTGTTGAGTAGGTCAGTAGTCGTAGGTAGTAGGTTGGCAGTCGAAATATTCAAGTCAAGTCAAAGAATAATCAGTTATTATGTTATTTAACCCTGTTACGACAAACACAATATTGAAATTTTATTGTTCCTCGAAATAGCTGTAAATAATATTTGATATTTTGATATATAAATACATATAGCAGAGATTTATGAGCTGTAAGGTTGGTAACCTGTAAACTTGTCAGAGTTCTGTCAAGAACATATCTCTTTTACGCTCTGTTGTATAAAAGAGATAGCAACTAGCGGTTGTGAGGTCACATGTTCTGGAATGTTGTACAACTTTGAATCCATTTAACAATTAAAGAAACAAAATGATTTTTTTAATTGTTAATATCTCTTAACATATAAGGAGTTATTAAAAAATAATTGGACATTTGAGGTTCTAGTAACCCACTTTATCAATATACAGTACACTTTTATAGAAATTAAAAAAATCGAACGTGGTTTTGCATGTACTTTTCGTCTATTCATTTATATAGTCAAATCTTGTTACACAAATAACTGTTAATTAATAATTAATCGATTGCTAAAATATGAACTTCCTTTTCGAGTATTTTAGCCCCTCGATACGCTGATATTGATTTCTAATTCACAGCCAATAAATAACGTGGTATTATATATATTTTTTAACCCAGTGTCTATTGTCTTAATGAATTTTTTCATCTGCATGCCTTGTTCGGGAGTCGAGTCGGGGTGGGGGCAGGGTTGTTGTTGCGTAAACAAGTATACTGGTTAAAGTGAGTATATCATGCTCTCAGCATCTCCTAGTAATTACTATTTATCACTCTGGGAAGACGTCTCCTTGCTTCCATGCCTCCTTCTTCCTTCTACCAGTACCAGTAGGAGCACCAGCACCAGCACCAGCATCACCATCACCATGAGCATCAGCATCTTTCTCTTTATATCGAGGCTTGCCAATCTGAAAACCATCCCCATCATTCTCTCCATCTCCATCTCCGCATCCTTCTTTTGGTTGAACCGTGGCTCACACTACCCATCTGACATCTAGCGGGGATTTATTGCATACTTTTAAGCCAGCGATGCTCGTAAATTTGAGCCGCGACTGAACACTGAACACTCCAGTCGCCTGCTGAACGAACGGAGATGAGAGGAAGACTCTATCTATCCTACTGCATTAAGAACCCCTTGATCCTCCCTGCCCTTCCCCTCCCACCACCTACAGTTACTAACTTCCTCTCCCCTTTTACAGGAACCCCTTCACTTCTCTTTTGGTATGGTACGGTACCAGTACCACCCTCGTCGTGTAACCATCCCCCCTTCTCCCGCGTGTCTGTTTCCTTTTCTCTATCAAAAGCACTGTTATCAGAAATCTAGATTAGTGCAAAATGTAATGAAGGGAATATTAGACGGAAGCTGATGAAATATGGCCAATGGATGGAGCCGAAGAGACAACTCTTGTGCTTCTTGTCTGGTGTGTCCACCTATATTCTGTTTGTAACTTTCAACACGAAACGATACGAAACGGGGATGCTTAATTTATATGCTTTTGTTATTTCATATGCTTCACTAGAAATAAACCAGCATTGCCCAGATCATCAGTGAGACAACTCCAAAATTATGTTGCTTTTGGGATAACAACGAAGACAATATTCAAAGTTTATCTGCATTATAATTTTGTATACGAGTATATAAATAACTTTAATACCTCAACTTAAATTTCAATTTTTGGAGATGTCGCTGTAATGAATCGGACGATCGACACCCTTTACTGCTTACATTGTAGAAGGTCATCAATGATAGAATAGAGCATATAGATAGCAGCTGAAATTTAAATAGGCTGATGTTTATTTATATTGCAATCTATCATATCGCAAGATATGACATTCATATGGAAGAGGAAAGAGAAGGCATGGCATAGTAGAAACAGGAGGGATAGTAGCAGTAGGGGTTTAAGTTTATTTTCTTTTTGGAAGGAGAGAGAATGAGGAGGTAGAATGAGGAACACAAATAAAAATAATTCATCAAAATGATATGTAATTTAATGATTTTAGGCGGAAGAATTTAGTGCCTAATGGCAAAAACATTAAAATAAATAAAAAACAACAGTACTGTACATTATAAAGCCTCATTCCCACTCACTGTTTTGATATTAAATTTACTGTTTTTATTTAATATTTTAATTCATATTTCAAGTTTTCAGAATAGGTATTCCTTGTCACATTTGTGTTTTAATTTGAGTTTAGTTAATTTAGTTGGCGCGCATGTGTCGTTAGTAATATAAATTTTGACAGTTGGACAAAATTGGAATATGGAATAATTTAAATTCCTGCTTTACTAACAATTACAGGACAAACTGACATTGAACTTCTTTTAAATATAAATTCTATTACATTTTGACACATTTTCGAGGTTATAATTTTTCTTAATTTAATATTTTTAATTTAAAACATTGGACCTTGTAAGATTCTAAAAAAAATTTAAAAAAAATTAAATTAAAAATGGCACTGTGAATACGCGTATTGCCATATGCTAAACAATTTAAGTTAAATACAAAATCAAAGCAGTGAGTGGGAATGATACTTAAGTCAATATAAAATGGAAATATAAATAAGTGGCATAAATCTTCAATTTAACATGGTTTAAAAACATTGATATTGACTTCCCATTCTCTATTTAATTACAACAGTTGTTAATTATTTTGTGTTGCCTTTATTTCTGTTCTTAGTGTACTTGTCTCATTGTAGAGTACTTTATTAGTTCATGTATTACACCGCAGAGGCGACACCTGCACTTAAATGTACTGCAAATCTTCACCCGTATAACTATTATTAGCTGTTCTTGGTGTGCACGTGTGGGGTGCGGGGTGAGGAACCATGTGTCAGAAGAACCAGGATGTAAATGATGATGTTCAGGTTACGAGGACAAAATGGCCGTAATGTAACATGAACTAGTTACTAGTAGTTATATCCTTTAACAATAATATGGAGCACGTGGAAGCAATCCTTATTATATTTAGGTTATGGGGCGGCCTTAGTCATTGCGGAGCCCGGGCTGCAGATCTTTGCGAGGCCCCAGCCGGGAGAACTTTGCGAGGTCTCGGGTCGGTAGATCTTTGCGACGCACTTGGTCATTGTATAATTAATGTAAATTGTAAGTAAGTATTTTTGATGATAACTGTGATTCAATGATGATTTCTAAAGAGCGAGGCGCGAGATTCAAATAGATATATAGTAATGAATTTTTCTACTTGGGTTGTTGCGCGAGAATGCGAGGCCCCGGGCGGTTGCCCTGCTTGTCGCCCCCTAAGGCCACCCTCTAAACGTCATAAGTCAAACATAATATATTTTTACCCCTACGTCGCTTTAAAGTTAAATTATAAATTCGATGTGACGTCACGAATCTTATATATCCCTCCACTCCTCTTATCAAGTCTTGTCACACTTTAGAATGTGACGTAAATAATTAACTTTTTGTCGTAATAAACTTTTAATTCACCTAACTGAGCTTGTCGGGAAATCAGTTTCATGTTCGACTACTTTTTCTTATCACTCCTCTTATTATATTTAAGAGCTCTTTTTAATGAATCACTAAAGACCTTAGCCCTGCAGCACGAGTATGTCAGTCAGTTAACCACCTAGCCACGTTTTCACTGTTTTCACTGTTTCCACACATTTCAGGTCGCTGTAATCCAACGTCGTTAAACACGTCGTTTTCAAGTACAAACTCTATACACATTTCTAGCTAATTAACCAATACGTGTGATGGTGGTTACATAATTATTTACGATCTAGTACCCCTCTCCCGTCCCCACTCATACCACCAGCCACCCTCAGTGGTTCATGATGTTTTCTCGTGAGGCTGAAAATAATTTCTATGTTCTGCTAAGTATATTCGTAGGTAGAGAGTCCACGTTAAAATAACAATAAGTTAGCTAAGCTACTTTAAAGCAAAGTCATGGGTTATTTAAATATGATTTGAAAATACATCTAATTTTTAATTAACAGTAATTTCAATATGTACTCTCACATAGAAACAAAATAAATGAATATATTGTATTTTTTTAAAATGTTTAAAATGTTATACAAGCTTCATGCGAGTTGCAAATAGGGTAATTTCTCTGAAGTTTAGCATTAAGAAAGCACGTTTTTTCATTGTGAAAATGTCACGTGATGATAAAGATGTTATTATAGCATACGCTTTTATAAGAAGACGACGAATCAGATGTAGAATGTCATCCATGAAATTTCATCCATACAACGAAAAGAACACTAACCGCAGATTGTTTGTTGCTGCAAGAGAGTTATCAGAGGATGATTCAGTATTTCAAATAGTATACTAATAGTGAAATTGAGCTAAAAATTATGATTTGTATGAAAAATGACTATTTTTAATCACGTATAAAAAGAAAACTATTAAACCTAGGTCTCTAAAATTTTGAGACAGCATGTATTTTAACTATTTGTATCGACCCTCCAAATTTCAGAACGTTTTCATCATTTACGTTAACGTTCTGTACCTCCTTAAGTCTAGCACTCAGTAAGTAAAGATCTCTAAATTACAATAACTACTTCTTTACTTTTATCAGTTCACCTCTCTGAAGACTAACGTACTTAGTTTCTTCACGGCACGGACAAATTATAAACAACCACGGTTAGAGTATATAGAGCTATATATAGCTAAGTTTAGATGTCTTGTGAATTTTATCGTGTGATAAATATAACGTCTTACGAACAAGTAGATAAAAAAAAGAAGAACAAATTTAGAGCAACTTTTTTGTGAAAAGAATACGTCATAAAATTTATTGTTGGGAAAAATAATCTAAGAAGATAAAAATGCAATACATATTCAAAGCGTTTTAAAAATAACGAATCTGCATAATGTCTTAATTAAATGTTATAATTCATCAATATATTCTAATGTGATGTCATGAAACAGGGCCTCGAAGAAACACGGCATAAACTCTAGCATGTGACAACGTTAGCGGGTACGATGCGATAGTAGGAAAGGGCGGCTGTTTTTCACAGCCTGGTTGCAGAAACCGGCCCTAACGAATCATCGCACAAATTCTCGGGCGCTAAGTACCGCTCGGAAGCTGTGTACAACGAACAGTATTAGTAAATCATGTTTATAACGCAGCAACCCACACTGACTGTACACTCCATGATGCTGCTTCACATTTTTAGAAGATAATTAACAATTAAATAGATTAGCACAAATATTGGTATTAAGAAAATCAGCGTATATTAAAATGCACATATGCTTTTTATAAAGTTTTGAAATTCATAAAATTAATCGACGAAATTAAATTGAAATAAAAAAAATTGTGTGGCATTTAAAGTTTAGTGCTGGCAAATGGAGGTAGCTATTCACAGGTCGGCATTCCCGAATCGAATTTATAGTTTAGACATAGAAGAGAAGAAAAACTAAAAAGAGTGAAGGTGTATACATAAGCATTAGGGATTATCTGATACACTAACAGAGATGGTTTCCCGAGGAGCTATTCGAGGTCGAGTTGCTTTTTGAAACAAGTAATGTAATGCGCACGATGCTGACAGTAACACATATATACGAATAAACATGTTATAAACCGTTGGTCCTCGCTGCATACGTTTGCCTTTTGCTTCCCTTGCCTTTCGTATTTTTTTATATTTATTTTTGAATTTGAGACGATTTCAACGACAAGGTGATATTCGCCTGAAGTTAATTTATTTTAATTAAATTCGGTTTATTATGTTTATTTCTGTAAGGAATTCGACCACTTTTTAATTTCTTCTGGATTGTTTGAAAGCATGTCCTTTAATTCACCACTGATGTTGTGTTTTGTTCTTTGCGTTTGATATTGTGGGCAGGTTACTAGTAGATGATGGACTATTTGCGTCTGACAGTTGCTGCACTGCGAAGCGGTTATTTTACTCATTAAGTGTTGATGCGTCAATCTCGTAAACTCTTTTAATCTAATCTTTTATGCCAATCTATTAAGGAGTTATTAAAAAATAATTGAACATTTGAGGTTCTAGTAACCCACTTTATCAATATATAGTACACTTTTATAGAAATTAAGACATAGGACACAAGCCCATTGATAAGTAAACAATATTTTTTAATTAATTAGAGCAAAACAATCTTTAAAGCAGTATGCAGATGTTATTCAACATAATATTTTTTTTGCAATAGTGACAGAAATCACGTGGTCAAATATTCTGCAGGTCTGAACGGTGAGCAATTGGATTTGGCGTTTGGAATTACAAACATCTTACTTTTGATTATTCCGGTAACCATTTTTAAGGTCTCATTTTGAATTAGAAAACATTCTATGCATTTGTGCAGTTCGTTGCATTGGACTAATTCTGCGCCTAAAACGATTGCTCCACTTATTTAATAGTAATTAATATAAAATCAAAGAATCCGTTAATTATAATTTAGAGCATTAATTACGCTAAAAATCATGCATAAACAAAATTACAAAATACCCCACGACAAATATTTAGATTTCGTATCAATTTATAGGTAATCAGATGGTCAATGCAAGAGGATATTTGGATCATATATCCACAGAGTATACACAATATGTTCAAAGAAATTACTTATTTATAATTAAAAATATTAAGTTATAAAGTGTCGACTTTAAACATGATTAAAAATTATTTTTGGAAATGAGTATACAATAGATATTAAAATATCAATTTTGGCTGTAAAATACATTAAATTATAAAGTTGCATTATCAGAGTAACGTTTATGATTTAATTATTTATCGTTATGGAAGCGCTAACACGCCATCTGCCGCCCGTGCGGTCGCCATAAACAAATACCCAGCCATCCGAATCTACGAGTAGCTCTAACTCCAGCCAGACTCTCCACTTCGCAGGCTTAGTCACGGGGAAGAAGGAAATAAGCTAAAGAAATTTGTAAGTTGTTGAAATCTTTTAGATGTACGTGATAATAGTAGGTTTGTGTCATGTTAAAGAGTCGTGGATTGGTGACGTCAGCGTCGATCACTGTGACGTCAAAATGGTAGTGGGTAAAATTGTACCAATTATTGATAAAGTTAGCTATCATGATCTTAAATGTCCAATTATTTGCAATAACTCAAAATATTATAGAAGATATTAACATATAAAATATAAATATTTAAGTTATAAAAAAATAAATCGGCATGGGATGTCACATCCTATGATTTTCCATCTCGCTTATGCAACAGAGATACGTACGAGTGAGAGTGATATATATAATTTACTATTATTATCTGGAACCTGCATTCCATAAAATTTTATATTAAGACTGTTGTGAAAAAAGAAAAATAATCTCAATTACTTATTTATTTTGTGACTATGAGTTTTTAAGTAAAATCGAAAGTTCTTTTAGAAATATTAAATCACAAATGAAGCCTATATAAATAATTTCAGTATTCAGTAAAATTTTCTGTACTTTCGCTGGACTATCTACATTTTGCTACTTGGGCACTACCACCGACTCTCTTCATCCGAAGCTCTTTGGCTCTTTACAGTGCTGTTGGCTGTATTGTAGAACACTTCCACACTTTGTAACAGCACTTCGCAATGGTTTAGATCTTATGATGGACCGGTGTGAACATAGTTTTCAAAATTATTGTTATTGTAATTGCTTTAATTATAATTTGAACAATATGAATTATTTTATTTAATAATGTGTAAGTTGAAAATGTATGAGTATATTTTGTTCTCTTTCTCTCTCTCTCTCTATCTCTCTAATATATTCTGTTAATCCTTATAATATGTCTAAACCATGTTCTTCTTTTCATATTGCTATGTTTTATGCTATTAACAGATGGTTTCAATTATGGGAAAGTACACTGTTAATAAGCTGAAAAGCTTCGGTGAAAAACAGCTTTTCTGAAGAAAGTGGAAATTAATATACATATAAACTGAAACAGTGTGAGTGTGTAGAAGATATTAAGTAAAACATGTTACATCTTCATCTTAAGTGTTATCAGCGTACTGATTGCTGTATATATATATAAAGTTTTGTATCAATATGTACTAGCTGTTTTAAATTTTGCACAAGTGTTACTCAGACATTTGAAATTTGACAACTATTATGTTATTTAAAATATTAGCGCCTTAAATATTTGCATTATCAGTCCGACCATACAGGATGTACTACTACAGTATTTGGTTCTTACAGTTATATAATTTGGTATAAATTTCATTTTGGTATAAACGTATGCAACGTTACAAGTAAAATACAAAATTCCACTTACTTTTTGGCGAAAGCAGCCTGGCAGACAGAACACACATGCAAACGTTCTTCAGATTCGCTGATAGTTCTCTCCTTAGGGACCTTAGTAACACTTTGTGGCAATTTCTTCTTCACATGCACTTTATCAATATGATCCACAAGATTGCTCTTCCTCGCAAATGCTCTAGGACATTGTGAGCACTGAAAAGGCCTCTCATTGGTGTGTTGTCTCAAATGACATCTGAGTGATGCCTTGTTAAAGACTTTGAAACAAACGGGACAACTGAATTTACCTGATTTTTCATTGTGCAAATCTTTATTTTTATGGAGAACTTCATGAAACATGTACTCGGCTTGAGATTCTGTTGAAAACGGACAGATTTTGCATTTCCAAGATTTATTTCTGTTTTGATATTGACATTGGTTTTTTCTCTTGTGCATTGACACTTCTTGAGGAAGTAAGAACTCCATGCCACACTGATGGCAACTAGAAAGAGTGGTGAAATACATATTACTTTAGTTAAATCTCGAAGCAGTTATTGGTTGAGATAACATTGTAATTTAAGTATAGTTACCTGTGTTTTTGATCTGGATGCTTGTCTTCAATGTGCTTTTTTAGTTCCAGAACATTATCCATAATTTCCGTGCAGTGAAGACACTTTTTGGTTAAATCCTTCACGGCGAGACCTTTTGTTTGACGCACTTTCGTTGTGGCTACTTTATGCAGCGTGGATTTACGATGTTCCTTGGCTTCACTGGAACTTGGAAAGATCAATTTACAAGCAGAACAGAAATAGGTTTGCTCGCTGTGCATCTTTGCTTTATGTCTTTGTAATGTTATTTGAGAATTGAAAATCATTTTACACTGCGAGCAGCTAAATTTGTGTTGGTAGGAAAATGAAGACGTGTTTTCCTCCGGATGGCAGTTTGTTTCGCCATGCTTCTTTAGCTGCAGATTGTATCTAAAGTTACGTTTGCAAATGCCGCAACCAAGCAAACGCTTCTTTCTTATTATTATTGGCACTGATCGATTTATAACTGAAATTACTTCTTGGTGATTCAAAGAAGTTAAATGTTCTGTCATGCCTACCAATTGGGTTGTTTCAAATTTACAAAATGAACACCAAAAAATTCCGTTATTTTGGGAAGCGTTTTCAAAATGGTTTACCGAGTTCCAATGCATTAGGAATAATTCTTCGGAGTTTGTATAAAATTTACAAATTTGGCACTGAAATGGTGATTGTTTCACTATGCTATGGATGTTATCTAGGATCATATTTCTCGACTCCTGGTTTTCTAAATCAGCTTTCCGGAAATGGTAATGCGAGATTAAATGTTTGCCCATTAGGTGCGGTAATATTTTCGATTTGCACACAATACATTTCATGTACATTGGCCTACGATTTCGCTTCTTTACCTTCGATTCCATTTTTCTATTTCTCCGTTGGATTTTGGGATAAATGCTTTCATTTAAGTAAATGGATGGTTTAATATTTCTCTTGCTTCCCCTGGGATCAAACTCTAATTCCCTTTCGTACATAGTACGCTTGAGGTGCAGGTTGGACGTAAGATGACGGTCATACAACAGTTGTGACGAAAGCCTCCGATTGCAGGGCCCACACCAATGTTCGGTGGGCATTTGTTTTATTGTTTTTTGTGGAATTTTAACTGATGGTGGTGCAATAGATTCCTGCGAGTTCTGACCAGGTATCCATTTTCCCTTAGTATGATCTGGAGGAGGTTGATCATCATCAAAGTAATGATCATCTTTGGGTAACTTTGAGGTTATAACATCAAAAAAATGCTCCGATTTATGTAATTTGTCGTCAGCACGCTTGCTGTATTCGTCAGGGGCATCTTGGGTGGGCTTCCATTTCCCCCCTGTGTGCTCCTCATCATACCAGTCTAGCATTCTGTCCGTTGTAGGCGGCCACGGGGATCGCGGTTTCCATTTACCACCTGTATGGTTCCTTGGAGGATTTCTATAATCATCAAGATCATCTTCACTACTCTCTGATGTGTAGTTATCTAACAGATTATAATTCAACTTAAAATTATCCTCTTTCTTAGTGCTAATGTTATCTTTGGTCCATTGTATCAACATTGTTTGGTTATCATCAGTAACTGGTAACTTTCCACCAATCAAATCAGACGCTCCACTTGGTTTTTTGAACACATCTCTAGTAGTTGTAGCTGTTGGAGCACTTTGGTTTGCTAGAATGGCTGCAGTTGCTTTTCTGGTTAATACTCGGTTTTTTGAATTGGGAGTTGTGGGCTTTTTAGCACTACTTTGCAGCTCGAGTTTTGAAAAGAAAAGATCTGCTCCTAAGTAGGAATTGATTTCTTCACCCAATTGTTTCTTTTCTAGTTCGTTGGTCACAGCTTTCCCGCATACTGTCTTGCGATGTTTCACGTAGTTGTCAAGGCCGATGATTGTTGCTTTGCACTTTATGCACAGATGCGTATCATCTGCATCATCATCGTCGTTGTGCAGTTCCAACATTTTGCGTATCTGTAAGTAACAAGAATAATAGAGCATTAGTATTAATATTCAATATTTATAAATTTAAGTTATTTATTTATTGAAAAATACAGCAACTGAACAAAATAATAGACGTAGTTCTTGTTTTTGTTACATGTTATTTGTATTATTTTTCAATCTGAAGATGTTTGATAGATAATTTAATCGAAGGGCATCTTACGTAAGTTCTTTATGTAATATTCTTAAAGCCAAATAATTATTAATATTTGTTAGATATACTTAGTGAGTGTAAATTGGGATAAAAAAGCGACTAATAGGAAAGAATAATTTTAAACGAGACCAGTAAAATTACACGAGTAATATTTGTAGAAAGTTTTTAACATTAAAATAAGTAATCAGAAATGGTAATTAAACACAAATTAAGTGGAAGGATTTACTCCCTTATATGCAATAATATTTCAATATGAAGTACTAGTGTAATAACACGCATTATGAACTTAGGTGGGTGGTATTTGCAGTCTTTTCATGGGGTTGTTTATAATATATTAAATAAACTTGGTGCAGTTCTGTGCCGTCGTGTATAATTCTCTTTTTAAAGGGTGAGTGGGGAGTTCCGTCTTGATTCAGTTTCTGAGTAGTGTGTGACAGAGATATATAGCACCCTTTGCAGACAGAGTCGTTCTGTTCATTTGTTGAGAGTTTGAACCCCGAACCTCGAACCCAAACAACAAATACACTGTATATAAGACACAGGGTATGTTGTAGTGTATTGTATATGAGAACGAATATATTGCATTCGCGCACGCAACTCATAACCCCTTCATCGCATCGTGGACATCACCATGTGCCATAAAGAGTTCATAGTGGTGTACATAATGGGTTGAAAAAAATCATTATTTATTTAAGTTTTTTTTCACACTACTTTTACGATAATTTTAACGCGATTTGACGAGAATTTTTTATATGTTGTTGATCGTGCTGTAATCGTCGTTTAATGTTGTGTTCTTTCTGAAATTGTTGCACATATTTTGCAAGATATTAGGTGGCGTAACGAGAGGATATTATTTGAGAAGCGCTGAATCTTACTCCGATTTCGATGATTCGTTTCTAAATGATGATAACTTAAACCTTCACAAGTTAGACATTGACTCTAAAAATTAAAATGATGTATCTGTCTCTTTTGTTCTTATACTACGCATAGATAAGTGCTTCTCGCTTACTCATTGACAGATGTTAATCGATAAGCTTGAAATTATATAAAAAAGGAGTTTTCTTAATAATAAAAATCTGCTAAATGTCCCGGAATGTGCGGGATTGTTCAACACAAAAGTGATTTGCCCGATCCTATATATATAGTACTGGATTAACAAATAATAGACAAGTAACAAAAATATCTAGAACTCATAATTCGGAAGAGCTGGTCGCAATTTTGCACTGTATGTAGATACAATTGATTTTGCGTGAGACCTAAAAAAACATTTTAGATTTTTTCGCGAAACCTAATTCAAAATGTGGGGCTGCCAGATTCACAGCTCAATGCGAACTCCATTCTCTCTAGTCTTTATAAATAAAAAACCAAATAAAAAACTTGCAAAATCTTGAAAAACTAGTATACAAAGAAAAATATTACAAATTGTTCACATCACTACAATGAACTCAACAAACTCAAATGCAGACAAGTGCAAAATGTTAAACTCTAAATACGAAATGCGAAATGCAATCCAAAGATAATTTAGTACGCTGCAATATCATGTAATTTATTTAGTATAATGTTGTCGAAATCATGCTTGTAATGACTAATATTATATTAATTTAAAGCTATTACATAAATTACCAGCATAAATTTTACTATAATATCAATAATATTTGCATTTACTTTGTATACACTTTTATAAATATTGCTTACATATAATTTGTAGTGACTTTTATTCATTTATAGCCAGGTCAGGTCAGGTCAGGTTGACTTGGCCATGAAATTTGTAGTTGACGAGAAACATGTGGTTATTCTTCAAAAAGTTGATTCTATGTTTACATGGCCATAGAAAATTGTTATTAAAAACAGTGCATTTAGGGCAAGCAGTAATTTTCTTATTTCATCAAGGAAAAGAGTCAAACCTGAATTTAAATTTGAATTTACAGGGTGGAGATCGCACTCATTGAGATTTTGTTTATCTTGAAAATCTCAAGTAACACAAAAATTTTGTAAAGTTAGAAAATTTATGACAAAAATGAATTAGAATAATTTCTATTATATTGTAACGAATTATTGATCATAGTAGGGTTAATTGGGATAAAATAACAGGTATAAACCTTTGTAAGTCATAAACCAGTGTCTGGAATAGGAATACTCATTTTTTTTTTTTTTGTTAACACAAATTTTGTGTTATTTATAATTAAAATAGTTCGCAGTTTCTTGTTCATTTATTGGTTTGTAGCATAAATTTTTGTGTTTTAAAGAGCCTGTATACTCATACCAGCAATTTTTATCAATTCTAAACAATATAGAGATTTTATGATTCTGTTAATAAGTATTTAGGTAAATTTTCCTATTCTACTGCGTCTACCGGCCTGGTAAACATTTTGGAATCACTTTGCCATCATATTGAAGATGCGTTTGATTTTATTGTCATGAAACAGTTCATTTAAAGTTCAGTTTATCATAGTCGTTCATATGAAATGTGTATTTTATCGGCTACAAATGAAGAAACGAAGTACAATAGTGATAGAAATAGAACACTTCACCAATTTGTATTTATAAACGACTTGTTGTGCAAATTTTTCTTAATGAACAAAACTTAATTAACTAAAATACAGTTATCTTGTTACAAAAACTTTCCCTAAGTTTCCTCTCTTCTCTGACAGGCTGTGCTTTTCATTTTCTTTAACGGCCATAAATGATACTCGGTAGTCGGAGTCGTACATTCGTACAGCTCCACGAGTAGATACCTATGGCGATTATAACTTTGAAGTTTTGTCTGTGGAACATGAACGCGTACTATTTGATTTATGATTTTTAGATTTACTGCGCTGTGCTAAAACTAAATGATATGTACCTCCTATCATACCCGTAATATAATTAAGATTAAGTAATACCGCAATATTCCGTGCCTCGACGCTGTACGAGTTGCTAAATGTCGCGTCGCGTTGCTTAGCGTCGTGAAGAAAGGGTTGTTTGCGATAGTGGTGAATTTGTGAATCAAGAAATTAGGATATCACTGAAGAATTGAATGGATAAAAGAAGAATAAAAGTCTTTACTTGTGATATTCAGCCATAGAGCAATATATATATGAAGAGAGAATGCTGAACCTGAAAGTTGCTGAAAGTGTGCCCAAAATGTGTGCGAGAGAGAAAAGTATATGTTCCTATTTGTTGTCAAGTCAGCCAAGGCAGAGCTATCTAGATATAATACCTGACAGCTGTTAAATATGACATTATATTGATGTAGAATAATGTAGATATGTATAAATATAAATAAACTATATATAAATATAATTAAAAACGTGAGTTCTGTCCACTCCAAATATCAACAGTGTTGACCGTTATCCTTACAGCGACATCTAAGACGTTCGTCAGTATGTTTTCACTGAATGATCACTGTTTTATGACAGACGAGCTTTGTACCAACTAAAAAAATATAATTTCTTAACATATTTAATATTTATTATATCTTAATAGAATATTAATATTAATTATATGTCGACAGCTGTCACTTTGGACGCATGCGCATAGAGTACAAATAGGAACATATACCTTTCTCTCTCGCACACATTTTGGACACACCTTTAATCTATAGGAAATATAGGCTATTCACTCTCCATATATATATATATATATATCCTCTAAGTATTCAGCTCAGTGGGGTAAATAGTGGTACGCAAGATGTGCAATCGCTACGTATGAAAGTTCGTGCTCATTCGGCAAACACGGGCAACAGGGGCAGAGGGTTGAGAAACGTGTGACAAGACGTGCTGATGGGGTCGTGTTGGTTTTAAAATAATGAAATTTGTGACATATTTTATGGATGTACAAAAAAAAAATAATATAATCATGTTTCTTCCCACAATAGTAAAAAATATTCTATATAAGACATCATTCTTAAGAGTTATTTGTTAGTGAAGCTATTTCAATAATTCTGAATCCATTAAAACTTTCTGACAAGAAACGAATATATGATATTTTTGCATCGATGAAAAGCAATTCAAATATCTGTTATTATCCGATTGATGTCTTTATTTTTGGTTATTACTTGGTAGTTGGTACCGTCTTCAGTCTGGACTGTTTGCGACAGGAAGTCAGGGAAACGATAGCAGTGATCGTCTTCATGTTATAAAGCAATGGACACTCTAGAGAAGAATCTTTGAAATTGTAAGAAAACTAGAAATTATGAATGAAAAAACAGATTTTGATATGAAAGTCTGTAATGTTCTAATAATTTCAGCACTTGTAACTTGATAGGACTGTCTTATAATTTTGGAGGATTTCATTTTAATTCAACGTTGCCTGCTAAACACAAAACATAAGACTTACCTTAGATTCATGTAAAATTTTACTGAAACAAAACAACACTGAGAGAAGTATACAGTAAAAATTACTATATACTATTATGGTACTATACCTAAGTGCTATGGTTTTATGACAAAAAAATCATTATAACACACTGGTACTGTGCAGTAATATTTAATCTAAAACGGTTTTGTTTTATAGTTAATTCAGAAGCATTGAAAATATGTTCTTAAACCCCATTTCCACTCACTGTTTTTAGTTTTAATTTAAGGTTTTAACCCAACATGTAATTTTGAACTTGTGAAATCAAGCGTCATGCATCAGTCATATACATTATTTTGTAATAATTACTATCTTTATTTAATATAAATTATTGTATTTAATATAATTAATTTTATTCCTTTATATTTCACACTGAATAATTTAAAGTTTTAGGTTAAAATTGAAGTACTGGACAATTTCTATATGATAAGTAGAAAATAAACCTTGGAATTAGCTTATGGTGACCTAACATACTGGTTAAGTAATATCTGTTATAAAGAACAAGAATAGTCGCCAGAAGACGGAACAAATTCAGCATTATACAGAGTAAATAGAAACAATTAACAAATTGTCTTTATTAATAATTTATTTTATTTCAGAGAATTATTATAACATATCTACACATATATCTAATAGTCCACAATTTTAGAAAACAAACTTGCATTATATATGAAGATTAAAGAACTGACACTACCACTGTAAGATAGGATGAAAATTAAGATTCTAATTTTATTATCAGTAGAAGTTCGGTGCAGTCGATTCTGTTTTGAGTATTACAGAAGCACCGTAAAATATAAGAAAATGCAGTAGTATTTTTTTTTACAACTTTCAAACCAAAAGGTGTAGTTAATCTTCTAAATAACTACCTATATTACCACTGGAGATGACTGCAAACTATTCTAGAAGTAGTATTGACTAGAAGGAATAGAGGAAAAATAGGTTGATACCATATTTACCAAAGAAATCTGAGAATAATAAGAACATCTTGAAGAAGAAAAGACACAGAGATGAAGTTCTTTTAAACTAGATGACAAATCAATAGATTGCAACAAATTATTCCAATCCAATTGACAGTACAAGTTAATTAGATTAAAGAACTTAAGAAGGTAAATGCTAAAGACTACCTTGTCGGTGCCGGTGTAAGAATAAGCCTTGCCATTAAGAAAACTATTCTAAGGAGTTTTTTATGAAAATAATAAGAAAACAAAGTATGTAGAAGATAATCTAATAAAAGAAGTTTAGATTCTCGTAGAAGTACTTTGATACGAATTCAAGTGTGATGAAGATGATTTCCCAAAGAAATCTGAGAATAATAAGAACATCCTGAATAAAAAAAACACAGAGATAGAGTTCTTTTTACCTAGATGAGAAATCAATAGATTGCAACAAATTATTCCAATTCTATTGCCAGTACAAGTTAATGAAATTGAAGAACTTAAGGTAAATGCTAAAGACTACCTTGTCGGTGTCGCTGTAAGAATACGCCTTGCCATTAAGAAAACTATTCTAAGGAGTTTTTTATGAAAATAATAAGAAAACAAAGTATGTAGAAGATAATCTAATAAAAGAAGTTTAGATTCTCGGAGAAGTACTTCGATACGAATTCAAGTGTGATGAAGATAATCAATCATAATACAGATATCAGAATAATACAATTAGTTAACTGATACTGACTGGCACGATTCCACGAAATATGGGAAGACAAATGCTGAGAGTTTAATCCAATCATATCAGATTAAAAAGTAATAGATCAAAACATATTGACCATAGAAAATAATCTAATGAAATATGTTGAAGAAATTCTCGAAGAAGCACTTCCATGCTAGTGCAGGTATGATGAGGGTAATTATGAGAGAGAGAGAGAGAGTATAGAATGTAGAGTTCGATATGAGAAGACCAATAATGAAAGTATAGTACTATCGTACCAGAAGGAGTTAATCAAATTAAAGAACTTAAAAGTAAATGCCGAAAGATTCCCTTGCCGGTGTCGTTGTAAGACGTTAAGCCGTAATATAAGAAAATCTAATCAGAAGAGTTATGCTTGCTTATCTGTAGAAGCTAATCTAATAAGACAAGTTGAAGAGATTTTCGGAGAAGAAATGCCATACAACGTTGCGATGAAGAAGATAATCATAAGATAAAGATGAATAACGGAGTTAGTGAACTGATACTAGCACTGTTCTTCTGAATATGGGAAGAACAATCCTAGAAGAAGAGAATAACGGAAGAAGAAGTAAATCTTAGACTTCATGTTGTTTTAAGTGTTCGTGATGAAAAGCAAGTCTCCATTGTCTTATAGGATATGCTTAAAAGGTTGGTTGAAGTTAACCAAATCAACGATCTTGAAGTAAATTCTGGAAGATATAATAATTGTTATTTTAATGTACTCATTACTGAGAATAATTGGATTATGTAACTCACACTAGAACTTTCCCAATCCTGAACATAAATCTTGAGGTTTTATCCTGTTTAGATCAGCTAAAATGAAGAAGATACGAAGAACATATGAAGAAGAAGCATGGAGAAGAATAATTGAAGAACAATTGTAAGAGTTCCATCGATTTGTTATCCAAAAACTATCACTTTAATAAGTAATCCATATTTATATATGATATCCTTTAGGAAATAACGACTAAGGAAATATTTAGATCGGATATATTCAAAAACTATTTCATTTTAGCATTGTACGAAAAGTAAAAACCCGACTGTAAAATTGTAAACGTTGTATTTAATAAACAAAAGCAAATCAGATATTAGATATTGTTTAATTTTTTAATATAATCATGTTTTCATATTTGCTGAGGTATCTTGATCGCATTGGAAAGACACTTTTTTGTTTATTAGCTCTAGATTTGATGTGGGATTTGAAACATTTGAAATATGTTGACACAATAAACTTTAAAACTTCATTGTCATATTGGATCTCTTATGCATCTACGAGCATGAACCATTCTCCTCATCGAGAGATCCAGTGGGCAATGGGAGCTGTTGGTCTGGAGGCTGATGTCCTAATAACGACCATCTCACATCTCACCGCTACTCTCCGCTCTCAGTACTTCGTTACGAAGGACGAAGGACGAAATACACAGACTACAGAGTGTTCTTGCTCAACGATTCAGTAGTTGAGCTGTTGAGGAGAGGAATGTATAAAGATCGATCCTGAACTCCTGGATGTTGAATGCCCGTTTGCCCATTGCCTAACTGGTCACCGGTTTCGATGTTCACAACCTATAACCCCAAGTACCCCCCTACTAACCCCCTTACCATACAAATGGGTAACCCTCCAACACTTGTCCCCGTCCAGAGGACATGTGATGGTGGTTTGGTTTACTACCTCCTCCTCCATCACCACATCTTCCCATCTCCCTACTTCTACGACCTACGATGAATCGAATCATACAGCGATAATAACAGTTTATTGTTTCGGGTTAGCGCCTATCACGTGGTTTGCATAGGGGTGTAACGTGTAAAACCCTTTGAATTATAAATTCTGAGTACCAATATCTGAACTACACATGTTGTAATTATAACGGTGTGATATTAAGGTACGAGTATCAGACATGTATAGTGGTTATTGTTTCCAGCACCTTTCTGTGCTAAGAGTTAATGATGGTCGTAATATAAGTGAGGTAGACAACACTTACTTCATCTTTAGATTAACCCATTATGGATCACCATCAGCAGTGCCTTAACTACTTGCATATCTTCGTTAAATTAATTGCATTAAAGGGATTATTGGTTATATAGTCTTGCTCATGAGTTAATAACAAAATATTACGTATAAAGAAATGTATAATACGAATATTAAGAATATAACAGATATCTGTAATTAGAAGAAAGGGTTGATGGATTCCCACTATCAAAAGTACTCCATTTTTATTTGCACAAGATTTGTCTTTGGAGGTAAGTGAATGGTTCGGCGATAAAACGGTATGTCATTGTATAACTAACATCTGGCAATAAACAAGAAACTCAAGCTCTTAACAATTCGTCATTTTAGATATAAGTACTAACTCTCCACTCAACTGTATTTATTTAATTAGGTAAATTACAAATGCCTTAGCCGGTACTCGGGAACCTTAACTCATTTCCTTAGGATCTTAAATATGAAAATAAAGATTCCGACTAGTGAAAGGAAATAGAAATAAGGCTACCAAAATAAGACAACGAGTTTTTATAATTTAAGTATTGGTAACACGTACACATTGCAGGCCGTATGGATCACCATATAGTTAAACCATTAAATTATCATTTATAGTTTAAGAGATATAAACTCATTAAAATAATGAGGCTTGGATCATAAGATACATTTTATTTCATTTGTGAAGTACAGAGTAAGGTAAATTTTGAGTCTAAGAATTTTCTTTGATTAAGAAGAATATTATGTCATTCGACAATGTTAGAAATATTTGGGTAGAATAATACGTTATAAATAATTATAATATAGGTATAAAATATAAGGCCACCCCCAGAAATTATACACTGAAATGTAGAATTCATACATTTCTAAATCCAAAGTTCTCTAATGTGGAACCGTGCCTGAATTTCTATAAAACTCTATATTGATAAAGTTGACTATCAGAACCTCAAATGTCCATTTATTTTTTAAGAATATTAAGTCATTTTGTCTCTTTATTCGGGAGCAACATTTTAGAGATATCATAAATAAATACAATAAAGTGTATACAGCGCACTACAAATATTTACAGCTGTCTTAAACAATACATATAATTTTGATGTTATAAAGGAAGTAAACAGGAATAAATAAAATCGATTACTTATTATTCTACAGAATAGTGTGACGTCAGAGTATGACTAAAAATTAAGCTGCAAAACAAGAAATTCAAATTTTAAATAGCTATATCTTCGATAACTTTTTGAAATTTTTAAACTTAAGAAATCAATATGATTAAAAATGAAATCGGACTTTAAAAAATGACTTCACAAGACTAATATTCTAAAAGTCTAAATTCTAGTTTGTTAGGAATAAGGAAATAAAAATATGTATATTAAAGAAAGATAATAATTAATAAAAAATAAGTAAATTACTGACGCATTGACTTATGTAAACTAAGTATATTCAAAATAAAAACTAAAATTTAAACAGTAGGTGGGAATGGTGCTTAATTCCCAATAGATGATAAACAATAGGATAACATGCCTTTCCGATAGCGTGACTTGTGACCACTTCAACAATTGTGTAAGGTTAGTGAAGCTATAAAAATAAAATGTGAACTGTGTGATATAAAAATTATTCTAAATAGGACCAGACTCCATAATAAAAGGAATTGTTACAAAATCTAAAACGCGTTAAAAGTATTTCTGTAATTAAAATTAAATTAACCATCTTTACAATATTTCGGTTTTATTTAACCTTATCCTTTTTTTCCGATGGAGAGTTCAACCAATTCCAGAAAATACCCACTGTGTCATATTAAACAAAAATAAAAATTTCACAAAGTAAATGAATTCTACACTAATACTCCTGCCTAGAAAAATATCAAATGAAAATTACATCTGGCGACTTTTGCAGGAAAACGAATTAATTTTACGATGAAAAAGATTTTCACAAAAGTGTCATTCAGTTACAGAATTATAATTGGCAGTCAATGTGAGGTTCCCTTTAAAACTAAAAAAGGTCAAAGGACAAAGGAAAGGTCAACAAATAAATGAGAAGAATACAAACAAATTATAGAGGGTACTCATATGTATGTACATGACGACTGACTGAAACAAATAAAAAATAAAAAATTTAAAAATAACTATTTATACAATAGAGTGTACTTTAGGTATGGGTAAGATCATAGAGGGTAAAAACAGGGTGTCTCTGAGGAGGGTACTACAGGGTGTCCTCATACTATTTTCTCTTGTTGGGGTGTATAGAGGTGGCACATTAAGGTGCGTAATGGCTGGACGGGCTCGCGCACCCCGCATCGATTAGACATAACATCACAGAACTCCATCGTAGCCCCCTCACCCCCTTTATCCATCACACCGACCCACTACCGCCGCCACTATGCATTGAGCAGTATGTGCGACTTGCCTGCTAACCCCGCACCCCTGTGAGTCCAAGGGGTACTTTCAGAAGAGAAGAGGGTCAAAACGAAAGCAGGGGGTTCGGATGATACAAACCCCCCACTTCAGGCTGCAGTACCATGTCATCTCTTATTAGATCAGACGCGTTCGAAAATATTTTATAAGTTACTAAATTTTACTTCTGTATTACAAAATACAAAATTAAAAACGCCTTACAAATTCAAAGAAGCAACCTAATTTACAAGTAACATCTTAAGACCTTAAACTGATCACTACTGTAAATTCTTTTCACTTGCACTGGAAGTCTAGAAAGTGAAGTTGTACATCAGTAAACGACTGATCTTATTAAGCCAACGAGTCTTTTTCAGGTCTCCTCTCTGTAGAATTTGGAAACCAGGTATATTAGATACAGAAATTTGGCAAAAGTTGCACTTTTCTATCTCACTTTAATTTCTCACACTTCTGATTCTGAACAGATTCAACCACGCGATGTAATGACTACGTCATAGCAGGGTAAATTAAGTTTTGTAATTAACGGGGCAAATTCTTAATATAAAAATCCTAATTGTATTTCAATCACATCAATTTATACAATCAATTTATGCTTGACGACAGTATTCCTGTATTTTTAGATTCGCTGCTCTAATCAGCTATACTATATACTTTCTGCGTTTGCTTGTTATCAACATTAATAAATTAATGAAATCCTGCAAAATCTCATACTCTATTCTATGCAATCCGCGGTAAATTTTGTGAAACCTCAGATTCCTTACTATCTTCCCAGTACACATTTTGGAATCACTTTACCATCATATTGAAGATGCGTTTGATTTTTTTGTTATGAAAGAGTTCATTTACAGTTCAGTTTCTCAAAGTAGTTGATATGAAATGTCTATTTTATGGCTACAAATGGTGAAACCACTCCAAGTGTCAAAATACAAATAAAGATAAAGTTGATGTAAACTATAATTAAAGTGTAATAGTGATAGAAACGTCACAAAACAGGACGACCAAGTAAGACCAAAGAATTCTGTTACCCATACATTTTTATCATACATGAATTTCATCATTTTTTTAATAGGAAAAGAATGGTGTGCATGGCATCTAATTTCACAATTTTCATTTAAACATTTTTGTCCATTTAAACAATTTGATGCGATTTTGCCTGAAGTATTTTAATTTGGTTAAATTCGATTCAATAAATTTATTTCAGTTAGGAACTCGAGTACTTTTTAAATTTTATTTGGATTGTCTGCAAGCAAGTTCTACAGTTCACCACTGATACTGTGTTTGATTTGTTGGGCTTGATATTGTGGGCAGGTTACCAGGAGGTGATGGACTGTTATTTCCGTCTGACAGGATTTAAACATTGATAAACATTTTTAAAGATAGTCTACTAGATCCTTATGGGTTCTACGATTAAATTTAATATTACAAACAGGAGATGATAAGAAAAATATATCGATGATTTTTTGCTTATGATTAGGTAACTAGCCTTAACATGATTCTATATAGGGCATTGTGTATATACCGATATATGAATAGACACGACAAAGTAAGGATACAGGTTTTCCGCGACTGCTCCGCCGTTCTTCCGCGCGCTGTACCCTCCGATAGAGCTGAATCTAATACATGGAGGACAATACAAAAACATTTAAATGTTTCTGTGTTGTGTGTGTGCTGTACCATCCGTATGTACCATGTGTCCATGTGTACCACACCGTCACAACCACCACCCACCACCATCACCAAACATCGCCCTGCAGGTGCAGGTACATAGTTATAAATTTTATTAACAATAAATATGGCTTATACAAATATATTGCAATTTAGTAATTAATTGTTAATGACATTACCGGAAACTGCTGTTAATGACGTCAGCTAACTCAGAAAAAATGCAAATATAATAAAATATTGGCAAAGTAGAGGTCGGAGAGAGCGTGGGGCGTTATTGACAGGTTACCATGTATTCGGTTTTGATTCGGAGAGCGGTATATTTTATACGTGTTTGGGTGCTGTGTTGTATTAATCTAATCTATCTATTATCTATAAGGAAGGTGCCTACGAGGTGTACAATGTGTGACACGACGTGGTAAGAGAGAAAGCGGACGGAGGAAAGAGCTTCTTAAAAATATGTGTAATATGTGTTACACTGGGTGAAATAAAGCCTTGGAAGAAACAACTTTCCATATTTTCAATGTTAGAAGAAAAACGATTTCTTTAGGTTTCCTTTTTTGGTACGTGGTATGAGAATAACTGGTTTTGATATTGAGCAAGAACGAATTTAGATTTAGACTTACAGACTTAGATTTAGTGGAACATTAGCTAATTGTTATCTATTTTTGAAAGGTAATCTTCTACTTTAATCCTTCAGTAATTTTAAAGTTGCCCACACAGCTTCACACAATAAGTTTACCTTGTGCATAATATTTTTTGGGTTAATATAATGTAAGATTTTATAACAACAGTTTTGTGTAAAAATGTACAATTTTACATATTATGTTAATAAAAGATTTTTCATATCTTTTGCATTTATTTAATGACAATGATATTATTGATATTTAACGCTACTAACGTGTCTTTGGGTTCCACCCCGAACCAGAGGTATACTTTTTGGTCTTGGTTGTTAATTTTAATTAAATATGTATATAAGTAATCATAAACTTATTAGGCAACAATTTAGTTTATAAATATGAATCCAAGACCCCACAAAAACTGCCAACATAGTATAAGATCTTCGGTAATAGGACTCAGCATCGGAAATAGGCCGACGTTAATTAAAAAAAAAACAGAATTATAATAAACTTTAATAAACAATAAAATGTAACGTTAGGCAAAAAATATTAGGATTGTATTGTGCTATTTCTGTGCTTTTAAATAATATCGTTTCTTGAGATCAAGAAGTTCGCAATAAACCTGGATTTCATTTAGTTTTAGGAAAACGTAACAAAGGTTCAATTTCAATGTTGCTATTCATAAAATGACAATAATCAAACGAAATGTACTATTTAAACTTGCTTAAATCTTTATATCATCAGTTCTTAATTTTCTGAAAGTATTTAAAATAAAAATCTTGAAAAAAATTACAAAACGGTACACTAGATAATAAATGCTTCACGAAATAAGTCAAATAATCTAGTCAAGGTGGACAGTTCCAATCTTATGAAAATTACCCAACATGTTCAAACTTAAGACATGCATTCGAATATGACATGGTAATTAAATCAATACATCCGCTGTCAATATCCGTTGCCGTCTGCTTTCGGTTTGTGCCTTCAACCTTCACAAATATGGATTCTGCAACTAACATAGATATGAAACAGATTAGTTCAGTTCTATTTCTCTCGCAATCAGATGCCCTGGAGGAGGCGGTCTATCTCTTGGGATGACGGATCCATTACTTTACCGTCTGACTGGACAGACACCAATAATAATAGCGAGACTAGCGCTATAACGGCTAATTATTGCACTAGTGATCATTGTGGTACCGGTACATACATATACCTAGTATCATCACGAGGATTAAATTGAATATGATGGAACGAACCTAAGTCCAAATCAAAATAATATATAAGATTGATTATCCAAAGAGATAAATACATATAACTATGATCCAACACAAAAACTATGCCCACGCTCTAGTTGTTAGTTAACGTTCTTGTTGATACGATGGTAGTTAACCGACAGGGGGTGAAAATAGGGAATAGGGAAGGTGTTATTAATATTGATTGTCTTTTTGTTATTAAATATGACGTATTGCTAAGATACATTATGAATTACCTATGTTTTGTTGGCACCAGTGACGAACTAGTCAGATTGACCATCTTTGTAATGGCAAGTGCCCACTGGAGTAGGATATGTATTTGGAAAGATATTTACGATTATTTTTCATGCATTTTCGTTGGTTTGGTTTGGTTGTTGTTATTTTAATTAACTATATATTTACATAAATACATGTATTATTATTATTTTATTTATTTCGGACTATTTCCAATGCTAAGTTCTATCACCCAAGACCTCATACTATGCTAGGAGTTGCTGTGGTGTCTCGCACTCATATATTTTCTATTTACATATTCAATTAAAGTTGATAACAACCAATCGCAGAAAATATAACTCTGGACACTCTGGAATAAAATTTATATACTATATAAGAGTCCTTTCCTCATTTTTCTAAGAGACATATCTAAAGCAATAAATCAATAAAAAGATCAGAAGTGGGATTACTTAACTAAGCAAGGAACCAATGTTAGCGTTGTAGAAGGATTGTGCCACTAGAAAGTGTTCAATATTACTAAAATGCCATTCGTTTTAAAAATATAATGAAGTTACTCTTATTAGGATCTTAAGTATAGAAGACCGGGCCTGAGTATAATATCTTAATAATGATATCTTGAATCATCCGAAACAAAACACCAAAAGACAAGACACCATGAAGTTACAAGATGATCCAATCAAAGATTTTAAGATTTCATGACTAACACTTGATTAAGTGGTTGATATAACCGAAGATGGTAAGCTCATACCGTAAATTTAGAGGACATAAAAACAGTAGAACCTTAAAAAAATCATCACCTAAATATTGGATACCATCAAACTTATCTTCTTACGGAGATGTGAGCGGGCTCTTCTTCTCTCCTGATATCAAATATTTCTAAACCTAATCCGCCACTGATTGGTTCAGTTTGTAATAATCAAATAGGATTGTTTCTCTTGTAAATGATCGAGACACAGACATATCCTTTCTAACGAATGGGGTGGTGACCTACTTCACCCCATAACACCCTCTGCCCTATTTGGCAATCAGATACGTCAATGCCATAAAATATATTTGATTCTAATAATGTTATTTATATAAATTAAAGATATTAATTACATTTATACGATGATTGATACTAATTAAGGAGAAATTGAACGAGTTTCCTTTCATCCCATGAGTAAAGAGATGATGGTCAAAAAGATAGATTTAGTGCGTAATTTGCTGGTAAGTTTGATGGAGAAATTATTCTGCTATCACATAAATTTAAATCTATTTAGTTACAATTCTCGAAGCAAAAGCGATTACCCAGTAGCCCTATTTCCTAATAAAACGTACGTTTACTGTGTATGTATATGTATAAGGATAAATTTGCCGACAGTCTTTATCTCTGGCGACAATATTGGTTATTAAGGGTAAGAGTCGACAGGAATGCAGGTATTGACTTAATTTAATAAAGTGTGGAATAAAAATGTACATATAAGAAAAGCGTATTTAACTACAACTACGGCTTCTAGTACTATCTGCATGGTGTCATCAATTATGTTGTCGTCAATATGGTCAAACGAAGTAGACTCTAAAAGTAACAAGTCTTGCATTGTATACCGGTCTAAGTCGTTCATACATACGTCTTTTTATTCAACAGACCCAATACGTTTATGTGTTATCATATATACAGGTTAATTATCAAAAAGTTATACAATTCAGTTCCCTTTTTTGCCGACTGCTTCAGAGTAAAATAATTGGTGTATTAATAAAAACTATCTGTTTTAAATTTACCATAATTTTACATACGAGTTACTTTGATATTTAAAATTTGAGAAAGATGAGTTTCAAGACATGGGAAATTACTCAAACAACACTATATTGCACAACAATGCGTTTAGCGGCGAATTTCTTCCTTTGAGATTTTTAATAAAAACAAAATCATACAATGTTATGCAATGAAATAAACAGTAAAAATATTATTGATAATCCAAGAAACAAACCATAGAAAAATAGTATCAGATAACAGAACCACCTTTTTACCTTAGCATATTAATTTCATCAATATCATTTGATTCTATTGTAAATAAATACTAATTTTAATGAATGTACTAATGCAGTTAATAAAATTGAATGTATTTGTGATTATATGATATTTTCTTTCGGTATATTTATTCTGTCTAGTGTCTAGTTGATAGAAGATATAAATATATGTATGGTTGGTTGCATCGTCTAAGGAAGATACTATAAACATATAAATATAAGTTTTTGTGCTCTCTTTTGTCGAATGCGAGAACTTGTGAAACATTAGCATAAAATGTCAATCGTGGATGGGACATTTCAGAAGGCAATTCATAGCTTGCAATGAAGAAAGGTTATTTTCAAAATCAATTTATGTTTACTTTTATGCATTGTTAGATCAAGTCGTTATGACATGAAATACAGGAAATTAAATATATGTACTTTGTTTTCTACTTGAAAAAATAGAGACAACATATTATTTTTTGATTGTGAACCATGACTTCAGGGCATCAAATATTATAGATATTATCAATTATAGTAGTTATTTTGACCCTTTAATTATTAAAAGTATCAACATTTCTAACAATTAAATTTACGTGTAATGTCATATACGATGATTTAGACTTTCTTTTATACAACAGAGACGCATTCTAGTGTGTGTGTGTGTGTCTTACTTCTAACAGCTGTTTCGTGCATCACATTAAAAAGTTCTGTTAACTTTCGGATATTTAAAAAAAAAGAAACACCAATAGACATATATTATCCAATAATTCAATCAAAAATGTCTAAAACCACCTGCAAAAAATAAGTTCACAAGAGAATTCTTTTCTATATTATTTTTCTTTCTTATGTCAGTCTCATCTGCTCATATACCATAATAATTTGACCATTTAATAATAATAGTAATGTAAAATAACAAAAATTAGGTTTTAATGAAAGAATATTATCGATGGAAAATCAGAAAGAGTTATAGATTTCGTGCTGGACAATAAAATTGATATTTCAAAATATAAACTATGCCATTATCTGAAGTATAATTACACTATTACATATTATTTTTAGTAGTTTTAGTTATAGTAATTAAGTAATTTAGGTTTTCAATTTTAATCTATGTCTTTATGTAGGAAATAATTTTTGCCAAGTAGGTTGAAGAAGCCTAATGAAATTTAAAAAAAAATCAAGTATGTAATGTTAGACATAAAGAACCATTTAAGTCTGTCATATGCGTATTATGTAAATGCTACTTTAGTGGTTTAAAAAGAAATGTGACTTATTAAATAATCAAGTCAATTCCTTCACAAAAGTATTAATTTTAAGAATGTGTTTACAGAAATATAAATAACGTTTTGGTAAACGCTTCAAGTTGATGCAGGCGAGACCTAGTAATGGTTTCTATTCGGAACTTGTTATGACGGCAATGCCATCTATATAGAATGTCTTCTGAGTCCGACATATCAAATATAGCTATATGCATACAAACATAGATTCGCGCATACAACCATATACACACATATATGTATATAAAAAGCGCGTCTTTCCAAGATACGATTAAATTTATTGTACATTATGAATGTGCATGAATACAAGAAAAGATGTTTATTACATCTTTTGAAATTTTGCATTCGGATATATTATTATGAAGAATTGATAAGGAAGCTGCGAGGAAATTATTATAATATTACAAAAATAATTTTTCTTATGATAATCATTTAGGCCTTTTATAATTTGAAATTTTGTGATTAGTAATGGTATTGAAAATGCAAATTTCAATATTGTTTGCTACCACAAAGCGTTGTAGCATTTCTTAGGTATGTAGAAAAATTAATGAGAAATATTGAAGACTGTAAGGTCTTTATTAATAACAATAAGAGATGTATATAAATAAATAATATAATATTACACTTTAACCGGTAAATTTTAAATTAAAAAAAAGGAATTAAATGATAGAATTTTAATATTGAACATTTAATTTTTGGTAAAATATTAATTCTCTACAAAGAGAAGACAGCTTTAAATATAAAGAGAAGTCAACCAGTTAAACCAATTATGGATAATGTCAAATTCATTGGTTCAATTATTGTATAAAAGCATTGTCTTAAAGAAATCTTAAGCATAAAGTACATCAATTAATTGTCAATTAACAAAATTCAAATAAAATTTAAACCAAATGAGATTTTTATTTAGGTCGCATAGGTATTTATAATTAAAGCAGATTCAAGAAGAAAATTAAGCAAAGTAATAAAAATTGTTAATAGTAAAAATATGGACCATTGTTGGTGGCCGTCTGCTTCCAAAAACTCAAGTACATCTACTAGAAATTTACAATCTAAAATATCAATTCGATTATTATGTTAAAGTTACCCGCTTTTACAAAATATTAGATTCTATTCTAATCAAGGTTTAAAAACTGTTAATGGAAGTACTTTGTACATTTTATTTTAAATTTATGCATATTTAATTAGTATCTCTGTCAATATACAACCCCTTCTATCCATACATCGCTCTATGCGAATTTTCCATTATTCAAGACAATGCTGCAAGTCTTTTAAGAACAAAGAAGAACCGATAACCGATAATGAGGAGCAAAAATCCTATGTAAAATATCCTCTTTTAGGTCGACAATAGGGCCAAAATATCGACTTGGGATAACAATAAATATAAATGAATTACGTTTAATAAGTTAGTGGCTTTAAGAATTGTTATTTATATTTATTTAACATTGGCCTACTTCTGATGCTGAGTCTATTACCGATGATCTTTTACTATGTTGGCAGTCACTATGGTGTTGTGGCTTCATATTATATGATTTACACCGCTGTGTAATAAATTTATGATTATGTAAAGATATAGTTAATTAAACTTGGCAACAAGCAAAACCCAGAAAATATACGAAATTGAAGACAAATAAGTCTGGCTTTTAATATCTACAATCTCAGCTACTGAGTCGTCAAGTTATTTATAAAAATTGTCTTTAATCGGTTTATTTATTTTTATGCATGATCAACAGAAACCTTTTTTCAATTAGAATAGAATAATTTTGGTTTTAAGTCCTTAGTTCTAACTACTATCAATTTGTCAGATATCTAATCAATTGTACAAAGAAGTAGTACTACTAATTAGAAAGCATAAATAGCATTATCATACTCACTCGTACAACATTTCATATTTACTACATTTATTATTATTATTTAACAACAAATTAGAAAAGAAACTACTGCTTCCTAACTAATTGTAAGAAGAATATCTTCGGTATGCTTTGTTCCATATCGTTGTATGATTTATCTACTAAAAACTGGTTTTGGTAATCGACTATTCCCACCGACCACTACGCACTAATACTCGTAATGGACTAAGATTTATTAATATTTTAGATTCCATATATTAAAAACAATTGTTATTTTTATTTTGTTAAAAGGAATAAATAAATGAATTTTAATTATTCTTGATATTTTAATTACCGGCAACATGTAAGAACTTTGTTAACTGGAAGAATGGTGAAGCAGAGCTTGGATTATGAGTAGTGGTGTACATACTTTATATAAATATCGATACTTGAGAATTTATATCGATACTTACAGCACGTTTATGGTATCGATACTTGTGTGTTGATATTTTATATGTGAATACACTCTTAAGTTATGCTAACACAATAGAAAAAGAAAAGAAAATAATGGAAAGAAAGGAAGAAAAAGAAGTGAGAATGCACGAATGTTTTATCAGCTGTAAAGAATTAAGCTGTACTTTTTGAAGCAGTAAATTAAGGACCATTTCTTTCTATTCTCAGTTTACCAAGGTTTATCATAAAGTTGTTAATTTTCTCCTCATTTCTCATTTTTTGTTCAAATTGAACATAATTGTAGTTTAATTAAGCAAAATAACGGTAGTTAGTTAAATGTGATGTGGTTTATAGGATATATTTTAGGTAAATAACAAATTGATATTATTGCTGTAACGCATACATTTAGAAAGAAAGATGCAATTAACTTAATTTTTAAAAATGTAATTAATAAAACTTAATTGTTAAGAAAATTATTAAATTTTTCAAATGATTATTACTATATTTTAAAAATATAACAGTTGCTCCAAAGGACAGAACCTTTGTAGCTGATATAAATGAATCAGAGAGAAGAATGTCTTCCTAAGAAGAAGTAAAAAATGAAGTAGATATAATTGATCTTATGTTTAGAAAAAAAAAGTTTTTTTAAAAAATTGTTAACAGCCCATTTACAAACATTAATATGCCCCACTACATTTTAGCCATCTATAATAACTAAATGTGCTTTAAAACATCGACATAGTATCTATCTAGTAATAGTATCGATAATTTTAAAAATAATTATGATTACAAAGTATCGATGTTTTTCTAGGTACTCAAATATGCATCTCTAATGATGAGGGACGGACCAAACGGACGGCATCAGACAGACAACGATGCTTCGATGGACTAGAGTCTACAGGACCCCAGGAAGACTGCAGTCTTCAACCACTGCTGACTTCACGTTTATTGCATTACCTTTATTGATATTTATTGATCATATAAAGACTATTTATATCTGATTCATGTTGGGATAAACTTTGTTGCTCTTGAGATATATACTCGTATACTCATCCAATCAGTCTTAAAGTATAATAGTTATACATAGTGATTAATTGTTGTGGTTTAAGACAAAGAACATTTTTAATTTTTGAATTAGGAGCCATTTAAAAGCGAGGAAAGTTGACTAATTAAAATGGACATAGTGGAATTTGCATTTTTTTAAATTTCTTTTATTATTCGCATTAATTATTTATTTCTCGCATTGGCAGTAATATAATAATCATGTGTTTTGTAGATTTGCATATTATATACAATATAAGCAATTATGTAGTTTCTAATTTTTGTTTGTTTTTTGATTTGTTTATCATTTAGTGAGTTAATTAGTTTCAAGTCATAGAATAAACTTATTCCATTTTCTGAAATCAAACCCGGTCTCAAGCATTTTAGTCAGTGTTATTGCCTACGACCTAACTACTTGGAGCAGCTAGAGAATATTACATTAGTCTTGTATCTTTTTTTTTTGAGAGTTTACACGCTATCAACAGTATTAATTTCTTGAATTTGTTTTTGACTATATTACCGATTGTGCTTTTTATTATTTAGAACGATGGATAAAGCATAAAAATCACGTAATTAACAAAACCACATTTTTAATTGAACGTTTGTTTTTATAACATAATTTAAATAATTAATTATTTTGTTATTGCATTTGTCATATGTGTAGATAAAAAACACTCAGTGCACGTCAAGAATAGAGTAGTGTAAGGGCACAGAGTTTGTAGGAGATTTTTATAAAAAGGAATTCCAGTTTTATGCATTGATGACTGGTAATGCTAAGGAGACAAGGATGTGAAACAAAAAAAGAGTCTCATATATGATGAATGACTATATAGTTAAAAAGCTAGAAATTTGAAAATTTCGTATACGGGATCTCTATAGTCTAATTTAATTGATAAAAAAATAGAATTGTAATAGATTACAATTGCCCTTCGCCGATATAAGTTGTGTCCTCTCACTAGTAATGGATCCACGATTTATTCGAACCAGAGCAAGCACTGGAAATTGCCCGCTTACCCCCTATATACTGCGAATTTTTCAACAAAAAAATAATGTCAAAAAAAGTAACAAGATAGGTTAATTGTAGGTCAAAAGAAAAGGGACATCTTACCAAAAAAATTAGCTTTTAAAAAACTAAAAATATTTAAAAAAAAAATAAAGACTAAATGTGTACACAGTGTCTTTCGGAATTTAACGTTAATAAATAATTATGGCAAATACTCTGGTTTGCCGGCCGCTTAGATTCGGACCTGCCTGTCACAATTGTCCATTGCCGAAATAAATGATAAATTTTTTTCATCACATCATAGCTAAAAAAGTAATTTCTTCTCTTTTGCAAAATAAATTGTAACCAGTTACAATTGGCTTCGACAGTATCCGGCTCTGAGTCTAGACATAATTGCTAACAGATATGTTTTCATATATAGAAAAGTATCCAAAAGCACAAAAGTTACAATTATTAATTTGCGGTAATCATTACATTGTTAAGTATTTATACGTTATTTAACCTTTGACCTCTGCATCTCTCGAGGTAACCCAATAAGCAACCACCTGTATCTGTTCATGAATTCGCCTGCCCCCTTTCCCCTGGCTCCCGTATAACGTGCAACATGTTGTTGGTTAATATTAATTCGCTTTTTGATTGTTCAATTACTCAGATATTTATAATACACAATTTTTTAAAAATATATTTCTCAAAAGGATAAAAAATGATACCTAATTATTTCACGTTAATCTTGGAAAAAAAAGTGGTTCGAATAAAAAAATGACATTCACTTTGTCCTTTATGAATGTTGACTCGGGCAATGATACCTATTCAAAAATGTCTATCTAAATCTTTAAATAATGTACGTTATATATTTTAATAAAATATATTTTGTGATGCGAGAAGAACAGTGAACAGCATGAGATGCGGCATGAGCAGTGAACGCCCGCCTCTTCACCATAATATGCCTTCTTTCTTTCTTGTTTCAAATGAATGAATATATCATGTCTCACAGACTCAGAAGTACAGAGTACGTTGTATAGATAGCAGCAGCTATCCACCATAATACATAACATAACACAGAGAGAGAGAGAACGCGGCCATTTTGTTTTCAGGAATGTTGTTTGAAGTAAATCAATCCGAAACCCATGCAGGGCTGCCAACACATAAATTAAAACAAAAATGTTCTCAAAGATACGACTTTATTTTCATTATAAATATCTCATACTAGAAAATGAGATTTTGTGATATAGCACTTGTGTACCGCATTAGGGATAGAAAGAGATAGAAATATATAAATAAAAATATTAATGAAATAAGTCTTTGGATAAAAAATGTTGAATAAATCAATTATGAACAGGTCGTTGTAGGTCGTCTTCATCTCTGTCTTCGTCTTATACTTAGTAATTACTTATTGTTTTGTTGGATTAGAAAAATACAAATGTAACCCTTTCTAAAGTTATCTGCAATAACTTTAATACCCTTAACAAAATCAGACTGTGGACCACCCCGTTTGCGATGAAGATGCAATTTGAGAAATTATATTTAAGAAATTACTGTCACAATGTGTTTTGGTGGAGACGTAGTTAATGCATTATTGCATACATTATCAATAATGACATCAGAATGAATTCTGAATTCAATAAAGCAAGTATCTAAAGTTGTAATTATTTTTAAGTGATGGTAATAAACTAACTGACTTTAAATTAGACCCATATTTTGTAACTTATTAAGAACACCCGTTAACTTTAGGCGATTTCTAAATTAAGTTACATAGGTGTATGCCCGCTCCAAGGTATGGGACATATATTGCAATTTATTCAAGGTCGGCTGAAAGCTTTTGGTATACATAGTAGTCTAATTTTAAAAATAAAGATCTGTGAAAGAGCGCCTAAAAAGTTACAAACGAGGGGTCATAATTAGTGTTAATACATACGATGTATGTTCAAAAAATAAAAGAAATTTGAAATTTAGAAGGGCACTAAACATTTTACAAAAATTCTTTCTCTCGTAAGTTGGTAGCACTATACTTAATTATTATGCCAATTATGAGCAAGATAGGTCAACCCATTTATTTACTGTATCTGCTGGAATCAGTCCACTTCAGTAGTATATGACGATTTTTACAGTAAACGATTCAATAAAGTAAAATTCAATAAATTTTATTGAACAAAGATTTGGATAGAATGTTGTGTTGGGAAAGAAATTTCATGTGCTACAAAGGACTAGTGGTGAATTAGTTTAAAGCCCGCATTTGAGGGTGGGCAGGCACAAAAAAGAGGCCTCCACAATAGAGATCAAAGCACTAATTTTTTTAAAGACTTTACGGGAAAAAAATGTTCCTTTTATTCTGAAAATAATTAGGGGCCTCCACACTTCTAAATCCGGCCCAGATTAGTTTTATCAAAAACAATGGTTGTACCATTGTGGACGTAAAAAAGATCTTTATAAAATAATTAGCGCGGGCATTTTTAAATTACAAGTTCCCATTAATTTTGACTTAATTTTTTATATGAGGCGTAAGGCCGTCATATATGATAAGGCAAAATAACCATGGTAAGCTAAAGAAATGTTATAAACAAACTTTAATGTAGTAAGCCCCAATTCGTCTCTGTTTTACTGTCAGTAAGTTTACTACCAGTACCAAAACATCAGTATTCGTTTTTATAAAAAATAAAAAGTGAGTCATGTTCCGTAAAAAATATTAATTGACAATTCAAAGAGACACATCGAAATAAATAAAACACAATAAATGTTATTTATATGAACAATAACATATCATGTGAGCGACCGTTCAACTGTTGCTGTGTTATAACTCCAGGTACGGCTTTAACTCTGACTGTGACATTATTATTATAGTTATGTATATGATGCAGTCGTCGTTACATTAAAACAAGGTGGTAATTCATAAATCGTGTCACAAATATAAAAAATACTGTAATTATAAATATACATAAAACATAAATATTTATGTTTCCTTTATCTTTCTTTTTCTTTTTCTTCATTTGAATTAAATTTACGCTCATAACAAATTTATGGTTCGGATTGATGGTAATAGCATGAATTAAACGCAGATGTAATTCTGTCATACGTCTGATCGAGTTCAGGGGCGGCCATTAGAGGGCGTAAAGAATTTCCTGAGCGCCCGAGCCTTTAACCAAATCTCTACTCAAGGTAAAATATGGCTTAAAGAAATGTAAACACTATAGTATTGATTAGGTGATCAATAAAAAAAAATTAATAGAATATGTACGATACATGTATCTGGAAAGGACATTCTTGTACTATATTAAGGATATACTCGTAAAAATACTAAGAAATAATTCGCAACCAGGCCTCTTGCGCATATAGTCAACAAGTTGCAATAGGGCTCTGATACATTTCGTAATTTCTCCTGCAGTTTCTAGACTAATGCCCATCTGAAATGACCTTTTAAATATTATTAACAGCTGTTTTGAGCAACTGATAAAGTATTGATATTATGAAAGTGTAAACAAAATAAAGATAAGTAAAATAGATTGCATATTACGCTCTGTGCTGTTTTGAACTTCGTTACGTTCAATATTAATTATTTTAGTTGTTAATTAGGTTCTGCGTGTGAACAGGCCAAAATAAAATCAAAACCATTCCTGGGTGATTTAACACAGTAGAGTAGCAGTTTGTTGTGAACCTAGTAAATTAAAGGAATGACTTTAAGATTTAAAAAAAAAAAATAAGAACTACCTTACAGAGAATTAATTTAAATAACAGTATGAAAACTTTATTAAAAAATCATCGGTTATTTCCAACGAAGAAATATCAGCATTCAAATATACCCCTATCCTGCAGGAACCCTGAAAGAATATGGAAAAACCTTTATCACTGATTTTTAGGCACTCGTCAATGGAAATCAGATTCCCAATGAAATAAACCCAACAGGAGACAACAAATGCAAACAATTTGGATCCGAAACCTGTAAAATTCGAATACGACATTCTAGAACCTAACCTAGTATAGGAATCGACATTTGGGCGATATAGGGTGACTTATGGACAACAAAAAAACCGAAAAGAGTATCCATTTCTGCATTTTGGATAAAAAATTTCAGAAGCAAAATTGTAGTACCCTGCCCCATAAACTTAAGCTTTACAATATGAAATTTCTTTTTCTGAACGTACCCAAATATATTTTCTCCTTGTGGCTTAGAACGTGCTTCGAAAAATCTTACTGAAATTGTAATCAGGCTATTTGACATTATTACTACGATACGAAAAAACAATTAATAATTTACATCGGAAATTAAAACTACACTACATTAAAACATTTGTTTAGTGGCCTAATGTCCCACAATAATTAATTAAGTATAACTACATTTGACTTTATCAATTTTTTTACTAATATTGAATATTAATATTAATCAAAGCAAAGGTAAACTTTATTGTAATTGCCCTTGAATAATTAAATAAATATTTTTTATTTATTAATTAATAATCAGAAATGAATCTGCATATTTATTCGTTAAATTCAATAAATAAAATGCGTGAATTTGCTTTTCAGCGAGCTGAGCTAAACAGTCGGTGTTTTAACAGTCGACTGGAGTTGCACAGACTGACTGAACTGCTGGAGTTCGACTATTGGACTCCAGTGCCGGTCATTAGGCCTGTAAATTAATTTGAATAAACTGTAGATTGTACATTAGCATATAGATTTATATTAATGTATTACGTTTTATTTTAAATTCCATAAATTAACACTTAAAATAGCATTCAGAAGTTGTTTGATGATTCAACGTTTTGCAGAACTGGATATTTTTATTACCAGTGATATTTTGTGCATTTAATATGACATGGTGATGGGATACTATCCAATAAGAATCTCCTCTGTCATAGTCAGAGATCAAGGTCATGAACGTCATCACAAAACGCAGCTAAACAAATAAATAATATTTATATAGAAATAAATTCTAGTTTTATATTCGTAATAATATTCCGCCTAATCCAATTACATACTTGTGCAGAGTCGGTTTTTTCATTGACATAATAGGCATGTACAGGACCAAACGTGTATACGAGTGAGAGAAAACACACGGCGCGAACGAAACTAAACTGGTTTTGAACACGTTTTCAGCGACTCTGTTTCTAGGTCGCAGGGCGTACTTGGTTGCATGCATTTGATAGTGACATCATGAGCAGAGATGTGTACAAATACTATTCAGAAGTATTTAAATACATACATACATACTAATACGACACAATAAAATTCTCTATCAGGCTATTGTTAAAAATTCTAATGAGTCACGAAACACGGCTCGACTAGTTTGCAATCAGTCGACTCGTGTACGGAGGGCATAAGACACCTAGTACAACTAGTGCTGGTGCTACAGTCTTCAGTCTTATCTTAACCTAAACAACTCTGGAATGCACATTGGTCTGCTCCGCCTGAGAGAGTAACTTCAACTGAACCTTGAAAGGGTGCGATCCTTTTGGCTACTGGTCTAAGGTACTGCAGACGACATTCGTTACATAATCGTAGATTGAGCTACATCTTGCTTTGCATACAATTCTTATATTTGTTAATAAATACTACTGTACCAATATTATGTTCGGCTTATGATTTGTAATTGTATGACACAAGTTTTAATACTCAGTTATTACAGGGATTTAAACCTAATCAAAGAGGGGTAGATATTACCCATTATCTAGAGCCCGCATTGAGAAAGTTGTCAGACTCGTATTTTTGCTAAACAGTGACCTACACTGGAGGCAGTCCTGTAGTGCAAGTAATAAGAACTAAGGACGAAGATGTTCAAATGATCTAGTTCCTTCATCTTGTAATTAAACTGACTAAAATATTTGTTTCTGTACAGGATTGTACTTAATAGCCCCGTTTAAGATAAACGTGCGATTAAATGATATTATTTAGATATGCGAATCGATTTCTCGGAAACCAGGAGAATTCTTAGGGCATTATAAAACTGCAATCGTAAACTAGAAATAGAGTTTAAGGTAGTTTTCCAAAACATAGTGCATATTATTAACATTATATAGGTTTTACTTAAATATCTGTTTTCAATCATGTATAAAATGTACTTGTGAACTTTACTTCGCAATATACGTCCCAAATTCTTAAATTCTAAATGGGCACTTTACAAATTCAAATTGAAATATATCCAACAAGCAGGGACGGCCTTAGCCATTGCGTGGCCTCGGGCAGAAGATCTTTGCGAGGCCTTCCAAATATGCAATTTATATTTTCTTTGGACTACCGGTTTTTGAGTTATCGATAGCATTTTATAGGTTAAATTATGAACCAATTTCAAAATGGTTGCCATATATGGAATCTGCGGGAAATTCTACGTACAAGTACTTCTTTAAAAAAAAAAAAATATTTCCGCCGCGAAAAAAAGTAATATTTTCCAATAATGTCAAATTGTAATGTCAAAAGTATGTTCCAATTGACATCAAAAACTAAAGACAATCGCATACATTTTGTTACATTTTCACTGACATCCGAAAAGTCAGGTTGTGTTCTTCAAAGTTACTAGTAAGCTGTTAAGTATACTTCATGTACTATTTCGAATATGTTTCTACAAGCACGACTTCTTGGAGTGTTGTCAACATTATTTCTGCCGCTGTGTTCACTCTTTTATTCTTATTCTGTGCTCACTGAAGGAACATTTCAAATGCATTGTTCTTACGCTATAATATATTTAGCGAGGGCTGAGAGGGGCTCATCTAATATAAATACAAAATGGACATTACTGTTTTTTAAAGTTCTGATATAAATCTTCTTTTCGTTTAACATAAAAAAATATTTATAACCAAACTTCAGAATCGTAAAGTTTTTTAAAAAATGTAGGTACATGATTTGAAATTAGAAGCAATCGGTGAAACGTTGGCGGTTAATTTTTGAATCATAATTGCAATTATTGTAATTTTATCAGCAACATCTACAACATGTCTACAAGCAGTGCCGAATCGTGAGTAGGAGGCGCAGTTGCTCAAATTTCTGTTTCTAATTAATAGAGCCCCATTTACTGAAGTCAAATAATCACAAATTACTTTAAAACCTATATTAACTTTAAGCGTAAGGCGTCCAACGTATTCGGGCTCTCTTTCGATGTGCATAATATTGCCAGCAGCACGGCTCTGTCTTTTTTAGAGGGTTAATCACTGAATACACAGAAAGCATATTAAAGTGCGTGGATTTTTAAGTAGTTTAAGGATTTTTAAGAAGACAAAAAGATTAAAAAGGAAACACTCCCAAGATGCCCTTGCACGTTATAATTTGAAAATATTCCTAAAGCATGTGCGAAAAATTTTAAAATAGCAAAGTTTAATATCGCAGTGTTAGATCATTCGCCTTATTCGCCTGAACTCGCACCATGTGACTTTTATCAATTTCCCAAGGTCACATCTGCGTTAAATTGAACAAGCTTTAAGACCGTTGAAGCCGTGAAAGAAGAAACTCATGTCATGAACGAGCTCAGTAAAGAAGACTTCAAGCACTGTTTTGAACAATGGAAAATTCGCATGGAGCAGTGGAGGGGTCTATATTGAAGATAATAGTATTTAAATATGTATACATTTAAAATAAACAGTTTTACAGCATCAATCTCGGTATTGGAGTGCGACTCCAATATTCGAAAACTATTATTCGTTCAAAACATTGTAAGTACTATCATGTTTAAATGAAGTCAATTTATGAATGAAAAAATATGGATAGAATGTTGAATGTCGCATGTTGAAGTTGCACTAGTATGTACCGGTTAAAGGCACTGATATTCATCTACATACATTACTAGAACTTTTAAGGATAAAATTTGGCGTATGAAGAGAAACAAATTTACTTGAATTAAAAAGTAATATTATAAGAGAAAGAAAAATAAAGACAAAAGAGATGAAACGTGATAGTAGGTAGAAATCCGTTGATTTAATAAAATAATGAGATGTTGTGAGGAAATGGAAAGGAGGATTTGAGTAAGCGAGATAAAGATACGTTGGAGCATATGAGAGGAAAATGCTATTTTAGGATGGATTGAGAAAAGGAAATAGAGGATTTGCGAAGAGGAAATAAGGAAGAAAAGAAGGTAGATGTCGAAGGTACAGGCAAGAAGAAAGGAGAAAGAGTAAAGAGAGAGAAACAATGAAGAGTAAGGAGCAAGAAGATATAAGGAAAAGAGTATAAAAATCAGACATTGCATTTGGAATTATTAAAAATGCTAGAATAGTTTTAAGATAAATTTAATATTAGAAATTAGTATAATATTAGAAGAATGTAAAGTTTGACCACACACACATTGGATTAATAAATACGAATATAAATATAATTAAAATTGTGCTACAAAAAATCACATCCCAAATATCGGTTCAGTTCTCCAATTATGCAAAATCCATAACTGTTTAAACAAGCAATAGCTATCACTACGCCACCTACGAAGCAGATAATATATTTTACATTCAACAAATAGCAACTTTGTCTCTATTTGTAGTTTACCTACAAAGTACACATCCTAAGCAGATAAGTACAAGTGAACTTGATTGAACTCAAAGTGTGAGTCGTATATCATTATCATAATGAGTAGCGCCTTCCACAACGTGAAGCTATTAACGTCAGTACATATATTTCTTATCATCAATTAATAATTAATTATTTTCAGTTCAATTACATCAACTTTTTTAGTACGATTGCTAATATATATGCATCCATGTAACCATTGCGCCTGCGTCGACATCAGATCATTAAATTTTAATACATTTCAGAATTTATTATTTATAAACTTGGTTTTATTTTTCTGTTTTTGTTTAATTATGAATTATTTATAGAAAATAGCTGATGGCTGGTGTTAATGACATATAAATTAAATGACGAGTCTGTTGACAAAATGTTGGATCATGTAGTAATTAGTAATAAACTTTACTACTTGTCTTAACTAATTTAATTATTGTTAATGGTGTTTATAAATGTGTTTATAATTACTAAAGTATGTATATAACTGAGTACATATGTATAAAGCATTATGATTTTAAGGTTGTTGATAAGGTTTCAACTTTTTTTTTTAATTTATTTATATTATTGTACAACATATTAAGTTTATTGTGTAAAAATTTGAAGTCATTTGGAGTAAAACTGTACACGATATATAGTTTTAAGTCTGCACCTTTCTGCTACTTTGAAACTTTTAAATGCGGTTTCTCACACTTAGCTTTTTCAGAGTCGGTGCCCTCTTTAGCTCAAAATCTACTAGACCGATTCTTTTGAAATTTTGCACACTTTTTCTTTACATAAATGCCGAGGTAACGCTGTCGATTTTTTTATTTCAACGTATTTTAAAGTGCTTAAAGTGCGGTATTAAGTGCTGTAAAAAATTGAAAAGGCAATTAAAACAAATAAAAACTCGACAGCTTTACCTGCAGAAACTAATCAACTAATGAAATCATTTTGGTTTTTTGATTTCAGAAAATCCAGTGATGAGTTATGAGTGGCACCGCAATGTTACTTTTTTTGTGACGTCAGCGGAGATTTGCTGTCAATGTCTCATTTCTTGATGAAATTTATTTATGAAAATTTCACAAAGTATTCTTCTAATGTCAATTTATCATGTAGTTATTATAGGAATAATTATATATCAACTGTGTTGTCAAAAAACATTATCGGAAGATTACTTTATAGGATTTCTTTGGTTATTGAAAGCATATCATTTGTATTGTTATTTTAAGTTAACAGGTATCGTTAAGTTAAGGTTCTAGTCCTTTATTCTAACGATAAATTAAACGGATATAATAACAACTAATTTAAATCTAGACGCCCCATTATCTAATTGTACTTAGAAGAAGTAAACAAACAAAAACATTTAACTTAATAACATCTTTAAGAGTGTTCAAATAACATTCGGTAACATAATACACTGTTAAGTCTTTAAAAAAATCGTAAAAACACAAACACTTGTTTTAGTGTTACAGTATACACTGTTCTTGTAAGTTCTTGAATGATTTTATTTCATGAACAGAATTTTATTACAACTCCACACGTATTATACTCCCATAAACACGAGGAAGTGGAGAGTTAGGCTTCTGTTCCAGCGTTAAATTTACGACCGTTTTAGTGACAGCGGCTAGAAGCAGTAGGGCTAGCGACAGGGCTGAACTCTGCTAGAACTAGTTAACGGGTTCTGCGGAAGCGCTGGCGTCCTAAATTCCCTCTGGCGGTGTAATTCATGAATTAATGATTTCAATTAAGTGGTTAAGTTAATTAAATAAAGTGGTGTATAATAACTGCTTAGTGATTTGAAATTATACGGTCAATCTGCAATATATATTAAACGGTATTTATGTTTATTCATTTTTAATTTATTTAACGTCGACTTGTTTCTGATGTTTAGCACTATCAGCAGTGATGAGAACTTTTATGTTGTCTAATGCCGGTTTCACACCAAATAGACAGTTGCATAAAATTTTTTTGTTGCAACGTGTTGCTTTTTTGCAACAATTCTGTTTTTCGGCAACAGACTATTCGCATTGAACAGACCCCTAATACCGGTTAATACGGTGTAAAAATGCTTGTTTGAGTAGAAAGAGATAAAAGTATATTCATTTCGTGTTTCCCTTCTCTCGAATCGACTGCGTGGCGAAGTGCAAATGTATACAGCAAATAAAACTGCGTATTCAAACCAAGTAAACTAAGGCCATCCACACACGGGTCTGATTGAAAACTCGAAGTTTTCAATGTCGAGCAGTGTTTCGTGGCAGTGAAGGGAAGAGGTGGATGGCGGAAATAGAGAAAAGGAACGAGGAAAGAAAGTAACGCCAGAGCAGAGGTGATTTTAATCTGAGGTAATAAGAGACAAAGAAGACAAGAGGTGTAGGTTTTTTTCTTTTGGAATTGGAATGTAATTAAATCTTTTGTAATGTAATTAAGCACAATGATATGTAATTTATGGATTAAGGCGGAAAACATTACAATAAATAATAAATAAAACAAATGAAGATAAAGTTGATGCGAACTATAATTGAAGTGCAATAGTGATACAAACGTCACAAAATAGGACACTTCACTAAATTGTTTACTGAAAACTAAATTATCATCGGAAATGGGCCGACCTTAAATACATTTTAGGTAGGCCATAAATGAAGTTTAACTTTGAATCGAAATAATGGGGTACGAATAAGGTATTCCTCATAATTTTTCTTTGCCCAAAAAATGATCTCATAATCAACTAATTTGTTAGGGGTGGTTTTTTAATTTTTTATTGAAATATATTTTAATATAGTTCTAATTATGAGAGTTCAGCGGTGACTTTTGAAATCTATATCAGTCTCAACATTGGAGTGAATAAAACGAAATTTAATATTTTTGCACTCGCTATAAAATAATCTGCGAATGCAGTTATGTTTCTGGCTATTAATAGTTTTAAAATATGTGATTTTGAGTTCAACAGACAAAAAATAAAATAAATATTCGTTACTTTGAGATCATGCATCATTTTCTAAATGATTAAAAAACATAGCGATGATTACGAAAAAAAAAATATAAAGTCAAAAATATGTTTTATCGTGAACATTGTAAACTTTTTAGTTTTATTATTTGTCTGCATCTATGGGGTCATATCAAAAGAGAGGAGGGAGGTAGTGAAGTGTAGAGATGCCTGAAACTTTGGAACGCTCACATTGATTTGCCGCCACGTATAGTGGTTCCATAAGTCATACATTTTGACTTTTCAAGAAGAGAAGACCTAAACACAAAACTGCTAATAAATCTGTCAAATGTTTTTGAAACCGCGACCGCCTCTCTTTAACGGAGAATCTGTAGGATTCTGTGTTGTAGAAGCTTCAGTCTCTGGTTCTGTAGTCACTATGGCACTAGAATGTTTTGTAGGCAGCTGTTAGAGTCAAGTTGTAACTTTAAAATGTATTACAGCTCCGAATTAGAGATAGGTATTAAAAACTGACTAAAAAAACTTACCTGCCACTTTGATATGGAAAATACTAATGTATCTGTGGCAAAGGAAATAAATCACAGAACGGATGGCAAGCTGTAGGTCTGGCATAGTTCGATGGCATTAGATTCAACAAAAAATTAAGTTACCGAAGATCACACAGGGCCATAGTAAGTTGATTTAATCAATAGTTCTTAATATTCAGTATTTAAAATTAGAATTGAAATATTGATGCGAATGTTAACATGACAAGTTATCAGTATGTTTATTAATATCTAATTTATTTTATAACAAACTAACATAACTAAAAATACTGTAATGACACAGTCTGTGGTAACACTGATAGAACTGAAGTGAAAATATTTAAGGCGGTAACATTTAAAATAAAATAATTGCTTATAGAATTTTAATATTTACTATTTTGTACAAGAGTAGAGTGCCCATAGAGAGAAGAGTGCACTTAGACTTATTTCCAATACAAATACCGAACAATTAATATATAAAAACAAGTACATACTTATATTATAATTTAAAGTAGGAGGAAGTGGATCACTGGATCCGTGTCACAAAATTTACTTAATATAATTAAGTTGATAGTACGTAAATTCTAATAGTTAAATAATATTTTAAAATAATCTTCAATAAATAATACAATTTACATTTTGATAAACAATACTACGTTTTGTGTTTAGAAGGTAGTTAAGCAGAAATTTTAAGCAATTAAGCGAATGAAAAAAAAGACATCATTTTTTTTCTTTAATATTGCAATGCCCTTGGACTATCAAGGAAAATTATGACATTACTATATTGTAGTGTTGAAACAAAGGTAAAGTTTTTCTTCAAACCACATCAATTCCAATAAATAACTCCTTAAAGTCAGCAAAGGTTAATGGAGCAGGTAAGAGTGAATTTTAATTAAAAAGTTATTCCACAGAATGTTAGAACAGTCTTAAAATAAGTATATTCTCGGTAAACATATTTACATACGTTTAATTAAGGTTTATTTAACATAAAAAAAGACTACTTGTTACGTATTGTAGGTAAATATAATGTAAGGTAATATTACAAAAGATATCTTCAGACATATTTTTTACATTTTCTGATGTTAATATAGTTTTTGTGCAAGATTATTCAATTATTAAATCAGTAAAAGATTTTTAATGTATTTTGCATTTATTTAATGACAACGTAACAAAATTATGTTGAACTTCGGTAAATAACGAACTGGGAATTTGTTTATCATTATGTTGTTTCTGAGGTATCATTCATTATTATACAAGGATTTAGCAAGGATTGACATATATTTTCAATAAAAATAAGGAAGATGTAAAACTGCACCGGACCTGCATACAAGGTACTCGAGTTCCCATGAACGAACAAAATAATGTTATCAGTATGTAATAATAAAACGAACGTTACTTCGTCACACAAAATTAAGAGAGCAGTTAACTCGAATGTAGGGAGTGCTGTGATTAACCGCCGATCAAAATAGAGAGATAACCTGAGATCAGATAGCAGAGAGTCACCATGGTGGCCTGCAGACTGTACAGCATGCTCAGTGCCGCATTAAGTCAGGTAAAGGCACCTGGTGGTGAAACGTACGGGCTACTTGAAGATGAATTTATTTATGAGTAGAGACCTTGAGTCAATTATATTTCTTTAATTGAAGTAATCAAAACTTCTACAAATCTAACTTGTATTTAATGTATAACTTATGCTACAAGCAGGGCCAGTTGTACCTTAAGTCCACTCGTGCGCTGCACTATCAAATGTGTATAACTTGAAAGAATCACAAAATATCATATAATATCACATTTACATACTCACTTTATATTTAAGAAGTTGCAAGGAATCAACTTAATCTCTAAGCCGAATTAATTAAAACTTATTGTTCCTCGAAGAAATATTGCTCGTGTGCTCTCCAAAGCGCACGTAGCTGCTCAATATATCTACTATAGAATATGCGATACATCACCTAGCGCGCGAGACAGAATGCAATCAGTGCAAACTATATGATTTTTACATAATTAGGGATGGTATTTGACTTTTAATACTTTAGTCATTTGTGAATCGTTACTTTGCTGTAACTGTGAATAGATACAATTGTAGTTGTAAGTAATTTAAAGAGCAAACAATGACGTAACGTGCTACGATAAATAAAAGTGTACTATAGCAAAATAAATGATCATACAATTTGTGTGATTACTATTATGTCAAAGTTCTTGTTTCACGAGGCCCAAAAAACCGCCTATGGGCAAATCTGATACTGGATTCTTTTCAAACATCAAACCTCTCACATCAGATTCAAAAAATCAAATAATTTATAAAGTATTATAAAAGAAACTTATAACAACAGGACTACATATCATAAATGGAGGGGTAACAATAACAAATCAGGTTTAATTTTAAGTAAAATAAAATTTATGACACTAGAAATAAGTGACAAATGCGACGTAACAATAAATTCAACAATTAAAATATGAATCCAACAATTTTTAATTTTCTGATCCCATTATGCGCATTATTATCTCAGATCTAAGGTAATAAATCAGAATATTATAGAATAAAACATTCTTAATCATGGGCGTACGTACGTAAACCAGTCACTAGCCCCCAATGCTAAGTTACGTGTATTTAAGGTTTATGTAACATAACAAAAGTTATCAGTAATGTAACAAACGTTACCTAATATAGAATGTTTTGCGACATAAATGTTGTTAAGGATTAAAGGCATTTTAAATAGCTATTAAATAGTTAAATAAGTCACCTTATTAATTAAAATAAGTTAGATTTAACTTAAGAAATAAACATCCATGTTTTGTGTGTATATTTCATAACAAATTTTACAAAATAGTTGATTTTGCAGTGAATCCATGTGGATACGAATTGTAAGTAACGTAATTTATTTTATATTTTACCAATTTACATTTTTTGTATTGTTCGATTACATATTGTTCCAGACAACATAAATACTAAATTCATTTGTTATTCTATAATTATAATTCTTAGTTTATATTTTAAATTCATAATTCTAACGTTAGATTCTAAATGAAAAAGGTGTACAGTTGTATTTCTTTGAGTAAGAAGATCTTACGACAACTCAATTTGCCTTTGTTATAAAAAGATCAACATAATTGAAAACATTTACTCTTAAATTCGCAATTAAAATTAATAACGTCGGTGAAGTATGCAGTCGATTCGGACTACTGGTGTCAATCAAAATTAATTCGGTGTTAAATCGAACTTTAAATTACATGGCTATTCAGAACATTTAAGCAAATATTCAAATGATATTAGACTGTAGAAGTATTAAGTGACTTTAATATTATTATATAATATACAAAATTTACCACTTAGTGTCTTACATTGATGTTTTAATATAGGACAATAAAAAGCGAATGACCACCTAGAACTATTTGTTACAGCTGAAATTTTGTAATTATTTAAGAGACATATTAAACATATCGAATCGACTGCGTACTTCACCAACGTAATTAATAGATAAAACAACAGTCTTCAAGTTTAATCCCTTGGTTAAATTAACTGCGTACGTCCATGTCGTCAGTGTATCAAAAGAAACAGGACGAAGGACGACTCAACATTTAACTCCGAGTCCTGAATGTCCCCTTCTACGTTCCCACACCCCACCAAAACCCTTCTCTATCAGATCTATACCCATTGACACGGAGATGGAGTTAGTCACTTAGTATTAGATGGTTCGTCCGCCATTTTGTTGCAGATGTCATAGGGATTGACAATGGCAAAAAATAAAAGTTAACGATAAATCAAAAGTCAAAAGACAGCTCCCTATTCAGATGACGTTGATGTGATAATTTATTGGGTGCGACTGTACAAAGTAAATACAGAAAATGTAAATGGCGACGTAAATATTCAAAAACAGGACGAAGTCACGAAGCATGAGGAATCGAAGGAAATAAATCAATGATTAAGAAAATGTTGCGTTTTATTATTATCAAGTGAATTAGCGCACGTCATCGGAGAGCTACCACAATAAAAATAAAAAAGTTATTGGAAGTTAGAAGAAATTATTTTTGGAACTTATTTTGGATATATGGAGAAATATACCTTTTTGCATAACCAATAAATCAAATTTCCAGTAACAACGTTAAAATTTAAATAAATACAAATTGCGTCATGCTTACAAATTTTCTTTTATGTAAATTTGAAAGTTTCTCCACTTTTACAAATCTTTGCAAAAATATTTCCTAAACAATAGAATGCGGTAGACCTATATTTCATTTTGTGTCTGAACCAGATTTAAGGATATTATTAAATATAGAATTTAGAAAGTTTTTTCTACGTAACAAAGTGAAATTGGCGTAATATTACTTGTGCAGGTTCAGGTATCGTGTTACGTCTGTTTTATGTCGGGACGACCCGCAAGGTCGACTTTAGCATAGTTAACCTTGGGAAGAATGTGGATGCATCTTGTAAAGGGGCCTGTAGCGCAAAGTGAAAGTTCGTGGTTCTTTGAACAACTTTTATTACATATAAGGTTATAAATAAATAGAAAATATGTATTTCTAATTTGTAAATCAAAATTCTAAATTAATCTAATTCTAAAATAAAAACAGCTGCATGTGATATATAAAAGTCAAACTAAGAAAAAAAATATTGTCAGTTACACCCAAAGATCACAAAGATGTATTTACATATCCAGGGCTAGTACAAACAAAAGCGGAGCCTAGTAGTGAGTACCGAGATTAATGCAGTCTTTTTATTTAACTTCCACGCAAATTAAATTCTATCTAGTCATAATTAAACCGTGTTTTAGAGGGTATTTGTTGATCCTTCCAACCTTTTCAAATATTCAAACGTTATAACTTTACACACGATTGAGCTATGTTTATAAATAGATATTTTTATTAAATTATTTTATACATTAAAAAACAAATAGGGTTTGGTTCTTGGATAATTTTCTGTGACGTCACACATACTCATATATATGTATATTCTACTGTCAGAGTGGATATAAATTATGTTGTCAGGATGTTGCTTAGATATCTTAAGCCGTTACGAGTGTACACCTGATGTAATGACCACTGCCTGCCGGATACTGCCTGGACCAGATTGATAGCTACAACAAGCTACTCTATTACCTGGATTAACTTAATTAGTGGTAATGATTCATTACTATTGCTAATTACATTGATACATGAATGTCTAATGTAATATAAAGGTAGAACGGTATAACTAGTTCAACAACAGTATATAACATAAATATATGGTACTCGTATATATATATATATATATATATATATATATATATATATATACAACGTTTCAAATATTGGACCATAACTGTCATTCGATGCAGTTAATAAATTGATTATTGTTTGCTCAATCAATTTGTTCGAACTTTGAACACGAACCTCATAAAAAACGCTACTACTATCAAATTCAGAAGGTAATAAATTTTTTAATTTGTTTTCAATTTTAATGCCATATAATTCGATCGACTGGCGACAGCGCGCCTGTACTAAAAGATTTTTATTAGTTTCTTAACTTCGTGTTTAATTTACGAGAGGTTTTATAAGACAATCAAGTCCTAATTTAAATCTACCAACAAAATAGGGCCATTAACGCGTATTTGGTACATATTAATGACAGATAATTGATCGGTAGCGCGGCGAAACTGAAGCAATGCTTTCACGTTATATAACCTGCTAATAAAACAGAGACGAACTAGGAGTCAAATATAATAAAGTTATTGTTTTATAAAAATTACAGCTAGTTTTAGGTACATTATGTTTTAGTACAAAAGTTAGTTTATTAATTTAGTACAAAATAATTTAGAAGAAATACTGAGCGTAATTTAATTTACGTAACAGTATATTAATTTTGAATACAATAATAATTTAAATAATTATTATTTTACATAATAATTATAAGAATAATTTAAGACAAATTTGTGTAGTAATTTTATATATGAATTTTCAAAATTTGTATATTTGTATGTTCAAAACAATGTATATTACTAATTGTTATTAAAAACAGCAATTTTAATTATTCCACATTCAATTTTGTCCAACTGTGGAACTGTCAAAATTTATATCACTAACGACATATAAAAACAGTAAATTAAAATCAAAACAGTGAGTGGGAATGAAGCTTTACGACCTTTTTTTCTTAAATTAAAAAAAAAATAGACTAGAGCTTACTGGGGGCGCTAAAAACCATGCAAAACCTATTTGGGCCGGCATTGAGTATATCATATATCCAACACAGACTCCAAATATTATTTTATTCCATTTGTACGACTAGTTCGACTCTGCGCGCTTGTCTCAACACCAAATGAGCATTTTATGTTTATTTGGGGCTGTAAAACTGTATAGGCTGTAAAGAGTATGATGCGTTGGGTGAGTACTGGTGGTGGTGGTTCTGCTTGTTAGACGACGTCTTGTCTTGCGTATCCGGTCTAAACGGTAAGCGGTAAACGGTTAACGGACTAAATGAAGACTTAGTTATAAACTTTTACGACAACTTCTGTGTTTCAACAATCAACTGCCATGAACCATGAACTAACAACGGCTACGGTTACGGCAACGGCAACAACACATTAATTAAACAAACAAAACAACAACTAAATGATAAACTGATTAAAATATTCAAAAGTCAAAATGGCTTTTGATAAATGCGCGACTCGTTTTAATAAGAAATAAATTATTAGTCACGAAGCTGATTCCAAGTCACAGTCATAGAGTCTATCTCCTTAGATGTTGTGAAGTTTAATCATAAATTTCAAAACTCTATAGGCAGAGTCGAATTCAGGTAAAGGGTGAATTCTTAATTTTGTAATTTTTGTTTTTTTTTTGTTTGTTGCACTTTAAAAAATCTCACTTCATATTCAATTAGACTGTGGCAACACTATACCTTGCCTGTTGCACAGACTAAGATGACGTGTAGAGCGACACAAGGTATTAAAACAAATATATATTTATTAGTTTTCTTTTTTATTCAAAAGGTGACGAAGATATATAGCTATTTAATTTTTGACATCACGCGGCACAGATCGCAGTAAGTAATCTATTTAATTTAACATATTTATCAATTTTATAATATCTAAATTTAAATCTAAATTTTGCAAAACAAAAACATGAATGTTATATTTTACTTAACCTAACCAAAGTAATAATTATTTTAAAAAAGTTTTGTTTTATTATTTTATAGCTATTCGAAAATCTTTTAATCCTTATAAAAGGAATTTCTTATTATTGTGTAATTCTTAAAAGGTGTTCTATATAATTTTTACGAGTTCATGCGCAAAAGGGTAGATTTATTTTTTAAAAACCTGTAAATTAGGTTACCAAACGTTGTATACTAGCCTAAATTGTTAAATACATGTAACTCCATTTTGAACGGGATATGTATTCCATTTCTTTTGCATTCTGTTGTATAATAGAGATGGCAATTTATTAGAAGGGTAGGCATGGTATGACGTCAAACATTTAGCCCTTTAATGATTAAAGTGACAAAAATAACTATTTTAATTGCTTAATATCTTCTATAGGTATTATTATGACTAATTTAAAAAAATCAGGACATTTGAGGTCCTGATACCAATTTATCAATATAGAGTAGTTTTGTAGGTATTAAAACCCAGTAAACATTTTGGAGTCACTTTGACATCATATTGAAGATGCGTCATAATTTTTTTGTCATAAAAGAGTTCATTTATAGTTCAGTTTCTCACATTTTTTCATATAAAATGTCTACTTTATCGGCTACAGATGGCGAAATTACTCCATCTGTCGGAGTACAAATGAAGATAAAGTTGATGCGAACTATAATTGAAGTGAAATAGTGAGAGAAACGTCACTAAATAGGGCACTTCACCAAATTGTTTACTGGGAACAAGCTTGCCAAAAATTGTAAGTGAAAAAAATTAATTTTGGTATAAAATAAATTGGGATTGGGGTTCTATTTTACAAGTGTCTAACAAATTTATTGCACATTTTGTTTAAGTAGAAAAATTTTCAGAAGCCGACTCTGTATCAAAATATAATACAGGTAAAATAATACAAAAATTATTGTTAGTGAAAAGAAGATTTGTTGAGAGGTGACATTAAAGAAAGGAGGTGGATGATGGAGGTACAAAGAAGAAGAAAGAAGAAACATGGAGAAGGGAACGGGTGGAAAGCAGATTAAATCTAGAGAAACTGTTGCTAGGGAGCAGTGAAACAAAATGGTGAAGAAGGCAGAAGTAAAAAGGATGAGAAGATAAATAGAGGAGTGAAGAGGAACATTGAAACAGAACGAAGAATTCAATTATAAGTTTTTGGTAATTCAGAAATGCAGTGTAAAATAAATTTAAAAATTTTGTAATACCCCGGCAAAAATGAACCTTGGAATTATCTTATAATAAGCTAGCAAGAATAAACCTTAACTACTGTAAGAAAACTTCTATATGAAAAGTGGAAAATTAATCTTGAATTAGGATGTGACAAGCTAGCATGTGTGAAATTTGCATTGTAAGACAATTTTCTAGCTCGAATACGGTAAATACATATACATTTTTATTTATAATAATAATATTTCCTTCTTCCCACTGTTACGGCTCTGTCCTCAGATCTCTACAGTCCTGAAGGGTATCAGGACATTAAAGACGGGGGTGAAGGGAACACTATATGAACATTCCAATATTCTTTTTAACCAGTTTTCTTGTATCAATAAATTATCTTGTTTTGTAAAGGCGAACGTCATGTCAATTATTTATTAAGAGATGGCAGCATTTGTACATTCAATATTATAAATATATTATAATATTACTTTAATTTACTACGTATTACGAATAATAAAATATAAAATAATATCACATTTATATACATTCATTTGCAAATAATATGTTCTATATAAAATACAGTTCTGTCTTATTTGATTATATTATGGTACATAAATGCCATATTCCAATTTGATTTGTCACATTGTGGACTGTACGCTATTAAGAAGCCACACCTCTCAAGGATCGGCCACTGAACGTTGCGACGCGCGGTAAGTGCTGCCGCGCAGCGTCATCCTTGACAGCTACAGAACGCATGGACAACTACAGGCATTTGAGGTTAAGTGAACACAACTAATAAATAATTATTAAATACTGTAATTGAAGCCACACTGTATTGTTATTAACAATGTTTATAAGATATATTATAAATAACAGTATTTGGTTTTGATATAGGTGTTAATATAGTGCGTAATTTTGTAAAAGCATTAGAAGTGACACAAGAGTCATTTTTACATATTTAACAGTTTTATAAACGTACATTCAAGTAAATGATTATTTTAATGCGTAGTTTATTAGTTTATGTATTAAAATATAACAACAAATACTCACCAAATGATAATAATTAAATAAAAACAATAAAAACACATCAGTAGCTGTCACTCGTATCACTTTAGCTTCACGTTTCTGTACTACAAACGAATAATCCCGATGTTGCTCTAAAAACCGAATCTAATCGAACAAAATACCAGGCGTGTCTTAATATAATACCATCCCATATGTCAGTCATTCTTGTTTAAGGGCAGTCGCTTAAATGTGAGTGAGTGAAACAGGTGTATTTGTCGACGCTTTGTGACGATGTTTAAAGGCGCGTCGCATACGTCGCGGCGCCTCTCAAATAACTAGAGAGAGTATATTTGATACAAACAGAGAATATTTCCAATATAGAACTCTATGTACAAAGAGTTGAACCGATTACGCTGGGTCGGTATGGTTTTTATGTTATATATGTATATTTTATGTATAGGTTTTTAGATATTTTGGAACGCGCGCGCGATTTTATAGTAGTGACAGTATTCAGTCAGTTTGCAGACGTTGCACTAGACACATCGTGGTTGATATAAACACGGTGGGGTTTTTTTTAGTGCGCGTTTTTTAATGTTATAACCTAAAAATTAATATTATTTATGTTTGTTAGACAGGTGCGTGGGTGACAACTGCATTTTTAGAAGTTTGTGTGTGACAAATTATTTTTGAATGTGTTTTTTAACAACATGCGTTAACAAATTTACTTAATAGTGTCCTTTTATTTTGTGATAGATTGTCATCTAAGGAGTGATTGACAGATGTGAATTTGATACTGATTTTATGCAATGTGTTACATATAATATATACACAGTAATTTAATATTTATATAAATAAACAGTTTTTTGAGGTTATATTCAAAAATTAGTGATAAAAATAATAGTGTATCAAGAAAAATACAAGAACAAACAAATGTTAGCAGTTTTATTGTGATATTATTAGCTGCTGCAAAATGTGAGTTTGCTTAAAACATATTTTTGTTATTATTTAATTTCTTAACGTATCAAATTATAATGTGAACCCATTAGCTTCAATTTTGCTGCTTTACTATATACTACGCAACATTATCACATATTATATGTCCAATTGTCTCTTCAATTAAAATGGGTCTCTGAATGCCCTAAACTAATGCAATTCTGAACCAAAATTGTGCTTACAACTATATATCAGTCATTGGCTTGGTGCTAAAAGGGCCATTGTCAAAATTCCAAATTTGAGACCGAGATGATAGTTTGAAAGAATCGCATTGAAAGTTTTTATCTTAACATAGACACGTTTGCATAATATCTGTTAAATATTAAATATTTTTAAGAGAAAAATGAGATTAGCCTTTTTAGCATCAAGTCACAAATATTGTTGAGAACTTCGTTTTCTCGTTTTACAGAATTCGAATTTCAAATAGTATAAAAACTCAAAATACTTAATGTATTTAATCTCTTTGTTTTTTTATATGAAGAATATAGTTTTGAATATGAAAAACTTGCGATAAAATTTTAAAAGAAAAGACAGAAAAATAAAACTTGAGGTTCATAAACCTTAAAATTTTTATATGAAGTAATTACCCCATTTCGCAGGCCTTGTTCTAAACCAGTGTTGTTCAAAATAAGATACGCAAAAAAAAGTAGTTCAATATTTAAAACAAACAACAAAAACAAATGTTGAATTCTAAAGGCAATTAAACGCAAATCCTAAACTAATATATTATTTAATGTAATATTTTTTACCTAATATATTATTTTTCGATTTTTTTATAATTCTGTTGTATTGTTATTAAATAAACGCAAAGTACATTAAAAATCTTTTACTTATAATATTTTTATTAACTTCAGAAAACGAGAATTTATGTCGAAAGATTACTATTGTTATGTAATCTTACACCAGATTAACCTAAAAAAAATGTATGTAAAAGGTAAATTAATAATTTTTATGTAAAATAAACCTCCAATATCGAAATTATAAAAACTGAAAGTACTAGAGAAAAAGGGGCACGTACATTAAAAATAACTAAACTTGAAAGCAGAAATTTTCAGAAATTAATAAAACAAATCCAACATATAGTTCTATATAATAATATTATAATTTTTATTTTATTATGCTATTTAATTGAAACATATAAGTTATTTTTAAAAGGATATACTTTTTATTCAGCAAAACTTAAATATAAAAGTCAATTCTACTTATGGTATACAAATAATTAAATTAAATTTATTTGTTACAAATGCAATGCCTGATATAACTACATCTAATTAACCAAAAAATATAGTTATCAATTTAATATAACAAGACAAGACACTATACGTCAAACATAAATTGTCAAACGTCACAAAATAACAAACGCTTTCATGTCAAGGATTTGCGTGCTTGATTGTATTCAAGTTGTTAATTACATAAAAAAAGTTTTACAAAGTTGAATTACAACTTAGAAATTTGTTTACGGAATTTATTAATTTGACTTTTGTGTAATTTACATCACGATATCTCTATTACAAAACAATTTTATTTAGGTACACTCAAATCTGAAAATTATTTCATTATTTTCAATTATTTTGCTGTTTATGAAATTATAAATAGGAAACCTAATTATTTGTATTGATATTTATGGAGAATCAGAACAGAAGTAAAAGATTTTTTCAGGTTTGATATACGATATTGGAATATCTATAAAATTGGATTAATTCTGTGACATATTGGTATAAAATGTCAAAATATTAAACATGTGATCGAGATGAAAGTTTGAAAGTAGAATGTCTCCTTCAACTTTAACTAAAACATAGATATGCTTCTTTAGAATCTAATTATGTATTTCACGTTTTGAAAAATTTTATATTTTAAAGAGAAAGAATGACATCAACCCTTTTAGTACCAAGCCACTGATATCACTTTCACTTATTGACTGAAAAAAAAAATATATTTTTTTACTCTCAAAAAACTCAATAATGTGAACTTGGATTTTAACTCCTTGATATAGTGGTACTCTATACTTTTAAATTTAAGTATAAGCACCCAGGTAGAAAATATAACGCTTAAATCGACTTGTAATAAGCTAGCTAGTGTGAAAATGCACGATGGTAAAATTTCTATATGAGAAGTAAAAAATTAATCTTAGAATTAACTTCTGGCAAGCTATCAACAATTTTCTAACTGCGCATGGGCTTAGAGAAATGTCTCTTTTATAATTCTATCCTCTGTAAATTTGTCACGTCCAGTGCAATTTGTGTGCACCACTAGTTAACTAATAATACAATTTTATGGATTTAGGTTTTCATTTTTCGTTTCATTAGTCGTTTTCATTTTTCTTGTGTAACTTAAAACAAGTCAGTGGAACGTTCTTGAATTATTGTTAGATATTCATTAAAATTTATAGAACTTTATATTTCAAGATGCATTTTGTCGGAACGTATAATTAATATAAGGACATAATTCCCTGTAACTAATTTCATTCTGTTTTTAAAGTGAGAGTTATTCAATTTTTAAGCTGTAAACTAGCAAGAAGAATTCTAAATTATGTTTATTGTACAACCATTTAGAACACAAAAGAATAAAGATACAATTCACCAGAATAATTAAATCAATAAAATAGATATAATAGAATACGAGTATATGTAATATATTTTATATTTATTTCTTATTCTAAGTTTCTTCCTTTATTGTTTTACTTTCGTAATATCACAGCTTTCTCGAATATTCTGTCCTATCTGTGGCATTATTTCCTTTAATTTATTGTAAAAAATAGAAATATACCAAAACTGCAGTTGAATTTATTTAATTAAGAATCTAAGGTTCTTACTCATTGCAACAAGATTTACAACATTATATTAGACATCAACTTTACAAAAATGTATTAAGATAAACGTCAAAGCAGGAGTATTATAAAAGGTGTCACTTCAAATTCGGGCCACTCTCTTAATTTAATCAACTTCACCACAATATTTTAATTTTGGTTTCTTGATAGATAAGACTATTGAAAAAACAAGAAATTACAAAATTTTGAGGGCCCACTCTTCAGAAAGCCAATTGATTAAAGTCCTCTTTTTTGTGATTTCTACAACGCCTTCCTCATGTTCAATAAACCATCGTAGTACCCCAGAGTGTCGTGCAGAGCCCTTTCTTCTTAAATCACACGTTGCACATACTTTGTAGGTTTTGTACCATGAATTTGGTTACACAAACATCGTCACTGTTTATCTCTTCTTCGCACGCAATTTTTTTCACTGGTAATAATTTGTACTTAACTTTTAGTAGTAAATTTTATTCTGCTTCTGCTTTTGCTTCTACAAGACAAGACAAGACATGATACCATGCTGCTTGTTACCTTCCCTGCTCAGCCTGCCCCTGCTGTCCTGCCCTGCTCTGCTACCTTGCCATGTTGCAGATGTGACATTTTTATTTTATTCCTTTAGAAGCAACAAGATTGACAGTTTTACAAAGTCCTCAGTTTGCCCTAGTAGTTGGCAGGTTATGGGTTTGGTCACGCAACACATTTATTTTATGCTTTGTGTATCTTTGCAGGAGTTAGAAACATTCACACTTACAAATATTATAGACGCATCAAACGGATTTTTATTTTGCCACTGTGGAGTATAATACTAGACCTGTGGATGTTAACATAATCTAAGTCATAGAGCATATTTGATTATAAGAAAAATTGCAACCAACGACAAAAACATGATGATTTTTTATGATGAATAAACACGTTTGTCTCAAGACTATTTTCTCTGAATAATAGAAAGGTTGAGACATCACCATATACAGGGTGTCCCAATATTCAACGATAAGCAAGCACCAGAGGGTGGTCCTGCTCATGACTACACAAGAAAAAAAGAAGAAAAAAACAATTATCTCACTTTGTTTAGCAATTAGAAAAAAAAAATATTTTCGAAAATTGAAACACCTTAAGATGTTTTTAACTACCATGACCACAATTTTTTAAATATTTCTGATTTTTTTTTTGTATCGGCAACCTAAATAGCACTACTATCCACCATAACCATTAAAAATCCCAGAATGCTAGTACTTTTTACACAAAAATCAATCGAAATTATTTTTTTCCCTAAAATGTTTAAAGATTTTTACTTTCTTTCCACTTTAACTCATCGTGATGTTAAAAAAAAGTATGAACACTACTATGGCAAGTTTTTTTTAAAATTGGCGCAACTCTTCAGGATTCCAAAATGGTATAATACTCTAGGAAGACTAGCAATAAAAAAAAATTATGCATACTATTTCTAAACAAGAACCAAATTTCATAAATTGTTGTTGTTGATGGAGGTTTTTTATTGTTGAATGAATTATTCAACAATAATTGCATGAAAAATTATAAGAAGTTATGCCGAGGACATCTTAAGATACCCAATCAACGGAATACAAAGTTGGGAGAATCATAGGTAGTAAATTATTCATCCTCTAATTTTTAAAGAATTTATCAAATCTTTTGTTTAATTCCGACTAAATAATAAATTATGTTTATTGAAAATAAATTTATGACAATTAATTAAAATAGTTGATGGAGACTACTCGTACCATAGATTTTGTGATTTATTTAATTGAAGGTAAAACACAGTGGTGTATCTTCAATTTATTAAGAACCGGTTTAATAACAATGTTACCAAGATGCATTATTACTTTGTTGTATTTTTTTCCTTTCATACATTTTATTTCCTTTTAATTTACATAGAAAAATCAATCTTTAAAATTATAGGTATTTATAAATATTAATTAATTAAATAATTTAAAGCAATAAACTACTAGAAATATTGCAGACACTTTGATTAAATTAGTAATGATTCAAAACAGCAGATGACATTCAGCAGTGAGTGCACGCGCTTACAATGTTGTTCATATTTTTTAAACAGATTACCGTATATAATCATATCTAACAAATTAATTTATTTAATATGTTTAAAACTATTAATTGTTTTATATGTTAAATTTCATCCCCTACTTTGATCAAGGGCATTATATTTTGATGATTTCTCAAAGGCCTATATATTCTAAATAAGGTCGGCTAATAGTTTTGGGTAAACTTACATAGCACAATTTACAAAATTTGTAGTTAATTTATATTTAATACAACCCTTTAAAAATCATCAGATGTTAACAGATGCCAGTTAAATAGTTACAAAATACGGCTCTAATTTTCAATGAAGTCCTCTACTTCACAGCGCTGCAACGCAATATCTATCAGATATACGAGAAAATGTTGCATATAGAAATTGTACGAAATTCAATCCTCTATCAGATTGTTAAGAACTACTTTTATCTTAGGACTACTGGTAATAAAATAAAACAATTTCTAGCCGCCATTTTTTTAAGATGGAGGCTAACTTCTAAATTGGTTCTAAATTGGCTAACTTCTAAATCTTCTAAATTGGAGGATTGTGAACAAAATTTTAGGAATCTGCATATACAAACTTGTTAGCGAAGAATGAAATTCGGGAATTTGTTACCTAACAAGTCTAGACACCATCACTGACCCGACTCCGAGGAAACTCGAGAACTATCGAACGATGGCTTAGCACAAAATTGGGAAAGCAACAAGAGAACAATTTTGATATCGCAGCAATCACATCGATTTTAAGTAATAATTTCAATATTTGATGGTCTTTTAATATTCAATTGTTCTAGTATTCTGTTTGGTTTTATTTTAATATCTAAATATCTTATATAAATGTGCATTGGAAGTCATAATTTGTCTAAGGTGTTTTAATTATATTTCATTACTTTGTCAATATTTACCCTCGCTCTCAACCTAGTCAGGAGAGGTCCACCAATTTGTCGCATTTAGTCTCAATTCTGGGTTTTGGAACTACATACTCTAATAAGCTTATAGGAGACGAAACTGTGCAACATTATTAATAAATGTTTAATATACTAGTGTTCGATTAGATCAGCATTAATATTGCTAACACTAGTGTCCTGGAAGTTTACAAACGGACCTATTAAGAACATGTCTCTGCTACGAGATTAAATACAATTCAATAGTAATTCTTCTCACAACTTCATCAAGTGCACATTTAGAGAGGTATAAAGTATCATTTAAACTTCAATTACAGCTAATCACAAATTCTAATGACAACATCTCAATTAAGTTATAGTCTTATAGTGTAATGACCCCTGTCTTAAGGCATCCAATTTTGATGTACTAGTATACATGGGATATTGACATTACTCAATGTCTTTATGACACATAAATTATGTTGTCTTTGAAAAGATATTCCATTCAATCATATACCAGTATGTTCTAAATAACCATACATTACAATCTACATAATATTTGTTATTTCTTGATTTCCATGTTTCCGTTCATGGGCGTCTCCAGGTAGGAGCAAACGGGAAAATGCTTTTCACCCCCACGCTGGATTATAATACACACTGAATAAAATGAAGTAGCTTTTCTCTTGGTAATTTTCCAGTGGACGTCTATGTTTCCATTCGTGTCGGAACATGTTCTCCCGTCACTGTCCACTGTCGGGTGAATTGCTAACTTAATTTACAAAACGGAATGTCCCTGGTTTGCACGACATGTTAGATGCCTACTACTCTTTCTCCTTATTCCACCCACACCCGGCCCTTCAGCCCTTCTCTGTATAAAATATTAATAAGTAAAACCCAAGCTACTCTCCAGACATTTAAAACTCAAAATGTCCATGTCCAGCACATGCATGAAGAGAAAATTCATGTTACGGTCACTGAGAAAACACAAAATTATACAAGTACGGGTATATATATATATAAAAAAAAGCATTTGAAGCGCCTCTAGCGGTGTGACAGAAAACCACTGTGTTACATGTCAAACACGTAATAGTTATGTACATTCATGGCTTACAAATTATCCCGTAAAGTGTAAGGTGATACCTACATCTTGAAATATTAATTAGTTAAAAGAATAATAGATATGTTATTTCAAATTTTGTTATTAATTATTTAACTTACAGGAAACTAATGAAAACAAAACACTTTAAATTATAAATTATTCTACAATTTTAAAATTGAAAGTTCACGAGGCCCTAAAATTATCAATCACGTCGTTATCGTGATATTATTATTTATAATGTTAATTTTTCAATTAATACGAAACATGAATCGAACAGTAGTAGTGATGTGGCAACAGCGCATTCATATTGCTACGAAATAAGCGCGGTATTTAGTCAGAGTACTTGTCATGATCATTTCTGTATTACTATCAATGTATGTGTACAAATACGTAATGATGCTATATCGTTGTGTATGAGAGTAGAACTTCCATAAAAGTTTTCAGTTGGGACAAACCGCTTCGGCTTTTTTACATTAGTAGTCTATTAAACTATACTTTTGATTCAGACTGTTAGTGAACAGAACAACCTTAGGACACTTCATGGAGAAAATGGAGAATGGAGAAAAAGAAAAGGTATACAAAACATGGTATGGCCAACGTAAATCGCAAATCAGAGTTGAAAACAACGAAGCGCGTCTTCCTAGTGGTTGCAGGAATAGTCACACGACTTCCTCAATAATTTATACATCACATAAATAACTAACGAAACCTCTTTGTATATACACATGTAAATTATTATTCATCAGTTGTGACGTCATACATTGAGACACCATCCAAACCAACTTCTTTCTCATTTCGTCCGCGTCCTGCGTCCTGCGTCTGCATAGTGGCTGCTGAACTAGATGCTGGATGTTGAATTCTCTTCAGTCCTGGCCAGGAAACTTACAGAGAGTTTGTGAAAGGATCGCAATGGGTGCATTTAGTATGAGTATGAGAGTATGGTGGTATAGGGGCGGGTTTGAAGAGGGATGAATTCAGGGGTAGAATGTAGAAAGAGACTGAGGGTTGAACGAAAGACTAGGGAAAGGGAGAGAGAAGCGGGGTGCTTTATGACGGCTGTTCATCACGTCACCATAAATTAGAAACCCAAATCCGCCTTTGTACAGTCATTGAGAAAAAAGTTTACTGAGTTTTTAGATGGAAATATAAGAATTTCTTGGGTTTTGTTGTTATGCAACTTGTGTTTATGATGCAGACGGTTTTTAAGAACTAATTGTAATTATATTTCAAGGCTATTTGTTAAGGAACCACATTTAAAGTACCTGAGAGGAGTATCTTATTAGGAACTTAGTTTGAACAGGTTAAGACAGTTTCGAGGAAAACAATATTCGAATTGTATGCATTCCAACAGTATTCGACTTCTAATTGTGATTTATAATTTTATTTACTTGTATTTGATGAGATGTATCACTAATGAATTCGACCATCGATACATGAACGCGCACATTTGCTACATCTCTGTCAAGACAAAATTGATAATTATGGTATTCTGAGGGCAGATGTCTCAATAGTCAATTAAACTACAGCTTTGTTCCACTCGAATCAAAAGCAAAGTTGAGAAATAAAAGTATTAAGTATGAGGTTTATAATAAACCACAGTTAACTGACTATTGCAAATTCGACTCTAGAAATGGTGGTGATGAAACACTTGAACTGCCATTATTTTAGGGATATTTTTTTTCACACATAACCCTAAAATGTATTAAATTTACAAATAAAAATATGTATTTGTAAAAGTATCCTTCAGTCTTCCAGTGATCATCTTATACTGCGAAGACATATTGTCTTGAGACAGTTCTATCTCCAGTGTTCGGCCTCATTTAGTGGAAAGAAGAAAATGATTAAACATAACGTGTAGTAAATATATTTGATATAACTTATAATTATTTCTTAATTCATAGAAGAAATCTTATATTAATATATTTACTAAAATATAAATTATTCTTCCAGTTTCAAAAACTTGGCATAAAAAATTTAGTAGCATAATAAACAATTCGAAAATAGTATTCAACGAAATACAAGTTTTTTTTTAAATTTATTTCTGCAAAGTGAACCTTTTCACGAGAAATTTTAACTTTATAGCCATATTTTAACATGCTCAAAAGCGTACCAAAATATAGGCGCCTATTTTGTAACTGCTTACCTTACGTTTGTTAACTTCTGATGATTTTTCCGAGGCCTATATTTTCTAAACTAAGCTATGTAAGTTTACACAAAACTATCAGAAGACCTTAAATAAAGAGCAAAATGGATCCCATACCTTGAAACTGGCATAAGTAGCCTAATTTGTAAATTATAGGGCTTTGAAAAATCGTCGGAAGTTAACAGATGCCAAGTAAGCAGCTACAAAATAGGACCCAATAATTTTTTAGATTAAAATGTTTTTTCAATAACTTTCTATTTAGCAGAATGTAACCTTCGATATTTTTCTTTCGATATTTCATAGTTATACTTTCTTCAATAATACATGATACAGAACAACAGATATTTTGTAAAAAAGCATAAGTATAACTACATCAACCATAACCTAAGTAAAAGTAATGCAAAACAAGTGTTAAAATAACCTGTCCTACTTCTCCTACCTTCAATATTTCAATTTACTAACAGTTATAGAGTAAATTTTACATGACCTTTCAAACGAAAAAGAGCCAACAGTCTTAGAAATATTACTGTCAAACTCATATACTAATTAAATTTTAATATGTCACACAAATGTTCATGCAAAACTAGATGCAGAATACTAATCACGTTTTAAATATACCAGAGGTATCTAAATAATTAAAGTAAGTAGATACATTACAACATTGGTTAGATCATTATGAAAAAGATAACATATTCAGTTACAGAATTTAATTAGATTATATTACAACATATCTAACAGAATCATCAACAAGAATCCAAAAAATGACCTTGTGTTTTTGACTAGCATGATATTATATGTCTATTAATATTAACATTATTTAATATAATATAATATAATCAATCTTTTTATGTTTTCTAAAGAAACCATAACCTAAACTAATGTAAACATATAAAACCATTGTACAACTACATAATTTGTTTTTGTTTACACTTCGTTAAAGAAAACCAATCAAAACAAAAACCACATCAAAACAACTGTCAAATAAAATGATGTTGTAGCTAATTCAAAGTTTAGTTTAAATAATCTAATTGTTTTAAGTCTATTATCATGAATAAATATGTTATACAAATGTATGATGACAGATACAATTGGTGAAATGTTACTTGCAAAAATAAAAAGAATCCTAACCTGTTTTGGTATCCAATGAATCACACTGCAGTCAATAAGTGTTCACTACACACAACTACACATAAAACACCACTACACTTACTAGGTTAGAATTTTATTTATGAAATCACTTTTTAAGGATAGTAATTAGTTTATAATTATTAACTTTGTCTTTAATTTTATGTTTTACATTCTTATAATTCCACTGAGTTATTTACTTATACGTTAAACCACTGCAGCTGTCACTTGAAACAGTAGTATTCATTTTCAATTAAATAACTTGTTTAAAAAAAGAGTAAATACTTAAAATGAAACAATTAATTGTTATTTGTAAATTCAACTACTTTTTAATATATGTAATGTATTATTATTAACACAGAAATAATTTAGCAATTCAGACACACTGAGACAAGTGTTGACAGTTCGGCATTTAAATTAATATGACTTGTATTATCTCCGCTAGATGGCAAGTTGTCGCGGTGTTATAGTCTACACATAGTGATTTACAGTTCAGTGTTTCACTATGAATCTCTACTAAGCTATTATTTAAATGATTGAACACATAGACAATCTTTTTAATTATATAAGATATTTGCTATTAAACGAACAATCCTATCATCAATGGATTTCTACTACGGTGGCCGTTTGGTTGAAGGTGTTGACGACTCTGTTGAATTGAATGTTTTGTTTAATATTTTACTAGCATGTATGAAAAAAATAGAAAATAACCAGCAACCTGGACAGGAATGTACTTCTAGAGCATCATAACTTGGACGCGGCTGCCACCGCAAACGCGAATATATTTTTGGGGCTCACTCTCTCAGGCACGAGTCTGTATTATGTCCCGTTTGTCTTTGACCCACCTCTCCTCATTTTATAGCTAGGAGCAGGATTCTGCACTTTAATTTGATATATTTTCAACTTATTTTAATTATTTATTAATTAATTAGTACCGGTAATTAAGTAGATATTATAAAAAAAGGATTTATACAGAAAATGGGCTTGTGTCCTCATTTTTTAGTGGTCGATTTTTCAATTGTTGATTGAAATTGATGTAAATAAATGTATATTGGCGTGTCTATTTTACTAAATATCTAAATGTTGACGGAGATATAGCAATTAAAAGTTTGAATTGTAGTTTTAGCGCTAGAAATGGTCGGCCATATTTGTATGACGTGAAATGCATTTTAACGTCAGTTCTTTGTTGAGTAGGTCAGTGCTGTGGTAATGTTTTGTAGCTGATGGTAGTCGAAATATCAAGTCAAGTCAAAGAATAATAAGTTTTTATTTTATTTAACCCTGTTACGGCAGACATAATATTGAAATTTTATTGTTCCTTGAAATAGCTGTAAATAATATTTGATATTTTGATATATAAATACATATAGCAGAGATTTATGAGCTGTAAGGTTGGTAACCTTACACATGGATTGTGATGTCACATGCACTTGGAATGTGTACAACGTTGAATCCCTTTAATAATAAAAGAGACAAAATGACTTTTTTAATTGTTAATATCTCTTAACATATAAGGAGTTATTAAAAAGAATTGAACATTTGAGGTTCTAGTAACCCACTTTACCAATATATAGTACAGTTTTATAGAAATTAAGACATAGGACACAAGCCCATTACTAAAAAATAATTAGATATTTGGATGTCTAGTAGCCAACATTATCAATATATAGTACAGTTAATAGAAATGAAGTCCACGTTCTCCTAATGTTGGTGATCCTAGTTCTGACTATATTGTTTTCTCCGTATAAAACGTAGTCCTCAACACACCCCACTGAGGGCAACAGAATATGGTTCGGGACGGGGATGTGGTAGTACTCATAAAGTACGCTGCGATAGTGTGGCGTCACATAAATCGTGGCTTTAGGACGCTTCAAGCCTTGAAAGGGCCATGATAAAGGACTAAGGTTGCTGTTGCTGTTGTCGCGGGTTGATAAAGGCTTCTTCTGTGGTATGGTTCAACAGTACAACACGGCGCGGCGCGGCGCCTCTGATAAAGTCCTTCTTTCTTGCTGATATATTCACTTCTGTTCCATCGTGTTTTGGTGTTTTCAGATGTCTGTTTGTCTACGCGTTTGGTTGGGTTTTGTAGGTTAGGATAACAAGAAGTAGATGGACGGTGTGACAGCATTAACTGGGTTGCCCTAAGACCACCCTCTTACCCTTCGTCTTTGCGTCTCTGGTCTCTGCCACTCTGAACATGATAGTACTGGAATGTTCCCAGAGGAGGAAGACGCAGTATAAATAATAAGCTCGTATTCACAGCGAAACTACGTAAACTATGTATCTGAACTACTAATGTATCCACAACATTGTTTGAACATAGTCCAGTAAAGCCTCATTCCCACTCACTGTTTTGATATTTAATTTACTGTTTTTATTTAATATTATAATCTAGATTTCAGGTTTTTAGAATAGTCATTCCTTGACACATTCGTGTTTTAATTTAGTTGGAGCGCATGCATCTTTAGTAATATAAATTTTGACAGTTCGACAGAGGGACAAAATTGAAGGTGAAATAATTAAAATTGATGTTTTTATAATAACAATTAGTAATAGAAATTGTTTTTATTTCTTTATTTTTGACAAACTGTCATTAAACTTCTTTTAAATATAAATCCTACTGCATTTTGACAGACTGTCACATTTTGGAGGTTATAATATGATATAATTTTTCATAATTTAATATTTTTAATTTAAAACATTGGACCTTGTAAGGTTCTAAAAAAAACTAAGAAACTTAAAAAATAAATTAAATTAAAAATGGTATTGTGAATGACTACGCGTATTGTCATATGCTAAACAATTTACATTAAATACAAAATTAAATAAACGCAGTGAGTGGGAATGATACTTAAAACTGCATAAATATTGACTTCGAAATGAGATGTTTGTTGCTATATGTAACTTATAGAAGGAGACATTTTTTGTACCAATAACTAATTGAATTTTAATTTTGTGGTTCGGTGGACGAAACGAAAGACACAGCAGTCTGGCATCAAGCTTCATGTTAGATATTCATAACAGTTATAGTTAGTTTCAGACACTTTATATTTTAAGACTCGTATCTTTGGCTTTTGCAATACAATTCATTTTATTTTTAAACATTCTGAATCATTCTATTTTCGAGCTGAGACCACATTAATTCTAAATTTAACATTATATTCTAAATTTTTATTTCTAAGTTTATATATTTTTAAATTATATAAAATATAAAAATAAAAACTTACTAAACTGTATTCTACGGCTACTTACATTGTCTTTGTTATAAAAGATCGATAACAATAATCGCCGTTAGTGCATAAATATGCAGCCATCTAAGAAAAATCAAAATACCGTGGCAGATGATTCAATCAAAATTTATACAGACAGACCTGATCAACATAATACAAAAGGACTGCGCAAGAATATGATATTTTAGTTGTTTAAATGGCTTAAAACCTAGAGAAAAAATATTTTTCTTTTGAACTTGCGAGGCCCGAACTTTTTAACATATATGCGACCCTGCATGTATCCAAACGAAAGGAATGGGGTTGAGAATGCCATCGCCATCGGCACCGGGTAGCCAGTAGGGGGATGACTATAAGGGAAGTACGAGTATGTCTTCCAAAAGTCCAAAAACTGTGACATTTTCCGATGTTGAGTGATTTACAGCGGTGCCATTGTTTAAAAAAAATATTTTTGTTCAAAAATATATGTAGGTTACGTCATTGTAAATAGTTTGATGAATTTATTACTTTCTGAATAAATAAATGGTACTTGGAATAATAGAGAACTATTTCTATATGTTATAGGAAGACATGTAAAAAAATTCTTTTAAGTTTAGTTGTAGTCGCTTAGCCAGGCTAATAGTAACAGTTGAATAAGCAAACTAATGCTATAAATTATTAATACGGATTAAGTTCACTTATTCATGGGCGTCCGCAGTTATTTTGCTAAAGGAGAGCAACACTTTAGATCCAATTGTATCTTGTGTAAATTTGTCACAGACTCCATTCTATTTAATGTAAGACTGATACAAATCAATACAAAAAAAGCATATTTTCGATAATGTTTTCTGACGACACAGATAATATATAATTATTTCTATAATTACTACATGATAAAATAACATTTAAAGAATACTTTGTGAAATTTTCATAAATAAATATCAAGAAATGAGTTATTGACAGCAAATATCCGCAGACGTCACACGAAAAAAGTTTCATTGCGGTGTCCCTCATAACTAATCACTGGATTTTCTGAAATCAAAAAACCAAAATTATTTCATTAGTAGATAAGTTTCTGCAGGTAACCCTGTCGAGTTTTTTTTTCTTTTATTGATATTTCAATTTTTTATAGCAGTCAGAAATCAACATATCGATTTATTATAAAAAAAATCAGAAACTTTGTTATTTTAAAATACGTTAAAATTAAAGAAAAAATGCATTTATGCATTTGTTAATGTCAATGTTAGTAGTGAACACTAGTAACTTTCTATCTTTTACGAAATGAAAGTTATACAGTAGGGAAATGCCACTTTTTGTTCCAGTTTTTCCAAAATTACGGGTTTGCAGAAATTTTGTGGAAAAATCCGAGGACGCCAAAAGTCTTAGAATTTTTTTCTCTACGAAATAGGAAATTTTGAAAAACATTGACGGATCCGTTTTCGAGCTACCATACAAAATATAATACCAAATATATAAACAAGTCAGATACACCTGGAACATTATAATTTAGGATGCGGTACAGGTTTACAGAAATTAAGACATGGTTCACAAACCCACTTACTGAAGCAAATTAAATTTAAAAAAATCTTTGTTTTAGTTAGTCATCTTGTACACTATAAACAAAATATACTAACAAATATTTTAACCACTGCATATGTTTTCACGTCCACTTCTCATCTCTTCCACGTTCTATTCAATAAAGTCAACACGGTTAATGCCACTGACTTCATATTTATTTAAATAATTAATTAATTTCATTTACATCAAAGTTCATAATTCTCTTCATTAACAAATGGAAAGCGTACAGCTCGCGTAAATATTTTGAAATGTACTAAATGAACTAAACATTACCTACCATCGTTGCAGCACCGTGCCGTACCGACGTTGTAAGTAACTTGTAAAACGAACATGACACCGTAATCACCGTTTAGTACTTCCACGACCTACGCTCCACAATGAGACTTGTCGCGGCTATTTTGATATATCGATTTTATTAATATTACTGGATAGCTAACGGTGATTTTATTATATGTTTATATATAAATCTACGATATATAGTACCTGTTATTGAATAGTAAACTTAAAATTTTCCACAAATAATTCCAAAATATAAAATGAGTTCCCAAGCCCTTGAACACTTTCCCATACTTTCACTAGTAGGACTCTGTACCCAGCATTCATTTCCAAATGTCACTTGCAGTGCACTATCAGTAACTATTCGATAGTTCGAGTATTTTAAGCGCTTCGTTGAATGTCTTGTAATATATTTCTGACCCGGCCTGGATTCAAGTCAATACAGTATATTTTGTACAAACAGCAATGACCATTCGTTGAACGTCGGTCGTTCGACCATCCATCGCCTTATCGCGGGTCGTAAAGTCGAAAACCACCACCGATCGGGTTGAATTCGACCAAACCACACCACACCACACTCTGCACAGCGCCTCTATGCACTACGGTAGTCACTGGAACTAAAAGAACAGGAGACCTAACCTAGAATAGTATATAGTATTTAAAATCGTCACAGCTGAATTGTTATGCACTTGTAATAAAATAGTGTACTAAGATCTGATGTCCTAGCCACCCAGGGTATGTAAATAGGAAGAAATAAAGTGTAGGTGCATATGTTTTTAAAATGACGTTATAGTCAGTCTCCCATTATATAATGTTTGAGAAATTTACCGCATGTGTGATGGTGGCGCTGTGACTACTAACAAAACTACGATCACTGTTACAAACGGCCAATGCATAAATTACATGGAAATATTTACTTTTATGTAATAGGAATTCATTATTACAATTATCGTGTAATTAGAAACTAAAACAGAGAAGAATACCAAAGATCCTGATTAGAAACCTGCATTTCAAGTTGTTAATAGACACAGATATTGCAAAGTACCGCTTTTGAGTGACACACTGTGCCAAAATTGATTCGTAGGACTTTATTAATTTAGTAAATGGCATAAATCAACAGACTGGCGATTTATAACCTAACTTTTTGTAAACGCATGTTGATTATAAAGCTAATATTATTTAAATAATTATAATTCGAATACTTATACTTTTTTACTCAAATTCCTGGGACGTTAAATAGCCCACCCTGCTTTTATAGGTAATTCTACCCACGATGTACATATCTGTAAGTCTGGTGGTAGTACCTTCCTGCATATCTGTTGTAGAATACTCGTCGTTTTCGGGTTTTGAGGTCTCCAACGACATGCACAAGGAAATGGTCTGACCGTAATAATTCTTCCTAAAACTGATAGCATGACATTCGTAAAGTGAAATGTGTTTGAAGGAGCAGACCCGCAGACCGATCTGCGCAGGCGCCGCGCCGTTAAGATGTTCATGACGACGTTGTTCTAGAATCTAGACAGATGGCTTTCTTTGCTGAACGGCCAAATTGACTCCAACATTATTGGTTCTACTTATTGTTAACCTTATACGTTTAACATTTCAATATTTGTTTTTGTTTTCTACATTAATTTAAGTCATTTTTAGTAAATTGTAATATCTCAAACTCGATGAATTTTTAGGTTAGTTTTCTCTTAAATTTGTTGGCACCAGAGGGTGGACCTGCTCATGACTACAATGGTGGGAAACAATTTGAACATTTACTGTAATGTAAATAATGTAATAAATTTATAAAATAAATGAAAAATTGTTTGTACTATTTGTTTTAATTCATTCAACAATAAAAATTCTATTTTGGGTATTGTAAAAGTGATAACTATCAACTACAATTTATGAAATTTGGTTCTTGTTTAGAAATAGTATGCATTATTTTTTTTATTGCTAGTTTTCCTGGGGTATTAGACCATTTTGGAATCTTGAATAGTTGCGCCAATTTTTTAAAAAAACTTGCCATAGTAGGGTTCATACTTTTTTTTACACCACGATTAGTTAAAGTGGACTGAAAGTAAAAATCTTTAAAAATTTTAGGGAATAAAATAATTTGGATTGATTTTTGTGTAAAAACTACAGGCATTCTGGGATTTTTAATGGTTGTGGTGGATATCAGTTAGGTTGCCGATACAAAAAAAAATCAGAAATATTTGTAAAATTGTGGTCATGGAAGTTAAAAACATCAATGTGTTTCAATTTGCAAAAGATTTCAATTATTTTTTTGTAATTTCAAAACAAAATGAGATACATTTTTTTTTCTCGAGTAGGCATGGGCAGGTCCACCCTCTGGTGCCCGCTTATCGTTGAATTTAGGGACACGTTGTATATTGTTAGCATCATGTCATATGGAGCGTCAAGACACGCCTATAGCTATATTTTTTGGGTTTGTTGTTATTAAGTTAAATTAATTATTGCAGCAGTGTGGAAAACATATATGAGGACAGCCTTAAAATATATGAGGACACCAATAAAAGTTGCCAACATGTTAGGAGATAGTCGGTGATAGAACTTAGCTTGGGAAATATGCAACTAAAACAAAATTATAAAATATACATTTTTATAGAAGCAGTAGTAAGACTGTGTCGGTTCAGTTCACTTCTAAAATTGTATTCACTCAAGTTCTCCTGGTAAACCAGAATATTTATTCGAAAACTTATCTCTGCTATTATTTTTTACGACTTCCAGTTTTTGCAATGTAGTAAGTTGTCCTTATCTCATTCTGGAGATATCGATTGTACGTTATATAAATTTAAGGTACATTCTTATTTTTAATGCATGTCTACCAAATCTTTAGATATTTATCTTAGCAATGCAGATGAGATGATCAGATCTTAATACAACAGTAAATTGCTCTTTAAATTTACTTAAAACTGTTGACGTCACAAGTGTTATTTGTTTTGTCACCTGTCTTTTCAGGCAAGAATTTTTCAAATTATATTTTCTTTTTCTTATAAATAATAGTTTTAAAAATTGAATTTCGCTTGGGTATTACGTTAAATCCATGTAACATTTTACTTATATTAAATAAGTCGTTTATGTCAATTTTGTTAACGTAAGAATTTGAAATTTTGTGGTTATATTTTCATTTTTAATAACAAACAATTTTCTTATTTTGTTTTATTTTTATTGTGTTCATTCTGTCTTCAGATCACTTAAGAAAGCCAAATGCCGATAGCAGGCACGTTTCGTTCAACAGGCCGACCTTTTACTTCTTTGCTTTGTTTTTATCATCGTTGGCCGCTGCGCTTTACCATATTATCATTTACAGGGGCTGCATACCTTTAATCAATGTACTAAAAAACTAAATACAGAAAAGGTATATAAATATAATTTTCTATACAAGTTTATTTTCTTATATAAAAGTCAAATTTCTACATTAACTATTTATTTTATTTGAATTGTAAAGAGTAGACACACTCTTTACAATTCAAATAAAATAAATAGTTAATGTAGAAATTTATGTTTTTCGAAATATAGAATTGTAAGAAAATTTCTAGTTTTAAATGCTATTTTCTCTTCTCAATGACTATTTTAATTGTAAATATCATCCATAATATTTGACTTGTTAAAGAATAATTGGATATTTGAGGTCCTGATAGTCAACTTTATCAATACTGTTTCATAGAAAATAAATCATGGTCACAAGCCCAATAATTTACACAGTTATAGTTTTTTACAATTACATTTAGGTGTATAAGAATTTAAACATTACTTCGAAAAATAATTCGATTAATAATGTTTTAAACGACACAGTTAAGACGTTAAGTATAGACTGTCATACTTATAAAAAAATTCTGGATTTGATTTATCAAATATGTAACAATATAGATCAAGACTTTGACGCCATAAACCGTATAAATATTAAAATACACGTGCAAAATTCAATTTTTCTTATTGAAACGTACTTTACCAATAAGTTAAAAAGCAGACAGTGATGAGAAACAGAGAATGAGTTAAAATCGTCGTAAAATGATAGAAATAAAATAGTGTTTTAGTAATAATTTAGTAAAGATGATGCTATATGATTTTGTACCATGCTTTTACCATGATAACACTAACTCCTCCCTCATTTGGATGTAACTTAGTTTTCTCCTTAAGATGTTATGCGATAGAACTGCTATCTTTCCTTGTGTAAGTCTATAGCGTACTTAATATATAAAGTGATCAAAATATGGAAATAAATATCCATCTTATTCTTTAAACTATTGTCATTGTACCAAATACAGTTTTCTACCTAATCTCCCTCCTTTTGACTTGGTTTATGGGTGCCCTTTAAAAGATACTTTTTCTGCTTTACTAATCTTCCTTTTTTATTGTAGTAGAATTTATTTAAATAATAATTATTAAAGGTATTGTTAAGAAACATGATTTAATCGAATTTTGTGACACACTTATGTTTATGTTGACAATAATAAATTCTCTGACAACAATTACCGCAACGTTAGGTTTCGCATCCCTGTGAAAACATTTCCCATGCTTCCCCACTACGTCTGTTGTCTGGTTCCCTATGTTTCCTTCGGTTCGGTAACGTTACGATGCGATGCGATGCTAGAAAGTAAGTTGAGGGTGAGATTTGTTCAGTGGCCGTCTCATTCATAGATTTCCTTGGATCTTTACCCTCAAAACGTGGGGTCAAAACACTTCAAGTAAAAAGACTTTCTCTTAAGAAATTTTTAGCAATTGTTTAACTGTATTTTTAAAGGTATTTTTTTTTCTTTTATGGACAAAATTATAATACAACAAAATTTTATTTTTATGGTTATGTAATAACTATCTTTAAGGGATGGGGATATTTTATGATGCTCCGTTACTGTTATACAATGACAGTAAAAATATGTTGTTTGTGTTTGTTTGTTGTTCTCAGAACCGGAACCTGTTAGAAAACGACAGAATAAGTTACGTTTGTTGGGCTAGGTCATGTAATATGTATACTAAGTATGCAGGACTTTACTGTTGCCCACCGGTGGATGTAATAATTTCCTAAACGAGCGCTGGACCTTGAAATTTAGACAGTTTTTGTATAATTGAAATTCGTTTAGTGTAACAAAACTGAGCATTGATATGCGCTTTAAATAAATATTTTGAATGTGACGGAAAATAATGTATCTTTTCAGTTGGGCATTTATGGTTAAAGGCCCAACATACACTCGAATATATTGAACGACCATACTAAACTATCATCAATCAACAAGCAAGCGTCGTGAGCTTTGCATGTTAATTAAAACAATTGTTAAATAGAAATAATATAACTAATTTTTATATTTTATCCGTAAAGTCTGTGTGGAGGGGGGGGGGGGGGGGGTTGTACTGTTGTGATTGACTTACTTTAAATAGGCTTTTTTAAAGAATTTTTTTTTTTTTTTAGTTCTTACGGACAGCAATAGATTATGGACGACCCCTGTAAAAATATGTAAAAAATAATATAATATTTTGTTTTAATGAAAAACTAATAAGACAATAAGTATTCTATTTTGGTTTTTTCATCAGGGAATAATTAATTTTCCAGTGATTGTTACGGTGCAGATGGCTTCTGTAAACAATTTTCCAAAGTGTCCTTTTTTGTAACGTTTCTATCACTATTGCACTTCAATTATAGTCTACTTCATCAACTTTATTTTCATTTGTATTCAGACAGGTGGAGTGATTTTACTATTTGTAACCGACAAAATAGACACTTCATATGAACAACTGAGAGAAACTGAACTGTAAATGAACTCTTTCATGACAAACAAATCATACGTATCTTCAATATGATGGCAAAGTGGCTCCAAAATGTTTAACGGGTATAGTCCCTCGGTTCATGATCGCCAAGCCGAAGTTTGAGCCGATAAACGGATCAAGCATGTTGGTCAAGCCAGTTACTAATCTAACGTACTAGAGTGTGTATTAGGCCCTTTAGATTTTCGAGTATATTTTATCAGGAAAGGTAACTGCTCCATCGAATGTACCAAAGTATATTATTAACCCAAACACAACGTCTAATTTGCAAATATAAGTTCAAAAAATAATTAGATGGACAGATAATGACTTTCGTCTCCAAAATTGAATCCAGACGATTCGAAAAACCGTCCAAAACACTCGGAATGGTAGATAATTATTGGCTATTGAGCGATGAAACTCGTTGTAGAGCAATTTAGCTTTTTAATGTCGTTTTTAGGTCTGGAAACCGCAGAAGATGAAGACCGAAGAAGGTATTGCATTCCGCCGCCTGGTCCGCCGTCGTTAAATTACTTAAATAATTAAAATAAAAAAAGGATATAAGGAAAGTATAATACTCGTATATATACAAAAATATTTCATTGATTAGGGGCTTATTTTTATGTTATCAAATTATTTTAATTTGAAGTCATTAAAATTGGAACTATTTTAATTGTTTTTATGTATCTTTTATATTGAGCTGGTGCCGAATTTGAAACTACGCTGTGATTCTGATGGAGTTGCGAACCATGTCTTAATTTCTATAAGACGTGAGTAAACACTAAGCAGTATTTCCCGTTCCACTTGCTTGCTAGCGTTAAAAAAATAAGGATTGCGATACTTGATTAAATAGCTCTGTAGCAAAAGCTATGTATGTCTACAACCAAAATAAATTTTTCATAAAAGAAATATATTCTAAATGATAATGAACATTGTTTATTTATTAAGTTAGGTTATGGTATGAGAAAAAGTGTATACATGGCAGTCAAATATGAATTAAAATTAATTTTATTAAGGTGAAACGATACTTCGCCATTTTTTCTCGCGAAATATAGATAGCCATACTATACAGTAGGTTAAATATTATCAAAAAAGCCATGTTTTTTATGTTTAAATCGTTTTATGAAAGTAACTATAAACGCGAATCAAAATCTAATGCTGCAATTAGTTAGATGAATAATGTATCTATATTTTAAGGTTTAAGGGTTTGTCATAAATAAAGGTTATAAAATTTATGACAAACCCTTAGAAATGTTACCAGTCATATAAAAATTGGAATTTGACTAGAAAATATGGCAATATTAATTTTCAAAACTTATTTTTACGGTTCCAACTCATTAAAAGTTTGTGGAAGAATGCTTCAAATGTAGCTACGTTATTCATCTAACTAATTGCAGCTTTAGATTTTGATTCGCATTTATAGTTACTTATATAAAACGATTTAAACATAAAAAAACATGTTTCTTTTGATAATATTTAACCTGCTGTTTAGTATCGCCACCTATATTTCGCGAGTCAAAAATGGCCAAGTATCGTTTCATCTTAAGCTTATTTAACATAATTATATAATAAAATAAAATCCAAAAAAATAGCTCTTTCCGAATCATACAAAGCAATTTTTTCTGTCATCATTATCTTTAAGTTTTGCGTTATGTTAAACATTGCGCCGAAATGCTCAACAACGACCACTACGACCGAACTCTTCAGATGGGTCGTTGTGGGCTTGGCGTGAGCGAAATTAATGACGTAATTAGTGACGTTTCGAATATTTTGCTTAGCTTAGTTATTGGTTAGCTAAGTTGCTGTTTATTTTATATATCTTTTCTGTAAAGTCTTTCGAATCGGGATGGACGAGTCGTAGATTTCCCATGTGAGACATTTTTGTGCTTTATTAAACTTCAGTAAGTTAAGTATTCAGTAATTAAACAACTTCTACAAAAACATTAACATGAATTTCAACTTTAACTTTGTAAATTCCGCGTTTGCAATAATTCTTTTTTAAATTTAGTATAAATCACGACCAGACCAACACAATTTCCGCATCCAGCTCTGCAATTCATCAAAATAAACGTTGCTTATGATTACATAACCTCACTTTCGAACACATGTTGTAATACTCATTCAGTATTTAACATTCAACATTTGTTGAGTGTATTTGAGTTGATGGGTTGGCCGTTACTGCACACTGTGGCGCTGCCTGTTGGATTTACGAATGTTCTAGAACTTCAATGTTCTCCAATGTTCCATTGTTATGTTTTGTGTGTTTTCTGTCGCAAATATGTTATTCTCTTCACTCTTGCGCTTGTCGTGTTATATAGAGTTTCAGTGTGACAATGATAGCTGACTTTGTTTGATTGAAATATATGTTTAATTTTGTCTTTTCTGCGTGACTAGCGACATCTGTGATAACGTTTGTTTGATATATGACTACTAATAAATTCTTCACTTTTATGTTATGTTATGATCATTATATATCAGTTCATAGAGAAAATAATATTTTATAATTTTGATGTTTGATGAAACAAATGAAAAATGGTTTTAACTCTGTTTGGTAATCCACCATGATGGATCTGTGATCCGTATTTATGAATATGTAATGGAGAGTATGAATATGTAATGTTTATTTTATGTCAAAATTTTAAACAATTGTAATGCTACTGATTTGTGTTAATAACACATTGCTTTTATGGATTCAAATATATTTATTCTATTAAATAAACATTATTTATGACATATTCATAAAAATTATATTTAGTTTCATATATGTTGATACCATTCCAATACCAAACTGTAAGACAACATCAATTCTAAATTCAACATTATATTTTTGTTATTCCAAATTCATAATTTTTGAGGTTATATTCAAAATGGAATAAAACACGAAAATAAAAACTATATTGCTTTGATTAAGAAGAAAGCTACTCAAATTGTTTTTGTTATAACAAGATACATAACATTATTATTACTATCAAGGCTAAGATATGAATCTACGCTTTATTGGCACGAGGAGGTAAACAAAAAGATCCTTCCTCAACATTATTACCCAAAATTTTGGGCCAGAAGGGCTTACGAGACATAAACGGGACGAATTTTGCCACATTTTTGGTCAAGACTTGATAAAATTATACGCGGATTGGAATTTATAATATTCATCACTCCAAAATCGCTGATGTAGTAACTATATTTTTAAGATTACCTATCTAAATTGCTTAACAGAAGGTTGGGGAGGGGAGGGGGGGGGGGTCCTCCAGTTTTGCTGTCATGCGCCTTGTGCTGCAAGAATATGAGCTAATTAATAATCCTTTTTTTTTTCAAATAAATATTTTTGTAAAATGAAGTTCTTATTAAATAAGGTAAGCACTACGTAGCAACAAATTGAGAATGCTTAAGGAAAATACAAAAAAGTGGGAAACTTCTTATCAGAGCAACAGACAATTTGAAAAAGCCATCTTCAGACTACGAACAAGACATACGAGGTTGACGCATCAACACTTAATGAGTAAAACAACAGCTTCGCAGTACAGCAACTGTCAGATGCAAATAACAGTCCATCATCTACTAGTAACCTGCCCACAATATCAAACTCAACGAACAAAACACAGCATTTAAAAGACCTGGTTGCAGACAACCCAGAAGAATTTCAAAAAGTCCTCGAATTCCTAACTGATACAAAATTAAATAACTTCAGGCGAACATGACCTTGACGTAGAATTTGCCGCGTTTTAAAATAAAAAAGGGAACATATATTCTCATCTCTATTGACGGGGTTTTAAACCCCTGCAAATCTTCGGTACGTTTCTACTTTGACATTTATATTATACAAGTATTTTCACAATTTACAATACATATTTAGCGCCAACTTGATGTTAAGATAAGAGATAAATTAGTAATAAGTATGCTATACTAGAAAACGAAAGCATTTCTTCTCTCTGCTTGACTGTATTCGGCTAAAACCATTGTCTAAGTATCACTGACAATATAGTTGACATTCTATTTTAGTGTATATCCTTTCGAACACGATAGAGGCTGCTTTTATAACTGATACTTTGTGATTCACAGCTTTCCATCATCACAGGTTTATATTACCCCCAACCTAGCTTATCCCATCGAGTCACAACCAAAACAACAACTCAGCCTAGCAGTCAGGCAACCAGTCTGCCAGTCGGCTACATCAATGTGTGTTGCAACTAACACATTTTCGTCTGTTTCTGTCAGTGATTTGCCTTGTTATTTATTATAATTCCCGGTCGTATTGTCACGTGACCACTGTGGTCTGTGGCTCCACCGCGTTTGGTTTGAATTTAAATGTTATATTTTGAAGTTAAATTCATTTGACATATGTTCAATTGACCCCATGTTATTACACTTTATGACAAAAAGTTATACAAAAATGATCATGTCTGTCTGTGTATCATTTTGTAATTAAACTCGAATATCATTGTCTGGGTTATTAAACGATGGTTAATACGTTTCTCTTCATTAATAATTTTGTTTATACAACACTCAAAATAAATATTCTAGTCTGTCTTAAGCCAGTAGCGTATCTGTACCTGTAGTACCCTTATGATAAATATGCTCTAAGCTTTTTGACTTACAACACTTTGAAATAAATTATAACAATTCATTGCTCTATTGTTGCACTTAACATTTTTCCGGCGAAACAAAAAAAATAACTCTAAGGCGAACGATGGCTACGGCTATAATGATTTGTTTGCAGAAGCGGGAGGCTTCACGGTAACCAGCTGTCGTAGCTTACAAATTTTTTTTAATTTTAAGTCAGCACAGATTATAAAGGCCCCTGTTGCCACCCTCAGATCCTATTTTTTCCAGCTCGACCCTGCATAATTAAAGTGAGCCCAAGTATATTTATAACATGTAATCCATTCTGTAATTAGTTAATTTTATTTGTAATTAATATTTATAACACAAACTACAGTAAATGAAGGCAATAAATATTATAACAAATAATGTAACTTGATGCTTCACAGTTAAACCGCGCGGCGGGAGGAGAGAGGGAAGGATTGTTCATGATGTTGTACTCCTAGTTGAAGCCTGACAACGATGCACAATGTATATCATTTTAATCATCATAAAAAATATTTAATACTTTTCGTGTATACTCATCAAATGTAAATAAAGTTCAACAGTAATTTTGTTGATACAATTATCTAAATGAAGCAAAATATAGTGTGCCTTCTTTACACACGCAACTAAATGTATATACGCATCTCTGTCGCACTTGCATATAACAAACACAGGACACAGGTCACTTTTATTGAAAAATAAATATTTATTTATTAATACTAGAAGCGGATTAAGCTGCCTAAGTGATCCGAGCACTTCACATGAAAAGAGATCTTAGAGGCCCATAAATATATTTTATAAAAAATCGATTTAAGGCACATAAATATGGTTAATAAAAGATAGATTTAAGGCCCAAAAATATGATTCATCAAAGATCGATTTAAGACCCATAAATATGATTTATAAAAGATCGATTTCAGGCCCAGAAATATGATTCATAAAAGATCGATTTTTTAAGTCAGCACAGATTATAATATAAAGGCCGCTGAAAATGACCCATAAATATGATTTATAAAAGATCGATTTAACGCCCTTAATTATGATTTATAAAAGATCGATTTAAGTCCCAAAAATATGATTCATAAAAGATCGATTTAAGGCCCATAAATATGGTATATAAAAGATCGATTAAGGGCCCATAAATATGATTTATAAAAGATCGATTTTAAGCCTATAAATATGAGTTATTAAACATCGATTTAAGGCCCATAAATATGATTTATAAAAGATCGATTAAGGCCCATAACTATGATTTATAAAAGATCGATTTAAGGCCCGTAAATATGATTTATAAAAGATAGATTTACAGCCCATAAATATGATTTATAAAAACTCAATTTAAGGCCCATAAATATGATTTATAAAAGATCGATTTAAGGCCCATAAATATGATTTATAAAAGATAGATTTACAGCCCATAAATATGATTTATAAAAACTCAATTTAAGGCCCATAACTATGATTTATAAAAGATCGATTTAAGATCCATAACTATGATTTATAAAAGATAGATTTACAGCCCATAAATATGATTTATAAAAGATCAATTTAAGGCCCATAAATATGATTTATAAGAGATCGATTTAAGGCCCATAATTATCAATTATAAAAGATCGATGATAACAATGTTTTTTACTAAACGTGAGCTTATCCTTATGCTTTACAAAAGAGTTTACACGAAGTGAATGAATCAATTTCCATTTTCTATTAATTTAATTATTGCTGTTATCATAGCATTCCTAATGATGACTAGCCCTTAAATTTTTGTTACAATACGAAAGAGCTATTATCGACATCTCTTTCACATACATTACAGTATTGATTATCTATCTCTATCTAACTTATAGTGGAGGTGTAATTTACAGCTACATGTATTTTGTCCCCGGTAAAAAGCTATTAAATGAATAGTGAAGTACTACACACATGTTACTTGAATCACTGATCAAACGTGCGGGGATTTATTCACGTGCTGTTTGTTTACATGTGTGTGTGTGTATATATTGTATACATAGTATGTACCCAGTAGTGCAGCTCATCAGCTCATCAGTGTTTTATAGAATAATTAAAAAATAGCTCACGTCAAATGATTAGAGTAATGAATTAAGAGATAACGAACTATTTGTTGTTGGTATTAGTGTTTGGTATTACCTGTTAACAGGCAAACAGTTAAATAGTTCAACAGTGATTGATAAAATGTATATACATTATTTTTATAGAATAATTTTATACTGTTTACAATTTTAATTCATTTTTTTTTTACCGAATGTTAATACGCATTAAAGAACTTGCTTATGTAAATTGCAAACTAATTTTTTTTTTATATATAGTCAACGCCGAACCCTTGTAATTTCAACTATATCTGTAGCTTAGTTTTAAAAGGCTAATGCCATTTCTTCTTCACAAACAATTAAATTTTTTAAAACTTGAAATTCATAATCAAATTCAATACAAACATATTTATGCTTTAGTCAAAATTGAAACAGACCTTATGTTAAAATAAGGATAATTTTGGGTAAGAACTTTTAATGCGATTCTTTCAAATTTTCATCCCAGGTCCAAAATTAGAATTTTGACATTGGCACTTTTAGCTTTAGCTTATATAAAAGCAATTGGAAGAGCTGTTGAAATCTCTTGCCTATTTTTGGTGCAGTATGCGAAAAGGAACAGAGAAGCATAAGAACAAATATGTAAATAGCAGATATCGAGAAACCTTACATTGTGTCAGAAATTAGAAGAAAATGACACGAATGGTTATGATATGTAGAAAAAGTGGACCGAGATAAAACGGTTAAGAAAGTTCTGGAAGATTACAAGAATGAAAGGAAGAGTAAGTTGAGAAAGACTTAACGAAAATAAATTGGAAGAAAAACGCGACCGATAAGTAGGTTTGGGGGACAGTCTAAAAGGAAACCAATGATGATGACGATGATGAATAAAATAATATAACAATAATAATTATTAGGGATAATTTTACGACTGTCTTAGATTATTACTCAGCGGTTTTGATAACACTTGAAAGTTTTGTGTAATAAAACAAATTAAAAAATTCGTAGGTAAAATTGGTATAAAAATTTAATGTCAAAATTTAACGTTACTAACGTCTTATATTTGACTGATATGTGGTGTAAGTGCTAATTGTCAACACCACTAATAATTTATCATAATTAATTATTATTTCTTATTTAAAACATGCATTGTATATAGTAACTGAAACATCATTTATATTTTATACAAAATGTATATAAGAAAGTTGAACATTTTTACTAACATTTTCTAATTCTATTTTTCAATTTGTGTTTCTTTTTAAAGGCCAATACGTTATTGGTGTGTTATTTAGTCCCAGTGGCGAACAATTCAGTTGCATATTTATGTGGCGGGTTCGCCTGGTTTGATGCAACAAACATAACATGAAACACATTTACTGCTAGAACACTTTATCGAATCCAGTATCCAACATATATACTGACGCAAACAGAAATAAAGACTTGTTGACTAAAATATTTGTACTACAATATAAAAACAACATGACACAACAGTTCTTGTAACTAAATAATTGAAAAGACATAAACTTCAAAGGGGCCTTTCGAAATGTGCTATGTTTTTGTTGTAGATTTAACGAAATAATACGAACATTAAATTGAGTATGTACATACATAATCGTAAACTGATTAGATAGTGTGTAGTTCACATATATGAAGCCACGTAACCATAAAAACTACCAACATTGTAGGAAGGAATCGGTGATAGGTAGGGCTTCACACAAGCACGAGACTTTTCTCGTTTCGTCTTGCTTCTCGTCTCGTAAAAGTGAGACGATACTGCTGAGCGAGAAAATTGTTAGAAAAATGAACTAACAGCAACATAAACGTTCAACCTTTTTTTATTACAAAAAAGGTTAGGTCGTACATTTACGAAATATTAAATCTGGTAAACAAACATCTGTTAAATATTTTATTTTATAATTTTGTCTTTTACAACATTTTGTAGCCGAACAGAAACGAATGTTTTAAGGGGAAAAAATGTTTGAAGACATTTAACTGTCGTTGAGTGTAGGTGTTAGTAGTGTCAACCGAGATTAGATGAAAAAAATTAAGCGAAATTGAAAAAGTTGGTCAACTGTGTATGAAAAAAATTCTTATAAGTTTAAATTTTCTTTAAAATTTAATACAATTAATGATGAGAAAAAAGCGATATGCTTAGTGTGTGAAAAATTTAGAATAAAAAAATAATTAGCCGCAATAATATAATGAATTACTTTGTTTAGGACTTTCTTAGGAGCAAGTTGTCACAATAACGAGATTTGACGAGACGAATCGAGACAAACGATTACGAGGCGAGATTTTTGTAACTCTCGCCTTATCTCGTCTCGTGTGAAGCCCTAGTGATAGGACTAGAAATATGATCAAGTTCTACGGCAGCTAAGTAGTTTTTTTCTTTCACGTAAAATTTTATTGTATCAAGTCATAATTATCTTCCTGCGGGGCCTTCATGGTACTGGGCACGCGCCCCCCTCTTAATACACCTTCCGTCACTGGTTTAATAGTCCAGTCGTGTCAAATTGAATCCGAATCTAGCCCGTCGCGGTGCCCGTTGTCTCCCTTGCACACTCACTGCATTATTGCATGGTACGTCTCATATTTACAACGGTCATAACAGGCACATGGCTTGCACCATTATTTTCCTAATAATATTAGGGACGTACTTCTGCATATACTATATACAATATATCTATACACATATCATATATAAAATGTTACATAGATATAGATGTGCATATAAAAGCCAATGCCAGCAGTACGATTGTATTGTAGCAGTATTTAACCATGTGTGTCATATGTAACGTATGTCGTTTATTAGTTTTTATGCAATTATTTTGAAATTTAATGTTACAATCATTGTGACAGGTTCAAAAACATTTCACATATTTATGATAGAACTGAATTGACAACATGTGCGATTTATATGATAATTGCATTTTGTGTTTGTAGAATGTAATGTGCTTTTTGCTATACTCGTACGTTGATATTCAGGCATTCTACTTTTGGTTTATCGTATGCAGATAAATTGCATTATTAACTTCAACAACTAAAACGTTAATGGGTCTATGTCTATGTCTATGGCGATGCTATTTATTGTTGATAATTTGTGTTCAATATTTTATTTTCTTGTTCGTAGTATATGCTCGTAAACTGCTAGACTTAAATAAGGTGCTCTCACACTGGAACTTAATGTATTGGAGTTTTTTCGCGTTAACAAACTTTAACATCAAATCAAAATAATACTGTAGTGTTTATCATTACACAACTGTATCGCAGAAAATTTTATATATCTTTTCTTGTTCGATTTTCTTCCCCTTCCGAACTACTGACCAAGATCTTGCAATGGAATAATTTGCAGCACCTTCTCCCATACTGTACAGACATATCTCCCCAGATCTCTTGAATTCGTACGCAGGAAGAGGAAAAACGAACAAAAAATTAATAACATTATTACTTTACTAGCTTAACAGACGTTGTCCTGTACAAATTTAAATACATTTTTTCACAATTCCACTAAAAATAAACTACACTATTACCTTGATTCACAATTTGACAATTACCCCCCCCCCTCCCCCTGTCCTCATAAAACCTTTCAATAAATACAAATTTCTTTTATTTTCTCTCTAGGTTATTTATACTTATCACGAAATTATCTTTTTATATATTTTTAATATTATTTTTAATGTTTTTACCATTTGGCACTACATTCTTGTGCGTTAACTCATTTATTTACATATCATTATGCTTAATTCAATTTTGATCCTTATTATATTTAAACATTCGCACTCCTTCTAAAAGAAAAAAAATATCCTTATAAAAATAAAAACAAAACTGCTACTGCTATTGCTTCGCTCCTCCTGCTACTTCGCTCCTTCTTCCTTCTCTGTCCTCCCTCCTTTTCTCTATCTCCGCCATCCACCTCCTCCCTTTAATAAGTGCCCAATATTCTTTTCGCTTATTACTTTTTCACGAAATTATCTTTTTATATATATTTTTATACTGCATGTTACGTCACAACGCTTCTGACTCCTCTCACCTCACCTTGTCAACATTTCTGGACCCAATCCCCACCCCCCTTGCGTATGACTTAATTTATGGATGGCCTTTTAAAAAGAATAATCATTTTTGATAGTTAATTTTTAAGTATTATTTTATTTTACCATATGGTTCACAACCCAATAGGATTACAATAAACGGCTTACGTAATTTCGACTTCAACAACAACAATTATTCGTTAAAATAAAAATAAATTGTTTTACCAAATTATATCATTAAATACCAGCTGAAAACACCGAATACCAATCCAATGAAGAAGTTGCATTGGCGATCCCCAACACCACGCTGAGGCTGTATTTATTTATTTAAAAAACATCTAAATGATTCAAATGAGTCATCCGTACAAAAATAACCTGTAATAAACCTATCAACAAGAGGCTTTTACGTCACGGATTCCCATTGTTCTCTGAGGTAATCATCAGGCAACATCTCGTCTGGATCCCTGCTCTGGGTCCACGCTTGTATGCGGTTGTACGGAAGGCAGTTGTCGATGTCCAGCCTCCAGGTCCACAGACCATACGCTGCGAACGTTACGGATGAGTTATCAACAAGACCGCGGAAAGAACTGAGAGATTCCTAGTCGCTCTTATCAGAAATAGAAGATAATACTAAAACGTATTCAAATTAGATAAACGCATGGAAAGGTTATGCTGATAAGATGGTAATTAGATCGTGTCTGACGGGAGTTACTCTTAGGAGATATAGTGGTTTGCTTTTAGAATGTTTAAACCCATACTAAGGCTCGGATTAACCTTTTTGTAAGCTTGGCGTAATGGCAAAAGAATCAATTGTATCCAGTTATAATTCTTTTGCCACCATCAAACATTTTTTATACATCTTTTATAATTTATAATTCAATTTTACAAATTTCTAAATATTAATAATTCACTAATTCATTTTGAATCACTTAACAAAAATTTAGTATTAACAGGAAAAGTTTTAATCACATCTAATATATCACTATTCAATTTTGATCTTTCTAAACTATAATTTATGCATTCAAATATAATATGAGCCAAAGTTCCTTCTTCACCACATTGACATCTATCATCAGATTTAATATTAATTTTGTACAGGTGAGCTGGAGTTTTGCAATGATTACTTTTGATTCTAGTGCAATTCTGAACCTGTCTAGACCTTATTTTACTGCCTTCCTATGTGGTTAGGCACATTCACACTTCCACCTTTCGGGTTTGGCTTGAATCTAGGTCAATCGCATCTTATAAAATTCATTATATAACACTCATTAAAGTTACATCTCGTCTTGCATTGTATACAGTTCTATATTTGTTAATACATAATGTTATACCAATATTATAAACGGCTTTTAATTTGTAATTAGCAAATCCTAATTATTTCTGATAATCGCTTCGCCGAAATCAATTGTATCTACTACATTGAAATCAATTGTATCTATTCTTGTAAAACTACAATTCAAATTTTTAATTGATATATCTCCGTCAACATTTAGAAATTTATTATAATAACAACGCCAATATACATTTATTAACATCAATTTCAATCAACAAGCCCATTGCCTTCCGTCAAGACAAATGACTTTTTGTGATCTATTGACCTTTTTGACCTATTGACTTTCACGAATGATATTAATTCTACTAATCATAATTGCACTTTGCCAAGAAAAGTCTGACTAAACATTGTCTCCAGTGCATACGTACAAACAAAATGGGCCTGATTGATTGACACTATTAAAAATTATGTAAATTGCTTTTGGATGTTTTTACATTATTCTTTCTCTTAGAACCAAAATAAGAGAACATATTAGGCTAGTTAATAATTAAATTAATAATTTATTATTTTGAGATCGGTTTACAGTATTTAATGGGGGCGTCGAGATGTTTATGTTTCAAACAATGAGATGTTAATCTACTCTGATTTTAGATAAGCTACTAGATATAAATTAAGTATTTTCAAATTCTCATCTAGTTGGATATTCTTCTTCATTCAAGAATCTAACGTTACGGTATTATTTTCTACTTAGTTCTAGTAAAACGTACTTTATATTTTCTAAATCATCTACTCTAATAAATAAATCTTATCTTACCAAACCAACATTTTCGTTTTACGTTTTTGTGTTCCATTTCCACCTCAAAAAGGCCTCTTAAATGTTGATTACAGACAAAACTGATCGCCGTGGCATGCTTTGGTGGTGTGGTATTAAACTCTACTGAAAATAAAGATAAAACTTTATAACTTTGACTGTCCAACTTAAGATTTATATTGTCAATCATTCCAAATTTATTACTTTATCTGTTCCTTTTGTTTTATGGTTTTCGTTGCTCTGCTCTGCTCTGGTTCAGTGCTGCCATCTCATGACGGTGTTTGTTATTAGTGTTCTTGTTTCATACTATCAGTATCACCCACGACTTGTCAAATCATTCAGATAAGTTTTGGTTTCATATTCCTTTGTTGTTTAGTCCTGATTTTCCTTATTTCCTAGTATTAACTTACATCAAGATTCTACATATTTTATATATTAAGAAATATTTAAAGTTCTTGCAGTGACTTAACCGTATCATTGTTTAAAACTCTTTAAAGACACAAAAAATTAAATGAACCGATGTATTCCTTTCCAGAATAAGTTAATTAATTGAAATTATTTACTTATTTATTTTTTACCTTTACGTTTATAAATAACACACTGACGTTTAAAAGAACACGTTGAACTATATTTGCAATACAACTTCAAGTACATGTAGAAAACCGTGCGACCTGCCATCTAGCGGTAACAATAAAAGTCATAATAGTTTTAAATGTTGAAATGTCAACACGTACAGTGATTTTTTAATTTACTTTTATATTAATAAAAGTGCATTACAAAATGTAAAAAGTGGTTCAATTGATTATTAATAATCACTAGTTTAATTTAGACTATTTACTGCACTTCAAAACAAGTTTTTATAGTTGTACAAATATGTGTTATTGCCATGTATCAAGTGACAGCTACAGTGTTGGTCTAATGTTTGACTTAATAATTTTGCATTGTAATTTGCCTAAAGTTAAACTGTGATGTATTTATTAGTTAGTGATTATAGTGAAAGTGATATTTTTCTTAACAATTAATTGTATAAACATAACCCCAAACTAGACAGTGTAGTGCTAACTGATGTATAAGATAACGACCATGGTCACTCTGTCATTTATCGGATGTATAAACAGGTTAGAACTTGTAAATATTTGCATGTTGTCAAACTCAAACTCACTATACATTTTCTTCTTTATAATAAACGTACGACAGTAAGATTTTTTTAACAAAACTTTGTTTTACCATCGTTATGTCATATACATAGTGTACAATACAACAACTACGCATATAAAACCATTTTAAAGCTACCTTTATTTGCCCTATTTTACATTTATAATGATGGTTATTGACTGTACTAAGTTCACCATAATGTCCGCCACACACAAACTATATTAAATCAAAATATAAACTGATTTAAATATTTATAACATACAAACTATTGTTCGTCAGTTTTTACTGTCCATATAGAGTCGTGCACAGTGCGGGAGGATCAACTCCAGCACTCTGCACTAGCACTTGGTTTTATGGTTGCAAAAAATGCATCCACACAGTGGCGAATTAGATCAGTTGCCTTTTTAGTTTTTATTTACTATTGTTGTCGATGTGTTAAGTGATTGAAATATTAAGTATAGGAACACAATATTATTATTGTCTTAAGAAAATCGTGTCCTTGAGTGCTCATATATACTTCAGAAATAAAATACTAATTGACAATTAACTTAATGAAAAATCCTTTAACCATATTAGTGTATATGTTGCATAGAAAGCATTATAGTACATAAATTACCCTTATATTTATTGAATTCTTTTTATAAATTACATTTTTTTGTATCTTGGCTCTTGTCTTACGGTGCCCGATGTAACCGTCTTCACCACCTGTTTATAAATCCGCCACTGGATTCACTAAAGCAAGTAGTCGACCGATTTAATGGAGGTTAGCGATTCAGTTGGTCTGTTTAGTCAGTTTCATGCCTGAATGTTTTTAAAACTGTCATATTGTTTTCACAATCGAAAAAGCCACATTATCTTTAATCTAAAAATACGAGTATAGCTTATATGCAGTAAACTACAAGCGCGGACTCGACACGGCGCGGGCATGGGCACGGGCACGCACTTATGTCACTTTATGTCAATGTGACATAAATACATAATAAACATTGTATCCTTATGCGTTGCTCATGGAATATTTAGTGTGGTCATTCGTAACATTTGTTGTGGCCATATCCATTTGTGGTTGCCTCCCATGTTGCTTCAATAGCCTGCCCTAGCTACTAGGTTGGTTTTCCTGACTTGCATGGGTGCGTTTTGTCCCACTCCTTGTAAATAGAACATGTGTGAACCTGTAGTAATGGATTACAATCGCACTGGTCCATTCGTGGATAAGAATCATCAGGAATCGATTGCGATTTCTCGGAATTAGTAAAAATGTAGATTAGTAGTTCTTATTTGGTACTCGATTCGAAAGATGACGTCACATACATTTTTTAATGAGAGGTGGTGTTATATTTTAAAAACTATTATGTATTTTTATTTATATTAATTTTTATTATATAAATATTTTATAATAACTATTATATACCAGTTAAAAGGAAGAGATTATTATATGTTACATCCAAATTTAAGTAAGAAAAGATGGTTTAGAAATGAGTCCTGCAAATATATTCAGAATCAAAAGTAATCATTGTAAAACTCCAGCTCACCTGTACAAAATTAATATTAAATCCGACGACAGATGTCAATGTGGTGAAGAAAGAACTTTGGATCATATTATATTTAAAGGCATAAATTTTAGTTCAGAAAGATCAAAATTCAATAGTGAAATATTAGATGTTATTAAAACTTTTCCTGTTAATACTAAATTTTTGTTGAGTGATTCAAAATTAATTAGTGAATTATTTAAATATTTAGAAATTTGAAAAATATAATTATAAAATGTTAAATATGTATAAAAAATGTTAGATGGTGTCTATAACGAATAAAAATCAATGCCAAATAAATAAATAATAACTATTATATAATAATATATATACATATATATGTTAAACATTTCAAATTGTATTGTTATATAAATACATAGAATATAAATTTAAGTCTATTCGATCAAATACACTCTAATGTGCTCAACATACATACATACATATGTTTCTTTTAAAAATAAAGTCAAACTATTCATTAATTTCAAGAGATAACAAAACATCAATAAATCTAACCCTACTTTCTTTATTCCTAACACTTCCATAATAAACTATGCGATATCGACGTTAATCGTTTGTTTTAATTTAGACAGCATAGTGTTACAACACCCACAACACTTTCTTTCCTTCTACTAAATTATTATCTTTATGTTCTCTTTGTTCCACTGATCGGAACAGACGCTTACCACAATGCAGCGCAACGCAAAGTAGCGTCTGTTGTTTACTATTCAGTGTCACAAATTCTTCTTGCCCGACGCGACGCAGAGACACATTTAGTTTTGATTTGATTGGACTTTATAACCCGTGTAGTTTAATTCAAGAAGCCTGTTTGTTTTAGTACACACTTTGTTACTGTCTACAGTTTTGCTAATGTCAATATTTTAGTAGGAGTATTATTTTTATACTCTCCTTGTCTAGTAACATACTCGTACGTACGCTAGCTCTTATACTTATTTAGTTTCAAACAATGTTTAAAAAATGTTATGTAAAACTTCTAATTTATTAACGAATTTTTTTTATATAGTTCTGCAGACTTGTACTTAAATCTGGTCCTGTACTTCTAAATATTGGATATTGTTTAAAGTGTAGCCTTATTATAAAAACTCTTAGTTTTCCACCTCAGACAAAATCGGCGCGTCAAAAACTTTCCTCAATATCTCCTTACTAGTGCGTCTTACGATAAAAAAAGTTATAATCAATCTTAAAGAGGGCAAAATTCATACAACATTTGTGTAGTAATTTTTATTGTATGTCTAACAGGTACAAAGGTGTAGCTCTGCAAAATAGAGCACTTCACTGTCAATTTTAAAAACTCGCGACATTTAAAAAAAAGCATCAATTAGTAGGAGGGTCGCGGGGGTGTGCAGATTGGTAGTAGTAGCAAATATAGTAGACAAAGTGTAGTAGATTTTATTATTTATTGCCTGTACATTAGTAACTTATTTTCACACATTAAAAACGTTATTATTAAACGTTAACATACAATTTTATGTAAATTTTACATTACTAATCATGTGATATATTATTAGTTATTTTATTGAAAAAAAATTGTGTAATATTTACGTTTTATAAAAATATAAATAATTTCCAACAGATGTACGTATTAATTTTGTTGTATCATGAGTATAAAAGTTCCACTTCAAAAATTTAATGGATGTTCGAAAGCAAACTATATGTATAAAAGAAAAATATATTATTATCATTTTTTATATCTTTCTGCATTGTGTAACTTAATAATTTTTACTTTAATTTCATTGAAATGTATTTTTGATAATTGAAGAAATAACTTCAACATTTATTTATCAAACAAAAATACAAGCTGCATCAATAAAATAAAGAAATGGTTAAAATATAAACATAAAAGAATATTTGGTGAGTGAAATAGTTCATTAACTGGTATTTGTTGATAATTTAGTTTGTTCATGATTATTATCACTGTTATATCCGTTGATATTCCGTCTTACAAAGGTAAAGTACAAATTAAGGAACATGAAACATGTAATTTAGTTATTTTAAAGAAGGTAAATGTGTGCAATTTCAATACGTATAATGATATAAAATACAACATGTTGAAAGGACTGGGTGCATAAAATAACTAAAAACAATAAAAATAATTTGACTTTAGCCACAGCCGTTATTTGGGAACAGCCAACATCGAACAGCGAACATTCTGACACTGAAAGGCACAACGACGCTCCTCACTTTCCGCCACGGTTTGAAGTCACCACAAATTAGGAACTATATCGATGCATTGCATTTAGGAATAACTTAAACCGGTTTTTTGAAGTATTTATTACGATCTTAAGCGACCAACATTGTGCATAATGGTATAAAATATACAAAAACAAAAATAAATGTTTTATAAAAGTGCATATGCGGTATATAAAACTAGTGCTGTTCATAGTATGGTTGTATATGATATCGATATCTTTGGTCAAGTCCCGATAATATTTCGATATTCAATATACATAATTCTTTAACAAACGATATTAGAGATTGTCGTAATAGTACCTGGAGTAGTAGTTATGCTAGCATCAAGAGACTACACACTAGAGACTTAAGACAATTTAGTGTTTGTCTAGAAAGAAAGACAAAAGACTATATGAAGACATTAAATAAACAGAGACATTACTAATGTATTGTTAGTACCAATTTTATCTTAAGACAGACTCATATTTTCTTATAGCATGTACCAAACAGTGTACAACTTCAATAAAATAAAATAAGGGAAAAAGAAACTGTAAATGACATGTAGAAAATGCAACACCTTCATTAGCAATACAGTCCCAAAACTTATTGAAATCATTAATATTAATTAACAATATAATTTTCTCGTGCACTCATTTTTCGTTCTACACTTGCACTTTATACAGTGTTAACAAAAAGTGATCTCGAACATCATTGATTATTGTTGCGTATCCACCACTACTTTACACACAAAAAACAATAAAAGCAAACAAAACGATGGAAAAACTCAGCGGCGCGGCGGCTATATTTGGAAGTCAGATTAAACATTATGCAGAATCGTTTTAATAAGTTCATTAAGTAATTAAGTAAACAAAAATGGAGTTTATTTTGTCTTGTCTTGTTTTGTCGGTAATATTTAATGAAGATTATTTACAATTATTATTTCAGTTAAATAATTTTAAATTATATTTGTAAAGTATTTCGAGTAATCAACTATTTTTTTTTTATAAAAAGTAAATATTTTTAATTGATCATTTTCGTATTGAAATTACCAAGAATAAAAGGTATTAATGTAATTTAACAAATAATCAAAATAATTAGTTGTTTGTTAATGGCAATTAGTAAAGCTATAATGCCCTATATCATATATATCGTATTATATCATGTATACAATGTAAGTGTTATGTTAAGTCAAGCGAACGTTTAGGACGCAACATTGGCGCTGCTCCTGGTGATGTTCAGTACTTTTTTTTATGGCAAAGCAGGATGTAATGCTTGTAAATGATATTGCAATGCACCAGAGCAGATACAGATACTCCTGGTACAGTATATACATCAAAAGCGAGTTGTACAATTCATTAGACGACGGTTGTTTCCAATGTGTCCCCCTTGTCCTTGTCCTTATAGTCCTGGGTACCTTGGGGGGTTCAAGGGGGAAGAACTCCTGACGAAGATCTTACAGTACAAAGCTGTACTAGGGACATTTATACCCGTTCGTATATTGCTCACTGTCAGTCTTTCTGTCTTGTCACATGTCACGCTGTCACACTGACTCAGACAGCCTATTCCAACGTATTCGTATGTATACATTGGTACACGTGTGTGTTACCTTATGCCAGAGGTGCTAAACTTATATCTAATGTAATGTGTTTGAAACTTGGATACATATGGTTATTTTTATTGGAGAGGTGTGTGTCTGTGCTTACTTCTGTCATCGTTTTACGCCGTTTTGTTCCTTTACATTAATTCACTAGCGACAACACTTTTGTATCATTGATATGCATTGCAAGCATTGCTCTTGAAGCACTAATCATACTGTTAATATAAAAACCGTAGCTGTCTCTGCATACGCCTTTTGTCCTACTTTCCTTTCGTTCTCCGAAGCTGCGCCATATTTTTTGGTTTGCTTATTACTAAGTTTATTTTATTATGTCTTTACAGAAAGTACGCTGTAAAAAAATTGGTCGAAAAGGTATTAGGCCGATATTAAATAATCCAAATATTTTAACAAAAGATCGAACTTTTTTCCTCATAGATGGAATTAAAATAAAGCTTTAAACGTTTATAAAAGTGAAGCACCCCTGTCGGATGGCTTACAACACAAATAAACAATACTACACTTCCACCTAGTCTACTACTTCTTGTGTTTTTATTTTTTCATTTACAGGACAACTTTAGTGCGCAGTTTCACAAGTACAACTTTATTATTTCATTTAAAATATATTTATTTATTTATCGATTTCATATTTATTTATGATAGTACGAGTATAATCATTATATTTTTATGTATGTGTCCTTGCCAAGACAACATATGATGACAGCGAGATATGTCTTTGATAAATTTATTTAATTACATTTCTAAATGTCCGACAGTCTATAATTTTTATAAAAATGTATTTTTCTTTTTCGTATTTTTAAGTTTCAAACAAGGAAAAATAATTTCGATTGCTTATTTCTTGTGAAACAAGCGGCAAAATTGAAATTCAAATTTGATATAGCTATACTTCCGTAATCATTTGTATATTTAAAATAATAAAAACACCAATATACATATATTAACATTTATTTCAATCGCCAAAAAAAAGAGTTCACTTGTTTAGCAGATTTTCTTTTATTTTTAATATGAGCTAAGGTAACTTAGTCGTGTTTTGTTCTTCACTGACAGTGTAAGAAATAAAACAACATAAAAACTTACTTTCATAGTCAATATTTATATCATTTCGAGAGTACCTTAAGTTTAGTGGGTTCAACACTTCATCAATCTGCAAGGAATGCGTCAGTTAAAATACAAACAGAAATTCGTGAAACGTTTACACTGTTAAGACCTAAGATACCAACAAGAGATTCTGAATTCACGAGTCAAAAGTCGTAACGGTTGATTCCTCTCGCCACGCAGACGCGAACAGGACGAGAACGTGAACACGAACGCGTCCACCAAGCAGTTAGACACTCCGGACAGTTTAAACGCTTAATTATGTTGCAAAGTGTCATCTCAAATGTTTGCCAAACAAGCATCATGCATCCATGACCGACGCCGGCAACGATACCGACATCGGCATCGCACAAATATTTCAGTGCGTTCATCTAACTAAACTGTATCACAAATTACTGACTTGTCATAAGAATTGTTTATTTATAAATGAATGCATTAACATTCAAACATGCAAGATGCTTTCAGTATTGCAACTTGCACTTAAACTACATAACATCGAATGTATGACGTACAAATCGATTCTACATGTAGATCATCATTTCGTACTATGAGATAAATATATCTCGGACGAGAACTGGCAATTACGTTTCTTTGAAATAAACGGTTAAAAAAAAATGTTGATTTCGTTTTTCGATTACTGTGAAAAGTAGTAACTCTACAATTGAAATAAATTAAATCAAAATGCATTGAAAATCTATTTACAAGTATATTTGTTCAAAATATGAATTCATCCTGGTGTTGATGTAAACAGTCTTCTTCCGAGTGTACCATTAAGTCTTTTCGCCGGACGCCAGTACATATATAAACAGCGTCCACCACCGTTTACCATCCAACTAATGACGTCACCAAGAGAAACATATCAATCCGCTCTCAATTTATTTCCTCCGCAGATTAAGTAAGTACAAGTCAACATTTGACAGGATTGGTTGACCAGAACATCTTTCAAGGAAGACAAGAAGAATCATTCCATTCAGATTAAGTTGACTATGTATTTAATATAAGGCTGGGTGCACACGGCATTGTACTGCACGTTTTTTTTAAGTATAAATATTATCGAATATAAATAGTGGCGCATACATTTTACTAAAAATATTTCACCACTTCTATTAATTACGTCACATGCGTAGGGAGAGGAGGGGGTCCTTAAAAGGTGACAAAACGTAACAAGAGGGAAGGGGAGTCACAAATTTTGTGACGCCACATCTAATAAAATAGTCTTCCAAAAAAAAAGTAGAAATTGAAATCAAATGTTTTTTTTTTCAAATATGTGACATCATAACACGGGGATCTGCAATTTGTGACGTGATAATAAGGACGGGGAGTGGAGGGAGGTTAAAGAACCCTGAAAATTTTGTAATAGCTACCTCCTTAGTAAGAACAATCATCACCTTACAATAGTAATTTTAATTATATTAATTTCATTCATTTTTATCATAATATTTTATGACGGTATAATAATTCATAATATAATATTTCTTAGCTTCCTTTTGTTGCACAAGGCCTGTTTAGTTACCTTTCGCCCCCTTCTCTTTGTCCTCTTTCTCCTTCTTGTTGATCTGGTTTTTTAGATCATCTGACAGCTGACGGTTTACGTTCAGGTATTTGCATACATCAGTCAAACGTCGCTCGTCGCCTCCTGGAGCCAAAGTCAAAGCCTGGGTTAAAGCTGAGCTAGTGAACGGTCTCTGGTACCCGATCACTTGCAGATTGCAGTTCTTACCTATCTGATGGATACATAAAGGGGCGTCTTCACTTTCATGATTTTTAAACTACAATTAAATATTAATAAAAAAAGTTAATCATTTTTATAAAAACTGACTGTTTAAAAATTGCTGCCATTCTGTACAAGTCTCACTTTAAGATTTGAAATTCTATATATGTGGTCTAGAGATACAGGAGATTAAACACAGGTATATTTTTCTTTTCTCTTTTTGCTATCTTTTTCATTATTACTTCCTTTTGACGTTAAAGCCTGTAGAAATAAACTGGAAAAATAAAACTCATACATTAACATTAATATTGACAACGGACCAGTAGGCGGGGCTTAAAAAACATGGCTACTGCTGGTGTGCAACCAAAGAATTAACCATAAGTTTACATTGAATTAGTGTCATGAATTTTAATTATTTATGTTTTCTTTAAACCAACTTTTTCACTGGGTTGGATCAAATCCAGCTCAGAAAATTGTTAGAAATGCAGAAAAAATTCTGCAAGCTGGACATTTGATAAAATGTGGTAAAAATAATGATAATCCAAACAGTGACGTTGTGATACACAAGTATATGGTTTAGTATAAATTTTTTAACCGTACGGAAAAAATGCAAGTTAGATAAATTGTAGAGAATTTAAATGCGCATCTAGCCGTACTATTTTAAAAATTTAAAAAAAATATTTTACCATAGTTTTTGTGTTTTTCTGTTTTTGACCTCACGTTTTTTGACCATAACTAGGCGACAAAATCAAAAAGTCCACGTTGTTTGTTCTACAAGTTGTAAAACTTATTGTTTTAAACATATTTATACATTAGAAAAAAAAACACTTTTCATATAATTTTATGAAAAAACGTGGACCAACAAAAATTAATTTTCAACATTTACGAAACGTTTTTTCACGTTTTTTTCATAAAATTATATGAAAAGTGTTTTTTTTTCTAATGTATAAATATGTTTAAAACAATAAGTTTTACAACTTGTAAAACAAACAACGTGGACTTTTTGATTTTGTCGCCTAGTTATGGTCAAAAAACGTGAGGTCAAAAACAGAAAAACACAAAAACTATGGTAAAATATTTTTTTAAAATTTTTAAAATAGTACGGCTAGATGCGCATTTAAATTCTCTACAATTTATCTAACTTGCATTTTTTCCGTACGGTTAAAAAATTTATACTAAACCAATCAAAATTGTGTATCAAGTGCACACCAGAACTAGTACTTCTTTTGACCACCAGGCGTCGTGGCCAAAGTGGTCAGTTGTCAATACTTCATAATTTGTGGTATTCTTATTATTCATGAAACTACAGCCGCCAACTTTCAACATTATAGTATGTTTGAATAGTAGAGACGTTCCCTAAGAAACGAAGAAGTATTTTAAATATTCAAACTGGTTCAACAACGCAAATCTTAAGTCCAATGAGAGATATTTATCACTAAATATGTTATTACTTATTATTAGTAGTCTGAGACGCACACTGGCACACGACAACGACTTGTTGGCTACAATGGCTGAAGGTGAGCTTGAGGTACAGAAAAGATTGGCTTGAAAATAGCTTATAAAGGAGTTATTCGTTACAATAAATAGAAGCTTTTATCTAATATATTAAGCGAATATAATATGGCTTAGAGAATATATTGTACTATGTCGTAGACTCGAAAGTGATAAGTTCTCAGAATATGAAACTGAATCAATATATGTATATACGTTTATTTGCTATATTGTGTTACGTAGGATATAAATAATATTTTGGAAAGAAATAAAACAACCCACTTGTAATAACTAGTAAATTATAAAAAAGAAATGAAACCAACATGCTGAGAATTCATAAGAAAAAAGTAGAGGTAACACTGTATTGACGTGTCACTGCCCTTGCACCAGTGCCCATGTCAGTTATATATGTCTTCGGGTTCGATTCGCGACCAGTGCTTTATTTTCTGGATTTAGTAGTTGTTTGTTCGATTAGTTATTCGTTCATACTCGTATAATATACAAATAAATACAAAACGTCAACGCATGTATATTTAACGTAATATTTTTATCTAACGTTACGTTTTATTTTTTATCTAAGTTTAACAAAATTCTGGTACTTTGTCAAAATACATTATAAATCTTTTACCGAAATATATATTAATTTATTATGTAACACGTCACAAAAAATATATTAAAAAAACATAAATCTAAGAGACAGTTCAATAAAACACGAACCAAAACTTGTTTTTCAGAACAAAAACACCAATGTTCAGTGTGAAAAGTCTGTTTTCGAAAACGGAGCTGTTTTAAAATACAACAAAATATATTTTTGTTTTGTTTTTTGACAACACAACTGTTTTTAAAACTGTCTCTCTGGCGTAAAACCGGCATTACATGTGTGTTTACATGTTTTGTTTTTAGGCGGGAAATTTAAATAAAAATAAAGATATAACGCTATAAGATATCAATTTAATTTTAAAATTGTTTTTATTAGTTTATATTAATATGATTCCAAAATAAGGTCATACAAATGACTGCCTCTAGATATTATTAAAAAGTCATTTATATGTGTATTGAAATTGTATAAAAATTGAAATTTTTTTCAAAAATATTAGACAATGAATTTACTTCTAAAAACTAGTGAGTTTTCAGTATTATTAGTTTTCGATATACCACGTACCACGTACTGTATGCAACTCGTAATTTATAACAAATTTAATGTTCTTTATATATGGACATGAATGTACAAGGCATATCCTATAGTTGACACATTCACCGATAGCGGGCAGGGTGGCGCTGCAGTAGCACTGTGCCCGTTGTTTTCCAAAGCTTTTAAATGACAGGTTTTAACAAAATTAAATCAATTTCGTCTGTCTTTTATACATAAAAGGAGAATAATATCATATATATTATACAGACACTTTGTAGAAATACATACATAGAACTGTTTTCTGTTTTCACTGGTAATGTTTTGTTTTAACCAGAAAGGGTGAAAGAGAGGGAAGATAAATAAACAGAAAAGCGAGCCTGTTAACATATTGAAAATACACTGAGAATATAAAGAGAATTGACACCAGGCGGCAGCACAATGGAGCCAAACGTCAAATGTTAAAATAATGTATACTGCAGTTTTGTTTTTGTGCAGGTGAATTCTGTGTATTGGATCCTCCAACAGCAGCAACTCTCTGTCGTGCTTTACACAGACTCGATTATTAGAATCAACCACAGTACCACACTCTGGGGCATGGACACTTTGATGATGATATCTTTTATTAATTTGAAATCTAAAATAATATTTTCTTCTCTCTTGACTCTGGAAAGTATTATTTGGAAAGTATTTCTAACTGAATGTAATTTATTTTGTGTCATGTCTTTACATTTTGATTTGACACTGTGTTTGATTCAGCGATGTAGTGAAGATCCCAAATACCAAATTTTAAGTGTATCAGAACTCCTGAAAAAGTACATGCATTTCTTTTAAAGCCATGTTAATTATAATTAAACGAAATACTGCATACTGGGGAAAGGGTGTATGACATTTGAAAAATAACTGATTTCATTTATTTTAATACATTTGGACAATTTATTAGTGCAATAAAATATTTCTTCAAGATCTTTTTATATTTAATTAATTATAATCGATATAATAAAACTGTTTAATCATTTTGTTTGCCTAATTGTTTAATGTATTTTTTATTATTTCAATATTTATTTATTGCTGCTTAACCCTTATTCTCACTCACTGAGTTTTAGTCTTAATTTAAGGTTTTAATCTAAAATGTAAGTTTCAGCTTGTGAATAAAGAAGTAAAATTACTTACATTAAATACAATAATTTATATTAAATAAAGATTGTAATACATAATTACAAAATAATGTACTCGTATATTACTGACGCATGATTTCACAAGTTTCTAATTATATTTAAGATTATTTAAGGTTTAAATTTATTTTATATGTTTTTAATTTTATATTTATTTATATTAATGACATATTAACTTAATTGTGTGAAAATTTGAAGTCGGTTGGAGTAAAACTGTCGGAGATATAGAGTTTTAAGTCTTTACCTCTCTTGTCAGGTTTCGTCTTTTTTTTTAACTTTTCAACGCATTTTTCTCACTGATAGCTTTTTCGAGTCGGTGCCCTCTCTAGCTCAAAATCTACTGTTTATATCACTCCACCTTAAAAACAAAAATTGTCTAGTGATGGTCTTGTCTCCAACGTGCGCCTTTATACCTAAGATTACACGAAGAGCCAGACGATTTACTAGTTTTAGCAAACTCGTACTGTAGGTAGTGGCAATAACATTGCAAAAATATGCCCGTCGAAGATCGGAACAATATTATTTAAATGTCAAAGAAACAAAAAAACAACATCTTATTGATATCACACCACTGCATGGTAGAGGTGAATGGAATGTCGTACACCGCGGTAACGTTGGCTGTTGAAGACCTTTAGAAGATACGAAGAGTACGTTGATGCCGCAAAGGACACTCACTATTGACAAATCGATAAGAAGTCTATTATAGATTGACTTCAGAAAATGTTCTTACATACTTGAAACATCTTTAGATAAATACAGATCCACGTGGGAAGAGCATCTGAGTCGTCTGAAGCTCTGCGTTCACGAATCCACGAGGTTATACCGAGGAACGTACCGAGAACATTGTTTATGAGGGATAAGTGTATTTCTGGAATTATTTACTAGTACATTTGATTCCTGTGTGTTATGATGTATAAATATATATTATAAATATTTATTTGCGTCACAAAATTATTATTTGTCGTATAGCTCTCCTCACTTAGATATATTACTGCGTTTAGTTATAGAACATCCTGTCAAGAAGCTATCTTTTATTTAACTAGATATATAAATATAAATTTCTAGAAGCTATATGGTTGGCAACTGTCCGACGTGGCAGGCAAAGACACTTGTCAAAATTCTAGAAAACCACAGTAGTCTCTAAAAAATGGCAAATAGACTAGCAACTAGATTGGCAACCTTGTTGTCGATTGGATTTATTTGGGGCAGTATAGAAAAAAGATAGAAAGTTGAAATTTGGTATGTGGTACGTGTCTTGTGTGACGTAATTTATCAATGTCCAATAACAGATTATGGACCTTTGTCTTTATAATAAATGAATGAATCAGATAAATGTCTACTTTATTGTAGTATTGTTAAACAATATTACATATTAATTATATTCCTATTATATAAACAGTTAATTATTTGTAAAGTAAATTGCCCAGCACATATATATTCCACGTTTTTATAATCCAATACATAAACATCGTGACAATGTGAGGCCCAATTTCCTTTTCAACAATACGTTCTGCTTACTGTCTGAATAGAAAAGGTCCATTTGACCCCGAGGACATTAGATCGGGTCAAACTCACATGAGATATATACATACACACATAGACGTCCTTAGGAAATTTGCAAAGGGGAATAATAAGTAAATTTGTAAAATCTTCATATAGTAATATTTCTAAAAACACGCTATTTAATTTTGTTTTGTATTCAAAAGAAGGGGGTAGAAGGGGGAGTTGTGTTGCACGCCCATGGTCATACACATATACATATATGGCTTATCGATTATTTGCAGTAAGTACTCACGTAAACTTCTATGAAATAAGAATTGTGAAAAGCTATTCAAACAATTGGCGATTAAGAAAAGTCGATAATAAAATAGTGTGAGTTCGAAGAATTACTTCAAGGGGGGAGAAGAACGCGGGCAAAGGGAATACGGGGTTATCGTAATAGAATTATATGGTTACACTTTCAATGTAATGAAATTACCTACTAAAGAGTTGTAACGTGTAAAATTAAATATATAAATGGATAAGTTAAAAAGCATAAGTTAGAGTTGAGTATGGTATTATATGTAAAAGTGTACCTTCTATCTGGTTCATAATTGAGATAACTCATAAATGCAACCAAGCAAAACTATAATGTAGATAAACTTGTCGTTGGAATGCTTGTAACTCGAATGTTGTTTTCGTCGTATTTCAATACTCAATATTCTGAGATGTCTCCTTAATGAAGTGACCGATAGATATATTCATTATTGGGATAACGTAAAGAATTTTAAAGTAAGCGCACACAGTGTCATGAATCGCATCAAACACATTGGTTTTATTTTATCAGACATGGACGAGATGTGAAGTGGGTAGTTACATACGCCTTCCTCTCGCTTTTCTTCTCTTCTATGTTTTATTCTATAAAGCCAATGCGTTTGATAGGCACAGTGCACACCTGTGGACCCTTACCTTGACATTATTTTTACCAGCAGTATAACAATAATGTATTCACTCAAATTTATAAATGTAAATTATAAACAATACATTACAAATGTTTATTTGTTTAGATTTTTTAAGTGCTAATAACTGTTGATAGTTGATGCACACAAATTATTATTGAAAAGAAATTGTTTACAAACATTTTGATCACTGCGTTATGATACATCTGGCATACCGGCTTGCGGCTAAAGCACCCAATGTCATTGTTTTCTATTCAAGAAATTAAACTTTTCATAACCTGAAACATATATTTTTTTTATTATTATTTCCATTCATAATTTACAATTTGTCCCAAGACTATTCATCAAATTTTGTCGATACATAAAAATGACATGTGACCTCTGCCATCCATCGATGATGTACTTTTTACCTTAACCTATTCTATTATTACGAGTATAATGGTAAGAAATTATAATGTCTGTACTGTTGTTGATAAGTCTATTGGATTTTTGCGTTTCAGCCGTCTTATCAGTTTGTGGTAGTAGATTTTTACAGCTGATTCATTTGGTTGCTTTCTTAATATTCGTAGATATTTCTTGCTGATGACTTTAATTTCATCCTTTACGTAAGGCATATCTAGATCTTGGTGTATAAGCCAGTTTGGAACATATCTTGGAAGGTTAGCGATTTGTTTGAGCAGTTTATTTTGGAAACGTGAAATATATAATCAAATGTTATGCAACCTGCCTATGTTTTAGCCCAAATTGAAGCAGACGTTCTACTTTATGTCAATTGAATTTAAAATTATTTTAGATAGAAACTTTCAATGTGATTTTATCGAACTTTCATCTCACTACCAAATTTTGAACTTTGAACTAATCAGTTCAAACACAGTTTGATATGACTTTGAATAAATAAATAAATACAATTAAGTGGTTTATATTTTAAAATACACTTATTCCGTTATTATAATTTGATGATTTTTTGTCTACACTGAGTTAAAACATAAAACTTTTAATTTACAAGCTTTTTAAAATAAAACAAATTAAATCTTTTCCAACTATTCAAAAACTCAATTCCCTTGACATACAAACTATTAGACGAGTATGTGTGTGTGTAAAGGTATTTATTTGATCCTGAAAGTTAACTACTTCCTTGAACTTCCGATTCGTTCAATCCATGTTGATTTAAGCTCATGTGCTTAAAGCTCTATACTAATACCATTTAGGAAACTAAAACTTTCAAGTAAAATTTAATAGTAGATTTAGAGTGAGTAGAACATACTCCTATCGTATCGTATCTCTGTCCTTTATTTATGTTATTCTCAAAGTCCTACGTATTATTAGATTACACAAAAGAAGAAAAGGAGGAGGAGGAGGAAGAGGGGTTGCTGAAGCCGTGGGGGTGTTCAATACAATACAGCATTGGGAATGAGAAGGCTATCTTATTATGAATTGTATTATATGATGGGACTACACCCGCTGCCAAAGTGCCCTCTTGGGTACAATGTCACCTGCATTAAGAGACGAAAGAAATTCCCCTTCTTCCCCTTCTTCCACTTCTTCCACTCGTGTTTCCATTTGAACCTTTTCATTCTCGTCAATCCATCTAACATTCTAACCCCTCCGTTATTTTTCTGTAGGGTTCGGATATAAGGTCGAATGCCAAATAAAGAAGAAGAAAAACACTTTACTATTGGAGTTATCGCAAATCAAGAACGAACTTGCTATACCGAATAGAGAATAGAGAATCCGAGGCTTTATTGTCCTATTTATGTTAGGCGTTATATAACTTTGTGATCAATGTATAAATTACCTCTCTTTATGGGGTCTAATTAACTTCTCACCCTCTTTTGCTTTATGTTGGAACTATAGGATCTATAGATACTGTTTATATTTTACATTTTTAAAACTTTAATAATACCTAATTATAATATATATTGTTATCGACAACGCTTGAGACGTTGGCTGTAAACACGTTGGATAAGAGTGGGTTAAGATGAGTTAAAACAGGGGCGGCCTTAGCCATTACGAGGCCCCGGGCAGCAGATCTTTGCGAGGCACTTGTTCTTTGTATAATTAATGTAAATTGTATAAGTAAGTACTTTTGATGATAATTGACGAGAAATAAAATTAACGATGATAAACTAAGGTGCATGAATACCTTAAAATTAAACGCAGTGATTCAAGGCGCGAGATTCAAATAGATATATAAATAAAATTCAACGCGGATTCCAAATCTGCAATTTATATATTCTTTGTACTAGCGGTTTTTGAGATATCGGCATTTAATAGGTCAAATTCTACGTCAGATGAACATTAACTATGTATCTGTGATTGGCAACAAAGTTATACTTGGTATTTTAATAGGAATATTTAATTACAATAAGTATTTAACGTGAGTATGTAACAATTAAATAAAAAAGGTATCAATATTTCCAGTATCATTGAAAATCCATTGAAAATTAATTTAACCAGCTAGTAAGGGGAGTATCAACCACCACCCGACATGACGCTGACGCATGGGTGCTGCAGGAAGTGATAGAGGGTTAGAGGGGTAATTGGGAAGAATTGAAGGGGGTCTGAAATCTGCTGTCATAATAAATACACCGCGTTAAATGGTTAAGTTGAATGGTTCGGGCACAAAGGGTACGATGAGGGGGGATATATTGGGATGCGGGGAGGACAACATGAAATGTACTAAACACTGAACGTAGAGTGTGCACCAGGTTAATTTATTGCATTACAAACCGTAACATTATTTCAAATGTTAATTCATCCACATGGTAATAACTTGCGTTCAAACTGTACCACAATCCACGATATGCCCGTAAACGGGTACAATCTGGGGAGAAAGTGTTAGCGAAGCGAACAAAAAATTCAAATGGGAACTACTTATTCAAAAATATTAGTCTTATTTTGTTTTTAAGCAAATATCAATTCATAGTAAAAAAAGACTGAATCGATGTCGATGCTGAAGCTAAGTGTGTCCAATGTCATGTGTTCAACGTTCACGTTGGAAGAAGTTCGGGCTGTTGTCGGAAGAAGGGGATTTTTCTACCCCCACCACACACTTGATCCACGTGTCATGCACTGCTGCACGAATCGTCCAACAAAGGAAGGTTATATACTTGAAGGTTTCTTTATTTACTTGAAAGTTTAAGTTAAACAGTGTCAGCGTCAATAATATCAACAAATTAATAAAATAACTAAATAATTCGGATCAAACATTCGTTCCACCGTGTAGTAGGAAACTTACTATGTCAATTAAATAGTTTTCTTTTGTAATTTTTTAATCTTGCTTTTATAATCTTGCTTCTATAATCTTAATTTTTAAATAGTTTAAGATCCGTCCAATATTCGACTCGCACGTTGGTACCAAACGTTCACCTCATGGTCTGCAACCGGCTTTATTGTTTTAACACCTAATGTTTACCCTGTGAGCTTGAATGTACGAGTATATAGGTATATTCGTTTTAATTTTAGGGGCGCATTTAACATAGAAGAATTAAACTTGTTCATTGGTCTATACTCGATATGTCTATACATTTCAAACCGAACTAAATATCACGTGAATAATAACTCATATCAGTCAATACGCATGCGTCAAATGACTCAAATGTAACACAAAAACAATATATCATTAAAATTTATATGCAAATGTTTTTTTAAAATACATTTATGTCATTTCATAGTTTGCTTTTAAAATGCACCGGCAGCAGAAGCAGCAGCAGCACCGGCTGCGGTAGTTAACAGGTCAAATGAACCAAACACGTTGAAAACCTCGTTAAAACCAGTGAAGTTTCAAAATCACTTATGAAGGATTGTTGTTCATAATTTGTTTAATGTAAATTTGAAACGCGTGAAATAAGATTTTTGATTTGTTTCACAACTAAGACTTTCAAATTATTTCTAACATACTCTTGTCGTATACTTATATGTATTTTACGATTAGATTCAATATTCTAAACTATTTTTCAATCAGTTTATCGATACAGAACATTCAACACGTAATATCGTATATGGTTTATTCTTTATTACAGTGGTGCTATTCTTAAAAATTATAGTTGGTTGGTACCTGTAATGTATGAAAGGAGATGCACCTGTAACTCACTTCATACTATTTTAAACTCAAAACCAATTCACTTGTGAATTAAGAATTAATTTTAATTTTGAGCTCTGAGCATACATTCTAAATTTTCCACTTCCTCTTTATTATCTACCTATTATAATGTTTGTAATTGTCAAAATGTTCCACCGTGTATATGAAAAACCCATAAGAACGCGTGTTTATATAGAACGATACTGAAAATTTCCCTGAATATCTCTGAGGAGTGCTCTAAGATGCGACGTCACTCAAAGCAGGAGCGATAGAGGATTGCTGAGCGTGTGCCGTAGTGCTGGAAGTAGGCGATCTATAACAAAGGTGCAGCGGAATTAAATTAAAAGTACAGGAATGATAGAGAAAATAGGCTGGATTGGTGGCAATCACGGAAGGATACTGCATATTGTTCAATATAGTCCTTAATTTAAGTAAATGGTAGGTTTAGATCGAAATAAGGAAAGATAAATTTAAAAGAAGACATAACCTGTTAAAAAATATTTTCGCCGCGAAAAAAAGTTTTCTGTTTCATAGATGGCAGCACTCACTCTACTAAATCCATCCTGACAGTGACGGCATGGCATTTGGCGTCTTCGGATTGTTCCTTGAATTGATAGGTACCAACAAACAAGTTGTTTATACTCGTATAATAGATACCAATTCAGTTACAAATGGAAGATATTAGCTACTTTTTAATATAAAGCAAAAGTATCTAAATGCTTAGCGTTTCTAGATACATTTGAAAACTGTTTATATTTTTAAAAAAATAGGCAAAATAGTGATAAGAATATATAAAATTTGATATCAAATATAAAGTTGTATTTATTACAAACACAAATAAACTTTTCGTTGTTATGTACTCTCTAGTCTATACTAGACTTAAAATATACATTTTTCTGTTTACATATTAAGGGATTACTTAACTCCAAAGTGGTGTTTACAACTTTTTGCATAATAAATGTCTCCTTTTTTTTTCATTAGTTCTATATTTCATTATTTAGTTTATGTGTTAAAAAAAAGTAACGACGCCATTAAACCAACATCTTCACAAATTTACTAAACATTATAATAAAATAAACCGTTTAATATCTTTTAAGTGGACGAATTGCTTACAGCTTCCACAATGTTACCACCATGCGATACCATGCCTATGCCACACAATGGTCATGGTCTGACTGTACATTTACAGCCAGTCATAAAGTAAACAAGTACGCATACTAGTATACATTTGGTAAAGTGTTCTAACAAATTTTATTATCCTGGCGGGCAGTAGCGGTACTAAACTCACTTTACTTGTAAAAGGTGGTTCAGATCAGCCTGGCAATTCATAGTCCAGAGGTGATGAACCTATTTATATTCTAAATAATATGCAAATAATGCTTACGCAATTGCTTAGCTGGAAAAAATATGAGAAAATTAATTTGGTTTTTTTAAATTTATGTTTTAATGCGTGCCTCTATGTTTTATGTTCTTTCTACATTAATTATATTTTATTTGATTGACTTAAATCTAATCATGAACACTACTTAAACTTAAAACTACTGACATCTCTCTTCCTTTTTCTCCTCGTTTCACTCTTACTGTCGCATTCTCTTCTACTGAACCATTTCCAACTCAATGATTTTCTCACTTTTCTTACACATTTTGCATACCCTTGTCTTCATTTTCCATTCCTTTTTCATCATATACGATGGTACTTTATTCTTACAAATCCTCTCCCTCTCTGTTGTACTCATTGTATTGTTCCAGTATCTCCTCATCTTTTCTTCACATTTCATTTTTCCTCTCTGCTTCTCTCTGTTATATTATTTTGTTGAGAAAATTAAAGAAATTACTTAAAATTCCATAAGAATCGACTCATAATTTGTGTAAGGTTCAAGCAGCCATGCACTTTTTCGCATCTAAGAGACCTCATGGACCATTATGTCCATACATCATACATCACTTATAGAGGAAATTATATTGTGTAATAATTATTATTATTTTGTTAATATTCATTTGATTGAATCAAGTTTCTATAGTTATTATGTTATTAAAACAATATATACATTTATAAACATTTCTAATACATGATTTATAGTTTAAAAATGCGAGTATGAGTATTTAAAATATAGAGATTAAATTAGATTCGGTTTTTCGAAGTTCAAATACCTGCTTATAGTCTTCAGGCATATTACAGTTTTGTCTGTGCCATAAGTATTTGTTATAATTATTGTTATTAAAGAAAATATTTCTTAACACTTGACTTTAATATTGTCGCGACACAAAATTTAAAATAGGAACAGAATATCCATTTTTGATATGAGAATGATTTTTTCTACAAAATGGGATCATTAGGTTTTTTGTTTTGTAGTGAACGCAGTCAGTGTGTTATTTTTAATTTACCTCCTCACAAACTGTTGACATGGGTAGTACACTTTTGTATGTGCCAACCATGACACGTATGCTACAGGTTCACCATCCCTGTCCTAGTGGGTATCACAGTTTAACCCGTGTAACCCATAGCCTTGGTTTCTGGTTTACACCAAGTATTATATATCTTTAAACACACTTGGTTTATAGGTTTTAGGTTATAAAATGTTTTACGATATTTTCATGATCACTTTTATTTACTTTTGCTTTCTGTTTAAGACTTCCACTTCCACTTTCACCGAAAATCCATACGTCAACAATTTGAAAACGTTAAATGTCTTATTCTAGTTCATAAAATAACGCTAAATTATTGCTGACATTGGATTAAAGCTGCAGTGTTAGTCGCTCGGGTCTTTTTCTTAGGTTTATTGATTGTTCTCTTCAAATTATTGTGTATTTTATTTCTGGTAGATCGAACAGTGCCTGGTAGCATTGACCAAAGATTCTTCTATAAATTCATAATATTTGTTTTTCCCCTTTTTATACTAAATTCAATTCCGTCTAGTGTATAGCTTTATCTTTTCACTTGTAACTTTAACCCTCATTCTAAATGTTGTCTAAATTAATGTTACTCAATAAGTTCGTAAGATGACAAATAGATGGCACTAGTATTGACAAAAGAATATGATTTTTAGATAGTACCAACCTTCAAACGATATGTGTCAAAATTTCAAGACATTCTGAACATTTTCTTACGAGTTACAGCGGTTTTAGTGACGTTACTTTTTTTTATAATTTTCAAAATAATTGAAAAATCTGAATTTCGTGTGTTGGCAAAGCAATAGTTATTCGGACTTGGTGAAGGTTGGTACTATCTAAAATTTATATGGATTTGTCAATAGTGGCGCCATGTATACGTCATCCTACGAACTTATTGAGTGATGCGTTAATCTTGTCCTCAGTGTGCGCTTGCTCTAACAGTATCCAACAACACCAAATAAAAGAATATTGGTTCTTAAGAAATATGCACGAAAAATTATTTTTTATTGGAATCTGATATGTTAACACACCTGCCAAACTCACCGCTGTATAAAATGTATCTTAAATTTTTTTTGTTACTGTTACACATTAAGGTATATATACATGTAAAGAAATTATATTTCTTTAGTTGGTAACACTGACCAGAGATATTACAACTACATTCTGGTCAGATAAGCAACCGGTATATATTAGTAATAGCTACTTTCATTGTAGTGCGTGCCAACAACCACTCGGTTGATATTTGAAGTCGACAGAACTCACTGTGCATAATGTTAGGTTATAATAAAATTAGATAAAAAGGAATTAACAATTAAAATAATAAACTTTAAATAATGTTTCTTTGATTTCTAGTAAGATAGTATGATTTAAGTTAAACAATGTGATTATTATAACGTGTATGTAAATTACTAAAATAAAAGTCTTTGATTTCAGAAAAATTTACAATTCCTAAAATGTCATATACATTTATATATATCGTACCCACTTTAACATTAAAAAATAATATGGTACAAAAACCATAGAACCATAAAAAGTGTTAAAAATGTATGACAAAGTGTGTCGGAATAAAAAAGTAAATTGACGTTGGTTGGTGATAGCGATGGTTGGCGAGTTGGTGATCGAACCGTGTATTTGATAAGGAATCAATAGCTTCTAATGTCAGTAACGTATTCCGATTGAATGAATTTATGTGATATAAACAGGTAATATAATAACAGTTTGTAAATGGCAGTTTAGTTTAAGATCGCAATAAATACAATGTTTTATATTGGTGATTGGTTTCAAGTTTTCTTATCTTTCACCGAATGGTCTGTTATTCCAGCACGTTCTTACTTATAAAAGGTTTAAAGGTTGTTTACTAAAAAACTAAAGTTGCACATAGTTGTCAATGCATAACGAGATGCATCTTAAAAGCAGGGTCGTAGCTGCGATATAAAATCGATTTATTTACTTTTATATAGTGTATATAAATAAACTACATCAAAACGGACAACTATGGTTCTTGTTCATTGTAAGTCGCAAAATCTTGGTAATTGATATTTCGAAGTACCAAAAATAGCAATGTGAGGCATTAGTAGTTGCATATTTACTGTTTGTAAGGCGTAAGTTTGAAATATAGTCAATACATAGCCAATTGAAATATAGTAAATACCCAGTAAACATTTTGGAGTCAGTTTGCCTTCATATTGAAGATGCGTATGATTTTTTTGTTATGAAAGAGTTCATTTACTCACTCAAATTTAGTTCATTTTCTCACAGTCCTTCATATGAAATGTCTATTTTATCGGCTACATATGGTGAAACCACTCCACCTGTAGGAATACAAATGAAGAGAAAGTTAATGCGAACTATGATTGAAGTTCGGTTGGATACTCCTGCAGCTACAGAATTGCAATTAGATATAAAACAATGAGATGTTTTTATATCTAGTACGTGGAATAACATAAAAAAGGATAGTACAAGAAATTCATTACGAATTTTAGCCAAAGTCTCGCTTAAAGATAATTGCGAAGCTCCTTGCATTGTAGTGAATATATGTGGTTATATTTTTCTTGCAATATCTGAATTTAAAATAAAATTTTCGTACAACGGTTTCAAAATATCTTTAAAAAACTTCTCGTTCTTTTATTTCCAAGAACATAAGTTACATTACAAAAAACGCTTTAACAAACCCAAAACTGTTGATAAGAACTCCAAATGTATGATAACAGAAAGACCATTCATGTACTAAATATTATACATATTTTAAAGGCTTTACAGTGCTTTGGAGTTAATACGAAGAAGTATTCAATAATTACTATATTTATTAGACGTTAACTGACAACAGCAAATGATGCAGACGAAAACGACTCAAATCCACCACTTAACAATATCGATAACACTCGGTTGTGTCTCGGTAAATGCGTGGTTTAAATATACTATAACGAATAAATATTGCAAAGTGTTTATATCTTCTTACGTACAATCTATATGCAGTGCCGTATCCAGGGGCCCAGGAACCCGATGTAATCGTTAAAAAATTATTGAAAACATTAGCAAAAATATCTATATATACGCATGTACACTTAGAGGATTTAGCCGAAATGATACCCAAATTTTCCGCCCCTCTTCTGTTAGTAAGTGTTCATCTTTTTGTGAATTAAGTAATAACCCTTTCAATTTTTGCAAAATTGCATTTAATTTAATTGTCATACTTTTAAAGTTCTTTTCTTTTATATTATTACAAGTGAACTACGAACCAACCAGCAAATTTCAGATCTAATACACAGGCTTTACAATTTCAAGGGTTGGTTTCTTCCTCTTTTCCTCTTTTGATTTAATGATTAAGTCCTCTAGTTGGTGCTTGGTTTTCCAATAGTTGGAGTATATTTTAATTCTGATGACTGTGCTATCTGATGGACCAAAGAGCAGAAGGAAGGTACCAAGGAGCGATTACTATAGTTCTTAGTACTCTATTTTGAAAACGTTGTGTAACTTCTATGTTGGTTCTCTTTGTATGTCTCCGAATAACTGGATATCATATAACCAAACTGGTTAATTTCTAAAGTGATCACCTTTTTGCAGAATCTGTCATGGACTAAGTTTATCCAATGTGTATTTGTCATAGCTTTCATTCTGTCCAGTGTCCTCCACGCCTTTTGTTATAATAACGTTGTAAGTGTACATAGGCTCAAGCATGACGTGAGGACGGGGGAGGGGAAGACGAAGAAGCGGAATTTTCTGAACTAAAATATCACAGAGTCCTTCACCATAAACAAAATTACTCTGGATAGAACTAAATCTGATTTTTTTCCTCGGACTCTGTGATGCCTCTCAACGTCCCTAATGATGCTTACCAATTTGAGGCGGCTCTGTCTACACTAACACCGTATGACCAATACATAAATAAATAAATACGCCTGTGTGTGTGAAGCAGTTTATGGTACTTCATCCCCCTCAGCAGTCGCTATCCGGCTATCCAGAATCCGAGTAACATCGATGCATTCCTTCGCAAAAGAATAAATTAGCCTGAAAACAAAAATCACATTTACAGAATGTTGACTGTCTCATAATTTCACGTGTTTATTACATTTGATACGAGACTGCGGACTATTCGAGTCATACACGTAAATAAAATGTACATTCAGATGCACGATGCATCAATGGCATTAACGTATAATAAGGATAATGGATGTCTCTGCTTGAAGATGGCCTCAGCCTGATCGTGAGTCCAAAGCCCTCAATCCGACAAGGATTAAATATTTTGCGGATGATTTTATACTCGTGTTTAGTTAATTTCAGGCGCTTTATTTGGCACAGCTTTACAGGTTGGTACCTATAACTTATAAAAGGATACACTTTCTTGTAAGTAACTCACTTTATTCTATTTTTAAAGTGAGAATATCATTCTAGTTTCGAGCTCTGAAGAAGTAACATCTATTCTAAATTCAATATTACATTTTTATTTTAAATTCATAATTCTAAGTTTATATTCTCAATTAAATAAAATAAAAACATTCTAATACTGTATGTCTTTAATTAGAAAGAACCTACGACTAGTCAAATTGATTTTGGTATAACAAGATCTTGACAGTAAGGCCATACATAAAAAAGAAACAGTTTATTTCTCTCTTAGATTAATGCTGGTTTTACACCAGAACTGAAACTTGTAAAAACTGAACAGTTCTTAAAACATTTTTGTCTTTAAAAACTGTTTTAGTAAACAAAACACATTCCCATCTAGAATCGGTAAGATCAAAGAAAAACACGTTTGTTGTTGTTTTTTAGTCTGTTTGTTTGGAACACGCAGTTTTGTTTTTTGTGAACATTTGCGCTTGTCGGTTGTTGTTTATCATTTGGCTTATTTGGTTGAACTATGTTTTGGAATATGGTATTTTTCTTGGCGATTTTAGGTCCTACCAAATTAATTAACAGTTCAAAATCAATACTTGACATTCTTGTAAAGTTGTGAAAGGAGGATCTTAGTTCTCCATTTATCGCAATGCCATTAGTCTTAAATAATGCAATAAATCTTCTGTGCCTTAATGCACTCTCCTTTTCAATAAAGAACTGACCCAATATCTCCGTTTTCTTCTAATTGGTATGTCATTTATTATAAAAAAATGCATTTAATTATAAAATCGTCGTCGGACATTTCTATGAGACACACAGAAAAACAGTAAAAACAAAACCAGTCTGTTCAGTGTGAACAGTCTGTTTTCGAAAAACAGAACTGTTTTAAAATAAAACAAAACATATTTTTGCTTACTGTTTACAAACTGCAACAGGTTAAGCTAAAATGCAGTTATTTGATAGTAATGCTTTATATTGCATTTGCAAGGTTAAATTTTTTAGGTTTTTGCTTATAATTAAGCGTGAATTTTTAAGAATTAGCATAACCCATTAGAACGACAGCAATAAATCAAAAACCTGCATCAAATAACGACAATGTAGTCAAGTGTATCTTTATTACTGCTATAAAACCATGAAAAATGTAAGGTGCTATAAATTTTCAAGAAACGCTAAATGGTAGGCCATAAAATCTTTAGCTGCCTTGTATTGATTGCATGATTGATTAACGTCTTCTTAGCAAACTACTTCAAAATAGCCCATGATAACGTAATGATTTAATCAAACAACGGCTAGAAATAGGCCATTTCAAATATATAGTTTCATTTGTGAGAGTTTGGTGATACTTCTGTCGTATAAATCTCCCAGTAAACAATTTGGTGAAGTGCCCTATTTAGTGACGTTTCTATCACTATTTCACTTCAATTATAGTCCGCATCAACTTTATCTTCATTTGTATTCCGACAGGTGGAGTAATTTCGCCATTTGTAGCCGATAAAGTAGACATTTTATATGAAAAAATGTGAGAAACTGAACTATAAATGAACTCTTTAATGACAAAAAAATCATGACGCATCTTCAATATGATGTCAAAGTGACTCCAAAATGTTTACTGAGCTACGACAATCACTTTTCCTGCGCTTTATAATTTCTCTGTAAAATCTAACTGCATGTGTATGGGCCTTTAGATCAAATTGAAGACATATAAACATATAAATAAACACGGAACAACTTTTTCAGTTTTTATTTTATGTGAGCCATAAAATAAAATAAATATCAAGAGCAAATTGCATCCTACAACATGCAACGGGCAACGGAGAACGGACAACTGTTAGTTGATGGTCGATCTCTCATAAATTATGTTTATAACAAATAATGCAGTCTATAAATACTTTGATGTGTCGATATACGTTATGACATAAATAAATAACGTTATATATATAAAACCGTTATGATGGAATCCAATCCAGTATCAGTTCTCAACCAAATGTTTATTGCTGCAATTTTACATCATGAAGATATCAGTCAAGATTCTTTTATAAGTATCTTGCTTCAATATTGCTATAATATGTAATGTATGTATGTAATATGTTGTTTATGTTAATATTTAAGTTTTGTTATGGGTTCTCAATTAAATAAAATATTGTTATTCATCAAATGAAGACTAGAATTGTTAGAATATACTTGTAAATTATATGCATATTTTTTATTTATAATTTGACGGGTTTCTTAAGAGCTCGGTCCTTTTTTCGCTCTTTACATTACTCTATACAATATGCTGGTAGAAAATGAACATTAGAATTAGCTTGTGATAAGCTAGCAAGTATAAACCTCACACTGCAGGACAATATCTATATGAACGTTGAAATTTGCTTGTGACTAGCTAAAATTTGTGCTGCATTACAAGACAATTTTCTATCCGGGACATTACAATAATATGTTAAACTTTAAGTTTCGCCACGCTCCATATCCTATCAATAATCAAGCCAGTGTGGCCACGTAGGCTTTATGAGCAGAGTCTAAATTTCTTATTAACCCTATAGAATTATACATTTAATATTAATGCATAAAGTGTTTCAACAATAACAACTGTATTTTAATTTCGCACCATTTTTTAATTGTCAAAATAAATCCGTCATTGCGGTGATATTTAGCGGATATTGTATTCCATTAACCGCAGAGTTTGTACTTAGGATTAAAATAAAAATACCACCACTTTTCACGAAAATATTTCGATTTTCTGTTCATTTAAAATGACACCTCTTGTTGAAAGATGTAAAACTAACATGGAAATGTATGGTAACCCAAGACAAACAAATTAACATTTTAATTAATAAAATTATTGAGATATTGTTGTTTTGGGCAAATTAGAATTGCTTTCTATATACCTGAATTTCTGTAAAAATTTATTCAATTAAATAAATTAAGTGTTTTAGAATAAATATAATTTGTTATTTGTAAATTTGGACCAGGAGTGCGACAGCATCGTTTTATATTGAAAGGGAATGATGGTGAACGTTGGTACTTTAAAATTCGAAGGGGTGTTCATTCTTTATAAGTTATACGTTTACGCAAGAGATGGCGCACAGAGTTATAATTCGAGCAAGTAAATATGAATATATAGTAAGAAGAAAATATAATCGCAAATGAATTAATGTATTTCTTAGTGCTATTTTACTAGCGATAAAATGGGAATCACTGTAAATACTGTAAGTTTAATACTGGAAATAAAATTTTCAGTATAATCGTGTAATATTATTGGGTATTGTAATTAAAAAGCATTGCTTAGTATCCCTTTGACGGTACTTGCATTTTTAATCGTATCTAAGCAAAGATCATAAAGTATTAAAGTGGAAGGTTAAACCTATAGATCTATATGTTCACATTTTTGATATTCGAATCTTAAGGACACGATAAAGTGTTCTAAATATTGTAAAATTTCTTACTTTTTCAAAAATTATTTATTAGTAGTTTCATGTAGTTTTCTTTAATTTTTATGTTAACGATATCTTAATTTATCTTTAATAAATATTTATCACCAAAAAACATTGTCTTATTAAAAAAAAAATTGATATAAAATTCGTAATACGAAGGCTCATCACCAATAAGACAAAAATTTTAAAATATTCTGAAAGAAAGAAAGAAAGATGTACTCAATTTACCAAGCAGCAACAAAGTGTTTTGTCCGGATATTCGTGCTTAACTTTACGTAAAATAAATTGTTACAGTACAGTTTTCAAGTGGAAAACACAAATAATTTGGAAGCTAATGCTTTGAATGTTTAAACCCACCCACCATATGTCATCAAACGACGAGTACCACACAATAATGAAGGACGCTCGTAAATAATCAACAAAATATTACATCGACATGTGTCGCCAAGAAAACAAAGTAAAACAAGCCGTGTGAGCAGAGCACTGAGCACTGTGCACTGTGTAGTGTTCATTCAACTTGATGCTAAGATTTTTGTCACAGTGGCTGTGCTGTTGCTTCGTGCATCAGTTGAATTTATCTTCAATACTCATACCAATACCTTGTATTTGTTGGATTATAATTTCTGCATGAAAGGAAGTCGTAAAGTAGTTAATATTATTGGCGAAGTGTTTCCAACAGTCTGCCAAGACTGTACTCATTTACCAGTGGCGGATTTACCAATATGTAGTAGGGGCGGTTGTCTAGCACCCATTCGCGACCGTAAAATTGTAATAAATTCAATATAATATCTCGTAGAAGCCAATAAAGTGACTATTATTTATACCACAAGTAAAAGCGATTTATTTTTTCATTTTGTAGAACCATTATTCATAATAATTATATTAAAAAGTATCACATTTAATATTCTTCATCAAAATTCAGCTTATCATAAAATATCATTGGCAGCTCTGTGTCCTTGCAGCCACAGTGACAGTGCAGCAGCGACACTGTACAAATATAAAGCAACATACTAAACCAAACTAACCATTACCTAACGAAGCATACTCAACGCGTTAAGGGCATTTTCATTTCATTTATTAAATTTAATAGCTCCTCCTAGGCTTCCGCCCATATGTGCTGTTTTGTCCACTTATTTTATCCCCCTTAATTTTTTACATTTCAATTACATTAATATATAATTATATAAATACAAATAAAAGATGTACAAAGAAACTTATTATAACTCAATTTATCTAATTTACTGTTCAATTATCTCAATTCCCTTGCTCTAATTCTTCTCCTTCACTTCTTATTACTGTCTCTGAATCTCTTCTTCTTCTTACTTCATCATCCTTCAATAGCATTTTTCTAGTTTCAAAAATCTCCTTCGCATACTCATTATAGTATCGATACCTAATCTCTTCATTTACTAGATACTCTAGACTTCCAATTTCTCTGACTTTTATTCTATCTTGAAATTTTACTTTCGCTTCATAGTAGTCTGGGCATTCTTTCAATATATGCATCAGTGTTTCCCGTTCACCACATCTGCACCTATCATCACTCTCAACTCCAAGCTGGACTAACTTTGATTTAATAGATCCCATGGCCGCTTACTAAAAAGGATAAATACAGTTCAGGTTGAAACCACTTATTTTGCTTTACAAACTTGACATTCTTAATGTGGTGATAAGTTAAGCGCACTAAGGGCATCTTCACTGATTAATCCATCTCTTTATATATATATATCTATATGGTAAGTGCCCCGTAAATAACAATTGACACATAGTTCCCTCAGTCCGCCACTGAACGTATCGTCTTGACTCTGACTCCGACGGGTTCGGTAGCTATTGGCATCGGTCTATTATATTTAGCGGCATATTTCACCAGTACTTGAGTGATTTATGTATCCGCCATTGATACATTTTGGACGAGTTTTAGTTCCAATGAATGTTTTCTGATAATTCTCGTCCTTCCCCTTTCTTCTCCGTCCCGCTCCTATTATATATTCTGTCAGTAGGCTCGTACCTTGTTCTAACTTTCAGACGTTTGTCATGTTCTCATTGAAGTATAAAGGAAATGAATTACTTAAATATGTGCAACTGCATGTAATGATGCATAAATATATACATGATGTTGCTCTGTGCATAAATTGAGGAGTGGGGTGAAGAAATGGAACAATGTTTGTTGGTAATACAGTTTCTAAGAAACGGTAATCAGACTAGTATGTATATTAAACTATTTTAGATTTATCGTAATTATTGAATAAATTACATTTCCGTATTGATTAAGTATGATCATGTTATTTATTATTCACAGAGCTGTTATAATCTTATGGTATTTGTTTTAAAAAGTTTTTAGTTTTGTAAGGTTATTTATTTATGTATCAGGTCTGTCTTAACCCCTACTCAAACAACGAGATCATACTTTATATACGCCTATTTCGTACTTGTCATTTGGATGATGCCCTTTTATGCAACAATTTTTACTAATTACTTCTTTTTTTCTTATTTATTTTGTAATAATATGCCACGTTACAATCTGGTACAATAAGTATGAACAATAAGTACCTATGCTAAGAATGAAAATTAACCTAGATAAGAAATAGTCGTCCAGTAACGGCTATATCTATGAATGACAATTAAAAACGTTGTGGTAGTTTTAACACACTATGTCTTTTTAGTCTTTTTTCGAATGTTTATCAAGTAAATTCACAGCTACATAGTTTGGATTATTGATTAGTCGCTGCTGGTATCTTTGGCTGAATTTGTTAATTTCTTCTAATTACTTCTCTTAAACTAATAATATTTGGACGCATTGATAGCTTCTGCAACACTAGATCCGACGGCTTAAGCATTTACAATCTGGTTTTAATATCTTTCTATTAAAGAATGACTATGATCGAATCTACAAAGTCATCGTTTGCAGCTGCAGCTATTGCCGGAAAAATATTTATAGGTTAAGTCACATAATTTTCACTGCTTTTTACCCTTCTCCCCTTGTCACTCGTTGTGTTTCCTTAGATCTTGTTTCTTTTCTTGCTTAGAGTTTGTTTCCAAGAACACTCTTTGCTAACTATCTCTTCCATTTTTGATATCATAAATCCGCGAAAGGCAAACGCTTACCTTTAGAGGAGACTATACTGTGTTGTTTCAACTTTTCTACGACTAATGGGCTTCTCTCGCTTTGGCACCGTATTTTTGTCGTACGACAGTGTCTGTCCTTAACTGATCTAATGCAACATAGGCGGCAAAGATTGACGCGTCAAATAAAGTTATCTTAAGACAGTCCTGTTTCTAACGTGCGCTTTCTAATGAAACATTCTCATAATTAGCAATCAATTAAAAACACGTGCTAGTTATAATTCATACTAAAAATGTTTAAATTAAGCAAACTAGAATAACTACATCCAAAATTGTTTGGTTTACTGAATTAATGTTGCCCAATTAAGGAACCTGTTATTTTAATTTGTTTTCATAATTTGGCCATAAACTATAGCAGTCAGCCATCCGTCAACGGTTTTAATGGCATCGTCTGACGTCATTAAATCAATCAATCAAGTTATAAAAGAAAAAATAATTTCAAAAATTAATTTCAACATCACCTTTACTTTTTTAGCAAATAGATTTAGCGTTAAATATAATTTTATAGGTTAAGTTTCGGTTCACCGGCCTGTAACGTGACGAACTGCGTTCAGGCACGTACGGAACGTACCAAATAACGAATGTCGAACGGCTCGGCTCGGCTCGACTCGTTCTGGGAAAATGAACAGTTGATACAAATTTATTTCAACGTATTTTTAGTTTTGTTAAAACAAAATACTTGTACATACTGCAACAAAGTACAATTTCGTGTGATTTGACATAAGTTAGTTCTTATAATTCACATTCCGTATGAATTGGCATAAAGACCGACCGGACGAAGACTAGGGCTGCCAACCATCCGGGTTCAAGCGAGATATCCTAAAGTTGACATGCAATGAAAACTTCACTGTAAAAAAGGATCTAGAAATGCGTTAGATGAATACCTCCTAAATATACATGTTACTTTAGGAGGTGTTGGATAGATGCCTCTTTCTTAGACTAAGACTGCACCGCGAAAAAGAATAGCGCGGAAATAAATCCATAATTCTGTTAATACATTGCCATTAAAGTCGTTGACGGAATAACTAATTTAAAGGTGCACGGAAATTATTATTTATATATGTAGTTATTATTAAAATTAAGAATAATTCCGCGTGGTTGTTTTTCTCACAATTTTAATTCCTTATACTAAGACGCGCGGGATTAAAACCGCAGTGGGTGTACGTTCCATGTGATTCCATGTGTTATAGAACTCGCGTTTTTTTCCACACGGAATTATTTCTCAGTGGATTCTAGGCAAGAAAGAAGCATTTTCTTTACAGTGCGTATTTATTATTATTAAATTTCTCTGTCTGTCTAACCCCTTTTTTATAAAAATCTCAGTCTGTTCTTCAGTCAAAAAAAAAATGTTACTTTTAATATAGTTTAAACACATTTGATGAAAAGAAAAGAAACGAACCAATTATATAATCCATAACTATTGCAAAAGAAGCAATTCATTCAGGGCGCATTGCGGAAGAAGCAACTATAACAAGTTCAGACTTAAAGATCAAAATTAAAAACGTAATAAATTGTTTATCAATAAAGTGTAAATAAATTAAGAGAAGTGAAGCCATCAATTTGCAAACACGATTTACTCGATGGACTAAATTGAAGGCTGGAAGTAGTAATATGTAGGCTTATGATCTATAACTATTGTATTACAAGTTTAAGTTGCTATGAGACATTTTTCTCTTACGTTACTTTTCATATTTATTTTTTGTATATGATATTGCAGTCTAATAATTTGCTTTAAATACAACATACTCAGCTTTGGCCAGTTGTTTACATTTAATAAATTTTCAAATACTTGTTACATACCTTTCCGAAAAAGTTGGCAATCCTACTTTGGAAGAACAGAGAACACAAGAAAGGAGACACAGACACAGCAGAGGCACAGGCAGAGGACCAGGCACAGACGCTTATTGAACTTATTTGACTGATTTATTGATTATTTTTGAATACATTTGTAAACGGACACTTTTGTGACAAGAGGAGCATCGTTTCTTTTCGTTTCGTTTTAGTTTTTGGAAAAACGAAATTCGTAAACTAATTGTATTCAAAGAATGTGGCCACAGTTAAATTGAATCGCCGTGGTTTGATTTATGATCTTTTTGATCCAGGTGTCACAGGTAGAGCAATTTATGCTTTATGTAATATTAGAAATCTTTCAGAAAGTTTCAACAAATATCTATTTTTCATGTTTATTGTTTAGGTGAAATTTAATGATCCGAATTTTGTTCAAAATTGGCAAATATTTAACTATGGTACGTATACTAATAGATATATATTCGAAAGTATCTTTACAATAAACTCTGCGTATGGTTTATTAGAAAATAGTAAACTTCATAAGGGTTCAGCTATGAACAACTGTTGGCCTATGCTTTAAAATATAATATTGTCAAAACGCATTTGCAAAAATTAAATTATTTAAATTTTTGGTTTGGTATTCCCACCACTCGTTATAACCTTATCGCGTGAGCAAAAAGGGGTTCGCGGATTTGTGAACATTTAAAACTATCCTGATACAATCGTATTCCAGCATGTGACTGCCCTAAGACAACAACCCAATTCTAAAATAAGAGAATATTCTTATAAATGAAGTTCGGGTCAACACAATCAAAATTTATGATAGGCCCTATCTGGAAAACACTATCTCACTGTTTATGTTTTAATAGTTTTTAAAATAAATTTCTTTCAGGAATTCTAAATTAGTAAAAATAGCGTAAATTAAAAAAACTATTCCGAACAGCGGTAGTCGTATACATTTCAACGACCCACTGATCGTGTTTATTTTGTTTTCAGATTGTATCACCCTCCCTTTGCACTGCCACCCCCCGCGCCCACCATGCTGTGAGTGATTCTCCTCCAATGCGCTGCTGAACGAGGTAAATAATTTCACACTGATACTAACTTGATGATTTCTAATTTATTTTTATTATGATGAAAACTATTATATTATTTTGTTATAAAATTTGAATACGTACTTTACTTTTATAAAGTTTTTATGATGAGTGTACTTGTGATATTAGGGAGTGTCATCTTGTCTTATTTTGATCTGCGAAACTTGTTCCACATCCTGTCAAAAATCCATCCAGACAAAACTTATTTGTGCATCGCAACTTGATGACTGCAACAAGTTGTCAGATTGCAAAATAACGTGCGGAATATAATAAGGCTGGTTCAAAATATTTGCGAGTATCTTAAAACGCAATTAAATTTAATAGTCAATTATTATTAAGAAATTTGTAAACTATTTATTTTTATTTTTACATTTTAAAGTCATAATTAGTGTTAATTATGTTATACTAAAAACCGGATAGTTTGTTTAAATCAGTGAAAGGGAAACTGGACTAAACGTGATTGCCATTTTTTTGAAAGAATATGTTGTATTTGTGTATCAAAAAATATTACCAGGTTATAAAATATTCAATTTTAAAGATAGACACTGCATAAACAATGACGGACTTTCATCACTAAAAAAACTTTTTTACAGACAGGTTTAAAAAATTTAATTATGATATTTTAAGATACAGAAAGAACATTTTATTGTTCTATTTTTAATTAGATATGATTTGTTTATTATTTTTGGACTTACTTAAATTCAATTCTATCTAGCATAAATTCGTGTCAATAGTAGATTATCGCACCATTTGACTCTTCAATTTTTAGGGGTATTTGAAAGTTTTCTTAAAAATTTGTTTGATTATATGGAACAATTCTAGATTGCTCTCAGATTTGGGGCTCTCCAAGATTTCAGTACACTAGTCATTCGAACACTAGTCCCACTTCTGATGCCATTATTCTATTTTTTTATTCAATTTATTTATCTATCACCGACGATCTCTTACTATGTTGCAGTATTTGTGGTGTCGTGGCTTCCTATATGTGAACTACACTGATGCCTAATAAGTCTATGATTATCAATTTAACTTGATAACAACTCTGCTATCTGTGTCATGTCCACTTTTCTATTATAACAAAATATTAAATAACCAAGTATTTCCATGATGGGCACATCTTGATTCAAAAGATTTAATTAATTTAAGTTATTATGAGATCATTTCATTCTTTCTATACTATACTCTCATAGAACAATTCTTTCTTTTCTGAGACTACAGTCAATTGACTTGAAAACATTCTAAGATTTCACAAATATCTTTGATAAAAAATTGAATTAACTGACTACACTGCAAATATCATTATACTAGTACATTCAACGTCTGCACCAGTGCATTGTATTTGATTTCAATTTTCAACCAAATTAAAAATATGCACGTTACGACGGCGTATGATGGTATGGTTGTGCCTGGATCTCGGTACTGGGTTAGTTGTTATCCGTGGTTTGGCATAAGAATGTTTTTATTTTATTCGCTAATACGATTTAATATTTACCATCAAACCCTCCCCTCCTTTCCGCTCCAGCCTCCAGGGCGTGTGGTGTGGAGAAACAGAAATTACAACTAACATCAAAGAGTTTATTTAAATTGAAAAATGTTATACTGTACTTCTATCTGAAAAGGAAATATATGTAAGTATAGTTTTGTTGTGAAGGTTTCGAGCTTTGGAAAATATTGTTATTATGGGTTTACTGCATTTACCTGTATTTATATATAAATTTAAGTTACTAGTTTAAGACGATATTTAGTGTATGTGCAATAGTATATAGGGTGTATCAATAGGAGCTGACTGTTTTAAATAGCCCGCCATTTTGCTGAGGTGTCACAAAGACATTTAAAATTTGACTTACGTATTCTAGAGAGACGAACAATTGAATCAAGTAACTCTACATAGTACAATAAAGTATTGAACACGTAAAAATGTATATAATATTTATTTTACTTTTAGCAATGTTCTCTAGCAACCAAGGTCATATGATTTTCCAAGTGTTAGGTTTCTCTCACTGAAGAGTCAGTAATTACTTTAAAATCCATTTATTTTTAATCAGTTCCAATCAAATATGTATATTAAGATCTGTTTTTCGAAGTTACCGCGTCTCAAAAAATCGCTCAAGACGCCTAGTCGCTCAGATATGTGCGCACGCGTTTACGTCCACACTTCATTCTGTCCTGATCTAAAGAAAGGAGTTGCTTAGCAAGCATTCTGAATGAAAGGGTCTTTGTAACTCTAAATAATGACATCGCTAGGCCTGACTGAAGTCACAGGGATCTACTGTGAGCATTCAAAGTACCAAATATCGCTAACAAAACTAGCAGTTCTTTCTTTCAGTAAAGTCTACCTTGGCAACGCTTCTCCATATAAAATAGGCTTCTCAAAGAAAATACAGCCAAGAATCATGGAAAACGTGAGGTAGGAAAGAGTCTTTTGATTAGTTACAATACAAATTAGACATATGCATTGCGTTTTAGACAAAATGCGAGTCCCAGGACAACTGATATTAGCACATATGTTAGCAGTATTTGGCTTTATGAATAATCATAGTACAAAGACTTCAACTAAGGCCTTGCCACTACATTATGCAGAGGTACAAAGGTGCCTATTTATCTGAGAAGCTGATACAGCTGGTTCGGGACGTATAGACCATGACACGTCTTCGAGGGACTTTCGTAATCCAGGTAACTGTTGAACACAGTAACTTCGAGTAGCGAGTTCAGCACGGGACATTGGAAACACACCACTTGAAGATCACATGGTCTCTATCTTTCTACAACGAAAGCAAAATAGCTTTGACACGACTTGAGTCGAGAGCAACCGTTCTTCTAATTGAACTGCATATTTTTATATGCAAGTTTCCTAATCGACGTCACACTCATATCATGTCTACGTCCGTGACAAGACGTGACAAGACATATTGATTAGGTCAACACAATACAATTCATTCAACTGACAACAGAACGCTCCAAATTGGGTATTACATTACTGTGTAACGACTAACGTCACTTAATTGGGGCACACAGGACAGCCAACGTGTTAACATGAACAGATCCAGCACGAGAAACATACACACACACACACACACAAATGAATGTAGAGTAGGGCACAATCGTCATCGTCCCCTCATCCCCACTTCCATCGTGACAATGTTCTTGGATTCTGCAGATGCATCTTATCATTTCATCATTTACAATGTTTATTGTACTCGTACCTTAATTTATTTAGAATTATAATTAAAATACTCGTATAATATTAGTATTTAAACTTGGTAATTTATGATATTTTCCCACACCCTGTTGACTGTGTTTTGTTGTTGATCCACGAACCGTCAAGGCGTCAGACGTCATTCATTCGCTTCTCCGTTTGTTCGTTTCGCGTCACTCCTTGTCTTCCAGGATAAGTTCAACGAGTTTCAAAGCTATGAAATTATCTAGACTAGAGCGAAATTTGACACTAAGTTTTCTTTTCGAAAAGAGTGTTGCATTTTCCCGTGCAATTTCTCTGAATTATTGAAAATAAAATTCTGCCCTTTAAATTTTTTTTTTTTTTAATATTTATTTTTAAGTGCATTAACTATTGGTAGTTATTAGCACTTTCAATCAATATTACATTTTTATATACATTTTTTTTCTTATAACACATAACTTACACAATATATAATAATTACACTTTAAATTTTATTGTGTTCTATAGGGATTGAGAAAGAACTGTAGAGGCAGCACTACTGCCGAAAGTGGATCGCTCTGGTGTTATAAATGTAAAGGATAGTGATGTAAACAGCGTAGAAATAGTATTAATAGAAATAAATAATGCAAAAAATAATTAAATTCGGGTTCTTGATAATCTTGAACCTTGATAATCAGATTTAATAGGATCTGGAGTAATTGGATCACACCCAACATCTTCAACATTCTTTCGTAAAAGCGGCAAATTAACATCACACATTTTTTCGGCTGTCCTTTTAATTGGAATGTTTACTTGCACTTCTGCAGTAGTTACACCATCACGGGAATTTATGTTACAAAAAAAATACTTATGTTCATCTAAAACACTTTCATCAACAATTTCATCAGTTTGACATGTTATACTACGAGTTGTTTTTTGTGGAGTAGCATCAGAAGCATAATGATCTTCAATGCTCTGTGTTTCAATATCTACATAATTATCCTCTTGAATTTCAATTTCATTATTGTTATTATTATTATTATTAATGATATTCATTTCACTTCGTACATTCCGTTGCCGTAATCGTTCGAAACGTTCAAATGACTGAGTGGATTTTTTGGTATTTACTTTACCAGGAAAAATTGTTGGTGTGTATGAAGGATGCCGAGGATGTTCTGACTTTTGATTATTCACAAAATGATCACTACAAATGCGTGTATTTTTAGTTAGTTCCCAATCCTTTGGATATTTTCTGAAACACAAATTTTTTAAATTTTACTTTTACTTATTACTATTTTATTTATTTCATAAAATAATTATTACATAGTTTAATATTCTATTTTATAATACTTAGCTTTTCAAATTTGATTGTGATTAATTAAATTTTTTTATTAAAATAATTTACTTACACATAGTTTTTCACTGCATTTATCCATTGTTGACGTTTGAAGGTTATCCATAGTACTCGCAGGGAAACGATAAAATTTCACACTTGTATTTTGGTTTTTGTTTTTATATGGCATATTGAAACAGCCACGGATACAGCACGATACTTTTGAAGAAGACATTACTTAAAATTATTTCGATTAGATTAAAAAAATTATTAATTTAACAAATTCCTTATTGTTTTCTATACCACTTGCCACCACTTTGCTTTACATTTTTCTCGGTAGTTGCCGTCAAAGTCATGTTTCTCAATCCCTATTGTAAAAAGTGTTGCTCTGTTTATACTGAAACAGTGTAATTTTTGGATACACATCTTAAAAGAAATCATTGGGTAAAAGAAGATACGTGTAATTGCGGAGAAGGGGTAGCAGATCCAAAACATTTGATCTTCCAATGTAGAGAAACGGAGTGCTGCAGAAATAATTTATATAGAATTATGGTAGAAATTGCAGTGGTGTTGCCATTGAATATGTAGGAACTATTGAGATATCAGAGGTGGCCAGTTTGTTTAGTACTAGACAGTATATGGAATATACTCGTATGTATTTGGAATTCGCAGAAGAGATAAAAGGTAAACTAGGTTAAAAAATCGTCTTGCATTAAACTTCAGTGATTCACACAAGGGCAGGGGCATTAGGGGGTAGGAAGTTGGCTGAGTTGCGGTCTGGCGGAGTAGCGGACGGATTTGCAACGGACATGACGGACGTAACCAGCACCGGGGCCGGGGCCCGGGCTGACTTGTCTGCTAGGAAACATGTCTGCTGTCACTCAAATGTCAAAAATAAACTGATTGATTGATACCTGATATTTATAACACTTTAAAAAATATTTTAATAACAACAACGAAATATACAGATAAAATATTCCTATCTTATAATTAATTTGTAGTTTCTGTGCAAACAAAGACCTTGCTTTGTAGAACTCCTGTCATAATGTTGATGTGAGATGTGAATAAAGTTAGATAAACAAAGATTTATCATATTGTGTGCATATTTGTAAGGCTTACGTGTAAATTATTTGTGATAATGGTAACTCATCATTATCCCTGTCCGTTTTGAGTAGGTCATCAATAATTCTAATGACGTGAAAAGGAAACACCTTGTTCATTACGAAGGCGAGTCATAAACAGATGAACTTGCAAAAAATGTGAGTAAATGACGTAGCGGGCGATTGAGACTATTATGATGAAGAAGTTATTTTGAGAATTTATTTGAGTGCATCAACTTTGGTGAGTAATTGTATATTAACACTGAAATAATATATACATTCATGGGCGCTGTCAGGATTAGCAAATTAGCAAATTAGCAGAGGGGAAAACTGAATTCATTAATAAGCGAATTCATTAAACGATGAAAAAGGAAACAGATACTGGGTAAATAGCGAGGAAATGATGTTTAGGGTGTGCGCAACGGAGATTGAAACATTGGAGCACATTAAGATTTCATGTCAGAAAAAAGTAATGAGCGAGAAGAATATTGTGCAGTTAGAAAAGAGAGGTAGTGAAGGGTTGAGGTGGATGGCGGAATTAGAGAAAAGGAACGAGGAAAGAAAAGTAACGTCATAGCAGAAGTGATTTTAATCTGAAGTGACAAAGAGATGAAGAGACAAAGAAGACAAGAGATGAGGAAACGATGATAATGAAGGAGGACTAAGGAAATTGAAGGGAGAGGATTAAGAGAAGAAGAAGCAGAAAAGTACTTTTGGAAATAGAAAGGTCTAGAATAGTTTTAAGTTTAATTTCAAGTTGAAGTTAAAGCCGAAAGGCAAACAGTTAATATAATATAATATTAATAATATATCTTTGAGGCTTTCGGACTATCGATGCCATATTGTCAAATCGTTAATTAATAACCTACTAGCACCTGGGTGTAAATATATTTATCACAAAACAATTAAAACACAAAATTCTCAAACGAAACGTCCTTATACTACTGTCAAAAATGAATAAAAGAACATTACCATAAAATGGACAGATTAATGACATTTGAGATAAGCCAGATGAACAACAACAACGCATAATTAATAGCAATTAAACCAAAAGATAAAACCTCAGCAGTAAAACTATATTCGTATAATCACTTAAATAAAATGTATGTAAATTGTAACCAATAAATTAGGAATCGAATCTTGAAATGCATTCAACAATATATTTGTCAATTTGGCGCTCATTATTTACTTGGTTTTATCACTCAGGGCCTCTGAAAGTCTGTCCGGTGTCCACCACATGTCGTCTTGTTGCCGCGATGTCCAGCATCTCAGTAACCAAGGACCAGCCAGGATGGTAAAGATCTATACGTACGTTCTTTCACTGTTGGCTCGGGAATTATAATTCTGTGTATTTAACCTTGAAAAGTGATCACTTGTAAAAGAAAAGAAAAAAATAACGTCGTTTAATCTCGGATGAAATCAACGCCGTGTGTTGATTTGCAAGGATGGACGGTTGGGCCATGGACCAATGTAACGCAGCATCTGCATCTGTCAAGAAAGAGAGAGGACATTGTGTTCGTATCACACTAACTACCGATAACATAAATTATGTCTATTAGTGTTTGATTGATTTTTATTTTTTATAATGAATTTTGTTTCTTTTTTATTAAGAAAATCTGGTATTTTACGTGTTTCTAAGAAATCACATTCGTATCTAAGGGGCTATCCATAAATTACGTCACACGGAAGGACAGGACGGTGTTCAGAAATTGTGATAAGCGGGGGAAGGGGTCAGAATCTTTGTGACGTGGCATGCAGTATAAAATATATTGTAAATTAAACTACATCTTTTCAGTACTCAGTTAACTGAGGTTTATAAACCTTGGTTGATAATAGGAAAAAAGTTAGCATCTAATTTACTTGTCTAATTGCTATCGGTAGGCCCGGATTTAAGGGAGGGCAGGCGGGGCTACAATCCCGGGGCTTCCAGAATAGAGATCAAATTTAGAGTACTAAATTTTTGAAAAACTAAACGGAAAAAAATTGTTCCTTTTATTCGTAAAATAATAAGAGACCTCCACACCTTCGTTGCCTCAGAGGCTCCAAACCTCTAAATCCGGCCCTAGCTATCTATATGATTTGATGATTTTATACTGTATGATTTGATTTAATCCCAAATCGATTAGGATCTGTAGTAGTAACACATAAGACCTCGAAACCATAAATGCTGTCATAGTTCCTTCACACTATTAAACCGAACTTAAAAAATTTACATTGATCTGAGGTCGAACCGGATAATACAGCAGACCTTATATTTTTCGTTTACTGTGCGTCTTTTTCTTTAATTGATATTTGACGTGTCTAGACACAAAGAGATGTAAGTGACAAATTTTGAAAATTTGAGATAACCAGCGCAAACAATAAAAGATGTACTAAACTATTAGAGCTATAAGCGAAAACTAGATTTTATTATATAGCTTGATTTACGTTCTTTAATCTCGTTTTCCGAAGAATTTAACTTTTATCACTTACATCCCATTGCATCTAGACGCCTCATATATCAAACGATATTTTAATAACAAATATCAGTTAACCATATTATATAAATTAATAAATGATGAATATTTAATTAATTGATTAGATATTAGATGAGACTCATAAGTTGCAATTTTCGTTCGTTTGAATAACTATTCAAAAAAATTAATAAAATATAATATCTCCGATACACCGACTGCAGTGTTTGTTACACCAGAGTGTACCTCCAGTCTTTATATCGGGCTCATTAATCCACATTTCGCCTGAGCTCCATCTCGGCGAGCGAAAGATTTCAGGCTCACTTTCAATAAATCGTGCCAAAAAGTTCGCGATAGCAGTTAATGTCAGGACTAGCAAATATATTGTATTACATCAAGACGTTGTAGAAAGAGAAGGGTAAGAGTACGAAGAGGAGGGTGTGTGTGGTAGTAGTCTATAAGAAAGAGGTTTGGGAGTAGTGGGTTTAGGACCTAGAACGACTAGCACCCAGAATTCAACAAAGTCCAAGAAGGAAGCCGTACTAAAAACCTTGCAAAAACCAATGAAACTAACGACCTTATTAAGATGTCTCATATACACGGTTTATGGTTATCGTCAATACAAGTAGTTAGTTGGTATTATAATGATGACGTAATTTACTACGATGACGTCACAGTGAGTTATTTAATTGTATCAGTGTACCGGGTGAACATAAAAACTTGACTTATTAGGTAAAGTGATAATTTTCTACTATTTCATCGAATCACTAGAAGAAAACTATCGTTTCCTGGAGTAGACTCGCCAATTTCACTTATATTGTATTGTTGCAGGGGTTTAAAACCTTTTATTTAAAATTTACATATGTATATTTAATGAACGCTAAACTGAACAAGAAATCATCATGTATTCTAACAGGATATACGTAATGGAAATATGTTTTTCTTTATATCCAACTATCTTAAATGAAACCTAGTAATATTTAATCTAAGTTCTTTAGTGAAATAGTTCGAGAAAGTTTTGTTAAGATATTACTATTTTGTTTTTCTGAAAAAGATAATTTTATTTTCACTCACTGCTTTAATTTAATTTTGTATTTAATTTAAATTGTTTAGCATATGGCAATACGCGTAGTCATTCACAGTACCATTTTTAACTTAATATATATTTAAAGTTTTTTTTTAGATTTTTTAGAACCTTACAAGGTTCAAATGTGTCAATCTGTCAAAATGCAGTAGGATTTACTTTCCTAAGTCAGTTTTTGAAAAATATAGAAGTGAAAACAATTTCTATTACTAATTGTTATTAAAACTAGTAATTTTAATTATTTTCCATACAATTTTGTCGAACTGTCAAAATTTATATTACTAACGATACATACGCACCAACTACATTAACTAAACTTAAATTAAAACACAAATGTGAAAAGGAATACTTAAACGAAAATCTAAAATCTAGATTACAATATTAAATATAAACAGTAAATTAAATATCAAAACAGTGAGTGGGAATGAAGCTTTAACTTTCAAGATACGTTTTTAATTCAAGAGGTAATTTTTCTATGTTAAATTAACATTAAATACACTTAACTGTAATTACACTTTGAGATCATTTGTTATATCTTTCTAACAGCGACTTCTTCTACCCTTATTTACATGACCCTTTTCAAACGCCTAAGATCCTCTAACCAAAACAAATTCAGTAAAATCTAAAAGAGAAAAAAAATTACAATTTAATGACTTTTTAATATTAATATTAATATTAAATAATTGTGTAACAAGATATTATTAAGGGTACTAACAACTTCCAGAAAATTATGTTTCTTTGTTATGAATCAATAACGAACGATATAAAACGTGGGGTGCATTAGTTGTTATGTAGATCTTGTTACTCCGACAATGGCAACCTCACAGTAATATATGTATTAAAACCAGTTAATAGGGGTGCAGGGCAGGGTCTATACTCTTGTAGAAATCTGAATTAGAGTTGAGCCAGCACATCACGGCTAATTTGCCACTGAATGGATAAATTATAAGACGATTTGTCAACTTAGAAGTTTGATGGAACTTGTTTTACTCTTTATTTGTGAGAAGTGGACTGCAATTTGATTAATATGAAAAAACGTGTATATATTGGAGATTTATCTTTAATAAATCAGGACCGTATTCAGGAGTTTCCAGTCACAGGTTGAGTGATCTTTCGTCAGGTAATACATTAAAGTTGTAGCATTTATCAGTTTTAGTGTTACTCAAATAAATGGCATAATAACAAGCAAGTAGATTAATTAAAATAAATATCTTACAAGTAAATCTCTATTTATCGCAATTAACATTCAAGGAATGCAATACATATTTTTCTATGCTAATGAACTATTAATTACAACTGCAATGGGAACATGCTGCGCTCTATGATCTCAAAAAACCAATAAATTAGCAATTATAATAATGCGTCGCACTGTACACTCATTGTATGACGTTAAATAACAACAAGAGCGACAACGAATAACAAACAAATGACATAAAACGGTCAAATATACGACCACTTGTGACTCACATATGTGATGAGAGTGAATCCGTGTCGGGTGGTAGTGGCGCTGGCGCTTGCAACAGCCACTCACAGCTATGTCAGTTGAAGAGAGAGAGAAGATAACCAACGAACAGTGGTGTGTAAAGCGGAATACGACAAATGTAAGTTTTATAATGTGAAACGATCCCTAAATATACTATTAATTCAAATGATAACTATTATCGGATGTTATCCATAATTTTGTTAGAATTATTGTTAAAAAGCAGGATTACGCGTGTTTTCAGCACTTAGTTAAAGAAATTCTCCGTTAGCTTTTGATTGCGACACTGAAATTTATAACGACATGGCCATGAGTAGATCATTTTTGTTGTCGGGATATAAAGTTAAAAAAAAGTAGAACATTATTCGGGGCGATAAAAGGCTACTAAGAAGCCCGAGAAATTATAATAAAAAAAGAATAATATTAAAATTAAAAATTAATGAACATATCTTTACATATAATTTAAAATGTCGAACCGTAACAAAATGATTCACAACCCAAATTGTTTATTATCATTTTCCCGACGTCACTGGGTGATATGAGGGGGGTGAGGGGGGTATAAACTCGCGGAATACACGCGGCGTTCTGAGTAGCGAGAAGTGACGGATGCCTCATACACACGTTTTGGTTATGGGCCACTTCCGTATGAGTTTGCATTGTCATATGGGGAAAACGCAACCACGAAAATACAGGCGCATATGTTTAATATTAGTCTATTTAGTATTACAGCAACGTAGCAATATTTTGGAGATATTTGACCATAGTTTTTTTAAATTTTATTTAGTAATTTTAGGAAATTCTAAAACTTTTTTTTTATCCATTTTTCCAATGATTATTTTTGACGCCATGCTTGCAACATTTGAAAACATTATAACCCGACCCTGGAATTACAAAATGAACGATATTAATTACTAATGTTCCATCATCATTTGATTTAGTTTACATAAAATCCACTCTCAACATTCCTGTGTTTGATTATTTCCTTGAATTCCATTTAGCACTTGCCAGGAATTAAGAGTTTATTAAATCAATCTGTCATCCGTCAACCGTCAAGGCCTTGCGTCATACATCACGTCAGGCGTCACGCGTCACTCTGACATAAGTGATGCACCTGTCAAAACGTGTTCAATCTTGATGACTCGTACTCGTGTTTATGGTTTGTTTATTTACAGATGTCATGAACCCATCTGCTTTTGTTAACTTATTACTGCGTTTAAGTAACAATGCAATCTGGTGTGTTTATTTAAACTGATTCGTCAAAATATACATACAGATCCTTACATATGCAGATAGTGTTTGTATATGTGTGCCATGTAATTCTGTATGTATGGATACATTATAGAACCTAAATAAGTCATAACCTAAAATTGAAGAACGTTCATGGAGGATCAAATCTTTTATGCCGGCAGTTCACTCTCGACGAGACATTTGTCAAAACATTTGTCGATATGGCGAGAATGAACTTGTGTCAAAAGACTGCTCATCAACCGAGGCAAGCCAACGCGAGGAGAGAGCACACGAGACAGGCCAAAACGAAGGAAAAACTATAGTACACACTCGATCTCAGCGTGTCAAAAGGCCAACACGAAGCGAGAGCTACTATATACACTCGATCTCGCATATCTCGGCGATAGTGAACTGCCGGTATTAGACAGTACTGTGGTCGAGATAATTGATAACTTTAAGCTGCAATGTCCAGACCAGCGCGAGCTATATTGATATTGTATTTAATTTTTTAATTACCACATATAATCACACCATGGCTCTAGGGCCATAATTGAAGAACACCTATTTCTTTTTTATATGTATTTATTTATTTGCCTTGAATTTTATTCGTCATAGCCACCAAAAAACATTTTTTATTGTATATTTAACATTTTATAATTCTATTTTATAAATTTCTAAATATTTAAATAATTAATTAATTAATTTTGAATCACTTAACAAAAATTGAGTATTAACAAGGAAAACTTTAAATCACATCAAATATTTCGCTATTGAATTTTGATCTTTGTAGACTATAATTTAATCATTCAAATATAATATGATGAAGAACACCTATTATATGAACCCATATATATGAAGCTCGACACTAAAAAACTGTCAAATCGTCGGTGATACGACATTGAGTCAGAAAGTTTCCGTGTTTGAGAACAAGTAGATTTTCTAAGAGAAGTTGACATTACCATCGTCTACTACCATCTTTCAAACGGCACCATATAAAATTTCAGATTGATTTATAGGTTAGTTTCGATGTGACATCCTTGTCGTCAAACATGGCAAGTTATCGATCTAGAAATAAGCTGTTAAACAAATTAAATAAAAAGGAAAAAAGGTATTGGAAGCATACAGATAAACGGCACTGAATACACTATACAATAAATAAATAAATAAAACTCATTAACTTTAATAATATTTGTTCTTTTGATTATACACACTACAGCAGATTTTTTACATTATTATTTTTTTTACGAATTTTGATAACATTATCGATACGATTAAGTATAATAAACTGAGTTCATCCCATCGCCATCCTGTCTTAATGTTCATGGAGTCTGTGACTTGGAGCAGGAGCAGGAGCATCACGGAGTCTGGCTGACAGTTGCTGGACCATAATTTACAAAATGCGGGAGACATTGAAACTAAAACACTCTCCTCGCACTCTTCTTAATGTTCGGTACAGTCAATGATATAATTATCGATACTTATTATTAAATTATTAAACAAAACATCATTTTATTATTTGCAATTTACAAATGGGACGACACATTTGTCGAGAGCAATTTTGCTTCTATTCTAGTTCGATCTCTTTATTATCTTAAAAATCTTAAGACAAACTTATCACAGACTTAGGCCGTCTGCACACGGGTCGATTGAGTGCAAACTAGTCGCGCAACGAAAACGAAAAACGAGCCGTGTTTCGTGACTCTATAGAATTTGTAACAATAGCATGATAGGGGATTTAATTGTGTCGGATGTATGTATTTAAATACTTTAGAATAGTATTTCTGCACATCTCTGCTCATGATGTCACCATCAAAAGCATGCAACATAATAGTCTTGCGATCAAGAAACACAGTCGCTCAAAGCGTGGTCAAAACCAATTTCGAAACAGTTTAGTTTCGTTCGTGCCGTGTGTGTTCTCTCACTCGTATACTACATATACTACACTAGTTTCATTTTAATAGAAGCAGATTAGTAAATAAATCTTCTATTTTCAAATCACAGTGTTTTTATGGTTTGCACAGTTGCCGTCAAACTCTTAATGTTCTTTCGACAACATCGCTTCACAGACTGTACATAACTAAATTCAAATACACGACGATGTTTTTTAACGAGATTTATTGCCTGAAACTAATTTAGTGCGTTCTTATTCAAATCTGTTCGAGTATTATCCAGAGAAAACTAAGAACTGAGATACGAAATTTGTTAGGTTATAAATATCGGCATCATATTTGAGACCGAGTGAAAATAATAAATCTAGGTACTAGTAAGTAATTGTGTTTTTAAAATAGTGTGCTAATTTCACTTACAAATTGGTTTAATTATATACTTTTTGCTAATGTTTCTGTATAACGTTTGTTTCATTTGTATTCTGTATAGCGTATTAAATGAACCACTGGATATTACACCGAAGCTGGTCCCGACTCAAACGTCATCAAGCGCATTAAGTTGAAACATGTATCAAACATCTTGGGAGAAAACGAAACGCACTAAGACAAGGTCCCTTTTTATGTCGTTTAGGCCAAACAAGTCAAATTTACATCGAGCCTCGCTTTTCTTTGGGCTAACGCTAGTGCTAAGTCTTCTAACTTTTTAAAACAGTAGCGAAATATATTGTGTAGAATCTCAGGTAGAAAATGAGCCTTGGAATTAGCTTGTGATAAGCTAGCAATAATAAACCTTGTACTGTTAGACAATTTTTATTTGAAAAGTAGAAACAAAATTTTGAAATTAGCTTGTGACAAGATAGCATGTGTGAAGTATTGATTTTTAATTAAAAAAGGACTTATTTTATAGTTCTTCTAAGTATCTTTAACCCTTAAAACGAGCATTTAAGATTTTATATTCATTAAAAAGATGTTTTTATTTTTAAAAACTTATATTTATACTTATTTTAAAAAAATCAGTAAAACAGGTCAGAAAACGTTTTATTTTAGGTAAAATTGTTTACGTAATTGTTTACTTCAGTTATGTTGCATTAATTTTGAAAACACGTAACTCTGTATATAATACAATTTGCGATTTATGAAAGAATCTTGACCCAAGCAAATGTAAATTAATTTTAAGACCATTCAATAACTGCGTTACACGCAATTGGGGGATTCTACTCGCATTTCCAAAGTGGCTCGAAGGGGGAAGTGGAAGAAGTCATAAGCATTGTAACGTCATCTAATGTAAAATTCGAATGCTAAAAAAGAGAAAAACAAATCAAAAATAAAATAAAACTAAATTTTTTTTTCCCAAATGTGTGAGATCCCTGCAAAGGGAAGAAGTTTGTGCGGCGAGGAGAAAGAGGGGATGTTTAAAATAGGTCCATTTCTATGTAGTTGATATACGTCTTTAGGGTCAGTCTTGAAGCTACATATATATAAAATGCATTTATATACAACTCTTAACAAATGACTTCCAACTATGAATGTTGTTGTTGTTTTATGTTTATTTAAGTTATAATTGTTTCAACATTAAATTTAATCTCATTATTTACGCGTCCTGTATTAGATTACCTGTTTAAAAATAATGAAACAACACCGCGCCGCGCGCGTAATATTACGTATCAATACTCGTCTACCTATTCTAAATAACTAAACGATTATCAAACTGTGGTCACAATACAATAGACTCTAATGTCGTAAAAAGGGGGCGTACACCTATATCTTACTTATATCTGGCATTCTGGCATAATACAGATGCGCGCAGTGCCTCTATTGGTCGTATTGTGAACTAAACCTCGTCGTGCCCTACCACGAAGTATTCAAGTCAGTCATCTGCTGACATTCAGCCGAGAAGGTTCTCAGTTTTGTGTCCGTGTTAAACCACGTGTTATGTGGCGCCTCCAACTGAAAACATCGCAAACATAAAACGTGCACTTTGGCGGGTTCAATACATATTTAATTATGTATTGTTATTCATTTAAATCGTGTATATTATAAACATATACATAAAAATGATATAATTGTGATTATTTATTTATAAAATAGTTTGTTGAAACTTTGTGACATTTTAAATTTTTGTTTGTGATTTTATTTTGTGCAATATTTATTTTATGTGAATTAAATATAAGTTTACAACAGTGATTTTCTATTATTATTTGTTAAATTACATTTAAAATGTGAAATTATTTATTTATTACTACATACAAAATGATTTTAATATTAGTTTTCATGTTTTTCAATTTATAAAGTTGTTGTGTTCTATTTTGTTATTGTTTATTTTTAAGTGTCCCTATTCATCATGTTTTAGGATAGCTGATAATTTCACAAGTATGTACAAAAACTTTATTAATATAGCAACTAGTTATATTTACTTTTGTTAACACAAAATGTAAATATTTTATAAAATAATTTACGTAAATAATCCCCCAATATTTTACGTATTCAAATTAAATATTTTAATATCCAATATACATAACGTTGCGTATGAAAAGCAACATGTGAATGTTTACTTCCGCAATAAAAATAAAACAGATCCTGTACGTGTCTGAACATGCTTATTGTAAAATAATTTCAAAGTTTTTTCTAAAACAAACTTCTAAATATACGTTTTAAGAATTTATTTTCACAATAGCAAAAAAACTGCAAAATTAAATAAACGTTGCTTTGAAACGGGATGAAAAGCTAGTAAATATATATTTCATGCATATACAGACATTCAGTAAATGTAGTTAATTATTAATATAACAAATCAGTTAAGTTTCCTCTTAGTATCAAAAGTAATAGTAATAACTATGATATAATATTTACTATATTATTCAGCGTAAAATTTTGTTAAGGGCAAATGGGACCGTCACAAAACTGTTTTACAAAAAAATTGTGATGTTATGTTAATTATGATAAATATGTTAAAATTATGCATTCTTTTAAAAAAGCATAATTTATTATATTTTACTTCCCTTATATTAGGGCTCCATTAGATTTGATTTAATTATTATCGCGCAAAACGCAAAAAAGTTGTTACGTTGCAATCATGTAAGTTAGATCTATTCTAAAAATCTTAATCCTTAAAAAAGGACCTATTTAAGATATTGCAATCCGTATAAAGATGTTCTTATGAAGTTTTATGAGTATGCTAATGCGTAAAAAGGTTTATTTTTCAAAAAGGAATAAAAAGGGTTACAAAACGTTGTATATTAGATGAATTAGATGATCACGTAATAGGTAACTTTTATTATGCTTGATAAACATTAAATAGGCGTATCTGTATTTAGCGTATTTAATTCTTAATAATATTTGCAATTTGCAATGTAATAAAAAACTATTTTATTAGTATACTCGCATAGTAAATTAATGTAATGAAAATAATTTTTTTTTTTTTTTTTTTATTTAACGTCGGCCTATTTCCGATGCTGAGTCCTATCACCGACGACCTCCTTCAATGTTGGCAGTATTTATGGTGTCGTGGCCTCATATATGTGGGCTACACCACTGCCTAATAACTGTACGATTATGTATGACCATAATCAATATAAGTTCATAATAACCAAACCCAGAAAATATATATCTGGTCCGGGGATCGAACCCGAAGACACAGCAGTCGGCGTCAAGCATCAATGCTCTCGCCCACTGTGTCGTCTAATGAAAATTAATGATATTGTAATTTACAGAGCGAAAAAAGTGCCGTGGAAAAAAGAAGCCCATCAAATTATAATAAAATTAAAAAATAAATTGTTAGTATTCGCAGTCCACACTGTATGGAACCTTTTACTAATCATAATTCAGAAAATAATATTTTAAAATACTTATTTTTTCTAAATTTAATTTTTGGGATATTCTAATTACTAAGATCTTCTATTGCATATTATATCTAATCTATTATATCTATTTTATTGCTTTAAAAAATACTTAATCATTTGATATATATTAATATCATATTGGGCATTAAATTTATTCATTTGATTATAATATATTTTTTATAAAACCAAGGATTTTATTAGTTAAATGAAAAATTCGTTTTTGCAAATTTTTATTTTAGGTCCGCAAGATTAATTATTTATTTATTTTATTTAAAGTCCGCTTGTTTCTGATACTAGTCATCGATTATTGACACTTTTACTACATTATATGTTTTTATAATATAATTCTATTGCATATGCAATTAAATGAAGCAACAACCTGATAAACACAGATGCATATATGGACGCTGTTATGCATTCATGTGTCAAGCGCCAAAATATTAAAAATTGAGTTAAGCACGAAATGTTGTTTCTAATACAATAAATAAAAATATTTTTTATGAACTATGTCATTCGATGTAAAAGCTTAAACTTATTATTACAATATCTCAATGCAGAATTCTCGTTTTGCAAAAATGGTTCATCCGCCTAAAGCATTGTTTCGTATTATTTAATAAAAGAATAATAAAAGAATAATTCCAATAAAAATCCAATTCTAATTTGTGAAGTATAAACCTTAAATTATTTTATTAATATAAATAGTCCATAAGTTAATTTGCTTTTATGTGTCAAGAGACTTTGAAACATTTTTACAAATTTAATTAAGCATATTGAATTTTGCAATAATATTTTTTTATATTTTATCAGTTATTCTTTAAATTCATGATATTCCAATGAATAATTCATGAATATCTGTAATAGTTCTAATATTTACTTGCTTATATGATAAAAATAATTCTAATTATTCTTATCTGAACAATTTGAATTAGAAAAACTAGAATGTTAATTTTCTCAAATCCCAGTATCTGGCGCTTGACACATGAATGCATAACAGTGTCCATATGAGGTTTATTTAATATAAAAAAATTTACCTTTCACATAATTTTTTTTAGATTATATAGCAAAAGTTATCAATCGGCACAATTTTATGATTTATGGCGGTATTAAAGCTTTTTATGTAAGATTATATAATGTTACATAAAAATTTGATATATTAGTAAAAGGTTTGTAACGTCTTTGTATTTAATTAATGACAATGTTACAGAATTACGTTAAATTTTGTTAAATAATAAAACGTTAGGTAAAAAACTACTTGCAAAATATATATCACTGCTTCAGATATTAATTTCTAAAATGTAGCAGCCTGGTTTTAACGCTCTCAACCTCTGTGTTGCCAGGGTTAGACATTTATGTTACGCATAAAATACTTGTGTGCACATATATCTATCTATATTAATTTCACAATAATTAAAATGTGTAAAATTTAATTAATTTTTGAAAAATGTATTTCTGAATTATGAATTTAGTAGGAATGCTTGATTAAATCATATTTAACGGTTTAACTGGTAAATCATTTTTGATAAAACATTGTCAATTGCTGTAGTATGGAATCCGGTTTTCATTTTTATGCGAGACGAATCATAAAAATGTGAAACCAAACACCCGAAAAAAGCCCTCGGGTTAATACTGTCAACAAATTATGCGGTTGCTCTTCATGCTTGATTTAATCACAAAATCGTTTCATAATTATGGATGTCATCAAATGGAGAATTTTAAATATGTCGATAATAATGTCTGTTTGTTCAAATAACTCACAATATATAAACGGGGAAGAGAAGGGAAATCTGATAAAAACAGAGATTGATAACATTTTTTTGTTAGGCATTTATTAAACTTAAAAATAGAGTGTGAGAGAAAAATTCCAATGCGAATATTGTGGATTAAGTATTAAATTGACTGCACTGCAATTTAACAAAGAAGGAAAGACGAATTTAAGTCTATCATAGTACCCAAGACAAAATACTGAATAAGAAAATATGTGAAGGATTAACAATCAACAATTTTAGAGAATATGAGAGCACATAATCAAATTAATTTTTATAACAAGCAAATATAACGGTGATCCGTGGATCGTTTCCAAAGACACATCAGTCTGGCAGTAAACATGAATGCTCTTGGGTAATGTGTGTACAGTCGTCTTATAATATAAATATTTGTAGCTTCAATAAATTACAAAATTCTTTAAAAACTAAAAGTGCATATTACCAAAATTTCTGGACGACAATATATTATTGTAATTACAATATCTTATCTATAAAAACAATTAGTTCTTTAAAAAAATTTATTTAATAATAAAGAATATTGCTTTTTATTCTAATAGTGAAAATAATAAATATGAAAAACCAAAATAAATTGAATGTTTTTAAAAGCCATTCCGCGTGCAATTGGTTCATTACCCCTGACCAACTGGTACATTAACTACGGTATCTATCTGTCCTGTGTCCGGTATAAGCATTTTATTGCTCAGTGTGGCTAATTAATTTGACTCTGATGTTTGGATTGATGATTACATTTTTTATTCATCATTAATTATGAATTTATTTATAATTTATAAATTCCGACAAAATTATTTGGTGGCAAACAAGGTGTTTCTAAAAAACATCTGACTATTAATATTGTTCAGCAAATTTCTAACCGCTATTCAAATTGAATGTTTTATGATTTTTAAATAGTAGTTTATTACATTCCTTTGAAATTGAATGAATTTTGGAATAAGCAATATTTATTTTATGTTACATTCTTCAAGAAAAACATTATTAATAAATTATTGATTTATAGATTTTAACAATAAAATACAAATAAACATTTTCTTAAGAGGTGATACCTTTAAAAGCATGTAAACACCAAGAAAGGTAGTTCACAATCATAGTGTTTCATTTATGCGCTCTTTTTGGTGTCTAAAGTTACCTTCTTAAAACTTATAGCCGCTTTCTTCTGCAATCTACTGCTTTGATGTAATTGTACTACTGTACATATCACGAATTGGTGGGCGTCAGAATTAAGTATATATTATGTAAACCTATCAGTAATAAGTCATTTATGCAAGTAATCAATGCCAGAATAATTATAATCTTGCTCAATACATATTTGTTTCGCCGACTTTGAGCTAAATGTATTAGCATAAGATTAGTATCGATAGTTAATTAGTCCTCGCTAAACACACTTACGAATATGTATTTAATTAGGGCAGTAGAAGTTTGGTAGCAATCATGACATTTATGGTAGAGTAAGGCCTGTCGCACTCTGCAAGCGTATTTAAGCGAAGGACGTATACGCGCTACTACGCTTTACTTATCCGAATCTTGTAAATGTAATGAATCTCGCACACTGCAACCGTCATAGCCGTTTGAATCACACTGCAGGCGTATTTTAGCGAATTTTAACTAAGCGAATATGTCTTACAACACCTTGTAAATGCAATCAGCCGTATCAGACTGCAAGAAATATGGTAGGCAATAGTTTCAGCATAGCAACAGTGGTGTATCGATAAAAATTAAAGTAAAGTTTGCTCTCATGATAAATTATGTTAGTGCAAAACAAATCCAATACACCCTACAGTACACAAGTAACATTAAATACTTATTATCTAACTTTTTGCTGATCTATATTATTACTTTAATTAAGTCGCTTTTTATTTAGAGGGCAGTCTATTTATTGAAATAAATAACAATAATTAATTATAAACTTACTTCATCTCTAAAGGAAACGATGTGCGCAACTTTTTTGAATTTTAATAAACATCTATTTTACCAGATAATTAAGAGAATCTTTTGCAGGGCAATCAAGTACATATTCCTCATATGTTTATTTATAAGAATATCTCCGTCATTGTCTTTTTAGTTAATTAATTCCTCTTTATATCATCTTGTTTTCATTTCTGTATAGCTAATATATATTAAATTTATTTAACGTCTGACATTGAAAAATGATGGATAGAAAAAGCAAGTATCTAATTTATTGATTTTGTCTAATCTTCTAAAATCTAACCGAACCGGATATTTATACCCACGACAACAAACGACACGGGACGAGACGAGACGAGACAGACGACTATTGCTAAATGCCACTCATATTTATTTCTAGTTGTAGTAGGCAGTGAGGTCAGAAGGTCACAATTAAGCGTTACCTAAAATATTGATATATTTCTTAGGAAACTAGATATTTATTGATTTTCTCTTTATAAATATCGAATTTTTAACTAATAATTTATTCAGAAATTTTCATTTACATATTAAGTATTTTAGGATGTTGCAACAGTACTTTAAAGCTGTATAAACACTAGCGATGTTAAATCGTTTACAACCTCCTTAAATACTTTTACCATAAATTTAAAGTTATCAGTAATTAAATATTAAAATAATATAACAATTTAAGACCTCCCAGACGAAATGCTACTGGTCTCGTGGTGTTACTATTCATACTTCTTTGTTTGAACGCGTTCTGGAGCTGGAAACTTGTGGATTCTGCGGTAAACTTGATTGTAATTAACGGAGATCGTAAAAAGTGCTCCACTGCATACTTAGCCACTTCTATAGACCTGGCCCTTTTATTTTCAATTGCCGACTTCACTAATGGGTCTCCGATCTCCGACAAGGCTAACTAGCTTCATTTGATACCTGGAGCTGCTCAGGGAGTGTGAGCTGGAGATATTTGATGCGTGCTTCTCTTTACATAACCAAATATTACGGTAGTGGTACTTCAAAAATACTCACCCAAATTTAATTGGGTAATCATTAGTTCTATTTGTTATTTAATAGCCAAAGGTACATATAGTATTTTATTGTAATGTTTTTGCCATTTGGCACTACATTCTTGTACCTTAACTCATTTATTTACATGTCATTGTGCTTAATTTAATTTTGATCCTTATTAAATCCGAACATTCTCACTCCTTTCAAACGAAAAAAAAAAAAATATATATAAAATTATCCTTATAAAAATAAAAACAAATTGCTACTGCTACTGCTTCGCTTCTCCTGTTATTCTCCCTCCTGTTTCTACTCTGCCATTCCTTCTCTTTCTTCGCTCCTTTTCTCTATCTTCGCCATCCATCTCTTCCCTTCACTGCCTCCCTTTAATAACATCCCAATATTCTTTTCGCTTATTACCTTTTTCTCACATGAAAACTTAATGTGCTCCAATGTTTTGACAAAGTACGTGTTGATAATTTTTGGGTGCAGAGCCGAACCGAGAGGAATTTATCTATCTTTAGGTACTTTTTTGCAGTTTGTCTTTTTTGCTGATTTTTTATTTTTTTCTAAATTATGTTACTTATTTTGCACTTTATTTAAGGCTAATTGCTTTGACAAAACTGTAATATTAAAGTTAATAAAAGATAAGTTTTGATGTACAGAGCATCACTGTACATTCTGTTCGTTTTATCCATAATCTGTAATACAGAGCGTCGTTATATCGAGGTGATGCTGCATTTAAATTTCTTCTAAAATTCGTGTCCTTTAGATTTGCAAAATAACATGTTAATTCTCTTACATGCTACACCATACATACTATATATCTAGGTCATGCTATGAAATTATGTACCATTTTTCAGTTGGCTATTTCAAAGAGCCCCTACGTTCTATACCGTAGCTACGCCACTGTTTTACGTATTATTTATGACGTAATTTGCATTTCTTAATTAAATTGATAAATGTTACTTTTTGTTTTATTTGAAAAGCAACCGCTGATCCAAATTATTTCGGACTAGCAAATAGCAGATAGAAAATGTAACCTTTTAATCAGCTAGTAGCAAATTAGAAAGTGTAAAACTCAATTGGAAGATAATTTCTCTATAAAGAAGTAGAAAATAAAGCTTAAAATTAGCTTGTGGTAAGCTATTACTTGTAGTATATGCAAGATAATTTTCTACGTGGGTTGTACTTATACTTTTTGAGCTACTATAACTATTCAATTACAAAGTATTTAATTATCTTTTATAAAATAATTATTAAAGAAGTAGACTTCTCGTAAAACACCCATATAATTACCCAAGTAGATGCTGCATCTACGCGCCATGAGATGAATGCCTGCTCTTATCAACATAGAGCGTTATGTGTGTAATGATTTTATAGAAGTAATTAAATTGATTTATTAATTGATTGTAAATTTATTATTATATATATGAGTACCTATAATAAAAGCTATTTGAAGCTACCATAAATAATCTCCATATTATGTATGCGTACAAGGTCTCTGGACTTGAGCACAATGTTATGGCCCTCATAAAAATCAATTGTGATGTGTCTTAAACAAAAGACAAGTATACGTTTATGGCTTAAAGATAGATTTACCATCATTTTTTTGGTTTTAAAGTAATTATTACAGGTCCCGTGATGTTTTAGGTTGTAAATTTTCTTGTAAATCATTAATAGTTTTGTTACGATAATTGGTAATGAATATAAACTTTAGTTTGTTACTTTTGTGTAAAATGTATTACTTAATTTTTAATACCTCGTACAGATTGGTGCGACATAAACATGCGACATCCATCATTTATATATTTTCATTCATAATTCTGAAACTAAACATTTAAGGTTAAAATATAGAAATTAAAACCAAAGCTTAGTGGTTGAAAAAATGTGTAAGGCAGGACACAATACTATTGTTTTATGGTGAAACATTACTTCATGGTTATATAGTTAGAAATAGATGGTCACAGTGTACTAAAATGACAATCGATTTGCAAATTTGTGCTAGCACTCCATGTAAAGAATTGTCTTTACCAAAAGAAGACGTTGGGCAACCTTGCTGCCGCGTACAACATTATCTAAGATAAAAATAGTCAAGTCCATTCCAAAATGTCGTTACTCAATGATCAACTTTTCTGTATTCAATTAAATAATTACGATTCATGTCTACGACGAATACATGATGAACTCGTAAATGCATATTTCGAAGTTACCACCACTCTTTCCCCTTCCCCTTTCTCCACCCTCCTCCATCACCTAGCTGTGCACTCCTAGCACTGTGTTTATGAACTCATTTGGAATTCTGAGCACGTATTTTCATATCATTTGATTGGCGCACATCAGTAATGTGTTTCCATTGGGCAGACATAAGAATTGCACTGGTTTTTTTGTTTTTTTACTAAGTTACAAGTAATCTGGGTTTCAGTGGTTGCTACGCGCCTTGTCGTAACGACTCCTTGGCTGTCTCAAGTCTCTTGTTAATACAGATCACGTAAAGGTTTCAAAAGTTTACATTAATTAGTACTTTTTAAATTTATAATTGATTATGTATATATTTTTTTTGTTTTGAGTTAATGTATTCAACGACATTTGCATTTGTATGACAATTTTAATTACGTAGATTTTTGTGAGATCTTTTTTTTAAAGAAGTTTGGGTTTTATTTGATGATTTGTGCTTTGAATCTTAATATTTACTTTAAAAATTGGATTGGATTGGAAAACGTTTTCAAATAGCGCGTTATTAATCAAAATTTTGGTAGGGGCGTAACTGGAAACTGGTACAAATTAAATACAAAAAAATGTCCACATAATAAAGGTCGTGGGAGATAGAACTTAGCATCGGAAATAGACCGACGTTAAATAAATTAAATTAAAAAAAAAATAATAAATAAATATTTTGACTCAACGTTCCGTTCAAATGTATTCTTATTCTTACCAACATAATGCAGTTATGTTTATTTCCGGGCAATTCAGTAATTAACGAAGAACTTTTATGTTTTTATGGTTTTAATGACTAAATGTTGTTTTATGATTTGTTTATAGTTATTTCTACATTTTTATGGAAATATTTAAATGTCATAAAATTGAATTAATGTTTTTAGTGCCAACGGGGACGGAATTAAAAGAATCAACTGTTTTTATAAGTGGTTAAAATTTGTTCAATAATAAATAATTGATATCAAATGAATTTTATAGCTTTCTAAGTTTTAGATTTATTTACCTACTTGATATAGTTTTACTAATTTCCGTGTGTTAATTTCAGGAAGTATTTTTAAGACCAACGTATATATCTTCCTTGTATTAATATTATCTTCGTTATTTGTCAAATTTATGTTTGAAACAGGGGCCGATAAAAAACGTTTGCATTTATTAACACTCCCATAGCTCTCTCCTAAATTTAATTTAATATTTTCATGAAATATTTACTTCCGAAGCTCAGAAACATATTTGTTTTTTTAAAAATAACATTAGTATTTTATTTATTAGGATTAATTAGAGGGTTCTAATTGTGTTGCGCTTTTGTTTTCTAACTACTTGCTTCGCCACTGGTTTTTGGGTACCCGAAATAATAAAAAAACACGATTTAGTAATGTCAATATTTCATATTTAGTCCATGGTTTCTATTCTTAATTTGTAATTATACTTTTAACATGACAATTTCTTCATCTATAGAGAGCACATCTCCAAAACTTGACATTTTCACAGCTAATCATGTTAATGACGTCTGATCAGACAAATGACAAATCTATTACACGTTGTCCATTTTGTCAATCAATTTTCTGCTATTATTATCGAGTAACAAACACAACAGTGCTTTTAGTTTACTTGCTAGGGAGTTTGTAGATTCTCCCTAGAAGTTGGCAATACTGTACGAGTTCTAGTACCAACATTCTAACGTCTAGCAGAACAGTCTACTGCTACTGCTACCGGTATCGGTACGACAGTTTCTCTCTTGATTGAGACATATTTCAGTGGTCTTCAGGAATCTCCTTGGAGACCCACGACTGTAGGAGACCAAGGTTTGACAGAAAGATGGATTCATTCGCCATCGATCACTCAAGTCTAGTTCTCTTGCATTGTTTAACAATGTCCAAAACATATCCATCGATATACAAGCATGGAAAGTATATCCGAATACACCGAGGTACAGTCTTGTGGATAAGTAATACTTATTTTGTATTTTCGTACGAAATATGTAGTGTTTTAGAAAATTTTAATTTATGACAGCGAAATCCTCATGTTAACAAATTATGTAGATAGAAGATTTATTTCATTTGTTGTCTATTACAATATCACTAACATACAAAGCTCTTTTAGGCTCTTTCTACTTCTCTACCTTTTATACAGCTAATTTTATTCTCTATTTAGGCACAATGTTCTTTTTATGACTACAATTGTTTTTTACACAGGTGGAATATTGTCTTTAAGTGTAGTTTCAAGCATGCTTGCTTGCTGCAAGTTAATTCCAATCTTCTTTTTCTACCACTCATATAAAAAATTGTAACGCAGTGCAGTTTCAAACTTGCTAGCGTACTATAAGCTTCTTTCCCAAAATATTAGAGTCCAAGACTCAACTATCTCGTCCACCCAGAGGATCTTTTATAATTTAATTTCCTCTTTATTATCTTTCAAGCATTTTATTCATGTAATAATCACATCTTGATGTATGCAAATCGAAATATTAACTAATAATAATGATTGCAAATTTTGCATAGTGTGTATATATGTTTAACAATAGCTGATTGAGTTTATGAAGTTCGTTTCAATATCAGCAAGCACAATCAATGTCAATCAATCAAATCAAATTACGAATTGTATTTGTTTAATTTCTCGCTTGGTTTCATATAATTTAAGTAACTACTTTCTAATCAATTTTTATGAGCTACACTTACAATTTGAATTTATCACTATGATATCCCTATAAGGAAATTCACTCATTGATTTGTGTTGAACGTAAAAGGTAATCGAGTAAAAAACGATTAAATTACTTGCAACACCTCGTAATTTGAAACAGGTAACTCTATTTATTTGTAACATTGCGGTTTTAAAGATTAATGAAACGCTGGTATGACTTTTCCATGGTTACAGGTTAATGTTAAATATATATACTTGTATATGATTAATCAAGGTCAAATTGGATGAGAATTGATTTGATTGATTAGTATTTTTTTTTTATTTAATTTATTTAACGTCGACATTTTTTCAATGCTTATTTGCTTTTTTATATCGCTGCTTAATAACTTTATGATTATGTTTGTACATAATCAATTTATCTTGATAACAACCAAACCCAAATAATGTAGCTCTGGACCGGGAATCGAATTCGAAGACACGGTAGTCAACCATTGTATGCTAAATCTGTTATTAATTCGATTTAGCGCAGGTATAATTCGATTAAAACCTGCTAATTAAATTTTTATATATGTATACTATATAGCAACTTTACAATCTGCTATTTGCAGAATTCTTCTATATATTAGTACACTAATGCATGCTCTACTAGCATGCCAACTGAATTCGTTCTGTCAAAAGTTCCTGGTCTTTTGTTTCTTTGCTTTTTTTACATTTTATTTCTTATCATTCATATTCTATAAAACTCAATGTATTTGATGGACGCATACGTCATACATCGTATGCCGAGTGCAGCGGTTGTAAACCTGTAACATGCGTGTATAGAAAATTTATTGACATATACACTAAGTATATAAGATAACTAATTATTAAAATGTTTAACAGGCAATATAGCAAAATAAAAGTTTGTCGATTTAAAAAAAGACATGGAAATAGTTAAAAATAATCTATAATTAGAAAAGGTGTTTCTACAAAAGAGTATGAGTTGTAAGAGTTGAGAGTATGTTTCCATTTTTAAATTTTATTTAATTTAGAAAATGAATTTAAATAAAACATAATATTGTATTAGGAATTAATGTTTTTTGTTCAGAGTATGAAATTAGAATGATTTCTTATTCTAGAAAAACAATAAGTTTTAGTTTAAAAATAGAATGAAGTGAGATATTTTAAGTAATTCTTTCTATTACTTACAGTTACCAACAAATAATGAAGTATATTTAGTATTATATTAAGCTGTTTTAGTAGTTTTTCATTTTTTATATATGTTTGAAATTTATTAGTAATAATTTTCCTAAAGGATTTTTTTATAAAAATGTATTTACGCATGAATGAACCTTGATTTGTCTATTACTAAAAATGAAGCAATAGAGATATATTATCGTTAATATATCTCGTATATATCGTAAATGTTATTTGCAAATTTTTGGCACACTTATAAACGGTTCTCTTCTGCTGCCGTCACTGGTATAGTATGTCTGTCTTTCTTTCTTTCTGTTCGTTTCTATGTATTAGTTTGATCACATCTGCAACTATGTCAGTAACTTGTCCGTTCAAATATTCTGGTTGACAAAAGATGATGAAGACGGATATTTGTCCATAGTAATAATGCAGTAGGTCCATCACTGCCATCTCGTGACATTTCACTCAATCATTTTGACTATGTATGAGTAAAATGTAATATACTACATGCTAACATATAATGTAGTGATCACGGTTTTGAGGGGTTTAGACAAATCAAAATAAATTAAGAGAAAATAAAAAATATAGCTTTTTAATTATTTCTTCAATTAAATACTTGAAGGCTGTTATATGGCGACCTATAATTTGCTTTAGAGACATCGATGGTGAAAAACGATTTACATTGTACGAATTATACTAGAGAATATTCGCGTTTGATTATTATATTACTGAAAATAATGAATTTATTTTGTGCAGTGGTATTACGAAGCGTGTAAATTTAACATACTAAATAGATCGATCGTCCAGTTCATTAGTGAGACAACTTAAAAAAATTAACTTTTGAGTTATCATGGAAATAATAAAATAAAAATATAAAGACAGTAACCTAAATCTGCTCGAAGGACTTTTTGGTGTAGACTTTTTTTACCAACAAGAATTTGGTAAGAATTAAGAAATAGAAATTTTTGTTTGAAGTGAATTATTTAAACATAACGATACTTTGAGAAAGACCATTGGAGTAATACAAATGCCTATTACAAAAATATGATCAATGTTATGATTTGCAACGTCAGTTATCAGGTTATCTCTGATATGAGTACCGTTTGCGTCTGTACCGGTATCATTGCAAAACACGTAGTGACGCACACATCTCTGTATCTTAAATTCAATTCCCTGTTATCCTTCTCCTAATTCGAGACGTACGAGTATATCAATTCAATATAGTTCAATGATAATAATGTGATACGAACTTGCATATAATACTATCTATAGGTACTCTATTTCTACATGTATGTTAACAGTGTGTGTGTGTGTGTCAGATTGTGTAGTTGTATGGGTATGGTCCTGTTATTGGCTTACTGTTGTTACTGCTGACTTCTCTGACTATCGACTAGAGGTTTGTTGTGTGATTGGATAACTAGAGGCTACAGCTTTCTGAGTTACTGAATTCTGATCTCTGTCTATATCTATTTATGCAATATCTAGCATATTCGTAGTCGGATTCTGATGATTAAGATCAAGTTTGTGTAACATTTGTTCGAGAGCGAAAATCAAAGATATTTACCTAATGAAAATGTAAGCATACTTTAAGCACGGATATGCTAACGTTAATACTAGCACGAAAGTATGCTATTCTCTGGAAAATCGTACCTACTAGGAGGTGTATACAGTACGTGCTATCTAGTGGCTGGTTTATTTTTCTGTTTTTATGTGTGTCCTTTTCCTAATTATGCTATTTGTATGGAATGCTATGGAGCATGCTATTTAAATAGCATTTGTACCAACATCACTCGTTCATTGTTTTCTCTTGCAATATCCTTTTTTTTATTTATGATTTCTCGGGCTTCCTAGGTACATAGCCTTTTATCGCCCCTAATAATGTTTTGCACTTTTTTTTTAAACTTTATATCCCGACAACAAGAATGATCTATTCATGGTTACTGTTGTAATAAATTTTGGTTTCGCAACCAAAAAGGCGGTGTTAACAGAAAGCGTCTGCGAAGTCTGCAGGACCGCTCTTTCAAGGCCATTACTTGCTATTGTTGTTGCAATAAACCTTCTTTGCTGGCAATGGCGTGCCTCAAAAGGCACAAGCTCTGCATGATAACAACAAGTTAGCGGCTACACAACACTTTCTTAAAGAAGTATATTCTAAGACTCTTTGGAAATGTTTTTATTTAAGAAATAGGAATTTAGTAAAATTATTATAATTACAAATAAGTGAAACCCATATTTTGTTACTAATTTCCGACGTCATACAATTACCAATGCGCTTCTTTATTCAGAATTTGACTGTTTACTTATTTACTAATTCAACTATCTGATAATACCTTCCAACAACCTTAATCTAAATTATCCAATTGTAGAAATATTAAATTCCATTATTAAACACAAATCTTTCTGGTAAACATTTAATTCATTGAAATTTTTTTGTAAAGAAGTTCTTATAGTTCTTTGTGTTCAATATATATTTGTCTTCAACAATATCTTTAAATGAAGGAACTTATTCCATGTCTACGAGAATCCCTACGTCGCATCGTAGCACTCAATTCTAACACCATTACACTGTAGACATGAGAAGTCGTAGAGATATGGACAGATCTAGTGTCATGCCTAATCAACTATCACAAATATGATATGTGTATTGTGATAATTAACTGAGATCGATTCATGATCACAGACGATCATCATCATCATCAACAACACGAGCATTGGATCATCGAGATCAATCAACCTCTTACAACGAGAGAGAAAGAGAGAGAGAGAGAGAGAGTCACGTGTTACAGTATCGGACAACTCAGTACTGAGGTGGTACGAATCGACGACTCATCCCATTTAGAAGACTTCACCTTCGTTGGCTTCGACTTGGCATCCTGTGTTGTATTGATGACTGTCCAATTTATAGCACACACTAGTCCAGGGCATTGTTTATTAATTTATAGGTTAATTATATTCATGTTGTGATACCTATTGTTACATATGTATTGTTAATTGTTGGGTTGTAATAAGTACGATGAAACAGTGGGTTGGTAATATATCTCCAGAGAGTGTTTTACTCGTAGGGGGTACGTGGCGTAAGGGGGAGATGATGTTGTTGTTGGAAAATAGAAGGACCAGATATTTAACCTTGAATCTAACAACTAGCTTACGGCATTCAAAGGGGTGGGTGAAAGATATTTTGAAGGATTGTTATTGACTAAAACTGGGGAATCTTTTCCTAGGGTGGATTATCTTCATTGATTTCAAAAGGGCCCTATTATATTAGTAATTTGTATTGTTCTTATGTAATATCGCACTTATCAGTTATAAAATGAACTTTATGTATATCTGTCATAAGATTCATAAGTTTAAGAATCTATCGTCTAGAAATATTAGACAATTAGACAAATGTAATTGAGTTTTCTTTATTATGGTTTTGTTCTTATCATAAGGACTTGTACTCTGTAATATTGAAATAATCCAAAGATTCCAATCTAAAATGCTTGTAAAGGATTGTCACGAATGCATCATGGTTTGTACCTAATAACATAATACATTGGGATCTGGATATACCCTCAGTTAATGAAGAAATACTGCTTAGAATCAGAGCATATAGAGAGATTATAACATTCAAACAATTTGGCCAGCTGTCTATTGTTCAATAATTCGGTAGTACCCAGACTAAAAGAGAAATTTCATCAGGACCTACTAACCAACTAATCAGAATCTAGGATCTATAGAAATTGAGGGATGAGTCGATGGGCAAAAATAAGGACTTGTGCTACTCATGAACAGTTGAAATAAAAATTGCCACAATTGATAAAGGTTCCTTTTGTAATATCGAGCTACATTAAAATTAAATAGTATGTTTTAAAACCTAGTATTTTTTGGGGGTGGTTTTGGTAAAAAGCGGCGCATTAAATGGATGGGAAACTCACAGTAGCTTGCCTGTATGAATAAACAAATAAATTATCTAAGTTTTCTGTGTATTTATCTTAAGGGGCATCTATAAATTACATATAACCTATATGTACTTTTTCATGGTTTTTTAATTCTAACAAAATATCTAATACCACCGATCGCTTTCTTTAAATTTTCTTGGAAGTTTGCTTCAGTGTATATGTACAACAGTCAAGTTAAAAGCAATGCTGCTGCAATGAGGCAGTCTTCATCTAGATCTAGATCGCACAGCGAAATAATTCCGCGCAGTTTCAAAATTCGTGTTTTTTCGCCTGCGAGGAATTATTGAGGGAATGGGAAGTATAATACACTTAATACGAAATCAGAAAAGTAATAAAATGAAACTAAGATAGAAGTGTGTCTTACCCTATTCAGCAGTATATTTATTAGGCAGCGTTGTAGTTAGAGCTGTCAACATCAGTCATTGATGATAAATTAATTTCGGAAATACGGTAATAATAAATAAAATGTTTTATTCCCCATGGAAGTGAATTTTAAGAAGAATATACAATTGCATTATTGTTATCAAAATAATTTTGTTCGTGTCAATATATTTCTTCAATTTATGTATTTCATTAAATTCAATACCTTTCAAAAAAAAAAAAAAAAATCAGTAAAATATTATAAAACATTTTACTTTTTTATTTCTAATTTCCCGTTTTGTGTAAACAATAAATAAAAGAAAACATGCAAATATAATATAATAGTATATCATTCTTGTTTCTACATTTCATTTAAGTTAAAAAAAGTTTGTTTTTTATTCAGCCAAGAATCATATTACAGACCCGAACGTTCCGGACGGGTGAGAGGGAGACACGCGACTTTTAGTTCACTTCAAATTGATTTCATTTTGACCTATTACATTATCAACCTATACATGGTAATTGTTTGGAGGGGTGACGTAGTGGGACAGGGGGTCTCCCTATTGACTCTCCCCCTTGTGTACTCTGCGTTGTAGCAACAGCTTACGGGAGAGTTAGGGTGTAGGGTAGGGAGAAGGGGATGGAGAGTAAAGGGTGGTGGGTTGCAAGTACCCACTACATCTACACGCCACAACACCACAGCGCCTCGGGGATTTTCTTTGATATTTCAACTCTGCCCTGGCTGACGCATCTGATTTTCTGATTTTCTGATGCTACTGATTTTGGTATGTCGTTATCATGTGATCATATACGAATTATCTTTTGTGCCAAGCTGTCTGATACGTACAAGTATGAATATAGCAGAATTTTAATAATAAAACAATATTCTCTGTTGCTATATTTGCAAGGTTTACGAGCATAAAGCAGATGCTGAAAACCTTTTTAATTTAAAATTTATTCGAATTGTGGTACAGCTTCAGTTGTCAACATGAGTACAGCTTCATATCTGTTATAAACCTATAGTAAAATACAGGGTCTTTGGTTAGATGACTGAATAAGTTAATGCCTAAAAAAATTGGAAAAAATTGGTCAAATGTGCTCTGACTTCCGGTTTAAGGAATCAGGTGGATGTAAAGTTAAAAATGTAAAAAAGGAAGAAGTAAACATGAAGTTTTCTTCAAACTATATACACTGATAGCACTCTTTTGTTGATTAAACTACTTTCTTATATTAATATTTCTTATTAATTACTTTTAAAAATTGAGTTGCTGATTATGCCGGCTCCAGACGATGCGGTGAACGTTCGATTCAAATGCTTGCCCTCAACGTGTGTGTCAAATATTGGAAGATTGACATGTCAAGTTTCCTGCTACACGGTAGAACAATTGTTTCATCCGAATGATTTATTTATTTTATTAATTTGTTGATATTATTGACACTGACACTGTTTAACAAAAACTTTCAAGCAAATAAAGAAACTTTCACTTATAAAACCTTTCTTTGTTGGACGATTCTTGCAGCAGTGTATGACATGTGGATCAAGTGTGTGGTGGGGGTAGAAAAATCCCTTTTGACGCGGGTCAAAAGACCGACAACATCCCGAACTTCTTCCAACATAAACGTTGGACCAAAGAATGCAACGTTGGAAGATGTTCCTAACATCATTTTGCACCAGCCTAATTGCTCACTAGTTTCAAGTTTCTGCTCAAGAGTAGCCCGTACACCAAAGGTTCTCAACACTTTGTTAACATAAATATGTATTCGATGGTTTTTGCTTTATTCAACACATACGCGAATATAGAAATCAGTTTTGAAATCAGGAATATTCTGCGATATAATATAGAGGTCTCTTTGAGTTTTAGGTGTCAGTTGCACAGCAGACAATCAAAACATCAAACGAAGCGTCAAGTCTAGAAATGCTCATGCTCATACTCTCATACTCAAACTCGCACAGTACGGAACAAACACAGTAGAGTACAGTACTCCGGAGCTGGAGCTGGAGCTGGAGTACAATATATGAGTAACGTTACGAAACAAGGCTGCGTCCGTCTATTATTGTTGTGCAGGCAATGAGAGCAGGAGCAGTAGCACCCAATATGTGTAGGGTACTGTAGAATAGAGTTTCTTAAACTTTTTCCATTTGTTACCACCCAGTACACATTTTGGAGTCACTTTACCATCATATGATTTTTTTGTCATGACAGAGTTCAGTTCCTCACAGTCGTTCACATGAAATGTGCACCTGTCGAAATACAACTAAAGATAAAGTTGATGCGAATTATAAATGAAGTACAATAGTGATAGAAACGTCACAAAACAGGACACTTATCTACACACTATAAATAAATAATACAATAAATAAATCTTTTAGATTCGATGCAAATTTTTCACCGATTCCAGTTAATCCATTGGAAATTTATACTTCCATTTAGATTTCATTCTATTCGGTTCAAATTTATTACAAATTTCACAAGCGCAAACTATCTTATGTAAGTTTTACTCTTCACAAACGAGCATGGTGAGGAGAGAAGTGTGCCATATTTTTACCGCTTTACAAATAAATCTGGTATAAAATTTATAACAGGTTTATTTGTAAAGCAATTAAAGTTCATCGCTAGTTTATTTTTATAATTATCAAAGCTGAGAACGCCAGTTCGTTCAAATACATTTTTTAATTAAAAAATTAATAAATTTTTTGTCGTTTTTGCTAACAACTAAAGGTGCATTGTGGTCTTTAGAATCTCTGTGAATTTTTTATTAAATTCAGAATTCGTTTATCGTTCTCAAATTGTTCGCGACCCTTACTTTAGGAAGCTCTGCTGTAGAATATGGACTGTACAACATGGAGATGGAGTTGGAGTGTAGTATAAAATATAATTTGTATTGCGGATTCGATCAAACAAAGATAATTGAATTAACTTGTTAAAATTTGAATTTCAAAGACAAAAATCCTTCATATGCATTATACGCGTGCCATCTCTCTGCCGTTATATTCCGCAGAAGGGGATGAAGGGGTTGGGAGAGGGAGAGGGTGCATGTTATTTGTTTGTGATTCTAAAAAATATTGTTTGTTATATAAAATTACACCTGATTTCGGTTTAGATATTTTATTTGTTATAATTCAAATTTGTTTACGTTAAGAAGCGTCATCATTGGTGCAAATTCTTTTTTTTAAATCAGTTGTATTGGGTTTGGTTCCATTTAATTTATTTAACGTTGGTCTATTTTCCATACTGAGCCCTATCACCGATAACCTCCTACTAAATTGTCAGTTTTTGTGATTTTGTGTGCTTATGATTATGTATGTATGTATGTATGTATGTATGTATGTACATAATCAGTTTAACTGAGATTTCGCAGAAATTTATTGCACAAATATAGAAAGGAGGCGGAATTATCTTAGGGTTAAATGTTTCCTTAATTTTTCTTCTGCTTCATTTCTTTTCATTTCATTCAAAAATACAATGCGTTGACTACTCTTTAATATGTGTTTTAGTATTCAAATTGAAAGCATAATAAAATTAGTATTAGAGAAGTATTAGAAATATATCGATATTATATATATAAGAAATATATATCAGATATATCGAAGGTATATCGATGTAAAATTATGTTGTTGAAAAAAATCTCCGCTTTGACAAATCGATTAAAATTTAGAGCAATTTTAAAAGATTGTTTGTTGTTTATTCCAAATATATAATATATGAACAATTTATATAAAAACAGAAACGATTTTCAAATGTTGCAATGCAATAGGTTTGGAATAACATTTCAAAAAGTCACGCAATTAAACGTTTGCAGCTGATTTATTGATCTCTAGATGTGGAGTGTCACTTGTCGTGCGTAAGAGGTGGACAACCTCGACCATTTAACATATTTTATAGAAAATAAATCAATCTATGGTAAATGTACAGTACGAATATATGTTTGCCATTAATATTCAAATACTAATGAACTCTGATAATTAATCAATAACATATTTTTAGTACTCGTATCTGTGTACTAATTAGCATGCACAACTTTAATACCCGATTGACTTTCTCTGTTATGATGTTACTTTAGATTCATGTAATATTTTAATTAATCTAAAAAAAACTTTTTGAAATTTCATAACATTTGTAAAACAAATTTTTATACCCACTGTATTTGAGAAATAACTTCAGCGCATTTTAATAGAATTGTTTTGTAAAATTATATTAATTAATTAAATCAAGACAATATATCCTAAAGAAAATTAATAATTTGGTTCTTCATTTTAATATGCATTTGTATATTAAATTTGTATTAACATTTAATCGTATAAAGATATTTTTTTTATTCTTTAATCTTCAAATAGACCTTAAGATTGTATAATTGCAACCTGCAAGCTAACACTCTATAAATAAAGGTGATGTATAACTTAAGTAATAAATACATTTACTCAAAACATAAAATATGTACATTATTTTACAATGTTTTTTTAATTAATTTTTCTTGAAATAAATCCAAAAATGTCTTATGTTATAACTCTTTTAAAAGCGTTTAATCTTTAAAAACTTGTTCTTAAAAATATATATACCCAAGGGTTTGCGGAAAATGGGTCAAAAGATTTTGCATATTAGGTAACATTGTTCACGTAACAGGTGTCTTTTGTTATGTTAAATAAATCCTTAACTTTTGTGTATTAACAACGTAACATTTAAGACAAAATAACAATCTTATTTCAAAGTCACGAGAAAATTGTAAATTTGAAATTTCTGTTAATTTTTTATTCTAATAACTATTATGATCATATCAGTCTTCCTCTTTTATAACCAGAGTTAATGAAAGATGTGAAATAACAGGAAAAATTCTCAACCGTACTTATACTACATATCATCCGCGACTTCTCTCGGCTTAACTGAGGGTAAAATTAGGAAACTGAGTAGTTTGACCATTATTTTACATTTTATTTATAGTTTTTTTTTTCTAACAAACTATTTTCCGGTAAGGAAGTATTTAATTATTAATGAACAAATAAATTAAATTTAATAGATTAATTAGTAAACTTAATGACTAATTAATTAATCAAATATCTTTACAAATTTTCAAATATATTTTGTTTATTAGTACATCCGTAATTATTTTGCTTGTTTAACTCATTAATGAGTGTAATTAAAGAAACCAATCAGCAATTTTTTTGATTAAAGACATTTTTATATGTAAGTGACCACTGATCCGCGTGGGTAGCATCAGACGATATATTTTTAGTATTATCTATAAAGTTATGAGCAACTACGTTACTTGGGTAACTGGTTTCAGTTGTTGGCACATTAGACCCGTAGCAGCACCTTCGCTTCCACGTTTGACACCATAAATCCAATGCGTCGGATGGGAACCTGTGACCGTCAGCCTATTTCCGATACCGATACAACTTTTTAACCGTTATTGGCGATTTTTCCTTATTGCAATGATATCGTATCAACTTGTCAATCATTTTGATAATAAAATTTACCTGGGTCTATCAAACACCGGGCCACATTAAGCAAGACTTGGTTCTATATAATGTTGCAATGGTACTGGAGAGAGGGGGAGGCGGTTGGGGCATATGTTTATTGATGAATCGAGTCGAGCCGATGCCATATTGTCCTCATGTGTATTTATGTAATTTACCTCATATCATTTACAGTCTGTCTATCTCCATTGAAATAAAATCATTTTACAATTTGATTATAAGTTCAATCACAATATTCTGCAACTCAATGTACCAGTACCATCAGCAACAGCAACAACAGCTTCATGGATCATAGCAGCGTATAGTATTCATCCATTGACGTCCGCAGATTAGGGAAAGAGAGACGAAATATATTCTGAAAAAATCTATTTTATTTTATTTAAATTATATTTTATAAAATCTCATATTTCTTTGTATAAAGAACAGGGTTGCCTTAGATTTGATTATAGCTAGTGTACATTAGATAATCTACAATCAGTGTGAGCACTAGATTGTTTTTAGGATGTAATAAAGTTTGGAATAGACGCAAGTTTTATCACGAATTTAATGGGAAAACGAGTCAATGGGAAAAATTAATATGTGAAGAAGCACATAATCATATTCAGAAGCTATAAAAGGAAGGAGTAAATGCTTTAATAACGAAAAAGAAAAATTATTTCCTTCATTCAATTTTACAAATATCATTTCTATTTCTACTTCATTGTGGAGCTTCATTTTAATTCTCATCATTTACCATTTATGCACCAACAGGTCATGGTACAAAATCTTATATATATATTCTAATATGTGTAATTATGATGTTTTTACAAAATTTGAGACTTTTACAGTCTATTCCAAAGAAGACAACATAAATTCTAAGTTCTAAATTAAATAAAATACAAAAATAAAAACATGTCAAAACTGTATTTCTTTGATTAAGAAGAAACTAAGGCAACTCAACTTGTCTTAGAGATTCTATTATATATAAACTCGATTTTTTATCTTTGTCTATCTCCTCCTGTGTATGCACGCCCCTGGATACTGCATCCATGAATCCTTTGGTTAGAGAATCCAATATAAATAATTTATATGGATCGGCTAAACTAACAATAAATGCATTTATATTATTTATGCTGATTAATATAGCTGATGCAACCTTTGTGCAGTATGTTTAACGTCATATGATTGATATTTTATTATGGGCTGTAAAGTTGACGAGAGCATGACAATAATATATCTATGATAGTATCTACCTCCCTATCTCCACTTCATCTCTACTCTCCTTTATCATCCACTATTCGTTTCATTATTTACCCCCATTATTCGGTTAACGATTATTACCGATTCATTCCGATCTGTTTCGATGTGACATTAACCCCATTCCACATGGACACCAGCTCGACGAATAACTATAACAATCAACCAATATTTTGTGTGGTAGTGTCGAAATAGCAACAATATGTGCTAAGTGTGTTTAGACTACTTGAATTGCGTAAAAGAGGATGATTAGCTGGGGAAAATCATGTTTACTAAACTCGTTGTGCATCTTTAAGAATGAAAGTGATGAAACAGTTGGTGCAAACTAAAGTAAACTTCCTTTGTTAACTGAAACTCTAACTAGCAAAGCATTTGACCAATTTGTTCATCGGCCACCAGTTGTCGCTTTTATGACATAAAAATCATATGTTATTATTTGAATATTATGATTGAAGAGTACCAGTGTGATTGGAAGAACAACCGCTCTCAAAACAATTTCTCTTTTTAAAAATGATCGTAGGGAAGTTCTATGAATTCAATCTTCATTAAGTTGCTTTTGATTTTAAAAGGGAAATGAAAATACATCCTCACTTTAGGAAGTTAAACAGATTATTCCTTACTCAAAATTTAGCAAATGTAATAGTGCCACAGAGGAATACCACATTGTGAGTGCCACAGAAAATAATACCACAGAGGAATTAGAATTTGAAAAGGACCTTATGCAAACGGATCCATTCTCAATCACATTGTTTACGTTCCAGTTGGTTGCTTCGATCACCAACTTTTGGAAGAGTGGTGGGAACTTGTTTTGATTTCATTCTTCGATACCGTCAAGCACGTATCGTGTATTGTATCATTTGGTTCGTCGTTCTAGCATGGATTAAATGAGTGAATGAAGAATTAATGTTGGATACAAATCGCCAATACTGATATATGAACACATCATTATCAGCAGGATTCGGTTAGTGGACAACAGATGGGCAAATTTACTTGTCAAACCATTGTCGCCGTTTTGATGCATAGTGCTCAGAAGTGTGAACGCACTCTTATGAGTAGCCATACAAGGAATACTAAATGCGAAGTGTTCAATTGTTTTCATGCTGATAAGTCGACGCTAATCTTTAGATAATATGAAGCAATTTGGGTCTGAAGGAATTAATAAATAAAAGGTGGGACTAATACTTAACTCTTGCTGCTTTCTTACTTCCTAATCCAGTTGTAATTCTGTAACGGCCGTAGTGTTTAATTGAATTCACATCGTGTGTGTTTCTGCTGGGCATCATCATATTACTGGTATACGTATAGGAGAACGATCGGATGGGATAGGATCGGGGCACAATGGAATATAAATATAACATCGAACTAACATACTCGTAAATGTATACTAGTACAGTATTTTGTATTTATAATATAACATATAAAATGGTATTGGGTAGCATATGTTGATACATATTAAACATTTGATTACCGTGATTCGGCATTAATTGATTTTGAAAATACAATTTTCTATTTGAACGATCAAACCTATTTGAATTGTTCATTTCGATATTATATTTGGCAGATAAATCTGTGTGTGACAAGAACACTGAAGTCATACTAGTTGTCAGTGGTGAACTGGGAGGAGGTTATCTTAACTAATTATTGCGATAACAATGAGTTCAGCATTTGTCAGATAATGAATTTGGCTAAGAATAAAAATTGTTACTTCTATTTTCGGTTATTTTAATATAAGAAAAAGTACGAAAAATATTTTGAATTAATTCATCCTACTTAGCTATTATTTCATTGTCAAAAATCATTTTATTTGAATTCATATAATTAAAAAAAATTGTTGTATAATAACGAGTTATTTTTAAAGAGCCTAATTACGTTCACTCCGCCAAGCGAAAATTATATATAAAAAATGTTTTTTTTTATCAAAATTTATAGATTCAAAAATAATTAGAAAATTAATAGCGATCTAATTTATATGAAGTTTTTGACATATCGTTATATATTTCATGTGTGAATAATTATATTTCATAAAAACATATTTTTTTAATTCGATATTTTTAACATTATTTTAATTTGATAAAGTTTGCCAAAGGCAACGCAGAAGTTGCTGACACTCTGAACTTTGCAGAAATTAAAACATAAGGTTAAAGTCATTATTTAAATTAAATATTAAGTTTAGTGATACGGAAAAATGTTATTTAATATTAAAAAACTCGAATGTATCCTACTCAGTCGCAGTCGTGAATTGTAGGCTGCAATGTGAGAGACACCTAATGCTACAAATAGCTGAAATTTGTTACAGTATTCGTAGATGGTTGCTGGCTACGAGAACTGGTAGTGCACTTTACTAGTTCATAGAGATGTATGACTTAAAGTTGCAATAAAACGTCATTTTCTGATTGATAATTTTATTTTCTATATATTAAATCAATCCGACGATTTTTATCCGCGGTGAAATAGTCAATGACTTTTTTCTTGAAACCCGGTATGGATTGAATGAATTTTCTTTCTTGGGATTTAGTGTTTCTAAGTTTCTAGTTAAAGTTTAAAAAGTCAAATACCATCCTTAATAATGTAAACAAAAATAATCTTACAATAACTGACGCGTCACATGTCTGTAAGTCCCGGTAATCTTCATTCTCGTGCGGTGCACGGATCAACGTCAGATTCATCATATAGTTTGTACTAAAATATTTTATCTCACGCGCTAGGCGATTTATCCTATATTCCATAGTAGTTATATTGAGCAGCTAATTCGGCATAGAGATTAAGTTGATTCCTTGCAACTTCCTAAGTATAAAGTCAGTATGTAATTGAGGTATTATATGATATTGTGTGATTTTTTTTTCTTTTTCAAACATACTTTACGAAACATATCCCTACCAATGCCGTGCTGTTGAAGACACGCAATAAACGATTGAGTTATCATGACGCAGTTACCTTTAATATTTATTATCAGTTCCTTGTCTAACTTTACATACTGTCGGCACTTCCGTCTAAATGATTTCTTTGTGCGTTTCCTCGTATGCCAATCATTTTTAGGTTAAGTAATTTTGCGAATTCAGGGTAGGAGAGTGGGGGAAGTTGTTGTTGATATGTTACCTGCCATGTCAGTCTGTTAGTTCAGCCGCTTGATGATAACGTTATACTGTACTCGGCATGTCTAGACTTTGAAGGATTTATATCAGGTCTCCCTACGTAATAAACTTTTTGAGATTTGTTTTTGAATTGTACAATTTTATGACGGTTGTTTCTAAATTTTATTATACAAAGTAAGAGGTCATCCATTAATTAAGTCACACGCTGAAGGAGGTGGAAGGAGTCCACAAATTCAAAGTCTTAAGGGGCGTCGAAACATTAACAAGACGTTGTAAAACGAGTAGAGTAGTTAAAAAACCACGAAATTTGTTGAAGAAAATAAACTTATTAGTTTTTAATTAGATTGCCTTAAAATTCCATTGTAAATTTAATTTACATTGTTAGAAATTTCTTTCTACCTATTTTATTTACAGTGTTCTATTAAAAATTCAAATCAGATTTCTAAAGGGTTTTCAAATTTTCAAATTAATGAAATTATCTCACACTGTTAATTAAATCTGCTATCACAAATAAAAACTCATTTAACAGTGTACATCTAGGTCGGAGTCTGATTTTGCTCATTTTCCTTCCTACTAACCAGTGGTAATAATGACAAGTTACGAGCAAGCTCGAGTGAGCTATCATTCACTTGCTTCTAATCCCCTGGGAAGGAATGAATAAGATATATAAATAGAATACCGTTAGAGTAAAAGAGACAGAGATATCTGATGACCGTGTTGGTTTAAACTGTAAGACAAAATATTATGTGAAGGTGTTTTACTATTTCAAGAGAAAAAAAAATGGGGTGAAAGAAGAAAAATAAGACCTGCAGGAAAATACTAGTTACATAATTAACATTATATTATGAATAATTCTTATTAGGGGATGCGGTACAGGTACTGGCGCACGAAGAAACACGTACGAAGATAGTTATGTTAATAATAAATAGTGAATTAGTGTCACATGAGTTACTTGAGATTTATAGGGAAACGGAAAATCTGTTCAGTAGAAAAAATGTTATCTGTAAAATATACAGTTAGAAAAAATGTAATCTGCTTTTATTTAATTTACTGATGGTTTTTGTTTATCTCTATGGTCTAAACTTTGCAAAGGCTTTCAAATATATTCACCGATTAATTTTGCTTGTATCATGTATCATGTTAGTAGCTGGAACTGCACTATTACAATGGTTTACATAAGAAATGCGGTTCTAATACCTTCAAGTTGATATGATATATTACCTATACGTATTAATTAGCCATAACACCAATCAGTTTTCTTTGTGATTACTTCACACTACTTTGTATATAATGGTGTAATGCATTTACAATGACTTAACTAATTTACATACGAATACATTACATTACTACAAGTATTTATGTAATGATTTTAATTGGCATGCATAACTCCAGATACATATAGCTGATAGATTACTTTTAGCGCCGACCCGGTCGTTGTTTTACAATTTAATTATGTGTTTGTTTTGTATTGAATGTCATAATGTAAAAGTATAAATATTGACAAACCACAACTTGCACCCCTCGCTCCGCGCACCATTGTCGCTGCTGTTCGACTCAACACTTGCCAGGTTGTTTGTTATTGTTGCAAATAGCTGCGTAATGACTACACTGCATGAATAATAGCAGGAAATGTGGGGTAACTTTTTTTACTACATTCTTAAAGATATTAGAACGGTAATTTTTCTTTGGATCCGCTTTTTCTATATGTCATAACCCTCCAATTAGCTTGTGACAAGCTAGTGAACCACTTAGTGTTTGTTCTTACTCTCTACTGTCCGTTTTTGCATACTGTAAATGTTTTGGAATTGTTTTTGTAGAATTATTAAAACTTATATCAAATATTAATTTGGTTTTTTTATTTTTTTCAGGTGAGTGACAATCAACCTATTTATTAAAATGGATAAGCTTGCAGAACACGGTAATTACATCATTGTAAATATACTTAAATTAATAATTAACAAAATATGATATTTTTAAGCGAAATGGAAAATATGTGCTAGGGATTTATTCTAACTTACATAATACATAAACCGAACCAAATATAATTTTTTTGTATTTTGTAATAATTGAATTGTAATAACTTTCATACTCGTAAAATTCAGATAAATGAATGATACTATTTCAGTCTTTCTCTAACAATACAATTACCAAACATACATATAACACTTTAGCTAACATAAAGCTTAAAAAAATGGCCGTTGATCAAAAGCAGTTAATTCAAATAATGACACGTAAATTGGTCGGATGATTTAAATAAAAAAAATTACATTAAGATAATAATCGATGACACTATTGTTTGAAATTAATTGTAAAATTATACAGAGTCATTATTGATTGTTGAAGCCAAACAAAGAACGTTTCAAAATATACAAAGTTATTGACAGGCGCAGCCACACGTTTGACGGGCGACGGGTGACGCTTGACATTATGTGTTGGATTCGTATCGTTTAATTCAGTTTAACTGATTGTATTTTTATGTCGAGTTCGTTCTCGTTCTCGTTCTCGTGTTGTTATTTAATGGTCAATATTAATAGCTTAAATCGTCATTAATATTATTATACTCACACACATGAGCGTCCGCAGAATGTTTCACAGGGAGGGAAACATGTTAGAAATGTAACAAGCTGAACTTAGTCTAACAAACTGAATCTTGTCTAACAAACTGAATGGGCGGACGCCCATGCACATACAAAAACACACATACGTGTTTATTTAATGTAAGTGTATATGCAGAGTGTTAGATCAGAAGACAGTCAAAATTATCAAGTTGAATTTCTTGACCAGCGCTTGTAGTAGTTGCAGACATTTTTAAAATGCTCTGGAGAGAATTGAATTTGTGGGTCCTATACCCAATTGATTTTGTGTAGAAGTTTAAAACAGAAGGTCATTACAAATTAAAGTCTATTTTTTGACTAGAAACAATTGATTTTTCCAATTAAGACTCTGGTGACATCACTCCTTCATAATTTTATGTGATTATGAATACATAATTAAATTAATTCTGGTAATAACCAGACCCAGAAAATATAACGCGGATCGATATCGCAGACTTTGTAATGTCGTCAATAATTTTAAATATTATTTTTACCCTCTATAAGAATTGTACAAATCTTACTGAAAAGTCATGTACATTGAAAATTTTAAAACTTTTGAAATTACATTTTATAGCTCGCTATGAATATATCCTATGCTGTTGCGACTTCTCAATCGCCCCTTTTCCTACACTCTAATTGTGACACGGCCTATTACCGATACAAACCTAGTTATTTATTATAGATTTCATTGTAAAATACTGCTACAAAATAAACTTTTCACTAAATCTCATATGCTAAACTAACCACCCAGCCGTCTCGACCTAATCATTTCTAATCGAATACAACAAACCAGCCGTACAAATACCTCAGAAACCAACAAATAATTAGATTAATTTAACGTAAAGTTACGACTTGAATAAGTATAAATTACAAGTAGAACAACATAAATAAACTACAGTTACACAGTTACACAGTGTGACATATACAAACTCTAACATATGTCAAAATTGAAACAAAACAATTGCAAAACTTTTTCTGGCATTTCACCATCATATGTCAGTACAATAGAACTGTGAACTGTTTGAGCAGAAGAAGAATAAGAAGAACTACTACAAATACTACAAAAGAATAACGAAGAAGAGAGTGAGACAGACTGTCAACTGTCACTGAACATTATTACACATGGTCAGGGGGTTAGAGGTGTAGGGGGTAGAAGGACACAGGGTGTATTTCTTTTTGAATTACGTAACAGTTCGAAGAGAGCTTGTCTTTTATATTCTAACTTTTTCTTGAATTGTACATGGACAAGTTGTATACATATACGAGTATACGTATTATCCAGTTGTTTTTTCTTGTGTTGGTAACCATGTTTCAAATAGACTTTCAGGTTGATGTGACGTCACTCTTTTTACCAAAAAGAACTGACATAATATTGTTTGATAATATAGACATTTTACTATATCATATACTCTGATGCTGAATAAAATTGTAAAGTCTGTGTGGGTGGTTTTGGTTTATAAGAATATATTTAGCCATTGTTTTGTCAAACGGTATTACGCGCTTTGAAATATGGTTTCATATTTTAGGTTATGTTTTAACCTAACTTTCTTAACAGTTGTTTTACTTCCTTGATAAATATATAATTAGGTACTAGAGATTTTATAACTGCATTGTTGAAAACTTGTTAATTAATAATTAAGTTCCCGTTTATTGATTTGATCAGTTTAAAAAGTAAACTAACAAAGGAAGATTTTTTTCTCTACAAAATAGGAAATTTTCAAAAACTTCCATAGAATATAAATATACACCTGGGACATTATAATATAGAATAACACAAGTTATAAATATTTCACTTCCTCCAACGGCTGAATATAGGCATAACGCTTTCATTTCACATGTTCTATGTTTCTTGAAGTTAGCAAGTGATACGTAATTGTCTAAACGAAATAGTAGCATAAGTTAACTAAAAATAAGGAATAGAGGAAAAATGTTTAAAATAAATAACATATTCTCTACAATAAAAATATATGAAAATATGCTACATATCATTTTTACTTCCTTGGAAGTTCCAGCAAAAATCCCTGTCTAAGTGAAACGACCTGTGAGCAGAGCAGCCCTGTGGGAGCAACCATGTCAGCGTGCATCAAGATGCATTTCTGTGTCGAATAAATCTCTCTCCCACTTAATTCTAGAATAATATAATGACCAATATCCGTGTGCCAAAAGCCAACACTGAACCGTTACTAGCCAGAAATAGTTTTATGTACACAATGTTCAATGCATGAAACCACGGGGACGAGAAGTAGTGGAGGGGGAAGGGGGATATTTACAAATTCTGCGCAAGTCAACAATTATTCTATTGTGCATTATATGTGCTACAATTTGTTTTTATTACGGCTTTATGGCCGGCTTTGAAGTCTACTTATATTTGTCAAGTCATTTTGTTTGCTTTTTGTATTCAAATGTTGCCAACAAATGTTATACATTATGTCAAGGAATGAATCTGACTTATATTTCAAGGAACCCATTCAATACTTAAGCTTTTATTATCTGAAGAGATGAGCAGTTTAGCAACACAAATTATTTGAATGGGTGTCAAAGTTGCTGCAAATCACACATAAAATTGACGACGTCTAGCTTCCATATAAATTAGTTTTTGAAATTACTGTGCAACGAGAAAACAAATAAATCAATAATTGGAAATTGGCTATTGTATTTCTAACTTTCCGTTTGGGTAATGTTCCAAGTTTTCTTGATGTAATAACAACTCTGAATAACGTCTTTATTAAAAACAACTTCAATATATTCACCCGGTCGTAATAACTGTTTAAACTTGATAAGAGTCGTACTGTGTTTGCACTGCTGCGTTATTCCAAAGCTGACAGTTGGTGAACGTAGTTAGGGCGATGTAATGTTTTCTTCATTTGGCATTTGAAACGAAGAGAAACGTACAGGAGAGCCTAGAAGGAGTTGGAATAACGAGACATGCGATTTAATAACTATATATAAAAATTAAGCTTACGTATGTTTGTGCTCCGAAAACTAAAAAAGTAGTCTTTCGAGTGACTTTAATACACGAATACGCACGTCTTTTCGAATTGAATTCTATTTGTTTATTTCCAGTTGATCATCGTGTATGTCTCTGTGTGTGTCTTTTATTTACTTTCCAATTCATTTCATAACAGACTGAGCCACAGCAAAGCGTGGCAGAGTTTGACTAGTAGAAACATAAAAGCGACATAATATATATATATATATTTTTTTTTTTTTTAACGTCGGCCTATATCCGATGCTGAGTCCTATCACCGACGACCTCCTTCAATGTTGGCAGTATTTATGGTGTCGTGGCCTCATATATGTGGGCTACACCACTGCCTAATAACTGTATGATTATGTATGACCATAATCAATATAAGTTCATAATAACCAAACCCAGAAAATATATATCTGGTCCGGGGATCGAACCCGAAGACACAGCAGTCGGCGTCAAGCATCAATGCTCTCGCCCACTGTGTCGTCGCGACATAATATAAAAACAATAGTATTACTATAAAATATAAATATAAAAAAAGAAACAAATTATAATATAAAACAAAATAGCTGTTCTTGTTTATAGAAAAGAAATGTGGGATGATTTCCGGGTTCCTGTAGATGTATAATAAAATGATAATCAACGATGTATATTGTAGATGATTGTATGCAGTCCTACTTCTTATTTATTTTATTAAAATCTTTATTTTAAGTTATCAGAAACAAACAAACATATAGCTTTTTACAATTAGTGCTTTTCCAGAAGCTCTAGTGTTTACAGTTTATCTTTATGAACAGCACAACAATATCCTATACCATTATAAATTATGGTATTTATTAGTTAGAATTTCGCTGTGAAAAAATATTATACTTTATATTACACAATGACGTATCATTTGTCTCTTTTTTTTTAAATTTCTTTCCTTTTAAATCATCGTTTTAGTAAATATGTTAAGTGGGTACCTACCTAACTAATTGTATAGTTTGTTATGAAAATATTATGTTACTTACTTTAAAAACTGATATACTTAATAAAAAAAACTATTAGAAAATTGAAATTAAACAAAACTCATGATTGTACGTGGATGCATCTCTGGGGAGAACGAAGAGAGAGAGAGGGAAGGGTTAATCCAACGCAAATGATTAAAGTACCGTGAACCTTTTTTCATCATATCAGTGTCTAAATGAATGATATAATAATTAATAACTAGAACATAACTTTTATTTTGTTGTGGTTTTTAATTTGCATACTCACTGATAGAGGTCTCTGGGGGCGTGCAGAGGTTGATTGAGATTCATGACGTCACACGTCACATCATTCATAATAAAGAAATGACACACTCGCATACCCTGTCATAATGTCAACGGTGTCAGTCTAATCTAACAACTGGTGGAACATTGTATGACAAGACTCCAGCATCAGTTCCAGCTCCAGTTCTCCAGCTTTAACTTCAGCTTTACAGACGTCGTGAACGCGAACGCGAATCGTTGAAGTTGAAGGGTGATATCACATCATATGCTAAATATGTACATCGTAAACTAGCTACTGGTCGCGTCACATAGGGGTCAGGCTAAGCAAATGTGTCCATTATTTTTGCCTCTGGAGTTTATATTGTTTATTTGTATTATAATACAGTAAATTCAATCTTTTGCTAGTCAAATTCAATTTTTTTGTAAATCAAATTCAACCTTTTGTGTGACTACTTATTAATAAAAAAAATAATATTCATTTATACAAATTGAAATCTAGATAATCAAAATTGAAATAACTTTATAAATAAAGAATAACTTGATTTTTTTTATATATAATTAATTATTCATTTATTCTGGTTTTAGCGTTGTTGTTGCAATTGACCTTTAGCGTTGTCACTTGTCATGCATGGATCATATGCAACGCATTATTATGCACTCCTCCCTCTCTTCTCCAGCTCCAAATATAATTGCAATAACTTCGTAATTAAGATGGATTTTGTCATTGGCCTCACAGCTCCCTTTAATCTACTGTTTTGCATTTTATACTGCGCGTAATTTGACAAGCTTTTATTAGTATTTATTTCTTTTAAATTGTTTGCAATAGCTCTGTCAAAAATATGGATATGTGTAGATGTATGGGTTTTTTATTTTTTATTTTCAGTTATTTTTATATTAATGCAATCTAAACCAGATCAATTTTAATGTCTAAAAACAACATCTCTTACCACTTTACAAATAAACCTGTTATAAAATTTGTACCAGGTATAAATTGAGAAAAGCTTGTTCGGACGGGCTTTATACTTAGTATAAATTTTATAATTTTGTTATTTCGTTATTCGTTGGACAGGCATGACCCGAATCAACTACAATATAAAAGAAATAGTCGAAAAAATGCTTTAGATATCTCTTACTTAGGATAAGGTTGCACAGCGAAAAAAAATAGTGCGGTAATAATAACGATAAAAATTTGTTAAACGAATTTGTTTCCGCAGTGCAGCCTTAGCTTAAGAAAGAGGCGTCTGTTTTACAGTGTAGCCGTATTAACTGCTAACATTCTTTCTCTCACTTCTTTGGCGATTCCCATTCTAAGTCAAGGAAACTAATTATCTGTAGTAAAATGCCATCTCTGTTTCAATTATTCTTTAGTAAATATTAAATACTCGTATTAGTCACTAGTATGCTTCCATATCTTGACCTGTTAGCCGACATCTTCAGACTTTTCTCATTATCTGAATCACGTGGAACAAGTTTCTTGATGGAACTGGTCGCTGGAGATCAAATTACTGTGACATACAAATTAAGCCGATGCAAATTTGTTTGGATTTTAAATACAGGTTTAACTTTTGTCGCAAGTTGTGGTCAAAATTTTAAAAATTAAAGCGCGGCATTAAGCGAAACATTGCCAGTCGTAAAATCTTACGTAGTGACGCGCCTTGCTATGCAGTGCCTTGATGTGACAAAGCATACGTCGAATTTGTTGACATGCTGAAAACTTCTCAGTCATTATTTAATTTGACTATGGTGTTTCATTAAAAATATTATTTTGTAATTAAAATTTTAATGCGTTTCTAAATTCATTGTAGTAATTCAGAGGTCGCCAACTTTTACGAGCATAATTCTGATATTGTTTTGAGTTATAAATTACCTGATAAATAAACTAATTTAGTAGATAATATATAAACTAAATCACTTAAACACAGTTAGGTGTATTTAAGGTTTATCCAGCATAACACAAATTTTCTGTTGCGTTGAATATTTTACCTAACATATACCTAAAATGTTTTGTGACTTATTTTACTGCTTTTTGAAAAGATTAGAATACTGTTAATTCTTTTTAAGAATCATAAAATTTTAAAAAGTGTTTTTAAATTATTTAGGGCTTTTCTAATAGCAATAAAATAATACCATTTAAAAATAAACATTAGTAGGGTATACATGTTCAATCAGTTTTTTTAAATAGCAGACGGATTGAAACAGAAATCTAATTCATAAATGTCTCAATATTTTTTTCTCTGAATTTTATAGAAAAGGTTCGCGTATACTTACTTTTTAAAAATAAATGCGAATTTTAGGTTACCAACCCCCATAATATTATATTTCGGTGACGGTGGTTAGCTGCGCTATTTCTTTGCACTCTTACTTGCACCTTTGTTTCATTTAATCTCAAATCAGGTTTGAAAGGAAGTCTTTCATGGCCTCATGGCCTCACGGCTTCTGTTGCTGTAAAACTTTTCTGCTCCCTTTAAGAATTCTTCATCAGCAACGCGATTTATTCGGACAACAAATTGAAATCCAACACGTAAACTAATATTATTACGATCCGGAGTAGATGTGTGCTGTTCTCCAAAACGGATGCACTTACATTTTTATAACATCATGATAAAATAATCCTCCATCGTTTTTAATAAGGCAGTTGAGATAACTAATTTTTTCTTACGTTTACTGTTTTATTGCATATTGTTTATTGTTAATATTCTTTTTAGAAAATAGAATTTTTAATAAATAATATTATAAATATAGTTTGTGGTTTTAATATAAGTGTACGCATTTGTGAATATATTTACTATTGTAGCATCTTTAGGAATCGTCAAATATTAATTTGTTTTTTTTTTTTTTGTAAACAAATGTCTTATTTATCTTTTTGTTAAAATTTTAAATTTAAATATTTAATAAAAAATGAACGAGGGTTTTAATCGCAAAAATACTCTGATACTCAATAGATACTGTTATTAAGAAGATATGGTGTAATTTTTATTAAAATCGAATACGGCGTTCTTGAGATATCGGTGCGACCAATTCAAGAAACTTCAAATTTATATAGCCCAAGTAATATTCTGAATATTGGCACGGGCAAACTTTTAAAATATTCCTAAAAGTATAGTTAATAATTCGAAGCAAAAAGGTTAAGAAAGAAGTTCGCGAATTATTGTAATACATCATCATATTTCTACTCTTGGGTCAAACTTCTTCTAGCATACTTAACAGTCCATTTCGAAACTAACCTTACACAATCTGAAGTGAATATTGGCGTGACGTATGCTGGTGCTGGTAACAGAAGTAAATTTATAATAATATTTATTTTGATTTATACTTTATGTTAATATTTATGGTATTTTTTTGTTGTTTTCATTTGCAATGAAAATAATTGTTGATACGGTTTCGTGTCATATGGTCTGGCGTCGTATCCGATGCAGGGATCCAGGCGCCAATGTTATTAAATCGCGGACGGTGGACAAGACTATGACGAATGCCTTGGGTATTGTTTATGGGAGAAATATTATACGTCTCGTGTGGAAATTACTGAGAATATTATTATACTAATGTAGTTCATATTAGTTTTATATTTTCTTTTTTCTTATTTTGATTTTTAAATGAAACACTTGTGTATACTGTTAATGGTTTTTGTCGTTTAGTTTTACATCTACCGTGCAAGTGTACATGATCTAGTGTATTGCACCATATCCATTTAATGTTTTTTCCGTTAGGCTTTAAAATCTTCTATAGACATTAATTCTCGCTAATTACATTAATTACCTACCTAAAGAGTTCTCTCAATTTAAAAGCAATAATTATATAACATTCATAATGTATTTATTGATTTAATGTGTGTGTCGTTAGACTTAACATTCTTATAATATTACATCACGTGATTACATTTCATTCCGAAATTAAACTTAAACCTATTTTAACATTTTTATTAATTTAAAATCATTGTCTGATTTTAACACTCTTGTCACAATATCTTTTTATTCCATACTCCTCATTGTTACTCTCCCTTTACTTCTTCCCCTTTCTTCTTGCCTGTACCTGTGCCATCCACCTCCTGTCTTCCTTATCTCTTCTCATATGTTTGAAAGTATCTTTTTCTCGTTTACACATTCTGCCAATCCTCGCTTCCATTTCTTTCCACCATTTCCAGTATCTTATTAAAACAACGGATTCCTACCTATTATCACGTTGTATCTCTTTTGTCTTGATTTTCCCTTCTCTTGCTTCTAACTTCGTTCATCCATTTTCCCTTCTCTTACCCTTGCAGGATTTATATCATGTATCCTTCGCTTTCCACCCTCTCCTTACACGTGCTCTGAATATGTTTTAAAGTTTCCTCTTCTCTTCCTCTTCCTTTTCCTTTTGTTTCTCAGTACCTACTGCCTACCAACATTCATTTATTAATAAACTATTCCAATCTAATCTTTGTCTTAACCGATCTGTATGCGTCGAAGTTCAAATGCTGAATCTCCAAGTGTTGCGTGTCCAATCTTCCGTGCTGAACGTTTGATTTAAATGCTTGCCTCCAATGTGTGAATCAAATATTGTAAGATTGCAAATATTGGACCTGGCAAGTTTCCTACTACACGGTGGAACGAATGTACAAGTAAAAATACGAGTACAAAGATTTCCAATGTTGGACTATTCGTGCAGCAGTGGATCAAGTGTGTGGTGGGGGTAGAAAAATCCGTCTCAGAGAAGTGTCCTGGTTTATAAGTCCTGAATCAGAATACCTGATCGTTAGCACTGGATTGGAGTTATAGCGATGTTCATAGAGCTAAATAGCGCTAACACAACAAAGCCAGACTCTTACCTTTAATCATACTTTATATAATTGATTAAATCTGATTTAAAAATACCTGGTATTGACGCAAGGAATTAATTATAGAAAACATTTAACTGTCGGTCAAGTTTTATGTAAATTACAAATATTTTTTGTTTATTTTTGTTTCTTTATCAAATAATTAATTATCTCTAACTTTTCCTTATAAACAATTTACTACAAAACAAAGCATGTACAAAGTCGCACTCAATATTTAGCAGCTCAGATGACCTCAGCAGTCACAACTACACTTCAGAATGAGTCTCGGTGATAAATCTACTGACTTTAAATCTATGTCGTTTGTACAAATACCATTCATTTCGTATAAATATATTATTTTAGCGAAGAGCGAATATAAATTCTGGGAGTGTACTTTTTGCGAGAGCCAATAAATTAAACTTACAATAATTAATGATTTCAACTATAAGGATGATGTCATTGCATCATTGTTTCTCATGTCCGTATCATTTTGATTCGAATTGACACGTTTCTGAGTCTTACAACATTCAGGCAACAGTAGTGTGATTCGAAGGTGCGTGGGCGGTTTGTTTACAGAACGGATTGTAATGAGATCTGCACATCGAGAGATGGATAGACACACTCTGATGTTATAATTCAGCAACAAACTATATTACATATACTGAGTAGCTCTTCTTAGGCAACCAAAATGTGGAATTCATGTACTAGATACATTTAATGGTAAATATTACACACAAATTTAATAAATTGCTATCTTATTACCAAAGAAACAGTATGTGTACGAAAAACCTCTCTTTCTTAAGCTTCTCTCCTGTCACGTCTTGTCACACTTTTGAGACCCCCCCCCTCGCGGGTAATGTAATTATCTCGGTAGTGAAGTTTGTTAAATTAACGTTTCTTGCAAACTGTTTTGCAAGCTTATTTAGTCTCTTTCTTTATTACTTTCTTATTGTTTATTTGTCTATAGTTGCTTCTCTTCTTCTTTGGAGGTTTTTAAACAGTAAATATGAAAATAGTCTATGCCTAATGCTTGCAATTATTCTTTATCAATCTATTATATATATCAATATCAAATATCATATGCAAAACTTATGTATAAATATCTAAAAACTAGGACTTAAATAAACGTTGTCTGTCACAAGATTTAAGAATACATTTGAATGAAATTTTATTCTATGAATGATTCCCATGCATTAGTTTAACAACAAATAAAAAATATCTAAAATATCTCTATGATTTTAAATTTTATTGAAAAGACAAAACAGTCATATCTTATTGATACACTGCATATTTAGTATAGAATGCACAAACTACTGTATTTGCAACTGTTACTTCGAAGCAAGCTATTTGATTGAACATCTTATATCCATTTCATCTGTCTTCAGAGCGTGGGTTTTCATTATGATCACTGATTTCAGAGTGGTGTAATATATCCGCCGTCATAAAGTAAAATACATTGCAGCATGCATTTACTCCGATTCCCATCACTCAAAACTAAACAAAATTCATAATATACAAATCTGACACCACAGAGAGCTACAGCACATTGTTTCTAATGATGCAGGTGACAGTCGTAACCACCGACGCTGCTACTGCTACTGCCACTGCCACTGCCACTGCCACACAACGGTACCCTCTGAAGTTGTATTTTAGGTGATTAATTCACAACTGTTTCGCAGCCATTTTGAGTTATTTATTATTTTCATTTCAAATGATAACAGTTTAAAACACGTCGTCTATTGTATTGTATATATTTTTTTATTTCTTTTTATTCTTGTTTGTTCAGTCTTCAGTGAGTGAGTGTCATAACTCTCGAGCTATCGTATTTAATGATGATGATGATTCACAGAAGTGAGAAAACAGAACTCACCGACTATCAGTCATCTTGAAGTGATGGACATGAGACAAGGTTCAACCGCTCCCACCCCCACTGTTACCGACATCAGCAACACCTTTATTTGTACATTCCAGATAAAAAAAAATTGTAAAACTTTCTCAAAAACTTCTTAGAAAATTCGTTGTGTTTTATTTTTGCAGTATCATATGTAGTACTAGAGCTGCGGTCTCGAAATCGGAAAAAAGTGTACCGACCCCGTCTTGAAACTGCGTACAGTTAAGATGTGTTTTCTTTTTGTAATGAGTTATGCTAAATGCAATAAAAAATATTCACAATTAAATAGTAATTAGCTTCGTTTACAATTGGCGTTGTAAAAGACGAACATTCCAAATGGCGCTATACAAAAATCAACGAAATCAATTGGCACTATCCCATGCAGGTTTCATATTATTCAAACCAATTACTTACCATTTTTTATGTTCAGCTAAATACTTTTAAGACATTTGACACATCAGAGTTTACAACCAGGTCCAACATAGTATTCGAATTTGAACTTAAAGTTGTGTCATTCCATTTTGAAAGTTATTAATGAGACGCATTACAAGAGACGCGAACGGCGAGAAACGAAGTCAACCTTTAGGCTTAAAACATCATTCATTCTTTGTTTCATTCGATGTAACTTGATCACTCCGTGAATATAATAGTTACATTGAAGACAAGACATGTCCCGTCCCGACTCTGCTTGTCCCGTCCCATCCGTGTCCGTCTGTTGCTTTGTCCGGATTTTGTCATGTTGTATAAATAATGTATGCGTAGGAGTTTACTTTTATTTATAAGAATTTTAAGTGATTTATGTCTTTAACTTAAGTTGATTGTTTTTTTTAACAACTAAATTTATGTATTTGTTATATTGGATACAATGATATCAGACGATGTTGATTCTTAATTTTATTAAATATTGTGAAACATTGTCTGTCATCTGTCACCTTGGGCTATTTTGAATGGTTTGTCGGTTTGACTAATAACTGAGTGTCAGTATACTTCTTAGTATGCAGATAGACAACTTCTTCCTTTGCGTACTACTTCTACAATTCATAAAACTGTGATCACATTGAGAGTCTGTAATGAATTTTTTTTTAAACTGTACTGAAGTATGTAAAGTTGTTAGTGCTCTCTCAATTAAAAGTCAGTAATTAATATAATATTCATTTATTGATAATAAATTTCAATCAAATATGTATGTATATGACTCTCAACTTAAAATTAATCGTAACTATTCTAGACCTTTCTTTTCCCATTGTTTATACACCTCTTTCCTTCTCAACGTTTTCTTCTTCCCCTTCCTTTTTTCCAGTACCTCCGTATTTCACCTTTTGCCTTCTTTGATCTTTCTCGACAAACCCTCTATTTTCTTTGTACTATTTCTTTCTTCCTTTCAAATATCATTTTCCCTTTCCTGCCTTTTACCTCACTCTGTTCAGGCATAAACCCTCTGGTTGTTTAGTTCCTCCTTCTAATTACTTCTGCCATCCATTTGTTCTCTTCCTTTCCCACTTAATTTCTTAAAATTTATGTTCTTAACAAAAAAAAGTCAAAGCTTATAGGCAACATTTTTTAAATTATAAAAGAAAAATAATAGTTACTTTCAATATGTATTTTCTGGAGCCTGCTATCTCTATTCTAACTGAAGTAATCATTGCTAAATATTTATATTAATTACATGCAAAATATTAATTTTCTACGTTTCAGAGAACATTTAGATAAATAGCACAATGTAGTCTGTAGTCAATGACTGTCTTAAGACGGGGTATTCAGTATGGACAAAATTGTTTACGCTGTCTCTGTTTAATTAATGGGTTTATATAGTATTGTCTCTATTTTATTGAGATAGTTGTGTCTCTAGTGTTCAACATACTTTTTTACTATGGTCTCAAAATATACATGTTTATAATAGCGACGGATTAAGCACTGTGAAACTTCTAGATGTTCTTTTCTAATGTCACTTAAAATCAATTGTATCTATTCACAATAGACGGTTATTTTCTGATATTTTGAGATCTGGGCGTGCGCCTAATGTTTAATTCACCTATGCTTTATAACGATTGTGTAAACATCAGAAAATATAGTCTTCCTTTAACAGAATCTGAACTCAAACAATATTTTTCTAATTATTTATTTGTATGAGACATTTATTTGCATTTGACTTGAGTGTCCATATTCCCAAACTTTTATTTTTAGCCACATTTTGTTAAATCTACCCTACTTAGCCGACCCTGTAATTAAAATAGAGTACATAAGCTTAAAAATGTCATAATTATGGTTAATCTAAAATCTACTTATTTTTATTGTTATTTTGGGTGTTAATTATTCTTGCTTGAAATTAATTAATTTCTAATAAATATATACATATATTTGATTTTATACACTCGTGTATGATATATGTACCAATCAATTCTATTTATTCAATAAATCTGATTGAAACCTAAGTACGTTTATGATGATGTCAGGTAGTATCGACAGGACTCTACTAAACTCTGCTAAACAACGTAAAAACTCTAAATAAAAAACAACAAAATATGATGTACGAATGTTTTTGATATATGTTTTTTTTTCAATTCTAATAAAATTTCCTATATATAAAACATCAACTGTGTCAAACTTTATCAAACAAATAGAAACGATTGGTCTGGATTACTCGTACCTTTATGATGGAAATGAAATGGCTACTGATAACTCGTTGGATATGAATCCTCTCAAAGTTCAAACTTCCAAATTACGAGTGTTATGCGTTCATCATCAAAAATATTGTTACGTTTGAAAATTATTGACACAAAGTAACTGACGTGAGTTTGATTGATGTTTAAGGTTATTAGGTACATCGCTGTATTATTACATTTATTATCTAAATATAGATACAGTTACTAAACAAAGTAACTGGTTACTTTTTGTGATATACTTTAGATATTTTTTATTACGTATATATTAACTTATATAGAAAAATAGATAGATTCTTTAGTACCTTTAACAACCGAGATACTTTGAATAATAAAATGTACTATTCAATAGGATCCTTATGGCCTCCAATTTGATCCTTATCTAGATTGACACCGATGTACCTAACACTCTGTATCTCGGTTCATAAAATCATCTTCTGAAACCTATGTTATATATTTTATTACTACAACCATTAGCTTCGGATCAGATTAATCTTTTCCATAAGTTCATAAATCTGTCGCTCGCAGCGCTTTGATCGGAGCCTGTTAAGTACAATCGTAAAAGCCGTTCACTATTTACTGATCATGTAATTTAATTTTTCTGACAAATGTCCATTGTACTTCGTTAATTAATCAGAGCAAACATTAGATAATAGATGATACGGACTTGGTGCACTCAAGGCAGGCCCCAGGCCCCATGCTTCATGCTCCAGGTTCGTTGTAGGTCTCTCTTGTTTCATTTCGTGACAATAAAACAGTCTTAGATACAAATTAAGATAAGACACACAGCATCTTGATATATCTTGATATATACGGACGTATAGTTAGTTCAATAAAAACATTAAAAAATTAAAATGATATAGAATGAGATAGATATAGTAATTATTATTAGAAATGTAATCTGTTAGAGTGAAATAAAATATTGAAACAGTCAAGAGAATCAGAGAATCAGACACCGAAAGGCGAAAACGGACCGAACAATATTCTAAACGTCTATAATGCGATGACTATCGTCTATCACTCAACAAAGACATTTTGTATTTGATACGAAACGATTTGATTTATATTGTAGCAGATCGAGGGGTGTAGTCAGAGCCGTAATATTTATTTTTAATAAAAAATAACCAAAGATGTAATTGGAATCAGTGAATTTGCTGAATTGTTTTGGCGGTAGCAGAGACGTAACTATTCATTTAGGAGCCCTGAGGTAAGGACGCAAATTCAACCCCCTGGTAAATAATGAAACATATTTTTCTAGAGCTTCCCCTTTCACGTTTTATAAATTTGTTCCAAATTAAAGGAGAAAGATATTCCATTCACTGAAATCGAATGAAATGTTATGATTTTATTTGTTACCCACTGTTTTAGGGGGTGGGGGGGCTTTCTTTAACCTTTATTGCCCTGAGTCTACTTACGTCATTGGATAGGAGTTCCAAAGATAAATTACTCTAGATAAAAATTCAAAAGATTAAAACATTTACTTGATGTTTCACATTTGGTTTGAAGTAATAACAAACTGGTACATGATTCGGATCGGCGTCGAATTATAGAGTGTGCCAATGTGCAAACGATTTCTTTCTGGTCATGGAAATATATGGTAGGCGATAGGTTTGTCCTAACAGAAACTTTTTAGCATTGTTCTGTTTGTTCAATGTTTTCATATGGTGTTACATATATGTAGTATAACACATCGCAAAGTTCATGGAATTTCTCGGAAAAACGAGAGTCTAAAAAGACGTCTTTCGACGTATTATCAAAAACAATAACAGACATCTGTGTGAACACGGTGTTTTGGTCAATTAAATAAATGAATTTACTGGTAAACTGTCGATTGCACATGACAAAGTTTCCATAATATATTGATGTATTATCCTGTAGCTTACACACACGCAAGAAACTACGCAGAATTATTTTATAAGTTATTAGAGCATATAATATTTTGTCTTGTTTGTCTTAATTTTATTTAGGATGCGATGTAAGTCTGTAGTTAGAATTATATACACTATAGTTTGTACCGACACTGAGAAACAGAATTCACTTTTTGGTTTTTTAGAAATATGTTATTTTTTTAAATTTACTAAATACCAATTACTTTTTTTATTTGTCTAATTTTTTATTTGTCTAATAGTCGAAAGTGTTACGGAATGTTAATGACATCTGACGTTAATTGTCTCTTTTTTGAAATCTAGTAGCGAAGTACGCGGAATTGTATCGCTTTTATGATCTTTTGATTAGTAGAAAAAACAGACATTGCATTGCAAGAGAATTTCTATATGAGATGTGGAAATTAAATTTGTACAAAGCTAGTAAATGTGAACCTTGCAGTGCACGACTATTTTCTGTCAAAAATAAGTTGTAAATTCCAATTATTAGTGCTAAAACGAACTAGAGCAATTGTAGTGCTGTGCTGAATTATTTCATTACAGTTTCATTATTCAGTTGCGACTATGGCTCCACCACTGACACAGATATACTTTTATATTGATATATTTAAATATGATTACAGTTGTCTTTTTTTTAACCGATATATAAATAAATACTATAGCTTATTGATGGCGTGTTTTGGATTCTCTTTGTCGGCATTTTAGAATAATTAACAGGCAATGATTTGAATGTCATTGGAGATATATCTTGTAAGGTAAGGGCGAGCGAACACCTAAAATGTTACCATAGTTTAACTAGACATTATCTAATAAGTAACGGTTAAAATCATACTGCATAATATTTATCAATTCAATCATTTTTATACGCAAATCATATCACGTGATCATTGTCATTTAGTTTGTTGGTATATGTTGTTATCACCCTGGGAATATTATTCTTTTATTCTTATAAGCAGGGCCGGTTCAGGTATATAATCTCTCAGTTTTCAATATACTCGTACTATATTTAAACTTAACTTTCTTTAAGACCTTTCAAAATTACCAAAAAAATTATTTGCTATAAGGAAAGTTCAATATGTATTTAGTTTCGTATAAAAATTTCATTTAGATTTACTCAAAATTTATCAAAATATAATTTTTCTACAATTTGTGTTTAAAACCGCTTGATACTCACAAGATAAAATTCACTGATGTGGAAACAGTAAATTGTTTTACTATCCGAGTAAAATTTCATCCCAGATGTTTTACAAATTCCGCTTAAAGCATTGTCAGTCGTTCCTCACGGAGACCTGACTGGGAAAAACTTGTACCGCCTTACAAATGAATCTGTTATAAAATTGTTTAGCCTGCCATGCTTATAATCAGTTTATACTTGGTATACATTACATAACAGGTTTATTTGTAAGGCGGGTAGTGTCCAAGTCGAGTTAGCCTTGTACGGTACTAGTTGAGAAAATTGTATGAATTTTTAATATAACATTTAATTGAGTGACTACGCCCAGTCAGGGTAATCTAATGCCTACCTGATAGGGGCCTAACTTGATATTTCCATAGCCAGTTTTATGAGTACCTGACTAGGCAAACCCGACAAAATTTCTAGTCGTGTATATATTCTAGTAACTAACCTATTGCGCCGCGTACCCTTAAGCCTGCTCTGCTCATAACTCAGCGACTTATAATATAGATTTCAAAGGCACAATGACTTTTAATATTTGAGGACCTCAGCATGTCCCGTTTGATTTTTAAGCAAAAAATACAATGAAATAAAATCATCACTCACATCACTGAAACGTCATCTTCTTTATGATAATTTGGCAGCCGCCAAATAAATTGTACCTCAAGCAAGGTAGATATTATGTCAGTCTTTTAAAGTATCGGTATATTTATTTTAAAGTATTTTTTATTTTGTTAGAATAACAAATGAATTTACATTTAATTGCAAAATTGTTAATATAATTAGATGACTAGAAGTATATATATATGGAGAGATTCTCACCATAGGCTGGACCTGAAAGTGTGTCCAAAATGTGTGCGAGAAAGAAAGGTATATGTTCCTATTTGTTCTCTACACCATAAAAACTGCCAACATATACAAATAAGTGTATGTCATTGATTTAATTCTTCCAATTACACTACTTCACAAATTGTGTCAACAGATTAGCAAATAATTCTGGTAAGTAACTTTGAAAAGCTGGTTATTTTGTGAACTCCCGCCTTTTAATTCCCAACAAGGGCTGTATAACATATTTGTTAACATTATTGTAGTAAGGGATGACTTTCTCTTTTTTTTTATTCTGTTCATATTCCCTTTCTGCCGTATTCAGCAACTTGTTACTTCCAAAGTCTCACGAATTAGGGGTTAGTATTTGAAGGAGTGAGAAAGAAGAAAGAGGAAAGGGGGATTCACTAGGTCGACTAGACTGCTGTCGACTGGTTCCAAGTGCTTGACTTTGCTTAGGGATTTTCTTTTGTTGAAAACCATTTTACTAACTGTGGAAAAACATCCACATTTGTAAAAAGATTTCTGCTAAGTCATTGTACTCGAACTCGTATGTTTCTGGATTGAATTCACTATGAACGTGATAAGTAGTTGGTAATTTGAATTTTATTTGAGGACAACCACGAGACGAGTGATGAAATGTGGAGAAATTGAAAGAATGATGGATCTAACACAACTCGCACACACACACGCACGGACAAAATGCTTTGTATTGAATTGATTTGAAATGACAGATTATTTACCATTTTCATTGAGTTTGTAGTTTATCACTTACAACCTTCTTTTCAATATGTATACTTAAAGTACTAAAAGTCCCCTCCCCGTAAAATGTTTGCTAATTTAAGTGATCTATAAATTTTCTATTAAGGGAAGTCTTCTTTCTTTTCTTCGTCTTCTTTCTCGTCTTCTTTTTACACTTTTTTCTTTTTAATATTTATTTTGATTCATCAACTTTCCATAGTTATTATTATTTAAGGTGAAACGATACTTGGCCATTTTTTCCAGCGAAATATAGATGGCGATACTATACAGCAGGTTAAAATTAGTGTGAAACTGTGAACGAAATGCAGGTGGAAACTGCTTTATCGGGTGTAAAAAAAGGAGGGGCGGAACTGAATCATGGTAAAGAAGTACAATACACTACTGTGTTATAATATTTAAGAATTTCGTTCGATTGTTTATTATAATACAACCCTTTCACAGATGACAAAGTTAATAACGCTATTATATTTTATTAAAAGTACAATTAAGGATGAATACTTATCCTATTGCTACGACAGGTAGGTGTAACATCTTATGCTAATAAAATGTGTGTCTTTGTTAATAGAATGAAGAAGTTAAGTACACATTACGCAACTGACGCGACTGACGTGACGTCACAACTTACTCTAACAAATAGAAGTACAGCTTATTAAATATTTTAAACGTTTATCAACACATGTTTTCATCCGGAAACATATTTCAAATTTATTATGTAATTATTTATATTATTATTTGTTATATAACATTAAAATATAAACAAATTAGACAGTGTCAACTTACTATAAAAATGTTCTCCGTTATTAATTGTAATATAATAATTGTGTGTTTTGTGAATTTATTTTAAATATAAATTTTAAATTGACAGCCGATACAAAATTAATTGATTAATTGTAGTGTATTTTAGTAAAAACTTTCAAATCTATTTGCTACCAGTTGCCTTTTACAACGATTAAAACGCGAAAGCTATTAAAAAGAGATAAATGATTAATTCAATATAGAAACAAAAGTATGACTCACCTTAATTAACAAAGCAACAAATCTACAAGACAAACGTTAAATTAGAAAACCGATAGATAGAAGTAAAGTACTAAAATAAATTGTCAAAAGCCTGAAAGTATAATATTTTAAGAATTCAAGTAAAATACATAAAGAACTAGCTTAATAAAATATCTCTTGCTATTGAAACTAGGTTAAAGCTATTATACCATCAAAATACAAAACGTATAACTTAGAAATGTATGGTATAGATATCGGAGTACATTTATTTCTTCAATTCTTGTTATAAATTGGTTATTATAATTATATTTCATTTTGTAATACAATTGGTATTATCATTATTGAATCTGCAGTTGTCGTTTCCTTTTTAGAGAAACTTTTTTAGACATTGAGTGAATACTCATTGTCATAATACTTCTGCTAGTGACATGATGGTACATTCGTATTCAATACTAATACATATTGTCATTTTAATAGGAAAATTATATAAAATGTATATGTATTGTGTAATACCATGTATTTTGTAAGATGTTAGAGGGAGATAGAGATATTCTTATGAAGAAATTACGTTTTTCTATTAAGGAGTCTTCATTTCATTATTAGAACTAATCAATAAGTGTTTAGTTGAAGCGTTGTGAGGTTAATTGTTTTCGATGTATTGTTTCGTTATCAATAAAGGACATTTATTGGTATATATGCAAATACGGGTATAACAAATTTTTCTTTGAAACTTTCAAATGTAATATTTGAAAGGTATTGTAACTAGACTTTTGAGAAAGAGCCTTGAAATTAGCTTGTGGTAAACTAGGAAGTGTGAACCTATTCTGCAAGATAATTTCTATACGAGGAGTGGTAGAATAATTAACTTGGCATTAATTAGTGGCAAGTTAGCAAGGTAATTTTCTATCTGAGATAAGGATTATGCTTAATTCGGTAATAACTATTAGCGCCTTTTGCTTTAGGATGTTGCCTTACATTTATTTTAAGATATTGCAACAAAAATATTAGAAATATTTTAAGTTTAGATAAATAATAAAAAGTAACTTAATTTATTTTACGTGCTTAGGCAGGTATATGCTCCAATGCAGTTAGCTTTTGATCTTGAACGAAATTCTTAATGTAATCTTTGTTTTTCTTCTTTTTGTGTCCCAAATAAGATGCCGAAAAGATTCTTTATACGCATAACTTTTTACAATACTAAAAGGAGTTGATTGCTCTTTTTTTTTTGTTAATTTCCATTTTCGGATACCTATATTTGATTAATAATTAAGGTTTACTTATAATAGTTCGAATGGTGAGAATTTGATGGCGGCTCATGTAAAAGTAATGTTCCTTTAATTTCTTCGTAGTGTATATAAGAACAAATGAGATAAAACTCACCATCGTATCAAATTTTTTTATGGTTTTTATAACCTCATTTAAGCTTGATTCACCACTGAACTGTCATGATTTGAACTATGTAAAATAGCTTTTTATCTAAGTATAATATTAAATAATCTATTTTATTGCTATTTAAATAATTCTCCTTTTCCTGGATTATTAAAATCATTAAAATATCATCTTATGGATTAGTCAAATAATAAGACGATTTGTTCCATCATGAATTGTTTCAGGCATAATTTAATTTGTTTTTTTTTTTTAATAAAATAACTTCAGTTGAGTATGGCGTTGATGTTGAAATCGCCTCAAATTCTAAATAAATAAATATATATTACTAGATGCCTTTTAAATAAAATATTGCCTGTATTTAGGTAATTTTAGGTAATTTTTAGTAACTTGTTAGGTGAAGGTTTTATGTCAACAAAGGTTTATAGCTTTTGAATACGATTGTGTTCTTCAACGTATTAAAAAACATTACTTTTCTCGCTTTGTTTTTGGACCTAACCCCGTTGGCTTCTGAGCGACTCAATTATTGATGAATATCTGTTGAATTATTCCATCACCAATCGCAAATCCACCACTATCCATCAGAAACCCTTCTTCTTATTCTTCTTCTTTTGCAGACACACTTCACCGCCTGTTAATATCAGTTCCATATTCCATTACAGGTAAAAATGTATAAATTTCATTTGAATATAACACTCATGCATTTATTTGTAGTATTCAATACATCCGTACGCGTTGACTGTACCGGTGACAGACAATCTATCAATCAACCGTTGTGACTCGGCGTGAGCCATGACTCAGAAAATTGTTGCATTTTTATTATTTCAGTTTAAAAACTTATGGCGATCAACTGTAGTCTACGTCTAAGAGAATCAAAGTCTATAGCTGTCTATCATATTTAGGTATTATGTTTTGTGTTGGAAATGACTTTGCAAATAACGTTTGGATACAACTATAAATTTAAATCGGTTAGACCCAACATGAGGTCTTCCAGATATAATTTACAGAAAATTATTTTTAAAATGAAATTAAAAAAAAAAAGAAAAATTTGGTTTAAGTAATAATCATTAAGATTTGTAGTTTAATTTGGAATGTTTTAGGTTTAAAATCTAGTAATGGAATCATGGTTGATTGATTATGCGTGTATTGATTTTGTAATTTAGGGGTAGTTCGAGGAACGAATCGTTCGCAAGTGTGTGGTTGTGAAGAAGTGAATTTGCGACGAGACAAAAAGAAAATGTGAATTAAAGATTAGAATTCAAAAGAATCAGGCACGAGGCAGGCAGGTTTTGGATTATATATAGTAGACTTAATAATATTTTGTATTTATGATTATTAGATTCTTTATGATTAATAAGATAGGTAAATTTACAGCAGTGCAGTAATTATAAGAGAAGTTATAGCTTAATTTCTACAGCGAAAATAAACTATTCAAGATATTTAAAAAGAAAACGAAGATCTTAGGGTATAATTCTTAGGTTCGGTATTCATTAATACGTCAAACTCGATGGGGGAACGAGGGGTGAGGGGGGGAACTCTAATCTAAAATTTATCTTCCAAAAATAAATAAATATAATCAAAAATATAATAACACTAAAAGAAATATTTTTTCAAATGTGTGACGTCACAGCAAGGAGAGTGTGTGTGTGTGGGGGGGGGGGAGGCGGTTCACAATGTGTGTCAAAGAGTAACAATGAAATAAAGTGAAACTAAAACTTTAATAAGTATGCCAAAATGTTACGCAAAAAGATAGTTTTATTTATCAACTTCCAGGAAAATAGCTTACAAAACGTTGTATATTAGGTAATATAGTTTACGTAATAGGTAATTTTCATTATGTTAGATAACTAGACGTAACTGTGTTTCACGACGAAAGTAACTAAAAATATTAGTGTCAAATTATTGTATCTTTTAGAAAATAAAGATATTGATGAATTATAAAATAGATTAAAATAAAAATCTGTTCTCTATGATATAGGAGCTTCATAAAATTTAATTAGTGCTCTATTTTTCTTTCAAGTTATTGAAAGATTTATTGTTTACATTTTGACTTATCAAAACAAAGTTCTACGACATATATTTGACTACCAGATCTTTGTGTATTGCCATCTCAATGTCTTTTAAGTCTAATAATACTTCTTTGTATCGAACTGGACTATCAGAGCCTGCTATCGACGTTGTTCAACGTTAAGATTTGAATTCAACTAAGCATCATCAACATGTTTACTGTCCAGCCGAACACGCCAACCACCAACTATGTTCATCGCTCTCATAAACGATCAAGCATGTTGGCAACTGGCGCACTACCAACTACAATTCTATATTTTAAATACGCGCTGTTTCTTTGACTTCTGATTCCTACAAATACGTAACAGATTTAAATATTATGATTTAAAAGATCATCCCACAATAAAATAATATGTTTTACAAATTCTGGCACAATGTGCGTTGTTTCTCACTGACTAGTCATTAAACTGAAAAACCGTCCTCATAAATTTTATTAAAATAGACATTTAGTAGTAGTTACATAAACTGACGGCAGGGGGACTTTATTCAGTAGCATTATAATTAATAAAATATAAGAATGTGAAAAGAAGCTATGCTCCTCTGCTCTGTACTGCGCTGCACGTTTTTAACACAAATGTTGAAAATGCTTAAAACACGCGCGAAATATTTGACATTATTTAAATATCATTTCATTTTGAAGATGTGTTGTTGTAATTGTTAATGGGTTTTATCTTTTATGGGCCATCATATTATTTTATGGAAACGCTTGTAGAGTTTGGTTTTATGGTACTTGTAGCTGCTATGAATTGAGAAAACAGATTTTCTTATTTTTAGAATATTTCAATAATATTAGGTAATATTACGTGAAGAAATATTCGTTTCTTGTTCAGAAATCGAAGCCATTAAGCGAAAAACAACCACATTTTTATTACATGTTTAAAAAAGCCTAGAAGATGTGGTGAAGAAGGAACTTTGGATCATATTATATTTGAATGCATAAATTATAGTTTAGAAAGATCAAAATTCAATAGTGAAATATTAAGAAGTTATATCTCTTTTGTTCTCCGAATTGCTGAAGGTAATCTTGGGCAGGCCTGAATTTAAGGGATGGCAGGCGGGACTACTGCCGTTGGGCGTCAACAAGAGACGGACCTTCACAATAAAGATAAATGCAATAAATTTTTGAAAGACTTGACGGGAAAAAATTGTTTCTTTTACTCAAAAAATAATTAGGGGCCTCCACACCTCCAAATCCGGCCATGATCTTAAGTTCACGTTTGATTCGCAATGTAGTAACACACTAAATTATAAATCAATAATTATAAACAAAATACAGATAATAAGTGTACAATTAGATTGCATTTAATGCGAGATATAACCTTGTTGTGAAATCGAAAATGTCGAAAATGAAATTGTCAACTACAATCTTGAATAAATGAAATCACACAAGTTTGTCAGAAATTCAAATGAAAAATCCTTCATTGTGAACACAATTAAAATGCCACAAGTTATATTATTACTATATTATATTCCTTTAATATAAATATTCCGTTGATTTGGACGTAGTCATTGTTTATGGGAAATGGACTTTGTTTCCACCATTTCATCTTAATGATATTTTTACAGATCTGAAGGAAATTTCTACAATATTTTTAGATTTGAATCTAAAGCTCTTAAGACTTTCCTCTATTGCTACTGCTCTTGTACCAGTACCACGAAATGCTAAAGTTATAGACTAATAAATTAATTTGCCAATTAGCGTTACCTACAGCGTCGAATCACGTTTCGTCGGCTGGACGGCGGACGGCTAGTTGGTTTCTTAGCCGGTCGGCTGTTCGGTTCTTACTGGGTCACGTCTGGTTTTACTGTTTATTTGACTTTTTTTGAAGTGGTTATGAGATCTGCTTATGACGTCAGTATCCTTGATAATGATGTTAAACTTCTTTTACAGATCTTCATCTTGTTTACATTTACATGTTGAATTATGTATAAGTAATTTATATATTTTTTGTAATTGATGCTTTTGAAGTTTTTCCTTTAAAATTGTATATGATTTTTACGTATTTTAAGTATGATTTCGTAACCGGGAGTTATATCCTGGTCCAGAAAACTACTGCTATATGTTTCATTGATAAGTAGATGTTTTTGAATTTGATCCACTTCTAAATTAGCTACAGTTCATTGGGATAAAATCAGGGACTTAAAATCTTGTGTTGACATCAAAAATTTAAACCAAATAAAATTATACAATAATAACATTTTGGGATGTATGTAACAAGAAAAGAAAAACTATATATGTTTCAATTTAATTAACATGTGGACTTTATTAAAAACAGAACTAATAAAGCAATGGAAAGCATCGTCAGATTCCAAATTATTCACTGCGAATTTTTTGGAGTGATGGAATTTTTTCAAAATCTTATACTATATTTTATTCGGTTGTAAATCTACTACAGATTCCATTATGCTCCTTGCTAATTTATTTTAGACTCTAGTCCATTTAGTATAAATTTATCAAATACTGTGAATCTTCCCTAATTGAATTTGTTCTTCTTCAAAGCAGATATTAAAGATATAAGCAATTAAACTACACTGTTAAAAATGTTCCTAACTTTAATATACATTTAATAGACAAATGCGTATTAAAATTAAGAACCAGATTATTCAGATTTTTTAAGATGCATTTTCTTGAATTTTTGTTTGAACTTATATTTCTATTAAAATGCACTATATGAAAATTAACATACAGGATCTGCATTTCTTTCAAGAACTAGTTCCAAAATATGCTTTAAAAACGTTCTAAAATGTATAAAGTTTTTTTTAAGAGTGCAGTCATTTATAGAACCTGGATAATTAAAGAGACAATCCTCCACAAAATATTAAAAGGGCTTAATGTCATGTCCGTCAAGCGCCTCGCAAATATGTGTCGCCCAGGTGCTTCGCAATGTCTAAGGGTGTCACTGCTACAAATTCTAACTCGCGAATTAAACTTGTATTTAATCTCGAGTATTTAATTTTCGTAATGTAAATAGCCCTTTACATCTACAAATATATTTTGAAGAGTGAAGTATATCTACACACAAAATAACTCGTATCCATTTCCTGTTAAAACGTTGTCTGGTAAAACATCGCCGGTGTTAAACTAAGTGAATGTTTGTTTATCATTTCTGTTATAATAAAGCCACCCATTTTATTTAGCTCAATATGTTTCACCTGCAATTAACATTTGAACATTGTTATATAACCGTCCTCCCCCTCCCTTTCTGTCGTATCTCCTACTAGTACTACCCCATTCTCCATTCTTTATTGTTACCATTTAGGCCAGGACGGGATGGACGCGATCTTACCACTTTACCAAGCATTTAACTGCTATTCCCCCTCCTCCCCCCTTTTACTACATTTTCTTAGTCCTTTTTACTATGGTATTAAATATATTTATGTATATGTATACTTGCGATAGCTTTGTGTGGGTGGGAGTAATTCATTCAAAGTATAGGGTGGGGTGGGGGGTGATGTGGTAGGCTATTTCCTAATGGGCCCTTAGCTATTCTCCGCGTTACTTTATTTTGACTGGACCGAAACTTAGTTGCCAATAAAAAGCTCGCAATTGCTTGTATCCATTTCAATTAACCTTTATGTGTATACTAGTAGTATAGTACACTCAGGTTCGACTTTCGGTGCTGCTGCTACAATGGTAATGTTTATTTAAGTTTATGCTGGTGATTAGGGAGGAGGTAGGCTTTTATTTTATTATAATGAAACTCTATGGTTATGTTATGGTGCGGTACAGCTAAATATGGTTTTATAATATATAGAACATTTATTTTAAGCAGCGAAAATTAATTATAGTATACCCAAGTTCATGTTGCGATCATTTGGGGCGCTGATTTGAATATTACACCCCATTCGATTGGCTTCTCTGTGAGTATAACTTTTTAGATACATATATCTTTTAAAGGGATGAAATTCATTACTGGAAACAAAGTTACGTACGATAAATGTTAAAGTAGAAATATTTTTCTTATGATAAAGTTTACTAATGCGAAACATGATATAGAAAGAGGTGCATTTAAATTTATTATAAACAATAACATGTAAGCATATGTAAATAGATAAAATGTAAATAAAATAAAGTAGGAAGGGCGAAAAAAGGATCGTGGTCCTAAGAAACCCGTGAAGTATTAATAAAATAAAATTAAGTAAGTTTTTTATATAAATTTTTTAAAGACTAAAAAACAATTTAATAGAAATTGTTGCCTGATTTCTTATATTTTGTGTGACTCTTACCATCACCAGGAATGATATTTCACGAAAATTCACAAATCTCCATTTTACAGGTATCGGTAATGTTGCAATATTAGTTCCGCAATTTTCACTTTGTCTTTTCTACATGCTACAAGCCCCTTAATATAAAATCTTATCTAACGTTTAAACTACAGTCATTCAAAGAACCAGAAACAAATGAATAAATAAATACCCATACAAAGAGTAATCTCTTAAAGCTAAATTACAAAAAGTAAAAAACAAAAAAGGAAAAAACTAAACATACCAATAAAATCAAATGAGCACTATGTAAAAGCTCTGCCGTATACAAATTCCTTGGACTTAGAAATGGAGTGGAGTGAGGAGGGAGAGGAGAGGGAAGGGAAGGGATATTATAAGCTATACGAAGAGTGAATTAAGCTAAAAGACATGGAAGTATATTCGATAGGTTAAAGGTTTAGAGTATATGAAGGCGAGGGATGGGGTTAGGAGCTAAATGACCTCTGACCCCTAGTGTTTTGGCACAATAAAATAAAGATAATGTTAGTAGTACAAAGAAATGTTCTAATAAGACCAAGTGCATCGATATTGGTTCTTTGCAATGATGAGGGTAGCAATGGGTTCACCCTGAGTGAAGAACAATTATATATATTTTAAGGTTAGGTTTTTGTTCATGATAATATACAAGAAAGTAAATTAATAAAATTATTACTGCCATAAATACATCAGAATGAATCGGATATTAGAATAAAACAAAGTAACGTGTACTTCGCGTGACAATTTGAAATAATTTGTTAATTCTACAAATTATATTTTGAGTAAATAACTAGGAGTTTCTTTGTTTTTAATTCGAATAGTTGCATTATTTTTAAAAAAAATTATTTATTTGAAAAAGCAATTTTTTAGGTTAATTAATAGAAAAATCGGCACTCAAACAGTTATTTCAAAATTTGTTTATTTATCATAAAACAAAATATTTGTATTTCACATTTAGAAGATGTTGAGGTCCGTAGATAAACCATTAATCTCAATATACAAATTATAAAAAAAGTCTCCGCCTTCCGACTGTTTATATACCCTTTAAAAGGATAAATAGAACGCCTTAAACTCTGTATGTAAGAATTTCATTTTCATTTCTTTCAGTGAGTATTTATTATGTAATCAGCATAAATTAGCAATCATGTAAGAACGGATATAATTAGAGCGGCTTATACCTCCTCTACAATTAACAGTTCTTACTTTACAACAACATTTTCATAAGAATTACCCAAGAAACATTCAGATAGTGAAAATAAATCATAATAAATCTCCGGATATCAATGTCAAACATAATTTACCGCCAAATGACTGCTTATAGAAAATCTATCAAATAAGATCACGGAAATGGGATCGTGAGACTTGTCCATTATGAGTTCCTTGTTCAATCTTCCCCCTGCATCTCGCACCCCGTGCCCTGGTTGTGGATAGGTAACGGAGGGGTGTGGGAGATACGTTTATGGTGTATTTTGCATAATGCCAGTAATAGAGAAACATGTTTCTACTCAACGTGGATGCGGAATGGCGGCAATAAATGTTGCAGAAGCAACAGCAAGAGCACCAAGCAGTATTCGTTTTACTTATAAGTACATATAGTTAACATTTTAGTGAAAATATAATGATAATAGACATTTACTGCCATCTGCAGTGTAACAAGTAAACTACTGAGTATAAACAATTTAAAAAGTTTGTCTTTATTCGTTTTATAACTATTATTATTAATTAATTATATTTAATAGTTTTCTGTGGATCCATGTTTTAATTTCTATAAAAGTGTACTATAAATTGGCTATCAGGACTATAAATATTCCATTATCTTCTAATAAGTAGCAATATTTTAGGAGAGATTAAAGAGATTAACAATAAAAATAGTCATTTTGTCTCGTTAATCATTAAAAGTATCCAAAGTTCTAAAAAAATAAGTACAAATAAATCATTCTTTCTATGCATCGCCATCTTTTTTATGCAACATCCGTATTTACAACTGATTCGTGTTACACAAAAAGTTTTGATGTTATTAAAGTGAACAAATAAAGATGAATAAAATCGATTACTTAATCTACAGTCTTCAATTCTAATCTTGAGACATCAAAAGATGCTTAGAGAAGCATGAATATCGTCTACATCTGGCAGTATTTTAAGAAATAATATTTAATTAAATCATTTGAATTATATTATATATACGTCGCCAAACGACGGTGCGAAAGCTGGTTATTAGTTTTAATTTTGTATAGTGACTATTTTAATATTGTTATAAAAAATTCTTCTAGCTAAGAAATCATTTAAACACTTATTAGCGTTATCTCTCAATTAAAAGTCAATATTTATATAACTTTCATTTATTATCGAATTCAATCGAATATGTATTTTGCCAGGTATCTTAACTGATCCGTATGCGTCAAAGTTTCAATACCGAATCCCTAAGTGTTGTATGTCCAAAGTCCAGTGCTGAACTTTCTACGTGAATTTCACCACCATTAAGTTTAAGACCATTGGAGTTTGAACATCGCATGCGAATATAATACTGAGAGCTTGTCAATATGTAATTAAGAATATTATTGACTAGATATACACAACAAAGTATATCTCTTTATATCTATAGACTAATTTATGTGAATACTTTGGAGTCTAGCTGCCCTGAAACGTAGCCAATATCGCTATATATAATTTATTTTATTATATCAACAATATTTTTATATATTATTCAAAACAATATCAATTTACATGCATATGAATCTATCGGGGTGAGACGATGTCGGTGTCGGGTCGGAGTTGGGCGGTTAAGTTCGCAGGTCGGAGGTCAATATATAAATTCCCTACAGGTCATATGGTACCGACTACCGATATGATAGTGTGCTGTGGTATTTCGATGCATACGCGGCAAAAATTTGAATCAAATATACAATCTGACGTAAACAGAAAATATTTATATTATCCTATTTCACCGATCCTCGATTTTCATATCCTATATATACTTGAATGTCCTTCTTACCTTCGCGTTGGGGATTATATTAGGAAGAACCTGAAAATGGTTTAGGGAAGAACGGGAGAAAGGGGATTGCGATATAGTACAAGACCACATTGCTACTACACCATATGGGATATACTGTATGCATATATTTATATTTTATTTTTTACATTCTTCCTTGTATGAATATTTCCTTATTTTAACTCCTGTAATACCTGTGTCCACATGCCAAAAGTCGTTCCGAGACAATGACACTCTGACGTAACACCCACGCCTCTTTCCGTTTCCTAAACCCCCTCTCTCTCTCTCACTACCTCGCTTCATTTATAAAGATGTATAAATAAACATCAGCTAAGAGTATTCTCATTGCTGCAATGTATATTTATTTATTAAACTAATAAGTAAATATCTTTTGGAATAATAATATTTTCTTACTGCTTAAATACCAATGTAAAGTAATTTAAATACTGTTAACTGGAATTGTCTTATTCGTTTGTTGCTTTGATGGTATTGGTTTTTTTCTAATTCACATATTTTTTTATTAATTTAGAATTTTAAAAAGCTTAAATTAAAATTGCTTAATGACCACAATGCCGTTGTTAATATGGAATAAAACAAATTTTACTCCAATTGACTTCATTTTTAATGAATTACCATCTCCATCTTAAAAATATAATATCTCCTTACCTGTGGGTTCTATGATAAAAATAGTTCTTAGGGGGCGTCCATAAATTACGTGAGGTGTTTTTTTAAATTTTCTGTCACTCCCTCCCCCCCTGGTGAGATGTCGTGAGATTTTATTCAACCCCCTCCCCCATCCCCCAATCTCACGTGAGATTTTTCAAAATGTGGGTTTCTTACGTAAACGCGTTGGATTGTTATTGTAAAAAGAAAAAAAAAATTTGCTTCGTGCTTTTATTTACGACTAGTTAAGACTAGTAATCAATATTGCTGAGAGTTTAATTATAAGTGTAATAAAAATTTTATTGGTATCGGCATCCGTGTCCATGATTCACTGAAATACAAACATAAACTGCATGCAGAACATACCCATGTCGCCGATAGATTTCATTTGACTCGTATTGCACCGTAACAACAAGCGATCTTAGGTATCCCCTCCAGTCTGAGGCGGCTTTTTGCATTTACAAAGGTTCGGATAGGGTATCGTTGTAGTAGTGGTAACGCTTGGATAAAATTCGCCTTTATTCGGTTCTACTGTGCGAGGTAGTGCCGCCCGTATTCGGACGGCTTTGTAGCGTGCAGTCTGAGAGCTCCAGAGCGATCTCATTACATTTACATGGTTCGGATAGGTAAAGCGTAGTAGCCCGTATACGTCCGGAAGAAATTCGCTTAAATACGGTCCCATACTGAGACAGGCCTTAAGCATGTACAATCTAGATTAAATGGACCAAAATAGTATAATTTTTTTTTGTTTCAATTAGAAAAAAAATTGCGTGATATTTGCCGAGACCCCCCCTCTCTCCAACGGAAGATTAGATGAGATTTGACTCGACCCCCTCCCCCCCTTAAACATCTCACGTAATTTATGGACGCCCCCTAAGAGGATTGTTAATTTTCCACATTTATTTAAATAATTTTTTGATAAAATAAATATTATGCATATACAAAAAGAAGTTCTGAAATTTGCATTTAGTAAATTTAAAATTATGATTGTTTGTAATTATTAATTTATGCTGGGAATCCGGGTGCAAAGAACTTTATGCATTTTTGTGATTTTAAATATTTACTAACATTGTTACATTGCTTAGTTAAGAAGTCCCTTTTATTGATTTATTGGTTTAGAAATATCTTTTAGAAAAACACAAACGTGAGAAACGAACGAAAATTCTGTTACATAGCAATTTAATTTTAGGGTAATGAAGTCTAGTCTAAAATGCCGACCCTTCTTTTTTTGCTAGTTCTTTACCAATATTTTCCGAGTATCCTGATAATGTGACAAGATACCGTCAGAACTCCAATTTGACGTCATCAAACATTTCTTTCTCTTGCTGTAAACAACAAATTAACTTTAAATGATTATCCTACACGTGGGCTACAGCTCTTACCGCTCTCCTTAAGTAATTATAGTCGAGTTCACGACAAACCAATAAACATCAAAGCTACGATTACACTAGGCGATTTGCATAAATTATATTTGTACCATCTATTCCTCTCTGTTGTATATGAAACATACATACTTATACAGACAACATCTTCAGGCCCATTTACTTTGCCCTATGTGCATATATCTTTTGCAGTATAATACAGTACAGTATAGAGGAGCGCATTTCTTGCTTCTATATATTTTCAAATATATATTCCAAGTCGTCTCTTTGTTTGTGTAGCAAAGATCAGCATCTAAATGATACAATTATCTTACAAACTGCTGGACCGCCACGTTTCAATTCGGTCTCTATTGCCTGATGCTCCTGTTCCAGCTCCTGCTCCTAAGTTGTGTGGAGGTGAGTGGATGCTTCAAGATGTTATAAACTGTGAGCATCTCTGTCCCTATTATCCTCACCACCATTCACTCTCCACCAAGTTCACCCTACTTTATGTTATATATTCAAATCTTCTCCTCAACACACTAAAGGACCGTTTCTCTTCGTCTGATTAAGTCAATCGTTTCTTGAGAGATGGGTTCTCTTGAAGATGATGCAGGAAATAATGTTAAATTCCTTTTTTAAATTTAAATTTACATATATGTTGTATGCACTTTATTTAATGAATATTATCTTTTTTAAAAATAATTTATTTAACGTCGGCCTACTTTCGGTGCTGCCTACTACATTAGCAGTTTTTGTGGCTTCGCGCCCTTATATATAATTTAGGTTAATAACATCTTGGTACATATTATAGTGCAGGAACAAGAACGATTGGGGTAACGAACGTAATAGGAAGCGTTAATTTCGATTAAGCAAAAATAGGTTCGTGTTTAATTTCTAAAAGAAACTGTACTATATTGATAATGCTTGGGTTTCAGGAGCTCAAATGTTCAATTAATTTTTAATAAATTACACTATTATGGAAAATATAGACAACTCTACGCTTATAATCAATTGCCATCTCATTTAAAATTTATAATAAAATATAGCAACAAAACATGGATGTTGATGGATTTATGAAACCTAAAAATATTTAATCTAAAAGAAGTTGATTATTTTATAGCTATTCTAAAAGCCTTTAATCCTTACAAAAAACTTACTAAGTTACACAATTCTTGAAAAGATAGTTTGAAAAAGTTTTAATTTTAATTTTAATGCAAAATGATGAGGAAAAAAGATTTATTTTTCAAGAAGCAGTAAAAGAGATCACAAAATATTATATATTAAGTAAACTCGTTTATTTAACAGGTAACTTTTGTTATGTTAAATATACTCTAAATACACCACAATCAATTGTAGTAAATAAATAAAATTTGTTATGTTTTTGACAGGCAAGCTGAATAAACTTCAGCCTAATAAACAATTAATGACAATAGTCTAAAAAACCTTATTGAATTTATCAATAAAACTAATTTAATAACTTTATTTTGAGTTATACTCGTATCTATAAGTTGTAAATTATGTTTTGTAAATATTTATAAATGTATATATTCTATTAAGTGTAATACTTTTAAAAGTTGATTTACTCAAATAAATATTAAATAAAAAATAATGACTATACACATAATAACATTTCACCTTTAAGAAAAGAAAATATGCATAATTATTGTTTGCCAGGAATGCAAATGATGAATGTTACCGCATTAAATTCTAATTGATTCGGTTTCTTAAGTTTTTTTGTATTTTATTTTGTACTTTTTTAATGATTTATGGTTTCAATGGTTGGTTACAAAATATTTTATTAGCTCGTAAATTGCCTGGGAGGGGGAGTAGGGTTTATCATACTTGTACGAGTATCATGACTCATGTATTTTTCCATACGTCCTTTATACTCGACACTCGTATCTTTACGCCAATGATGTATCTGTGACATTGCAAAGTATCTTTTCTGGCGTGACAAGACTTGTATTTCATGAACCACAAAGCCGCTATCCATCTGTCATCAATTCAACCATTCTCACAAATACATTGATACATGGATGATACATATACACTTAATGGTAAACTAAACTGTAAGCATATCCGTAAATGGAAAGTAATGAAAAGTAGTGCATGAAAAGTAAATGGTCATAATGTGGTGTGGGGACATGGGGTAATAGTGTATAATGAAAGACGGTAATACACAAGCCATTATAAAAAGATGTCAGTATGTTTTTCTATTACCTATGAGTTTTGACAATATTTCACATATACCCACTGGAAGTTCTCAACTTACATTGTTAATTTGCCCCTGCAAAACGCATAAGTTGAATAGTGTCTCAGCGCCACCACTGAATTGATTATTAATGTGATCTGCTTTAGATGAGCATACTATGTGTATTAATACTAATACAAAATAGAGAACTTTACTTTACACGGTCTATACATTACCAGAAAATAATCAATGGTAGCAATGCAAGGTTGCTACATGCTAATTCCAAGGTTAATTTTTCATCCCTTACCGTGAAATTCAGTGTGATTGTTAGCGTGCTGCAAGCGTTACATTTCTATATAGGTACTCATGTAAAAAAGTAAGTAATATATATAAGACATTTTAGGAATTGTACATTTTTAATCAAACTTATGTGTTGCTTATGAAATCAAAGAGTTTAATTTTAGTAATTTACATACACATTATAATAATTACACTGTTTAACTTAAATCGTACTATCCTACCTGAAATCAAAGAAACGACATTTAAAGTTTATTATTTAATTTGTCAATTCCTTTTTATCTAATTTTATAATAACTTAACATTATGCACAGTGACTTCTGCTACACAATACTTAGTTATAGCTACAATGAAAGTAGAACTAATATATACTGTTAGCCCACCTGACCAGAATGCGTTGTAATATCTCTGGTCAGTGTTACCAACTAAAGAAATATAATTTCTTTACATATATATGTCTAATTCGCTTAAAAGAATCCACGTAATTCGAATTTGCATAAGAATCTCCAAAACACTGGCAAAACATACTCACCAAACTTAGAAACAAGTATGTCTTTACAGGCAGTTTATTAACATAAATTTTCTAACGCAAATAAAATTATATATGCAAGATTAAGTAATGTAACATATAATAAACTAATATATTAGTAATATATTTCAAGTGTTTATGAATTTATTTAACGCATTTATTAAATTAAATTTTATATAATACTACGTTTTGTGTTCAGCGTGTATTTACTTTTCAAATTTACAATTTTATTATCATTTCAAAACTTTTTTAAAAAGCGCGCTATTTAGTCGGTTGATGTCGTAGCCGAGCCTCATTCGACTGGCGGGACAATAAAGTTTTGTGGATGGAACCCGAAGACGCAGCAGTCAGCGTTAAGAATCCATGTTCTCGCCCATTGTGTCGTAATTTTGAGGTTATAATTAGATAAGTTTGCATTATCTCCACCAGGTGGTAGTAGTAGACGTATTAAAACAGCTACAATCATTTATTTCACGACACTCAATGCAATTAAACATGAATCAGTCGTTAATTACCGTAGGAAATTGTTAATTGCTATTGATACACAGAAATTATTGATAAAAGTAGTTTTAAATGTTTTATAAATTTGTTTACTAGGCCACTATATACTTTATGTGTTCTAAAAACATCGTAAAAAGATTTATTATTTCATTTAGTTAATTACGTAATATATTTTGTTATTAGTTAGTTCTCTTTTGTACACTAGCATCTGTTGCCCTCTATTGGGTTATTAACGGATCACATTGAGACTACGAGTAATCTTGTGTGTGGCCGGCTTCTTTCGCGGACATCATCACCAGAAGCACTCTGTAAGAGCTTTTGATCATGTTGTCATTCGTAAACCCTGAACTGGCCCTGTGTAGTTAAGATTGTCGACCAACACTCGCTCCAACAGGAGACGTGTACGCTGAGATCTTTGGGTAGAAGTGGAAGTGTCACACAGAAGTCTGATTGATTCATTGGTAACATGTGCCAGTCGCATATATTAAAAGAACAACTACGAAAAATTGACTGTCGACTGTCGTAGAGTCGTAGTTGTTTGTAGGAAGTGCGGCAGTGACTTGAAACACTCAATCGTTGACTTTGAGAGATATGTTTGACTCAAAATAACTTCCAAACTCAAAAGACTTAAAGATCTAGATGAGGTTGTAAATCATACGCATATGTAAGTGTTATAAATGTCACAGATGCGTTAATCTAATTATTTTCATAGACAAAAGGTGATTTAAGATCTATGAATGTGTTGGGTTATTTTTAATTGGACTATATATTATTCACGCACCAAAATATGACTTTTAGGTTATTATGAAAACAATACCGCTAAATACAAAACATGAATATTGCAATATATCCATGTATTAATTTATTGTAAATCTACTAATATTTAATCTAGAAAGGTCTAAATTTTGCTTAAAATCGAATTATACAAAGGCTTTATAAATAACCCTTACAAAATACTTTTTTAGAAGATTTTGTAGGAGTTTTTTAATAACATGTTGATCAGGTCGGTCCGATTTAATTATGATTGGATGTCCTGTAGTTGACGGTTGATGATGTGTTTTTTCTCGGATGACTTGATATATTCTTTAAGATTGCAGTAGGTTTTGTACTGCTATTTGATAGTGATGTGTAATGTATTTTTGAGTAGAGTAATGAATGTATATTTCTATACTATACTGACAACGATCAAATGCAAAAGATATAGCGCTGGTTCGTAAACCCGAAGACACAACTGTCTGGCATAATCGTGAATACCAAATTACTTATCCACAAGGTGATATTGTATCCAGTATGATTTAGATATATTAGAACCTGTAGCATCTTGCAGAACTTCGGAAAGCAACTATTCTATGTCTTACACTTGTTTTATTAAACGAAGAGAAAAAGAAGGAAACGCATAATTTATTTTACAGAAGAAAAACCTTAAAAAATAATCGATAACATATTAATCAAAGAATATATATATAGAATAATACTATAGTTTGATTCCAAAAATAATTTACAACTTTCATAATAAATAAATTACCTTAACTTTATCTTAACTACCTTATTTAATGGCTAGGTCCTTAATTAATGAGCGGCATTTATTACAAAAGACATGTTTTTAAAGCCTCTAGAAATACGTGTGCATATTAGCATACATACTACAAGACAATATATTATCGTGATTTATTACTACTAGTTAAAATCATCATGAGACAACATTGTGCATTCTTAATTAGTTCAGTGTGTCATTGTATGCGCGATCTGCACAACATGTCCGTCCAGGTACGATTGCTATTAAAACACGTTTAATGATTCGTTTGACATTTACTGACCAATAAGTCAAGTTCACTTAATATTTTATTCATTAATAACAAAGTAATATAAAGAAGCGAACGCGGAAACCAGCAAAACTACATCACGGAAGATCTCTGTGTGACCTTCCCATTGAACTGAGTGAACTTTTACCGTGGCACAACAGCATCCTCACCTAGTGTTTGATTTAATCTGTGATCTTCGGTTCTTGCTGTTGATATTCGCTATGCAGTTATATTTTAAATTGAACTGAATCTGTTCGATTGAGAATCAAGCGAATGAAGGTGAAACATCTAATTTGTTAAAAGGCTTGTGTCCTCATTTTTTAGTGGTCGATTATTCAATTGTTGATTGAAATTGATGTTAATAAATGTGTATTGGCGTGTCTATTTTATTAAATTTCTAAATGTTGACGAAGATATAGCAATTAAAAGTTTGAATTGTAGTTTTACCGCCAGAAATAGTCGGCCATATTTGTATGACGTGAAATGCATTTTAACGTCAGTTATTTGTTGAGTAGGTCAGTGCTGTGGTAATGTTCTGTAGCTGTTGGTAGTCAAATAATCAAGTCAACTCAAAGAATAATAAGGTTTTTATTTTATTTAACCCTGCTAAGGCAGACATAATATTAGAATTTTATTGTTTCTTGAAATAGCTGTAAATAATATTTGATATTTTGATATATAAATACATATAGCAGAGATTTATGAGCTGTAAGGTTGGCAGCGGTTGTGATGTTACATGCATTTGGATTATGTACAACGTTGAATCCCTTTAATAATTAAAGAGACAAAATGACTTTTTTAATTGTTAATATCTCTTAACATATAAGGAGTTATTAAAAAATAATTGAACATTTGAAGTTCTAGTAACCCACTTTATCTAAATATAGTACACTTTTATATAAATTAAGACATATGACACAAGCCCATTGTTCACGTATGAGAAATAATTGACAGGATAAATTAAATCTGTAGTAACATTGAAATAATCTTTTGATCATTAATAAATGTTTGTTTATGTTTCATCAAAGTAATGGTAAACCAAAAGGGAAAAAGACGATCTTCTGAGACTCGCAGGTCTTCTCTTTAATCACTGTCTTTGATTTTAAGGATGGATACTAGTACGCATAAATAGACAGCTATTTAAATTTATGTCGCTTTCAACGTAAATGACGAAGTGTCCACATGTCTTGTTCGCATCAAATGATCCTCCTCTCCGTCCTCCCTAGTACCTCTTCTCATAACTCTTTCCCTTACTCTTGTGATGTGCACCAAATATTTTTAATTCTGTTGTATGAGTATCACACTTTAAAATGTTCGTAAATAAAATGTATGCTTACATTTTTACACATTTTACTTGCGTCGTATTTTTATATCGAAACATTCTTCAGAATTTTCCAGAATATCCAGGTCGAGAGTATAATACTTTAATTAGCTTGTATTAAGCTAGGAACTGTAATCTTTGCACTGCAAGGCAATTTCTATATAAGAAGTAATAAATGATCCTTGAAATTAACTTGTAGTAAAACAATTTTCTATCTGGTAAATATGCATTCATTACCCTACACTACAATACAATTCATGTTATTTTATGTTAGCCAGAGTCAGGATCTTGCAAAACATATGTAACCATCTGAGAAAAGAATACTATGTCAGATTATCCGGCCCAAGTTATGAAAATAAGAAAAGAAAAAAAAAAGGCCTAAGTTGTTGTTGCCCAAATGGATTTAGGTAACTGCGTTTAGCTTATAGGAAGCTATTCAATTCATTAAAAACAAAATCATTTATTAACCTGGATTATATTATTGGCTAGACAAGATTCGCAGATGTATAGAGAAATATACAATCTAGTTTATGAAGATATTTTTTCTCTTCCTAATCTTCTAATATATTTTTTTTTAAATAACCAATCACTCCTTAGATATTTTTTTCTTTGAACTTTATAGCCTGAGGTTCAAAGATTTTAATTTTTTTTATATATGAATACTTCTTTAGTTCTGTGACTTGTTTATGAATGACAATATTCAAATATAACCATAAACTTTAATTTATAAAACATTAAAATAATATTAAATATTAAAAGTGTGATTAGGCTTAAGAGATTATTAGAAGTCAAGTATCAACAACTGTAGCAAAATATAAAGCCACAACGCCAACAAACCGTCAAATAAATAGCAAAAGTATGGAGGAGACACTTCTATTTATAATCTTTGTGAGTAGTGAGTTCCACTGATGTATGAGCTGCAACCGTCGCACCAGCATCTCGAACCCCATCCCCCCTCCTTGCTCTTGTCCTTCCTCGACTGACATCACTTTAATATTATTTTGCTTTTGGCATATTACTAATTATTAAGCGTCAAGATATAACTCAAAATGACATACAAGTTTATGTAAATATTCGCACTGTAAGTGTGCAGTGTACAGGACCGGATTAAAGGCCCATTAAGACTGTGACACCCCCATCACTCATTATCAGTATTATAGATACATAAGTCGCATGATAAATACTCATTTTAAGGTACTTACTAAGTTTAAAAAAAAAATTTAATGTAATTATATTATTTATTGGCGTGTAATACACGTGCTCTGATCACAGAAGAGATGAACAACTCTTAGTGCCAATCGCACATGTATTATCAAGGGTTGGGTCAGTCGCACACACATGGGGTAAGGTTTTCAGGGTTTTCCTTACAAAATATGCTCATAAAGACACAAGTCACTTCGGATGGCTTTCTCTAGTTTCCTGACGGCAATGGGTGGCAATGTGTGGCAATGGCGTTAGCGGATGGCATGGTATAACATACTCAGTTTCCGTATCTGGTATCTGTATGATATTGGGAACTACGAACTGAAGCTGCTTACAACTCAGTCCCTTCAGTCCCTCGATGGACATAAATCTCTCCACTCCAGCGATTCATCAGAGCCTCAGCCTCTACTCCATTCTATACTTGGTGCTTCTGGTGATGCCCTGCTGCCTGCTGGTCTCATGTTGTAAAGACAGGCGCTGCCAACTTTACTCTTAGATCTTTGCTTGTTTTTCTCAATTGGTTTTCTCAATGTTTTCGTCTTATTAATTCACTCGTACGTCTTCATTATGATGCAGACACTGCCGTCCTGCATTCTTGTGTGTTCATTGATACGGGTGATTAAATCTGGTCATTTGGAAATGTTTGTTATGAAATTGTAAGCCGAATACGATCCACACAACATGAGTTACAGAGGAGCGTCACACATGTGACTTACTCATTTTGGCTAACTTTGAAACAGGGTCTAAAAACTAAACGACATTCACAAAAATTTCAACTTTGTTACCGGAGTTATGAACCTTAATTTGTATAAAATGGTGATTGGTTTCAATTTTTTTTTAAAAGTATATTACATGACATAAAGATTCGACATTATAAACCAAATATACAGCAAGAAACAAGATCATTACCAATACTAAGGCACTCCTAAGGTGAATAGCCGAAGAAAAAGGCGAAAAAATGTTGGCATAATTTTGACAGGTTTTTTTTTGGTAAGAAAATTTCCAAGTGGTACATATTTATAGGTACAATTTAATGGTACACGAATATAGATGTGTTTTTTAATGAAAAACTATCAACGACAATTCGATCTAGTTAATTTTTTTTGAGTCCTTGCTTTCAAATTATCAGTCATTATTTCATCTCTACATATTTATGAAAATGTCAAATATATTAGTGCTTTCAAATCAGCTTTTAGTTAATTCCCGCTAAATACACTTACGTGTATTTAAGGTTTATCTAACACAACACAAGTTCCTATTGCGTAAACGATTTTACTTACTTTCAATGTTCAATAATCAGAAGTTAAATTTTCTGATATTCTTTCGACGTTTACAATTTTTTTAAAATACGTTATCTTAGTAAAAAAGCAACATATTTTCATTTCTTTTGTCCATTTACACGCGTAGCCTCCCCTGTTCCATTTCAAACCATTCAATGTTGTCAATCTCTGTGACAACATTGCGGAACAGCACGCGGGCAACTCAAAACCGAGCGAGCGATATTTTACAAGTTTTTGACAAGCGAGATGGCTTTTCCATCTTTGTGTGTGACGCTTTTAGACCCCCGCGGCACCTGTGTGTGTCGAATATGACCTCCCTACCCCCTTCGTCCTTCTATATCTCATTCCATTCGTCTGCCCTGCTGTTCTTCTCCCTCCCACGTGCTTTCCTCGTACTTCTCTGCAATCCCCCCTCACACACACCCCCAAACATGAGGGGACAGTTCCATACTGAACTGAAATAATCTGATATATTGAGAGAGAGAGAGAGAGAGAGAGAGTGAAGCAGTTTATGATTTAGTGCTATCGTAAATGTATTTCGGAAAGTATAAGCTGTTGTAAAATTGATACCAGTCACTGATGCTTCGTACTGATTCTGATTCTGATTCTGCTCCTACTTGTCCTGGCTCCTTTCGTTACGTTGCTCCAATCCTTTTATTGTCTGTACTTTTAACAACAAGGATTGCGGTGAAGAGTCTCCTTTCGGTTGAATAATTTTGTGTTTAGTCAACTACATAATTACATTCATATATTAATCGTGCAGCGTTTTGATGTAGATGATGACAATGTTGGAGACAAGTTTATTAACTGATTATATAAATTAATTAAAACAGTATGAAACTGCTTATTGCAAGAGCTAAAAGAAAGGTAATCATTAATTCATAATATTTACTTGTATTCAAAGTTATTAAGTTATACTGATCTCACACTGAAACAGACTTCTTGTTAGCATCGACCTTTTCGGGCTTATTGGTATACATAATAGTAGATTTCTCTCATGATAAGGTATGTTAATACGAAACAAGTATTTAGTTCAAGTGTGAACTTCCATTTATTAGTTGCATCATTTCCTACTTCATTATTATCTAACAACAGCATTATCAGAGGTAGTTCAATAATAATGAAATAAGAGAAGAAGAGTATCGTGATTAATATCTATAAAATCTATAGCTAATTTTAGTATAATCACATGCACTAGGAACTAAACTATAAATTGCACTTTTTTTATTTGTTAAGATGAGAACTCTGCACCATATTTTATTGTACTAAAACATTACATTAGCAATGTGACGTAGAAAAGTGATATTTTCTTTTCCCTTTAAATTTGACTTTGCTAAATCATCTGTAATCCTTGGGTATTTAAAGGAATATACTCCTCTATATGATAGAAAAGTTTGTCATTATATAAAAACTGTATATAAAATGTAAATAAAATGAAATAATTAGGGCGAAAAAAGAACCGTGGTCCTAAGATGCCCGTGAAGTATTAATAAAAAAAATATATATATATAAAAACTAAAAATACATAATTTTCTACTTTTATTATTTATTGTTTATTGTTCGCCTTTCGGCTTTACAATCTACATTCTTAATACATTTCATATACTTCAAATTACAATTAAATTTACATTATTCTCCACCAGCTTATTTATTCTCCTGTTTTTTTCTTTCCTTCTTACTATTTCCGCCATCCACCTCTTTCCTTCACTGCCTCCCTTTAATAGCTGGCCAATATTCCTTTCGCTCGCTACTTTTTCCTTACACTCAAACTTAATGTGCTCCAGTGTTTCGTCCTCCGCTCCGCACATTCTACACTTTCTTTCCTTACTCTTTTCCCAGTATCTGTTTCCTTTTTCCTCATTTCCCAATCTTAACTAAATTATTTTCCCATAACCTTTTATATCTTTTATTGTAGACATAATTTTCTACTTCTTAATCTAGTAATAAAAAAGAATATTAGGTCAGTCATGTAAAGGATTAAGACGCAATTTAGAAATTCAGCAAAGACGTGTATTGTACCAAAAATCGTAAAATATTAACGCCACTCTCCAGCACCTACAAAGTTTCCACATTTAGCACCGGTGGCAATGGAGCCACTGTCAAATTACGCACATAATTATCAAACAATACGTCAAATTATTTACAAATTTTGTTAAAACTAAACTTTATAAACAAAGTATTAACATTTGCTTTTGGCGCCTCCTTCTTTACCCTGCAATACCTGGAGGGTACCTCCTTCTTTTCTCCAACAGGTCCCCACCCTCCGTCACTCACCCGTTGAATTGTTTGGAGTAGTGAAGTAGTGCGACTCAAGTGAACATCGTACCATCGAACGCGGAATGGGAATGGGAATGGGACTCTACTCTCCAGTCTCCATCCTCCAGTCTCCAGGCATGAGGCAGTTCAGGGCACTGACTGATTTATGTCTACTGTAACAATCACATGGCCCACTGGATGGATGACTGAAATAGAAATACATTCAATATGTTCAATAAATAAGATAGAAAAGGATAACTAATATTATAGGTTCCTAGGCTGAAAAGAGCCCCGTGTCAGTTTGGTTATTTATTTCATACATCTGTTCGGCCTGACATAATGTACAGCCGTATATATTATTATTATGTACATTTACGTATTCTTCTACTTAGACTTTTTAAAAATGTATATTTTATTTTTCTCATAAGTTATGAGATTTTTTGGCTTCAAACAGTATTAATATCTACTGCCATTTGATAAGGGAAGAAAGATTAGTGGCCTGTATTATTCGGGTGTGTCGGTATTGCAAGTGTTAAATTTTACGTACATGTTCCAATAAATATAGGTAATGAGAAGTTCAAGAGGTTCAATCAAAAATAACAAAATTGAGAACTAATTTGGAATATTTTTATACAAGTGAAAAACATAATTGTTTAGCATATAGTAATACGCGTGGTCATTCACAGTACCATTTTTAATTTAATTTATTTTTTAAGTTTTCTTAGTTTTTTTTAGAAACTTTTGAAACATGGAAAATGTAACGTTTTAATTAGCTTATAGTAAGCTAGCAAATGTGAAACTTACATATGAAATTAGGAAAAGACAAATTCTATATGAGAAGTAGAAACTGAACCTTGGAATTAGCTTGTAGTAAGCTGAGAATTATCAAATTTATTTAAGGTTTAAGATTTATAGAATTTTTGCAATATTTTAATACATATCAAGTTTGTTAAATTACTTTTTTTATAAAAATATGTATCTTACCGTGAAAGTATGATTTCTAAAATATTGTTTTTTTTTTTATTTCCAGAAAAATAGCGTGGTGTACCCGTTGTGTCAATTGACTGAGGCGCCGCCATGCGATCAAAGCAGCAACCTCGGCCATCTTATCGGTGGATCAATCGAGCTGTTGATAACGGTGAGTTTCTTTATAAATTTATTATCGATTGACATTTTATGATTCGATATATTGATCATTTATTTCCAACAAAAATAAAAATTATTACAAATAACTTTATAGTGATGTTCGTACACATTAAATGATATTTATTTTCGAACTTATTTTCGTGCGATAGGCTGTCATTTAGAAAATGAAATAAATATCATTTTCTTCCTTTGTTATGCAACTGTTTTTGTATTCACATTCAAACAATTTTATTTAGAATTGCGATTTGTAATATATCGCCAAGTTCAACCCCTCAGTCTGAATTCCAGTTAACAGCTGCCTTCAAATTGGTGATATATTTGCCGTGGCAATCGTATTAAGAACCATAACGCAATATTTTAACAAACATACAATGGCATTGCTTTAGCACATAATGTTAAAAATGTCACGAACAGATGATAGGACTATGCTAGCGCTAACGTTGAAGCTGTAACTTTGAGGTTAAATACTAAAGTAAGGCAGTGAGAAATGTTTAATACAACAATGGGTCAATGGCGGCGTAAAACGTGCTAATGGTATGCATACAGACGTAAACTTTGTATTCGTATTTGTGTATCAATAGTGGAATTCTAAATTACACATGAATGAGTCATCGACGCACATATGCAAAGCGAGTGAAATAAGAATTGAAATTGTCAACTGATGATTTGATCTATTTACTTAACGCATTCCACGCCAGATCGTTTTTGGTAGTTAGTGAAACTTTAAAAGTGGCTTGAACGGCTAACTTAACGTGGAATGTAGGTTATCGACCTAATTCGCACTCAAGTGCGACGCTGCAATTAACAGACACATGACATTGAACACTTTGTTCCAGCATCAATCACACGATGAACGTGTTCGTAGCATCGTTTGGAATCGGCGTATCCGCTGATCTATAAGTCACTGTATTAGCATTCTGCGAATATGCACCTCTGTTCCCCTACATGATATCATGGTCAGTATCAGATTGAAGTCACAGTTTAGTGCTGGCAACACTCACAGAATCAAATATCGGTACTTCGGTCTGTTCGGTCACATCAATTTTCTTAAAAATACAGTTTAATTCTCAACTCAGATTGAAGAGAGAAATAAACGGTTCGTGCAAACTTTCGGCGTCTGATATAAAACTAAAACTAAATTGTTTTTATACTCATAAGTACATCACGACGTCGGGTGGTTTTCAATCCAACTGCAGCGAGGGTGGCAACTCCTGCACGCTGCCACCATCAACGATGATGCGTCCATGGTCTCGGTCTCGGGTCGATCTCCGTTTTATGACCGCCATCGTCATCGTCATCGCCATCCATCCATCCGTATTGTACTCTGCTGTTGTGGCTCACGGCTCACGGCAGGCCGATATTGACTCTTTTCTTATGTGTTATAATATTTATGACCACTTTTAAGGGTGTACGATAACCACATGTCGTCATTTATCGCCATATATCAGAATTATGAGCCATTATCCGTACGTCCCTATAAGTTTACTTGCCGGTGCTCACTGGGGCGGTTACTTGCTTTTTTAGTTACTAGTTCATCAAATGCTCACCAGAGTAATAATAATAAAAATGAAATACAAAATATAGATCCAATAGAGGTGGAATTTTAGAACGTAAAATATTTGTGGATAGTATGGCAGTTTTATTAAGATGTTTAAATTGCGAAAGTAATATTTTCTGTTTTATTTTTTTACTAAATTTATAAAAGAAATATAATGAAGTGGGATTTTGTAGCTACGTAGCGAGAGATAACCTCGTAATGACCTTCGTCGTGACAATTAAATTCTTAATTAATCAACATAAATCTTTTGATAAATGTATAAATCAAGAAACTTGTTTGCAAAATATTTCTTTATGTTGATTGATTACTTTTAAATACTGGTTCTTATTTTTATAATTCTGAGATGCGCCACAACCAATTTTACTACTTGCTACATTATTTAAATAAAAAATAATTCCTTTACAATAATGAAACGTAAAAGAACGCGCCTTTATATCAAGCCAAATATAAATTAGAACAAATCTAACATTTTTTGTGGATGATACTTTCAAAATATTCAAATTGTGTCAACAAATAGGGTGCTTGGAGTCGAGAGGTGTCATCCCTCATCTTCCCTGCACCCGTAGTAAGTTTTCCTGTCTCCTAACGTATTTATAAGAAAACAAGTAATACGTACAAGTAATAATATAACATGTAAAGAAGTAAAAGACACATAAAAACATATTTACAAACCTCTTTTCACGAATAGAAAAAAAGGGTTGTAGTAGAGTACACGTATAAATAAATGTTGTTATTATTTCATATTTCACCCTTATAAGAGATTGTATTTCCAAACTACGCCCCCTTACAAGAAAGTCAAGTGCCACTTTACTCTAATGCTATATAAAAAAAGAAATCTACCTCACGCAAAATCAAATAAGTATGAAAGAGATAGGTATATGCCAATATTATATATGTGTAACAGAGATAGTGATATCAACATTCACAATGTGTGAAAAGAACTTGTACGCATTTGACCCCAGAAATATGTGATGTTGATGTGTTTTCCTTTTGAATTACGTTAGACTTGATTTTTTTTTTATTTTTTGAGTTTTTTAGATCTGTAGGGTGTAGGGTGTATAGTATAGGGTTACTTTAAAGGGATTTTATGATGTAAATCGCGTGTATGATTTGATATTAATTTTTAATAAATGTAAAAGGTGTAATTTTCTTAGCATATTATGAGAACCAAGCCTTGAATGTTTCTACGCTCGTTGCTGCAGGAAAGAAATAATGGAATCAATGTGATTGAATAATGATACACTGCAGATGCTAACAGCGCTTGTAAAAACATAATTTCATCGATATTTATTGGCTTGAAGTGATTGACTAAGTAGTTTTTAAGTCAGGTTTAGCGATGCAAATGTGATATCAACGTGGTTGCTTCAATGAGTAAATTTTGCAATGCATGCGATCTCAGTTGTTGTCAAAATAGACTTTTTGCTGTCACTGTGTACATCCACATCTCCCCCGCATTTTATTCAATAAATCCAATACGTTTGATGCGAGTAGTGCGCACCTGTGTACGCTTACTTTCAAACTATACCAGGAGAGAAAAGGTACCTCTGCTTCTATCATTATTTTCATATAGAATTGTTCTTTCCTTCTATGGCATAGATAAAATAGTCTCAATGCTTCTCTCACACTGGAACCGACAAATTGTGAAGCCTACTTTTTCAGTATAACACTTTCGCATTAGTACACTTTATTATGAGATAAAGTTTGAGGCGATTTCAAAGACAAGGTCATGTTCGTCTGAAGTTATTTTATTTTAGCTAAATTTGATTTATTAAGTTTATATCAGTTCGGAAATCGAGCACTTTTTGAATTTCTTCTGGATTGTCTGAAAGCATGGATTCTACTTTAATGTTTATCTATACACCACTGTACTGTACTGAAGGTTATCAATAAGTATATATTTTTATATCTGTATTTTCTCCTCTCTGCGATCTGCTGTACATGTATCTTAAAAACACTTAAAAAACGAACGTGGACGAATTGTTTGTTTCCAAGCAAGTTGTTGGGATATCTGTAGCACGCGTATAAGCGGCAGTTTGATCTACGTTGGTATAAACCATTTTATTAATACGAACGTGACATACAGACTTCAACACAGCGGTATATTGATAGAAATTTCCTGTGTGAGAACATCGAGTTTTTTCTAAAACAGGTTGAAGGAATTCGTTCCAAATATAAAAGCTTCCCGTATAAAAAAACGTATTAAGTTGCATGTTGCACTAGTGTGGACGTGTTGTGCAACTTGTTCCAATAAATGTTGGATCTCGCATGTTTAAGTCGCACGTATGTGTACGATACTTAAGGCAGAGTAGTTGGTGCATCTATGGTTTTTTCTGATGTTAATTTTGTCATAATGTTGTTTTTAAGTTTAACTAAGTTAAATTAACTTATTAGACAGCAATAACCACATATAAGAGGTTGTCAATGATAAGTCTCTGCATAGAAAATAGGCGGACGTTAAATAAATTAAATTTAAAAAAAACTTGCAAAGTTATCTCTGCACGCCGCTGTTAAATAATTATTGTTATCGATCCAAACTACTGCATGACCTAGTAACTTTTAATCCAACAAATGATTTCACACAAGAAGTGACTAACTAAGAAGACAACGAGTCGTGTGTTAATAAATGTCTTCTTCATAGGCGACCACTCGACCACACAATCTAATCCATCGTCTCAGCATGTAGTAAAATAATAATGTTGACATAAAAATTAACAGTAACTTTGTTTTTACTGATTTTAATGCCCAAAACGTTTTAACATTTTCTTTTTTGACATGTTTGATGTCTTTAAATGACACGGTTATAAATAAATAATCATACGTGCATCTAATCAAATAAATTACAATTTATATTAAATTCATAGAACAACATTTATATGCATATGTATGTATATGTACTCGTATAAATACAAATAATAATAAAAAATCATGTTGTGATTAAAAGAATGTCATTAACATAAATTGTTACAAAGTTTTGTTTATGATATGTCATTGGTCAAGTGATCTGCCTCATAAAATGTGATGATACCTGCGAACAAGCGCGCTGGACGCTCGATGCTGTGCCGCGAACGAATATCAATTGACTGGGAATCTTTGACTATATACTTTATAGTCTATTACATTCACTAGTCTTTCAAGAAAAATGGTTGCTTCTATTTTGCATTCTTTTTTCTTTAAACTTAGCTTAGAGTAATTATTTTTGTGTCTTATAGCTAACACTGATTAATAACAATGGAAATATGTATGTTCTTATTGATATAGGCTTATTAGTTTTAATCTGTAGTTTTGATTTTAATACAAGAAGCACAGTTAATATTTTAAAAGTACGATGATGTCATTTGAAATAATCCCAAATCTAACACATTTTGTTCTTACCTTTTTTAGTAATTGACTTGTCTGTGCTATATTTTTATATACCATTGTTATAGTCACTGATTTTGGCAAAAAATTAGATAATAAAAAAGAGGAAAGCTTCATTTTATGTTTGTATTAAGTTTATATTATGTAACATAAAGATATGTTGCCTATTTTAGAATTTCTTTATTTAACATCACGTGTTTTAACCTTTAACCTTAAATTTTTGCTTGAACTAATTTTCCTTTTTGGTTTAAAAAATATTCACACAGAAATTGATGATGGGTTGTAAATGAGTTTATTTTTTTTTTCGATTTTTATTAGAAAAAAATGTCTGAATATCATACTCACATACATAAACACTTAAACAAATAATATTTTACTTAAATAATAATATTTAAACAAAAAGGGTTTTATTTTATGATTATTCTAAAAGCCTTTACTCATTAAGAAAAGTACTTCTCTCGATTTTAAGAATTTATGAAAGTAAAATAAGTCACAAAATATTGTGTATTAGGTAAAATTGTCTACGTAACAGATAGTTTGTGTAATGTTAGATAAATTTTGAATATGTGCTACTGTGTTTACCAGAAGAGAAAAATATTTTGTCCTATTTAAATCTCTTTGCTCATTCTCTTCTTAAAAATCTGTGACATTGACGGTTTTTTATTAATTTTAATAATTGTTTTGAATGAAATGAATTTTTATATGGCGGGTTATATATTTTTGCCAATTATTACAAAATAATTTGATATATCTATATATCTTGAAATATCTCTTATGTACGTATTTTTGTAATATACGAATATATGAAATGGTATATTTCTGTATGTAGTGTATATAGTCAAAGGTTAAAACAGTGTCCAAATCACTCGAACGCGATCTCAGACGTCTGTCGGAGTCGGAGTCAACCATTCAATTGCGTTCAGTTCAAATGTAAATGTAAAAGCTTTTGGACGACACAATGTACATAACGAGAAGTGTTGTAGGCGCCACGCTGAGGCACTGTATAAACCGTGAAAGGGGAAGAGGAGGGGAAGGGGGTAGTTTATGACAGCAACACAGCATCCAACATTCAAAGAACAAGCACTTGATGCTTCCCAATAAGAACATCAAACCATCAACTTTGTTTTATGTGTTTGCTTAATTTAGTTAATTTGTTGCTTTAATTAGTGTTAATGTCAGTTTAAGAAAAGTCCTTTTAAGAAGTATTTGGGTCGACACAGTGGGCGAGGGCATTGATGGTTAACCTTGACTGATGTGTCCTCGGGTTCAATCCCCGGATCAAAGTTAGTTAGTTATCATTGAGCTGAGGAAAATCATTTCAACAATCTGTACGTATTCCTCGTATGCTATGAACATAATAATAAAATAGTGAACATATTGTTGTAATAAATAAAATAATAATAAAATAAATGTGATTATTATTTAGACTGCCTAGTGGTTGATGTCTCATGCCTTGGCAGTCGAAATAAAATAATAAATTTATGAATACCCAATGTCAACAGCTGAAATTATTATTTTCAATTTTAAATTTATAATAATAATGAATTCCTTAGCTTGTCTCCTTGTTCGAGTTCAGATGGTCAGTTGGATCCTTCTTGGGTCTTTTCCATGGTTTATCAGGTTTACCGGATCATAAATTCGTCATATTGTACACCTCTTATGTTAGATTCTTTTAAACATGGATTGGTAACCTTTTGTTTATGAACAATATATATTAAAAAAAGTTAGTTTCCAAAACTACGTATATATCATTATGAAATTTGATTCTTTCAAATTGTATTTAATCTAAAATGTTACCAAATCCGTTGATTGAATAATAATCCAGTCGTATAAGGATTTAACCTTGTAATAGACCTTTGTTTTGACATTCTGAAGAGTTGCTGAAAATTCTCATATAATCTCTTGTCCGCGACCGCGTCATAAGATATTCGATGTCAAAGGTCACAAAAATCTGTTGCAGAAAATGATTTAACACATTTTGCCTTTGCTCTATGTACGAATCACTTCCTCTCGAATAGATTTAAGAGTATTCTAACATTTTGTGATTAACTTTGTACTTTATTTACCGTATATGATACATATTTAATAATCTCTTGGATTTATTCAACAATCCAATCCATATCTAACTCTAAGTGTAGAATTAAAATGAAATCAATATAAAAATGTCTTTGACCCGCTGACCTAATGTTGGCAACACTGAATTAATACACAATATGAACAGCAATCAATTTACAATAAAGATTGATTTAATATTACTTATTAATCCTTTTTGTTTCTTTTATTTTATAAAATAAAAACTATAAATATGATTTTTTTTTCTTTTATTAAAATTACCAATTATAAGCTGTCATACAAGATTCCAGCTCCAGCTCCGTCAGAATATATATAGTGGTACCAGTGGACCACTGTTCCAGTGACATTAATATTTATTTGATTCCTTGACACTGGCATTTGAAATTACTGTCGTAAATTTGATTTAAATGTAAAAATAAGTTATTAATTTTTATTTTAAAAGTTAATTTGTGTTCGTGGTCTTAGCTATGGTGTTGTAACGGTCAAAGGATAATGTTCAACGCGGCATTCGTCAGGAGACTAGACAAACGGATAATTTGAATATCTGGAACCCGATTTACCGGCGTCTGGACCGTGTCACATTGTGGCGTGATTTCTGGACATCAATAACATTCATCGTTCAGATTTTTTAGGTTTTATGTTAATGATGGGTTAAAAATGTCACGTTACTTAGTATTAAGTTAATTAGTCTGTCTTAAGAATTTGTCTAGCGTGAGTAGTACTTCTTGATTCTTCAACTATTTAATTAATAAAATTTTCCGCAGCGTTTAGACTGGTCTATCTATAGCATAGGAAAAATAGTCATAACCTTAAAGCATCGATCACTTGTATCTTTCTAAAATATTACCTCAACAATATTTCAAAGTAGTTAAAGCACAAACTGGTAATAATTTACATAAACTTGTGTAGAACATTAAACCCAGTTTCAAATAATTAATGGTTAGAAATAATCTAAGATGTACGAGTATATTACACAAGAAACTTTCAATATAAATTAAGCAAAATATGATACAAGAGGTACTACTTCCTCATGGGAGTCAATCTGAAGCTGCAGTTGGTAGCAATTAATACGGTACGCTGATTGCTGTCCGACAAGAGTACAACACATTCCTGTCAGCTATGCTTGTGTGTTTGTGTGTGTGTTATGTATTCATCTATGTGTGTAGTTATTATGACAGTCGATGCATGATACGGGTATTCCATATTAGTCATTAATTAAGTTCAACACGATTGAACATATGTTGTATCTCTATCAGTATCATATTTACCTTTGCAGTGGCGTACCTATGGACCTATGGAATGGTATACATGTGCAACTGCACCGAAGTAATCGTATTTTCATACCGCATATACGCAGTTAAAAGTGGGGAAGGTTCCCCCTTCGGCTTCTATCTTGAAAATAAACGTGTAAACAATTTTTTGATTATCTTGAATACCATAACTTTCACAAAAATTTTGTAGAAAGGTTTTTTGTAGATAATAATATTATCTACCACTTTTATTAACGACTTTTTGTTGTAACTTTTATAATAAAAAAATTATAAACAATTACATGAAATAAAGCTTAATAAGCAATTAAATTTTGAATCTCATTCGAACCAGGGGTCTTACTTCTAATTTTGTTCACTAGTAATTTGACGGAAACTCTTGTTCTGTTTCAAGAATAACATATAGGATTAGAGAAAAGTAGAAGACACATTACTACTGAACAAAAACCAAAAATAGGACTGTTAGCATTTGTCACAAATATTGAATCCGACTGAAGATGATTTCTACCAAAACTTCATAATTTAACATAGGCAAATATTGTATATGAATGAATTTTGGCTAAACATAAAACATGAATGAATGTAATATTTTACTTAAACAAAACATTGAATGTAAAAGGGTCTTATTTTAGAGATATTTTGTACCTTTTAAAAGGGAATTTTGAAGAAGTTTTTGGTTCAAAATGTAGAAATATTTTTTAAAAAGTCGAAAATAACTCACAAAACGTTATATGTTGGGTAAAATTGTTTACATAACAGATACTTATGCTTAGATAACCTTGAAATATATATCTTTGTGTATCTTCTCCATATTTAGGCTGTTTATGATATGGAAGCTGTAATTTATACTAATGGCACGCAGTGTTTCCAGGCGATCCTTCATCTAAGTACGATATTGCTTAACTATAGTGGTCGAACAACTTTCAATATGATATGGACGTAATCAGTAGTATACATTTTCTTTTTTAATAGTCATTTGAATGCATCAACTTTTGACATTTATTAGCACTCAAAACAATATATACATTTTTAAACATTTACAATATTGTATAAATACGAGTATTTATACTTAAAATACATAGATTAAATTTGTTTCATTAATAAAGTTAATAAGGTTTTTTAGACTTTCTCTGCATTAAAATATCTGCTTATAGTTTACAGACATATTACAGTTTTATCTGTGCGATGTGTACTTAGAGTATTGAAGAATAATATGCTCTACTTCTAGTGGGCTGTTACATTGATCACAGATTAGGTGTGGATAAGTAGGAATGACACAGATTTGTATGACCTTCAAATATTAGCTGATATTAACGGAAACAATAATGAATTTTAACAAGGTCTACCTACAAGCGATCTTTGCCTATGTTGTTTATATTACGCTACTGTACCTCCCACTCAGCCACCCATTCAGATAACCATCCTCACATTTAATTAAATTTATAATACAAAAATATATGAAAACAGAAATGTAGTAGCAGAGAATACCGTACCACAGTACAGCACAGGTTATTTTTGTTTCAAGAGTCTCAACATTTATTTAATGTCTTTTCATAACACATCTACTTTTTCCGTAGAATTTTCCGAGTGACGTATATTTCTGACGTCACGTCACGTCATGTGATTACCCAAGTGGAAAACTTTTGCTCATGGTGTTTGCGTCTTGAAGTTTAATTTTTGACACAGTTTGTAAAAGTTGACAGATTCATCCATCGTGGTGTTCGTTGACCGGACAGGGACAGGGACAGACAAGAGTGCCATCTACTTCTATATAAAGTGAACTAAAGAGTACGAATATAACGGACTCGACACCACTCTACATTGTACGGTCTTCGAATACTCTTGTCTGTCTATCAGTCTTTTTTATATAAAAAGTATAACGAAAAATAACAAAAATGTCTTCTTTTTTGACAGCCGTTGGACAAGTTCTCTCTCCGTGGCCTGTCTGATGTGTCCCAAAAGAAATCATCCTGAAATTATAATTGAACTGTGCTATGCTTTATTCTATGTTTTGCTGTAGAATGAATAGGTGCCGTTAAGCTGATTTGTGATGAATTCAACTTACACAGTTAATTGTCATTTTTTAATGCATTATGAATAGAGATATACATGCAAATATGCAATGGTCACAGTAGCGAATTTAACTTTGACGGCTCACTAGGCCCATTCTAATAAGACGGCCCTATCTATACATATAAAATTTTTAGGTATGGATTTAAAATCGGTGTCCAGTTAGTAGGGGTGCGTTCCACTAAGCGTTCACAACAATGACGCTCACGACCGCAGTTTTTCCCGTTCCACTTGCTTACGAACGTTGCAAGCATACACTGACGTGCAATGGATTATGGAGCGTTTTGAATAGTTTTGAGCGTTGAAAAAAAAAAGGATTGCGATAGTTGTAAATAGCTCTGTAGCAAAAGCTATATCTACAAACAAAATTAATTTTAATGATAATGAACATTGTTTATTTATTAAGTAAGGTTATGGTATGAGGAATGAATTATACAAAAAATTAATTCCATAAAATATCTCTTTCCGAATCATATAAAGTAATTTTATCTATCATCGTTATCTTTAAGTTTTGCGTTATGTTTAAACATTGCGCCGAAATGCTCAACAACGACCACTACGACCCAACTCTTCAGATGGGTCGTTGTGAGCTTGGCGTGAGCGAAATTAATGACGTCATAAGTGACGTATTCGAATATTTAGGACGTTGTGAACGCTTAGTGGAATGTACCCTTTTATCATAGAAAACTTAACTTTCGACACTCCATGCGAGGTAATTTTCAGATGAAACAAGTTATAAATAAATTTGAAAAAGGTAAAATAGAGATGCCTTTAGAAATGGTTAAGTACGCCCATGCCCATTGTTAAAAGTTTTATTTTTAGCTAAACAATACACAAATTAGTGAAAATGTAGCTTTATATCATAAATTCTAAACTATATTTAAAAATATGTTTAAGTTTTCTTTTCAGTTATTACATGTTTTGTATTTATCACATGTAAAGTTTCAATACATAAATCAAATTGTGATTGGTTGTGGGAATGGAAGTATAATGAGATAGACATAATGAGAAATTTATAATTTTCGGTAAAATCGGAAGTGAACCAGTTTTAGAATGGCCCTTAACGGTTAATCTTATTTAAAAATCTAATACTTCCGTCAAAAATGTAAATTATATATTACATCCCGAAAATATTCAAAATATATTATATACTAAAAAAGAAGAAGAGAAAAAGTTATGAATTCTAAATGAGGAAACACATCTTATTAATAAACAAAACAAAGCCGTCACTTGAAATCATCAAAATTTACAACCAAAAACATGCAAGGAATGAAAATGACATAAAAAGCGCGTTGTAGCTACACGTCATATGATATTTTTCTTTCTACTCCTGATATCAATTAGTCTACTGCCACAATAACTTCCTCCGCCCACCCTCACCTGGTTCTCGTACACCTTTCCGCTCTATTTGAATTTGATTTAGTTCAACTGGGTGTTGCTGGCGTTGGTTTTCTCTGAGTATCCTGTTTTGGAGCAGCATAATATGTGTCATGTCACTTTCGCGTCAGATTAGTGACAGCGACACGGTGAATGACAGCGACTGCGTCACCTCCCCCTCCCTCCTCACATTACCTTACCCACCGTACCACCATTTCGAATAGCCGATCATATTTCCAGACGGATCGCAATACCAAGTATTATATAAACCAATGAACAATGAAGGTCGTACAATGTGAAAATACGTCGCTAAGTTTTCGGGCTCACAAAAAAGAAAAAAGCGAATAAAGTTTAATGTGAAATGAAGGATACTTTTATTGTCACATTTCGTTTGTTTATGGTGTGATTCTTATGGTATGGGCCATGGGGTTTTATCTGTGGGAGTTTTGTTGAGATCGTTAAGATAAAATTTAATGTCTTTATAGTATCGTAGATTCTATTGACACTCTGACCTTTGCACTTCTTTATTTTGATTTTAATGAGGGCATCACAAAACCTCGGTCGTTTTTAAAGTTACACTTATAGTTGCGTTGACTAAAGCCGGCTACAGACGACGCGGCAAACGTTTGATTCAAATGCCAACGTGTGAGTCAAATATTAGAAGATTGACATGGCAAGTTTCCTGATACACGGTGGAACGAATGTTTGATCCGAATGATTTATTTATTTTATTAATTTGTTGATATTATTGACACTGACACATGTGGATCAAGTGTGTGGTGGGGGTAGAAAAATATTGCCATCAATCTGGGTTGTGTCCTAGGTGTATTAGATTCTATATTCTCTTACAATTAAGATTTTAGAAATGATAGATTTGTCTTTGTGGCCAACATAATTACGAAACCTAAAAATAGGTACCAAAAACACTAATTCCTGTAGAGCTAGCCCACCCTGTTGATATGATCTTATTTCGTGTGTGGTCAGTCCAAAAAGAAAGCCACAAAACTTAAGAAAATGTTAATACTCATCCGAAGTTAAACATAAATAACCTATAAACAAATATTAATGACAGGAAACACAAAATAAATCTGAATTATTAATTTGTTTACAAGCTACAGTTTGTTTAGTATTTTATTAGCTATAATATTCAATGTAATCGTAATAATTTTATTCAATTTTTAATATAAATATAAATCGATGCTCCACTAACTATTTCCTTCCATTTTTTCGTTTTCTTATATCAATCAACACTTAATTTCACAAGTTAATCTTAATTACATTGGAATAGTTTTCATCTTTACCGGTCCATAAATTTTGTTTTTTTTTTAAGTAAATTATTTTTAATTTGATAGTAATGATGGCAATGAAGATGATAAGCTTCTTGGGAGATTCTGTTTCACACGAAGAGCAACACGTGTTGTCTAATGGAACACGTGTCCACGGTCTTTCGAGTGCCAGGTAGACTAGACCTAGTTCGGCTAGAATGTTTTTAACTACTTAAAATTTATTGATGTTATAAATTATAATTAAACTAGTTAATTATTAGTTCAATTAATACTAAGTCATATTTTGTTTATTTCGAATCAAAGAACGAGCTCGTGTGATCATTAGCACGATTCGCTTCAGGACTTTCTCAGTGTTGCAAGATGCATGGGAAGCCAGACAAGATGTATCGTAAAGAATTCAAAATAGCTTATATTACTTAAATATAAAGTATTAGTTATGTGTGATGTCGGTCTATTTGTGCCTTTACAACTGATTGCCGCAGTATGATAAAAGGTCAAAATTTAGGTATTGAGGTTCATTCTAGTGATACGATTATAAAGTAAAAATTAAGGTAAATGCTTTCAAAATCGATAAGATAAGTTATAACAATTTACCACTCAGGCGACTGCGGATTATATTATATTATCGCTTTGACCAATAGCCCTTAATGGAGAATATTTAAATTTGTATAAGATGAGTAAAGAACAGGTCATTTGCCTTCAATGTGAGTGATAAAACTTAAAATTTAGAGTAAAAGCAAAAAGAAAAAGGAAAAAATGGAATATTAATAATAAGGTCCTGGATCAAATGGTGCATAGGGCTTCTAATATATTTAATTAGCTAATTATCTCTCTAATTAATCGAATCTTAGTTACATTTACCTAAACAAGTTAAAATATTTTATCAAATTGAAATATACAGTTTTTAAAATTTTATAAATACTAAAAATTGTTTTATGTTTCTATTAAAGCGAGAAAAGGTAATTTTAAGATTGTGACAGTAATATAATATTTGAATATAAGAATTTGGTCTGCATAGTCGGAAGATTGACTTGAAATTTTAAGATAACGTAACATTAAAGTCGAACGTGTTTTCGAAAATCAAATACATTTCTTTCGCTTCTTTCCAGTTGATCGTCGTCTATGTTCATGTGTGTGTGTGTGTCTTGTATTTGCTTTCCAATTCATTGCATTTTGGACTGAGCCACAGCGAAGCATGGCTGAGTGCAACTATAGTAGATTATAAACAATAAACTTTAACCACACTTAACAATGACGATCAGATCAGATTTTCAATTTGTTTTGGATTCAGATTCCGTTTATCGTATGTATAAACACTACGGCATCTAAACGGTGGATTTGAATCTGAAAGTATAGACAGGCCCTTCTGTCAGATTCAAATAAAAACAAAATCTAATTTATCAATTTTACAATTTGAATGAAATTTATTTTAATTTTTTTAAACATACGTAAAGAGAAAACAATAAAATTTGCGTTACAGCAAGGTGACGAAAGAAACAAAATTTATTATTAGTCCTGTAAGCAGTGGTTACCATTTCGTTTTGAAATGTATTATTTATAGATAATTTCATAATACATATCACTATTAATGTCGTAGATGAAATGTTCATAGTACGAGTATGTTAAATTTATCTATTTTATAAATTATAAATATATTAGTTATTGTCTTATCGTAAATAATTCGAAGCGTAGTCGTAAATTTATTACAATGACACTTCATTTCACTGATAATTCAAAAGATTTATTCCAGTTTCCAATTTAACCTTTATCTCAAAAAACACGATGACAAAAATAAATTTTCTTCTCGCGAACAAACAAATTTATCGTTGAAAGAAACTCAGCTTCACGTTTCTTAACCAAATTCCATTAATGTTCGATTATTAGTTTGATTATTTCAACATCATTAAAATGGTAACACTGGCACATAAATTATTTTCGATATCGTAGTAAATCAAAGTATCCGAAATCTTGGCCTCTTCTCTGACACCATCCGCGTCCCTGTCAGGTGGACACCGGGTTCGATACATCGCCTGCGGATACTGTACTATAAACGTATTAATCGTTTTTTAAATTTTTTTAACGTTAGATTGGTATTATTGGTTTTAATGTAAGATAAAGATTGTCTTATTTTATTTATATGTTGAGATAAGTGAATTGTTTGTTTGTTGGTTTATTTTCTTTATGGATGGTGGTATCCCTGCTTTGCTTATGGATGAATAAATCTTCCATGGAGCGTTACGTGATGGTATGTTGGCAACAGTTACACTGCATACTTTTACAGTGTACCAACGTATGAAGTACACTACTACCACTACTAACATGCGTTCATTCTTGTCTCATTAACATTACCACGTGTCACCAGTGAAGTCATACAGGCGCTTTTCATTACAAGAAAATTATGTTGTAACTTTGTTTGGCTTTGAGAAATTACTCAACATCTTCTTCGTCTTCTTCTACGTCTTTAAGATATTCAATTTTAATATGATAATGTGTTGTGTTTTATAATTGCTGCTAGAATTTTTGCAATGTTTCGCTTTCTTTACATTTATAAGAAATTCAGTTTTATTATGTAAATCATTTTTTATTTAGTCCAGTACATTAATTAAATAAACAACAATAATTTAAAAAACAACTTGTTAAAATAAACCCAATAAATAATTATACAATTCTATAAATCATTTATCGTGTTTGTAATTTTCAAATAATAATTCCTACAGCTATGAGATATGACACATTTGTAAAAAGCACCAATAAATTGTTCAGTCCATCAATGACAAATGTGACGTCATTCAAAGTTTCTTGTAACTATACTCATCCATACTACGTACACCAAAATCCACATTCCCATACTGAACAAGTACGAGAGATGGATCCATTTTGTTTGAGGACAAATCACCAGTAATATCAAATGACCACTTCGTGATATTTCTCACAGTTCTACTCGATGCTCGTAGTTTCTCTTCTCAGTTCTCTAGTAGTCGAGTTGCAGACGAGGCTAGACGCTAAGTGAGTGATGTGAGACGAGTGCCGACTGTAGATAGTTTTGGACGAGACATTTCTCAAACTGAGTGGCCGTTTTTCATTGTCAAAAACCTGTGTGTGGATTTCAGTTGCTGAAACTAGTTATATTCGTATATGAGAGAAAAAAGATCTTTTAATTTACAGACAGTTGTATAAATGGCTATCCTTATCTTTGAACTAACAAAAAATATCCTATATTAATTAATTTGACAGAAATAGTTTATTAAAATGTAATTGATTGCCCTGACATCTGGATTTGGAAGTTACGAGACTGAAAGCATATCTATTTATATCGATTGAATTGCTGACAAATGACGTGCCATGACACTGCTCTCTATGGCTTTATCTTTAGATGGTATGGTTGTGTTTTGTCCCCCTGGTGGTTGCAACCGCAAGTAATGATTTGGTTGGGATTAATTGAAGGGTATTTTGTTTAACTGCCAATTTGTTTATATTAATTAGGATCCATGTAAATCATTTGATTTTAAGTGTGTTTTCTTCAATTGAAGCAAATGGCTAGTTGTTTTATTTTGTAATACCAGAAATATATTTGAATATAAATTGATATTTATTGTTTACATAGCAAATTAACAATTGCTTTGCTTTCGCATGCTATTTATAAGACATCTATTTTTATTTAGCATGCTATTTACGTTCTCCACAATCGGAAGGCCTGTGATTCAATAGCATTCTGAAAATAAGCCAGCCACCTCCGCGCACGTGCTTTATACACATGCAAATAGGTAGTACTTACGTGATAATAGTATGCTTTCGTGCTACCTACTGGCATGTGTATATTAAGCCGGTTCCAAACGATGCTACGAATACCTTCCAATGTTGTACGCTTCGTGTGGTCGATGCTGGAACTAAGTATGTCCAACGTTCATGTTAAAGAACTTAGGGCTGGTGTCGGTCTTTTGATCAGCATCAATAAGAATTTTTGTACACCCACCACACACTTGATCCACATGTCATGCACTGATGCACGGATCTTCCAAGAAAGGAAGGTTATACTTGAAAGTTTCTTTATTTACTTGACGAGACCAAGATAAGCTAAATAAAATATGATTATTACAGTTTGATGAAAACCATATCGAATGAGTTGTTTTAAACCAATCCTTGAACAAACGTAGCTCCTAAAAAGTTGTTTTAATTTATGACCAGATACAATATATTTTTGTGGGATCTAGGAAAGGGTCTGGTTTAACTAGATACAATTGATCTTGTGTGTCATCGAATGAGGAAGCTAGAAAAAGGTCTCGGGTTGATTTGATATCGTCTTAGGCCAACTTTACTCTTGTTATATCCCCGTATATGCCCCTGTCTTTACGAGTATAATTTTATCATTATTAAAATGTAGTACTTTTGTTATTATGAGAAAGAAATAGATTCATGCACTATCCTAACTATTATTTTGAAGATGTTTACAGTTTTTATGTAAGTCTCAAAAAATTGCACATGTTAGATTCAGCTTTACTTTAAAAACTAGTTGTCAAAAACTTCCTTTGACCCAGTAACATGAAAAAAGCACACAAAATTAAAAAAACTAGTCCTAATGATTGCAGACAACGGTTTCCTATTGTTTCGCTCAGTTCACTATCTAGAATTTTGGCGCATATGGAATGAGTCGAGTCATAAGGTGCTTTGTATATCTGCAGGATCTAACAAGAAGAACATAAAGGGAGTAGTGGTTTAGAGTGGGTGGGGTTTTGGGAGGTATCACGCTTTTGTTTCTCACTTGATGGATGCTAATGAAACAATGTAGCCAGAGGGCAGTACCTGTCATCTTGAATACTACGTGACAAGTGCCGGCAGAGGACGCGCAGAGTAGGTGGTGTCGGGAGATGGGGATGGGGATGGGGTGAGACTAGCAACGACCACAGAACTGCCGGTGACAAGACTCACTGTTTTTAGGGGTTGCAAATGATATGAAGAAGTGTCACTACAACTGATGAGGATGGATAAGAAGATGACAAGATAAATAATCAAATGGACGAACTGTGTTTTGTGTAACTTATGTTTGTAGAATTGTCCGTCAGGGGTGGCAAAAAGGTTACCAAGTGTTTAGTTGTTTTGCAAGTTCTTGTGGGACTCACTAATTATATCTTAGATGACATTCTAAATCAAAACCTGTGATTGGTAATTAATAGCATTAAATATGTTTCCAATTCTTAAAGTTACCCACAAATTCAACTTCCTTAAAATAAATATATTAATATTTGATCTAATTTTATTATATTTTGACTAAAATCTTTTTATTTTGGGACACTTAAAGAGATTTCATTACCTTTTAATCCTTAAAAATGTCCTCCTAAGTTTTTCATTACTGCACAATGGCGTTAATGCTTAATAACAGAGCTCTGACCTAATATTTTATTTCTTATTATTTCAATGAGTATACGTTCAATAAGTATCGGGAATAAAAACCCTCGCTAATTATTTTACGAAATTCAATTAGTATACTAAATATTTGCAAGATCTGTCAACCAGTTTGTTTAGAGCAGCTGGTTGAATCGGTCTACATAACTAACGCAGTCCCTGATGATTCTTTCTCAACTTTTAAGACCCAATGCAAGACATGTCACCCAAATATTAGTGCAATATCTACAGATATCTTGTAAAAAAATGGGGGCTATCTCAGAAAAAGGAGAGCACCAAACTTCAATTATACAGAATTCTATAACAAAAATTTCTATCATAATTTAGACAGGTATACCTGATTAAGAAAATATAAAAGGATTTGGTGAATATAACTACCCAAAATTACTAGAGGAAAAGAAAGTTTTTAGTAACCCAAAAAGTATTCATCAATCCTAAGGAATGTTTCCTAAAAAAAATATTACATTCTTTTCATTTGCAATTATACTTCTTTTTTACTCTTTTTTGACAACCAAACTGTTTTCAAAACTGTCTCTGTGGTGTGAAATCGGCATAAGACATTTCCACAAGTGTCGAAGTATGTGTCCAGTTCAATTAAAAACTTAGGCGCCCATTTCTTTCATTAGGTTGGTCACTAATGTATTTGGATGATTCACAACTCCGTCATAATATTTCCTCGTTCGAGTTTTGTTTTCTTGTCTCACTGTAGGCATGGCAAGATCGTTGTGTAGTCTTTCATTTCTAAAATACAAATGGAAATTTTTCTCACAACAAAATGAGTGTGAGTGAAACAAAAAACTTGTAAATATTTGTTTAGTTTGACAATGATTGTGTCATTCCAGGTATCTACGTTTTTAACAACGATTTATTTATTACGGTACAACATTTGCATTTGTAAATGCGTTATTCTCTATGCAGAATGTAGCATTATCATCATTGTTGTCACATTAATCGCGCGTTACGTCGCTGTCGCAAAGCGGAACGAAACGGAATGGGATGGAGTGGAGTTATTCAAGCCAACAGAGGCGCCTTTGAGATACACAGACTGTGAGGTAGATCCGGATGCCAACGATAATAGTCCTCCTCGTTCTCGCCTCGTCCCTGCTTTGCACTTCCCTTCTCTAACACCCTCTTCATCGTTTTGACATCACGTGCGTTTTCCGACAACGGAACGATCTAAAGACGCCGCGTCGAGTTGCGCTTAATACACTAATAACTGCATTCAGGATTAAATAATCCTGCAACATCTAAACTGAGTAAATATTTTTGCATATTTACACAAATTATGTACTCTTCTCTTCTGCTCTTTTTCGTCTACTTTTATGTTAATACGAGAACCACAATACAATGTTTTCATTCCGTTTATGCTATTGTTAGGGTTCTCTTATTAATAGCTATAGTAATTACTTTAAACTCCATTTATTATTAATCAATTATGATCGCTTAACCGATCTGAGGATGTCGAAGTTCCAAACGTAATAGATTTACATTCCTCAATGAATTTGTAGGAGGACATTTAAATGGCGCCACTATTAACAAATTCATATGACTTTTAGTTAGTACTAACTTTCAAACGATATGTGTCAAAATTTCATAATATTCCAAATATTTATATGCGATGTCATGAAATTTTTGATGTAATGTATTATACGTATTTTGTGTAGAGCTGCATCCATGTGCTTGATCTGTCCATTATGCATACATTCTCTTATGCTGGTTTCACACCAGACAGACAGTTTTGTTGTCAAAAAACAAAACAAAATCATGTCGTGTTTTATATTAAAACGGGTGTGTTTTTCGAAAACAGACTGTTCACATTGTAGATTAGTTTTGTTTTTAGTATATTTCTGTGTGTCCCATAAAAATTATAATCATGATAAACAACAACTGACAAGCAACAACAAACTTGTTTTCCTTTCATCTTACCGATTCCATATAGCTATGTGTTTTGTTTACTAAAACAGTTTTTAAAGACAAAAATGATTTAAGAACTGTTCAGTTTTTACGAAACATTTGTGTTTTTGTTCAGAAAAGCAGTTTTTGTAATCCCTGTCTTTAAAATTTCAACGCAGGTGGATTAATAACATAAATAAACCTTTTAATTAACAACCCCTATTTCCATATTTCAGTCGTACAGTTCAATGCAGCACATTACATCAAACTCCATCTTGCAACATACACATACAGCCTACGAGATGATTTATTACTTAACAGACTTATTTAATATTTTATAAATAATAAATAAGCTATTATGGAGTGAGTTACAGAGCCGATTTAGATAAGTTACCCTTTTCCATCCCTCCCGTTCCCCGTCCACATCCCAACTGCTATTAAATACAAATACACATGCATAGTACATTATTTTTTATTTTTATTTATTTGATTATTTTGACGGGTTTTAATACAATCTCGGTGTTGTTTACGATGATGTTCTTTTGCCCATCGCAGCGTGGAGTATTGCCTGATGTGATATACTATCAAAACGTTTAATATGTATATAATATAGATACATATATACACTTACATATATACTAAAATAATTTGTAATAAATAATTTTATTAAAGTAGTGTATAATACTTAGTTGTTTTATATTATTTTATTGTTTTTAAAAAGTACAGTCTGTGTTTTATTTGTTAATTAAATACAAGATCTTAATCTTAATGGGATTAACGTATCTAAAATATTTTTGTTGAATTCCGTTTAGTATAAATTAATCCAGAGGTTGTGAACCTTCTGTTCCTGTTACCTAAATAGTTGTCTCTTTTTTTGAATATATATTTAAGTGTTTTAATTATAGTACTTCCTGTAGAGACTCCTTACTACGTCGTTATCTTTAAAAGCAGCTCTTGAAAATATTTGTTTATATTTTTACGCAAAAGAAAACGATTGCCTTAATTCGCAAAAGTAATAAAAATAAAGAATATAATTTATTCCATTAAAATTTACAAAAGTTAGAAAATATCAAATAAGGATTTAATCGCATTGGGTTCTCTGCGATTCAATTGTCATTTCCGATTCAGACAGCAACGAACCAATAGATTTTCTAACATTACTTAAAATATTGTTGTTAGAATAAATACGAATTAGTTTTTGTGATAACTCCAAAGACAGAGATATATCTAATATAATTTAAGCTTCTCTTCTTAACACGTTGGTTTAGGAACTTTGCCTTTTCTGAGTAATGGTTGCATGAGCTGCTTATTTATGTATAGCAGACTGTATTTAACATATATTTTTTACTGATAGCGGCATAAATGTATCAATGAAGAGTTCATAATAGCAATTTTCAACTATATAGTCAAAACTAAATTGCAACCGAAGGCTTTAATAATAAGTGGAGACCTATCTAATAATAGTTTATAGTAAGAATATTAAAATTAGAATTGACAAGCCCCCAAATATAAATTTGTCCATGAAGTCACAACGCGTTACTCAAGTTCTTATTTAAAAATGTTACAAAGCCCTGCATGAATACAATTAGATATTTTATTGTAATATTCAATGTTATAAAATCGAGGTTCTTAAATTAACAACGGGAAGCATTTTGTGATTTTGATGAACATTGAGCAGATATTTTTAACTGTTTATATTTATTGCTAGGTGGACAATAATCTTAATCCAACGCAAATAATAAATAATTTGTTGTAAGAAAATAGGATGGGCGCGAGCAGGAGCTACGAGTAATGTATATAGATCTAATGAAGATAACTTAATTATGTTTAGAATGTTTGGAGTTAGATAGTGATCTGACAATTTTTATGTTTAAATAAACAAAACTTTATTGGTTTATTATACAAAGTTTTACAAGAAATATATAAGAAGAAGATTTTCTTAGTTTTTGTTCAAAATTATTTAGTTCCGGCAAGATGTAACCTATTTAACAGCTTTTGATTGGATTAGTGCTAAGTTGAATTCTCTCAGGTACTCATTTTTAAATGAAACTTCTAACAAAAAGATTATATTTAATTTTATAGTGCCCTTTAGATGTGGATGAGCTAAGGAGAAAAGGTCTAAAAGATGATAAAATATATTAAAAGATGATAAATATAATTCTTATCATTCTGCAGTGCCTTCGCCTCCTTGTTACTATATATAATATAATGGAGGATACAAAAAGGAGCACTCGTACACAATACCCCCTGCCCCCCACACTTCCTATCATGAAAGAAATAGAATAAAATAAAAAGTAAAATTTGTATAATTGAAGTCAGTATTTGAATAAAAACTTTAGGCGTCTTGGTCGTTATTCAAATTTCTTCTTCCTCTACCCTTTTCCTATGAACACTGAGCATACACCTCCTCGATACAGATGCTTTTCCCTTAAAGTAATGCTGCTGGCGCTCATGTATGTTAAATTTCAAGTGGTAAAATACCCAGTAAACATTTTGGAGTAACTTTTCCATCATATTTTAGATGCGTATGATTTTTTTTGTCATAAAAGAATTCAGTTTCTCACAGTTCTTCATTTGAAATGTCTATTTTATCGGCTACAAATTATGAAACCATTCCACCTGTCGGAATACAAATAAAGATAAAGTTGATGCGAACTATAATTGAAGTGCAATAGTGATAGAAACGTTACAAAACAAATCAGGACACTTCACCAAATTATTTATTGGGTAATAGCTGTGTTAAATGGCGGCAAATTCAAAACAGCCAGTTTCTAGTACCACATTATTTCTTATTAGTAAATATTTTCAATGATCATGCTTTAATTTACGATGAAATGGATCATTACATTTATTTCTAATAAATGTTTTAGTAATGACTGTCAATCAATTACCTTCAGTCACCTTTGCTCATTAGTTCTTCCCTGTTTAATCCACAAGCAGCTAAAGTAGAATACAATTACAAGTATACATCAAGTTTATTTTTATGATCGCTACAATTTATATCCTGGATTCTTTTCATATAGTGCGGCTATATTTTACTTTTGTCTGCTTTAGCTCTGGGTATAATATTTTTGTTATTTTTATGTTTCATTTTTCACAAGGACTATTTCTTTATTCTTTATTCCTTTCTACTACTACTACGACGGCTATTGCTACATGGTTACATCTACAATGCTTATATCCCTATGTCTTCTGTAGTTCTGCCTGTCTGTGTGTTTTGTGACTACGTCGGAGTATCCTCTTCTATCCTGTCCTGTCCTGTGAGTCTTCTGTGCCGGGCTACAAACTAAGATCTTTATTATTAGTCTACGGGGTCGAGTTATGAGAGTCACTTTTTTCTCCAACTTCCTCTGAGCTAGTATGTCCCCTCAGTAGTTTTATCGGGCCTCCTGACTTCCCAATGGACCACGAAGAAGTCCTGCAGCTATCTATTGGTGTATTGTTGTTTGTATAGACATGTAGCTGACAAATTAAGAGGTTTTATGTAATACATATATTACATTTTAAATGTGGCGTAATTCCAGTTGACTGCCACAGCTGATTGGGTCCCTACGACCCACGGGGTCCTAATAAGAGGGGTAATAAGAATTTTATACAAATTTGTTATATGAGAGTGACAAATTTTTAAAATTTGAGATAACCAACGCAAACGATAGAAGATGTACTAAACTATTTAGTATCACAAAGATATAAGCGAAAACTTGGACAGATTTTACTATATAGTGTGAATTCTAAAACCTACTGAAAGAAAACGCCTATACGATTCTAAATAATACGCCCGATTTCTAAATTTTGCTCCAAGAAAGATGCAACTTGTAAAAAGGCAACACTATTTTACTATCTTTTCTTTTTTGAATTTAGGAAAAAATGTAAAATGATTCTTTTTCTTTAAATTTAATTTATTTAATGTCAGGACGTCTTACTGTGTTGACTATTTTTATGACATCAATGCCTCATATATGTGGGTAACATATCAACAATCAACAAGTTTCAATCAACATATCCAATAAGTTTAAGGTTACGTAATGACATACTCAAATAAAGTTGATAACAACGAAATCCAGAAAACATAGCGGAAGTCCGAGGAACGAATCCGAACATAATCTTGCATAAACAGCTTTGTTAAAGTGGAAACCGAAAGATAACGTTTTTATGTAATCTTATATTATATTACCCTAAAAAAGATGATGTAATAGATTATTTCTAGCAGTGCAGTTACTCTATCTTGTTAAAATCACATAGATCTACAGCATAAAATCTTGGCCAAGTAAAGTTTAATGCTTCTCTTACCTTATTTAGGATGAAATACCTCCAAAGATGAAATATCATATGAAACAAGGATATCTCAGAGAGCAATAGACGTGCTTGTCCAAAATCTTTTAAATTTACTAATCCATTTAAAATAAAATGGCTCACCTAATATAAAGAGAACGCGCTGTAGTAACAGTAGGGTAACAACGCAGGTTCTTGCGTATTTTGTGCGTTTGATAAAGGAAGAATCTCTAACAAAATATTGAACCCAGGGTTAACAATCGTTTTGTTTATAACATTTATTGAGGTAGTCCACTATATTTAAAATGTTTTTCAATTTATGTATGCATGACATAAAATATATCAACATAATAAACATAATACAATATCGAATAGTCTCTGGCAGTGGTAAGTTTACTGAAGCAGTGTAAATGTCGCGTGGGTAGGTCGCATAAATCTCGCACGTGTTGCCAGACGTTGCACCGCACACTATCAAAACGTAGTCACATGGATACATATCTCGTAATATTGCTTTGGTAGTGTTAGTATCCCATGATAGTCCATGTCTCTCCTGCGCACAGCTTCACGGGACATGTGCTCTGCTCCGCTCCTGGTTGTTTGTCCTCTCTGACTCCTGGCGGATTGGTTACCTACCTGAAGATCATGATATCTGAACAAGACTCCCTGAACGATATGTTACGAGTATTTGTTATTGTATGATATGCATTATTTTATATACAAAATCACACCGAAGAAATTTCAATAATCCTACGACTCTTTGGAGATGATTTTGTAATTGATTTGGGAATTTGTTGGACTTCGTTTCTATTTGTATAACTGTAATCATTTTGGGGTATATGATGTAAGGGTGTATGCATAATGATTTCTGCGATTGTATGTCGTTATCTTATCTTGTCGATGGTTATCTTATAATCGAAAAAGCTGAATGATTGGGGAAATTTTAAATGAAATTGAGACAGCATTGTATGGCCGTGTTCACATATGCTTGTTCGACTAATCGTGCTGTTTGCCGATTATTCGGCACTGCACTGCACGAGACTATAGCTTGTTACAGTGAAAGACAGTTCAAAAGTAAAATATGTATTTTTTTTAGATTATAAAGATTAAAAATAAATTGATTATTTTAAAAGCAAAATCAGTGGTGTACCTATAGGTTCCAAGTGATGAGAATAGTACTAGATTTTTTTTTTACAATGTCATTTGTTTTTTCTGTCAAACTTTTTCGATTTAAACAACACAGAAAGAAAATCCATTACAACATATTACTACCTTATATTTTCTCATCTCTATAACAATAACAGATTTCAAAAATCGTGCATTCAATATCTATGGTTAATAATGGTTGTCGTTTGTCAGGTCGTAACCCATGAAAGACATCTTGTTATGGGTCGTGAACAAATTCTAGAACAATTGAATTAGCATAAGTATTTTTAGATTTTAATAAAAGATAGAAATAAAAGTATTTGAAGTTGTCAACAGCTTTGAGTGGGAGTTAAGGCTATGGTAGCAAAAAGGGCGTTTGGCAAAGTCAAATCAAGGCGTATCTTTATGTGGATCGCACAGCCGAATTTTCTATTATACCTTAACACCTAGTTTCTTTGACCTGTGAGTCACGTACTATATCAGACGCATTATTGACGTAATGAAATGTTTTATAGTGCTTGCCCGAGTAGAAATATTACGCGGTCCCGATCAGGCCCTGATAGGGCATAGTCTAATAAGGTTTGAGTCCTTGTTAAGGAAAACCTAGACGAAAGTAACTTACCAGGGACCTGGTCACTATTAACGAAAACGTAAGGTCACAGAATATTTATTGGTAGAACTAAAATTGGTAGAAGTTTGATAAGATAAATCTAATGAGTTTATTATACGAATCTATGGACCCAATCTTTTAAAATGAATTGTACCATTTTTTTTACCAGAGACATTAGTACTCCATTGATGTGGTAAATCTTATTGCACAGAGATGTAAATATGGATGTAAAACGAATTTTACAAAATCATCAAACTTTTAAGTGTTAGTAATTTTACAAAGAGTTTCTTTTTTGGGCTTTAAACAAGAATATATTGCATCCTTATTTCCCAAACGAAGACACTTTAAGACATTTTAACGAACGCCATATTGTTCCATACAACTACATCAGAATTAAAGGGAATTTCAAAATCATTTCAACATTTTTTAATCAACATAATTTACTTAAAATCGTTTTAAAACTTTTAAATATATTACAAATAAAATCAGTAAATATATTTAAAAACTCCCTTAGTTCTTTTTAACACCCTCTATTCGATACTACCCCCCTGTTACAGATGTCTTCCATTCCCCCTTCCTCCAACCCTGTGAATGTTTTTTACGGCTCTTGCACGTGTAAATTGCCAACACCACCACTGAAACGTTGAAAGAGGAACTATCACATTGCATCTATGTGCTAAATTTTCCGTTTTTATCTATTCTTCGTTTTATAAAACCAGTATAGTTGTTACATCTATCAGAGCATCTATCTCACTCACTCCTCCAACTAAGATGGACCCTTATTATTTGAACTCGTTTGTTGAAATGTGTTTTGAATACTAGGTGCCTTGTTTTGATATTGCTCTCTCTTCTTTCCATTCCATAAAGTGAACTGAAATTCGAAATATACTTTTCTAGAGGGGGTGAAGTGGAGGGAGAGGTAGGTGAGGAACTACTACTGTGTCTGTATACTACAGACGTACCCCGTTTGCAATTTCATTTCTCGTAAGTCAGTTTTAATGTATTCTAGTGATAAAAACAGATCGAGACACCAGGATTGAACTCATAAACTTGGTATCAAAAGATATTAGTTTTTATAGGTTTTCTTCCAGCCCCTGGGTTGGGTGCTGCTTCCTAACTCTCTGCCAGTTGACATTTATGATTATCGTAAAGTACTTAACTAATTAGAAGCTCAAGTTAAAAACGTAGTGAGCATTAATCGTGTAAAAAAGGCAAAAAAGATTTTCTCCATGTTGGTGTCGGGAGAATAATGTTTTGGGATGTAATCGAATACAGACTTATTTTATTACAATTTTAAGAGTCATTATATGATATCATATATTTCATAGATCGGTAGTTATACGGTCTATAGTGTGTTGTTTAGTCAATCATGCATTAGACCTTATCATATCACTCAATAAGTTCGTGGAATGACATATAAATTGCGCCACTATTGACAAATTCATATGATTATAGATAATACTAATCTTTAAATGATACGTGTCAAAATTTCATGATATTCCAACCATTACTTTACAAGATACGGTGGTTTTAATGGGAAAACTGTTCAAGAATAGTAATGGCTTGTTATTTGGACTCGGTATTATCGAATTTGTTAATAGTTATGCCATCTATATGTCAATGTCATCATATGAACTTATTAAGTGATGTGGTAGCATTAACAAATAATGATAATTCGGTAAAACGGGACTGTAAATAAGATTATATATACTCCAGTAGCTTGTAGCAAGCTAGCAAGTGTAATCCTTACACTGTAACACAATTTCTGCAGGAGAAATAGAACATGAACCTTGAAATTATCTTGCGGCAAGCTCGTAAGTGTAAAGCTTACACTCCAACACAATTTTTTAAATATATATTGAAAAATGTATACAAAACTAGGGGTCAGTTTGAATTTGTACATGAAATTCCTATACCTATTTACCAACATATGTGAATTAGTCTTTACATGTGTTAAATACATATATCATCATGTGTTCATGTGTTCATTCATGTGACTACAAGTACATTGTGGAAACATTTTCAACCGTCCAAATCTTCACAGTACTCAAATAGTAAACTCACAGTAAGTTTCCATTCGTCTTGGAAAGTGCGAATAAGAACTACAACTCCACAACAACAACAATAAAGACAACGAAGCCATTTCTAAGAAAACAGAGAGGGAAAGAGATACAGATAGTAAATTGTTAACAATAGTAAGAGAAAACTATAGAAACTGTACGACCATTTACTTTAGATTTTCTTAAGTTATAGTATGTAGAATATGGAGTAATACTAAGAACAACGAATACTTGAGAATACTGGTAACAACTATATGGATAGAGTGAAGTCTCTCAGTGTTGTTGTAGTTCCAGAGAATTTGCAAGTATGGAGTAAAGTGTAGAAGAGAGGAGGAGAGAGAGAGTGTTGGAGACTGTTTAAGTTGTGGTGTTGACAGTTTATCACATGACATTCGCTAACGTGTTTAACAAACAAACAATCTGGAAGAGACACACTGCTGAAAACTGAACTGAACGCCCAAAAACATACAATGCAATGGCATACGATGCGATGCGATGCAATGCATCAAGACAGGCATCATGACATGCACGGATGATGCCCATTGCGGGTTAAATTGTTTTATGGTAAATCAAAACTTTTATAACATTTTAAATAACTATTTGATTGTACTTCAGCATAGAGTATTAAAAGAATGTAATAGGCTTGTGTCCTATGTCTTAATTTCTATAAAAGTGTACTATATATTGATAAAGTGAGTTACTAGAACCTCAAATGTTCAATTATTTTTTAATAACTCCTTCTATGTTAGAAGATATTAACAATTAAGAAAGTTATTTTGTCTCTTTAATTATTAAAGGGATTCAACGTTGTATAACATTCCAAATGCATGTGACATCACAACCTTACAGCTCATAAATCTCTGCTATATGTATTTATATATCAAAATATCAAATATTATTTACAGCTAGGTCAAGGAACAATCAAATTTCAATATTATGTCTGTCGTAACAGGGTTAAATAAAATAAAAACTTAAGACTTGACTTGATTATTTCTACTACCAACAGCTACAAAACATTATCACGGCACTGACCTACTCAACAAATAACTGGCGTATAAATGTATTTCAAGTCATACAAATGGCTGACCATCTCACAGCCATCTAAAACTACAATTCAAATTTTTAATTGCTATATCTCCGTCAACATTTAAATATTTAATAAAATAGACACGCCAATACACATTTATTAACATCAATTTCAATCAACAATTGAAAAATCGACCGCTAAGAAATGAAATATTTAGCATCTTCATTGTGTTTGTTTGTATATTTATGTGTCTCAATATATATTTAGTGTCACTTGAACTGAGTCACACTGTAATATTTTACAAATAGACTTGACAAATCTAAATTTCCAAAAATTTAAATACAATGCACTATACTTCAAACATCAAAGAATAAAACATTTCTAAAAACACTGACGTCACTTTTGTAGTTTTGTCTGTAAAGTTAATCTAACCTTGGATATGTATTTCACGATGAATATTTGAAGGAAATAGAAGTAAACTTACTAATAAAGTAATTATTGTTGGCTTTATACATGCAAGAAACAACAGTGTAAACTTTGGCAAGTTGGTACCACTGTCTTGCATCACCTGACTGACTTCTGCAACGTTCAACACCTTATGTTCACGTTAGCGTTCTCTCATCTTCGCAGCATGGCACATCGCAGATCTCGAACAACGACAGGTAGTTGTGTGAAGAGAAGTGGGAGATGAGAAAGAGAGAAGGAGGGGTTATACTACAACAACGTGGTTTGGTGCCACTTGTAGCTAAATACATGTCTTAGGATAGTACCTCGAAATTAATAGATCCTTTTCAACAATGAAAATAAGAAGGATTCTTTGTTTAGTATTAGTTTACTTTAGTATAGTAGTTTAACTAATGCGCGGTAAATCAATTACGTGTATTTAAGGTTTATTTAACTTAAAAAAAAACAATTGTTTGTTATTCAAGAATGATATTATTTTAAATACTACACGATTTTATGTTTTGTATATAGCGGGAGTAATATTTTCAACCATCTATGAGTATGGCTGTATGTTATTTATTTTTAACTCAAGCAAGTATTTATGGAGTATTTTAATTTATGAGCTACATGGTTCTTAAGATATTTTGTCGATATCTGTCCACATAAATAGAAATATAATTATTTATCTTAGTAATTGGAATGCAATTAGCGTTTGTACGACTACTTATAAGAACTGGTTCACTATCTGAGGCGACAGAACAGTCCTTATTAGTCTCTGCCAAGAGATAACTATCAATATTAGCAAGCAGAACAGATATGTTATCAAATGATTGGCAATTAGTAACAAAGAAAAATTATGTTTCCTTTAAAATGATGATTTGAGTCCAAAGCAAACGACTTGCTCGTCTCCCCTTATTTTTAGATCCGGATGCAGCCTAGTTTAATTCTAAGATCCCTTTTTGAAACTTTTTAAGGACTCCGGGAACTTTAGGCGATTTTTCGAAGTCCTATTTTGTCTAAATTAGGCTACTATGCCTTCTCCGAAATATAGACAGGTGAAAACTTCGACGATTTATTGTAAATGATAAATATTATTCATTGACTGACAATTTGGTTTTGAACTCGTTTTTAAAGAGGCTATTTTTAATTCGTTATTTAAATTATATAATATATTTAATTATAATATAATAACTAATACTAATAATAACTAATTTTTTGTTGTTGTGACCACAGCATTATATAAAAACTTTATGCGTTGCCTGGCTTCAACAGCTGCCAGTTCCTTGACGTTTGATTCTGCATCTCTTTTTCTCTGATCTCTGATTCAGATAGATAGTTCTAGAATCAGTTCTACAATCACACATTTCATATATATATAAACACATATTCAAGTAATATTCAACTTTTCTTGAACAAGCTATCAATTTGAATCAGAATCTGTCGGTGATTCACTTTAATTATTAAAAGGTCCAATCTCTTCTTAAATAACTTCTATAAAATTACCATTTCATTAAAAATAATTGGTTATTTAAGGTACTGATAGGTAATTTTATCAATATACAAAGCAGTTTTACATATTCTTGATGTCAAATTTCATAAACAATAATAAAATACTCACACTATACTCCGCATATTATTTTCATATTAAAATCATTTTTTCAAACTCAAGGTTTATGTTTCTGCTGCAGTTTATCTGTTCCCGATAAGCCCATGGAATCACCATATCACATGTGCTTGCTTTTAACCTGTTGGTTGCATTGCTCCACGGTCGGTAGTGTACGGTGGTACGGTTATACGGTTGTGTGATGCATACCATACCGTATTCGCGCCCGCGAACCATTGCATCCGCTGAGGCACTGCTCAGGTGCAACTGTGTTAGCAGTCTTCAGGTGCAGTGTGATTTGCACTGGGATTCTTGTTTATCCATATCGTGAAATTCGCGTAAATGTAATAGAATAAAGTTTAAAGTCATAATCATCTACCATTTCAATTTTCGTTTTATATTTTTGGTGTATTTAATAGTTTGACATATGGAAATATTCGTAATCGTATACTGCATTTGTTTTAGTTTTTTGTTTTAATTTTATAAGTATGTATACTTCAAACTTTCTAAAATTTCAAACATAAATGAGTTAAATTGGTTATGTACATACTCGTACATAACCAAAAACTTATTAGGCAGCAGTATGATATACTTGGTATAATTTACTTGGAGCGTTTTTATTACATTCGTAATTTATTGCTTCACTGATATTTGTAATACCTCTCACTGTCTAATACTACTGTGCTGTACTTTTAATTCGAACTTTACAAAATAAATAAATATGTACAAGAATTAATTAGGCCAATCAATTAAGTTCTTGCTCTCATCTGCTTAGCAAGTGGTCCACAGAATCCATCTCTAGCCAAGAACACAACCACTGACACCACCTATCAGCGACTGCGTTCAATCAACGCAAAATAAATCTATGCAAACATAAATTAACTTGGACAGTACTTATCGTAAATAAGATACTGACATAAATATTTACACGTCGGCCATATTTATGATTAAAATAAAGTAAAAATTCATTTTGTGGTTGAACAGAATCCCACTTCTGATCTAAAGGAGAACTCTATCTCTGTGAACTGCTTCTCTTCTCTTCTGTTCAGCTGATGACAGATTTATGTGGACAGGTTGCAGACATCGGACGCAAACACCATTCCTTGTCTTCTAACTATACTTCGTATCAGTATCTTCACTCCGAATGAGGGGAGGTATAATATATATACGAGTATATCTCTCTCTTTCTTCTTCAAGAGTTATTTACTTGTACATTTATTTCATTTGATTTTCGTTTTTTTACAAAGATTTACTCGCATTCGATTCCATTGGTAAGTTTTGCTTCATTTCAAAGAAATGTTTTTTCAAGGGCAACTTGTGAAGACTGGGAGTCGCTGCATCTCGTTGTACACGCCCACATTATGACATCTGATGTGTAATTGCCATTGTTTTCTGTTAATTATTCGTTCAAGTATTGTTATTTTACTTTTATGCGCTATGTTTGCCAATTAAATCAACATGAGGTTCGTTGTAGTATGTTAATCACTCCAAGAGGACGCGTCGAAGTCAATGCACGCATGGTATGAAACAAATTCAATAGTATACATCAGTACCGCAAGCATCGTGTTAAATGGATTTTAGTATTATTTCTTTGGGTAGTCACTTAGCATACGCTTTGACCAACTTTTCGTAAGTATGTCCGTTTTTCATTTCTTTCTTCTGTATGAGTAGCCATATAAAGAGTACTTAATGCGGTGCGAACAACGTCTCTCACACTGGAGCAGATTACGTCCGTCCGATGGTTCGTACGGTGTATTCGAGTTGTTTCACTTTAGAAGATTGTATTGTGAGAGCAAAATTTTCTTTATTAATAACTAAACTATACAGCTAATGTAATCCTCCACAGGTCCGCATTACTACCACCATAACTTTTACGATCAAATTAAGACGAAATTTCATATTTTATAGACTTGGAAGTCTATATCGAATAATATCGATTCACTTTGAAATCAATCAATGTGTTGCAGTACTAGTGTACCTAGTGGTTATGTCGAACTCTGCCTAATTAAGAAATGCAAATAACGTTGCAACAAACAAGCCGCTAACTAAATTCAAGGAATGTAATTTTTAAAAAAATGTCATTTAATTTTTATTTTTATTTTAAGTGATAAAAGTGTCTAGAAATAAGTGATTTATTTGACAATCTAAAACACCGTCACATGCACCGTCACTTTTCAGTTCATGTTTCCAATCGACTTTTACGATCCTACTAATTTATCGTTTCACTTTTGTTATTAAACCAATTAAGAGAATTATATCCCTCACAATCAATTAAATTTACATTAATTTTTTTAGTTAGTTACATTTTTAGTTACACTGTATGGTATATGGCACAGCTGTTGTCCATTATTTCTGCAGGACTTGTGTCATATTGTCGACTGGTATTCATTTCCTGATACGAGTAGTTTAGTCACACATTGTAATGAGGTGGAGGCAGCACTTTAACGGTAATGATATATCTACTACCCCTGCCCCCCAAGCTCCACCGGTGTTTGTATTTATTACGAAGATATCATCATGCTTAGTGGAAATTCTGTTAACCATTTTTGTTTAAAGGAAATGACGGCGTAATATAATTTAAATTTCTCGTGATAACCGCCCGTATTATTATTTAGTAAATACATTCAAGGGTAGAAGGTTTAAAGGCCTCATGCACACTAACATGTTGTGCTCAGTTTTGGGGTACTACTCCACAGATTCGCTCAATAGTAGAGAGATGGAAACTCTTCTTCTTTTTCTAAAATATCACATGGAATTAGAGTAATACAATTCATGCGAACCTCACGTGTTAGTTAAAATAATAGAAATGAAAAGTGTGTAAAAAAATAATTTTATAATAATAGAAACAGAAAGAAATACTGATAGGAAAAGAAAAGCCATCTCAAATTCAAGTAAGCATGGAAAAGAAAAGAACGATGACGCCAAAAAGGAAAGAGAGAGAAGGAATGGTGAGAAGGTTATTAAAAAGGAACAGTCGTGCAAATCTTTAAAAAACCCTATAAAGAATGATAAAAAGAACCGAGTCGTTAAAAAAATAACTATTTAATTTAGATTTCGTAGATGAGTTTTATATGTTTATCAGATGATTAAAAATTGATACTGTATTGAAATTGAAATTGATTTTCTAATCTTGAGGGCGGAAGAAAATCGTGGTATTAGAAAGCCCGGCAAATTATGAATAAAAAAATAATGTTTTAATGTAAAACTAATTGCCCTCTAAACACAAAACGCAAACTCACGTATTATTTAACGTAATATTTATATTTACCAAAATTTAACATAATTCTGTTACATTCTCATTATATTAATGCAAAAGATATTAAAGAAGCTTATTCTAATATATTCGTTTAATATGTAACATTACAAAAACTTGCTTTATTAATGTCAAAAAATATAAACTTATGTTGAAGTTTAACTTGTATTAGGTATTCTTACATTATATTAACCTAAAAAATTTTATGGAAAAGATAATCTTTTTTATACGTAACTGTGTTCAATGGGAAATTATTAAATTGGTGGAAACAGGTTTGCGTTTTAGCTTTTACATATTTTTCATCAACGTAAGAATAAATATCCTTACTCTTTACTACACTTTGTAACTCTCTCTTTTTATATGCTTGTTGATGTAGTCTTTGCTTCTTATGTCACTAAATAGCCATCATTCCCATTATAGTTTTATAAATTCACTCGAAAACTTCTTATTATCATCAAATGACATTATTATTAAATTCAAAGTCAACTACTACAAAATAATAAAAAGTTGAGATATGTTTCACACCACGTCTAGAGTTGAGCTAAACTATCAATGAAGGTTGCTATATGTTGCCGTTTTACCATGCATGCATGTTTTCCGAGCCAAGCATCCGAGTGTGTATGAGGCCCTTTTCGTCATAATTTTATTATCACCGCAAAATAAATTCAAAGAAAAACACGTGATTCTTAAAGACAAGTTTGATTAATTAAACCTTTGTTAACGTTTTTAAATCCTTTTCTTCACTTACTTTTTACAACTGCATCTACAAATAAAATAAATTAGCTGCAGAAATAAAACCAAGCAGTTGCATATTGCGGTAAGATTTGTGAGGTTATATTTATGAACTGTACAATGTTTTTCCCATAATACATCCCTGTTGTGCGTGTCTTAACTCAATACGTCTTACGTCTTCCTTTAGAGCAATATTTTACTCTCAAGAACAGACTAGCAATTAGCCAGAACGATGCAACTGCCACTCGGATCATTGCGGACAAAACATGAACTACAATATATGGTAAAAATTAGTTTTTACAAAAAAATTGATAGTTTATGTTTATATTTCATGCTGATTATTAATTAATAAATAACGAAGTTTGAAATATTATCTACTGCAAAGTTATGTTACCCTGTGGAGCATTAGATTATTGCTTAATGATTTAAAGCATTCTTACAGCGTAATTAAAACTAGGGGGTATGATCTCAATGCTCTCGGCTGCTGTGTTGTCTATGAATTTGAAACTAAATTTGCTGTTACAATTCTTTAAATAATAATAACTTTTCTATTTAGAAATATTTCTTTTAATCACAAAACAATAAGACCATTTAATGAAATTTATAATGGAAACAAAAACGATCTTAAATCCACTTGAACATTCCATAAAGACCATAAAGTGAGATCATAAAGTCATGGTAAGCGACATTACAGTACGGTCCTGATTAACAGAATCCACAACCAACAAAAACACACACGATAAGTGAGTCAAGGAGAAGAGGCCAGCACTTGCACTAGTCTACAAAGTGGTGAAGTGGAGGTTATTTAATATAAAATATCGCACACTCGCTCTACCCCTCCTCCCTCCTCTTTAAAACTCTTCTAAACCTACCTAAAGTAAAACGGTCTCCATAGAAAATATCCAATTATTTTGTTCACGCCATTCACCGCAAGAGACGCTCTTGTTCTTTATAATGATTGGTTTTATAGCTTCATAGTGTTTAATGCCGATTACCAAAAAGGAAAAAATTATATATCGAGTATACTTGGTGGTCCTAATAAAACACATAAAATTTCTCTATTGTTTTGTTTATTTGTAACACATATATAAGGCCACAACTGTGTGTACTTTTCCCATTTCTTGCACATCCAAATCAAGATTACTCCTCATCCAACTCCATTTTATAAATAGGAACTTTAAAATTAAAATAATGATAACTCTAGCTAGGTTTATTTAAAATAGATATAAGAAATATATGTATAACAAATGTACTAAAAATGCATATATCAATAAAAATACTTTGATCTTGAACTTGACTGTCAAACTGATCGTCACTGATAGAACTCAGTGTCGAAAATTGACTGACATTAAATAAATCCATTTATTTTTAATTAATATGTTTAACCAAAAGAACATTTTCCAAAGAAAAAATATTTGACATAAAATCTGAAATACGAAGACACGATTTTTATTGAATATTACGTGTGAGACAATTCCAAAAATGTAACTCAAAATAGAGGTCTAAAATTGTATTGAAAATTTCTTAAAAATCAACTAATGTTACAACGTTCTCGTCGGTTTAATGCGATACGGACGATGCCGACCAGTGAACGCTTTATTTTACGTTACAAATTGCTAACAAGTGTAAGACGTTACATGAATGTGCATACAACTATTAATATTATGTAATATCAGCAACATTTATGTCTTTACAAGTGATTTGAATATTTAATAATCATGAAATAATTATGCTCTTAAAGCTGCACTTTTAAAGAAGTAACCCCCCTCCCTCTGTTCCTCCGCAAAGATTTACATTGACTCTACGTCTACGGCTACGGTCTACGTTCTACGGTTCGGCGTTCTACGGTTATCCGTTGCGTGCTCTCTGGACTCCAGTGACTCCAGCTGATGATCCACCGCGTCGGGTCGCGTCGCTACGGTACTGGCACACGATACAAGAGTCAGAGGAGTGGGAGTAAGAGGGTGGTGGTACCTATAACATTTTCTGTACAGAGTAAAATGCCACCCCAAGAGTACTAGTGTAACTCCTATCTCCCTCCCACCCTTCATCTTCCCCTCTCACTACTTCGTACTATTAGTACAAGGAGAAACGGAGTCTATGTTATATTTTTATATTCTACATATATGTATGTATAGATGTATAAGTGTATGTGTGTGTTTTGAAATATATGGTTATGGGTTTATTCAGACGAGAAGTATTGTACAAAAAACACATAAATCAGAAAGTAATTACACATTTGTGTATCATACGGACTTAGACACGGGGGTTCCAAGAGGGCATCAAGGGGGTGGTGGTACACTCATTGTGTAAAGTTGTTTAAATGGTTCAAACACTTTTAACATCAAATTTTAATTTCGTAAGGATAATTATTTATTCATATGTATTAATTATGATATTGTTGTAATCACGTTAGTTAGTTAGTATTATTGCGACTTCATCCAACAATTTATTTTCCTTATATGTATCTTGTTTCTAATTTTAATTTGAAATGCAGAATAAGCAATAAATATAAAAAGAAACATTTCCCGTAAACAATTATAATAATTAAATTCAGAAAAACTCCACACATAACATTAGATACTCTCTGTATATGTATATATGCTCCATAATGTGAAAACAATATCCTGTATATGTATTGCACATACATGAAATGAATAAACATAACAGTACATACTATGTACATGTTTTTGTATTCACATACTTTTGCATCCTCATATACATATAATATACAATGTACATGAATGTATATACCTTGAATATAGTATGTATATCCAATTATTTACAGTGCCTTTTGCAAGCGATTAGCAACTCAAGAAGCTAGTTATACGTAAAAAGAATAGCTCAGAACTTTTCTTCATCTTATTTGAAACACCAAAAAGATAACATTTAGCTTGTTGGTATTTTTTTCCGAGGTCACAACTTATTTTCGAATAATTCCACATAATTAAATATATATTTTCTAAATTGTTATAAACTCATCAAATTCCACGTTCAAAATTATTTCCAAGACTATACACTCATTGACATAAATTTTCGTTTGTCTCTTACTTAAAAAAAAACAACATTGTGGTGTTAGGGTGCTCACCCCGTGTCTGCAAAAGTGCTGCCACGCACGGTTGAGTTTTGCAACAGTGAAGATAATAAAAACAAAAAAGGGACAAATACAGCAGATTGAATATCCATAGGACATTAATTGTTTTTTCTTATTTATGGATATATTTCCGCCAATAAGTGCATGTACTTGGCGAATCGGTACGTTTCTGATTACACTTTGGGATCTCCCCTATCTCTCTTTCTTCATCTGCTCTATTGGCATATGGTTATATCAGAGAGCAACCGATCAGGTCACCAACAGTCGTTATCAACTTTAATGACTCGTTGCGCTTCATTTCTTGCGTATGTGTTTTGTAACTATTGCATTATCTACTGTTAAACTGATGATAAAATTGCTTATTGATAAAATCCATTAAGCCTTAATACAATAATAGGAATACATTTCTAATTAAATAATTAAACTGATATTTAATTAATTTTTTTAAATTAATGATGGAAAAGTGTATATATATGTGGGATTTAATTTTTGGTAGATATTTAAATATAAATTTAAATAAATTTGGTAATACCCAGGTTGAGACATTATCTTAAGGCAGTCTAGGAGTTCGTATACTAAGCCACAAATATATTGTTATAAGTTGTGCAATTTTAAAATAGGTTATAATTGATTTATTATTCAGACGTAATTTCATTAATTCTTTATTTTAATTGTAGATAAATTAATTTATAAATTTAAGTTGAACTATTGTATTATCGTTTATTTAATTTTGTTTCTATATTAAATTCTTGTGGAGCGCTGTCATTCAATTTGTTAAAACCTATTTCTCATCATGTACAAGTATATGGTATATCGTTCGTCTAGTTAATTAGTGAGACGTCTCTGAAAAATATAGAATATATGTAAAAAAGTGTACTTTATCTGATTCAATATTCACATAACTCATACTCTTGGACTTGTCTCACTAATGACCTGGAACATCGTTATGTATAGCATAATATATTTTTTTTAAATTATAAAAAAAACATTTATTGCATAAATAAACATTAATCACAAACTACTTTTGGAATATGAAAAAAATGTATTAAACACTTTTCGTTGATTTTCATTTTCAGCATTATTTTTCTTTTATTAATTTCTGTTTTCTTTTTGTTCTAGGTAAGAGATTTATTTTGCTATCCTCATACGTTTAGTAAGTGGAAACGTCTTATTGGAAATACGCACCTCTATGGCAAGAAACTCAGGAGCTGCAAAAGTAAGACATTATAAATAATTTACAAAAGATAAAAATTTGATATAATAAATTTTTTATATATTACCAAATTGTCTTTGACAATTTGCTTATTAGGAAATTACCATTTTATAATTTAATATTTCCGCTCTCTTCACCATCAAACTTAAGTAGTCAAATCTAAATGGTTCTCAAGGACCATTCCCAGTTGTTTTCATTTTAGGTTTCAATTTGATGATTTAACTTTAAATTGTAAATTTGAGTTATAGAAGAAAGAATAAATAACACTTTTTACGATAAAATAGAACACTGTAGTGTTATGTAATATTGTTTTACATTTTAGCTTGGAGTTTGAATACTGAGGTTACGAATATTGTCGCATACTCATATTACAATAAATAAAAATAAAACTAAAACTAAAACATAAGGTAGGAATGATGATATATTATTTAGTGGTTCCGTCAGCGTGTGTAGACTCTAATTGTAAAGTTATAGTATATTTTTATGGAAACAACATCTAAGAATCTTATAGATAAAAAAACTCATTAATTTTTCGCTTAAATGGTTTCGGATTACATTTCACAAGACAAAATAAATTGAAACGGGCGTCGTAATTGTATTTTATTAAAAATATCAACTTCTCTTGTATAAATACGAGTATATTTAAAAAGAGAAACAAACAAACTTTTTCTAAAAATACGTCAAGCATTTTTAACGTCTAACAATCTGTCAAGTCGTTACCACAAAGGTTACTACAGCTCACACCCGTTAAGAAAACTGACCAAATTTTCTCTACTCTTCTAACACTGCATTAAATATATCATATAATAATGTATGAGTGAGACATACATATATTTATCATATAGAATTTATAGTTATGTTAGCTGTAAAACCTATTATAACAGTGAAAAGTTTCAGAGAGCTTAGTTATCGCTGTCGTAGTCGTTGACGAGATGTCGCTAGTGTCGCATATGTCACGTGCAGGTCCATATCCCAATGACGTCACGTCCGTGTCAACCTTTCTGAGTTGACAAGTTAAGGGGGTTAAATAATAACCCCAGAGTCCAGACATACGAGTACGAGTATGAGTATAGTCGTGTAATGCGCAGTATGTCGCAAGCAAAGCAAACCGAAGAGGGTAATACAATCGAGCAAACAATTTACTTCTAGATTCTAAATTGATATTGAAATATTTTTAATTATTTTGTGATGGCACTAATTAACTAAAGTAAGAGAACATTATTCTTAATCTTGTACAGATTCTAATACATTTTGCAAAGCATTACTTAAGTTTGTTGTTTCTTAAGATACGTTTAATTTAAGTAACACATTGTACAATTGTCCACAAGCTATTTATTTTCATATAACTGTGGGAAATCATACTCAAACTATAAAAAAGAAACTTAATATTAGCTAAAATTAGTGGATTTGTTAATGCTCCAGATTGTTTTAAAGTAGGTTTAACATAGTCATAGTTATTTCAAAATTTAACACTTGCATTAATTTCAAAACTTTTAGTCCAAGATCCCAGGGCCACCACTTATTTTCTGATGTGTAAGATTAAGTAACAAAATGACAAAATGTGTAAGATTAAGTAATGTCAGTATGTACAATGATCGTATGCCTATCTGCTAACTTGACCAGGCGGTCATTTTCCAGGTATCAGGTAATGAAGGTACATATCTTACTCACTCTCATGGGCACGAATAATGCCCTCTCGCTCCTACTCATAACGAAATTAAAATTGGGTCTAGGGAATGTTTGGTCACTTGGATCGGTTTGTCCTCTTGTAAAACGTTTTAAAACACTTGTATTTTAATAACTTGTATTACCTTGCAGACGCTTTAAAGCTGGCAAAAAAATTACTTAAACTCACTTATAGTCTGATGGTCCATTTACACAAGAACAAATAGAGTGTATTAAGTTGACCAGGAAATCAATTACTGAAAATAATTAAAATTGTGTATTATATTTTTTTTAGATGTTGATAAAAATATTTATCAACAACAAAGTAACTACGTTATGTTTAAAAGATTACGTAACGATATTTTTGTACTTAATTAGCATTAATCGAGTAATAAAAATATTTCGTCTACTGTAACTACTAATTAATGTCTAAAACCTTCATCATAGATTCCATAGATTATAGAAAGTAATATTTTTAATCAATATTTCTAAATTAATTGCAGTAATTAACAAAATTAATTACTTCTTTGAAATAGTTTCTACATGTAGTAACTCCTTTATAATTTATGAATAATGTGTCCGTCCCGTCCTGTCCTCTGTCCTCCGTATTCAACGACATACGTCCATAACCAATAAATTAAGACAACTATCGTTATAAATCATGCGAACCGAGCTAAAAACATGCGTACATAATAAACAACATTACGTTGTCAAACGTGTCGAGAACTTTTAAATTTAGAACTATAAATCTTCATTAAAATTAAAAACAAAATTTATAAATAATAATTTACATTTATTAGAAATATTAGTGAAGTTGACCTGACCAAAGTTAGGCGCTAGATGCTAGACAGTCTATTAAGACAAATGCCAATGTTACCAATTTATATTCGTTAGTTAAATGGAAGTAGCATCCTTTGGCAGTAGGTTGGTTCGAGCTTAGGACCAGTTAAGATATGATATCTTTCTTTATATGCTTATTCCTGTAATCTTTGCTTCTTACATTTCAAAGTATCCTGTGTTCCCTGTGTTAGTCAAGCCTAGCACTCCAAACATTTTGGAGTCACTTTGCCATCATATTGAAGATATGTATGTTTTTTTTTTCATGAAAGAGTTCAGTTTCTTACACTCATTGATATGTCTATTTTATCGGGTACAAAAAGCGAATCCACTCCACCTGTCAAAATACAAATGAAGATAAATTTGATGCGATCTATAATTGAAGTGCAATAGTGATAGAAACGTCACAAAACAGGACACTTCACCAAATTGTTTGTGATGTTACCCAGCTAGTCGACTTATTTGTCTTTTAGGCTATGTATAATACAAGTACATAGCCAATATAGAGCAAGGTTATCAAGACTACAAGAGAGGGTAGTAGCAGAATTTAAAATAGGCCTCTTGATAAAGAAGTAGAACTCTTATACGTGTGTTTGAAGCACCTCCCGTTAACCACTTGCGCTTCATATTACTAAAGAACTTGATCTTGCTCTTAATTATACAAATATTAATGCCGCCATTAACAAAATACGTGTGTAGAATTGTCTTCTCTGCACTGATGTACGCTCACTACCTCTGTGCAATCATTTAAGCAAACACTGCTTGTATTTAGGCCAGAACCTAATTAAAAAACTTTTTAAAAACGTCAGGGTGATATAACCTCTTAATAGCATCGTTTAGAAATCACTCCGACGTTTTGTGACCAGCAGAAAGGATCACGTAGTACAGTGAACGAAGGACAAGTAACAAGGACCTGATGTTTTAGCATTGCACGCTGATAACGACCCTGGTCTGAGTCTCAGTGTCTCACGACTTATTTCGTCTCGTCCGATTTTCAGTGAAGTCCGTTGACGGCTGTCCCGTGTCCGACGTCGGACGTCGACGTCGACGTCGGTGTCGACCCTTGTTGCACCCGCCACGTCTCTATGTAGTGTGTTCACTCTGAAAACAATTGATAAAAAGATTTCATCAGTTGATTAATGTGGACAAGAGATAAAGAAATCTATTAGCCTGCATTGCTATGCGGGTTATTTTCTCCAGGACAGTTACATGTATTGAAGGTTTATTTAACATAAAAAATGTTACGTTTTACTTATAAGTACCTAATGTATAATGTTTTGTGACCTATTTTATTATAACCTATATATTTTTTGGAATAACATAAGTAAATGATATATTAGTAAAGATTGCATTTATTTAATGACAATTATATTATTTTATAGATCGAGAAAATTATGTAAAACTTAATACGAGAAGAGCACCTTTATATTGATTAAATTTTTGGCGAAATTAAGACCAAAATTAAATATTACTAAACTTTATTTATGAAGTAAAATCGATACAAAAAAGCATATTTTCGTTAATGTTTTCTGCCGACACAATTAATATATAATTATTTCTGTAATTACTGCATGATAAAATAACATTTAAAGAATACTTTGTGAAATTTGCATAAATAAATATCAAGAAATGAGTCATTGACAGCGAATCTCCGCAGACGCCACAAAAAAAAGTTTCATTGCAGTGTCATTCATAATTCATCACTGGATTATTTGAAATCAAAAAACCAAAATGATTTCATTAGTTGATAAGTTTCTGCAGGTATCCCTAATAATTAAAAATTAATTTTTAAATTATTTACAGCTCTTAGAAGTTGAAACAGATTTTTCATGAAAAAAATCCGAAAATAAAAAAATTACTCGATAGTATTACCTCGGCATTTATGTAAAGAAAGAGTGTGCAAAATTTAAAAAGGATCGATGCAGTAGACTATTGAAAAAAGGCGTTTAAAAGTTTCAAAGAAAAACAAAACCACACCAGAGAGGTGAAGACTTGAAACTCTATATATCTCCGACAGTTTTACTCCAATTCACTTCAAATTTCAACATAATAAACTTAATTTGTTGAACATTAATATAAAATCGAAATCTTAACCCCCTTTAAGTAATATCCATGTTTTGTGTTTAACAGGTAGATATACATTATCTTTAGCTTTTAATAGAATTTAGACGTAATTACTTAATTATAATTAATGAATGATGCCAAGCATTACCTTCTTCCATAATTTACTATAATATTAGATTATTGTTGATAATTTTATTAATTAATTGCATTTATTTAAACATTCTTTTACTTATTTTTATTCATTAGTAAGTCTTATCAAGTAATGGTAAAGCGCACTCATGCTATTTCCCTTCTTCTTTACGATGCTCTTGTAATTTGCATTATCTTCCATATAAAATTGCAAATTACTTAGCCCCGCCCAACACAGGAGCGCTTTTTTGTTTTACGGTTTCCGCCGAACCACTCAGTTAGCAATATTTTAACGTTAATTATCATTACATTACGATTCTAAACTCAATTATTTTTTTGCTTTGTTTGATAATTTGTATAAAATTGTTTTCAAAATACATTAAATTTTTTTTTTGTTCCATCAGTTTCAAGGTAATTTTAACATGTTGGGTTTTGGATCAGGTTTGTTTCAATGAGAAACTTCCACAGTCTTGAAATCCTTGATCGGATCATCTGTTATGGCATTCTTATGGTTTTCTTTTACTCGGATGGAAGCGTATATTTTTGCAAGATATCAGTAGATTTTGCACAGTTATTTGACAGGGACGTCTATTGCACTGCAGTAGACGGTTTTAATAGTTAATTAACTTGACAACTAATTTAATATTCGAAGGATATATTCAGCTTTATGTTATATCACGTACTTTACATAACGTTAACTTTAAATAACCGTACGTTAATAATTGTTACTGTAACACATTCTATAAAAAAATCACATGTTGTATCAAACATTGACGTTGACAAAACTTTTATGTCGTCACCTTTAGTTAGCCATGTACTTTGTTTCGTTGTGGGAAAGAGATACAGTTATTCTACTTTTTAAAGAAAGGAAAGAGATAAAAATGAATTTTTAATTGAAATATTTTACATCTTCATTAACAAAATTTAAAAAAAAATCTGGTAAATCAAAATTAGTGCATTATTTTACTACCTTCTTTTTAGAATTCGTCATTTTTTTTATTCCATTTCTAAATTAGGCATCATTGGTATTCTACAAACCAAATTTCAACTTTCTAGCTCAATTTTTACCCTCTAAAACATCAGGTAAAATCTCTTATTATCTGGTGACTTAATAGTGGTGACGTTAAGTAAAGTGTAATAAATCGAAATTATAGTGCATCGAATGTCAAGATAAACATGGCAATTATATTTTAAAAGTTAAAAGTCCGTTATTTTTAAAGTAAAATGATACAACATAGAACTGATTATTTATAGATGCTGCATTACATATTCTTAGATATCCTTCCTAATCTTCAACGGAATAACTTTCTTTCAAAACATTTCATTAAATTGTTTCCAGAAAATATCTCCATCGTACGTATATAGACCAATACTTATTTACATTAAATTAGCATTTAAGTTTTCTATAAAATTTCAAATTTCTTATTATAAAACGTTCTAGAGGGAGTAAAAGTTATCAAATCCTTTTATCTGGTGAACAATCTACAAGCACTATTTGTGTGCACTCGGGCCTGTTCCTTCTCCTCCTTCTCTATTACCTCCCGCCCCTCTATTACCTCAGCATTCACCTTCTTGCCCATTGACGATGTTATGGTATGGGGTCAAAGAGGAGGCCATGAGGTGACAACTGGTGGTCGTACTATTGAAGAGTGTATGAGTAGAGGGGTGCTTCATACCCCTTACTCCTTACTTGTGCCTCTACCTACCACTCCTCCTCCTTCTCCTCAACTTTTCCTGGTCGCACTCATAGGAGAGCTTGGCAGGCAGGCAGGCTTGCTTCATACTAGTGACTGGTCCGTCGTATTGATTAGTACTTCTCTTGTCTGAGGCATACTATGAGACTTTCAGTCACCTATACTATAAGGATTGCAGGACTCGTAGATACCCAATCGTAAGGGCGGTAGGGGGATGGGAGTTGAAATGGGAACGGAACTAGGAATGAGGGGTTTCGTTCGTCCGTCCGTCCGTCAGCTTGTCTGTCTGTCAAGTTGTCTGTCTCGTTACGACAGGTTAGATGGACTTAGAATTCAGATATCACATTGTGTTTGGCATGTGAATTACTGATTGACATCAAATGTAGTATAAATAGTTTAGTATGGAACTAGGACATCATGGTGCATCCATCTATCGGATTGTAGGTAAATAGAAAAATATCTACATCATGTTTTGTACTGTATAACTACTATAGCTATAACTAAGTTGGTAAATGTATGCGTTTAACACAATGTTCATCGATATACTCATTAAAAGAGTGTTTCATTAATTACTTCTTATTAACTTTTATAAATATATGTCTTTGGATAATGTTGCCCAAATTCTATTTCTCTAGCAGTTTGATACGATAAAGCAAATGCGTGTGATGTGATGTTTATGGTCTGTTTCGATTTTACAGTCCAAAATGTTTCAGGATTTTCTTCTCAGGAGTTTTGTATCTTGGTTAGTAAATATATTTGTTCATTTGATGGTATGTGTTACGTAAGTAATTCACTTCTGCACAATGTTGAATAATATTATATCAGATTCATGACGCACATGACGCATGTGGATTTGACAGAGTGTCAGTAGTGAATCAAGCTGACTGGTATCGTAAATTATGAAATGGACAGCTTCAATTACCTTTTTCTTTAAGTGAAAATATAATGGAATAGCAGGATCAATTGCAGTTTATAAAGGATCTTGAGATAATGTGCTTATTGGTGTTATTATGTATGGCCTTTTAATAAGAGCTGTTATTTTCAATTCCGCATCATTTTTTAACAATAAATATACAACTGGCTTTAGATTAACATAAAAATATCACCATATTTAATATAAATATTTCGTTTTTCTGTTGATTTCATTCAAACCCTTAAAATGACAGTTCTTTTTGAAAGACCCTATAACTTCTTTGGATTTTATAATCTGCTAAACTTAAAACGGATTTACCTCGAATCAGATAGCATACTTGCATATAGTATAGCAAATATACCATTGCTTGATAGCAAATAATGTGATAATACAAACATATAATACTTATTTCTATAAATTCATTTATTTTCTTTGTTACAAATATAACAATTTTACAATTATGTAACGGTCATTACCGTAGAATGCCTGATACGTAGTTTAGGAGACTAATATGAACCCTTTACTTAAATTAATAGCCCTATTTCTTTTACGTAATGGTTTATCACATTCGTTTTTAGAACAAACAACAAAAACATTAATTTTAAAAGCTGAACTCATGTGCAAGGTTGTTGCAGAGTAACATCGTTCCATCTCTCTCTTACGAATGTGTTTTTACTTACTATACGATATTTACTTTGAAATGTGTTCGGTCACCCACTTCATTTAAATGTCCCTCAATAAATAAACAAACATTATGTATTCTGAAATAAACCCAGCAGATCTGTCTCTTTTTAGAATGACTCCAGGAGTCCCTGAACCCGAGTTCCTACTCCCCAAACTCCCCTCTGAATCATGGAGAATGAGAATTGAGAAGAAGGTTAGCGGAAAGGGAGTACTGTTTACGAACTATCTGGACTTCCTTTTTTGGGAGTTTTTAGTCGAGTCTTCCCTCTAAACTTAACATTGAGTGACAAAGTGTAGCAATTTGTATGGCCAATAAAAACCGTATCAGACATTCCTGTTGGACAGCCTGGCCCTGGCCCTGTCCCTGTCCTTGTTGCTTGAAGGCTTCGTTGCGTTGGCAGTACTGTTGGATGTACCACCGCACCATTCAGAGTCATACACCGTCGAAAAACTTGACGGAAACAAATTTTATAATTTCTACGTTTTTTTTTAATATTTATTTGATGGATACTATCAGCATCTACTATATAAGACCCTGAAAGTAAATTTCATATATTTTGCAAGAAATGTTTTTTTTTTTTTTTTGAAAAAAATATTCTCGTTTTTTCCATTACATAATGGTAAAAATGTTATTGTAAATAAATTAACAAAACAAACACAATCATCATTTAAGAGAGGTATTTACAGAAACCTGCAAATTAATGTTTAAATTATGCAGGTCCTTTCAATTCAACTGGCATTTTACAAACATGTATCTCCCCCCACTCCCCTCTACTTTCAGAATTTCCACAAATTAGAACTATTTAAATAATCCCATTTCAACGTTATCGTGTTTTCAGCAGACATTTCATTAATTTTTTAACTGTGTACACAAAAAATAAAACGGCTGGACAGAAAATAGACAGGAACATGGATTTGGATAGACTGTTGGGATTCTCTCAGCTCTCACAGTTCTTAGTATACAAATGCATCATTGAATATGCAATGAACCTCGGACGTACTCTTCCCACATACCACACATTACATAACACATACGCGCGAGGAAAACATTTTCCAGTGGGTCGCGGAAACTGTTGCTCCTCTTACGCCTAGCGCCTAGTGTGCCTGACCCCCTTCGAAACAGCCCCACGGCAACTGAGGGATGCGAAACGTATGGAAAGAGGATTGATAAGAGTGGTAGGAAGGGAGAGGGGGGAGTGAAGGGCAACGATGTGTTGTATAACATCAAATAAAACGGTGTGGAAACGTTGCGTTTATTTTACAGGAACAAATATTACTCTGAGGAAAAGAGGGTGGGGAGGGGAGGGATGTGTTTGTATAAAAATGATAAAAATCTGTACATGTTGTATAAGAGTCCTTATTATACTTGTGTGTGCGTTTATTTTTAATCTCGTTATTAAGAATATCTTGCAGGTATAATTAACAAGCAGCTGCGGATTTAGTCCCTAAATAAATGAAGATTACAAGCTGCTTGAACATAGATAAAGGCACTTGGTTCTACGAATATATAACTTGTAGAAGCTTAGCTTACATATAGCTAACTTTATTAATTAACGTAGGTATTATTATTGTTCAGAATATTTATTAGTTGAATGCTGGAAATACACTTTTACAAATATGTTCTTGTATTTAAAGAAAACTTTCTTTACGCATTTTAAATAGTCTATCGTCAATTTGCTGTAACAATCCCAGTAAACATTTTGGAATCATTTCGCCATCGTATTGAAGATGCGCATTACTTTTTTGTCATGAAAGAGTTCCAGAATTCAGTTTCTCACAGTTATTCATATAAAATGTCATTTGAACTCCATCTGTCGGAATACAAATGAAGATAAAGTTGATGCGAACTATAATTGAAGTGCAAAAGTAATAGAAACGTCACAAAATAGGACACCAAATTGTTTACTGGAACGTCATAAGTCATAACAAACATAAGGATAATTTTGAGGTTATAATTTACGTGTTAGCTTCACACTCTTAAGCTTCTGCTATCGGTTTTTAATCGATTTTACCAGTAATATCAATTATATCTTTTGAACATCATTATTGTGGCATTATAACCCTTGACCTCCTGTAAGACATATCTCCAGTCCTTTCTATTCGTCCCGCTTTTCTTCCAAATTACCATACTCGTTTTCATTATGTGACTTTTTAATATTCCTTTATTATAAATTGATTTTAACATAATATTATTTGCCAGTAAGAAACTTTTAATAACACAAGTAATATTTTACAAAATGTAATCTAAGAAAACATCCAAAGAAGAACAAATAAAGTGATATACAGAATACTTAGCTACTTAGAAGCAAATAATGCATCTGTCAACCGCAACGTGTCAGCACCATCGCAGCTACTCGTAGAGTCTAGTTGGTTTAGAACTAAGGGGACGATCAGCATCAGCGTCAGGATCCAAGGATCTGGGGTCAACTTGTCTAGGATATTGCGTTTTAAAGTTAATGTCCGTTTACTGAATCAAAGATGTATAGTGTTTCTGGTTTAAAATAGACAGAAAGACAACCGGAAAAAGGAAATTAGGTTTTCCGTGGACATGTGGACAGTTAGGACAAAATACAATGTCGATTAAAGTCGCTGAAATAACTATAGGTTATTTAAGTGATTTGATTGAAGTTAAATGTGAGACTTTTGAGGGTACGAATGTTTGTAATAATATTATCTGCATATGTGAGGCTTGTAACACCATAACCTACTTTTTTTTTATTATATTAATTATGTGCCTTTCGACTTTACTATCTACAGTATTATATTTCTTAATACATTTCATTTTTATATACATTCAAACTTAAAACTAAACTTAAACTATTCTATCTTTTTACTACTTCCAAAAGTGCTATCTGTTTCTTCTTTTCTTGACCCTCTCTCTTCATGTTCCCCATGAAAACCAGATAACGAGATTATGAGATTTTGAGCACGTTTTGAGCGACTGTGTTTCTTGGTCGCAGGGCAATTACGTTGCATGCTATTGATGGTGACTTCATGAGCAGAGATGTGCACAAATACTATTCAAAAGTATTCAAATACATACATACAAATACCTCATAATATGACACAATAAAATCTATTATGCTATTGTTAAAAATTCTATAGAGTCACGAAACACGGCTCGATATGGCTCGTTTTTCGTTGGAAACTTCGTTCATGGCTAGTATGCAATCAGCGCTATTGGATGGGGGTGATGCACTGCTATGCGCTAGACTATTCAGATACATAATAAACTGTCAAAGTTAAAGAAATATATAACTTTTCCTTAATTATAATCCCACAAATTAATATTCCTAATGAATAATTTATAACGAATTTAGTGGGAGTGGGTTGGTTATCCTTATATTCGTTATTTGTTCAATATTTTTATGAATTTCCATAGTATTTTCTGCAATTTCCAAGTACGCGTTTCCTTTTATATTCATTTTCATTGTATAATTGAACGTTCCTTCTGCAATGATTGAGTTGGACAGAATTAATTAAAGACTCGTCACATGGAATAAGGGAATAAGGGATTTACTGATTTACTCGACATCCCAACATCCCGACAACCCGACAAGCCACAATAAGGATTATAGGAACTCTTCGTCACTTTATTTCCGTCTTTGTCTATCTATGTCAATCTGATTTTTAGATTAATCCGTCGTTATTTTGTGAGATAGAAAATATTTTCTGAGAGCTAAATAATAAGAAAATTTTATCAAAATATTATCTTACAGAATACTTTATACTTTGTTCATTTTACTAATTAGTTGTTATTATCTCATTCTTTGTTTATATTATCGAACTTTTGTTTATGAATGATAATTATAAAATTCAATTAATGTGAGAGATTCTGGTATAATCAGTATATTCATATTGAGAATAATCCATTGAAAGATAAAACCTTTCTAAATGAAAAAGTCGGCTTATTTGATTACATTTGATTTGTTCTTCATTAAAAACACGTGTTATTTTACGGTTTCGTAATATAAATTCTTCTGATTGTAAATTAGGAATGGAATTAAAAATCTTTTCAATGATCAAATTCAAACGCAAATATATCCATTAATTCTTGACTATGAATGAGTAAATGACCTTTTCTTTTATTTTCTCTCAATTTCATTTTATCTAGTCATAACCTACTAATACGCCACTGCTATAACTTTATTACGTAATAAACATTATAAAACATGAAACAGTAATTGTTGTACACTTTAGACCTAATTATTTCTTTATTGCTTAAGCTATAAAGCTTCCTGTTCTTTTTTTTTTTTTTTAATAAATGATTTTTAATCTGAATGACGTCAGAACGCTGTCAGTAACAGACCTAAGAGATTTTGTACAAAGGCTAAATATAAATATAATATTTTTTGCTGTAAGTATCTGTTTACGTATCATGTCTTAGACGTGTAGCTAACGCTAACCTAACGCAATGTTATTTACGTTCTATTGTTTCATCTCCTGCCGTTGATGTTTTGCGTGATGTATGAAGAGTTTAGCCTACAGAGATGTTTTTTTGTCAGACTCAAGGTTGAAGGTGTAGTACACACAGGATCTTATTATAAACATCTCGACTTCTTTCTTTGAATTTTGTAAAGGGTCCATTCCCACCTACGTTTTTGTTTCAATTATTGGGTTTAACCTTGAGTTAACCCCTGCAGTATCACTCCCACTCATCAGCAGCATTTGTTCACAGATTTTAAAATGTTTAATAAAAACATACCCATCAAGTTAATCTAATAACTTTTTATGAAAACTATTTAGCTTCTAGAGTTTATTGGATACTTATAAAATTGCTGCATGGCTTATTTCATATTTAATATTTTGTGAAAATTAAAACGTATATATTTAATAACAGTCATCTTAAAACGTAATCATCCCATACAGCGCAGCGCGCACACTAGGTCAAAGCAATTGTAATAAAAATAAAAGAAACGTTTCAAAGCAGCCCGTTTTATTTCCTCAGTTTCTTTTTCTAACTATGAGTAGGATGTCTTCATCGCAGAACAGTTCAGGACGGTACAGCTCGGCGGGGAACACCTCCATGGCATCCAGGCATCGTTTGTTGGTAGTATTGGGAATATAGGAAGAGTAATTCAGAAGCAGGAGCGTCGTGAGGTGGGATGACTTCGAAGTTAGAAAGACTCGTTGGGGCACTGGTATTTTAATTCATTTTTACCTGAAGTAATATGTATTTCACATGTAAATGCATTTATTTAATTATAAACGATGAAATTACCTAATTATCCTGAAAATTTGAAGCGAATTGACCGTTTCGGATAAATTTAATGAAAGTTTTCATCATTTGCAATGAGAGTGAAAGAGAGGCGAATACAATTTACGTGTAGTTACACCAGTTTTTAAGATGAATGAATCTTGAGCCCGATAATGAGCGTCTGTGAAGGAATTGGATAGTTGCCATAACATTTATGGTAAAAGAGAAAAGGTCCTAGAAAGTCACCCAAAATATACAAATCTTACAAATCGTATTCTCTATTTATAAGACAAGTAAAATCAACTCGTTCTTGATGTTTCAGTAAATAATTTTGAGTTGACAACGTCACTAAAATAATTCATTTAAAAATAGAAAAAACTTGGCGTCCATTATTTTAATAGCTTTACTTTGATTAGTGTTCAGTGGCTGAAGAAAATAAACTGTCATCTTATTATTTATATGAAGTCTTATCATAAATCTACTATAATCCACGTAATATAATGATTTCATATATTGTTTATCTCTTCAAATTGTCTTAGTGGTTTTATTTTGTTTTTTGACCTTGAACTAAAGTATAATTACAACATTTTTTGCATGCAGTGCAGCAGTAGTGAAAATATAAAATGTAACGGCGAGTAGTTCTTGAAAATGGTATGTTAGATTTTAAGATACATATATCTAGTTTATTGATACCTGTAACTTGTAGAAGGATATACATTCTTGTAACTAACTTCTCTCTTCATTTTAAATTCTGGACCTATCTATTTTTCCTAAATTGAAAAATTTTAAATAAACATTACATTTTTATTCGAAGTTTTTGTTTTAAATTAAATAAATCATAAAAATATAATAATAGCGAAGGAACGCGAGGACTACCGAACGATGGCTTCTTCAGCACAAAAATGGAACAGCAAACGCAGAACCGATTTTGTGATCGAAGCAGTTAATGGGCTTGTGGACTATATATTGATAAAGTGGGTTACTAGAACCTCAAATGTTCAATTATTTTTACTCCTTATATGTTAAGAGATATTAACAATTAAAAAAGTCATTTGGTCTCTTTAATTATTAAAGGGATTCAACGTTGTACACATTCAAAATGCATGTGACATCACAACCGCTGCCAACCTTACAGCTCATAAATCTCTATTCACTTTTCTGTCTAAAAATCCTTTTTTCCTTCAAATCTGCATGAATAGGTGATAAGTAATACAAGGTTTTATGCCCTTCTAGTTTTATTCCAAATACTTGAATCGCCATTGACTCTGAACAAATACACGATAATGCCCTAATAGTTCAAGGGAGACAAGCTCATTGTTATGCTTAAGGTGGCCAGGGCTAAGTAGGCTGAGACAGACAACCAGCGACGGCAGCATCAAGTCGAGCAGCGTCTGGAACTCAAACTCAATGTACAACGACAAAATTTTATAGTAAGAGTTGAAGAGAATGGGAAGGGGTTGAGGAGTTTGGTTAAAAGCACCCTTACCATCCCATTCCAGTTTATATTCCCTTTCCAATGAGGTAGTTCACGGGTTGATGAGGTGGAGACAGTACCACACAAGAAAAGAGATGGCGATGGAGCATTTGGGGAGAGATTGGAAGGTGACAGAAGAAGGAGAAGGGTCGAACGCGACAGCCGTCAATCGATTGTCAAGTCCGGAGACCGAAGTCCTGAGTCCGGAGTCCGGGGCACTTGCTGTTCACCGCTTCCCTCGTTGCGCCGATCTTATATGAGTCAGTGGCGGCGGCGGATGCACCAGACAAGACCAGAGAATAGGCTTGTGAACTATGTCCTAATTTCTATAAGACTGTATTATACCCAGTAAATAATTTAGTGAAGTGTCCCTTTTTGTGACGTTTTGAACTTCAATTTTGGTTCCCATCAACTTTATCTTCATTTGTATTCCGGCAGATGGAGTGGTTTTAACATTTGTAGTCGATAAAATACCCCTTAAAAACTTAAAAAATTGACCCCTTAAAAACGAACCGCCTCACAAGTACTTTTAGCAAAGCTCTACAAATTTCGGGATAGATATTGTGTTTGTACTGCAACGAATTACTCCTGCGATGAATTGTATTATGTTAAATCAACTGGGTATATCTAAAGTCGGCTCCAAACGATGCGGTGAATGTTTCATTTAAATGTTTGCCTCTCACGTGTGAGATATTAGACATATTGGAAGATTGACATGGCAAGTTTCCTGCTACACGGTAGAATGAATGTTTGATCCGAATGATTTGTTTATTTTATTAATTTATTGATATTATTAACACTGACACTGTTTAACAAAAACTTTCAAGTAAATAAAGAAACTTTCAAGGATCAAGTGTGTGATGGAGGTAGAAAAATCACTCTTGACAGTTCGAACTTCTTCCAACATGAACATTGGACACACTTAGTTCCAGCATCGACCACACGATACGTCCAATGGTGTTCGTAGCATCGTTTGGTACCAGCATAAAACCATTTTAGAACTGTAATTAGTCAAATGAATTTTACTACAAAGAAGTAAATGGCATAGAATGCAGCTAATAAATAATAAAATACTAATAGCTGCAATAAATTATTTTATTAGACAAAACAAATTTCACAATACGCTCATGCTTTATAAGTTAAAGTCGCAATGCAGATCTATATATGTATATGTAGTATATACATATACATATACATAATAATATGTAAATGTATAAGATATACCTACAAACTTATACCAACATATAAATGTTAAAAAAAAAATTTCTATAGGTTAAACGTATACATGATTTACGTTTTAAATTACAACGAAATCTACAACAGTGCACGTTTTGACTGGTCCATAAAATGTTCCCCTCACCACCCGTCAAACCCCTGACCATTCTCTCCTTCCCGGAACCGGGAACCTCTCAGTTCCATGCATCTCTCTAACATCCAGTAGTAGTAGTGGTGGTACAAGGCAAGGGCGCCTGAAGCCCGAAGCTGAGCAGATCAAAATCTGAGACAGATGTTTGCCATTTGAAAGGCGCAATATTGAAATCATAGCATCAATCCTGAACAAGCAAACTGAGCTAAAGGGATGAGGAATTAGGGTGGTGGGTAGAGGTTAGAGGGGTATACTCATATAGGAAAAATATTACTTCAGATTTAGTATACATCATTCGATTGATGTATGGTCTTTATTGGTTTATTCAATTCGCCATTTCTTCATCACACGGAATGGGATAGGATACTGACAGGATGATTCAGATGTAGTCTATTTTTTGGAGAATCTGTTTTAGTATCCTTTGACCTCTCACTCTTTGACCAACGCCGGGTGCAAAGTACTGCCCTGGGGCTAATTTTCCTTCTTTTCCACTTTATCAATTTATACGCTTGTTCCAGAAGGTATGCATCTGAGGCTATTGGTAGATATTTTATAAACTGTTAAATATCATTCCCATCTAATGCTTTAGTTTAGAAGAGAGTTAATTTACTTTAATTTAATTAACGATGACCTTTTACCGACGCTGAGTGCTATTAGCGACGTCTTCCTATTATGTTGGCAGTTTTGGTAGTGTCGTTTATGGATGTACATATTCAATTTAATTTGATATCTACCAAATCCAGAAAATATAACTAGTCGGGGATCGAACTTGAAGACACAGCAGTCAACGTCAAGCATCAATGCTCACAGTATTGTCTATTTTATATTAATTACTATATTTAGTATAATTATTAAAATTTATTTATTTTTCACAAACCGATAAGTCATTTTACTTATGACAGAGTGTAGGTCGACACTTTTACTTATACAAAAATAAACATAAGTTTTAAATTTCTAATACTACAACAAACAAAATACAACTTCTAAAACTAAAATAAAAATAATAATATACAGGAAAGGATTATGCACATTATTATATGCTGTACTATTCTTTTAACTAAAAATTAAAACGATAGGTGGGAATCATACTTTAAGGAATACCTTTGCAGTTTTTTATTATAAAATTTATAGAAAAAATATATTAAAATCTAGAAATAATTTATTAAAATCCACTGCAGTTTAAAATACTAATATTAGATCATTCTTGTTGTCGAATTATAAAGCATAATAAAAAGCAGAACATTATTAAGAACGATAAAAGGCTACGTGCCTAGGAAGCCGAAGAAATTATAAATAAAAAAAAGAAAATACTAATTTAGTCCTCTTGGCAATTTTGGTACTTCTTTTTTATTAGGGGCCTCAGGGGTTAATGCTATAGATTCCGTGATATCCGCTTAGAAAATTATAATATTCAACTAATGATGTTTTCGAATAAACACTTTGCCCTTTTCATGCAATGCAGATTTGCTAAAGATTGTTTTGAAGCATTTAACTCAAGAAATGTATGAAAAAGTTAAAGCACACATTAAATTAAAGGTGAATTATTAAACACTGAAACTACACTAAATAACATTACAAGCACAAACATTGAATATGCATGAAAATAATAACTGTTCTGTTATGAAGAAAGTGTTATAGATTGTTCACTTAAAAAACTTTAAAATTAAGAAAAAAAATAAACAACTTAGATTAAAACGATTAACTTGTGAAAATAGTGTGGAGCGCGAGTCGAGTGTTAATACTTGGAAAACTTCTTGTTAATTAAATAGAAAAAATACAAACTACAGAGCTATAGTATACTGGAAGTGAGACTAAGAAGATGCATGGAGAAACTTATTCACTTTAATTTTATTTGAAATTTAATCGAACGATGAGAAAAAATTCAAATAAAAGTGAACAACTTTTTGTTAGTTACTATTATTGAAAATAATTTTTTCTTAATGTTTTTATACTTAAAATGAGTTATATTAATGTTTCTAAGATAGTACACTGAGTGACCCACGTGACTTGATCACTGTGTCGTTGAAACACCATTTATATTTGGAGCTGGCAGAACTCACTGTGCATAATGTTAAGTTATTATAAAATTAGATAAAAAGAAACGTCATTTAAAGTTTATTATTTAAATTGTCAATTCCTTTTTATTTAATTTATAACAAAATATTTATTAAAATATTACACAATTTGAATAGTTCAATGAACAAAGAGCGTGCCCAGACAAGGTTACACGAATTGAACTACATACTGTCCTAAGTCCTTAGTAGCATAATTGCTTCACACTGTATTTTTCAATTCGAGCACGTGGGTATAAGGCGCCGCTAGGTCTGAGACTGTTACAAGCATGTTAAACGTAGTAATAGTAACAGCAGGGTGTTCATAAATTATCCCTACAAATTTCAAAATTGTTTCAAAAATCATTTTTCTAGAATAATTACCTTTTGATGAAGATGAAAGAGAGAAATTTTTTATTTAAATTTTGAAAATAGACTCTTTACTTTATAGTTGGATTCAGCTAATGGATGAATCTATTTGTAAGGCGAATAAAGTTAAACGATTTTTTATTATATTTGTGTTTAGTAAATAAATAAAAATAATTGAAAATGGTGTTTAAATGGACAAATGATATAGACCTGAACAATAGACCCTAATCAAACTGTGTTTTAGCAGAGACCTTCTTAAATAACTGAGTTTTATTAACTTTTCTTTGTAAATATTTTTTTTCTAAACGTTTTTTAAAAGGTTGAAGGAATTCGTTTGAAATATAAAAGCATCCGACGTATAAAATTGCATGTTGCACTAGTGGGGACTTGTTGTACAACTTCTTCCAACAAATGTAGAATGTCGCATGTATGTGTACTATACTTTAGATAGTATATGTTAAATTCTTGTAGTTAATAAATAAAAAAGGAATTCAATTTCCTTTTCTTTATGTAAAAATATTTACGTCAGTTTTACGATTTAATTATGTAAAAATGTGAAATGTTATGCACTTTTTATATTTAATAGACGAATATTTCTAATATAATTAATACTTTTTATACTTTTGATAATGTTATATGTCACAATAAAGTAAATAGTATAGTAATTTGAGTTTAATATTGTCGTATCTTGTTATCTCAGTGTTACATTACGGTTACGTATTTATGTTTCGGGTTATGTGAAAACATTGAATTGTCAATCAAGGGTGAACCATGAGCCATGACCTCCGAACCTTGAACCCTTCTATCTATTAATGTACCCTTTCGTAGGGTGAATTGTGGGTATTACATGGTATTACACCCTTCTACATAAATATTAATTCAAACAAAACTTTCTTCATCGTGCTTACAACAGTTATACCACCATACATTTGATACAGACTCGACGACGAATGTTACTGCCTTCAAAGTTGAATTGTATCAAAGATGCTGAATCTAGGAATCGCGATGGTAATGTAATTCCATTCTTAAATTTATATAAAAATGAATAACGATTTTTTTTTCATTAAAATATTTTTTGTTGTTTTTTATATTCCGTTAATAAATATGTAAATAAATTTAAATTAAACTATGTGACTTAAAGCGATTTCTGATTGGCAACGAGAAACGCTTGATGGTTGGACGCATCGTGTGGTCAAAGCTGTAACTAAGTGTGTCCAATGCATGTGTCCAACGTCTTTTGACCCGCGTCTACCCTCACCACACACTTGATTCACATGTCATGCACTGCTGCACGAATCGTTCAACAAAGGAAGGTTTTATACTTGAAAGTTTATTTATTTACTTGAACTTAATATCCAAACTTACTTGCCAATAATATCCAAAAAAATAATAAAATAAGTAAATCATTCGGATCAAACATTCGTTCCACCGTGTAGCAGGAAACTTTCCATGTGAATCTTCCAATATTTGATCAGTGACCTCTACACCAGTCAGTAAATGTGTACACGGAAACTGTCTAGGAAATTAAGCTATTGATATTCAAAGCATTGTTACGTCACAAGTTCATGGTTCCACTTAGGGCCCCTTTTTATAGATAAAAGTATTTAAAAAGTTTTAAAAATTATTTGTACATAATTTTCATCGCAGAAAAAGTTTATATAGTAAAATTTGGAATGTAAAAATCGAGATATATTTGACCTTGGAAATGAAGTTTAGAATTAGCAACTTCTTAATTATGTACAATATAGTTAGTTTTTCTTAAATATGATAACGTTATCCGCTATACACAGTTATATATATGTTAGGTATTTAAAATTCAAAGTTTACCTGTTACTTAACATTTTTTATATTTATATAATGTAAGGTTACAAACAAATATTATCTTTCGACATAAATTTACATTTTTTGACGTTCTCTGCAATATTATGTAATATTACATATGTCTTTGCTTTTATTTAATGACAATGTGACAAGTTTGTGTTAAATTTCAGTAAATAATGAAACGTAACGTTACGTAAAATATATTACGTGTAAAACCATATGAGTGTACGTGTACCGGGGTTTGAGAATCTCTGCTTTATAACATATATTGTTTCCGTATTTTCTATGTTTATTTCAGACATAAATATAAATAAAACGCGTTTGTATTTGTTTGTCCGTTTGTCCGGGGTTGTCTCGATGTCTGCATATGACGTAAGAATTTGATGGCCAATCGTTGAGTTTATAGAATATATCCAAACATCTCATACCGTAACGGGGCGGGATAGGACGGGGAGGTTGTTTGTATATTGGGGTGGCTGGGTGCTAAGAGATACAGTGGAACATGAAATGTCTTTCTCGTCCCCCTCTCATGTGCACTATCTCATCACGTGACCAACGTAAAACTAGAACAGGGGTATGACAGTGGGTCATTTTTAATAGTCGTGTTTACAGTGTACAATATTGTTTAAGGTGTTATTTATATGTAGGCTTTATTCATAAACATTTGTCAATAGAAGCATATTTTTTTCCAGCCAGTTTTTCAATTTCCAGTTAACTGAGGGTTGTTATAAACCTTGGTTGTTAATTTAATTTCTCAGCTATTTCTTTTGTTCCAGTAAAACATAACTGTAGTTTAACCAAGCAAAATATTTTTCTTATATTACGTCTATTATAAAATGACCCACGGAAGTTCAAGTTAAAGAAGGCTTTAGCTAATAAAGTGTTAAGAAATGGTTATTGGATTTGCTGCTTTAAGGGGGGAGGGGGATGGGGGTGTTAAGGTCAAAACGATGAAAACGAAGCATATTTGAAATAATGTTTTTTGACGACACAGTTAATATATAATTATTTCTATAATTACTACATAATAAAATGACATTTGAAAAATAATTTGTGAAATTTTCATAAATAAATATCAAGAAATAGTTTATGCATTCACTCTAATAATTTTACTTGTGTTAATAAAGATTTGTTTAGTGCAGATCCTATATTACAAAAATTGTCTGGATACCAACTATGAGCTGTTTCTTTTTTTCGTACCGCTATCACATTTCGTTGCAGGCCAACTGTATTATTCTTTCCCAATGTGAACCTAGCTGTCGTGCAAAGCACTTTACACCGGCATTCGATCAATGTCCGTCTGATGTCCATCGCGCGTTCTCCTGACGTCCGCTGTCTGGAAGACAAGTGATGGGTCGCGATACTCGACATGCCAGGCACAGGGCATCCCTTTACTCTCCACAACTCCGTACCACCGTACCACCCACCCCTGGTGCTACTGCTTGAAGCTTAGCTGTTGAACGGGCGAACGAGTGAATGCCTGTCACTCACTCATCACTCAAAACGACCTGTCACGTCCCCGTACACACATTACATCGTATTACGAAATGGGAACAGGGAATATATGGTATAGGGGTACATTCAACCTGGAATGCTAACAGTGGGGTGAGGAGAAAGAGGAAGGATAATTAAATGAATGATTAACTGTAGTGTGTGTTTAATGTAGTTTTGTTTATTTGAATATTAATTTTAAAATATAAAGTTATGTATATTACAACTGCATTCTAGTCAATGAGCTCAGAGTTCTATTTTGAATATGCTATCTCTTTTACGCTCTGTTGTATAAAAGAGATAGCAACTAGTGGCTGTGATGTCACATGCAGTTGAAATGTAGTCCAACGTTGAATCCCTTTAATAATTAAAGAGAAAAAATGACTTTTTTAATTGTTAATATCTTTTGAAATACAAGGAGTTATTAAAATATAATTGGACATTTGAGGTTCTAGTAACCCACTTTATCAATATATAGGGTAGTTTTATAGAAATTAAGACATAGGACATGAGCAAATTGAGAATATAGTTTTGGTGGTCTCTGGATTGAATTTGACAAGAGAGAGTAAAGTTTCAGATTCCGTCTGTCCAGATCTAAGATTAATCATAGATTCCATTCAATTTTATTTAAAATTTGTTAAGCCAAGGTGATTATTGCCCAACTAATATGTACTGATACTCAATCAATATAAGCAATACCTGTCAATCATATGAATAAAAACTATAGCTTTTTTAAAATACTGTCGCAATCTTCTCCAATAATAACATCTAACACTGTTCTTTAATTTAATGTCTTCAATATTTATTGATCATGTGACACAAAGTCCTTACACGTAGGTTGCTCATCTGTCCAATCCTTAACTGCAGACTGCCAACATAGACTGCTAACTTCACACTGCAGAGCTGGTATTCAATGTATAGTGTATAGTGGTTGTTATCTATCAGTTCTATCGGCTGCCAGCACTCCAATAAGCCACGTTACCTTTTGTCGTCTTCGTCCTACCGATTGTCGGTTCCCGGTTGCCAGTTACCAGTTGCCGGCCATTACAGATGACACGAATGCTCCATGTACCAAACGTCTTCCCTTATTAGAAAACTATCATCTATAGAGAGAATAACACGAAGCGGTTAAAGCAGTAATAAACGATAGTCGCCGGTTTTACAGGACTGTATTCGTGCTTTCGTAACACTTTAATGTAGTGGTGCAATATTTTAGTATGAATACAGAATACTAGTTTATTCATTTCGATTTAAATTTGGTTAATACTCAGCAATTAACCTGGTTTTTTTTTAAAATATTTATTGGAGAGTATCAACTTTTAAAAGTTATTAGCACTTAAAACAATATATACATTAAAACCATTTACAACTTATAAATACGAGTGTGTGTACTTGATAAAGAAATTAAATTAGATTTGTTGATAAAGACAATAAGGTTTTTCAGACTTTCCCTGCTTTCAAATATCTGCCTGTATTCTTCTTGTTTTAATCTTGGAGACAATGTTTTCCTCTTTATAAAAAACTATTACTTCGTCGTCGTTTATTGTATTTCTTTTAATTGTTTTTGTCTTTCGAATTTACTATCTTTATTTTAAACTGACCAAATTTAAAAATAATCTTAGCCAACCTTTACTTAATATACTTAAATATAACTAATATTTTAATTTCTTTATTCGTTCACCATCCATATCAAATCCATACTTGGTATGGTCATATGGTATCCAACTATGGGGTACTGCATCTACTTCTAATATTGAAATAATCCAAAGGTTTCAATCCAAAATACTATGGATTGTCACGAATGGTTTCTACCTAATTACATAATACATCGGGATCTGGATACATCCACAGTTAATGAAGAAATAGTGCTTAGAACCAAAGCATACAAGGAGATTATACTTGAACATCCAAACAATTTGGCCAGCTGTCTAATGTCCAATAATTCCGCAGTACGCAGACTAAAAAAGAAAGTACCTCAGGACCTATTAGCCAACTAAACAAAATCTAGGATCTATTAAAATTGAGAGATGAGTCGATGGGCACATACGTATCACTGAATGTCCTCTAAGCAGGACATATTGTAATAATCTTTACTAATCAAATAAAAAAAAATCCTTCACAAAATCTCTTCTGTCTATGCGTTACATTTTGAAATAGGTTTTGTCTGTCTCTGTCAATAATCATATTAGCTTTACTTCTTTTACTTATATGTGTTAAACACAATGTCTCAAATTCACTGAAAGAATCGTTCTAACCTAAAAATAGAAACTTCAATTCGGCTCTGTTCCCTCGTAAGATGACTGTCTTCTGTGTTGTACAAGCGGATGAGATGAAGTTCCCGGTTCAAATGTCGACTATTGAAGTGTCACTTGTCCCTTTTATAACAAAAGTACTTTTTATTATCTAAATGCAACTTATAAGTTTAATTAGAATACGGCGGTTGACATAACTAAGACCACCCACAACGAAACACTTCTCTAAACGTAAAAATAATGTCTCAATTAACTAAGGTTTTATTAAGTTAAGATACTCGTATATTATACAAAACATATATAAAATTATTACCTGTTTATTAACTGCCTTAGTGTTTATTGTTTATTTATTAACTAGCTATAAAGTTTGAGGTTAGGACTTCCTTCTTGTCATACCGTTACACCTGCATATATATAGCTCTTGAATAAATATTGTTCCAGAACTCGCCCTGTTTATCTACTATTATTATATGTTTTTATTTAAATCGCTCAGAGTGTCTGTTTATTTTATGTTATGGTAAATTTTTAATCTATATCCTAATTAATTATCTAGTTCAAATTTTGTATTACCTCTCTTTATGAATGACAATACAATATATTATCTACATAACGTTGGACATTCCCTGTATATGTATTGCATATACATTTGTGTTTAAATGTGCATTTGCACATACATATGACATCCATTGTAGGTTTGGTATATACATGAATGTATATACCTTGAATATAGTATGTATATCCAAATATTTTTATTAAACTATATGATTATTTTTCTCTTTTAGTATTATTTTATAAAAAAAGAATTGATTCACTTTTATTTCAATTATTTCCGTATAAAAGTTTCATGAAACATTTCATTGTGGAGACGGTTCACTGATTTTACACTGGCAATCGGTTCGTGACCTTAACAAAGGCTCGCCGTTGAAGTAGGTGCTGCCAGTCAAACATCCCATACGTCACGTATGCCGGTAAACGGAGAGCTATCACTCAAAAACAAAAGCAACGTTGGTAGCCCCAGTTAGCAGGGTAGCAGGGGGTTGGGGAGGTTTAGGGCTTGTTAGGATGCCAACAATTCAGAGCATATCTCGGTGATGTTCGCTGGTGAGATGTGTTTGAAAGAAAATAGAAAAACGTGTTCGTTTATTTGTTTTTAACTGCATGGTGCTCCTTTTGGAAATCGTGTGATTATTATTTTTACGAATCAATAAGATATTTAACTAATTGCTTGGTTATTGATTTTATGGTATATCAAAAACTCACTTCGATTAAAATATGTTTCGTCGAATAAATGTGTTACTATCAGCATCCAGCTATACCAGCAGATCTTAGATGTTATCTCAATACTTGGCAGGATCAAGCGTATCTTTCTCCCATCAGCTTTCATTCTCTTCCATGTGTATACGATAAATTCAATGCGTTTTTTAATGAAAATAAAATTTTAGTACTTGTAAGTCAAAAACATTAATAATAAATAACTATTGTTTACAAGAGTGTACTTCACAAAAGATAACATAAATTTCACCAATAAATATGCAAAATACAAAATTAAACTAAAATAAATATTATTATGAAAGTGTATTCGAAAATAATATTATATATTCTAAACATACGATCTAAATTCTGTTATAAATTAGACACTAGCCTTTCTATGTGTATAACTATAGTGCAGTAGTTGGTAATACACTTACACACAGACGTAGGCCATCACCCACCCTTAGAACCTGCACCGTGTATCCACCGCGCATAGAACGTACAAATAAGTATGCTTCGGGGCGTCTCGTTTGGTCGGCAAATAGATTTCAGCTGCGGTCAGCGCTGACGGCTCCAAATATTTGCGAGCTTGGTGCTTGCCTCCTATATCCTCCCCTAAATTAACTACCCCCCGCATAACCCACACTATTCCATCGAAACTACCTCGGTATGTTAGTTGTAGAATAAGTCAAGAGATGGGCAGGAGGATTGTGTATTAGAACGCCGTATTATACCTTTGCCGCGAGGGTGAGGGTATGGGAGTTGGAATCCCCACCCCTGGTGGTGCTCTACGGTCACAGAAAGCACTGGGTTGAGAACGAAAGGGGTTTGCAGCGTGACACCGAGCTTTTTAGATATGATTTACGTCTTAACCCGGTTTTAAATTATGTGAACGCTGGTGTATACGTCGTACGGTATACAAAAGGGTGATTTTAGATTGGTTCACAATTAATTTAAACGCTATATTGACTCTACTGAAACTGATTAACTCTTTTGATCAAACATCTCAAGGAAATCATTCACATTTTTCCCGAAACTCATTCCTTTTTTTGTAATTTATTATACATTAAAGTAAAAGTAATTAATTTATTCAAGAAAGAAAAAATATTAAAAAGATTTTCATTAAATCTTCTTTTTAAATTCATCTCACATTGCTTTTGGCATAATAATATTGATAACTGGTACAGGGTACTTCTTACAGAATCCTTTTTGCTGTAAATATTTTAATTATCATGAAGATACATTTTTAAAAGCTGTGAGAATCGGAGACTGTGATGGAAAGCGTCACAAACTCATCGAATTTTTCGTATCAATCGTACAAATCACGGGAAGGCGTATGTAGCGACCACTATTGATTCTGGTGGTATGATTAGGAGTGTTTTGATTATATTAATGAGCTGAGAAATTGACTTATATAAAAATGGGACATAAAACGTTGTATATCAGTTTATTCTTTACGTAAGAAATGACTTTTGTTAAATAAACAAATATAAATGTATTTAGAATTTTTGCAGGATCACGTTAAATAAAAACGTTTCATTATTTATTGAATTTCCATCAGCGATGATTTGTCGTCTTTATTTCCCTGCATCTCAAGGTTGTTAGATATTCAGAATGTCAATTTCCTAAACAAATTACATTTGTTAACATCAAGAGATTATAAGTCCTTTCTTTACCTTTGACTGCTAATTGGGTCTTGCATTGTGAATGCATCATCTTCATTGACCTTTTTACCATGTGCCTGTCCCAGGAGTTGGCGTCGCCCACAAGGATGACGGGAAGAGTAAGAGGTAGGGGATGTTTCAGAACTGTAGGTGGCGGCAGTCACTCACACACCTTGGCGTATGTAGAAACAAAACCCTTCGCGACTCTCCATGAGTCGGTCTCTGTATGTTAGGTAGATTCACCATTCACCCTATGGTCCCAGCAAACTAAGGGGTGGTGAGCTGTAGGAACCCAGCGCCTCTGGTAGAGAGATTTATAGCTCCGAGTAGGGTGACATCCCGCGTTTAATTATAATACTTTATTGCCCAATAAATCAGACGTTAGTATGGCCTCTCTGTATGCGATATGGTGGTCGCTTGATGCTGATACTGATGCTGATGTTGCTGATGTTACTCTTCTTCTTGTGTCTTGTCTTTTTACTTTATGCCGAGCTGAGCTGCTGTGAGTTGAGGTGAGATCATTCCATAAAAAAATGACAGCTTAAGATAACTGATATTGTTTTTTGGAATATTTATTGCGAAAGATGTCAAACTTTGTTTTCGTCATGATATATACCAGTAGATATATTACGTCATGCTTTACCGCTGAAGGTCGATGGTACTATATTATGGAGGTCTATGTGGTGCGTTAACCATGCCATGGAATTTACTATTGTATGTATTGGCCTGACGTCATAGTTACGCCTACCACCTTCTCTAGAAATAGATGCTTTCATCTAAATTTAACAATTAACTAAAAAGCAACAGTTCTGCTTGAATTCAAGCAGATGCATTGATTCAGTTTTTGCTTGAACTTTAAGGTGAAACGATACTTGCAATTTTTGATTTGCGAAATATAGATGGTGATACCATACAGCAGGTTAAATCAGTGACGTAGCCAAAAGTCCTGGTTCAAAAAGAAACTGGGGCCCTAACTAAACTGTTTAGGTTTTATCGATTATATATAAAACGTACATTTTAAAAGAGTATTTCTGAACTATAACAATAATTAATAATAAATTTCAGAAATACTGTTTTAAAAGTGATTCATAAAATGTTTCACTCATGTAAATCAGATCTGTTCGATCACGATCATTGTTCGCAAAACTCAGGAATACGGGCACCGGTTATTACTGTATACCTCACAACAATGCTTAGCTGGTCTACCTTCGATAAATCTAAATCTAAACTGTTCTTTTTATAAAATGAAATAAAAACTGTGATTTCTCATAAGCCTCAATGTTAAATACAAAAAAATTCAAAGTTCAATATGTTTTTACTGGTTCCCTGCAGTTTTTCTAAAATTCAACGAGATCATTATCTTATTATAATCTACTAATACGCCAAATTTTAGAAAATTTCAAACGGTAACAAGAAAATGTTCAAGTTTTTTCAGTTACAATATAATTTATAATCATAATTGGAGTATCAAATATTAATTAAAACTACAAACGAACAGTCGATATGAACGCCCCATTAATTAACCCCAAACTGTGCTGGTATTTATCGTACAGTTTAGTTTCTCCATCTATTTATGGCACTTGTCACCCATATCTTTTTCAAACCTTTGTTTAAAGACAAATTCAGCATGTAGGATTTAAAGCAAAGCCTTGAGTCACCGGCGAAGCAACATCCCATGTCGGAAAATCTCAAGATTATTTTAGTTAGTGCATCAATAAATTAAACGCCTTTTGTCGGGGCTTGACACATTTCTACCTCTCGATGTTAATTCTCAACTGGTTTAATTTGAATACCGCTTACGTAAACGGTCCTTTAGTTTGTTAAGTGACAACGAGGACAACATCACCAACAAGCAAGAAGGATTCCACTAACTACAAGGTCCGACAAGAAAAATCAATTAGATGGTTCGTTCGTGCCAGCAGAGAGAGGTGCCGATTTTGTATAGAATTCGGTGGGCTTGGCTGATGAGGTATTTGCGTTTAAAAATACGCGCTGAAGAATCTGATAAAGGTTGCAGATTGCAATAAATGTAATTTGTCAAGTTGTAGTGACGTCACAAAAATGAATTGGAAACTGGAAGTAGTAATATGTAGACTAATGATAGGTCATAGAAATTTTAGACGCTCGGCTCGTGTTGACAGTGACAGTCAAGCCGAGCACTTCAATCACGAACTATGTTTGCCAACCCAATTATCAACCTATTACTCCTATCAATCTAACCCCAGCCAATCATCAAAATGTGATATGTAGTGTTACCCACTAGAAATATAAACCATGGTTGTATTTCCGATAAAATGTTTTAAATTCAAAGTTCAAGAAGGTTTTTCATCCCTTAAAGAATTCACCATCATAAAGTATGCACTGTATTTCAAGCAGTCTGCAGCCAATTGTAATTCTGTCTTACGTAGTTTGTCTTCGATATTTGAATATTCTGAAATACTGTACACTGTGATTGGGTAGATATATTCCTGTCGCGTCTTGTCGCGTACACATTTACTGTTTTATAATTTATATTTCGATACGTCGTGGTTGGTACATGACAGAGGTGTACTCAAGTTTAATACACTATTATCTTGGTATTAAGAAGGGCCCATAACCTTTAGATACATATTTTCAGACTCGTTTTAGGTTTTTCTTCTTCATCCTTCAATTTCTAGCCGTTGATGTTATTATTTCACATAAAGGTACCCATATATTTGACAAAGATCGCCCAAGTTGTAGAATAAAATGTATTAAGGCTATTTTGTACACACAACATATGAATCCTGCTTTTACGAACATGTACTTTTTTAACTGCATTTATAAACACCAGAATTATTTTCTTTCGGTTACTTGAAGTATATTTGTTTACATATCAAATATCAGTAACTTGAAATATCTAGGCAAAAGTGACCCACACTTTAAATTTAAAATGTTCAAGCCTTGGGAATTTGAATCGATTACAACCAAACTGCTCTATTTTGCAGGCCCGTAAACATTATATGATTAGAAGGTCAAATTACAATACTTAACATTGTGAGGCAACTTAATTAGCTTTGAATGACCTTGAGAAGAAGTCTATCTTTGTCAGACATAGACCTTTGAAGCATCATCTAATGTCAAAGGGATTAAGTTGCGGTGTTTACAATCTCAATAAATGTCATTTCCTGAAAATGTGTGTAAGAAATTATTCAAGCAAGTAAATAGTAAGTAGTATTGGGCCAAAAGGGCTGCAGACGTAGAAATGTGAGGTCCTAGACAACAACTGGACACGTACAAATTAATTATAATTTTTTTTTTGCGGAATAAGTCACAAGCACCTGTATTAATTGTGTTAAGATGTCTTTCTTGTTATTCGAAATTCTTGTTCTTAAAATTATATATCAACTTTTTTTTCCTATTAACATAATCATCAAATGTTCTAAGTAGACCGTTTTAAGAATTACAGAACCTTAAGAAATCTCTTTTATGGATTAAATGGTGTATGATTGAATATTACTAGGTTTTACTTAAGTTAATTATTACATGTTTTTAGAGTAACATTAATATTTTCCGTTTGTCGAGACTAAACAATTAAAATAAGATGTTATGGTGTAAATAAAGTCCGCCTCTGCTTAAGCTTTCAGAGTCTGTGAATACTCGAATCCGTGAGTTTCCTTATAAAACCACGAGATATGTCAAAACCGTTGTGCCAACAATTTATGTATGATCATTCAAAAAACCCAATAAATAAATAAAGACATCGACGTGACACAAATCATAAACCTAATTTTAAATATTAAATTAATAAATTATGATAATTTAAATACACTAATAATGTGAACAAAGTATTGGACAGTTTTAATATCATAACGAAACCTTGAGAATTTTGTTTTTTTTTTGTTAATTCATCAAATATAATAAATTTGAAATTCCTATACAGTCGAATAAACTACGCCTGCGCATTCTCTGAAAGTTAAACCTGTGTGTTATGCCGTTCCAATAAATATAAATAAAAGAGTATTATAATTTTATATATTTAGAATCATGTTAAATAAATAATCGTGCGTTTATTTTAATAAATTGAATTAACAATCAAAAAATGTGACTGGAAGTACAGACATTGCAAAAAGTTCATTTTAACATAATAATGGTCTGGTACACTATAGAAGATAAGTTTATATGTTGGTGTTGCCAAAAGTATCCCAGAATTGTTACTTGTACAGCAGCCTAAAATTGAAGGTCCTGTCAATAACCAAACATTGTAAAATAATCTAAAATTATAATATAAACATTTTATTCGTTTACGGTTTTTATTAAATTTTACATTAATTTGCATAATAGCTCATTAATCTGTTGTCAAATTTTAACTGTTGTTAATTAAAAATCCTATTAATATTTCATTAAAGTTTATAATTTTCCACAAATCCACAAATACATTATCACCTGCAGTTTGAGACACATAAATTCGACGTTCGATGAATCCACTAAGAAGAAGAACATAACTTTAGCAGTCTAGCACAGTTGATTATTAATCACTTTCTAGTTTCTAATAATAAATTCCATGAATTATCATAATAAGAAACCGATAAATTCAAATGAAACTGTCAAATGACTTATTTAAATTTATTAGAGATATAACATAAATATGCACAGATTGCCATCTATGAACTAAAACCGAAAATATTACAATTGAGAATCTGACTTGAAGTATATATATAAAATGATAAATAATCAACACTTCTACATTATTAGTTATATCGAAAAAACCTGCTGGAGCTTGCCAGCCACCGTTAAGCAAAACAGTGATTTAGAACTTCTTGAGCAAACTGTGCTATTACCATTTTGATGTGTAATTTCGAAAACAATAGTTTATTAGTATACTTAATATAAGCATACTTGTAACAGTTCGAAATCAAGAAACATTTTAATATAATAATCAAAATAAACTTGAGATTTATTAAACAACTACCTTAATACTTCACGATTTTCTTTAGAACTATTTTTTACCTATTAATTAATTAAATGTTTAATTATTGTTGGAATTAATCAACATAATAAAGTGTTCCTATTAACTAAGGCAAACGAATAGTTGAGGAGAGGAAGAGGACGCGGGGTAGGTGACTCTGAACAGCTGACTGTGACTGAGATTAGCGAGCTACATTTTAACGAATGGTTACAAACATTTTGATCTAAGATTTCTCACCACGTTGTGTAGTCAACAACACTAGTTGTATAAATACACTGGCTGATGTTGTTACAGTTAAGAGTAAGTAATGAATGCAGCTAATTAGCGTCCTTCATCTACTGGCGTCTGACATTCCGACTCTTCAATGTAGCAGAGCTTGTTATATTTATTGTAGTTATCAATTGAGTTAGTCCAGGAGAACTACGGATTTTATTTTAATGTATTATTAAAAAAATTAAACACTTTTTCAAACATATTTGTATACTAATACTTAAGGTACAAGGTTGCCAGTTCTTAAATTAGATGCATAGAATACATTTCTTTTAGATCCCAGGCGAAATATATTTCACTGAATCAAGTGTTAGCTTTCGTTGTCTTCTCACAAATTTAACCATAAAGTAAACCTTTTTTTTTGGCGAATCTCAAAATGTTTATATTTTAAAAGTTTGAACTTTACAACTTTGAAAAGTTAATTGTATCTACGAGTATTTCTAACCATTGACGTCCAAAATTGTGCAAAGCGCCTCTCAAGACATTTGTTTTACTTGCCTTTTGGTTAATTGATTAATACGGCACGTAGGACTAATAACTCCTTTGCTTTATATTAGGTAGACACCACTAAATTATATTATCTTATTATATTTTTATTATCAATAATATCTGGAATAGATATTTACATTTTGTATATTTCGTACGCTCAATAAGTTTCTTTGTACATATTTTCTTCTGGTCTAAATTTTGCAATTCTTCTGTCTAAGACGAAACAATGACATCGTTACAATTTTAGCAGTGATATAAAATATTGTGACAATTTTATGTAAGTTAAATACATTAATATTTGTATATCAATATAACCTATAACCTGATTGGCCTTAATAAAATTTAATATAATAGTAATCGATCTGGTAATTGCCAGTCCTATAGACCATACGCTGCCTTATTGTAGTATTAACAACTAATTTAGATTGATGCACTTGGCCACATTATTTGGGTTTTTTTCTTATTATAAATGTCTATCCTAAATTTTTATTCTGATATATTCATTTATAATTTATTCTATCAAAGGCTCTTTTGCTCTTTTACAGCCTTAATAGTCTAAGGGTTAATCGAGAGATCCTTTCATACCTATAAAAGGTCCAGGAAATATATTTAATAAGTCTTAATTTAATCTCAATTAAAATTATATTTCAATTTAAATATGGAACTTAAAAATTAGTTTTTCTAAACTACGAGTACTTTTAAATTGTTTTCTTTTTTTAATATAATTTCTTTTTATATCGTTCATCATTTAATATAATAATATTAATTAATAACATTAATTTTTATTTTCCAATATAATAATACATATATATTTCCTGGACTAAGTCACCGGTTTTTGCATTCGTCATAAAGTACAGGATACTGGCCACAACATATTTGTTACATTTAGAATTTTAGACACATCAGAGACAGGCTTTGAGAGTGAAAAGTTGATACAACGCATTTCAAAGGCGCTAAAGAGTATCGTTAGACACGTCTTGAGACAGTACGCTGACGGTGGCGACACATTCGTCAAACGGAAAACGGGACAGTAACGAAACACCTGCCAACGGTCCGTCAATCTGTCAGGCTAACCAACTTAAAGTTACAAAGGAACGTTTACGTTTCCAAAACATATAAATTATGTTATTAATAATATTTATTAATAATTTAATGGTTTTTGCTTATGAAATATTCTGAATTTAATTGAATACGGTGTAGATTTATAGTAATGTTTGCAGTGGAAATAACACGATTATCCACTAATCAGTCAATTGGACTAAGACTTATTTTGGAGTCTGAAACTTTTGATTTATTATTAATACAGTCGTCATGCTTTATAAATCAAGAATATTTTAATTAGGTTTGTGGTATTTCCTGTTTATATATATGTATAAACAAATTACGACAATTCTTTGAATTATATAACTAATTTTCGTACCCGTAATGTATTTAACATAATTTTGTTCCAAACTATATAAGAACCTTATTGAAAGACTACAAAATTGCGCGGTAATATTTATTATTAAAAAATAAGCACCTGATATTTGGAAAAATACTATCAACGTATATAAGGGGAAGGACATATGGGGCGTCTAAAAGCAAAGGGATGTAAGTGACAAATTTTTGAAAATTTGAGATAATCAGCGCAAACGATAAAAGATGTAATAAACTATTTAGTGGCACAGAGATATAAGCGAAAACTTGGACAGATTTTACTATATAGCGTGAATTCTGAAACCTACTGAACGAAAACGTTTTGTATAAAGGGTTATAGCTAGTATAATAATGTTTAGTTTAAAAATAGCAGAGTTGTATTCAGAAAAATGTCGTAAATTTTTATTAGAATTAGAATTAAATATAAGACTTTCTGTCTTTTCAGGCGGGTAGTCTCTAAAATAGTTTTCTAAATTATATTCACTCGCCAAGTCTATTATCTTATCTTAATATATATAAATTACGTGTCACTGTGTTGTCCGCTATGGACTCCTAAACTACTTAACCGATTTTAATGAAATTTGTACACCGTGTGCAGTTTGACCCAACTTGAAAGATAGGATAGCTTACATCTCAATTTATTTATCTTATTGCTAATTATTTGTCTATTAATTATCTGTATATGACATATGACATCGGGCGACGATGATGGCGACATCTGTTGACTAGATTGAGTAAATATTCTGTTGAGTAAATCGAAATCTGTTGACTAGATTGAGTAAATATTCAATAGATGGCGCTATGTAATGTAATATGACAAAAACACAGCAACGCGTGGCCGGGACAGCTAGTATATATATATATATATATATATATATATATATATATATATATATATATATATATATATATATATATATATATGTATATATATTGCACTAGATTTAATTGATATTAATTTTATTGAAATCAGTCACTCAGAAGAATTGTTCATTATTCTTTATTTGATATCGCTATTTAATCGACTATAAAAAGTCATTAGTAATTAATTGTATTTAATTTGTACAAAGTAACGATAAAGGTACGTTTATAATTAAATATAAAGGTTATAAGTTAAAACAAAGTTTTATCTATTATTTATTTTAAATGATCAGATAAAATACAAGTACAATAAAAGAAATGGTTTTTTATTCTAACGTCTTGTAAACGGAGCATATTTTTTATTTGAAATTGTTTTTTCGCTTGGAAATTTTATTTAATGTTTAATTAGTTTGCATTTTAGTACAAGACTTGAGTTCAATATATTTTTAATTAATATTGATAGTTGGGTGTTGTGTTCAGGTAATTGCGTTATTCATCTGCATCAATTGATCTGGGTAGAATAAGGGATTTAGAATATCAATAAGAATTCAATATATCACTTACCTTTTAACAGTGAAATAATAATTTTAGGTTATGATCATATCTTTCTACAAACACGATAAGATGGATGGAGATTTGAAAACTGAAATTCTAATTTAAATAATTAACTAACAAGTTTTATTTTCTTTATTAATGAGAGTAAATATTTTTTAAAAAACTGAAAGTTATAATATCCTTAAGCGTTTAGTTCTAAAAAGTTTTTACTATAGTTTTAATATTCTAATATTTTGTATATTGTTAAACAGGCATACAGATTTAATGATGAGAATCACTTGATTAATTTTCTTTTTCTTTTGTTCTAGGTAAGACATCTCTTTTCTATCATCATACGTAATGTAAGTAGAGACTTCTTATTACATCCAATATACCAAGAAATTCGGAGCTATAAGAGCAGTAATCTTAGATTCTCAGGTAGAAAATTGTCTAGCGCTGCAAGATTCAGTTTCTACTCCTCATATAAAAATTATCTTGCATTGCAAGATTACCACAAGTTACTCCCAAGGCTCATGTTCCATGTTATGGTATATACAAGTTGGCTAAGGATAATCAGGCCGCTCTGACCTATTAGAATATTCATATATGCGACAAATCTATCTTAATAAAACTGCTAGTGGTTTCGGACTACTGCATCCGACTACTATTTTTAATTTTTATTATGATTTCTCGGGCTTCTTAGGCACGTAGCTTTTTATCGCCCCCAATAATGTTCTGCTTTTTTAAAAACAATAGTCCATTTTTTAAACAGAACCATATTACTAATGTGTATTAATAAACATTAAAATCGAAACTTCGTCTAATGATAAAGTATGCTATTACAACTACACCCTACTAAAACAATCGTAAGTCCCAAGAAAACCCTTGCTTTATGAGGGGAGAACTATAATATGGTGTTCTCTCTATCTTTCTACGACAAAAATATTTTTATTTAATATTTATTTGAGTGCATCAACTTTCAAAACTTACTTGCACTTAAACAATACATACCTTTATAAACACTTACAACTTATAGACACGAGTATGAGTATTTAAAAATAGAGATTAAATTAGTTTTATTGATCTGCATATAATCTTCAAGCCTAATGAACGATATTGTATTAACATAGTCTTCCAATTTTTGCTCTAAATCTAATTAGTAAATACATAACTGTAGAATATTCTATATTTAGATGCTTCTATCCATTGTCTTTAATCCACCTAACGAATACGACTATAATCCTGGCAGATATTTACAATTTCAAACATAATATTTACCATCAATTACTCCATGTTAAGTCAGTTAGTATTTATGTATATTGATGTTTGTCTTCGATAAGAACACAATCCGTGGGTCATTCAGTGTTCGCTGCACCTTATTTCTCAATTAATCTTCACCCACGAACAACGGGTTACGACTTTCAACGGAGTGATCTCGCATCATCTTACTCTAACACACAATACTTTTATAGTTTACTTTTTGTTTTTTTTGATTCTTCAGTCTCTCTGTACACCTAGCGCCATCAAGCGTCATTGGTGAGGTAATAAACTACATGAAGGTGAAATAAAGATGCCTTGTCAGGCAGGGTGTACTGAATGTCGTCGTAAAATAACTAAACACGCGGATCCTTTTCTTTACGAATGTCATTGTATTTGTGAGACTTGTGACTTAGCTGATAAAAGCATCCAGGCAGGCTGTTGTTATTGAGCCAATCGACAGTGCCAGGGTCCGGTCCATTCGACAGTGTTAGCACGGTGACTTTATCAACAAACATGGGATCGTCTTTTTAAGAGAAGATCAGATCTCATCTTGGAATCTCAATTGCTTCCCTTCTCAATTGGCTGGAAACTCTTTTATTACTAAACATTAATAAACTTCCTCAAGCCTTTATCAATCGGTAAAACTGATTAAACTCGTTGTGCTAAATACAAACAAATTAGGGAAAAAATCTTTAAATGGGCCGTCTTTAAATATTATGTAATAAATACATTTTCTATAATCTCACATAACAAAGATTACCTGTTATTTATATATTACGTAACATTATATATTACTTAAACGATTTTACGTAAATATACAACGTTTTATGATCTGTTTTTATGACCCTTTTGCGCATTAGTACTTTAGTTATAAGCCAAAAGAAAGGAAGGAAGACCACACTGTTAAAAATGTTCTTAATTTTAATAGACAAAGGGGTATTAAAATTAAGAACCGGTTATAATTTTTTTTAAAATACATTTTTGTCTGAATTTGTTAAGGAACTCTATGAAAATGCATTGTACATCTTATGAAAATTAATATTCTGGGATCTGAATTTCTAAACTGTTCTAAAATGTATAGAGTTTTTTTTAAGAGTGCATGTTTTGAATAAATTACGTACAAATTTACACCCATTTTATTATTTTATGGCTATTTAAAAAGTCATCAATCCCTAAAAAGGATTTATGATTTAAGAAACAAAAAGTTATAGGTAACTTTTGTTATGTTAGATAAACCTTGAATAAAAATATATTGATAATAGTGTTATACTTACTATTTTATGAATAATGCTTAATCCTACACTCCCGCAGCCAGTGTCGATCGGAGAGAAATTTATAAAGGATGTGACTTGATGATTTGGAACCCGTCCCATTTTATTTCAAAAATTCGTACCGTACTGATTCTCTCTTCTTTAAAAGAAGCTACTGCGAAATTAATTTACAGTAGGCTCACCTTTGTACAGTTTAACGCCCTCATATTGGCGCTATTTGAACCGCATACCTCGCGTGCTCTTAGACCCACAGCTCGGTCAACTCTGATATTTTTTTCGTTTTCGAACGAATCTCGCCGAGATCTGGTGTCGCCTGTCTTGAATGGTCTTGCCTCGCGTTGACTTGCTTCGGTTGATAAGCGGTCTTTTGACACAAGTCAAAGGAATCGAGAGGTGAGACCAATAGCCATGTTCATTCTCGGTACATCGACAAATATTTTGACAAATATCTCGCCAAATTGAACTACCGGCATAAATGACGAATTTATTGATTATCTCTTATAAAAAGGCGCCTTGTGCGGGGCACAATATTTCCAATGGCACGCCTCCATCCTGTTTCTATTTGTTCTTTAACAAAATTTAGATTATGTAGTTTACCTTTCTCTGATATTGGTACATGTTAGGTTCAATCATCCACCCCCACGTATAAAATATGTGAGTCTAAAGGTTATTTACATTCGGATCATACAATCACATTGCTCCATTGCCTAAATTGCCGCACCCCATTCGATGACGTCATCATTCACACGTTAAATGGTTTTATCCATTGTTGCATTTATATTTATGACCTCCGTGTAAACGACATACTGTGATGTCCCTGGTCCATTGCTAGGTCCAGTGCCAGTCTGAAGTATTGAACGAGTACCTAAGCACTCTAAGGTGATTGATTTTAGTGTTTGCTTTATATATTGACCACATTAAGATAAGGAAACAACACTGCTTTAGTCTTACACGGCACTGTACCGATGCATATATCAAATAATGGACAGCTTCGATCTCGCGCCTTAGATAGACACGACATGGATCTGGAGAAGCCTGATTGGCTGGCTTTGAAGATAGTTTAAGATCCATACAAAATATCACCATGTCTTTTAATGTTTCTGATCATCAATAGCACTGTTGCTTTGACTATTGTATTGAGAAACTCTGAGATTATTGACACAGTCTGTATCTTGTTAATTCTAAAAGCAGAGCCTATCCTAAGTCCACTTGACAGCCTGCGTAAATTCACATAGAATTATATTCTGGAAAAATACAAAAAAATTAAATTGATGTTAATACATGTGTATTGCCATGTCTATTTTATTAAATATCTAAATGTTGACAGAGATATAGCAATTAAAAATTTGAATTGTAGTTTTAGCTCTAGAGATGGTCGGGCATTTGTATGACGTGAAATGTATTGTATACGTCAGTTATTTGTTGAGTAGGTCACTGCTGTGGTAATGTTTTGTTGCTGTTGGTAGTCGAAATAATCAAGTCAAGTCAAAGAATAATAAGTTTTTATTTTATTTAACCATGTTACGGCAGACATTATATAAAAATTTTATTGTTCATCGAAATAACTATAGCAGATACAAATACATATAGCAGAGATGCACAATAAAATCGTTTCCTAAAAATAGAAATGGCCAAAAGAATCTGTTGAAAACGTAAATAAAGACAAAGAAGTTTCACTGCACACTCTCATTCTTTCCTTCACCAGATGAACTGATCAAATCAAATTACGTACTTTTATTAATTTCATTTAAGCTTATGATAAATATTTTAATGGCTTTCATAAAACTTGGAATTTATTGGCAAACATTTGCCTGCAGGGCAACTTAAAAGAGAAGAAAGGGAGAGTGATTGTCGCTGATTTTGATAGGATATCAATATTCTCTTTTAACAAATTAGCACGCTAATTGCCTCCGGTTATATATCGTAAGGGTAAATAAATCAACAAACAATGAAGTGTACTAAAATACAAAGTAAAATTCAAATAATGATTATAAAAAAATATCGGCTCTCACTCAACAAAACCTACAAATTAATGTCGAATAAAATTTATTTAAAAATCAATTTGAAAACATAGCCCATAGATGGTTGACACAAATAGATATGGTTTACGATCCTAAAGCTTTATGTGTGTTTGTTTGTAACGAATTGAATGTCAGGGAAACGCAACCTATCTTGCGTTTAAATAAAATATTTTATTGTACCTGTATTTATTCAACGTTTTGACCGTTAGTTATTCTCAAAGTTAGTTATTTTCAAAGCTTCATTATTTGATTGTAGTTGTTGTTTGATTGTATGTGTGTGAGATGTTTGATAAAGAACAATTCTAATAGTTACACAAAAAAGCTGACAATTTTTATGTAAAACAGTTTATTTATTTCAATAAACGTAGAAATCAAAAGAACACAAAAATAACTGAATAATAATTTGTAGAATTTAAATTATCTTGTTTGATGCTCTGTTCCTGATAGACGAACAAAATTAGAGTACTTTACTCGAATTTTGTAATATATCTCCGGCTTGTTGCCAGATGTAAAGACTAAAAACCACTCTGTTGTATGAGACGAAAGATAAAGTTAAAAGAGATGAGAATATGCAAAGTTAGAGATCGTTATATTACGCGAAAGCATCATCGTAGATATGAATGGTAATGGTAGATTTTTTTACAATATTGTATAAATAATTGAGTGTACATTTTATTATAAAATACAATGAATATTAACTAATTATTTTCAATCTGAGCGAAGTATTACTAATATTCTAACTAAATAAAAACTTTGTGTTCATATAAAATGTCAGTTCCTGTGGTTACATTTATGTTTTGGCCCGCGGAATGAAGTTTGATCACCCCAGACATACAAGAACGTACTGGTTGCTTGTATGATCGGTGAAGTTTGCGGCCGTATTATATGAGTTGATTTTATTAGCAGTTAACCAGTTTTATGGACAGGTTTTACTACTGCTTTATGGTTCTTTAAAGACTACTAAATGCTCAGGAATCATATGGGTTTTAAAGGTTTTCATGGCCGTTAAATGTACTTCTAGATCTTTCCACACATTTAAACACAAAAATGCAATATTGTTCAAAAAGTGACATTAATGAAATAATATAGTGACCCTTATCTCACTTTTTAAAGGATTTAAGACCCTTTATTGAATACATTTTATTATAGTTTTCAATGTGCTTGGTTTTTAGTGCTTTTTTAATGCAGTTAAAATACTAGCTAATCTGTAGTAATGAATTGAAACAAATTTATACATTTAGAATGCTTTTTATACAATTTCAAGTAAAATGATAGTACATAATATGCAGAATACGACTTTTTCAACTTTTAGATTCGCAATATCTCAGGTGATTGTTAGAAAAAAGAAGAATCTTCTTAATGATTTATTCGTTACCCAGGTTAATTTTTTTTAATAATGAATCAACTATAGAACGACCACTTTAAATAAGTTGAACAATACGACCATATTTGCAACTGTCAAATATTGTCATGTTCACTTTCGAAACGGAAGCGATCAAATTTCTTAACGTAGAACCTATTTATTTGAATTTATTTTTATTCCAAAATTTAACTATATGTACTTATGATAATATAACCCTATATTTCTATAAGATTATTTAAGCAGAACTGATCGTTATCTCTTTTAAATGAATTTGACATAAAAGGTATAGAAATCATAATAAGGGAAGAATCCACCCTTTGTATTTGAAGCCCACTAAATAATACAAATAAACTCGATTATGTCGGAAGTAGTTGAACAACAATTTGACGTATTTTTTAAAGATCTCTCTAGCTTTTACCAGAGCCAATCTTCTGTTCAAATGTCTTGAGTGTTGAGTGTTCACAAGATTCAGAGTTGATCTCCAGTATTCTAGTTCCAGCTCCAGCTAACTGGTGCTCTTGTCATCACAGTTATGTTGGACTTGGTTGTCGGTTGTCGTTTACTGTTGTTGTTGATGTGATGACAACCCGTCAATCTGATACGATAGAAGACATTTTGAATGTTGAATGGTTTTCGTATAGAATTGGAGAAACCCCTCTTTGCTACTCTTCTATTCTTCTCTCTGTACCGATTTACCCCCCTTCATGTCTCGTTGCTTTTTAGTAGTTCTTATCATATCCCGTAGATCTCTGGTTACTGGTACTGCTGATGCTGTATTCCGAAATGTACAAATACAGCTGTACTTGTAAAATGTTTTCAAAATCTACTAAACGACATATTTAGCGGGGTGAATATTGTTCACACACACACATACCAGGGGTTTTACATTGTGTTCACGAAAAATTTCAACACAGGGTCATGAAACGATAATGAATTGTTTTATTAGAAGGTTAATGAATATTCACGATGGAATTGTATGAATTTGTTGAACAAAAGAAAATGAAAGACTCCAACTAAAATAACTTCAGTTAAACCGCCCTGTTTCTTTTACTTTTTTGATATGAGTAGTTGTAAAAATGACAAACAAAGTTATAACAATCTTGTTTGAATTACCTTACTTAATAACAGTTAAATTTATTGATATTACGATCTGCCATATGGATATCTGCCATATCAAATTTAACTTGTACGGTATGTGCCTAATGACAAAACCGTATCTATTTATTATTTCATTTAATGAGTCGTCGAGTATTTTTTCATATTTTTTTTTGAAGCCGAATTTTAGAATTTCCCTACTTGTGACACTTTGTAAACCTCCTCCTCACTCTTTGCTCTTTGCACGTAATTATTGGATGACCCCTTTCACTTACACAATCTTTTTTTTAAATATTTTATTTCAGTGCATCAACTTTCGATAGTTATTAGCACTTAAAACAATATATGCATTTATAAACATTAGTTATACATAATTTATAGTCTATAAATACAAGTATGGGTATTTAATATAAAGAGATTAAATTAGATTCATTAATAAAGTGAATAAGGTACCTAAAAGATTCGAAAAGAAAGTTCGAATGATAAAAATTAACCAATTAATCAATTTTTTTGTTTATTTTCTATTTGTATTTAATTCTTGTCCTCTTTTCTATGATGTTTTCCTTTTATCAATGCTCACTGAAAATATAATTATCAATTTTACAATCGAATAATTTTATTTAATTTTTTTTCTTATTGCTTTTATTCCACTTTCAACTATATATTGTAAATGGGTACATTTATTCCCCTTAAATGTAATACTTACCAATGCCAACGCTTACAGCGTACATAGACTACAATCTATCGGCTTATCCAGGAACTACGTGTTAGGTTAGAGAACGTAAATCATTTTCAGTTTGTACTTGGTTTAATATGCATAAGTACATACAACTGTACAAGTAATGCATGTGTAGGTGTATTAGTACAGTACTTAGTTGCTCTACAGAATTCTGTCAGTATTCCTTTTGGTCACATTCCCTATATTTGCACAGACAGCAAACGCGTCCCGTAGTGTGAGTGTCTGGTACTCCAGCGCATCTTGAGGATGACATTTTGTATTACGCTTGAAGCGTCCGTCGTCCGTCAACTGTCAGAAACCATTCGTACAGCCACTGACACCGACAGACTAGCGGGTGCATTGTCTACGAAAAATGTTTTACTTTATTGTGGTAGGATTACTTTTTTATTACGGTTTCACATCAAAGACACAGTTTTGTTGTCAAAAAACAAAACAAAATCATGTTTTGTTATATTTTAAAACAGTTCTGTTATTCGAAAACAGATCGAACAGACTGGTTTTGTTTTTAGTGTTTTTCTGTGTGTTCCATAAAAATTATAAACATGATTAACATGATAGAAATACACGAGTTCGCTGAGACACTAACTGAGATCGTTTTCCGATCGGTTAATTGAGGTTGGGTTGCTTTTTGATGAAAGTATCGTTAACATGTGGACTACGATGGCAGTAACACATTTATACGTGTAAGTGTACAGACACCACTACCTATACAAAGTACACCTATCTTAATACACACTTCTCCTTAAATAATTCACCAATCTTCCACAATAGCATCATCTGGACCTTACTAGCAAAACAGCATCCGTAATCTCTATTCTTATTACATATTTATACAACTTAATGCTATTCATGCACTTTGTAGCAATGTTTACAATGTGCTGGTGTACAACGGTCAGAGCATCCTTTTGTGTCCTACATTCAACACCAGTACACAGTACCATCCACTTCCCAGCATCTTTCCATCAGCTCTATCTCTCATCTTAATCCTCATCACATTTAGATTAGGTCATACCAACAACTACTGTCTACTGACATAACAACGCCTCATGTTTTTGTCTACTACTCCTCTCCCCGGTCCTCTTCCTTTCCAAGGGGCACTAAGGACCCCTACTATCGCACTTTACTTGTTCACACAATTGTAGTTGCTATTATTCGTATAACAACTACCGGGCTTTCTAGATGTCATTCTCTTTATAGTCTGTGAGCCGTGGCATTTTATTCAGTTCACATCTTTTTGTGTTCTGCTCCATTCTCAGCTATTGAATTTTGTAGAGTTTTGTGAGATTTGTCAAATATAGAGAAATACTAATAATTATAAGAAATATAATAAATTATATTAAATAAAGATAGTAATTATTAATAATTGATGTATATTACTGAGAAAAATAAAACTAGAACTTAGTACGAATGACACTTTATAATGTGTGTTATTAACTATTAAGTATTCAACTATAGATAGCACAGCGTTTTGTTTTCAGACAAATAATATAGCAATCTCCATAATATTTCTCACAAAGCAATACTAATACAACGAAAACATTTTTCGAATAATTTACAACTCGGGCTCTTGAACTTTTTATTTAACTATTGCACGCTACTCGGTTCTACCTGCCTTACAGCTCTCCTCCTGCTCCTGCTCCAGCACTCCTGGACAGCCTTCATCTCTTATTCCAGAAGGTTTTCTTTTTCTCCTGCCTGTCATCTCCACGTCTAAGTACATCACATATCAGCGCTACACATCTACATGTTTTTGTATTAATACAATCAAGTTGGTAGTTTCGTTTCGTTGGTACCCCTGCTTCGTTTTTATCATACCTAATACAATTATATAATACGACAATACATTATTAAGTATACATAGTGGTTGAAAAGTTTTTATATTGTTATAAATCATTAAGATCATTTTTACCAAAGAAATATTCGTAGACGACAATAATAAAATAAATATACACCAAGACTTTCTTAAATAAAACTAAGTAGCTTTTCATACGCCCTGTACAACAACTTATGCATTGGTACACTTGGAATCTGCATATCTGACTATGAAATCTTTACTTACATTTTTCGTTCTATTGTGGATTATTCACCACGACACTATAAAATACATGTTTATTGCATATTTCAGTTGTCAACGATTTGAGAGATTTATTCGTGTGCTTTATATATTTTTTTATTTCACTTGTCTTTGTTATTTACGAATAACATAACGCTTTAAAAACTATTGCGTATGGTTTTTGGGTTATCAAACGAGTAACCTTTAGACCAAAGATTGAAAATTATTTTTAATTAATACATGGTACAAGTTTATGTTAATATATAATAGAAATCAATTGTTATATTAGTCACTACGTTCAGACAAACTGCAACTGCGACAAGACGAAGAACTGGAGTCGCTCGGTGATCATTGACGACGAATATTCGAGTGACAGAGGCGGCCTTAGTGGGCCTCTGCATTCTTGCGCAACAACCCAAGTAAAAAAATTCATTACTATATATGTATTTGAATATCGCGCCTCGCTCTTTAGAAATCCCACATATATTTTAAGGCATTCATGTACCTTAGTCTATCATCATTAATATTTGTCGTCTTTGTGCTTGTTAACTTTTACAAAACTTCCAATATAAAATTTTATTTCTTAGTAATTATCATCAAAAATACTTACTTACAATTTACATAAATTATACAAAGAACAAGTGCCTCGCAAAGATCTGCCACCCCAGAGCCTCGCAAAGATCTGCTGCCCGGGGCCTCGCAATGGCTAACGCCGCCCCTGGTTGGTGATGCTGGCAAAAACAAATTTTATAGCCATAATTATAAACACATATATACGACTACTACTCCCTGCATACGCTTTTCCTCTCACTTCCCTTCTCTTCCATGTTTGGATGCTTAGTATCTTTTATAAATTTTTATCTCATTAATGATCAAAGAAACAAAAATAACTATTTTGATTGTTAGTATCTCCTATAATATGCGACTTCAAAAGAAATAATTAACATTAGAGGTTCTGATAGCCTAGTTTATCAATTTATATGAAATAAAAGTGAACCGTAGTCAAAGATACTTTTAGCAGTTTAATCATCATCCAATAAGGGTGCTTTAATTTTACTCTCTCCCCACATTCAACGCTGTGTCAATGAACGAACATGCACACAACCATATACTCGTTATAAAATGAATATGAAATTTATGAAATAATTTTTCTGACACAAATCACTATTTGTTGAACAAATAATAATACATAGATTTATGTCATGGATACAATTAAACATTAAATTCATATTTTGTTGTTAAATATAATACGTTAATAAATAACTGATTAATTCCTGATTTATAAATGTTTAAATAACAGTAAATATTTGCACAAGTATCAAATTGAATGCACCATTTATCAAATGCAATCACATTCGCTGTTAACTTCAGTTTAGTTCAATTCAGTTCAAGCCCACTCCGTGTTGTTAAATCTAGCGCTGTTAGTCGTTACTCGTTACTCGTTACTAGTTAGCAGATTGTCCACTCGACAGTCTCTGGTCGACAGTAGTCTACTGATCTCTTACCAGAGAAATCAACCCACGTCTTTACTTACTTCAGGTGGTTTGTAAAACCTCTATTATTAATTGCATTTGAGTGAAGAGGAGAGGTAGAGAGGGAACCAATCAAAGTTTATTTGAAACGGATTTCCAGTGACGTATTACTAATAAGCTTACGGAGTTCAACTCTCTAATGTATTACGTATCACGAAATGACTCACAACGTTTCTTAATTACAGTTTACTGCATTTACACTTAGGGGGCGTCCATAAATTACGTGAGGTGTTTTTTTAAATTTTCTGTCCCTCCGTCCCCCCCTGGTAAGATGTCGTGAGATTTTATTCAACCCCCTCCCCCATCCCCCAATCTCACGTGAGATTTTTCAAAATGTGGGTTTCTTACGTAAACGCGTTGGATTGTTATTGTAAAAAGAAAAAAAAAATTTGCTTCGTGCTTTTATTTACGACTAGTTAAGACTAGTAATCAATATTGCTGAGAGTTTAATTATAAGTGCCATAAAAATTTAACAATAGAATACTTAAATCGTCATTACTGTGATTAAAAAAAGAATATCTACTCAAATTCAGTCCATGGAGAATCATGCGCGGTCTCAAGAGAGACTATTGGAACCAACATGTCCATATGATTTTCAGTAAAATCATCTGCTCCTTCAACTTCGTTCTGATCTAGCCACTCTAAGCCGTTGGCGCTTGCGCACAGTAACTCATTAGCTCCGGCATAACGTCCGGCAGAAATTCGCTTAAATACGGTCCCATACTGAGACAGGCCTTAAGCATGTACAATCTAGATTAAATGGACTAAAATAGTATAATTTTTTTTTGTTTCAATCAGAAAAAAAATTGCGTGATATTTGCCGAGACCCCCCCTCTCTCCAACGGAAGATTAGATGAGATTTGACTCGACCCCCTCCCCCCCTTAAACATCTCACGTAATTTATGGACGCCCCCTTACTGCATTTAGAGAACAAAGCCATTGTGTTTTTTGCAGGACAATATTTGTCATATTCTCAATTAATAATGCTTTAAAAATTTTCAAAACAGTCGTAAGAAAATTACCATTGTATATACTTTTTAACACAGGTAATTTTAACATTAACAATTTATAAATTTAGCACCGCAAGTTATTCTACGTATAAGAGACATTAATAAATACGAGTATATATTTAAATTTTCAAGATTATTGTAAGAAAGTGATTTTCTTGGAAAAGTCCTCAATTAACAACCCGCCACTGGTCATTGTACTGTTATTGGAGTAATGAGCTCTTTGTTCCTACAATTTATGGAACAGCAGGTATATTTTATTGATTTGCCAACTAGTCATGCTTCTAAAATTAATTGCTATTAAAACTAATTGTTTTAATTTTTTTTTTTGATTAGGTAATTACCAATCTGAGCTATAAAATTTTACAGTAATTCTATACCATGATAAGTACTTACATATCTTAGTTATGTTTAAATGAAGTTTAACCTAAACAAAAAGGTTTTTCAATTTTAGATTTGTTGACCATAATTAAATAACTAAAAATGTAACCGATGTATTTTTCTGGGTGAGTGCTGAGAAACAGAATTATAATCTAGCACTTTAACTTTCAAATAATTTTCAGAAGAACTTAGAAACGAATTAGAAGATTTATTACCAGTTATCTTATTTTAAATATTTATTTTTTGTATCTTGTTTATTTCTTAATTTTAAATTATGTGTAATTATTCATTGAATCAAAACACAATTCACCAGAATAATAATAATAATAGATATAATAGAATAGATATTATATATCATAGATGATCTTTGTAAATAGAATATCCTAAAAATTAAATTTAAAAAAAAACATCGTATTAATATGTTCAATTTTTGTTTCAGGTTAGTGTTCTTTTTTTCTACTTCTGCAATTTTTGGTAAGAAATTTAAGACATATTATAAATTTGCAAGTATCTTGTGTTGAATTAATAAGAATTGAAGAGTTTGCTAGAAATTATTGTGGTAACTACAATATCATTTCAAGGCCATATATTCAAAATTTTAAAGTAGTAGAATTTTTAGATAAATCAATAGAGTTAGAAGAATTAAATTACAGTTTAAATCATAACAAGAAAACAAGTACTGGTATTGACAGAATCTCATATGAAATGATCCAAAATTTACCTAAAAGCGCCAAAATTGCCCTAATTAACAATTTTAATAATATATTTAATACCAGAATAATTCCTAGTGATTGGAAAAATCATATTATTGTCCCTATTTTAAAATCTGGAAAGAATCCTGAAGTAGCATCATCATATCGACCAATTACTTTAATATCATGCGTAGCCAAAACAATGGAAAATATTTTGAAAAACAGATTAGAATGGTATTTAGAACACAACAATAAATTACCAGATTCACAATTTGGATTTAGAAAAAATCGAAGTGTGCATGACAGCTTAAATATATTCAATCTGGACATTCAAAAAACGTACAGCTCTAATAAATACATGCTAGCTGTGTTCTTAGATATTAAGGGAGCTTATGATGCAGTTACATATCCTAACCTACAACTGAAATTAAGAGAAATTGGAATAACCAGCAAAATTACAAATTGGTTAATGTCATATTTTGAATTGAGATCCATTTATGTAAGAAATGAAGAAAATTTAATAGGACCATTTACCTGCAATAAAGGCCTACCTCAAGGATCTATTCTTAGTCCACTTTTATACACAATATATTCTAAAGACATTTCTAAATTAAAAGACGATCACACATTTATTTTACAATTTGCAGATGATATTGTTTTATATAGTATTGGCCCATCCATAGAATGTTTAAGGAAGAGAATTAACAAGAAATTATGCAAATTAAGAGATATATTAGACAAAATTGAATTAGAAATCTCAGTAGAAAAATCTCAAGCTGTCATTTTTACTAGACACAAAATTATATCAAGTCCGAGGATAATATATAATAACAAAAATATTATTATATCAAATAGAGCAAAATTTTTAGGTATTTGGTTTGATTGTAAATCTACTTGGAGCTTCGAAATTGATAAAATTATACTTAAATGCAACAGAGGAATAAATGTTTTAAGAAGTCTAGCAGGAAGTAAATGGGGAGCTCATCCTATCTCTTTACTACAAATTTATCAAGCAATTATAAGTTCACATTTAGACTATTCAAGTATATTAATTAGTACAGCTTCCAAATCAAGATTATTAAAATTGGATAGAATACAATATAGAAGCTTAAGAATCGCTTTAGGTTGCATGACTTCAACTCCAACTCATATACTTCAAGCTGAATCTAATATAGCTCCATTACAATTTAGAAACCAACTGCTTAGTGATAAATTTTATGTTAAATGTGAATCATTATCGAAATTCCAAATTATTGATAAAATTAAATTATTAACTACATATATTCAAAACTCTTCTTACTGGATCAAAAAGAATAAACCTATTTTAATAAATAGTTACATGAAATTAAAGGATCTAAATATACAAAGAAATTCGAAATCGCCTATATACTCTATTCCTTTTGAATCATTAATTAAACCTATGGATATATATATTAACACAAAATTATTGTCAAAATCTTTTAATAATGCGATAAATAATGAAAATTTTTTAAATATAATGCATCAATTTAATATAAATTTTACAAAAATAATATATACAGATGCATCCATTGATTTAGAAAGAAATGAAGCAGGATTTGCTATATATGAACAGATAAATTTAAGATATTATAAATATAAATTAAATAACAAAGTTTGCTCTTACACTGGAGAAAAATTAGCATTATTAAAAGCATTGGAAATTAATGAAAATATCAACAACAATAAAATTATAATAATAACGGATTCTTTAAGTGTTTTAAAAAATTTAAATTCAAATGATAACAAATCAAATAATAATATTTTAACATGCAAAATTAAGGAGATGTATTTCAATATAATAAATAGGAATAATACCATAAAATTTATGTGGATACCAGGACATTGTGGAATAAGAGGAAACGAAATTGCGGATAAATTGGCAAAGGAATCAATAAATTTGGAAATTGAGATGAGAGTGAAATTACCTTCATATGAAATTTTTAATATAATCAAAAAATTTAACTTCAATTTAAGAAACACAGATTTCATTAACAAAAGTCAGTTAAAAGGAAGAGATTATTATATGTTGCATCCAAATTTAAGTAAGAAGAGATGGTTTAGAAATGAGTCCCGCAAAATTATATCAACTATAATCAGAATCAAAAGTAATCATTGCAAAACTCCAGCTCATCTGTACAAAATTAATATTAAATCTGACGATAGATGTCAATGTGGTGAAGAAGGAACTTTGGATCATATTATATTTGAATGCATAAATTATAGTTTAGAAAGATCAAAATTGAATAGTGGTATATTAGATGTGATTAAAACTTTTCCTGTTAATACTAAATTTTTGTTAAGTGATTCAAAATTAATTAGTGAATTATTGAAATATTTAGAAATGTGTAAAATTGAATTATAAATTATAAAAGATGTTAAAAAATTATTTGATGGTGGCTATGACTAAAGAAAGTCAAGGCAAAGAAGAAAATAAATATAAAAAAAAAATAATAAGAAATAAAGAAAACAGTTTACCACGCGTTTCAATTTAGTATAGTTGAAATACTAAGAGATTGGCGGAATTCATGCTTAAAAGAGGAAAAATATATTTTTCAACACTACTTACTGTAGTAAGTAAGTACTGTAATCAGTAAGAATCATTGGCATCATCTCTTAGTATGTGAACTATATGTTACATATTTTTAAATGTAATCAAACAATTTATTATTAAACTTATATTATCTAAAATTGAACCAAATTCTAAAATAGTTCAGTTATTTAGAAATGTAAAGTACTGTCATAAACAATAGCATAATAGTTTTTAATTTAATTTTAATATATCTATAATTTTTTTATTTTAACTTACATATTTCTAATATTATCTCATTTTTTAATTTGGGGTAATAATTCAAATGTGTGATATTCACTTCTAATTGCTTCTAACGTACATCATTTCGACATGTAATGTTAAGCATCCATAGAGTAGCACGGAAGTAATAAACGCATTCTCCTTAAGAATGAAACGTAGGAGAAAAGGGAAGCGGAAAGAAAGCATTGCAGCGATATCTTGTATAAATGTGTTTGTGTTGGTACCATCAGCATTAACATGATATTAAAAACATGAATGGTGGCTGGCAGAATGCTTTCATACGAATAGAAATAACGATACCGTTTGCATACGACTTTCATTGCATTCTCTCCTAAGTTTTATTCATTTAGCATAAACTATTCTACAAACCAGAAGCTCATTCTGCTAATTAGTTCAAGATAATTCAAAGATTTCCATTTTATACTCTTCTTACCGTTCCTGCACCGTGGCATTCATAGCATAGCATTCATCCCGCTAATATATTACACCAGCATTGTTTCAAACAGATTCACAGCGATAGAACACTAGTCCAACCCAAGCGTCCAACATCCGATGTTAACAGAAGAATTAGATTCTTGTGCATCCAACTGGAATTATAAAAAAAAAATTTCCACAATCTATGAATATTTAAACATAAACTATTTACAGAGGTATTACATTTCTTTAAGTGATAATTATGCTAATTATCTTCCTTTAATTTACATTTAATTAAACGTTGTTGATATTAATTCATACATTTTTTATTTTCCGGACATTGCTAAAGAGAAGTGAGGTTATGTTATTAGTACTGTGGCGAGATAAATTATGAATGTTTTGCTTTTTATTGCCAACGTTTGTATGTCGTTAAATGTAATGTAAGTACGTGCTGTAATGTGTGGGGGTAGGACTAGGAAGAGTTAGAGGAGGGTTTTATATTGAGAATGTGTTTGACATTTGAATATTATTATAATTTCATTATTATGTGTCACACTTTCTTTAATCACAATGAATCCTGGGCGTTAGTTATACATGGTATTGATTGCTATTTACTTTGTCAGTTTTAGTCTTAGAACATATATATATGCAGTAAGAGTAGCCTATATTTCCTATAAATTAAAAGTGTGTTCAAACTGTGTGCGATAGAGAAAGGAGAAAGGACAACTGTCACTTTCGACGCATGCGCATAGAGAACATATAGGAACATATACGCTTCTCTCTCGCACACATTTTGACACACTTTCAGATAAAGCATTTTCTCTCCATATATATATGCTCTAAGGTTTTAGTAGATATGGTTCAATTAATTATTTTGGAGTTGAAACTTTAACGCTAAGCAGCTGTGTGATCGAAATAATTTCGTTTCGTTCCGTTTCGTTTCGTTTTGTTTCGTTTTCAGTCCCAAAAGCAAACACTATGGTTCCACAAGCTAGTAGTGATTTCATTTTCAATGTTTCCTGATGTAATGCCCGTTGTACTACAATTGTATCTACTCCGTAGTGCAGATAAACGTCATGGACCGTCGTTACACCAGGAGTCGTTATAATCCTTTTAAAATAATATGCGTACCAGTACAATGTATGTTTGTCGTGTCTAAATTCTGGATGGTCAAGTAGATGCTGTAGAGGGTGAAACGTTTAAGGATGGGAAGATGGCAACCTATGTATGCAGATCCAAGAGAACAATAGTAGCATATCGGTAGCCAAGCGCATATTGTGATAAGTCAGGGTGTAGCCAAGAAGGTTGAGACAAAAATTAGAACCTATGCCACCATCAATATCTTCTTCAAATACTACTTAGAAACTATAACAATGCACATCCTCGTACAAACTGTAACTGTTACTTAACCCACAAAATGTTCTAGAACGCGCTCAGTTACACTACTTTTTATTTTAATTTAGTTTTAGTATATTTTAATTTCACAGATTATTATATTTTTATTTATTATTTATATTTTTTATTTATTAATTCTGTGTCAGTTACTCTACCTTTTTTTTATTCTACATATTTTGAATGGCTTCTTAGGACCACAGTCTTTTTTTCGCCATGTACATTTTTCCCTTTTCAATAAAAATTAAACTGTATATCCTCCAACCTATCATATCCTGTCGATGCAAGACATAACTGATTGTAACAAATTACTCTTTTAATCAAAATTGAGTATTTATCAATTAACATACTACTTATCTATGATTTTAAGATTTAGTTTTACAAATCCAGGCAAATGCTTTCTCCACCAACGTAGTTAATCATTTTAACAGAGACTCCAATCACAAATATCAGAAACGTGTCTTAAAATTCCTAATACGACAAATTTAATGGAAAAGCTGGTTAATAAATTTGTCTGTGTTGCTCAATTTTGATGATTTAGATTTCCATCTTAAAAAAATGGCGACTAAAAATGCAGGATAAGTGTATACATACAAATCAAAATTAATTGAACAGGTATAGGCTAAGTAATAATCAGAAATTAAACAAATCATCTAAGATGTGTGGTTTCTTCGATATTGTTTCCTTTAAATAGTGCCATAATTTAAATAAACCATGCATTTAAAATATAGATCTTAAAAAAATTGTGATTCTAAATAAAAACGCACTGTTTTGAGAAATTTTAGTAATCCCCGCGAAAAGCAAATGTCAAACTCAACTACTCAAATCTTTTAGGTTAAATTTCCATTTTAATTTACGTAACAGATTTGGGACCATTTTTAATGCTCAGTTATTTTGTAGCTTATCCTATCAAAATACCTCGGTTAGACTAGAAAAACCTATTTTTTAGGTTAAACTGTATTTACCATAACTGAAGTTTAATTGAGAACAACTCATAGAAGGTTAATAGGTAATTAATATCGCTGCTGTGCTACACTCCTGGTCCATATTATTCGGGTCGTGACCCGCGCGCTCGCCGAGCGGACAAACGTAGCGTAGTTAAAGACGAGATGAATCTACGAGTATGTGTACCAGAAATTATTGCTTAAAACACTCGACCAATAGACGATGAGACTTTGAGAGTAGTAAACCTTTTAAAGTAAATCTATATAAGCTGGAGGTCGCGGTCTGGTCGCGAAATGGACTATTGTATTCAGGAACGATCTCAAACCATCTGAAACACCCAAACGTAGATGGTGCTCTGGCTCTGGCGTTGTGATGTTGTGGTACAACCAGGAGAGTTATGTTACCACAAAATAGAGAAGGGAAAGGGACGCGGGTAAAGAAGTAAAGAAATGCCATCAGCAAAACTGCGGTACAGAAGTGTAAGGAAAATTATGTGTTCATGGTTACAAGTAGAAACATGTAATATCCAACGTGAGGAATGCAAATGGTGCAGCACGGTACTAAAACACATCGCGGAATGTCCAAGCTGGTGCGTGGGGAATGGGAACGAGGGGAAGAGGAGGGAGCAAGAAATCATGATTTACACAATACAGAGACCTGATATATTTTATGTAGAACCGTTTAGTGGCAACGCGATTGATTTATCCGACTATTGGCTTACTGGTGTCTGGGACTGCTGGTAAGGAAAGGACACTTATGAGTGCCTCCAATGGTAAATACGAATATCGGGTAATCTTGGCTATCTACTTTCTTGGAGTACTGCAACTTACACAACGCTTATTGTTATAATTCTAGAACAAGTAATACTTGTGATAACTTCAAAGTAACATTTACTTCACCAGTGTTGGATTAACAAGTTTAAATAGTAAAATTATTAATATTTTTACAAGTTCTACCAACCTTAGTTCTACTAGCCAAGTTCTTCCAGTAATAATTAACTTCTTTATTTACATACATGTCACTGTCAAATAAGAATACAAAACTATCCGAGAAAATACACATCTTCCTGACATATATTTCGATTAAGAAGATCTTATCAAAAAGATGCAGCGACAGCGAAAGATAAAATAAAATTCTGAGGACCTCGAAATTAGGCAAAGCCTATAGACTAATGACTAGGTTAATCCGGCCTTTACCTTACAATAAGTTTAATCACATTCCGAGGGCCATTTGTTAAATAGTGCTGCTTTATTAATGAAAAGAATTAACCAATAATGATGTTATAAAGTACAGAGACTGACTGGATGACTGCACAAAAAAGAAAACTACCAAGCGATTTAGTCGACGACTAAATTATTCTAAGTGCCCAGCAGTTAAAAATATTCACGTGTATATTCTCATGATATCATACATCCTTATTAGGATGTATCAGTGGATATATTCCTTTCGTGATTTCATTATGCTACGTTACTTATGGTAGATTGTAAAATTTTGGGATGTTAATAAAAAAAAAATTAGAATACAACACACATTACTATTAAAAATACTGCATCCAACCTAAATTAAATTAAATTCAAAACACAAAATCAAAATTGATTTATTTGCATACCTTAAATTAATCAGTGTTAAATTTAAAAATGGTAGGCATCAGGTAGACACTTCTAATAGTTTATACATAATTAATATCATTTCTGACTTCAGTTCCTCCATCTCTACTTCTCCATCAACCGACCGACCGACCGACCTTACCTGACACGAAGGGACAAGAATCGATCCATCAACTTTTTTATAACAATAATTTGTCTAATTCCATAACTACAGTCTTCACTCTTACCATCCGTTCTCGAGACTTCTGGTCGCTCTGACGCTGTGCTCTTTAAAGAGATCTGTCAGATGCTTGCATTTATAATAAATAATAAGTAATTTTTCAAGTTTCCTACCATCCTCACACCTCCGCGCTCTTTCGTTATATTGGTCTAACCTTATTAAAATAAATAACTATATAATTCAAATATTATTCTTAAAGGTATACCCGTATTTAGTGGCGGGGTCGAACTAGGGTCAACTGTGTTAGAGCTACTGCACTTTTTTAATACATTTATAATAATAATGTTGACTGATGTGTTGAGCACCGTGAAGTGAGAAATGAGTATTTTGATGTTTATATTTGAGCACAGTTTGAGGTTTTCTTTTTTTTTGAGTTCAGTGATTATGTTGCTTTGAAATAGTTTAGATGATTGATTTGCTTAAAGTGTGTCCAATGTTAGGCAGCTATATTCTGTCATCGTTGATATTTATCAAATTAAATATCTTAGAATTGGTATGTTCGTTAGAATCTGATCTTAGGATAACATATATTGTTCCTCAATTCTTAGAAATTATCTTAGATACATGTAATATAAATAAATATTAAAAAAACATACAGAAGAATAGTTTTAGATCATAGAAGAAATCGCTTATGCATTTGTGGATTACACTTGCAAATAAACATAATTTAAGCAATTATTTCTTATTTAAATAATGGCGTAGTAGACTCCATACTATTAATTGCTTCTGCCGCCTATTGATTGTTAGTTTAACTAAATCATATATGCAGTTAAATATATACAGTGGGGAGAATACAAGGAGAACCTTATAGACCTTGATAATAGGAACTTTGCGAATTTATTCTTTTTTTTTTAATATTTGAGTGTATCAACTTTCGATAGTTATTAGCATTTAAAACAATATAAAACGTGCCCCAAAATAACGATAAGCGGGCACCACAGGGTGGACCTGCTCATGACTACACGAGAAAAAAAGAAAAAAAAACAATTTTTAGAAACACAAAAAACAGAAAATATACCGCTGGTCTGAGTATTACAATCTGGCCTTCAAAATAAACTTAGTTACAATAATAACACATTTAATAGAATGACAGCTTATTTATTAAACACATGATGCAATTAATTATATAATATTTAATTAATTATTTATTTATCTCGACTTTCATTCAATCCAATCCAATATCAATGTAACAAGTCTCTGGTTTATCTTAACTACTAGATGGGAACCAACAAGCCTAAGTCAACACCAGGTATAAAATTCACCTGCCTGTCACTTCCTTGCGTAAACAAGGTTTCGGTTATTCTTTGCACTGCGTTGTCTCTGCATCCTCTCCCGCGCCCTTCGTGCACTCTGAACCCTTGAAGTTACTTTGCGGCACTCAAACGACGAAGACTGACAAATTTTTTTAAAACTAAAATAAAGTTAAATAACTTTTAGTAGGTTGTTTATTATTTAATGCATTTACACTGTTAATATGACTCAAATTATATAAAGAAATAGTCAAATACTAAATTGTGTTGGAGAAAATTGAAGTTCGGCTTGAAATCTTAATTACAAGCACTCCTACACAATCCGTTTGTTCAGAGTAAACTTTTAAACCCGTTATATGTCATATCCTGTCTATCATTAAGCATACTGGCCAGCTCGGATATTTTAGTAGTTCCTGCATTCTCGTTGGCAACACCACTCCATTTTTAACCAAAACTCTGTACAAATTATTTCTGCAGGCCTCCGTTTCTGTACATTGCAAGATCAAATTTCTGGATCTGCTACCCCTTCTCCATAATTACACATATCTTCTTGTACCAAGTGATTTCTTTTAAGATGTGCTAATACCCCTGTATGGTCTACCCTCAGTCTCGATATAAGTGATAACACTCTTCTCGGACCTTGGGCTTTCCACCACCAACGACGTCCGCACACCGAAGACTGTAAACTGAAAAATTTTCTTCCTTTCTCTGAATTATTCCACATACCCTGCCACTTCTCTTTCACTTCATTTTTGCTCTTAGCCAATAAGTCCACATCATATTGTATTTCTCCACTTGCTGCTTGTTGTATGGCGTCGTTTGCTTTCCTGTGATGTTTGCTAAAATGATTGTCAGTTTTACATAAATTTCAGAACTTTTTTTAACGTATAATCTTCAGTGAATTTTTAACAGTGTAATAACGTCGGATATATTATTTTCTTTGTTCAACTTTTCCTATATCTTTAAGTATTGACCAGTCATTTTGTTTGATGTACGTATTTAAGAGGACGTGGGATGTAGACGTGGACGAGGACGTGGAGTTGGACTTGGATGGATTGTCGACGAACCCAGTCAAGTATCGAATGACATTTGATTGAGTGGACAATACTTGTGTGCATGACTGACAAGCAGGAATCCTGCGGTCCGTGCCCAGGCTACCTTCCCCTCTCTCCTCTTCCTCCTTTGCCTAAGAGTCTCTAAACTCTTCTGCCTCTCTAGGGATCATAACTAAACTCCCTTCACCGACTTACAACGGCTGTCAGGAACATAACTCTATTGCAAAGATAAATATCTCTGTTCTATGATGGCTTAGATTGCTGAAGCTGGAGCTGGACCTGGACCTGGACCGGTACTGGAGCCGGATGAAGGATTGACTGACTGCTTCATTTAAAATCTGATATTGATTTTTTTTTAATTATGTAAATTACGTATGTAGGTCATTAGATGAAATCAAAAGTGAATCACTGATAAAAACCACGTTAATTCTAAAATTATATGCTAAATTCATAACTCTTAAGTATCATTCCCACTCACTGCTTTAATTTAATTTTGTATTTGATTTGGTTTTATTTAAAATGAACACTGGATGTATATTTCATTCATGTTTTTCGTTTCATTTTTATCAGGGAATACGTAACTATAGTATATTTAAGATTTATATTAATTATTGACTATCGCAGAACAAATTTACAAAGTTTCAGCCAGTTCTCCATTCTTTACTTCTTCCATCGAAGACGCTATCCACATGAGATACACAAAATACCAATTTAATTGAATTATTAAAATGACTTGTGAAATTAATTCAAAATCTAGAAGATAATTTTAGAATAGGGTCTCATCATTCACTAGACATACAAATCAGACAAAGATCCAGGTACAGACTAGGGTGGGGGTGGGGGTGGGGGAATCATAATCTAATGACACCACTCGGGGATCTCATAACAATGCATAGAAATGACAAGACAGTGTCAATGTCAGTGTCAGGACGTCTAGATGGCACGGTGAGAGGCATGAGCGGGGGCGCAGGGGGACAAGTGATAGACACATGTTCGTATCAGCTTTGTTCGCAGGTCGCAGCTGATTGACATTTGAATTGTACGTCTCAATCAAACACACACGCCATTCTATTCATCGTTCAATGTATTTATGTATAAACACTCATACTTACAAACATGTTAAGAGCTCGGTTTACGTGTGAGTGTATAGGTGTGTGTACATATACATACATATTAGAGTACAACGGATGTTTGTTAGTTTAAATTGATTTATGTCATTTTTTATTTTGATTTTTTATGGCGTATAAAAGTTGTTTTATATTATTACAATTTATTTTAATGGTTCCTCTCATTAATAAATTATGTTTTTTTTAATAATTACAATGTATTATACCAGCATCCGATATTTAAATATTATTTACTATGGTTTTGCTTAATTCTTAACACCAGTTGAATTGGAAACTACGTTTACAGCAGCAATTGTCTGGAATAAGGAGGATTTACTAAGTACAAATCATAAATGGAATATAAGAACTGTATACAATGCAAGATGTAGCTTAATCTACTGTTGTATTAAGAAGGTCGTCTCGCAGTGCCTTAGAACATATGCAAAAGGGCCAAACATCCTTTCAAAGGTTACCCACGAGTTAGATTATATCACTCTCTTTGAGTAGTCTCAAATGCAGACCCCATACGCATACCAGAGTTGTTTATGTTAAGATAAGACTGAAGGCAGAGTAGCACCAGGGATGTACAGTCTTAGAGTGCAACATCGCAGACACAATAAATAAAACAAAGCAATTTTTTGTTTTTACAATTTTGTTTCCCTGATGATACAAATTCAAAGATATAGTTCAAATTACGAGAGTTCGTCGGAGACTCATACTTAAAACAAGTTGTAGGGTATAAACTGTCGATATAACTAAAAAGCACTGACTCACTTATTTTTCTATAATGTATATAGAAAATTCATTATTGTCATTGCCGTAGCTACCGCCAAACATATGTAAGCAAAAATTCATACAATGTTATCTAAAATTTCACTTACACTCTTAGGCCGCACTTTGCTTAGTTCCTAGGACTATTAATTGTAAGTAATAACGTATAATCAATATATAATTATTAATACATATATCGAAGCGTGAACCATGACTTAATTTCTGTAAAACTGTACTATATACCGATAAAGTTGAAGATCAGAATCTGAATTGTCCTATTATTTGTTAATAAGTCGTATTTAATCATTAAACGGATCTAGAGATTTAAAAAACCTGAATGTAAGATCTCACCGTAAAATTATTGCAGACATCAATCTCTTGTTCACCGTTGTAATTATACATTTCTTGTTTAGGACGTGTACAAGATTGTGTAACTCAAATAGAAATTTAAAAATCCTAAAACCAAACAAAATATTAGGAAAAATCTTTCCAATGATACAGAATGCACGTCCGATATAAACGAAACGACTTAGGATAAAACTAGGGCCGACTATATTGTGTTTAGGAGGGGGGTTAAAACCTGCGTAAACGAAGGGGAGAGTCAGCTGATGGGATGCGTGTGTATGTCATGATAATAGGGCAGGACATGTTTATGAGGGTGGAAGAATTAGGGATCATTTCATTTGTAGTTCTATTTTGATGAGATATTAATTAATCTGTTTCAAATACAAATCAGCTTAAAGTGATTTTGACTATTAAAAATGATTGTATTTATAACTGTTTTTATATATATTTGTAATACTATGTTTGTATTTATATATATATATATATATATATATATATATATATATATATATATATATATATATATATATATATATTTCATAAAAATTTAACTAAGAAAAGATGGAAATAAATAAATGAATAAAAAAAAGAAATCTCTCTTCAAACTACATATCAAGTCCCGTCATTCATCCCATTTATTCCCTCAACCTAAGCTTGATTAGAATTTCCTGCATTTCAAGAAATTATTTCTACCTTTTTTTCGAGTATATATTTTTCCTCTTTTGTAGACTAACAAATCCATGTTTTTAATACCACCCTTTCAAATTAAATAAAACATAAAGCAGTATTAGATATAAATTTTAATTTCTAGCAAAAGAAAAACAAACGTTCCTTATACTTTACACATCTGAATAACGTCTAAAGTAAATTTTATTTGAAAACACGAGCATATAAACTAATTTAGGCCATCGTCTGCATCCTGCAGCTTCAGCGCCGTCCGTCGTTAAATTACTACGTGTTAACGGGCTTACTCCAACATTGAATTAGAAATATCATTGACCACGTGGTATACGTAGCATTACGGATGCTGCCTCCCCCCACTCTTACCCATTTCACCGATTTCCCCACCCCTATCAATGTTTCCTGAGTCCATCGGTTGAGGGAGGTTCTGGGGTGATAATCAGCCGTAGTGAGTTGCATACTAATACGAGGGGAAGGTGGTGGACGGTGGAGAGAGTAGGAGTGAGCTAGGGCGCTAAATGGAGAGACGAAGACAACACAAGTACATGGATTGATACGCAATGTCTTTGAAAGAAAAACACAGTTTCACACTTGTTAGCTTACCGCAAGCTAATTTCAAGGGTAATTTTCTGCTTTTCTTATAGAAATTGTCTTGAATGCAACGTCACACTAGGTACTATCATTGTAGTGTTTGTAGTGGAACGAGTAACAGCTGACAGAACTTACAGTGCATAATATTAAGTTATTATATAACACGGTCAAAATAAACAATAATATAGGGGTAAATTAGCTATAATTCGCATAGAGCTGAAAGTTGGTATACACCTTGGGGGCATTATTACAAATAAAATACTAAAAGTCTTTACCGATCGCACATCTGCATAAAAAGTTATTCAAGGTCAAAAGTCAATAATAATGGTTAAAATCTAATGGTTAAATAAGAATAAAAATCATACTATCTTACCTGAAATTAAAGAAACGACATTGAAAGTTTATTATTTAAGTTATCAATTTGTTTTTATATAATTTTATAATACCTTAACATTATGCACTGCTAGTTCTGTCAGCTGTTACTCGTTCCACTGTGTATTTACTATATTAATAAACTTGCACCGTCTTCGTATTTTCTTCATAATAACTGCTGATGTAGTCGTTCAACGCTTTACACGGTGTTTGCGCCTGCTCATTCATCGTATTAGAGCGTTCGTTCGTTGCGAGCAGCTCACCCATTCAAGACAGAGTTGTTTGTCAATCAAGGTGTCTCGTGTCAATCAAGGCCTGACCCGTGTGGCACGTGACACTCATTCCGGAGCGCGTTTTTATTTTTGTTTCACTCCGTGACTAAACTGCACAAACTCAAAGTTGCTGCTTTATTTTATTTTTCAATTTTTTTTTTTTTACTACAAAGTTTGTTTTACTTCGATCGAAAATTAAATTAAATTTTCTTTTAAAATGTAGTCGTATTATTCTATTATACCTAATTGATAAGTTGGTTGGTTATTCGTAAATATATTTTTATATTATATAATTAAGTATATATGTACTTACAGCCTTACAAATAAACCTGTTATAAAATTTATACCAGGTATAAGACCCATAAAGTAAAAAGTATATACCGACATTAAGAATAATAAGTTGTGTAGATCGGATACGATGGAGTATGTAGAAATTTAAATTTTCGTGACCCTCATTCGGTCGTCATCTTTAAAATAAGGATGTAATCAGTTTCTTTTGTGTATCTTGAAAACTATAACTTCCACAAAAAAATTGTAAGGAATTTTTTTGTAGTTAATAATATTATCTACAATTTTTATTAATAACTTTTTCTTGTAACTTTTATAATAAAAAAGTTACAAGCAACAATAAACCTAAAATTAAGTGAGACGAACAGGCTATATTTTCAAGGTATGGACATTTTATATCAGCAATAGAAATGTGCAATCTTAATATACCATATTCTTTCTAATACATTGGAATAATACATTTAATAATATTTCTCATTGACAGCAATAGCTTTTGTCTCTAAGACACGCTTGACAGATCCCTGTCTCTCTTCTAAGCATCTATAGTTCAATCATCACAAAAGATTACATTTAATGAATAAAGACAACTAAAATCTTACATGCTTATCACGTTTCTCCTAATCACGACTTCTTAGATGATTTCTTCTTCATTTGAAGTAAACTCAACAACAAGTATCATGGTTTGCATAATCCGGTTTGACACATTGTTACACTTTAATCCCAATGACTGAGAAGCGCCCCCTATAATATTATTAATGCAAGAAATCAATTCTGTTTTATGCGATGTTTTTGATTGAGTCATGTTGACAAGTCGCAGCTTGTCGAAACTCCGAATCGACGGCTTCTGTAGCTTTAATATTGTGGCGTCTTCGTCTTCGTCTTCTACCCGGTACTTGGGAGTACGCCGTTCTTACATTACTAGTCTGATATACTGATAGACAGTTTATTCCCGACAAGTTACCAGGGCTATGATTTTGATTACAAGAGAATTCGCGGTTGGGGAATAAAACTTAGGGTGTTATCGAAATTGTATTGCAAGTATACTTATATAAATATGTGTACTTAAATTGTTGTTAGGCCTTTCTACAAATTTAATTATATCTAAAAAATTACAGACTTACTACGAGGATACTTTTATTTTAGTAATTCACATACCCATTATAATAATTACACTGTTTAACTTAAATCATACTATCTTTGAAATCAAAGAAGCGACATTTAAAGTTTATTATTTAAATTGTCAATTCCTTTTTATCTAATTTTGTAATAACTTAACATTATGCACAGTGAGTTCTATCAGCTCGTTCCACTACACACACTACAATGATAGTAGCTGTACACCGTTAGTTCACCTGGTCAGTGTTACCAACTAAACAATTTGTAAATACGAGTATATAAACAAATCAAATAAAATAATATAAATAATTAGATGAATAAAACCTGTCACTTAAAACTACATTTTAACTTAATTAAATATAATTACCATTGCTCATCATCCTTCACAAGTCAAATAAAACAGAGCTTTTCCACAAACAACAAAATTTCTCTCTGTTTTCATCTAAATGTAATGCTACCACCCTTTCACCACCCACTGAGGATTACGATTTTGTAACTCAACTTAATAATTTGAAGAAGGGTGACAAATTGTCATGGTTTTACTATGCACCGCATCACCACTGTCTATACAACGTTAAGTTCATCCTGAACTGTTGAGGAATGATGATGCTGTCGGTGACGGAAGGGACGAAGGGTGAAGGGTCGTATTCCTGGTGTAAGCGCGGCCCTTTCTAGGATACTAGTACCTTGCCTTGTGTTGCCTTGCCTGGCTCGTGCTAATCCTAATGATATAGTTAACAATGACAGCTCGTCAATTAATTTAGTTGGTTGTTGTTACCTCTCTATCTATCTCTGTCTGACATATAGAATAATTGTATTGGTTTTTCACTAAGGATGTCTCTTTTACTCACTGAACATGGACAGATAAACTCTATTAAGACATTGTATCATATTCCGTAAAAAAAATGTTGATCATATTTTAGTTTTATTATGTCAAACGTAATATTCATTATTTAGATGAATCTTTAAATGAAAGTTTAGTTTTTAATAATGATTTACTGTATTAAGAAAGAAGGCATTTTTTTTTTTTTGGCACACGCTATTTTAAAGTTAAACGAAATCCAAGAAGAACGTTTGTGTGAAAAATTTAAATCAAAGTTTTTTTCTTTATAATTAATCATATATTCTATTCAGTAGCACTAGTGTGGACGTGTTGTACAATTTCTTCCAACTCAATAGAGATACAACATCGGCTGAATGTTGCATGTTTAAGTCGCGCTAATGTGTACCATACTTAATAGAAATAATGCAAAGCAAAGTATATATCAATACAAGGAGTAACCTGAGATGTTTTTAATATGAGATATATAAGAGAATTTGTGGTTGAGTTTTATATAATTCCGAAAATAGGTTAAAGTTAAAGCAAGAATTACAGCCGAAAATAAATGTGCTTATATCTGCCTATACTAATGGCACTCTAAAAATTCAGATATATAAAGTTATAATAAAACCAGTGGTGTACTACAAGGATCGGAGGGTTAAACTCTGAGGAAGATCGATGTTGTATCTCTTATATATTTGGGAAAGAAAGACTGTGCAAATCTGGAAATATATCGCAGATATCGAGAAATCGACATTGCCACAGAAATAGGAATAAAAAGACTTCAGTCGAAAGAAGCAATCGAGAGAAGAAAAATCAAGATTAGAAAGTAGGAATCGAAGCACGACAGTGAAAGAATAAGAGAAAGACAAGTATAGGAAAACCTACCGAAAATAGGTGTTGTAAACTGGAACAAAAAGGGAGACAATAGAAGAAACGTAGAAATGTTTTAAAGGTGGCCAACGCTCTTCTTGATGATAATGATGTATGTAGCATCTACTACATAATTTTATGAAATTGTCCAATGTTTCCAAGGAAGGAATACGAATATTTGGGGAATTCGATGTATGGAGGACCAAGTCTCTTGAAAAGGTCAATTCACCAAATAAATTAGCACACACATCTGCAGAAGGTATTGTTTTTAAAGGACAAACCATTCAGTATATTGTCTCTCTTTCCTTTCTGTTGTTTCTACATAAGCTTGTCTCAACTCTTGTGTAAGAGACGTATGAATTGAGGGGTAAATGCCCTTAAGTGATGTCGGACATATCCATTTGACCAGTTTGTCATTGATATTCAAATATTTGAAATAAATAGTAAAACAAACTATTATATTTATTAGTCCTTAAACTTTTAATTAAACCCTTTAGAAGTTCCTACCCCTAAATAATTGACAGTATGATATTAATCAACCACCGGATACTGCGATATGTTTTAGATTTAGACTTTTTAGACTGTTGAAACGTCAGTATCTGACAGCCTTAAGGGAAAATTTTCAGAATAGGGGTAGTTTTTGTTTTTGGTGGTTTATTGGGTTGCTGAGAAGGACAGATGGAATGGGATGAGATTGTGTGAAATAGGGTGGTTCGAGTTGGGCAGATCCATGCCACATTTTATTGTTTGTATTTCGTTCATTCAGTATTTACATTCACGGCTGAAAATCAACTCGGTGCTCTTCTGCTCTAGTGTTACTAGACATCTATTTTCTACTTTATTTCATGTACTAATGTTTGTAAGTTTGTATGGCGTTGTATGTTTGTGTTTGTATGTGTTTGTAAGGGTGGAGGTGATGGTGGAGGTAAATGTATGAAGTTGTTTTAAGTAAGTGAGTGCGCTGGAGTTTGGGGTTTGTTTGTGGTAAATTTGTGGTCCTCTCGGATATTTGCTGTCATTTATCTAGTCTGTCATTCTGCGTCTATACTTGTACAATGTTTGCTGCTCCGAGAGTTCGTCTGCACGCGGATGAGGATGTAGATGTGGATGCGGAGGAACACATGTTTGTTTAAGAGTTTATTTATGATTATGTATTTAGTAGGAATTGTTTGGCAGATGCTGGAACTCATTTAATTATGGTGATGTTTTGAGTCATTTCTTTCTCTTAGTTTATTCGCATTCCACTCCATCGTAAGTGCATTAATGGCAGCAGAAAATTCGAAAATAGTGTAGACTGTGTTTTGTTTACCAAATCAGCAACAAAAGACAAAAATGTTTTAAGAACTATCTCTTTGGTGTAAACATTGGTGTTTTTGTTTAGAAGAACAAGTGTTTGTTCTTGTTTTATTGAACTGTCTCTCTGGAGTGAGACAGTAACCTTATTAAAAATCTTTACTGTAACACATTAGTTATACAACTAACCATATAGATACCACTAAAAACCAAGGTACTCACTGCATACGGCTTCACTCCCGCTTTAAGCAGTACGGACCTGTGAACACTTACCGTAAGGGTCCTTCTTGGCCTACATATATTTTATTACATTTTTTGTTTATAACATGTTCGATTCCATTTTATTATTCATTTTTGTTTTGTATTTACTTTTTTCTTATTATAAAAAACCGATTACAGTTGTTGTTTGTTTTACAATGAAAGTAATGTACTTTGTAATAACATTTACTCTTGATTCACAAGGACAAATTTGCTTTATCTAAATTAGCTGTGTGTTATTTGGTCGTGAGAGTGTTTACTATAAATAAATGATTATTAAAATACTTGTTATTCTTTCTAACATAATATAAATAATAATAATAGTTTACTATTATAATAATAATGGCTATACATTTAAAGCAAAACTTACTTATATTTCCTGTTTTTTAAATCAAGTAAACTTTGAAACTAATTCAAACATAACAAGTAAAACATTTAATTAAAACTCACACAAAAGTCAGTCTAAATTTAAATCAGTCTCAACTTTATAAATCTAAACCCAATTTAAGATTGGCGTATTGTATAATATGCATTTAAATTTGATTTCATTTTAATCTAGACGGAGTATTCAGAAAGGACGATCTCGCAATTAAAACGCTGTCCACTTGACTCCGTTATGTTATATGTGTACGAGTGTGTGTGTATGACCGTAGGGTCTGCATTGTCCTACTAGTTACCCCTCCCCCCTTACTCCCACTAGATCCAGAGATTCTGTGGTCCCCTTTTCGAGGTATGGTATGGCCATGGTCCACCTCATTATCGCATAAAATATATGGTATTAATTTTAACTCTCCGTGACCGTTGCCTCGCTACTTTGGTACTGTTTTCTATGGATGTTTTACACTTAAATAGACTATTCCGTTTGTATGATGTTAGGGATCTAGTTACACTGTTATTCTTCAGGTAATTTGCAGTTAACGAGTGATAATGTTGTTGGGGAAATGTGCAAGGTTTAAATTAAAGTAGCACAAAGTCGTAAATAGAGTATGCAATGTATGTCGCCGCATAGGGGCACAAAGTCTCAAAGGACCTTTTTACATTTACATATTTTAGCTCTTAATTAAAAGAGAAAGTAAAAATTAATGTAATTTTTGCGTCTGTAAAAGAATATGTGTGATGCAGATGACTGTTTTGTTGGAGTATTAAAATTTGTATGATAAAAGGACCAAGAATTCTACTTATTGGACTGAACTAATGCGAAAAGTTACTACTAAATATGCAGGGTGTATTTAAGGTTTATTTAGGTTTTAACTTTCAATTTATTTTTTGCTAAAAGTAAAGTTTATTCTTTTCAATCAAAATTAGTAAATTGGTGAAATATCCTCGTCGTCTGGACATCCCTTTTAGCTCAACGTCTACAAATTCAATCGCTCTGTTCTTCATATTTTCACAACAGTGTTCCATATTTCACACATTCTAAAATTCTCCCGTCTTCCTGTCCACTACAACTCGCTCTCCCTCCTGCGCTTGTGTGTGTATGTCAGTGTGTGAGAGCCCTGCTTCGTCTCTTGCACCTTGGGGTTTGTTTTATCTGGTTTGTATAGGGCAACATTTCTGCTTGCCATTTAGATTTGATCTTTCTGTACCCTCTATTTACTAGCAATAGGGGGTAGGCGAAGTTACCACATCTCATGTAATAGTACACGTGGGCGTTTGGAAGAACAAAAACTAACAACAAAATATTTTGACCTTTTTAATTGATTTTTTATTTGGGGTTAAATATTCCATCTGAAAATATCGTGATATGGTTTTCTAATAAATTATTGATTTTTGTGAACGTGATGTGAAAAATTGGGTGGAATAAATCAGGTTAGTTACATTAGAAGGACCAATATCAAACGAGAAAAACAAAACACAACATCAGTGGTGAATTAAAGGACATACTTTCAGACAATACAGAAAAAATAAAAAAAGTTCTGGAATTCCTTAATGATATAAAGATAATAAACCAAATTTAATTAAAATAAATTAACTTCAAGCTAATATGACCTTGTTATTGGAATCGCCTCAAATTCTAAAAAAAAGGGACCAATGTAGAAGTGAATCTTATTGTAAAACATAAAGATAGCTTTGAGTGGATAAAATTAGTGGATTAATTAGTTAAATCGTGGTAACTGAGCTGAACACATATACTTCAAACATCTAAATCTATTTAAATGACATTTTACATAGTATTTTATATTAATAAATTAAAAATGTACTCCTAAATATGTTTTCGTTTGCTTATTGTGGCATGAACAGTAATCTTATCTTTTCCTGAATATTCTATCCAATATTTCTACAAACTGGTTATAGCTCGTCTCATTTTGAATCAACTTTTGGAGCCCTAAAAGCCAATTGTTCTATTTTCTCCACATTCTTTAATCCCTTAATATAGGTCAAATACAATCGCAGCTACAAAAGTAATTTGAGCAGATTTCTTTAGTCAATTCATTCATTTTACTTCCATTAATGTTCAGGTAAATTGAGGTTTGTAAATCTCTTGGTTTTTTTATTTGGCAAAATGAACAATTAATAAATTTATAGTATAAATGTGTATAAATTAATTTCAAACTAACTAAACCAAACTTGCGTAGCACAAAATAATTAAATTAGACTCAAATTATACTTTCAGCTCTCCTAGTGTAATCTGTAGGCTATTAAACTGCGTTGATTGCTTCCCAACATCTTGTTTGCACATCATGATATCCTGGACAACAACAAACAGCAGCACCAAAGACTATAAAAGCACTATTAATCTAAAAGAAACAAATTTAATATGTAACAATAACCATAAATACACATAAGCTATCTCAAAATCACAAGTTAAACTACGAAAACGAACTACATATAACTTTTCTCTAGCACGTTGCCTTCATTCGGTTGGTCAGTGCCTAGCGGTAATGTCCAGTCCAGTCCAGCTCCCGGAGAACCAGGGGTTGAAGATGATTAGTACCACCAGTAAAGCCACCCCTCTAGACAAGCACCAGAAAGTGTTAATTTTAATACTGTTGTATCACCCCTTGATAAAATACTAAACACTTTCTGAGCACTAAGGGGTGGTATGGTATGGGTTGAGGGGTGCAGAGGAGGTGCACAGTAAGCGTAAGCGCATAGAACAGCAAAAGCTGACTTGTAGAATGAGAGCAATAGCAATAGATTTAACAGGGTTGTATTTAGATTTAACAAGAGGATGATAATTAGTATATTGTATAACATAAGGTTTTTGTTGCTATATACCTTGCTTGAACTACAACCCTGGCTGAGAAAAGGGCGACTATCGCGATTTAATTCCGTCCGCGTTTCGTAATGACCGTCATAATTCGTTCAAAGTGTCCTGAGGTCTCCGTGTTATACATATAGGTACAGTCAAGTGTATAAACTGGTCTCTACAAGAGATGCAAGGGATACAAGGGGTCGTAATCATAAACTTAAACGAATTCTAAATTTCTTAGGTTATAAGTTCATGTTTTATTTACTTCATGTATAAATGATAAAGAATATCTTGTCAGATTTTGATGTCGATGATTTTAAATTTATTGATTCTTCTTTCTAGAATGTACCATTAAGGAAAAGTCAAATTGAAGCTTTATATTTTCAGCTCATAAGCAGTTTTGTTAAATAAATTAAACTTTTATTCTGAATTACTTCGAAACCATTTGACGATGCGTTTTTTTTATTTATAATTTGCCAGACTTCTTAGGACTTCGGTCCTTTTTTCTTACTTTACATTGCTCTATAAATATCACGTCGGTGAAGTACGCAGCCGATTCTATAGCAGTCGATTCGGACTAGTGGTGTAAATTAAAATTAATTCGTTATTAAATCGAACTTTAAATTACATGGCTAATCGGTACATTTAAGCAAATACTTAAGTGATAATAGACTGTAGAAGTATTAAGTAACTTAAATATTATTATATAATATATAAATTCACCAATTTGTGTCTTATATTTCTGTTTTAATATAGGAAAATAAAACGCAAACGAACATCTAAAACCTCATTATTTAATGAAATTATTTTTTGATAAATAGGTTAACTAATATGTCTCTTAGGTAATTACAAAATTTCAGCCGTAACTTATTCTTATTTTCTTATTATTCTTAATGCCAGGATGTATATTTAAGAAAGAAAGAGAGGGTTCACTCCATCGTCTATAAAAAAAGGATACATTGCTTCAGCTGTTAAATTTTAAATAGAAATACTTGCTGCTATATTTTGATAGACAATCTGTTAAAACCGTGTTTCTCTATTAATAATTATCTTATAAAAATTGTATTTTGGTTGGATCTTGTACTATCTCAGTCATAGTAGTTTTTAATATTTAAATAGGATAATATTTGTGATAAATATATTACAGCACCCAGATAGTAATTTTTACTGTGCGTTTCTTACAGTGTACAAATCAAATTTTTACAAACTAAATGATTAGTTTATATACGACCCTGATAAGTACATTTCAAAGTTCTCCATAAAAATATAAAAGCAAACATAACAACAGAATATTAAAAACAAAAAGGAGAATAGTCAACTTACAATCAAAAGTATCGGTTAAGTACAAGTGCACTCGTAGCAGACCATGCCATAGTATGGTCCTATACCACACTGTACCGTACGATACAAAATGGAGCCTGGAAATGAAGTCTAGTTATACTAATGATACTATCAATAAGTTATTATATCTTAGATCTTGATGGAAAAGTCATTGTTCTTGTCAATTGTTCTCGTGGAAAACAGAACTCTGTGACATGGATATCTCTAATGAAATCGCTACTTTGTGAAAATTTTATAAAGCAGTTTGATATTCTATTTATTATTAGTTTATGACAGACGCGACACGACGCGCCGCGACGATAGGCTAGGCGAGGTGAGGCGAGGCAACTTCAAATTTCATTATTATAATTTATAATTATAACAAGTTTTCCTTGATTTGAAATAGTCAGGATATAAAGTAGTTTGTGTACATTGTCAGAAAAATATTGCAAATATATTGAATTTTATAAAAATTGTTAATTTCTTACAACGGATTTTGAGTCATAATTGTTTAGTAAGTAGCAACGCAATTACCAGCTAAAGATAGTATATGGTACACTTAATGTTAAAGTTTATTTAACATAACAAAAATTTACTTTTACGTAAAAAACGTTTTCGTTATTAGCTTGCGGTAAGCTAGAAAGTATTAACCTTGTACTACAACACAATTTCTATATGAAAAGTAGAAAATGAACCTTGATATGGGCTTGTGGCAAGCTAGCATATGTGAAACTTTTACTGCAAGACAATTTTCTACCTGGAACCAAACCTTTTCAAATATTAGAATCCTATAAAGTATGTTTATACTCTCGTCTAGACCTCTTTCGGACAAACAATCTAGAATATATTGTATCCAGTCACAGTTTACTAAGTTGAAGGCCGATAACCTAGTTCCCTAAGCTAATAATAATTACAATGTTTAACTTAAATCATACAATCTTACCTGAAATCAAAGAAACGACATTTAAAGTTTATTATTTAAATTGTTAATTCTTTTTTATCTGATTTTATTATAACTTAACAATATGCACAGAGAGTTCTGTCAGCTCCAAATATCAATTGTGTTGACCGTTGGCACACACTACAATGAAACTAGCTATAACTTATATATACCGTTAGCTCACTTGACCAGAATGCACTTGTAATATTTCTGGTCAGTGTTACCAACTAAAGAAATATCATTTCTTTACATTAATATATTAGTAGAACATTTATTAGAGGTAATAATTAAGTAAAACTTTGATAAATGATAAATCGTAACGTTATGTAAAAAATATTTAATTAAGAATACATAAGTTCACCTTTTGTATTTAGAGAATGACTTAAGTAAATTGCAATAAAAAATTTATACCTATAATTCGAGCCTTTGCAGAGAAGTTAAACTTTTTTTCTTTTACCAAGATTATCATATTTTAATAATAATATTTTTTGATATTACAAATCTTAAATTTTCTTTTATTTAACGCATTTTCAGTCGCACAGCGAGCGTTATCCTATTCATCATATAATGTAATCAACAGAACAGTTAACAATTTTGAAACTCATTCCATGTCAATCACGTGACAAAACTTTTTCAAGAACTTTAATTAACGTTGAGTTTGAATATCTCAAATCTGAAACCATAATAAGAGATATCTATTGTGGTTGTTGATGCACAAACAATGCTAACATTGTCTTAGCGTTGTAGCTACACGTTTATATGTCTATATAGCGTAGACGTTGTGCTTTGTATGTGTGTGTGTTTGGAGTCTACGTTACGCGATCTGCAAACCTGATAAATTACAATAAATAGCACCTTCTCTAACATCAAAAACAGCAAAAATGAGGCAAAGATAGGGAATAACCAGACGCGCTCTGCAGCTTCTCATGAAGGTGGAAGCACTTCTAAAAATTTATTATGAAAAATTATTTTGAGCTAAATTATTTCATGATAATAAATTCTATAAATTTGTACTACGTTCTTTTTTATCAAAACATTCAATATCCAAGGTAGAGAACAATAACCCTATTAACAAAGTTATAACAATATTACCTAATATTTCTTATTGTTTTTCAACTATTTTATTGAGAGTATAATCGTAAAATAACTTTTTTCGTAATAAGAGAATCATAGAACTTCTAAAGAATACTTTTTCAAAGATTACTAAATCTTAAAGTAGTTTATTATTAGGTTTCAAATTTTTCTTTTCCTTCTTTTATTTATTTATATTAATGTACAACATATTAAGTTTACTGTGCGAAAATTTGAAGTCGATTGAAGTAAAACTGTTGAAGATATAGAGTTTTAAGTCTTTCTTTGAAACTTTGAGACGGTGTCGTCTCTAGCTCAAAATCTACTGCATGGATCCTTTTGAAATTTTGCACACTTTTTCTTTACATAATTGTCGAGGTAGCGTTGTCGTGTTTTTTTTTAATTTAAAATAAGATTAAGTTTCGGTAAAAATCGGTATTTTGGCTTCTAAGTGCTGTAAAAAATCGAAAAATCTATAAAAATAGAAAAACTCTACAGGGTTACCTGCGGAAACTTATCAACTTATGACATCATTTTGGTTTTTTGAATTCAAATAATCCAGTGATGAGTTATGAGTGGCACCACAATGAAACTTCTTTTTGTGACGTCAGCGGAGATTCGTTGTCAATACCTCATTACTTGATATTTATTTATGAAAATTTTACAAAGTATTCTATAAATGTTATTTTATCATGTAGTAATTATAGAAGTAATTATATATAAAGTGTGTTGTCACAAAACATTATCGAAAATATACTTTTTTGTATCGATTTCACCTTTTCATGTGATGATTTTCTTGAATATCTGCGTCATCTGCTAGATGTCGTGGAATTCCGTTGTGGTGGTGATATTTTCTAAGATGTTGATGTTTGTCCTATTCTTAATCGTATTAGCGCTGCAACCTGCAGGTATTCTTAATACTAGGTTGAACAAAACGAGTATTCGTATATCATTAAATCTCGTTACTTGTTGTTATTGGTAGTTTCTTCTATTTCATCCATCGTGGTTACATTCAAACGTCAAAACACAATAAGGAGGAGCCTCTGTTCGCGACCAGCGAAGGAATACCTGCATCGCGATGGATACAAACACGGAATGTTGTGCTCAAAGAATACTTCAGCTCAATTGCACGGTGCAACATGACCAACCGATCGGCCAAGCCGGCTGGTATTGCGTTTGGTTTGGTTTGGAACCGGTTTCTTCCAATGTGACATATCCCTCTGAGAATTGCCAGCAATTCACATATAATCAAATCTTATATTTAATATGCCACAGAATTTTGATTAAAAAATTTAATTTGTAGTCACTCACGCTGCTTTATTGATGTTTTTATCGTTTACAGCCGGTTATTTTGTAGGAGTCGTAAATTTAATTAAAGTTCAAGATTCTTTTGTTGGTTATGAAGACAATTTGTTGAAGACCTGATAGTGAATTTGAAATGCTGTAAATAAACATTTTTCTACTTAAATTCGGTGTTTCGATAATAACTGATCTGATTTAAAAAAAAAAAAAGAAATTTTTAAATGTGCGCGGTCGCAACAAAGAAGGGGGTGGGGTGAGTCTTCAATGCGTAACAGCACGTGACAATTTGAACGGGGGGAGAGGGTTAATAAATGTATGTGATCAAGACCATTAACTTTACTATAATTTACAACATTCATATTAAATAAACTGTAATAAACCTTAACATGATTAATTTGTGTAAGTTAAGTGTCCTTACTAAATCATGTTTTACTAGTAGTTTGTGCAGCTGTTGTAATAATGCATAGCACAGGCAAAAGATGACAGTTGCTGACCGTGTTAGTAATTTATCGATACAAGAGTACAGAAGCCCTCTATAACCAGGTGTTAAAGATTCCTTCTTGTTACTGAAAAGTTACCTTAAAAAGATCAACCGGCTAGTATGGTGCTGGCATCCGTGACCGTAGGCGGGACGTGGGGAGTAATACAAATGTTAAAATATTTTTCATACTTCATAAACCGTAATAATGTTTGAATTGCTAACTATTATTTGTAGAGTTGGTAGTGCTGAGGAGATAGACCATCACAAGTGCTAAAAAGAAGTCAACTTTTAAGAGTTTCTTGCAGCTAAACACTTATTATCAATGTCTTCTTCTTTTCAAATAAAGGAACTGTATTGTGTAAAACGTAATTTCATGCATTATTTAACGTAATATTTTTTACATAAGGTTTCATTTCATTTTTACCGAAGTTTGAAATAATTAAGTTACATTGTCATTAAATAAATGCAAAAGACATTAAAAATCTTAATACTACCATATTAATTTTATACATAGGATTATATAAAAAGTTGTATTAATGTCAGAAAGCATAAGTTTATATCATTATATTAATCTAAAATATATTATGTCACAGGTAAACTTTTTTACGATAACTTAACCTTAAATATATGTATCTTTGTTTAGTGGATTCATTTTCGTTTTTAAAGGAAAAAATAATTTGTTATATTGTGTACTAATAATGAAAGGATAGGGCTTCGATTATTAATTATTTTGGCGCCTCATGCTATTACTATTATTCATATATTATGTCTAAATTTATGTAATTTCTAAGCGATATTATTTCTCAGATTTATTTTTATCCAGTTTTGCAAGTTTGTAATGAGTAGAGAGTATTAACGTCAGAAAATTTAAATTTATGTCGAATGATAACATTTGTTATTTAACTTACATTATATAAACTTAAAAAAACCTTAAATTTACCTACTAGCTGTTTCTTTAAATACGACGATGGGTCTTTACAAATATTCATGTAATTAAAATACTTTTTAGACGACACAGTGGGTAAAAGAATTGTGCTGTATTTTCAGACAAGAATTATATTTTCTGAGTTTGGTTGTTACTAAGATAAATTGATTATGTACACACATAATCGTAAACTTATTACGGACAGTGTAGCCCACATATATGATGGCATACCACTACAAAAACTATCAATATATATAATAGGAACGCAAACAGATCGACGTTAAGAAGAAGAAGTATGTTCACTTGTAATATTCAATATAAATTTCTTATCATGTAAGCTTTAAACTTTTTCAAAACATAATATTATTCAGTAGACGCAGATCAAAATAGTTTCGACAATATTACATATCTATGCATTGTACTTTCTTTATTTCTGCACGACTCAGCAGAAAGTAAAACCAATAAGAAGCATTGACTTTTTAATACATACAATCAGAGATAATTCGCCCTTAGGGACTCCCACTTCTGAACTAGTAGTTATCATTCCTACCGCACGGTGCGTTGCGTACAGTTGCAGTTGGTTTAGTAGAATGACAGATAGAAATATGTCGCACATACACACATACAACGTTGATGGTCAGATCATGGTCTGCAGTTCACAGTAGGCGGAGTAAACCTCCAGGGATGAGTACCCCCTCAACATCAACAACCAATGATTTTCAATAAAACGTCTCGAGTTGCGAATCTGGTGAAATCATCTCAAAGAATCGCCAATGTAACAGAGGATACTTGAATTCAAGCATCAGGAGAACAACTAATTATGCTGATTTATGTTACCATTGTCCATTGTTCGGACAGCGCGAAGACACGAACAAGACCACGCCTACTTGTGCCTATGTGGTAATGTTTCTTTTGCGAAAGATCTCTCATTGCATGGTGTAAACGATGGAACTGAACTTTAATGTACTTCACTTCACCATTATATCGCCATTCCCTAACGTATGGTGTCCTACCAAGTCAACTCATTGGAGTCAAAAGACTTGTTTTTGTTTCCTCTCAACAGGCTGTGCGCTGTGCATTACATGTTGGTTTATTTGCAGCTCAACCAAACCATTATTGTACAATGCAGTACAATGCAACACAAGTGCATGGTACTTTATTTTCAATCACAGGTGTCTCAGGAGTCAGGAGTGGTTTACGATAACCGTCTGCGCTTGTTATCTCATTTTAATTCCATAAAGTACACAAACACTCTGGTAATTTACTTGAAATTAGAAATCTGTAGCAACCACCTCAATACTATTGTAGTTTATTAATAGTATTATTCAGGTGTCCACAGATCCGCATGACTCGCATTATGCCGGATTAACACCAAACAGACAGTTCTTGAAACATTTTTGTCTTTTGTTGCTGTTTTAGTAAACAAAACACATTCCCATCTGGAGTCGGTAAGGTCTAAGGAAAACACGTTTGTTGTTGTTTTTTAGTCTGTTTGGTTTGAACACCCAGTTTTGTTTTTTGTGAACATTTGCGCTTGTCAGTTGTTGTTTATCATGTTTATAATTTTTATGGGACATACAGAAAAACACTAAAAACAAAACCAGTCCGTTTGCGAAAATCAGAACTGTTTTAAAATGAAATAAAACATGTTTTTGTTTTGTTTTTTGACAACAGAACTGTCTCTCTGGTGTGAAACCGGCATTAGACACATTATATTTGTTTTATCAAACGTGGAAGATAAGGGAAGCAGAAGTGAAAGCATATACAGCAAACATTATGATTTGAAGTGGTATAGGTATAGAAATTAGTCGAACAAATACTTTAGACGTCTCTTTCTTAAACGTTAAATTGTGAATTTTATAGTTATAATACTAAATTGTGAACTCTATTATAAAGCAAGCTTAAAACTTATTTCGTAAATGACTTTACAGGTGTACGAATGCATATACATAATTCCTTCTTCAATGCTACCATAAGCAGTCTTGTTTAGTCCGAACACGGATAATTATTTTGTTGATATAATCTAAGAAATATGTCGCACGAACGTAAGTTGCTTCTTGTATCATGTTTATCGTAAATTGTGTATATTTGTTTTTAAAAAATGTTACATAAATATAAAGAACGACGGACTTGCAGCCTGGAGTCTGGAACGGGATGAAATCCAGCATCCGAATCAGAGCAATTCGCGTGGTGGATGATTTGTATCTCCAAGAATGCTTTGTAAGAACTACGGGATGTGGAAGACAGAAGTTGTGGTGTAATTACTGCATGAAAAAATGTCTTAAGGGGCTAGCCCACTGTGGCGCTCGAAAAATTAGTATAAAGTGAATATATACCTTCAAGTATATATGTATTATTTTATTATGATTAAATACTATATATACATTTGCAAATTATATTTACATTTGAATTATTGAAAGATATTTAAATATTTAAGGAAAACATCTTTAGGAAACTTCAAAAACTAATGAATTACATTTCGAGTAGCAATATTATTAGTGATTATAAAAATGTATACTTTATTGGCAGAATCTAATGTCAGAATGATAACCTATATTCCAAGCAAATCTCATTCAGACGAGCAGTGGTTGCCGATATAATAAATACCCTGTAAACATTTTAGAGTCATTTTCCTATCATATCTCACAAACGTTTATATGCAGTGTCTTTTTTATCGGCTACAAATGGCGAAACCACTCCACCTGTCGTAATACAAATAAAGATAGATAAAGTTGATGCGAACTGTAATTGAAGTGCAATACTGATAGAAACGTCACAAAACAGGACACTTCACTAAATTGTTTATTGGGTATAGCCCCAGATTTCTGACAATAACATCTGACGAAGTCCCCCGAGTGGGGTGAGTTTCTGATGATTCCACTGTATCGAGTAGCATAGGGAAATATAGTAATTTTCTTATTTAAATTTTAGATTAAAAATTTAAACAAAATGATGTAATCTTTTTTAAAATCGGATATGGCGTTTTTGAGATATTGTTGCGAACCCTTTCAAAAGCAGTAGTTTCCAGGTAAATTGCAAATAAAAGAATAGTATTGTATAAGTACTCACTTCAAATTGATATAACTCAGGTAATATGCGGAATATTAAAACGGATTAATTTTTAAAACAACATACATAATAATTATGCATACAAAGACATACCACCGAGAATACCAAAATTACAATTAAAAGGCCACCAAATTCAATTTTCAGTCTAGGTCTCATGAAGCTATAGATAATTTTAATAATTTTATGTTGCTTAAAAATTGTTTAAGTTTGTAACCAATATCAAGTTATATTCGTTTCAAAATACTGTTCCACTGATATTAACATGACAAATAAATACAAAACATCAAATACTTTGACAATAATCTATCTTATAAGAAAACAACCAAAACCATCAAATTGCGAATCTATTTCACTTACAAAGTCTACTTCAAATTATTTAATAATTGTAATTACATTATTGACAATAAAATTAATTTATGTATTTACATAACTTTTATGAACCAACAACAACAGGAAATATAATTCAAACATGTCCACGAGTTCTGGAATAAAAACGATATAATAGAGAAACAAATCATTCGCTGATACTAATACAGGAAATGGTACAAACAAATAAATATTAAAATTACTAAATACTAGGCCATGCTTCTGTTTTGCTATACTAATACCAACACACACACACACACACATTGATTGTATAGTATTGACTTGTGTTCGATCTCCTCGACTGATTCCAAATCCAACCGCACAGCAGCACCATACGGTTAATCAATGGTTACTGCTTATTAGAAACAACTAGTAATTTATGACGATTATATCTTCAATTATAAAGATGTTATAATCATCGACATACGTCCTGTACATATTACTATAGATCAGAGATAGAGAACCTATGGATAGGGATTAGATCTGATAGCGATATTTCGCTCACAGTAAAACCCTGATCCTAAACATACATTTTATACCAGTCAATAGATCTTAAAAATATTTTTGCCATTTTTTGGTGGCCATCCATAAAATGTTCAATATCCCTGATATGTTTATATGTCATTGACTCGTGTCCATTGTTGGTGGTCTTCTGTCATACGTTTTTCTGTTCATCACAAGCCTTCTAGGGCTGCGCATGGTTACTTTACTTCTTGGTTACTTTACTCTTCTCTTGCTAAATGCAATCTGCTGCCATCTATCGCTATGCCAATAACTACATCAGACTTAACTACTATTACCAGAGGGCTGGTCACGTTTGTGGTATTTGTGGTTATTTTACTTTATTGTTATGTAAATTAATAATTGTTTATTACGTCTTTACAATTGACATATGCACACCGGCTCCTACAGTATTTTGAAGCTGGTAGAAATGCACGAAATAATTAATTATATAATAACACATAATTAATTTTGTTTTTATATTATTTTTTTAAGATTTTGTTGCAGGAAACGCATACTCTGTTGTTTGACTAAAACATACACTTCAAGGTTAAAATATAAAATTAAAACTAAACCTTAAAATGAAAAGAGTATTATATGAGAATAGTCCTTACGTTTCAATACTTAAGTCAACTCAATTCTTATGTATATATATCAATGTATATACTACAAATATACAAACAAAATATAAATTGGTGTGATCAAATCAGTAAGTTGTTTTTCGTCCTCATTAGCAGAGCTGTTCGTTCGATCTGAAGTTAGTTCATTTAGTTTTGTTGGTTGCAGAATCTTTCTGCTGAGAGCTTTTTGTACACCGTATGGTGGCTGTGGCTATACCTGTGGTTGTCTGCTTACCCGTTTTTACTTTACAATCAGATATAAAAAGTAATAGCCAGAACACGATTAAGTTACTCGCAGAAACGATAGAAAGATGTACATATACCTATACATACATAAGAGTATGCCTATATACACTTGTGATCAAAACACGATACAAATACAAATAAATATAAAAAATGTATTTAAAAGAAATTGAAAACAAACTGAAGTTAGTCACGATATTGTTGTCAAGTTGTTGTCAAATGAATATTTTAAACATAAACATCGATTATTTTATTGCAGAGTCTGTAAAAACGATACGGTGGCATCGATCTCGAAATCGATGTGAAAGATCGGACCCGGAGGTCTTGAGGATAGTCTTGTTATTTGAACTAGGACCTTGTGCAATAAGAAACAATCATTTATTTATTTATTGATTCATCGTAGGACATATTATAATTATTTCGGTCAATATTTGGAAATAATTTTAATTTAATAAATAATTTTTTTCATGTAGTAAAATATAAAACAATAAAATTTTAATTTATTAAGGTAAAGTATGTGTTTACCTATTTAAAAAGATTGTTTGTGCGTCTGTAACAAATCCACAATATCCAGATTTCCTTGTAAATAATAGAGATACGGCATGCCCTCTATATACAGAATTTTGTCAATAAAATCAGACCCCGTTTACACCCTTAAAATACACCCTGCATGTTATTGCTCATATCATTGTGATTAATTACATACTATCTACCCATTCTCACTCCTTCCAAAAGAAAAAAGAAAAATACAAACAAAACAGATAAATTTAAACCCTCTTCCTGCTACTTTCCCTTCTGTTTCTACTCTGCCATTCCTTCTCCTTCTTCGCTCCTTCTCTCTATCTCCGCCATCCACCGCTTCTCTTCATTGCCTCTCTTTAAAACTGCACAATCTTCTTTTTACTTTTTACGCTTTTCTCACATGAATACTTAATGTGCTTCATCGTTTCCATCTCTCTCCAGCACATCCTTTTCTCTCTATTTTCCCAATATCTGGTGCCATTCTCTTCGTTTCGTAATCTAAATCTTGCGATTCTTTTAATGTCCCTTGTCTCTTTTTCTCGTATGTATTCCGGTATCTCTCTCTCTCAAATCATCTTGTATCTTTCATTATATTTGCTATTATCAATTTGTTCCATTCTTTCCTGCTGCTGTATGTCTCTGTCTCTCTTCCTTAGCTCCTCTTCCACACTTGTTCCTTCTTTTCTTCTTCTCTCTGCGTTCTCTTCTTTTATCGCCATTCCGTTCCTTTCAAAGTACTCCTTTCTACTTTGAGTTTAATTGTAACTGTTAAATATGTTCCAATTTTTATCCTCTATAAAATAGATTATAACTACCAAAACTCTAGAACGAATCCCGAGGTATATGAAAGAAACCAAAAAATCAGTTCATAATATCTTTGCTTTTAGGCCACAGAAAGTTTGCCCGAGTTCTTTCGAATTGGTAACCTTGGCTTTTCACTACTGACCTCGATATATATAGATAGGAAAAGGAAATCTAATTCCATAACGTCATTTATTTTTACTCCGATACTGTTTATTCTATTATGCAAGTATATTATATTTTACTATTTTTTAAATATTATAGAATTTCTTGTATAAGCAATACATAAACCACATAACTTTGATTGTCGTAATAGTCTAGCAAATTCGGGTAATGATTTTAATCTACTGTAAATGTATAAATACTATACTGCAATCATTTGACACCTCGATCACACGTAATCTCTGATATGCATGACCTTTCTCGCAACAGGTTTCCATCACTTCTAAGTCGTAAGTTCAGATTCAGACGAATGGCAATTCTCATGGCAAACAGTTTGCCGTGTAAATAAAGAGCAATGGCTGATCACTATTCAGTATGCACTGCTCACTGATGTTTTGTTTTCGATTTACTTCATTTATTTTCTTTTTTAATCCTCAATTAATTGCGTGAAACTGGTCTCGCTCAGGTTGATACTGATGTTTGATTGCGCATGCTCAGAAACAAGTTGAATACTAAAATATCTGATTGGTTTTAAAAATAAAACATTAAAAACAACAACATTGAATTATCTGACATGGTATTGCTTTCTTACTTTGAATATTTATTGTATTTAACAGACATTTTGTGGTAACTTGGTAAGGAATTAACATAAGATTGTACGAGTTTTTTACTTGGAGGAGGTGGTAATATTACCGCCTTTAAGATTGGTAGTATCTGTTCATTTGGAAACGAAACAAAATTTTTTCATATGATTTTAAGATAACCTATAAAATTAATTAGTGAATATTTTGATAGTGATGAAAGATCCAAAGTACACCTACAATGAATAATAATATTTACAATAAAATCAGACTATTGACTGTACTTTGTCACTAAATACTAAACAATAACTTTAGTAGTGGAAGACGCTGCCATATTTTGTTGTTGTTTTGGTTTAGCAATGCAAACGTAAGTCACAAAGCAGAACCTCTGTCTATTTTCTGCTGTCCAATATTTAACTCACCGGATTTGTTAAAGCGTATTCGAAAACGAAGTTACTTAGTATGTGTACTTGATCGAGTGACTGATACTATAAAGGCTGAACTTATGGAAGTGTTTCAATTTGAAGCTTGTGCTACATAACTTATTGCTTGAGAAAATCGTTGTCGTAACATTTTGATGGTTTTGTATGAATTAGCATTTCCAGATCTTATATTTAGATCAGTTTAGTGAGACAATTTATCTCAGAACATATTACTGATCACTTCAATTCCATTTCAAGAGAGCATATGTTAAGGCACGTGAACCTCCATGACCTTAAATTATTGTACCTCTGTAACTTTGACTGTGAAAATACTACTACTAGTTAATAAGTATTCTCTAATAGAGGTGAATTTTTTAGCATAATTTCGAATACAACCTTTCAAGTTCTTTTTGGAACAAATATTCCTCCAGTTGAGATTTACCTCCATTCCTTTGCGATCCTGTGACACCGAGACATCGACGTACCATAGTAAAGAAGAACACCACATCCCATGAAAATATATATGCTGCAACAAAAGACAATGGCCTATAAATCACTAGGTTGGAGAGATATGAGGTCAGAATGGTACCTTACTCCTTCCTCCGATATCCTGGATTAACCAGTAACTGGTAAGTCGGTAACCACTGGATGAATGTCCAATTCGACACCGCAAATATGTTGCGACTGCGACTGCAGGAGTCTCATCGTTTCTTTTTCGTTTCTTAGTGCGAGCTGAAGCTGGGGACACAAATTATCTATTACCATCTGCTAAACATTAGTTTCTTCACCGAAATATATTACTTTATACATTGTAGATAATGGTTTCAATGCTTCAATATATATATTGATCTTGATTTTTTGTTTAAATATTTATTTGTAATTGAAGTAGATTTTGACTTAAGAAAATAACTGGAAAAAATTGGTCATGGTACTGAGTTCGAGTTGTGTGCAAAAATCATGGTTGATTTTCATCCACTCCTAGAGGTGCGATGCCAGCCTTTATAGACCCTAAATTGCATGAATGTTGAGCTGGGGAAGAAACATCCCAAACTAATATGATAACTAAAGTGTGTTCGTCCGAAAAGGGAAGGAAGTATGGAAGTGAACCGAACACTGTTCATCGTTGGCACGAAGAGTGCAATGTCAGCGGAAATACTACCACTGCGATCACACTGCTAGTGTTTTAGATAATTTTCTGTTATTTTATACTAAAATTGAATACCAACTCTTTATTTACTTTGTAGCATGCTAGCAAGCTAAATTTATATATGGGAGGTGGAAAACGAAACTTGAAATAAGATTGTATCAAGCTAATAAGCCTTGTATAATAACCTGGGTATAGAATATATAAAATTTTTTAGTCTATTTAGAAAAATGTTGTCTTGAAGGTACCAGAGACATTACATGTTTTGAGCCAAGTTTAAGACTTTATGCAACCCGTTTAGCATTCCACGTGGACTTCACAACGTGGTGGAAGCTACAATTCACTGAACAAACACTAAAACCCACGTCCCCCACTCCCCGTCTCTACGAAATGTGTTCGCGAAATAACTTGGCCACATTTTCTGCTTAAACTAAATTATTAGCACCATTATGTAAGCCGGCCAATTAACGAAATTGTCTGACACGTCTTGGGGAGGCTGACGCTGAGGCTGGAACTTCTCGTTTGAGAAACGCCAGATACGAACCTGACGATAAGCTCTATGGTAGAACTGTGTCATAAAACTATGAACTCGTTGATAGCTTATTCACCAGCAGTCGCTGTGTTGCTTGCATACTTAACATTTTTCATTTAAAACTTCGGTTTTAACTTTTGGTTAATTTAATTTAAAAAAATTTAAAAACAAGTTATGGTTTTTTAAAACTTAATTTATATGTCAGTGTTTCTTAACTTAGTATGACTCAAAAAGTTAAATATTATTGCGAATAATTTTAGCAATAATTTAGTTAAATGTAAAGGCATTTTCTGTATTTTGTTTTGACGCTTTATTATTCTAATATTTATTCATTTATTAATGTTGTTATTACTTTGTCTGATCTCCAGTAAAACCGATTGTTTCCGAGATACTTCGACTTACTCAGAAAAAAATTAAATACTATCCTCAAACCACACAATATAGATTGGTAACTCAGTACAAACTTCAGTCCCTAATAATTTGGTGGTGAGACGTGCGACGTTCTGGGACGTCAGGGGATTGAAGGATGCGCCTATATCATATAGCATGCAACCCGCAAATCACACTTCAATTATTATATTAAATTATTCATAAATAAAACAGTTTATTGCATTTGTTTTATTAAATTTTATTAATAATATTAATAGAGAAAAAAATAAAATAATAAATTGGACAAAAATATAAAATTATTACAATAATAAATTAAAAATAAATAAATAATAAAATATATGTCCTGTTCTTGCATAATACTTCAAATATGAAAATAAAATTTATGTTTATACTAGATAAGTTCTTGATATTAAGAATTATAATGGAAATAGATTTCATCTGCATACAAATGCAGTTAACATATTATCTTTGCTACATACCGTGCTTATATATTATTAACTGCTCTATTAATATAAGATGCAAATCGGAAGAAGATTTATTGAAACGCATGTTTATAAAAATATATCAAAATAAATCGCAAACAATTAAATACACAAACTGTACACATATACTCCAGAGATATACTCATGTCAAATTGTAATATTTTTAGGTTATAATACGGCATCAAAATGGTTGTTTGTGACGAAATAGATAAAAGTGTATCTATTTCGTGTTTCCCCTCTTACCCCCCAGAACGTTCATACCACTTAAAAAAGTATCGAATGATTTACTTACAGTTGACGTCTATATTCAGTGGTTTGTGATACTATCCTATACGTAACGTTTGAACTTAATATCCGACTACACTTTTGCATACAACTGTCATTAGTGAATTACCTTAAATAACCCTAAATATTATTTTCATCATCTACAGGTGGAAGTGTGTGGCAATTTTTTACAAGACAGATGGAGCACTGCTGCCACCTGTGCAATATAAATTATTAAAAGCTTATCGAAGAAAGAAAGTTGATAAGATCACGATTTGGTATCATACGCCACGCTAAAATATGTTATGGTAAGGCAACCAGAGATATTGTTATCTGCGGCCAGTGACTGCATAGCTTAACCACTGCTACAAACCACTGAATGTATAATATACCAAGTAATTAGGCGATTAAATATACCCGATCAAATATCGAGATAACAAAATCATGAAAATCATGATTGGCAACACAAAACGTCGTAAACAGTACACCGCTGGTACAGTGTACACTGTTCCGGATTTATGTTTATTAAAATTAAATTATTATCATTAAATCTTAAAGCTACTTCCCTCCCCTTGGTCCCTCCTTTCGTCTCTCCATTCTTCACCACTCTCCTAAATAACTGATCACGTAATCAAACGGTTTTTGAATTACTGTTTGGAATGTGTAATGGATTGAAGCACTTAATAATGAAATGTTAGTTGTTATTAATATGAATTCCAGTTAAATCGGTTGCAGGGTATTTTATCGCAAGGCGATTCATCGCAGAGGTAATTTATTTTAATGCTAATCATAGTATACATAGAAAGGATAATCAAGGAATAAGTGAGTGAGTGAAAGATAACGATAATAGTAATAAGTAAGTAAGTAATAAACTGAATCCGCGCGATAGGTCGCTGGATTATATATAGTTAATATTTAAAAAAAAAATGTTTATTTTCGAAGTTACATAAGTTGAAAAAAAAAATTTCCCTATGTATTTTCTGAAAACTGTGTTTTTAAAGTCGGTGACCAAGATTTCTCAGAAACGGCTGAACCGATCAATCTCAAATTTTAACACAAGCTTCTTAAGTATATTTTTTAGTAATTATTCAAAAGTTTTTCTCACCGATAAATATGTTTTTTTTTATAAACAATTTAAGGCCAAAATTTTGGTCAAAAATCGATTTTCTTTTGTAGTTTTTAAAATTGAATTATAAAATGTGAAATATGTAAAAAGAAAAATGTTTGATGGTGGCTAAGACGAATAAAAGTCAAGGCAAATAAATAAATAAATTTAAAAAATATATATACAATATATATTAATGATTTTGTATGGTTATTCTTAATTAGATATCTACGCCACTGGACAGAATGCGTAGTTTTATTTCCCGTTTCTGTGTTGTAATCTGATTGATAGCTTATAAACACCGATACGTTACTTCAAGCAATAAAACGTTTGATATAAATATCCAGATATTAGAATAACTTAACATAATATTATCAATAATTCTTTAATTTGTTTTTACTATTAAATTCATCACGAGTTTTACATAAATCAATCGTAATAACGTTTACATAATTGAATTTATAAGTTCTTAAGTATGTAGCTTAGTAATAATAGATATTACTATTTATTTATTATAATAATCTTAAATTAAATTTCAAAATATGTAAAAGTATTGCAGAGAAACTTGAACACGTTTTGTATTAAAACAATAATGTGAACACCGCTAATTGAACACCGCGATTTGTAAGGAAGTATTTTGCTATGGTTAATAAATGTAACAATTACATAATATTTATAACAACCACTAAAGAACTACCTTAATTTGTCGAATTGCATAACTACACCTATAACAATATCTCTTACAAATCCCAGTTTTTAAACCGTGTCATTGAGCTGCAGCTGTACGTACCTCATAACATAACCTCGTGGAGTTGTTTTGAAAATATTGATTGACTTATGGATTGTAATAAATTATTTTTAATTAATGTGGAACGTTATTACGTGTTTCTACGTACAACGTGTCAGTGCTAATTATCATTTAGTTTGCTGTTTACTTCACCAATCAAATACACACGTGTGATAATTGTTCTACAGCAGAATCGCACGGACGAATCGTATGAAAAGTTAAAACAGAAACTGAAAACGGTATCGAAATAAAATTTTGAAATTAATTTTTTTGTGTATTGTATATTATATTGCCTTTCACCTTTACCTAATGTACACAATTTTATTATTGTATAAATAATACTTCTGATACCTTCCTCTTTCTTATCCTGTTGCTGCCTTGTTTTGCTTTGATTTTCTTTCTTTACACTTCCTCTTTATTTCAGCTATCCATCTTTTTTCTTATCTCTCTCCCCTTCTTTTCTCTGTCTCTCTCTTTTCTATTTTCTTAGTAACATTATTTCCATGTTATTTCCTATTTCTCCTATACCTACTCTTCATGTGTTTCAACTTATATTTATTATTTCGATGTTTTTGCCATTAGCCATTAAAATCTTTTGCCTTAAATCAATAAATTATATATTATTGTGCTTAATAATATTTGTGATTCTTATTATATTTAACTCGCTCCAAAAGAAAAAATGAAAATAAAAACAAAACAGATAAATTTAAACCCCTATTGCTTCCCTCTTCGTGCTACTCTTCCTACTGTTTCTACTCTGCCATTCTCGCTCCTTTTCTCTGTGTTTCACTTTACCTCCTCCTTCGAACACTCTCATTCTCTTTCTTGCAATAACTGCTTCCTATGTCTTCATTTACCAGCTTCAACTCTGCTATCATTTTAATATCCTGGCTTTCTTGTATTTCCAAAGATAGGGCTAATTTTATAATTTGTAAGATCAGATCAAGCGTAGCAAGATCTTTAGATTTTGCAAATCCCTCTAAATATATAAACAATGCCAACATTTTTTACAATAGCACACATTACATTTAGAGAGCAAAACACATTTAGCAATTTCTTTAGCCGTTAGTCTTAAAAACGCATCTCTTTTTATGTTATTATTTCGCAAGCAAAATTAGTGGTGTGAATCGATTGAATGCAGTCAAGCCAACCTTGATTTGTATCTGGTAATGCTTAAATCAGCTGTCAAGCTGCAGTCAGCGGTTGCGCTGTAAGCTGTTGCCGTTATGAACACATTGAGCACATAATGTTAATGACGCATGAAAGCATTCAGTTAATAAGGCATTTCACAGAGAATAAGTAAAATATCAACGACTCAACCTACGAAGGACTGACATGACGGATTCGTGTGCGACAGATAGGGAGAACACCGTCCCGCACCTTACCTCCCCTCAACGGCTCCAAGTTGCGGGCCCAGAATGAATTACCTGCGATAGGTCAAGGAGAACCAGGACGCGATATCTTTAAATAAAAAGTTTATGTATATAATTATACCGGTAATTTATGATACTACTTCTTGTAAATCAATAAATTAAATAAAGATATTATACTAAATTCACAATGAGTCATTAAGAATTCATTAAATATTCTTGAAATGTGGATTTTGTTGTGTTAGTCAAAGTTCCTTTTGTTTAACAAAGAAACAATAGTTCTTTATTAAAAAATGTAAAAGAAATTTTGAGTTTTTATCTATATTTATTGTTCTTCAGATTCTGATACTGAAACATCACGCATCAACGCTTTTTTAATATTAATTTTTTTAAATATAAATAATTTATATAAATTATTAAACTGAGCATTACTTTTTGCGTTACTTGTTACATGCTTACTTTAAGTAATATTACATCTATATATTTTTAATAGCCAATATTTTAACAATGTTTTACTATATGACCACTTTATTCATTACATCCGTTAAGTACACCAGGTTCGGTTTGGTCCGAGTGTGATGATATCCACATCTACATCATCTTCCCCACCCCTCACATCTATCTGATATGGTGGTATCTGGTAGGGAGGCATCTTGATGTATATTTGGATATATTGTTTGTCATAAATTGTGAATAGATCTTTTATTATATAATTTATGAGAATCGTATAAACTTTGTATTATGTTTATAATTTAAGTCTGAGTTGAGTATTGATTGACAATAACAGTAGCGTAATAGTGGTGCGCGAAGAACAACGGTACAGCCATCTTTATAAATACTTGTCGTCGGAAGAGAGTCAGACGACGGATGGTGGACGATGGGCAACGGACAACAGACTATGGAAAGCTTACTTCAACAATTATTGTTATAAGAGAGGTTGTTTGTATTTCTATTTCTTAATTATTAACATTCTTCTATCTTTGTGCATAATAGATCTTCGTATAACATGAGTTCTGCGAATTTATACAACGCGAAAAAACATTACTTCTATCTTTTTTTCAAATCGTCTTCTAGAACAACACACAGCATTAAGACGATCCTCTTTAGATGATTAGATCATATTGGCAATCAAAATTCAGTTTCGATCTTACACAAAAAGTATTTGGATATACATAGTATATTCAAAGTATATACATTCATGTATATTGCATATCCTATGTATATGCTGTTGTGATGTAAAACCTACACTGTATGTTATATGTATGTGCAAATGCAAAGGTATGTGCATATTTAAACATTACTGTAAGTACTGTCATGTTTATTCATTTCATGTATATGCAATGTATGTACAGGATATTCTATTCACATTATGGACCATATATGAATATACGGTGAATATCTAATGTTATAAGTATGGGTAGTTTCAAATTATTACCCTTCAGATTTCACACCGATTTAAGACTAAAGATATACAAGATAAAATATAAGATAACGTTGTCCTATTTCTGTTGCCAAGTCTTATCACCAGTAACCTCCTTCTATGTGGGCACTTTTTACGGTGTCGTAACAATCAATTTATCATAACAACCAAACTCAGAAAATCTGATCCGAATTTATGCAACTTTTATAGGTAAATATTAGTAGAGAAATACGTATAAATAGAGAGGCCGCAAGTATTTTTAATTAAAATCTAATAATTACACTTTTTTTATAATAATGTGCTTATTATAACTAGAAAAAATAATTAAGAAATTTGGATAGATTGAGAAAGTATTTTAGTAAGAGACAAAATAATAAAAATGCAAGCAGATCTGAAGAATGAAAACAACAAACATACGCTTCGCATCTTTCTCTGCTTTGGATGCTTTACAAATTTTATATTTTCCTGTCATTCGCATAGTGGTAGGCTTATCTTGTTTAATTTTGGTACACACATCAAAGTGAGATGCGTCGCGTCGTCCGTCTGTGCGTCTCTGCCGCGTCCTACAAATCTTAACAAAGCTAATTTGTGTCTATTATAAACCACGAATAAAGAACTCTGCGAGTCGTGAGATTAAAACGTCAGTTTGTAGAAATTCAAGTTATTTACTCTAAAAATGTTGGGTTCAAGTGTGTGCGATACGAGTGGGACAGATGCTTGGAATCTCCTGGCTTGACAAATAATAATTCTCACACGCTGGATCAGTCATCAACTTTGCAAATCAAATGTTAAGTAATTGTTGACAAGCTAGACATTTTTATTTCTTGAAAGAACAATTTATAAGCAATGCTTCATAGAGGTATAAGAATAGAGTGCGCAAGAGGCTGAATACTGCGATAAAGGCAAGGAGAGAGATAGCGGACTAGTGTTCTCTGTGTCTCTTTCTAGCTGAGCACTATAATATATTAATTCAAGATTGTAAGTGTTTTTTTCCATTTATTTTAATATCTTGTAAAAATAAATTACTTAATATTTTTTTTAAGTTTGCATAAATATTAAAATGTAGTTTTAGGTAAAAAAAAATTACTGAAGATAATGAAACTGTATCGGGATTAATCGTATGAAACGTTAAATAAAAGGGAAATGGGGGGAACAAATTCAATCGACCTGTTCATAGTTGTAGCAATCTCGTTAAAAATATCGACAAGAACACATACGACTAACGACATACGACTAACCATACAGATATTACTAAAACCGTTGTGTTTGCTTCACTCTTGCTTCATTTCCATTCAATATAGCCAATACGTTTGATCGGACCAAGTTATGCTGACCTGTGGACGTTCGCAACTCAAAGTTTTACAACCCTGAACATTCTCATTGAACTCTCGTCTTCCTGCATCCAGCCCAAATTCCTGTAGAGTTCCTCTCAATTTCTCTTTTCGGATTACCTTCGTTCTTCATTCTGATCCTCCCTGTCATTAGTATTAACTAGTGGTCTCGGTAGGGGGTGCGCTGCGGTGGATACGAAACCACCCTTATAACACAAGCGAAGTAGTGGTAAACAGAGAGGGAAGAAGGATCTGGTGACTGTGACAAGACCTACTCACTCTCTGTCTTCTAAATATGTCTACTTTAATTTGTTTTAGAATTAGGTCTGTTTATTTCGAAAGTAAAAACAGCTCGAAATTAGCTAACGAGAATAAAGATTTAAAATCTGCAGGATTTATTTTTCTCTAATTAACAACATTCTACATATTCTTTTAGCAGAGATTAATTTATTCAACAACTTCATTTTTTAATGACATGTGCATATCACAGTATTTCTCATCTTTGTGTACATATTTCATTTCTAAGAATAAATTTTATTTGTAAATTTCATAAACTACAATTTTGACTTTTGATGTTGTGCTTTTCGCAGATGGCTTTAGATATGAGTACGACTTGTGTTGCTTGACAATTATATGTACTGTATTGCATTACTTGTACGCATCTTTTAATAGTATATATCTTACTGTTATTTACTCCTTCTCACCTCATTTTAAAGCAAAATTTCTCCCACCATTACCCTACTTCCAAGATCATCTCAAGTCCAACAATGTGCCAGAACCGGTCTAGTTACTCTACTATTTTGAAGGTTTATGTGTTTTAGTGCAATATAATATTAATAGCTCGTTGTCAACACGAAGACTTCGTTAACGTAATAAATACGTAGTTTATTTCATTCCATAGCTACCAACTGTTCTCTTTTTTGTGCGTTGTATATACCCCAATCTCTTCTTTTCTCATTATCATTATCTTTTATAAATAATAAATAAGACAAGCGTTTTGTAAGATGGCGTCGTTGTTGATATGTTGACTTTTGCATGTGGGTCGTCGTCTCGTTCTCGTTGTCTTGTAGCATTCAACCCTCTAGTGCTAGTGTTCTACCCTGTTGTCTACCCTGTATTCTACGGGAACTGAACCAGAAACTTTTTCACAGTGGCTCATACTACAGTCCACAGTTCTCAGTCCTCGGTCGTCACTTGTGCTTGAGTTCCTCTTGCTCAACGGATGAGCTCTTTCATTTCCCAAACTCTAAAAGAGAGAACAAACGATTCTGATGTCTTATAATTAACCACGGGGATAATTTTAATTAGAACCTCTATCTGATTATTCTGTTGTACGTCTGTGTTGAAAGAGGAGAGTGCGAGGGATGGTGAATGGGGGATGCTTGCAGGTTGGGGGTAGTTAACTATGAACTTTTATTTTGCCGCAGCTTTGTGCATATCTCATGTAGCGAAAAAAAGTGAGGTTAATTCATACAAATATCAATTTTCTCGTAATTTTTAATGAAATAACTGGTTTATAGTATACATGGTTTAAGTTACCTTAGTTTTCTTTAGAAGGTAAATTTTTTTTTAGTTTTAGATTCAATAGTTAACCTTGAAATACATCCAAAATAATTTTGTTACGTCATTTCAGTAAAAACTCCTTTCTCTTGATTAATTAAAAACATTATAAATGGTTGTTCATATATAAATTACAAAGATCATAGAAATTCTAGATTATCGCATTGTGCCTATTGTAAAATTTTAATAGGATATGGCAGCATCCGGATAACTGGAGTTTCTACTGTAAAATATTTTAAATCTACCTGTTCAAACTAGATCTATTTATGAAATGTTATTGTTATTTTATTTGTGATCTTTATTCTGTCTACCCATTCTCACTCCTTCCAAAAGAAAACATTTAAAAAAACAAAAGATACATTTAAATCCCTATCGCTTCTCTCTTCATGCTACTCTCCCTTCTGTTTCTACTCTGCCCATCCTTTTCTTTCCTCACTCCTCGCTGTTCACTGCCTCCCTTTAATAACTGCACAATCTTCTTTTCACTTTACTCACATGAATACTTAATGTGCTCCAGCGTTTCTATCTCTGTCCATCACACTTTACACATCCTTTACTTTCTGTTTTCCCAGTATCTGTGCCTTTCTCTTCGTTTCCCAATCTAAGTCTTGCGTTTCTTTTTATGTTTTATGAAATATGGTCAATAAAGAAATTGAATCTTTGATTTATGTTTTCTTGTTGGCTTCTTCTTGTTTTACTTAGTAATTTAACTTACATTTCTAATTACCCATGCATTTTCTTACTGCAAAGATTATGTCTTAATCCACTCTTTCAATATCCTTAATCCTTTCAATATATTTTATATTTAGAACAAGTTATAGTAAAATCTATTTCATTTTATAAATTTAAATATAGTGATAGAACAATCAACCATCCCAATGCGTTGGCGAATCAACTGAACGTGTGTGAGAACAGGGAACCCCGTAGATTAAGGCGATATCAACCAGTAGACTTAGCTTTAGGTCCTCGATAAGGAATAGTGTTCAATGTATGATATATTATACTAGTTTATTGTATATAAAAACAAGAGGGCATTCACTGGAATGTTTCTCTTACATGTCTTAATTAATTAATCATGTAAGAAGCTTATTGCCTACTTAGGTAGATTGCTGAAACAATTGGAGAAATAAAAAAATAAAAAAATTTATAAATTTAAATCCCAACGCTTCTGGTGTAAATCGATGAAGATTTATTTGCCATTTATCGAACACAATAAACAACATCTTCTAATTAACTTCATTAGACAGTCGATATGTATCTGTTGAAGCCAAAGGAACGGAGTGGAAATGGGGGAGGAGGGAGGAGGTGTATGACGTCACTACTTCACAAAATGTTTCTAAAATAAATCAGATTGAACATGTCCCCTCATTAACGGTGATGTCATTTCACGAACGTTGCGATATTACTTCTTCTTGATTGCCCGCCGAGTAATCAACAGTTATCAACGAAAACAACCAAGAAAATGTGAAAAGAGTGGGAGATGGGATGTGGGATGAGGGAGATAGGAGGTGAAGTAAGGTCTGTGGTAAAACGGCTGAGAACTGTGAAACTGGAAAACTAAGAGGTATAAGAAAACTGTTAAAACATAAATGACAAAACGGAAATTGTGTAAGGAAAAGTTTTGATAGCAGTTGTGTACTTATGAAGTATTATTCCTAAAACTAAACTTTTGTAATTGTTATTAAACATGGTACATTGTAATTAAAGCGTGGAGATAAATGGAATCGTGAAGCGGAATGGAGTAAGCTATGTATTGATATTAAACGTCAGACAGAGTTCCATACATGATTAACAGGATCTTAATTAAAAGGAAGGAGAATATATTTGTTTCCATTTGGTAGACTTTATTATGACACGAAGTTTTTTTTTATTATAATTTTTCGGTAAATAGTGTAAACAAAACTTGTAGGGAATTGAGTTCTCTATAAGTTTGATAATAACCATTTTTATCGTAGGACGCACTACTAACGAGATATTGCCAATAAACCGTTTTTGGCCGCCATTTTTTCAAGATGGAGGCGCGCGCCTACATCACCCTTTTTGGATAACTTAGAGTTTTCATTAACAGCCCTAACTTTAAAACATATCCAAAAATTAGAACTACCGGCCCTCATGTCAGGTAAAAGTGTAAAGTTCGCCGGCAATAATGCGAGCCGGATGGAACTATTTCACCCATTGCCTTGGACGTTACTGTACCTGTGGTGCGAATACTGCAATGCCTACTCTATGAGCATCCCCGGACCCGCATCCGTAGCTAATTACTTTTTTACTTTACACCGCCATGTTTTTAACTTAATCTGACCTTTGCTTTTGACAGTTGTTTCTCATATTTATAATTATTTGTTCTCGCATCTGCTAACGATAACTTATATCGGCTGAAATCCTTCTGGAAGTTTAAGATATATCTATTTTATTATTTACTTTTTAAAATATAACTTGTGGAAACCTTTTCTTATTAATTAAGACAGACAATGTTAATTTATTGTTATTGTTTTCATTTAAAACTATCACACCACTCAATAAGTTTGTAGGATGACGTATAGAGTATTCACAAAAATATTTTTTTCCATTAAAAAGCAATGCTTTATCAACACACGAAATTCAGATTTTTCCATTGTTTTGAAAATTCCAAAAGTAGCATCATTAAAACCAATTTAATTTTTAAACTAATGGTCGGCGTGTGATGAAATTTTGATACATATCGTTTGAAGGTTGGTACTATCGAGCGCCATGTTTTGTTTTTGTGTGCCACAGTTGATATTTGGAATCGACAGAACTCCCTGTGCATAATGTTAGGTTATAAAAAAAATTATTTGATTTCAGATTCCTAAAATGTCTTGCACATATGTTTTAATATCAAAAATACAGTTTTAAAGGAAAAGAACATATTTTAAACTCATTTATTTATTTTCAGGTGGAACTGGAGAAGAACCAGAAAGTCCTGGTAACAACCTGGAGATCGGTTCTTCTGGATCAACGAGTCCTAGTAGTCCTTCATCGCCTGTATCACCAAATGCTCCAAATCTTCCCCCGCTTCATGTCAACGAGACTCTATCATCTGTAGTGGAGCCACAATCTCCTGTGAGAAGTCCCCCTTCCCCTTCCCCGCACCACGACCAGCATCAGCACATGATCACGGACCACAATGACGACATCGAACACAGTATACCTGCCACGCTGATTCAAGACCCCAACGCTGAAAGGTTTGTTCTATAAATCAACTCTAACGACTGTTTTAGTTAATTAGGATAATACAAACTCCCCCCTTCTTCCCCACACCTCTGCCATACCACAACCCCAACGCATACCCCAGGGTTCACCCCAGTACAATGTTTAGTTTTTAATCAGTCGTCTAATGCCCTTATACTATTTTTATTGGTGCATCTGGAGCTTTTAAACATAAACAATATTTTATTCTTATCGTATTAATTAAAAGGGATATATATTACTTTAAATGCATTTTATTTAAAGTGTAGTTTTGAAGGGCTAAAAAAATAATTGATCTGGCCATACCTAATGATAAAGATAAATTTATTATTTTTTTACGTCAATTTTTATTTAAAGTCACCGAAGAATTCTTTCTAACATACTTCTAGTTCTGCAATTAAAGCTCACTTCCTCGGTCTTGTCACTTATTTGAAAAAAATCCTCTTTGTCCTCCTCCTTCACTCCACTTTTACATGTTCAATTATTACTTAAAGTTGCAATAAAACGACATTTTCTTATTAATAATTTAATTATTTATATATTAAATCAATCGGACGACTTTTATCCGCGGCGAAATGGTCAATGGTCAAGTCATGTTATTTCAGCAAGCCCCGGTAATCTTCGGTCTCATCTATAGTAGTTATATTAAGCATTAAGTTATTTCTTCAAACAAAAATATGTTTTCGTTAATTCAGCATAGATTCTTTGCACCTTCCTAAATATAAAGTCATTGGGGTATTATATGATATTTTATGATTCTTTTTTCTTTTTCAATGTTAACTTATTAACTTATGTGACGTAATTAATAGGTGGCTTCATTTAGATTATTGATATACATAATACAATTCAATCTGGGATAAGCAATTCTTCGCAAAAATATTTTCGCATTGGAATTCTTCCTATACGTATCCCATGCTTCTGCTCGAGAAACGCAAGGGCCCGATCAGGCACTGACAGGGCGTGCCTTTGTTACCCGTCTTGTATTCTTTTCGCGGGATAAGCGCCAAGGCGTGCATTTTCTTTAAACGTTTATATCTCTAGATTTTATTTAATTTGAAGACTGTACTCTCTCTCTCGCTCTGTCTCTTTCTCTGTTACATACACACGCACTTTCACAGGTATATTTGGCACCGAGAGATCATTCAAATTACCTCTTTTTTTGCTCTCATAATTATTTTTTAAATTTTAATTTAAAATGTCTTTTGTGAAACACATCGCGTAAATTGGTGTTTTTTGTTATTTTTTTTTTGATAAAAATAATCAAGTAGTCTTCAACAACATTTTTACTAAAGTTTATTTAATTTTATGTAAAAAAAACTTCGTTTGTGGTTAGAGCATATAACAATTTTGAATAAAAAAATATTCTCAATTAAATATTTTACCGTAATAAATCAATATTGCACATAAAATATATAATATAATATACAATAGCATTAATGCAGCCCCATAAATTCTTATTTATGTGTTTTCCAAGTTTAATAATACCTCGTCTCTCTCCCCGCTCCCCACTCCCCGCGTCACCCGCTTTTACCAAGAACAATATATCTATCTACATCGGCCACCACCCTTGCGTTATAAATATGATATATTTATGATATATTACACACATCAATGTATGAAGAACGTCATTTATAAGTATATCACGTGATCGGTACACTCACACGTAAAAGTATGACGGTATACATCAAGATAAGACAAGAAAAAGAAATCTTTATAAGAAATGAAATGAATCACTGGTTTGGTGGGGGTTAATGCGAGGCGGGGGAGTGGGGGATCACTAGCGCCGCACACTCGTCATTAGGTTTAATCTAAGTTTCTGTTTAAATCCTGATATTTTTATAGGTATAAACCTGTAGACCACAGATTGTTAAACTGCGGAAATAAAATATACTTTTTATTTATTTAATCGCGATTCAAAGACTTATTTAAGACAGTTAGTTCACTAGAAAATCATAAACATAACTGTTCTAATTGACTAGCCATGGAGCGAGATAAAAATAATTAAAGTGAGCATATTTAGCATGCTGAAAGTCTATATATCTATTATATTATAGAGAAATAAGTTAGCTAAGTCTTGGTTAAGTCACACGGCATTGTACTACACGTTTTTTTACGGTATAAATCTTATCGAATAAACAACTCAGCATCGGAAATATGGCGACGTTAAATATAAATATACATTTAAAGATATATGTTATGGTACCAACGCTTTAACCCACTGTGATATCTTTCAGCTATGATATTGAACTAATTTGGAGCTAATTTTATAAATAATATTTCGGAATCGATACTTCATATTTAAAAGGTACATCGCTGCCTAATTTTGTGTATACGGATAACATAAACTCGGGTATGTTTATTTAACGATTGAGAGCTACTGGCTCATGTCTTGTAGACATTTTCGACGGACCCTTTTCGTTACTCAACTTCCGTAAATGTCTCATACCAATTAAAATGAAATCAGACTATATTTCAATTAGAGCAAACTAAATTAGTTTGACTCAGTCATGTTGCGTCATGTCTTCTAAAATCAATAATGTACAAATCTCCGGTAAATCTTATTTATAAATACAAACATTTATTTCGGTATGCATACGAATACGACAAAAAGATTAATAGCCTTAATTGCACAGCTGACCTACCTAAAATGGCTAAACTATTAAAATGTTTCCGTTTTTATTTAACAATACAGAAATTGACTTGATAAATGACTAAACATGTGTTCTTTTACTCATTTTCAAAAATATATATTCTCCACCTTTTTCAATAAATGTGTAATAATTTGTCTTATATGGAACCTTTTCCTCTCGTTCTCGTGCTACGTATATAATTCAAAAATTTTACAAACTGTCAACTATAGTCCGGTAGTATTTCATTTGTCAAAAAAACCCATTTTTTCTATTTCAATACATTTATAATGAAACCAGACATTTTTTATACCTCTCTCCCTTTTCATTCAAGTTCATGCATTAAATAGCTTGCGTAAAATGCACCGCACCGGCACTACTATACATCCACGTAACACGTTTCTATCAAAACACATGTGTACGCATCACGTTCTGTCGTCCCCCCCTCCTAACACTCCCCACTCAACCGCACTAAACGCATTGTGCATACGAGACAGACTGATGTTGATTACTAGTCTAAAAGTGTTGATTGAAGTGAAACAGTTGTCAAAATAGAAAACTTGCATCCCTCTATACCATTCAATTGATACTGTTGTGTGAAAGAGATACACTGCATTTACTTTGCGCACCCTCAATAGAAACCACTATCCCTTTTGTTAAGGTAGTGTATTAACCAGTTTAAAAGAGACAGCAGTATATAGCCCTTTATATAAAGCTTTCAATTTAATAGTGTGTTAGAGAGAGAAACAATACATGTGCCCTAAGCGATGCGTACTCAGTCAGTCCTGCGAGAAAGAGATACCAGTATTAGACGTACTGTTGCGTCGTAAATCACCACAGAGCAAACATTTTCTTTCATTCTGTAGTCGGCCGCCTAGGCAAATAGACTACGCTAGCAGAGTGAATGTGTGGTGGGGATCGCGTCATAGCGCATCGCGTAGGCACAACGTAAACACGCGGTGGTGTGCTCCTCTCCAGAGCGTTGTATACCACGCGGATGTCGCGGTAGGGATCAGTACAGCGTTGTCATCGCCGGAAGCGTACACGAGGAGTAACGTTCGCGTATTATAAGTCCCTTCGTATTGCTATGTTATTATGATTGAAGTGTGTCATCGCGTTAATAGGTGGGGTGTAATTATTTTATTTTATAAATTCATTTAAAATTAATAATACTGCGTTCATTATTCAATATATTTATGTTATTATGATATCGTTTAATACTTTCATTAACTTTTTGTATTTTCTTTGTTTTAGGGACCTGAGTCCTCGCTGCGTTTCCCGAGATTCTTCCGTTGGTGGCGCTAGGTGTCCATCAAGAGAATCTGTGTATTCCAATCGAGGAGGGGTATCGTCCGGCAACGCAATTAGTCCAGTAGCCATCACGCTGCCCGCTACACTGCCGCCACATACTGCAGCTATGGCAGCCTACCTAGCAGCAGCGGCGCAACAGAACCATCATCGGTTGATGATGACGTCACCCTTGGGACATGGGTCTGTATCCCCCTTGGTGTCATCTTCAAGTTCGCCGCCAGTGTTGCCAATGCTGGCAGCTCGGATAGGCTCGCCTCCGCGTCCCCAGCAGTCCCCTGTAGGAATGGATACCGCAATTCTGGACTTCAGCACAAAGCGGCCAATGAAAGTAGACCCGGAAGATGTTGTCAACTTATCGAAACCAGCATCGGAAAACAGTCCTTTGGACCTCTCTGTTAGTAATCGGAAAAGAGGGCCTGAAGAACCTATTTCTCATCATAGTGCGAGAAAGAGTTCCAGAACGGAGTACAAACCTGTTGTATCTCCTTGGACATCGCCGGTGACATCGCAGCTTCCATATTTTGCAGCTGTTGCTGCAGCTAGCTTATCTCCTAAGAATAATTCAGCTGCGGAATGGAATGGGAAACCTAAAGCCGGTCCAGCACCGAATGATGCAACTAAAGCGTTGGAGAAGATGAGCGAGTTAAGTAGGCTTGGAGGTGATGATCTATTTCGAGCAGGTGCAGTTCCTCCTGGGCGTCACAGTGCGTGGCAGTCTCACTGGCTGAACAAGGGGGCCGAGCATTCCAAAGACGTTCTTAAATGTGTATGGTGCAAGCAGAGTTTTCCTAGTCTAGCTGCGATGACCACCCACATGAAAGAAGCGAAACATTGCGGTGTTAATGTTCCTGTTCCACCTGCTCAGACGTCCAGCCTACCCCCTCCACAACCGCAGCCTCCCATCTCATCTCCATCAACGCAATCAAACTCGTCCAGTTCCGGAAAACCGACGCAAGCTGATTTAAATCTGCTCATAAAGGAAACAATGCCACTACCCAGGAAATTGGTACGTGGCCAAGATGTTTGGCTAGGAAAAGGCGCCGAACAAACGAGACAGATCTTGAAATGCATGTGGTGCGGCCAGAGCTTCCGGTCTTTGGCGGAAATGACGAGTCACATGCAACAAACTCAGCACTACACGAATATCATCTCTCAAGAACAAATTATATCTTGGAAATCTTCCGATGATGGAAAAGGAGGCTCTGGAAATCCAGGAAGTGGGGGAGTACCACCTTCACCAGGAACGGGAGCTAGTAGTCACGTGAGCGCAGTGCTGACATGCAAAGTTTGTGACCAGGCCTTCTCATCGTTGAAAGAATTAAGCAATCATATGGTGAAGAATTCTCACTACAAGGAGCACATTATGCGTTCAATTACAGAAAGTGGAGGGCGTCGCAGACAAACACGGGAAAAGAGAAAGAAATCACTTCCGGTACGAAAGCTGCTGGAGTTGGAGCGCGCGCAACATGAATTTAAAAATGGAGATGGCAATTTAATGGCATCTTCAAAGCCAATACGTGATTCTTCCGTGGGACGCATTACATGTGAAAAGTGTGGAGATAAAATAGAGACCTCCTTGTTCGTGGATCATATACGACAGTGTGTTGGAGGCGGGCCAATTAGTACCTCACAAAGGAATTTATTAAAAAATGCGTTGATGTCAAATAACATTATTCCACCAGATGCAATGAGCCAATTGACAGCTTCACATCGAGATGGAAGAAAAAGTATACATGAAGAAATGTCATCACCTGTATCTAGGCAACATCGTTCTCCATCTTCAGCAACAGATCTGTCTTCCCCAGCTTCCAAGGATGGCAGTGGCGCACCTGAGAAAAGTTCCTCGCCTTCTGTACTTAATGCCATCGAACAACTTATAGAGAAGAGCTTTGATTCTCGGGCACGGCATGCTGGAAACTTCCCAGGTGTGCCACCCAGCAATGCACCAATGGGAAGCAGCATCCTGAAGCGTCTGGGGATAGATGAAAGTGTGGACTACACGAAACCATTGGTCGATGTTCAGACGATGAACCTGTTAAGAAGTTATCACCACCAGCAACAAAACGCGCACGGATATTCTCGGCGGGAGCGCAGCGGAAGTGAATCCAGCTCTTTTTCGGAGCGAGGAAGCAGTCGAGTGGATTCATTAACTCCGGATCGTAAAATGGACCCCCCTGCATTTCACATGACGCCCCGAACGACACCCACGACCCCTGACAAGCGTGTTGCAACCCCTTTATCTGAAAAGAATAATGTCCACGAAGAGTCCACTGATGAAGAAATGCACATTAAGAAAGAAATCATGGATGAACAAGACGAGGGGGGAATGAATTTGTCGAGTAAACCTGATATAGTTATTAAAAAGGAATTTGAAGACTGTGATGATGATAGACAAGAAGATGTTTCTAACGAGGAAGCTGCCAATCTAGTTAAACGTAGACCCAGTGAAGAATTAAGTCCAATTAGATCAAATAGAGGAACTCCTACACCTGGAGTCAGTACTCCACCAAGTCCGATAAGTGAACAATCACCACGATCAACTCCTGGTGGTGAAAAGAAAGCTGGTGGTAGTCTAGGGGCGCTGTCTTCTATGTTCGACAGCCTCTCCGGTGGTGGCTCAATGACAGGGCAATCAGATTCTAATCAGAAACGAGGAAGTTCACATCCATTAGCAGCGCTGCAGAAACTTTGTGATAAAACTGAGAACCATCACAACAATCGACCGTCACAGCAGTCTACAAGCAGCGTTCCAACGCCCTCCACGTCCAGTGCTACTTCCACGAGTTCAGGCACTACACCTGGATCTATTCTGGCATTCAGTTGGGCATGTAACGACGCAGTGATGACGTCAGATTCAATCATGAAGTGCGCGTTTTGTGACACACCTTTCATTTCTAAAGGAGCGTATCGTCACCATCTGTCAAAAATGCATTTTGTGAAAGATGGAGTTATCCCGGACCCTGTAGCTGTTAAGGCACCGCAGCAAGTGTCTGTAGCTTCTACGTCACCCAGCTCTGCAAAGGGTGGGCCTAATAATGCTAGCGGCAGTGGTTCTCAAAACAAAAGTCCGTCTCCAGCGGGTTTCGAAGAGAGCCCCCACTCAAAATTTTTGAAATATACAGAACTCGCTAAACAATTGTCTAGTAAATATGTGTAAAGTGATGTGTGTTTCTAAATTTTGTGTTATTTAAACTGTCGTGCTTAGTGGAACAGACAAAATTAAAACTTTGGTTTGTGAAATGAAAATTGTGCCACAACGGACATTGACATACCACGACAAAGCAAGTAAATCATTCGAGTCTCATAATTAAATTATTGTAATGTAATAATTATAGTTTTAAACAGTCTCAGTTTCTGTCATTCCTAAGAATTAAGAATTAATACAAATGTAAATATAACGGTAAAGAAGTTTTTCGAAAACAGCTGCATCAAAAAACAAAAAAAAAAAACTATTTTCTTTGCAAATAAAAAATAAGCTAATTAATAAAAAAGCGTGGAACGCTGTGAGTTGTACGCTGTACAATGTGATGCTATCATATCTGACCCTAATTAATTATTTATAGTAATTATAACATAATCTTAACAACCCGTGTTTTGTAATATTTTGAATGATGCAATATTTAATGCAAAGGAAAACAAATTGAAATTGGCTGGAAAAGTTTTCTCAAAATAATTTTAACTAATTTTAGAAAAAATAAATTTAGTTAAAAATATTTCGTAAGTAGAATTCAAGTTATTCTCTAGCATCATATTAATTAAAGTATACTAGTAATTAGCACTTAATGTAGATTTTAAATAAAAAAAATATTTAAAAAATTAAATTTAGGCAACAATAGTATACGGTTCATTGGTGATTACATTTTCATACGAAAGTAAAACTGAAATCAAAAATGTATTTATTGAAATTATACGAAAAACATTTTAGTACTTTAAACAACCGCAAAGGTGGTACTGGCGCTATCCAAATATTTTAGTTTTAAATGTATGAAATATACAGACTGGTAAATTATTAAATAATACATTAACTTTATAACGAATCAGGATATGCTGTACAGTGTGCTACCTTTACCAACGTTATTTGTATTTGTCTAAAGTACTATTAAAACTCTTAATATATATGTATCAAATCTAAGTAACAGCGGAGCGCTACGTTAAACTAAACCAGCTGTTAAAGGTCTCGTTTTGATGTACGTGAATTATTCAAACTGACAGCAAAACGGTGGCCCTCAATAATATTTTCAAAATTAACTGTTGTCAAACTATTATTTAGAAATTCGGGTTAAATACAATCGCGTCCCTACGTAAAAGCAAAGTGTAAATATTTGTAGATATTTTAAAATATGAAAGATTGAGGTTATGTTTCAAGGTGTATGAATTTGTTTTTGTAGTTTGCGTTAAGTTTGAATAATTTTTGTACATTGGAACGCGTCCCAAATAAGAAGTGTGTAAACTCGGTGAGCAAAACGAATCGAAAGTTTTGCAAAACAATTTGTGATTTTTTAAAAATAATCTCATTACGTAATTATTATCATAATACCTCCAAGTAAGATTAAACTATTATAGGATTAAAAGATTAGTTGCAATACGTTTGTATTTGATCAAACTTGATATATTTATTCGATATTTTGCCAACAAGGGGTTATTTTTTTAGTTTGTTAATATATTATTGTATATATTTTTAAACATTTTATGAAATTTAAGCTTTCTGTATTAATTTTATTCAGAAACTAGCTCAAAATTAATTTAATAAAGTCATTTTTTTTTTGTTTTATGAAATTATATTATCGATAAATAGAGAATCCAATCACGGGATTTATAAATTGTGAGTCGAAGAGTTGTGAATCCACTGTAAATAAATGAAATTGTTTTTTTTTTTTAATTTATAAGAATTTTTTAGTCTATAAGAAAAATAACAAATAAAAAGTATACGTAACATGTATTATTATTATAATAATTCTTCCAAAATGGATTTTTAAATAATGTATTTATCAATAATAATTATAAAAAAAAAGTATAATAATTAATATTATTAATGAAATAAAAAAATAAAAATGTAATAAAATTATATATTAAAAAAATAATCCTCCAAACATATGTATACGCCTACAAGAAATACAACACTATAGTTCAAGTTCATTTTGGATTTTGGATCTGAAATATGTTTTATTGTGAAATTATTTATGCAATTTAAAGCTCAAAATAAAATAACTTGTATGTTACAAAATAATCCCATGTGTTCTTATTTATTTTTATTTCGTAAAATGTTTTATTTCAGGTGATAGAAATTCGGGCAAAACCTAGTAATATTTAATTTAAAGGTTATATAAGATCAACTTACTTTTTGAAGCTATTCTGTTAGGAATACATTTATACGGAGTGCGAATACCCTACACTGTGTGCAGTAAATCATGATTTGATTTCCCTCTACTCCTAGAGTATTGCGATGCCAGCTTACATCAGCATGTGTACATGAAAGACGGAACTTAGGTATGTAGCATGGGGAGATACATCCCAAAGTAATATGGATATCACTGAAGTGTATTCGTCCTTGGAGGGAAAGGAAGTATGGTGGTGAACCTAACTCTGTTCACCGCTAACACGAAGGGTGCAATGTCAACGGATGTACCCTCTTTCACATACCACTACTGTCACAATACGAACGGGTACCCTAGGAACAAATTTATTCGAGTAAACGTACAAGTACACAAGTTCTCTTTGCATACTCTTATCCCCCTGCTTTCATTCTCTTCCATGCTTGAATGATAAATACGATGCGGTCGATGCTGCTGGCTACCTATAATCAATAATTATAATCACATGAGTCATTCCTCCTTTTTCTTAACGTTAATGTCCCACCTAGAATTCCGGGTGATAAAATTTCAGTTTGCCGATAATTTATGCAAGAATAAAAACTACATTGTATTAAGATGTGCCATCTATTGACGCAATACAGCACTCCTAAATATTCCCTTCCGTGTTGACCCACCATATTGAAAGTGTCTGAGGGGTGAGAGGAAAGCAGTGCATTTATTTAACACCTACACGTTCTTCAACTGTCACCGTGAGTTGTTTTTTTTTGAATGTACAACAAATCTTGATTTACATGGTACTGAGAGTGATGTTGATGTCCAGCTCTCGGAGTTTTAAGCACCGTCCCCACTAAAACATGTAGTTGTACTACATAATATTTTTCTAGTCTAAAGAAATTAGTACATATTGTTTGAAAAACAAAAAGTTCATATAAATGTTAAATGTTTTCATTTTAGTGATGCTGTAGTGGGGACTTTGCTTTAGGTTGTCTGGTTCTTGGATGTAGTCGTTAAAGAAGAAGTCAGTCTGCTTGTAGGGTCCTGCAGTCGTAGACATCTGCTGGCAGGGCATCAATCCACGGTGTTTAACTGTCCACTGGTCATTCACTAACTATAAATACTAGGTAACATTGTCTTCGAAAGAAGACAGCGGGGGCGGCTAACGCGCGTAAAATACTGTTAAATATCAGTGACTTTTGAAAAGATAACTTCTTATAATTAATAGACAAATAGAATAGAGTTTCTTCAAGAGATGGCCGCTAAATATTAGAATGAAAAACTATTTATTTAATTAAAAATATTTAAACTTTTCTGCGATTTTTTTAATTCATGGACTTTTTTTGTAAAAGTAAAATTTTGATATATTTAAATTTTTTTGATGAGGTTATGTTCATTATACCTTAAATTAACAAACTGTTCTATTAATTTTAAAATATCTACGCTTTTCTGGCTTTTATGGACCTTTTTAAAAATTCATGGACATTTTTTTCTAATAATTAAATTTTGATCTTTTTACATTTTTTTGATGGGGTTATGTCGGCCACACGGTAATTTGACAAACTGTTTAATTCAAATTACTATATCTACACTTTTCTGGCTTCTATGGACCTTTTTTAAGATTCATGGACATTTATTTTAAAAATTCAATTTTGATATTTTTACAATTTTTTGATGGGGTTATGTCCGCTTCACATTTAATTGACAAACTGTTCAATTAAATTTAAAATATCTACGCTTTTCTGACTTTTATGGAACTATTTTTAAATTTATGGACCTTTTTTTCTAAAAGTTGAATTCTCGTATTCTTTAAATTTGTATACGTTTTCTAACGTAGTTTTTTATGCTGGTTTCAAAATTGAAAACCATTTTTAATTACCTGTTAGGGTTCGACCTTCATATGCTGATATCTCGTAAACTAAAACACTTATCTAAAAATTAATTACAAATTTAAAATCAGCATTTAAAGTTATGTTTATACGCGTTATAAAAGTAACATTTTTTTCTCTTCAATTTTTAAGAAAAGTAAGAAGACTATAGTCTTCTTACTTTTCATAAAAATTAAAAAAAAAAAAGAACCTTTTTTATAACGGTTTTTAACGTAATTTTAAATGCTGAATCCAAATTTGGAATTAATTTTTAAGTAAGTGTTTTGGTTTACGAGATATCAGCATATTAAAGTCGAACCGTAATAGATTTTTTGAAATAATGTTTTTTTTCTAATTCAGCATAAAAAAGTACATTAGAAAACATAAATAATTTTTAAAAAATACAAAAATTTAACTTTTAGAAAAAAATGTCCATGAATTTAAAAAAAGTTGGATAACTACCAGAAGAGTGTAGATATTTTAAATTTTATTGAACAGTTTATCAATTTAATATATAGCGGACATAACCCCATCAAAATATTTAAAAATATACAAATTTAACTTTTAAAAAAAAAATGTCCATGAATTTTTAAAAAGTTGCGTATAAGCCAGAAAAATGTAACAAAATTTAATTTTATTGAACAGTTTATCAATTTAATATATAGCGGACATAACCCCATCAAAATATTTAAAAATATACAAATTTAACTTTTAAAAAAAAATGTCCATGAATTTTTAAAAAGTTGCGTAAAAGCCAGAAAAATGTAACAAAATTTAATTTTATTGAACAGTTTATCAATTTAATATATAGCGGACATAACCCCATTAAAATATTTAAAAAATATCAAAATTTAACTTTTAGAAAAAAATGTCCATGAATTTTTAAAAAGTTGCGTAAAAGCCAGAAAAATGTAACAAAATTTAATTTTATTGAACAGTTTATCAATTTAATATATAGCGGACATAACCCCATCAAAATATTTCAAAAATATAAAAATTTAAGTTTTAGAAAAAAATGTCCATGAATTTTTAAAAAGTTGCGTAAAAGTCAGAAAAATGTAACAAAATTTAATTTAATTGAACAGTTTTTCAATTTAACGTATAGCGGACATAACCCCATTAAAATATTTAAAAAATATCAAAATTTAACTTTTAGAAAAATGTCCATGAAATTAAAAAATATTCCAAAAAAACCAGAAAAGCGCAGATATTTTAATTTTAATTAAGGTGTTTATTAAATTAACGTGTAGTGTATAAATCACTAATAAAAAGTTAAACAAATTTAAAATTTTAACTGTTGATTAAAGATTCCGTTTCTATAACCATCCATTGCCTTGCAACGGGGTCAATAGCTATAGTACTAACACAAGAGAACACAATTGGATTCTTAAGAAAACACAAAATAAAGTTTAAAAGTTGTGAGATAATTTCTGCTGTAGTCATTAACTGCTCATGAACCTCCAGCTGCGGAAACTCTTCCAGATCCGTTCTTTGGTTCGTTCAGTTCGTTGTCGATTGACATTTCAACGATTTATAGTTACGACCCTTCAGCAATAGATAAGGATATGTTTCAGCTTATTCAGAGAAATTTCTATCATATTTGACTGTACTTTTGTGCTAAATTCCAAACTGTGAAGACACAAATCTTCAGCGAGACAACCTTCTTTACGTAGTGCCACCCACGTTTTGTTATCCTTTTCTAACACGAATACTTCTTTATATATTTGTCTCGCTTTGACTCCTGGTGCCGTCCATCTTTCAGCTGTCTCTGCTTGGACAGCAAAATGCTGACAGGGTCGAACTGTCATCACAGACTGTTTAATATAAAACTGAAAAAAATAAGAAATCAATAATGTTTATGTGATGTAAGTAGGTCTAATAATGGAATGATGGAAACTCTGTCAAATGTCAATTTAAATTATTTTCGATGATGAGGATTTAAAGTACTAATGCAAATTGTAAATAATACATATTTTTATTTATTCGCAAAAACTAATGAGATTTCCATATTCAACAGAACTCTATATAAATGTTAGTTTACTACTAGCTAATTTAAGTGTTGCACTGCGTTACATTGTCTTCCAGGATCGAAATTCAATTGTATTCACTCATTTGTCTATGTGACGAACCTAGTACCGGAGTAGTGGTACCATTAGTCTTAAATCATAAATGACATGCGTAGGAGTTTTACTTGAACGGTTGAAGCTACTAGATACCGTGGAATTCACGTGGATACTACAAAGTCTGGAGGCTACATAACTGAATTTATATAAAACTGCATATTGATAAAGTGTACTATCAAAACCTGAAATATCCAATTATTTTCATTCAATTCGCAATATTATAGAAGTTATTAACGATTGCAATAGTAATTATTAACACATTAATAATTAAATGGGTAAAGATTTACAAAAATGACAAAGTTCTTGATATTATTTCATTCTTTACCCTCTTTCCCTATATATATAAAACATCAAAGATCATAAAACTAACAGCTGTTGCGACAAACCATAAAGTTGAACCCATAATGACGTAGTATGCAACGATAATTTAATTCGATTACTTATTATATTCTAGAAACTTTGTGAAATCAAAAATATTAAACCTTAGCCCCGAATCTGCCCGAACCGAATAAGAATGGAACTGTGTTGTTAGTGAGAGAGCGAACGTGTAAGAGTGAGTGAAAACAAACGGCACGAATGTGCGGACGCCCTAATACGGAATTCAAATATTACTTACTGGTATTTAAATTAATCTATAAAAAAAATCTACCACTAAAACTTGCTCAATTGATTTCGTATAACTTATTATCTTTATTTATTACATAATTAAATTAATTTCATTATTTTTCGCAAGTCGGTAAGTAATTTTACTTTAACAGAATGTAGGTTAAACTGTTATGTCATGATTTATGTTTTAAAAAGATTGGAGCAAGTATATTCTAATGCTATACCATTCTTGCGAAAACTATTGGTGGAAATGATACATTACACTTTAACAGTAGGCGTCCTACCTCCGCATTCGACAGTATTACGTGTACTTCGAATTAGAGTACTCGCGTACGTTTGTTTTCACCCTTCATCCCCGCCTGCCGATGCGCCCCTGTTCGTGTATCTTGACATCCGCCGCTATGCATCTTGTGTACGTTACTTCGGATTACGTTTTTAAACCCCTGTGATAACGTCAACGTTAAGTTACGTTAAGTATCGGATAAACATAAATTTATGCATAAATATAACCTCTCAACTTGAAATAGATATTTTATTTAAAAAAATCAAATTTAATAATTAATAAAATTTGATCTAGTAAATGACAAAGTAATGGAAACTTTTGTCAAACGTTGAACTATATTTTTGGCACCGAGCTACGAGTTATGGTTAGTTTTTGCTAGTGCCATCGACGTTACCATGAGCTACTAGCGTGTAGACAGCCGCAGCAGCATTGGGCTCTGATGTCACTGCTTCTGCTGCTTGATTTACTTTTGTCATAAAATTGATTTATTTGGGGACATTAAAATAATGCAGTCTGGGATAGTCTTCGCTATAAGAGAGGTCGTGAAAATAAATTAGAAACTATGGTAATTAAGATCTAAGGGTAGAGATGAGCGGCGCAATTAAAATGGGGTGTATCTTTAGTCTAAATTCGATAAAATTGTATTATATATTAGCGTAGAATATTCTAACAGTGATACGTGGGGCACAATTAACAAATTCTAGCTTTCAGACGCGACTGGTCGAACATGAATATAAACTTGTAAATATATTTACGCCTATGAATATATTGCAAGTATTACACAAGTTGCGTAAATGAAACATAACAACATCGCTGACCTCATAAAGAGTTATAAAAGACCAATGATTGATAGTTTGACATTTCAAAGCCATCTTTAACCAACATGTAAGCAAACTTTTACGACTCTAGCTTAAGAAAAACTAGTACAGTAATCAAGTAAATCTACGACACTCCCCTTAGTCCCCTGCGTCACCTGGACACGCACGACATGAGACCGGCGCTGCGCTGGAAGGGGCGCCCCACATGCCACATGAAGCTAATTGAACATTTTAAATTTATTAAAATGTCTGTGATAGATTTATGCTCGAATCACACCAACATGGATAGCTGGTTTAACTGTTTTTTGACGTAATTTATTTGGCGCCGTAAATTACTGAAAGTTGTCTCTTAAACTTATGATTGAGAGGCCTCGCATTTAACGAAGTCAAAGTCGTTCCAGCATCCCAACTTGTCCCGATAGAATAAAACTCTGAATAGTGAACTGAGCTGAGCAAGACGGGACCGAAGAATCATTCACAATTGTTTAAATATTTAAATTATTTGTTGTTCAGTGTTTTAACGTGAAGGAAAGGTTATACAAAGTAGTTGGAGTATTGATGATTTATTGGAGGAGGAGAGGGAAGTGAAGTGGTAGTAATGTCATGCCAGGAGTCTGAAAGACGTGAGCCTGTCCTCTCCGCCATATTGTAATTTTGATTTGAAAATATTTAAAAAAGTCACAAATTAAATTACAAAACATATTTCATATTAGAAAGTACACAACCCTTGATGAAGGGTTGTTTTTTGCGTTGTCAAGTATTTATTTTGTTATACTCGTAACAACAGCGAAGAAGATGTCGATATTTCAAAGATGAATTTCCTGATAGCTGACATTTTCCCAGCTATTTGACGTTCATTATCATAATCAGAGTGTTAGAATAATCACCTGATCAGCGGTACGCGTCAAATCTTGGTTCTGAACGCCTTCTCGTGCGTCGAGCGATAGTCAGCAAGCGATCAAGAGGGTGTTACTACAGGTTTGAGTTCAGTGGTCTCGCATGACGGGTGTCATTTAAGATTTTCTCTGACCTGTGAACTTTAACAGACACGTATTGTAGCTGAGCCCACGTCCCATAGAGAAAAGGATTGTAAGCAGGAGCGGATCATGGAATTAAAAAGCGCTTGTAATGCTCTTTTGCATCTGGTCCAAAGCACAGAGAGACGATATTCTTAACCCTGCGTGTCTTTTAGGGAACAGTTGAAATTTCAAACTTCCATTTCTCGCTCATGAGAGCGCGCTTCACCTATGCCCCTAAAAAAGCAGTTCGAGCAGCGTTCGGATCTGGCAGTTTATCGGCAAAGGCGAGCCAGTGAAACTAAAAGGATCATTCCAATATTAGTCAATGCACTTTTGCTTAGTTCATCATTAGTTCATCTTTTTACTACAATAAGTTTATGAAGATGGGTGACAATTCAACGGTTGCGCACCGTAAATTCTCTTTTTGACACTAATTATTATTAACTAATATTAATTATTATATCATAAATTTTGTATTTTCATTAATAAAAACTTATTTTGTATCCAATAATCACCGTTCCGTTTATTATGACAAGCCTGTATCCGTAAAATATGCCCCAATTTCAGGTGCACATATAATTTAACTTTTTGGCCCACGCCAAAGACACTACATTCTTTCGAAAGCTTGTAATGTAAGATAAAAATGTCTACAACCGTTTTTCTTAATATTTGTTTGTTATAAAGTTATTAACTTTTTAACAATATTCCGTTTTTTCCGCGTTTTTCAATATTTGTGAATTTTTATTAACAACGGTTTTAAACTTTGGACTTTAGTAACTTCTGGACCATGTAGTAGGCACTTCAAGAACTAATCCAGAATATTTTCAGATTTTTTGAAAGCTTAAAAAACTGAAAAAACTTAGCTGTTCCCTCAAAGACCCAGTGTACACACCATGACTCGAAAAATATAATGTTCACACGGAGGGTTAATATAACAGTAGATTGAGCTACATCTTGCATTGTATACAATTCTTATATTTGTTAATAAATACTATAGTACCAGTATTATGTTCGGCTTATGATTTGTAATTAGTAAATTCTATTTATCCTGACAATACCTTTATGATGATAACCCGGCTTAAATTTTATTGTTACATTTGCGTCACATGTGTATATCACATGCGTCAACTCAGCTTGTGCTTGATTTTATATGGTTAAGTTCTCCTAACAATAGCATCCAGTATATTCAGCATTATCATAGATGAAGAAGTCAATATTAGCATAAGACCATAAGTATCTCGATTTACAACATCTCGTAATCTTTACAACTATTTGACTTATTTCTTTTAATGCTTGTGTAATACGCCGCATCGAATAGAAACAGCCATTTGTCGTTCACCGACAACAACGACACCGACACCGACACCGCATCGAGAACGACGTTGATTTAAGATTTGATAAAAAGTTTAACAGGTGCCGACTGCCGACTGTCGACTGTCGACAATTCCTGCTGATAAACGCGGAACAGCTGCTGTATCAAAAACGTTGTCATTGTTCCATACTTATCATACCTTATTATTTTCTTATTGCGATATTGTACTTTATTTTTAGTTTACTTTTTAATTCTGATGTGTACAACCTTTTTTAAAGAGGTACACCACCCTGAAAAGCTGAAAAAACACAATAACATAGTAATTTAAGAATAAATAACAAAAACTATCATCTTTTTATTTTATTTTAGAATTTGAGACCATTTCAACGTCAAGGTCATATTCGCCTGAAGTTATATTTAGATTTATTTAGAAATATGATTTATTATGTTTATATCTGTAACGAATTCGATCACTTTTTTAATTTCTTCCGGATTGTCCTTTTGTTCACCATTGATGTTGTGTTTTGTTCTTTGTGTTTGATATTGTGGTCAGGTTATTAGTAGATGATGGACTGTAATTTGCGTCTGACAGTTGCTGCACTGCGGAGCTGTTGTTTTACTCATTAAAGTCCTCTTAAGCCCCATTCCCACTCACTAATAAATAAGAAATAATAAGTTAATATAACTAATTTTATATCTTTGTATTCACAAGGTAAAATTTACATTTTAAAATTTACATAATTTAAAACCTTAAATTAACAGTAGAACTCAGTTCCGGATTTGAGGGAGGGCAGGCGGGGCTACTGCCACTCCACAAAAAGGGGCATCCACAATAGAGATAAAAGCAATACATTTTTGAAAGACTTCACGGAAAAAAATTGCTCCTTTTATATGAAAATAATTAGGGGCTACCGCTCCTTCGTTGCCCCAGGGCCTCCACACCTATAAATCCGGCCCTGCTCAGAACTCATTGAGTAGGAATGGGGCTTTACATTTCATAAAAATTGAAGAAAAAAATCTCTTGTTTTTGTAACGGTTTTTAAAATAAGTTTGAAAGCTGATTTCAAATTTGCAATTAATTTTTAGGTAAGTGTTTTGGTTTACGAGATATCGGCATATTACAGTCAAACCGCAATAGACTTTTTAAAATAATTTTTCTTTTTGAAATCATCGTAAAAATCTGCTTTAGAAAACATTTTTAAAGAATATGAAAATTGAAGTTTTTGAAAAGGAAAACGTAGACTATCATTCAGGCTTGGACTGAAGACACAGGGTTGTATCGCTAACAAGTCACTCTAAAAACATTTATTTATTTAATTTAAACTTTATACAAAATAAAGAAAATTTAATTAGTTCTCCTGCTTCCATTAATGAATAACGTACATCGGCAGATTTCAAGTGATCTTAACTGATCCCTGTTTAAATCTTAATTGCTTAATATTTGCACTCACAACAGATTTATAACGAAGTATAATTCTTTAACAACAATTAGCTTGATGTTACAAACAGAACAAACATATAATTCAGTCAGAGAAGACAAATGTTTGTATTATTTTATTGTTGTTATTACAAACTGTTAATTAAAATAATAAACAAACGCGGTAGCGACATCAGACATGGCCATGTTGTAGTCATCCGCCATCCGCCATCGCCATCTAGTTGTTCTTTGTACTTCACAGGCGTTATAAACAATTCTGTACTACTGTTGATCCCCCCCCCTTCCGCCCCGTACTGCGCACCACTTATCTGCGAAGCCGCGGTCTAATTAACATCACGTGCAGAAGGATTTGTCTTGAGTTTATTTTTTGTGCTCGACGGCGCGCGAAATGTTTGACAACTTGGCTGTAAGAGCTCATCTCTAGGAGCTATCTTGTTTGTGAAACAATAAGATGAAACTACGATGTTATTAAATGAATGTAAATATAATTAAAGGAACGTTTTTAGAAATGATCTCAAGAGCAGTAACGTAGCGTGCTTTACACGGGCCCCGTTTCAAAATTTGTTGAGGGGCCCTAATGATGGGTAAAGATTTTTCACAAAAGAAACAAAAACACTCGCTTTGAATTAAAATAATTATATATTGAGTATACCTTATTACCTGCAATTAATAGTCCTAGGAACTAAGCTAAGTGCGGCCTAAGAGTTTAAGTGTGATTGTGAATAACATTTAACGAATTTTTGATTACACACGTTTGGGGCCCCTATTGATTGGGGGCCCCGTATCATTGATACGGCAGATACGGCGGTAGCTACACATTATAAAAATTACACTGTTTATCCTAAATCATACTATTTTACCTGAAATCAAAGAAACGACATTTAAAGTTTATTATTTAAATTGTCAATTCCTTTTTTCTAATTTTATAATTACTTAACATTAGTGAGCTAACAACAGTGAGTTCTGTTGACTCGAAGTATCAAGTGTGTTTGACGTTGGCACACACTACAATGAAAGTAGCTATAACTAATATGTTCATCAGACCAGAAAGCAGTTGTAATATTTCTTTGCATATACATTTAATATTTTTTGGTTAGTCTCGTCCAGTAAATCAGGACTTCCTGAAAGAAGGTGCTTGTCCCTCCCTTGACTGCCCTACTACCCACCTTCCACCACTCAACTACGATGGGTGAAGGGGTTTGGGAGTTAAGAGAGCGCTGTGTAATCCACCAACAGCATTATCTAGTGATCTTTGTCGTCTTTGTTTAAAACATAATTAAATTTGAGTGAAGTCTGCAGTCACTAACTCGCTCTACGCTATGTCTATGTCTATGTCTATGTTCTCTGTATTAGTACAACTTCTTTCCGCTAGAATTCCAAACAGAAACGAAATCCATCAAAGTTTGTCAAAACTCAACTCTCAGAAACTTCTAACATTTTAATTTGCATATTTGTAATTTTAATTACAGGCTTCTGGATGCAACTTCAGGTCTTTGTTTTATTTCTTAGATTTCCATACGTCTGGAAAACTTTATTTGGGATTAAAATTCTTATAAGGAAAATCAATATACATATACTTTTATTTGGCAGGCTATTGAGATCATTGTCATTTAGATTTTTTTAGCAGTTTTTCTGTAGTTAACGTTTTCGACTCTCTTAAGTAAAAGGTATAAGGCTTGTCTCACTATGGAAGCGTATTCAAGCGACAACGAATTCGGGCGTAAATCAGAGGCTTGGTTGAACTCTCAGAGAGCCGACTACTATGTTCTTTGCGTGTGTTGTGTCACAATACATACATACCATGTACCGATACGACTGTGCGCCAAGTCAAATTTGTGTACCGTAGGGTGCATTGAAATTGTTTTGCGCTAACATAATTTATCGTGAGAGTAAACTTTTACTTTCATTTTTATCAATACACCACTGTTACGAAAGAGACTATTGCATTCCGTTCCATATCACTTCCAGTCTGAGACGGCTGATTGCTTTTACAAGGTTCGAATAGGTTTAGCGTTGTAGCATGTAATCGTTTAGTTAAAATTCGCTGATATACAGCTGCAATGTGAGAGGTACGTAACGCGCGTATTCGGACGACTTTGTCGCTTGCAGTGTGCGAGGCTTCATTACATTTACAAGGTTCGGATAGGTAAAGCGTAGTAGCAAAATTCGTTTGCAACCAAGGCAGATGATACGAACAGTGCTAATCTATGGACGCTTACGTTCCTGTATATCTCGTCGACACCATAAAAACTGCAAAAATATTACAGTATTGGAAATTGGTTGACGTTAAGTAAAAGAATAATTAAAACAATTGTCTGCCATCTCTAATCCCATTAATTGGCACACGACCGCACACCTACAATAGTCATAATTACCGCCACTGCGGATGTTGGTTTATCAACAATATTACATTTCCTATAGATTTATGCCTGTACGATTTAAAACAAAAACGTGCAATTTTCTTTATCTTGATTCTTATCCAGTTTTTCCAGCAGCCAGAGTAAATATTATCTCTTGGTTCTGGACAATGTCATAATTCTTACGTATTTGAAGCACGGATGACCCCTTCAGTTTTGATTGCTTCAATAAGTTAGGGCCGTCGAGAAATCAGTTGCCAAGTCTTTGCCGGGTCTTATTGCTAGAATTATCTAAATGCTTTGTACTTAGCAAATATCATCACAGTTAAAATTTATCATGAAACAAAACTAAACAAACTTGAACATAATTATTGGACACACCTGATCAAAAGATATGAAAACAGTAAGGTGAATATTACCCAAGATGTTTAAATTGTCGTAAAAGTAGATAACGAGAAGTAATATAAGTTGTTATACTCTCTTTTCTAGTCTATGAGTTGTAAATTATGTGTTACAAATGTTTATAAATGTATATATTGTATTAAGTTTTAATAACTGTTGAAAGTTGATGCACTCAAATAAAAATTAAAAAAAAAAGAAAAAGTTCAATTCAAAACTTCAATTGTCTTGTAGTCCAAGATTAGTTTTTGTCTTTAGGTTATTTTCTACTTCTCATATAGGAATTGTCTTGCAATGCAGTTTCATACTTTCTAGTTTATTACTAGCTAAGTAAAGTATAATACGAATATACACGATAAATTAAAACTATAAAATTAAAATTAAAAATCAATATTGACTTTTTATTTATTAGAATTCGATATGATATTTAGTAGATAAGATGCAAAGAACATTTAACTTTTAAAATGGTAAAACAAATTATTGATAGAAGGTCTAATGAAATATGTAATACGTTGGCTAAGTATTTAATTATAATTGTAACTTTTAGCAAACGGATGTCCGGTTTCGTAACCCATCTTAACTTTGTCTTGATCGGATTTCTCGATACTCGGGATGCTACGAAGTGACTTCAGTAGTGTAGATTTCTGGATTGAGAGATCTAGAACAAAACCAACGGGTGTAGTGGAGACTAATTCAGTTTACGAAGAAAATAATTATAATTTTTGGATTATCACTAACTTTAGGATATCATGGAGCTTTATGTTAGAAGCATCTTTAGATCCTCTCTCTCCCTTCATGTAGCTGTAAAAGGTATGACAACACACTCTTGGATAGAACGTAGTTTTTATCTTTTTAAGTCAAAAAGATATGTTATGTTTTCTGTTAACAAAACTATTAGGGTACTTAAAACATAAAAATAATGAAACTATGGAAATAAATATCCAATATATAAACAAATGCTCAATAAAGAACGTATCTCTCATATCTCTGACTGCGCCACTGATTGTTGTACAGTATAGTTCTGATCTTAGTAGAAAAACTCTTCCAATCGGAATTCACGCTGAATTGGAGCGAAACTTTCGTCATTTCAGAATGACACGAGTGGTCTTTATAGCCTCCCTTCTTATAGTTTTTCTTCCTTATTCCACCTATTTGAAACACACACACAGACACACACGCTCAGACCATGCCGTGTGTTTTGCAATCAAAGCGCATCCTATTCTTATATCTTTCAAAGTAATTATATACGTACTCGTACATATGAGATTGTATAATATGCTTGTTATCTATAACTTAACTTTTAATAACTGTACTATATATTGATAAAGTTGGCTACTAGAACCTCAAATGTCCAATTATTTTTTAATAACTCCTTATATTTTAGGAGATATAAACCATTAAAAAAGTCATTTTTTCTCTTTAATTATTAGAGCGATCCAACGTTATAGAAAATTTAAAATATCACTACAATGTCACATGTAGCAAATATGCCATCTCTTTTATACAACAGAGGCGCATACGAGTGTGTGTGTGATGCGTCGTTTCAACAAAAAAAAATAATCTCGATTACTTATTACTACTTATTTCTTGTAAAGCAAATTCAAATTTGATATAGCTATAACTACATTAACATATTTAGATATTTAAATAAATTAAAAGGAAGTGTAATGGTGAACCGAACACTGTTCTCCGTGACACTAGAGGTGCAATGTCAACGGATATTCTAGAGGATTCTATATTAGAGTTTCTTAATCTCGGCCAAATAAAATGGTAGAAAAAATGCAACTTGAAGTTAAGCTTATAAACAAACACTTTACATGGCAATGACGAAAATGGAAAGGAATTTAACACGGCAAAGTGGACGATAATTACTGTGTCATCGGGTTAGATCCCCGGACCAGAGTTATATTTTATGAGTTTGGTTGTTATCAAGTTAAATTGATTATGCCAACTGAGTTTAAGATTGTCGGTGATAGGTCTCAGCATCGGAAATAGGCTGACCGTAAATAAAATAAATTGAAAAAGATGAATTAATCATAATACATCAAAGTGTTAAATTTTATAAAATTTCTATTTATTGTCTATTGTTATTTGAAAATATTTTACATTGAAAACATTTACAAAACAAAAAGTATACAAATAATATGTAGGTGTATGTATATCAAACCATACGCATAAATTGTCTACCTCCGTCTCTTTCTATCTATCTCTGTCTTTTTCTGTCGTAGACATTGTTTTTGGCAAACATTTTTTCAAAATTTATGTTGCAATTGTGTGTGTCAAAATAAGCTAACGTATTGAATTGTAAGATCATTCGTTGTGACGTTTGTCAGTTTTGTAAACTCTCCGGGGTCACGTATTGCTTTCATGTTTGATTTCGAACTTACTCTGAACTAGGAGACGGTGTCGGTGCTGTGTGAGGAAGGAGGTAGCAGGAGCGGGTACGGGGGACTCCAAGAAGCTGCTTAGCTTCTTGCATGTTGTAAATTTCACTTCAATTCTAGCAATGTGTTGGTCATAACTTACAATCTGGAGACGTATCTGAAACCATTGTTATATAGACTTGAGAAAAGTGAGTTAAGGTTTTGGTGACATAAGTAACTTGACGAGAAGACAGGTGTCTGTGAATGACAGCAAAATTGAATAAATAAATTACAAACTTTGCGTTATTTGTGTAAACATTAATGCATAATTAAAATACATTCATTTTGCTCTTGGTTTTCTTTTATTAGCTGTATTGTTATGTATCTAGATACGCTAGACATTTAGATACTTTTCCAGTAAACAATTTGGTGAAGTGTCCTATTTTGTAACGTTTCTATCAGTATTGCACCTCAATTACAGTTCGCATCAACTATATCTTGATTTGTATTCCGACAAGTGGAGTCGATAAAATAGACATATCATATGAACGACTGTGAGAAAATGAATTGTAAATTAACTCTTTCATGGCAAACGCATGAAAAATCAAACGCATCTTTAATATGATGGCAAAGTGACTCCAAATGTTTACTAGGTTTGTTATATTTGAACACAAAAATAGAGCATTTGTATCTGAATCTATATCAATCCCGTTAAGCACAGTTATGTGTATTTAAGGTTATTTTAACCAAAGAATGGTTACCTGTTATATAAACAAATTTACCTAATATAAAATATGTTTAGATCTATTTTTCGGTTTATTAAAAAAGAAGTCAGTTAAATCTTTTTACCCATTAATATATTGATAAAACTTCTATAAAATACAGTTTAAAAATTATAGACTCAATAAGGATTAAAGGTTTTTTGAATATCTATAAAATAATAAAAAAAATTAGATTAAATCTAATGAATTAAGATTATTGATTGCATATGGATAGAATATATATTTTTAATATTTACTTACTAAATAGTTAGTTACTTAACACAATATAAAAGTTTATAAAGTGTAGGCTCTAGTATAGTACAGATAAAGTGAATAAAGTTTTTTAGACTTTCTCTGCTTTCAAATATCTGCTTATAGTCTTCACGCATATTTTAGTTTTGTCTGTGCAATGTGTACTTGGAGTATTTAAGAGTAATATGCTTTACTGTAGTGAATGATGAACTTATCAAACAATTTATTATTAAGTATGAGTTATGTAGACTTTATTTTGACACGTACTTGTTCTCTACTTTTCGAAAGCAGCCTTATCGACATAAACTGTTTGCAAACTTTTCTAAAACAAATCTTTCGTCACATTTTACTGACACGTAAAAAAGTCAAATTTTGACATATTTATTCGTGACTAGTTTTCATCGCTGTGCTTGAACTCGGAGTTTAACAAACTTGATGTTTTTTCTTTATTTTTTAGGTGAGTTATTAGGTTTTTAACATAACTTTATTTACGTTTGGTGGAATAAAATATTTTATTTTAAAGTTGTTCAATTTATTCGCGGCTCAATACTTTTGTAATTAGAATTCAGATTTCTTATAATCTACTTCTACTTTCTTCTTGTTCTTGGGTAATATTGGATACATTTAGATCAGAGATGGATTAGAGATGTAGGCATTCACACGAAGTAGGGGCTCTACACGGCAATATAAATTGGGTATAAGTCAACATATGAAAAAAATCATCACTTAGTGAAAATAGAAAATATCGCGGACGACACAGTGGGTGAGAGTATTGATGCTTGTCGATTTTTCAAAAGTCAGTTAACTATGATATATTTAAGCCTTGGTTGATTCTTTTGTTCACAGCTCAGATTTTTGTTTAAGTCAAACGTAACTCTAGTTAACCAACCAAAATATCTGTATTACGTTTGTCGTTAGGTCTTGAACGAGCCTACTTTTTAGGTTATTGTTATAGCTGTAAATTATTGAAAAATTGGCTCCCAGTTGTTGAACACTTATAGGTCAACACAGAATTCCACTTGTAATTTTATTTCTCAGAATGTAACAGTGTCCTCAATAACAGTGTATCGAAACATCGGAGGTCAGGCAGGCATTACGCTGAAGCAGAAATAGTTCGCCATCAATCAGATGGAATATAGATGGCGGCAGAAAAGATTTGACCATTGACAGATTTATACAAGTTTGCGAGAAATATAGCTTCAGATATGAGTTGTACTCCGTTAGTAGCGTTTTGCGCAGTTACCGTAGCCCTAGCCGCAACCGTTACTCTAGCCGTAGCCGTTACCCGTTACCCGTTAGTCGTTAGTCTCTGCCTTGTCCGTTTGTCTACGATTTATTAAACTTATGCCAATACTTTTTCTATACGATGAGATTGCAACTCGATGTGGCGATGTCATAAAAATATTTTTCGTTGGAAAAGATAAAAAATAAATAAAACAACATTTTTAAATTTATAGGTTGACTCATTATTTGCAAAGCGGGTGGCAAACTATTTTACCACCACCACCCACTTTTTGGGTATCCGTTAGTTCTAGTTTTTATTTATTGGTTAAGTTTATTAAAATTTGTTAATATTATTGACACTGACACTGTTTAACAAAAACTTTCAAGTAAATAAATAAACTTTCAAGTGTAAAACCTGGAGTGTAGCTACTCCACTGGCTGAACTATAACATAATACAATGCTTCAGCATCATTTTTAATTATAACTAACAAATCAGTACAGCGACACAGTGCACTGGTTCGACAACACAAATATAAATTATGTTAATAGATGTCATTAAATGATTGTCAATAATATATCTGTCAATATCGTCAACTAAACTGTCTGGAATGTGGTGCACCAGCACGTTGCAGTCGTCCTGAACTGGACCAGAGCGGGTGAGTGCATTGACATAAGGAACGCATAAATTGGAGCGTGAAAGAAACAACACATGGCAGACGTAAATCAATCTATTGCTGCATTTTAATGCTGCAATATACACAAGACACGCTATACTGTAGTGGCAACATTTAACTGGAAATAATCAGAAATATAAACTAGTGATTAGAAATTATTTAAAGAAAATGTAAAGGAAAACGAAACTATTTAAAAATATTGCTACATCTGTGATGAAACTAAAGAAAAATTAATCTATATGTACATCTGGTAAGTCGAACAGAGTCAAGGAAGGCAAGAGGTGAGAGGGAGGTAATGCTGAAGGAAGAGAAAGTGGGAAATGAGGAGAATAAAGGATGGCGGAAGTAAGGAAAAGAGAGAAAAAAGGACAAACTTTGTAAGCAGAGCGAGTCTAGGAGAAACGATTGCAAGAGAAGAGAAGGAAGTAGATATGTGATAAAAGTAAGGAACACGTAGAGGAGGAAGATAACAAGAGAGACGAACATTGAAAAGGAAGAAGAGAATTTAAAAACGTTAGAAAATTGGTGTTTGATATGTAAAATGAATGTAAAGAGAGTCCGTAAATTCAGATGCAAATACAATAAAATACGGTCGTTTGAAACGTGTTTCAACAAGAGATGTTATTTTAAATCAACAGAAAAACACAATATTTTCTTGAAAAGTGATTAGTAATACGTAACACATAAGTAATACATAAATTACGACACAAATTTCATGCTTTTTGGACCACTCCTCTGTGCTTGTCAAACTTTGTGAATTTAACGCTCTTGGCCTCTATGCTTTTCAGTAAAATGTGAAGTATATTTAATTAAAATAAGTTCATGTATGTTTATATTAGGTTACAGTTAACATAAGATGGTTACCCATCCCTGTATTACTGGTACTCCAGTGCACTGATCTAGTGAGTGTTACCATCCTTGCTGAGTATCCGACAGTTAGACTTGCGACAAGTGAAATACTGCGTCAATAACTCCGTTTCAATGAAGTATTTACAATGTTTAAAAATGTCTCTGTGTTGAAAAATTAAAATAGCCCATGCCACACTACAGCTACACATACACTATACGGACATGTTATAATAAAAAAAGTGAATATTTATTTTATTCCATCTTTTTAATTCTCTAATTGTATATTTACATTTTAAATTACTGTTAACATGTTGATTTACTAATGAGATAAAGAAAGTGAAAAGTCGTACATAAGTGACATTTTGGCAATGTTCTTAATTACAGAAAGGAAAACATTATAGCTCATCAGAGATTTAAATAACAAATAATATTTCAACTTTCTTTTATCTCAAATGTTTTCAACATCCTAAGATTTTAAATATGATGTTCAAAAAAGTAAATTCAATATATTTAACGTCGACCTAGTTCAGATGCTGTGTCCTAACACCGTGACCTCCTTCTATTTTGTTAGTTTCCTCATATATGTGAAGTCATGTATAAGTTGAAGTCATATAAGTGCCTAATAAGATTTTGTATGGGTAATTGGAAAACTTAAGTAGCCTAATTTTGTCTAAAATATCTCTTCTATTTATTGCTGTTTATTTTATATTTTGCGTGCTAATCAGGCAGAATGAATTTGTATTGTCAGCTACAAGCTTGCTTCTTTACGATCCTTGTGATAGCGTACTAGTTCATTCAAAAGTATTGGTTTGTCGAAATGATCGTTTTTCTTAGAGCGCTCTTACTTGCAAATTAATCACGCTACTATGACATTTTCAGACTTAAAAAAACAAAATTAAAAATGTAATAAATTGTTCATGGCAGGAAAAATGCAACACAGAAACTGATAATAAATTAAGGAAAGTGAAGCCATCAAGTCGTAAACCAAGTTGGAAATCTTACTTATATCTACTTATTGAAAAGAGAATCACAACCAATCTGTGAACAATTGTTCAGCCCACTAACGGTAAAGCATATTATTCTTCGATACTCAAGGTACTCGTCGTGCAGAGAAGGCTGTAATATGCCTGAGGATTATAGGCAGATATTTGAAAACAGGAATCTATATCTATATCTATACTCATGTCTATAAATTGTAAATTACGTATTGTAAATGTTTATAAATGTATATATTGTTTTAAATGCTAATAACTTTTGAAAGTTGATGCACTCAAATAAATATTTAAAGGAAGATTAAATTATCTAGTTTTTAATTCTTAAAATTTAGCATAATTCAGAATTGCGTAAAGTTCGATAAGACAGTATATCTGCTATATATTCATGAGCCCTTCTACAATAATTTCTAATTGTTTCCCTTAAAACCCGGTTACCAAGATACTACATTAGGTACATTAGATCCTCGAGAACTCAGGACGCAGGACCCTTTATATTTTAACACAAACGATAACAGTCACGTGATCTGATGACGTCATCTTGATCAGCATCTCTTATTGAAGTTGAACCCAACTAGTTTGAGCAGACATCAGCAGAATATGTAGCCGGATATTCCGTAGCACAGCTACACCGCAATGTAGCCCCCGAAGCCTTCGTAGCCCCATTGTCATAACGGCCACATTAATGTCACATAGAAATTTTAATCATAATTTGTAGCCATCTTTTTAATATGAAACACTAACATTATACTAAACAGGGGCCAGGGCTAGATGAAGCTTGAACACGATGAGTGAAGAGTAAAGAGTAGAGTAGAGGAGAGGTAGAGGGGAGTGGTGGAATGTAAAAATCTGAATTAGTGCGTTGTGGGGGGCAAGTAGGAAAAGCTTTCGTGGTCAAGCGCTGAAGTTGTAAGCTAGCTATGAGGGTGTAACATATTCGAAAATTGGGGTGGATGACACAGTGGGCGAGAGCATATATGTCTTATCGCTTTCTTCATGCAAAAGAAAAAACAACGCCAAAAAAATAAATATTCGTAAATAAAATTTATTATATTAAATACAACAATTTAATAGTAATGGGCAATAGTAATTTTCAATTGTTGATTGAAATTGATGTTAATAAATACACATTTCTTAATGACGTTTTTATTTTATTAAATATCTAAATGTTGGTGGAGATATAGCAATTAAAAATTTGAATTGTAGTTTTAGCGCTAGAGATGGTCGGCCATTTGTATGACGTGAAATGCGTTGTATACGTCAGTTATTTGTTGAGTAGGTCAGTGCTGTGGTAATGTTTTGTAGCTGTTGGTTGGTACCGACGCATGACGCATGATTTCACAATTTCAAAATTAAGGTTAAAAAACTTAAATTTAAACTAAAAGCAATAAGTGGCAATGGGTCTTGTGTCACTAATCCTATTGTGAACAAATTTCCACTAGAAATAATAAAACTAAGACTTGTTAGGAATACCAACAAATCTCTTCAGAAAAATGAACGTGATAAGTTTTGTTTTCCTAAAAACTCCTTCTCCTGTTCCATCCAGCAGCAACCTCCAACGTACTAATTCAACAACATAATATCAATAATAATGCATCATATATAATAATTAAATAAATAATGAAATATAAATAATTATACATTATATTTGTAATAGTAATATTAAACATTTAATGGAAATTAAAATTGAATTTTATGACGTCATTGCGCGTTATGGTATTACCAGAGATTTATTGATACTGCAAGCTGCGTGTCATTGGTTGGTATTAACACATACGAGGATGATACATCTGCGTCGTGGATGTCAAGTAATAACAGTCGGCAAATAAACTTACTATTTAACGGTCTCTGGTACCTGGTCTCTGGTGGTTATCTCTGGACAACCAGAGAGTGCGTTATGACCATCTTATGGCCTCTTTATGGGTTTGTAGCTGAATACATCGTAAATCAATGCGTCATACTTTGAGTTGCAATTTGTGCTTTGTTCGAATACAATGTTTAATTGTTGCATAATTCTTTGTTAAACGTAAAGCTTAATTAGTATGTGCATGTAATATCTGAGTAATTAAGTAATTAAGTCGGTATTTATTAAGAGAATGTTTTAATAAAGACGTAATAATTAAATAAGGGCATGATGTGGATATCTTGAAAAATGCAAAATATAAGTAACAGGATATGTGGAATAACTCGAAGAAAGGTAGTAAATTTGTCAGAACGCAGTCTTCAGTGTGTGGACGTTATTGGTGATGGAAAGCTCAAGGTTCGAGAATAGTGTTGTTACTCTCTCGAGATTAAGAGTGGACCATACCGAGATATTGGCTCATCTAAAAACCAATCTTTACTAAACTAATACGTTAATTTCTTTAGTCTTTCATTTAAGTATTTTTAGTCTTCCTCTAGTTTGGCTATAACTTCTCGGATTCAATCCATCCTTGTTTCTCTTCAGTTCCATATCTGCCTTTTTCCATCGCTTCTGTACCTCTTCCATCCACCTCCTCCTCCTTCATACTTCCCTGTTTTCTTTCAACAAGTACTCTATCCTCTTATCACTAACAATCTTAAATTCGCATTCCTCCTTTATATGCTCCAATGTCAGATTTTCTCGTTGCAGATCTTCCTCTCCATTTCTTTCTAGTACTTGTTATACTACTCATCACTTCCCAAAGAGGGAACTATTTCTAATTAGTGTAAAAAGCAAAAGACGTTCTATTGTGTAAGGCTTAACTGTATAATTCAGCATTAAATCGACAAAAACATATGTGAGTGTATAAAAATATACTTTATACAAATGCGGAAGTCTGTCCAGCACTGCTGTGACGTCATAAATGATACAGGTCAATTGTCAACGTTCATAGATGTCAATAAATTCTCAGTTTACGAGTATTTGCATTCTGAGATGAATTGTCAACCAGGTAGATAATAACGGTAAGAATAACTTCTTATTTATATAAATCTTCCTAATAGCTTTCATATCTTCTTCTTCATCTATGTTATGTCCTCTATGACTTTTATACGAATCCGTACACTTAGCAATTTGTCAAATAACAGGTAAGTGATTTTGCAATTACTGTGATACCTTGGAACCTGTTTTCTGTGAACTTAATAATATTTATTTAATTTCCTATTCATTTTGTGCATTTGACAAGTTACAATGTTTTATGTTTATTGCAGTAAACGTCATTTCACCTGTGTCATCATTTCTAATAACACATTAGTTTGTGAATAACTCATCAACAGTCCCGTTTAACCTTTCAACTACCTTGCGAATATGTTTAATACACAGCGTACAGTATGTAGATAATAGTGCCGAATGTATATCCCTCTCTTTCAATTCATATGTGTAATATGTGTATTGTTCTCGATAAGAAGCACCAGTAGGATTTCTTTCAGGAGGTGCATGCTCAGTGTTCATAGGAAAAGAGTAAAGGAGGACTTAATTTCATGACAAGTGATAAATTTTGACAACAACCTAGATGCCTTAAGGGAGTGAGCTGGTAAGGCTTCACTTGTTTCTTTTTTCATTTATTGATATTAATGTAGAGCATATTAAGTTTATTGTGTGAAAATTTGAAATCGATTGGAGTAAAACTGTCGGGATATAGAGGTTTAAGTCTTTACCTCTCTGGTCTGGTTTCGTCATTGAAACTTTTAAACGCGTTTTTGTCACACATAGCTTTTTCATGGTCGGTGCCCTCTCTAGCTCAAAATCTACTGGATCGATTCTTTTGAAATTTTGCACATTCTTTCTTTACATAAATTCCGAGGTAGCGCTGTTGAGGTTTTTTCTTTTTTTAATTTTAACGTATTTTAAAATAACAAAGTTTCTAATCGGTATTTTGACTTCTAAGTCCTGTAAAAAATTGAAAAATCAATAAAAGTTACTCGACAACGTTACCTGCAGAAACTTATCAACTAATGAAATCATTTTGATTTTTTGATTTCAGATAATCCAGTGATGAGTTATGAGTGGCACCGCATTGTTACTTTTTTTGTGACGTCTGCGGAGATTCGCTGTCAATGCCTCATTTCTTGATATTTATTTATAAGAACTTCACAAAGTATTCTTCAAATGTTATTTTATCATTTAGTAATTAAAGAAATAATTATGTATTACCTGTGTCGTCAAAAAACATTATTGAAAATATGCTTATTTTTATCGTTTTGACCTTACACAAGTCCCCCCACCCATTAAGTTTTTATTCATAGAGTTAATTTATTAATAAAAAATGTATTTCTTAATCTCTTTCTGTGTATTTTCTTACATGGTATATTCATACACAGTGGAATTTCTCGATACATGATATACTCTCTCAAAATACGTTACTAATAGTTTGACTTTTAACATTTTCAAAATATCAAATATTTTTCCGTTACTAAACAAATAAATCAAATTGGCATAAGTGTATAAGAATATCCTTAATTAAAGTTCCTAACGACTTGAACAATTACTGCACCATGATGCTCCAGAAAGTTGCAGCTATAATTTATACATAATGCGTGACTTAATTTAGTAGTACACGTTTAGAAAAGTGAATCCAGGGCGTCAGGGGTAGTTACTCGAGATTTATTTGCTCGCACTCTGTTACTTTGTGTTGCGTTGTGTCAATGAAAGACTCGGCTGCATACATTACTTTTGACTGCAAATCATCCACGCTAAATAAATCTCACCGTGATTCAACGTACATAATAGACTATAATGGGTTACCTGGTAATCCTGAATCCTGATCATCCTTGTTGTCCTGGCAATTCTTACATTCCTGGGTCTTGGGTCCTGATTCCATGGTCGACTGTCTACCTTACGTCATAAATTCATATTAAATTTCAATCCAGTTCAGAACTACAGCAATAAATTTATAATAAACCCTTTAAAAAATTTAGACAGAGGTGTAGAACCTATTGGGCTTGTACTTATAGCAAATTAATATTTTATTTGCGAATCGGTTTCATTAATTACGTAATAAATAATTTAAAGGTAATAAAATTAACTAAACTATGCCAGCTACACTGTATTACATAAGTAGCATAAAAAAGTTAAACTGTTATATAATATTTCTTAAGTTAAGATAATGAACGGTTGCATAAAAAATGTAATCTTTCGACATAAAAATAAAGTATCATTGCCACTCACTGTTTTAATTATGTTTTTAATTTTGTATTTAATTTAAAATGTATAGCATATAAAAATATGTAGTACCATTGCACCATTTTTAATATAAAATTTAATTTACATTTTCTTTGTTTTCTTAAGAACTTTACCAGGTCCAATGTTCCTAAATTAGAAAAACTACATTATATTATAACTAAAATAATAAAATGCAGTGGGACTCATTTTGAAAAGAAATGCAATGCTAGTTTGTCAATAATAAACAAGTAAAGCAATTTTACTAACTGTTATTAAAAACAGCAATTTTAATTATTCCACATTCAATTTGGTCCAAGTTTTGAACTGTCAAAATTTATATTACTAAAGTCGCAAGCGCACCAACTAAATTATAAAACTCAAATTAAACCAGGAATGTGAGTAGAAATGCTTGTTCTGAAAACTGAAATCTAGATTAAAATATTAGATAAAAACCGTAAATTAAATATCAAAACAGTGAGTGGGAATGAGTTAGAGATTCTATTATATTTATTGTAACGCATTGTCAGTGTGTGACAATGGTAAAAGTTTCTGTAATTTTAATTAATTATATAATTTTTGCCATAATTTAGCACGCAAACTATAGGTTCAACATTTAAGACTGTTAAGCATTCATAATTCTCATTTAGTTATCTTCACCGAATCAAAGAAAAGAAAAAGAAAATAAACCAGAAACCATTATTGAAAAAACAAGAATAATTCCAAAATAAATCATTCAAATAATATGTCAACTAATTTGATTTACTGATGTTAATTCTAAAAACGAAACGAAATTGTTAAAATAGAAAATAGTTTACTGAATTAGAATCAAAATTGTTAACATTTCAAAAGTAATCTGTTAAATGCCAAATGTTTCATATTTTTGTGACATTTTCGAAATTTATTGCGAGTTTAGATGTGTACCTTTTTCAGTTTGAATTGTATCACACTACGGGGTGCAAGAGGGACGGGGAGAGACGCACGCACTTCGACTATTACTTCATACTCGTATACCATTACATCAAAGGACATTATGTAATTTCTTTTTAAATGGTTCGTAAGTCATATCGGTGCAGTTATTGTTTAGTTCAGACAACTGTCATAAATTACTCATTTGTGATGCTTATACATTATGGTAACATTCTAAACGTTGCTCTGTGACGTCATTGTTAGAGGTTCTATATGTTGTTTGTTTAGAATGTGTTTCACAAGCTATGGAATAACTTTAATAACAAGAATAAGTAACGAGTACTTCATTTATATTAAGGGGGTGCATCTTTATTCAATGAAACAAATCCAAAAAAACGAAATTCAGTTTAGTATTATTATTTATTTCAATGCTTTTTCCATTATGCACTACATTCTTCTGCTTTAAATCATTAAATTTCTTATCATTGTGATCAATTACATTTCATTTGTGTTCTTTATTTTATCTACTCATTCTCTCTCCTTCCAACAACAACAAAAAATAAACTTAAACTCCTACTGCTTCTCTTTTCCTGCTACTCTCTCTCTCTCTCGTTTCTACTTTCCCTTTCACTGCCTCCATTTAAGTTGAGTATGTAGTTATATGTAATATTTTATCCTCTACCTGATGCAATGCTCAGATACCTCGTAAATGCAACCAAACAAAAATTAAAATGTAGATAAACTTATCGGATCTGTGGACGCTTACCGTAATATTATAGGCATAGTTCTGGCTTACTATAACTTAACGCAAAACTCACTTAGTTGCATTCTGAAGGTCACTAGGTCAATGAATGATTGATTACAACAACAAGTTTGCATACATAACTCGATCCCGAACAGGTATTCGACTAAATATAAATAACAACCAAAATATAAATATTCCTTCAAAGTTAATATTCCTCAGCGACAGATATAAAGGTTTAATCATGTTAAATGTACACAAGATTTAGTGGTCCAGTGTCTTATAAATCATCTGAATACAGCATCCTGCATATCCACTAACACTAATACATTTATACTTTTACATAGAGATTCTTGTACACGAAGAAGCCTCGGAAAGCTCTCGCATTTATAGTCCAGTAAATATTTCACAAAAAGAAAATATAAAGTTGAATAAATGTTTTTTAAATATAACAAAATAACAATATTTTAAGAGGCCAAGAGTAACCAAGTTTTGAAGCTTCCTCTTGTTCGAAATTTAATTAAAAATGTGCATCTGATGTAGAAAATTGTTTTGCAGATTATTACAATCTGTCCTGCTTAGAGGACATTCAGTGATAGGTATGTAAAAATAATAAAGTGTCTTGCGCGGGATGTGCCAATCATCATTAAATCTCAATAAATACTAGATTCTGATTAGTTAGTTAATAGTTCCTGTGGTACTTTCTTTTTTAGTCTGCGGATTACAGAATTAGACATTAGACAGCTGGCCAAATTGTTTGGATGTTCAAGTATTCTCTCTTTGTATGCTTTGGTTCCAAGCACTCTTTCTTCATTAACTGTGGGTATATCCAGATCCCCATGTATTATGTGATTAGGTACAAACCATGGTGCATTCGTGACAATCCTTAGCATTTGGAACTGAAATCTTTGGCTTTTTCAATATTAGAGGTAGATGCAGTACCCCATAGTTGGATACTGGTTGGTATTTTAATTATATGTATCATTTTGTTATTTTTCATAGTGTTGCTATTACGTTCATTTTGTTAATAAAAAAATAATAACGAGTTAGAACTTGTTACTTTTTTTTATAAATAAATTTTAAGTACTGACAGAAGTTGACTGGACTACAATACAGTTTTCGCCGAAGTCTATGGAGATGTTGGCAGACAGAGGTCCGGCAGAATAGATCATTTCATTGTCATGATAACTAAGCTACGAGGACGCTGTCGTCTGCATGGTTCACGATACCACTAGCTTCTGCAGATATCTGAATACTGAAAATATATTGAAAATAACATCAAAATAGTCTGGTAGCGATGCAAAAAAATGTCTTAGCAAAATAAAGTATTTCAGAATATATCTAGGATTCAAACCCATGATTGAAATTAAGGTAATACTTAAGCGTTATTATATTTTTCATACAAAGTTACAGTTGCCTACATTACATTTAATAGCTTCATTTAATAACTTAGATACTCCAAACAAAATCTAGAATAACTCTTTCTTAACCCTTCCTAAGTTTTCTTCTCTGATCTTTATTCTTTTCTCCTTTTCTTATTTCATTCTTGTTATTTTCTCTCTTCTCTTTTTTTTCACCATTTAGTTTTCTACTATATCTCCTCTTTGTCTATATTTTGCTTACTTTCTCCTGACATCTACAGTGCCCACTTGCTCTGCTGTATTATTTCTTCTTTGTTTAATATCGTCACACATTCATTCTTTTCCATACATACACTATTTTGGATTTATCTCTCTCTGCGTGTCTTTCTTTATCTTTATCTCTCGCTCTTTTCTAAGTATTCACAGTATTTTTCCATAACCATCTCCGTCAGTTTTAATTGTTTAAGAATCTCCTTGCCTCACCCATTCTTCCTCTTAAAAGTGAATCTAAAATCTTGAAATATTTTTATTTATTAAATCTCTTCCTCCTTCCTTTGTTTGTTTTAATCACATTCACATTCTACTTTTCCCTACATTTTATTCTCTTTCTTCTTCAGTCCATTTCCCTTGCCACCATTTTACCAATTGCTTTTCTTTTCCTCCTCTCATTCTTCCATTACCTGTTCATTCTTCTTGCCCTCTTCGAACTGTTTCTCCCTCCAGCAGGTGCTGCACCAGATAGTATGCACTGCTTTATAATTAAACACAGCGCCGTAAAACATGACACCGTACAACTGCTACCACAGCTTCGATTCGTTCTCCACAGAACTATAAACGTGGTGCAATTAATGATTATTATTTTCTATTTCTCTTTGAATACAAAATGAACTAATAAATCACATACGTTTTATTATTGATCTGTTGTAATTAAGCAATCTATCACAAAATGTATATTACATATATTACTACAAACACATGGTTAGTGCTAGTAGTGCACCGTTAGAGCATTTCCCCTCACCTCATCCCCTTAGAACATCCCATGGTCTATTGCCCCCTACTCCCAGCATCACAACAAGCCGACCCGTCCCCGACACCACCTTGCACCCCCTCCCACCCACCTTGTATTTGTTGAGATAGTCAGATAGTGATATGGGTTTGCCGTTTGGTACATAGTACATATAACATCTATTCTCTACTATCATCTCTGGACTCTGGCGCTATTTTATTGACCAAACCAACACCATTCACAATTCACATTACAATAACGTCGTAAATCTCTCGTTTAATTATATGAGGTGGTGAAGGCCGATCACAATCCCATCCGTTCATTCCCGAGTATAAATGTTACCCGAGATACGTGAGCACCCGATAAGGCCCTGATAGGGAATGTTTTATTAAAAGTTTTACCGGCAGGGAAGTCCTTAAAAGATCCTTGTAAGGTTACCCCAATCAGGTAATAATGACATACCACATAAGGCTTAGACCGGGACGTACTCGATAGTGGGTTTGTTAGGCTTGCATAAGAAATGCCAGGATTCTCACTTCTCCTTTTACTTCAATAGGATAATGATTTCATTTTATGCATAACCAGCAGTAGAACAGTAATTAAATCGAAAGTAATTATCGTGTTATCCGTGTTTAAGAGTTGTCCCTCAGACGCCCCTACAAACAATTTGTCGTATCTTAGCAATCTCGTATCAGAGAGCGGTTAGACTGTAGTCAAACAGCGTTCGGGAGAACATATGTTAGTATTGTGGTAGTACTGGGTAGTAGCACGACTTGCACCTCGGCAAACGTCGTTTGGAAAGTATTAGGAAGGACATCAGAGAGGGTACGTAGCGTTCCGGCCGGTTGAGACGTGCTGTCCAAAAATTCATGTAATGTAACACTAATGCTAATAGGATTCCAATCACCATTCAGAGTGATATGATTCGCATCTAATTGGATTCCGATCAAAATTGTTTGTAGGGGCGTGTTCTAGGACACGTTGAATTTTATTTAGGACAAAATGAGGTTCATTTTACTGTATTTAAGATGAAAAGAGGAGCAATGATCCATTTTATGACCATTATAGGTCTAAAATTTCGACTCGGGCTAGTCCATAAGCATTGATACAGTTGCATTAGCTTTCCTAGTGAATGTGTACCTTTATTCCTTTATATGACGTCATCGCTAAGCCTGGGTAGAAGTCACAGCGATCCATTGGAAGCTTTTATTGTACCAAACAGCACTAACACTAAGATTGCATACTTATAAAGCAGAAATTTGTCACACAAGAAAACGCATCTGTTGTTTAACTATCAGGTCGCTTCCAGTTCAGGAAACAGTTACGAGAATGTACTTGCTCGACCAAAACACCAGCATCTCTGACCTTCGTCATAATCATCAACACTGTTCAGTTTAAGTGGTTCGCTGTTTGCTAGAACTCGTACAAATCCATTAGGTTGAATTATTTATGCTCATAACATTCAATAAACCATCCACCACTCGTTTCTTGACTCAACTCAATCGCTTTTATAAACAGTTTGCGTGTCCCCCAGCGTGGTGTCGTTTATGTGAGGAGAACCCAGTCCATCTGTAACACCAAACACCAACGACTGATGCAGCAGAAGGGTATAATTGAGTCACAAGAACTTACCAATTTATTTTAACATGCAAGTATTAATATAGTTATAAATTTATTTTGTAATTTGTTAATTGATACTGACTAATTTTGATAAATACTATTTTCCATTCTACTCTGTCATTCCTTCTCTTTCCTCGCTCCTTCTCTCTATCTCCGCCATCCTCCTGCCTCCCTTCAATAACTGCACAATCTTCTTTTCACTTTTTACTCTTTTCTCATATGAATACTTAATGTGCTCCAGCGTTTCTATCTGTTAAATATCAGATAATAATTTTTATTTAGAATCGCTTTTAATCTACTTTTATCCCTTATTCCCACTCACTGTTTTGATATTTAATTTACTGTTTTTATTTAATATTGTAATTTAGATTTCAGGTTTTCGTTTAAGCATTCCTTTTCACATTTGTGTTTTAATTTAAGTTTAGTTAATTTAGTTGGTGCGTATGCATCGTTAGTAATATAAATTTTGACAGTTCTACAAAATTGTATGTGAAATAATAGAAGTAATAGTAATAGAATAATAGTAATAGAAGCTGTTTTCTCTTCTATATTTTTCAACTGATTAAACTTCTTTTAAAATTAAATCCTACTGCATTTTGACAGATTGTCACATTTTGGAGGTTGTAATATGATATAGTTTTTCTAAAGGTTAAAGACGTTGTAAGTTTCTAAAAAACTAAGAAAACCTAGAGAATAAATAAAAATAAAAATGGTACTGTGAATGACTACGCATATTGCCATATGCTAAACAATTTAAATTAAATACAAAATTAAATTAAAGCAGTGAGTGGGACATAGTTAAATCATCCGCACGTTCTACATGTTCCACATATTGTGACCCAGCCCTTATTGTTAATCATTTACTGATGAAATAACATCCATTGGGAATGCATTATAATTTCTTTTACAACGATTTATTTCATTTGTCAAATAATATCATAATTAATGTTCGATTTTAAACATTACACCAATATATCCCGATCCCGATCCCGATCCCAACCCGAACATTGATTTACAATAATGGCCTTAATATTATGAAGGATTTTTAACTATAATACAATATGTGGACATGAAATTATTATTATCATCAATACCCGTATATCAGGATAAAATTATAACCCCGTATTGGCAAAACGAAGGGTAGTTGTTTAGGAAGTAGGGAGAAAGGGGAAGGGTAGAGGCCATTTAACCCCAAATACTAAATATTTATTAATAATAGTGATGATTATTATAAAATAATTCGTATAATATTACTATTAATTTATAGAACGATCGGAGAGCTTTTTCAATTTATTGGATATCATTATAACCCCCTGAATTAAACACAGTTACGTTTATTTACCATTATAAAAGTTACCTGTTATGTAAACTATGTTACGTAATATACAACGTATTGATAGATATATCTCTACTTTTATTTAACTGCAAAAATAGATATACAGTTTTCCGTCTTAGCATATTCCGAAAACTTTAAAAACACCTTTTCAAGGATTATAAAATATTAGGAGTTCTTTTTAAGGATTAAAGGGTTTTCAAATATTTAAAAAATAATAAAAGAAGACCCTTTTTAAATAATGCAACATTTATGTTTTATGTTTTGCAGGTTATTAGTCTAAGAGATTGTAGATAGTGACGAATAAATTAAATTGGGGGCTCTCGTCGGGATGTGTTCTTATTCGTAATAATTAGGAGTGTTTGTTTGTGTAATTATGTATCCATACATCGAACTCAAATTTTACAGTCACTCTATAACATTCGGTTTAAAATGGTTTTACTTTTATTAGACTAAGACACAAGATTAGAACAAGACACTGCTATAATATTCAGTAGTTTAATCTTCAAACACCAGATGTTATTTGCTTATAGTTGATTACATGGATAAATCGTAATAACTCAGACGAAACTTGTTCATTTTCTTTTCAATTATGTAAATGTAAAAATATATATTTCAACTGGTTTCCTACAATCACAAAATCAATTCTTAAATCAATCCACACATTCCAAAGTAATAAATCCAAGTTCCATGTATTTTTAGTCAAATATTTCATAAATAACTTAAATTGTATATCTGTCCATAACCCGGGGGAGCGGGGGCAGGGGTTTCAGTATTCTTATCCACGCATCTACAACCTAATTGTCTCCATTTGACAGATTTATTGCGTCATATGATTGAAGAAGGCTTGCATCGTGTACGAATAGTTCATCCGCCTTCACTTGAAGCTGGATCATGCTTATGGATCATGGATCATGGATCATGGATCACGGGACGACTGGCATCTTCTTGATGCCTCCTCTCCTGCAACATCAACGAGTGAATTATGAGTTCTAGCAAAACGTTGTAAATCTATCACAATGTGTTTGCTTCACACGTTCTGATTTTTAATAATTATTTTTTTAAGATCGTTTCGTTTCTTGTACTGATATATGGAAGTTATCTTAAGCGCATACGAAGATTTAATGAGTGCGAGTGAGAGGGATATATGCAAATTTGATATGTGATTTGTGAGATTTTTGTACGCGTATATGTTTCTGTCTTATTTTTATTTTTAAAGAAAGAATTCATCAGGGTTTAACAGTTAAATTTTGTTCATTTAAACACATATACTTAAGTCAAATTATAACTAGATACAGTTGCATATACTATTTATGTTATTGAACTAGATAATAAGAATATGTATCTAGATACATTTTATAACTCTCCCAAAAAGAGACTCACTGCGTAAATGCAATTAACCTGAGGAGTTATTCACTAGTATCATTAGAAATTCAGTCGCTATGGTGTTGCCAGATCTCCTGAAATGTCAGTATATTTCTTGAATTCTTTCCTAGTAATTATTCCAAATAACTTTTCCGCTCAGCATGGGTATAGTTATACTTATAAAATTTCCTAGCAGAACCTCAAATATTCTTTTAATTTTCAATAAATCGCAATATTCAATTGGATATTAACAACTAAAGTAGTGTTTTCTAACTCATTAATCGTTAAAGGGATCCAAAATTATAACAATTTAATTGTTCTGGGGTCCGTTAATGTGTTAATTGATCTTCCCTTCTGTCTTCTCTTTCTACAACAGAGTGTAAATTTAATTGTAATTTGTTCTTCGGTCTGATCATACACCACTGTAACTTTTTAGAAGACGTAATAATTATAAATTATTAACCATGCATACAATTGACGTAAAAGTTTATTAATTAAAATGTACCTTAGACATGTACAAATCTGCGTCGTAAATCATCATTCATACCAAGAACTATAAATAATGCATAACAAAAAATTATAAAACGAAATAAAAAAAAAAATTCAAAATATGAAATCATATAAACAATCGACAGACAAAAGTGAATGCAGCGCCCCAGCAGCCCAGCGCCCAGTGGACCATTCATCAAACTGACTGCTTCATGAGATATAAATCTGAAGAGGCGGGCCCTTCTCTCATACGTCTATCGAGTCAACGAAGAATCTGAACGAAGACTATTGACTGTAGACCGTATAACGTACACCGCACCGAGCAGCCTTAATTTAAGCGTCCTGCAACGTTCAAGACTTGGGAAGGGCGGGACCAATTCAAATGGAATGATACTAATGCATTTAAAGAAGTCTTCTGTTATGCTACTCAAGTCCTAATTGTGCTACTCTAGTGGAAAACGGTACCCAGGCAGAAAATTGTCTTGTAATGCAAATGTTATACATGCTAGCAAGTCACAAGCTAATTTCAAGATAAATTCTCTACTAAGCTGAAACTTATAGGTAGCGTTAATTTCGTTTAGAATGTAAGCTAAGTACAAGGTTGCTGCTAAAATAAAATACATTTTATTACCACTTTTTGAATAATTCGGTGGTAAGTTATCTAACTGCTCGCTTATTTTCTAAGCGTACTATGAAATTGGCCAGGCTCGTTATGTTAACTTAGCACAAGCTTGCTGCTAGCCATTTTAATTTCTAATTTAATAGCATCAATTGTGAAGCCTCGACATTTTTAAGAGGAAACAATCAATGATTAATAATTAATGATTACTAATTAAAGAATTATAGATATTTATGTATTGTAAAATTAATAAAAATTCTGAAATTCTATGTATTAATTAGTTGTTTCTCTTTCTTCAATTAATATAATTAAATTGAAAATATTATTATCAAACAATAATGGCGATTCTAAGAGAGGAAGAGGAGGTCCCACGTCCAAGGCGAATGGGCCGAACTGAATATATAGATTATTCCACACAGCGGACTCGGACATATGTCTGATTCCAGCAAGAGTGATAGATGCGATCGTGCGGCGAACATCCTTGCCGCGTGCTTTAGGCCGCTGTAGGAATCTTAAGCTATCTTATCTGCAAAGATGCTGTCTTAAATCGAGATGCGAACAAATGTTCGACTGATATCGACTTACATGAACTGAAAAGAGTTGAAAATTGTATGTACACAGTAAAGTGAATCTCTGAATAGATAGAATGTTTAATATGGTAAAATTAAATGCAATGGTATCGTTGAAAGTGGAGGGAGTAAATGGGCTGATTAGAACGGGGCAAGGGACAATAACTTCAATATATATATCTGCATTAAGAACAGTATCATTAAGTTAGGGTAATTACTTTTTAATCAAATCAAACATATTACTTGTGTTTGTTTTACTGCCTTATTTTCTACATAGATTCCTTTAATAAAAATACATTTTCTCCATCGTTTTGGCTTCTGTTATTATTCTATTCATATTTGAGCATCTAGAAGCAAAGGGATGTAAATGATAATTTTTGGAAATTTGAGATAACCAGCACAAATGATAGAGGATGTACTAAACTTTTTATTGGCACAGAGATATAAGTGAAAACTTCGACGGATTTTACTTTATAGCGTGAATTCTAAAACCTACTGAACGAAAATGCCTTAACTTTACACTCTGAAGAATTTTACTTTTCTCACTTAAATCGCTGTGCATAACACCATGTACATCAATTTACCGTCGTTCCATAAGCATCATTCATTACCCGTTTCGAATGCGGCCTGTTTTTAGGATTAGAATTATAAATACGTCATAAATTAACGTTTATATTATTTATTGTTTTGATTCCAGACAGTTGTAAAGAATATTTTATCGAGATTTATAAAAAAAAATAATACTACAAATGTTATTTTCTTTGGTGTGAGAAATGACATTAGGATTAATAATAACTTAGTATAACAGAATTATTGTTATTAATAATAATTTATATGAAATGTTCTAATTTATTAGCAGTAAAACATCACAGGTAGAATATCGTATCAAGTGAAGCAAATCAAAAAAATGTACGTTCGTTCCATGTAGCGCGTATGAAAGGGAAAGTGAAATAAGAGAATTGTTCGAGAAATATATTAATAGCACAAAAGTTATATTTGTAACTAAAGTTGAATTTCAATAATTGTTAGTTCCATTCATACATTTTTCTTAAAATATCTCCTTCATTTCAATGCCCCATCTCCGAAAACTAAATTATATCACATAATTTTGACTTCTTACTTTTTTTAATTAATTTATATAAATTAATTTATACCTAATATAGATGTTAGCTTTTACAATAGACTAGCACTTACTGTGTTAGCAATTTTTGTGATGTCTTCGCATATATCCCAGTAAACAATTTGGTGAAGTGTCCTATTTGGTGAAGTTCGAGTCACTCGTACAATTCTATTCTAACGCTTTACAAGTTCTCTACCTGTCACAGATTTTGTGTTAGTTTTTCATAATAATATTCTTTCTTTTTCCAACATCATTCATTAAGTATTTCTGTTTCTTTCCCACATGGGTATATTTTTATTATCCGGTCATAAATCATAAACCTACTCCGCTTTTAATTCAGCAGTGAACCGTCGTTGCAATGTCTGTAGCTCATAAAAAGGACCTTTCCTATGAACGACTGAATAGAAAACGAACACGTTCCAGACAAAAAATTCATGATATGTAATAGAAATTAAGTAGAATTTACTCCAAAATGTTTACTGGGATTATTCTTCTCACTCTCTCTCTCTCTCTCTTTCTGCGAGCTCTCCATTTCCTCTTACTCAATTGTACCTTTAACCAACTTAATATATATTCCAGAAATAGAAAATTATCTACCACTGCGACTTTCAGCTTGTTGCAAGCTACTTTCAATGTTCATTTGCAGCTTCTCGTAAATAATGTCTTGCAGTGCCACAAACTAATTCCAAGGCTCATTTTCTACCTGGGTTTAAACAATTAAGCACTCTTCTCTTGCAATCCAAAGGAAAACATAAGTTTTTCCTTCATTGTTCTACGCTGATTTCAATTGCCATGGAATCGTGTGAAAAGCTGCTTATCTGCTGCTTTACAGGTAAACAATTATCTTACAATGTTTTGACACAAATATTAGTTGGAATCGTCTGAAAAGCTGCTTATCTGCTGCTACAGGTAGACAATTATCTTACAATGCAAGTTTCACACAAATATTAGTTTTCCACAAGCTAATTCAAAACTTCATTTTCTACTTTTCATATAGAAATTGTCTTGCAGTTCAAGTTTCACACTTGCTAGATTACCATAAGCTAATTACAAGATTCATTTATACCTGAGATATTGACAAAGATTAGAAATAGCATGTATTGCATTGTGTGTGGGCGAGGGTTCCTCTTCAATGGTAATGTATCCTTAATCAATTATAAATTCAATTTAATATAATATAAATTTAATAAATTCAATTTCAATTTTTCTAATATAATTTTCTTATCACTGCGATGTCATGTATCAAATTTCTCTTGTTTTTCCTTCAGCACAGAGGAATCGCGTTGGAAATTCCATTGCTCCTTTAGAAAACCACCCAAATTTCTTACTCCTACGAATAAAGTTGTCCTTCCAAGACGTTTCACATTATCCTTCCGATTTTTAGAAGAAGACACCACGCAAACGAACAAAAACTCTGTTTGTAACGTCGCGAGGTGCCTACGGTCGTCCATCTTGATTTTCATTTCTAGTTGTCGGTCAGGTGTACTCGTACAGCGCGGTGTGATTCTCTACCCCTTGCTTTAAGATTTATCGTTGTTGAGTGTTGAGGTACCAACGTTAACGTTATATATTGTATAACGTTTATAAACCAGGTTTCGTTTCGTTTAATCTCATACCAACATCGACGCTAAAAATATTATCTAAATGACCCGCCTCAAATACATCAATCTGCAAAGAAGGCCGTCCTGTGTCAGTCCAGAGGCCGAACCAGCCCTCTAAGCCCTTCGTCCTACACGAGAGTATCATCCGGTCGATGTCCATGTCGAAGAACCAAAGCACAGGAGTGTAATTATAATGGGTCACTATGACAGGAGTTAGAAAATATATGAGTGCCAACTTCAAGTCGATGCGATGTGAATGCAGTCCAGTGGTGGTGGTACGTTCATATGTGGAATTGTTTATTTGTGTGTGTGTGTTTGGCTTGCACGATGTATGAAAGTAAAAACGAATTAATATTAACTGAGGGTTTGAATAGAGTAAGTAGAAATCACTGAAGATAAAAGATGAAATTAATTTCTATTTTTCTATAACACTTTTACCTCTCTTGTGCCAATTTTCTTGGTTGTACAAATTTTTGGATATCAATCTTTCCATTTAACAATCTGTCTTCCATTTAACTCTAATGCCGGCAGTTCACTCTCGCCGAGACAAGTAAGATCGGGTGTGTATAGTAGCACTCGTCTCGTGTTAGCCTTTCTCGTGTAGTCTCGGGTGCCTCGCCTCGGCTCGATGAGATCGAGTGTGTACTGTAGCTCTCGCTTCGTTTCGGCGTGTCTCGACTGCTCCTCGCGTTGGCTTGCCTCGGTTGATGCGTGGTCTTTTAACACAAGTTAAAGGAAACGAGAGGTGAAACCAATAGCCATGTTCATTCTCGGCACATCGACAAATGTTTTGACAATTGTTTTGCCGAGAGTGAACAGTGGGCACAACACTATAACAAAATTTAAAATTAAACTTAAGCAGACTTTCTAACTCGTAGATGTGGATAGAAAATAATCAGGCTGATGAATTCTTTTTTATTTTAAGTTCATATACATATTTAATTATTATCCCTTTCAGCATACACCTCTTCTCTATCTCAACACAGCTCCATGCGAATTATCTATTATTAAAAATAGGAAGTTTTCTTTTGTGAGCACGTTCATGAACGTGCTACTTCTTCTTCACAGCTTCAACGTTCTGAATTCTTGTTTCTTTTAATGCAGTGATGACTTTGGGTAACAGATAAAAGTCATATGCTGCCGAATCAGGTCAATAAGGTGGATGGTCTATTACTGGGATATTATAGTTTGCTAGAAATGATAATGAGAATTTTCAAACTCGTATATATTTACTACACATCTGCCTAACACGTTTTATTATTGTGTAGGTATATACAACAAGTATATATGATTGTGTAAGTATATTCAATAAAACTTCGCACTCATAACCTATGTAGAAAATTGTCTTGTAACACTTGGTAGCTTGTCCCAAGGTAATTCCAAGGTTAATTTCCTACTTCCTATCCAGAAATTTTCTTGCAAGTTACAAACAGGTTAATTATATTGCATTGTATTTTGTACTTGGGTTACCATCCAATATATTCAGATGTGTATACGTCCTTAAGCATAGAAAGATTTGGAAATTAGCTTAAGGTTTTTCACTTGATAACTTCAGTGATGTTTATTGCTTTACATACCCAAAGGTTAAAATATAAACGGGCGGGGAATACGATCCTATATTTGATTTATACATTTCATTAAAATACGATTGTATATCACAAAATGGATCGAATGGTCGACTCTGTGTGTGCCTGCTGACTGCTGTACCCTGTACGTTGTATTAAAGCAAAATCTATAAATAATGTAAGATTGAAGTGAACTGAACTGGCTTAGTAATTAGAGGATTAGTTAATTTATTTAAACAGAAACAAGAAAAATTAAAAAACACCAAGAAAATAAAAAGACTTACAAATATTTGTTATTTGTTTAATTTGTTTAACATCAGCTTATATCCGATGCAGAGTCCTGTTCCCGATGGCCTACTACTATGTTGCAGTTTGTTTTGAGTCAAGACCTCATATTTGTGGGCTACAAGGACTTAGTTAGCGAATCTAGCGCTGATCCTGGGGTCGAACCCGAAAGCACAGCTGTCCATTGCAAAGCATCAATGCTGTCGGCCTTGATATCCTTTATTACTATTATCTATAACAACTTCCTTTATTATTTCTTAACTATTCTAAAAGCCTTCGGAAGATAGATTAATCCTTAAAAAACGCCCACTAATTGCAATTACATATATTTATCGTTTTTTAGCATAAAAAGATGTACCTACATGTTACATAACATTTTTATTTAATTTAATCTAAGGTTATGTAACAAAAGTTATCCTTCTACATAAATATATATTTTTTGACGTTAATAAAACTTTTTATGCAAGATTATGTAATGTTACATATTAATTTAATATATTTGTAAAAGATTTTTAATGTTTATTATATTTATGTAATGACATTGTAAGAGAATTATATGAAATATCGGTAAATAATTAAACGTACATGAATTTAAATTTCGTGCTCTTAAGAAGCTTATTTTTCAAAAAGCACTAAAATAAGTCACAGCACGTTGTAAACAGATAACCTTCCTTATGTTATATACACGTAAATATGTTTAGCGGCTGTTAAGTACGTCACTGGATTTAGATCCTCATCCTAGTCCAGTCCATTCAGCTACAAGATCACAAAATGCGTCACAGCAACACAACTTGTCCAATAAATCAAAACGACATAAAATATATTTATGAACTTATATAAATACATATATAAATTGTCTGTGAAATTAATTAAGTCACTATATATTGTCCAAATTATTCTCGTCTTGACAATGTTTTTCAGGTCGTCCCCCCCTCGACCCCAGACCCATGTACCATGTCCCATGTCCCGCGTTCTCTTCATTCTGCTGAGGACTGTTTTATGCTTTTTGTTTCATGTCTTCCTTTTCAATGTCTACCAAGGCAAGAGTAGTCCAAACTACTTTGAATATAGATCTTGTATTCCAGCAAAAATAAGGCTGTTATTAAATTTGATATATTGTTGTTCGGAGTATAACTTTTCTGTTACGATAAATTTGTCGCCTTTTTTAGGTGACATTTTGTACATTCCCTTATACAAGTTTCATTTTATTAGTTATCCTTACTTATCCTTACCGATATGTACTCCTATCATAGACAGTGGCAGTTTTTGTGGTGCAATGCTATGTGTACTATACAGCTGCCTAATTAGTTTATGATCATGTATAGGAACAATCAGTTTAACTTAATAACAACCAAAGTTAGGATATAGAACTCTGATCCGTGAATCGAACCCAACATACAGAGATGTAGCAGTCAGCTTCAAGCATCAATGCTCTCACCCACTGTGTCGTCAACATCATTGCCTTTAATATCAAATATGAGTGAATTGTGAAACAAGCCTGTCAACAATTACCTTGTGGCAATTTTGTAAATGAATAACTTGCACTGCATGAAAATTGTTATATGAGAAGTAGAAAATGAACCTTGAAATTAGCTTACGGTAAGCTAGCAACCTTGGATTACAAGAGAAATTTCAACCTGTGACTACTTTCTGCTAGTAACAGCGGGGCTCGATGCAAAATTGTTTTATCAGAGACCTAAACAACTTAAAAAATGGAACCTTTTTCAATTTGCCAACTTAGGGGCCCATTTTGTAACTGCTTACCTGACGTCTGTTACCTTCTGATGATTTTTCCGAAGCCTATATTTTCTAAAAAAGCTATGTACGTTTACACAAAACTATTAGAAGACCTTAAATGAAGAGCAAAATGGATCACTTACCTTTGAATTGGCATAAGTCGCCTAATTTGCAAATTATACCGTTTTGAAAAATTGTCAGAAGTTAACAGACGTTAGATAAGCAGTTACAAAATAGGCCCCTTTGGCAGAGGTGCACTTTTCCAACTCTACTTGTGTCAGATCTGGTACCAATTTCTATAGAGTAGTATGTGCTGAATTGAACGTGTCGTATTACACAGCTTGCCTACTAGAAATGTGACGGAAACTTTTCTTCATCTCAAAAAATCATAATAAATTTGGAGAAAAGATGAAAAGACTTTTATCACATTGCTAGTGAGCGAAAGTCAGTAATTGGGGCCCAGATCTCTTCTGCGTTTTCTGCATTCTGCGTTATATGATAAACGTATAGTTCGTCTGAATCTGAATCTGAGCGTGTAAAAATAAAAAACCACCACCTGCATAACAATATTTAATCAAAAACTACAAATTAAAACTAAACACAAATATTTTTGAAATGTCTAAATCTTGGTGATGTTAATAATATACCAAACAAGTATAAACCCTAACACAAAAGTTTATTTTTTTATAACAGAATAACACTGAACGAAAATCACTAAAAAAGAAATTCTATTTGATCATAAAAAATATAAGTTATGTGAAATTAGCCATCACTCTTCTCCGTGAAATGTATCCATTCTATCCAGCTTCAAGTATCCCCCACTGTTTAAGCACTTGGGAACACAAAAAATGAATTATATCATAAAAATACGGTCCTGTTTAATGTTTCTTCCTCCCGATCCCTCCACATCCTCCCCTCGACACTGGGGTAGCCCTTAGCTAATGCCATTGTGTAATATTTTTGATATTACTTCGACTCTGTCCATTTTGACTGAGTTATGGCACGAACAATTTATGTACATTTGTAATCCTCTCTCTGTGTTCCAAGGTTTTATGTAGATATTACTCGTAGAGACGGGTGTGACGTAGGGGAAGGGGATAGGAGAGGACAAGAACAGTTTAAAGGGTGAGGGGTAGAGTATTATAGGGTTCTGTTTCTGTTATGTAGTTTATTCAGTGTAATAAAGAATACAATAATGGTGTAATTGATTTATTATTATGTATTTTTTGGGAATTATTACTTGGTTATTAAGAATTATATATTCCCTTTCGAAAGTGATTAGGAAAATATGTGCAGATGGGTTTTAATGAATAATAATTAATGGATATATATATATGTATATATATAAATACAATAAAAGAATTAATAAAAAAAATTTCACAAGATTTGAATAGTTAAGCTAAACGCCTAAAGGGTAGGCAAATACTAGTACACCAAAAAAGGAATTAGTTTGAAAAAATATACAGAAAATATTGCAGAAAGAAATGATGTAGTCGACTCTGTTTTAAACAAGTACCATAATATATTTGTATTACATAATAATAAATTATTTTTAACAATGTTATGTTAATTGTTTCATAAATATATTATATTGTCAAGTAGACAGTTGCCTATATTAACGGGGTATGAGCACTAGCATCCGCACCAGGAGAAGCAGACAACACCGACGCCGACCTTCACGATGAGAGTCGTTGAAGAACAGGAGGACACGGCACACGGCACGGCTCCGCGAGTCCACGATTCTAGACAAGTTTATCATAAGCCTTCAAGAATAAATCACGAAGCCTGGCACGTCTGCAGTTGTGTATACTTGTATATGGCTGAATTAGACAGATTCCAAAATTATGCATATGAACATGTATTTAGAAAAATCCCGGACTGGCTTATACTCGTATTATAATGGCTGGAAGCTGGAACATGAAAGTATATTATAAATGTATACAAAATGAGGTAAGATAAGAGAAAGATTGTGACTAAATGTAATTTAAATTGTCTGTCTTAAATACCCAGTAAACATTTAGTGAAGTGCCCTATTTTGTGACGTTTCTATCACTATTTCACTTCAATTATAGTTCGCATCAACTTTATCTTCATTTGTATTCCGACAGGTGGAGTGGTTCCGTCATTTGTAGCCGATAAAACAGACATTTCATATAACCGATTGTGAGAAACTGAACTATAAATGAAGTCTTTCATGACAAAAGAATCATACGCATCTCCAATATGATGTCAAAGTGACTCCAAAATGCTCTAAAATGTTTACTGGGTACACTGTCTGAAGATAGTTGTTGATGTAGTAGAGGGTTTTCGAGATATCGGTGATTGTTGTTAAGGTATTCGAATGATTGGTAACAATTCACGTTATACGATTCTAACGTTGCATTACTCGCCCTTGTACATTAGACAACATTTTTTTTAAAGTAGCTATTTTAACGGTTTAAACTGAAAAATATAACTTGAGTTAAATACTGATATCTTAAAGATCTTGACTTATTGGATGATTATTTTTCATTCTTTTCAATTTAACATCGATGTACCCACCCAGTAAACATTTTGGGGTCACTTTGCCATCATGTTAAAGATTTGTATGATTTGTTTGTCATGAAAGAGTTCAGTTTCTCACAGTCCTATGAAATGTCTAATTTATCAGTTACAAATGGCGAAACCACTCCACCTGTCGGAATGCAAATAAAGATAAAGTTGATGCGAAGTATAATTGAGGAGCAATAGTGATAGAAACGTCAAAGAACGGGACACTTCACCTAATTGTTTACTGGGCAGTGGTGTAAAATCAACAGTATATGTTTTTCTGATAAAACTATTTTGTTTCTATATTTTCTCTTACTCACAAAATGTTCTTCATAATGTAGCTAGACAATAGTTAATACCAGGTGAATGACACACGATTTATGTATCTACTAATAGTTCAAAATCTCACCACCAATAATTCCACAGATGTCTCTCATAACGTTGTGTACAGAAACCACTAGATGTCTTTTGCAACTTAACCGCGAAATTTGAATAATTTAATTCAAGAAACTCTTCCGAACAAACTCTAAATTTTTAAGAACGTTACTGAAGGTAGCCCCTATCTTTTTCTTGCAGTAATTTTCATTCAGCAATATTTTTACAAGATTGTACTTTTTTTAAGTGAAATATATTTGACTTTGTCGTATCGATAACTGGATATTTCTTTGTGTTTATTTTTGATTTATTTCACTATTTGAATGTACCGCACCGTTGACACAGCAGATATCAATAATATTAATGTCCCTATACTTTTTTAGGCAGAGAACACTCATACAAGCAGAGAAACACCCTGTCCTCCCGGTCCAGAACCAGGTCTCTGAGTCCCGACTCCCATCTCCCTAGTCCCGAGTCGCGACTAAAAAGTCGGTATATTTCTGGACTTGTGGCAATCCCAAATTCAAATAAATCAATTCATAGTGTAATGTAATAAAATACTTTTTTAAAATATATGTTTTATATTGAATTCATTTTAACACTTTTTTTCTCGAAATAATGGAACCAGTGGATTACCACGAAAACGGGGAATATACTACGAGTTGTAGATGGCGATGCTGCTGTCTCAGACTTCATGTGGGAAGATAGAAAGAAATATATGAGGGAGGGTGTTAATAACTACACACTTGTATAATATAAACAAGCTATTGGAAAGTGTAGTCCAAGTATTCATATTAAAAATATACAAACTATTCTATCGTATTATTAAAATGAAGTATGCCTAATTTTAATTAACTTGAATTTATTTTATAACAAATTTAAACTAAATAAAAGTGCCATGTTAAAATATGAAAGATTCTACACTTATCTACACTATAGAAAAAATTAGCCGAAAAGAAATTGGTTAGACATTTCTTTCTTAGGCTAATACTGCATTGCGAGAAAGAATAGAAATTAATTTTTTATTTCTTAAGGTTTTTAGGCTTCATCAAACTACGAAATTCAGGTTTTTCAATTGTTTTGGAAGTTATAAAAACGTAAAAAGTAAAATATAAAACATAACTTTAAGATAACATCCATGTTTTTCTTGTGCAAACTTATAAAATATTCTTTAGTCAATTTGTACAATTTGTTTGAACTTTAATTAAATTCGAAAGTGTTAATTTCTTTTTCTTCTCAAATCCTAATTTTTGTGTGATAAGTTATATTGGAACCGGCACTGCTTTCAAACCAAACAGTTGGTATTGAAAAGAAATGTTGTGTCAGTAGAAACAGTATAATTCACGTGAATTAAAGTGAAAAAAAGACCCATATTTTCTGATAGTTCAAGGTTGAGTACTGATGGTTCAAGGCATTCACTTTGATTAGGTTTAACTACTTTAAAATGAAATTTCTATCTAACGGAATTTAAAAACTTCTATATACGATTCGTTTTCGTACCAAGTGTTTTTCGAAAAAAACATATCTATAGTATTAAGCAAAGGTAGTAGAAATAAGTTATTATGTTTTATATATTTATGAAAAATCTTTACAGCTAGAGAATCCTGCTTCTAGAAAGAATTGGTCATGAAATTAGAGAATATGGAAGAAGGCAGGGCTGTACGATGCCCTTTAATATTAGGCACTTTAACAACCAGTATTTCAGGCTTAACTAAGTTGAAAAATAGTTCCAATACGTTGGGTTGGCAAAATAAGAGCTTAAAATTTAGTTCATTAGTATGGAAACGTTGACTAGTTCTTCCATTTCAATTAAAACTATAAATAATAGTTATTAATAGTAATACTAAGAATTCAACCAAATTGTTACCCATAATTCTCCGATCGACGTGCATCTGTACTTCGTAGCCGAGCTAAGGAAACGATCCTGGTAAGTGGTAATTTGGTCGGATGGTTTTCGGTCGTGGCTTTGGTTAATCAATCATAAGATTGTATTGTATTATTTTGAGCGTGTAATACTATTGGAATATTTAGTACCACAATTTCCTGCCTCGGTGGTGGTGTTCCCGCCGTGCTCCATCCCTCTATGAGATGGGGTGCACCAACTAGGGTGGCACAGGAGCAAAGAGGGAAACAGTACACTGTGTCGCGCGGTTATTCAGACAATTTGAAGGCAAACATTAATGGAGCAACATGCAGTAAACGCGGACGAGCGGGGGTAAGTAGCAAACTAAATCGTAAATTACTATTATCTTTGTAGACATTAAGGTGACTTTAAGGGGTATTCGAAAACATTAAGTATTTATTATTTATGTTTAGAACGTATTTTTATTATATATTAAATATCGTGTAAATATGTTTGCATTTTAAAATAAGTAGGGTGTGATAATTTTAATAGCCGTCTAAAAAGGAATATATATATATATATACCATTCAATTGTTGAATACTGTAATATTGCCTTGAATGCAGAGCTACATAAACACTAGAGTGCACTAGAGGTCTCGACGAAAGAGTTAGTTGTGCTAGGATATAATCAAATTCGGGTATGAGCAAAAAATATCATTTTTATTAAGGAATAGAGAAGTAGAAAGCGTTTCACAGTATGTGTAAACTAAAGAACTCTAACAGCTTAATCCGGAAATTAACGTTTTTTATATAAAAATGAACTTTATCTTCATTTGCATTCCGACAAGTGGAGTGATTTCGCCACTTGTAGCAGATAAAATAGACATTTCATAGGAACAAGTGTGAAAAACTGAATTGTAAATGAACATTTTCAAGACAAAATATCATACGCATCTAGAATATGATGACAAAGTGACTCCAAAATGTTTCCTGGGAAGAAATACCTGAACCACCTCGGCGACGCTGAGAAGCAAACAATTTGACAGATTGAATTGAAGGTATCTTTAATTTTCATAATACAGTGCACTATCTTAAATAAGTGTTAAATTTATTTACCTTGAACTACTTCGCAGTTGTTAGCTTGTCACAGGTTAATTGTACGGTTCATTTTGCGCTTCTCATATAGAAATTGTCTTTGCAATATAAGTGTCACACTTGTTTCCTTACTACAAGGTAATTAAAGAATTACATTTTTTATCTAGGTCGATTAATAAATTGAAATCAAAATCTTTCCTTGGCTAAGTACTGTCAACTTTTCCCTTTAAAAAAGAACTACGATTTCGAAACAGCCCTGATGGAATCTCTCTCAATAATTCTTGTCAATTTATTTCCTTTCATTATTCTGATTTATTTCAGTAAATAATGTGGTATTTCATAATATTATAAGGTATATTATTCCTTCATCAAACTATTTCAAAAATGTATATTTAAATAAAATTATTTTGACTCGCTTTATTACTCTCTACTTTTTAAAAGAATTTTCGAAAATTTTCAATAAAATAATGGTTGATTAATGATTTTTTTAGTATATGTATGCAATTTGATATCACTTGTTTTTAAAGAATGTGGACAATAATAATTTGGAGCAGTTATTGTTGTAAAACAAAGTCCAGTGGCGGGGGTAAATGGAGAGTCGAACTAAGAACAATAAAGATAATACACTAGAGTTATTTAAAAGAATGGGAAGTTCATTCTATCAAAATTGTGTTGTAAATCTTAGAAATTGTATAGGTGTGCAAACAAACATACTAGTGATTGATTGTTGTCAGTTCTCTTAAAAGGTCTGCGTCGGTGAGCATGTATAACTGCAACCTAAGGCTACAGGAATAACACAGTCTTCATCTAAAAAATAATAAACTCAATGCGAAATACAAATACCTTGCAAGAATAAGATCAGACTAAGGATGTGCTTTAAAAATGATACAGACGACGCAGTGGACGAGAGAGTTAATGTTTGACGCCTGACTGCTATGTCTTCGGGTTCGATTCCCGGCTCTAGTTAAATTTGGATTTGGGGTACATAATCGTAAAAATTTTAGACAGCGGAGTAGAACACATAAATGAAGCCACAGCACCATTAATACTGGCAACAAAGTACAAAATATAACAGACACGTGTTAGCAGTCTTGACATTTTCTTCGTTTAATAACACCGACATTACAAAGAATAATGTTAAAATTTTAAATTATACTCAGTCAGTTCCCTTAATAAATTTAAGGCCATAATTTTTATTTAAGAGTTACATGAAATGTGATATATAATTTTCTTCGTGTCTTCACAAATTTCTTTTATTTTTTTTATTAAATTTTCTCTGTAAAAGCAAACATACATCATTCTCTTAATGGCGTAATAATTCTTTTGAGTATACTACTAAAATAAAATGATATGAAACAGAGAATGTAGGATTCGTCAAGCTGAGATAATGCGCGGGCAGTGGGTGGTTGCCCGTTGCAGGGAACAGTGAGAGGGCGGGGGCACTGGGCGCCCTTTGTTGATGCACCCTTTTTATTTGAATTATGTAAAATTAGAATATTAAAACTATACTTAATTATTTAATGTTTTTGTTGATGTTCTTTGATGGTTCAGGATCACAAGTGTTAAGTGGATGTTGCTTATTGTAGGATACTATGAGAGGCAGGTAAAGAAATGCGTTGGGCTTTAATGAATCTGTTGTGCCTACGTCAGGGATTCGACTAGGCATTTAGGACCCAGAGTAAGAAATTGTTTTGTAGCGGAAGTTTGCCACAAGCTGGTTATTTTGCATGGTTATTTTGCCAATTATTTTCTTGAATTTATTCATCAGTAACACTGCAGCGCTTACGTGTTTGTCTTTCCGACTGCATTCTTATCTAGTGATGTTAATATTTCACAGAATACTTCCTATTTGAATTTGTAAATTAAATTTCGTGCTTCCTGATACAATTTATTTAAAACTGTACTATTTTACTAAATATAAATAAGTTACTTTTACAATTTAACAAAAAAAAAGAAGTTGATCCTTCCTTCCTTCGCCAGAAGGTGTCTCCAAGTATTGGCATTTCCTCCATTTTTCCCTTCAGTTGAACCCAACCTTCACCCATCCTCCTTTCCCACCTTCCCATATCGCGCACCACTCACTGACTTATTTATCCGTTGTATCAGCATCAAGCCCTTGTGCAAGACACACGGGTGACAGGGTACGGTAAAGGGGATGGGGATGGGGATGATGGGTGGTTAATTCCGCCCAGTTGGCCCACAACCCCATCTATATAACCCCATACCATCAGGTTCACTATGTGTCTCTCGATTCAGCGGGGACGCTATGAGGAATACAGACGGCAAAATTATGAAAATGAGACAGTGTGTGACGTCACTCCATCTAGTACAATTGTCGTTTAAAGTCATGGAGTTATTGTTGATCTGGATAAGACATTCTGATATGGGTCTCATATGTAATAAACATGGTACGCTGTACCCCCTACTACCCTCAACCCTCCACCCTCCACCTTCCACCTTGTACCCTGTGCCCTCCTTGAACGCGTACCGTTGTACATATAGGTCCCAGAAGTAGTTAGTTTTGAATTTTGATGGCTGGATTTTGTTTGTGCGAATACAGTTTGTATGGAAGATGTCTATCACATTGTATTATGCTAATAATTGCATATAAAAGTTGCTGTTAACGGAAATAAACGCCAGACGAAGTAGTACCACTGTTGTTTTAAGGTTGCAGTTAGGTAATGAGTTGCTAACAGGTCTTGTCAACTTATTCTTTATAACAGATATATAAAATTAACAATAAATAAACTATTTAATGTAAATTTTATACCAAAATAACAAAATTACATTATAATTAGAATGAAAGAATTATTCTAGTTTTAGTTAAGATGTCTTACTTATTATGTTTATCTTACTTTACGAATACATTGTGAAAATAAATATAGGGAAATTGTTGCCAGCAGGAAGTTTGAAACTAGCGTATCTTACAATATCAAATAGGCTCTACGACAGTGTTCAGGTGTATTATGATCTTCAGTGTTTTCATTTCTCCACCATTTCAGATATGCACCTAAACCTGAAATATTTATCCATCAAGTAATTCCATGTATTTTAAACTCCATGGCCGCGACAGAGGCGCCTCGGGTCCTATAGCGGCCGCGAAGACAAATACAGAATACAGATAATAACACAAACAAACATGGGGGGAATAGTGAAAAACTGAAAATGTTGGAATGGGATGAGAAAACTGTAACTGCACGGCTTGTACAATTTACTGGAATACTTATGCTAGATGCTGGATGCCCGAATGATGTAATGCAAAGCGAAAATGTCATGGACCAAGCCGTAGCATAGAGTGTAGAACGTAGCTCGAGTAGAAAACGTAGAGGGAAGTCACTAAAAATTGTAACAACAGTTTATGATATTAGGAATATTATGTGTTACAAATTAAACTTTATAGATGAAATAAAAACTTAAAAAATGTGAATTTATTTCGAGTCATTATAACTTTTTTAAATTTCTTTAATAAACTGGTTGCTGGTGCTGGTGATGTAGCTTTGTATAACAAAGATGCGGGGTGTGAGGCGTGAGAATATTTAGGGGAATCAAAATAGTATTACAAGCCAAAATGAATGGAAATGAAAGTATGGTATAGCGAAGGTACAGCATATTTTATCGTAAATATAAATGACATCTATACATAAAGTTAAATTTAAAGTTTTTAAAAGGATCTAATTTTTATATGGAATTAATATTTAATTATTTTATAAAGTCACAAGTGTGGAAGAAGTGCTAAAGAGAAGAGACAGGGGGATATAACAACAAGAAAGAATGGAAAAAGTTGAGAAGAGCAATTATAACAAAAGATATAAAAGAATATCGGAGAGAGAGATACCAGAATACTTAAGAGAAAAAGACATGAGAAGGATTGCCAGATTCACATTTGGAAACGAGGGGAAAGGATGTGCAGGAACAGAGATAGACATTTTGGAGCACATTAAGTTTTCATGTGAGAAAAAGGTAATAAACGAAAAGCGAACATTGGGCAGTTATTAAAGAGAAGCGAAGAGAAGAATGAAGGAAGAAGGAAAGAGAAAGAATGGCAGAGTAGAAACAGGAGTGGGAGTGGCAGCAGGATTGTAGCAGTAGCAGGAGCAATTTTGTCTTTATTTTTATAAGAATAATTTTTTTGTATTTTTCTTTTGGAAGGATTGAGAATGTTTAGATATAATTAGGATCAAAATTGAATGAAGCACAATGATATGTAAATAAATGAGTTAAGGCACAAGAATGTAGTGCCAAATGACAAAAACATTAAAATAAAATGATATAGAGAGGAAAGGTAAAGGAACAAAAGAAAAAGAATAAAGTGAAACTGTACGACTAAAACAAAGCTTAGCGTATTTCAAAAAAGGCTAAGAGTGAGGTTTTTTTCAAAATCTAGACTCAGTCGGAAAATATAGGCTTTTGAATTGCCTAAACTAGCTCAGGTTTATGGGTATCCTTAAGCAGTTAAAATTATTGATTACTTAATAATAGACTACTAGTCTCCAGACTAGATAAAACACCTCCGCAAGGAAATCTAACCTCCGATTCAAACTTTTAAATTCAAATAAAAATATTTGAGTGAAAATGATATGTATGTCAACACATATATTCAATTTTATTGCTTCAAATAACATAAATAAATAAACATGGTGATATTATTTCTTCGTCTTCTTAAAATAAATGTAATCAAATTAAAGATAACGTCCAGTCCCGTGACAACAGTTAACGGAAAAACCATTTCACAAACTGCAGCAAAACACGGAAAGGATATATTTGAAATTCATAGAATTTTTATTTTTGTATTTTTTTACTGGGAAAATATGTGCAACAGGTCCAATAGAAAAAAATGTTCTCGTCTCGGTTTAAGAAAAGTTTTTCTCAATTTTCTATTCGTCTTTTTATTCGTACAGTCCCTAAAGAAATGTTCTTTTTAATGTTTTGTTTTCTTTAAGTATGAGTATTTTTTTATAATACGACACTATAGAAGTACAGATATACTGCAGACATTCCATTTCAAAAACATCAATGCAAGTGTTTTCATTTTTATAATCAGTGAATTTTTTAAGAAATCTTTTTGAATTTTCTGTGGGGCAGTTCAATGTGTAAGTATATTTATGTGTTTATTTTTTAATTCAAGAAAAATATTTGCTTTTGCGTATTTATAACATAAATTACTGCATTATATTCGGTACAGTAAATATATTTAGTGTGTATATATTTTCTGGATTTGTTGTACATAATTATAAACTTATGAGGCTGCGGTATTGTCCATATATATGGGGCCACGACACCATAAACACTGACAACGTAGTAAGAGTCGGTGATAGTACTCAGCATCGGATATAAGTAACTCCTTATATGTTAAGAGATATTAACAATTAAAAAAGCCATTTTGTCTCTTTAATTATTAAAGGGATTCAACCAACGTTGTACACATTCCAAATGCATGTGACATCACAATCCTTGTGTAAGGTTACCAACCCTACAGCTCATAAATCTCTGCTATATGTATTTATATATCAAAATATCAAATATTATTCAGAACAATCAAATTTCAATATTATGTCTGCCTTAGCAGGGTTAAATAAAATAAAAACTTATTATTCTTTGATTTGACTTGATTATTCGACTACCAACAGCTACAGTACATTACCACAGCATTGACCTACTCAACAAATAACTGACGTTAAAATGCGTTTCACGTCATACAAATATGGCCGACCATTTCTAGCGCTAAAACTACAATTCAAACTTTTAATTGCTATATCTCCGTCAATATTTAGATATTTAATAAAATAGACACGCCAATACACATTTATTAACATCAATTTCAATCAACAATTGTAAATGTAAAAACTCCTTTATCGTTTAACTCTTCTCCTCCTTCTGTGTGTGCTCTTCGGATTAAGATTGCTGAGCTCTGCCCTCTATTTCACATCCCCCCTGCTACCACCTCTTAAATATTGTAATATAATCTTCCCCTATATTTGTAAATCGTAATAAATATATCGAACAAATGAATTTTCCAACATAATATTCATTATATATTCGTATTCGTAATTTTCCTTTCGTCTGTACTAAGAGTACAGCTTCCCGAGTGGTGATAGCCCTGATAGGGTTAATTTAGAGTCTTAACTGACCCCCATAACTGACCCATAATGTCGGAAACAGCGTTCTTGTATCGTAAAATGTAACACTGGAAGCAAATACAATATCTTAAAATCCGATGCACTAATACTTGTACCATCGAAATATACAGTCGGAGGCAAAAGTTTGTGTGGTATCTTTTTATCACTTAACATATTACAATTGCAATAAAATTGGAACGTACACAAAGGACTGACATGAACAGAAAATTTTTTATGTTTGACAGTCTATAACTGTCTTATTTCTAGTCTTATTTCTAGTGACTATGTTTGGCATCATCTGTCTATATCACCCCAAGGACATTACAAGACATAATACTAAATGGAAATGTTCTTATATATAATAAGTGTAAACTGATTACGCAATCATCGTACATGTTCCGTTTTTTTCTTAATTTTTATTGCATCAACCTTCAAAAGTTATTTACATTTAAAACTATATATACATTTATAAACTTTTACAACTTATAAACACGAGTATTCGTTTCGTAAATTCGTTTTATTGATAAAGTCAGACTTTCCCTGCTATATTCTGCCTATCTGTCTATATTCTTCATGCTTATTCCTGCCATGTCTGTGCGACGAGTACCTTGAGCATCGTAGAATAATATGCCTTAACGTTAGTGGGCTATTACATTGTTCATATATTGGCTCATACATGTTTATTATCCTTGAAGGCATAAAACAGACAAGTCACGCTCGTTCCAAATTTGTGGGCGGTGTTACACTCCAGTTCTTTGAAGTGACGACTTGCAGTTTGGCAGGATGGAAGAAATGTGAATAACCGGCTTAATTTATTGTGAAATATGCATTTATAAATTCTATAATTAGAGTTATTAACGTAGAATTATATATATATATATATATATAGAGTTTTTAATTTATTAAATATCCAAAAATTGACGGCGATATATCTATTTAAAGTTTAAATTTCGTTTTACCGCTTAATATATGGTCTTGACTTTTTCTACTCAATAGAATATAATAAGTAACTTTATTTATTTATCGTTGTATATCTCGACGTTATATGACAACTTTATGGGTTGCCGCAACAGCTGCCAGCACTGTGACGTTTGCTTTTACACTCCTTTTGTTTATCAGTGATGAAGAAAATGACAGCAACTATTATCATTTTTTATGAATTTTAACTTTTAAAGTTATATGTAAGTCAATCGTTAATAACTTCTATAATATTGTGAATTGAATAAAAATAATTGGATATTTGAGTTTTATATAAATTCAGTTATCGTCTACAACCAAAGTGAGGTTAGCAAATGACGTATGGACTCATGACTTGTGCGTAAAGTGTGACTGGGTCAAAGTTGAATCACAAGAAATTTGATCAACTCTATTAAAATAAAGGTTCTCATCTTTCGATTTGTTGAAGTTTTATTGATCAACTAAAATTGAACGGTGAGAATGTGACTTTACCCGCAAGAATATTTTTCAAAAAAACAATACGTATAAAATCTATGTTATATAAACATTCGAACCAGCATCCGGGGATGTCCAAGGACATTGTGGCAGGTTACGGTCGTACGTTTTCCTCCAGACTCGAGGATCCTGTTGTAAGACCCCAACGTTGATATTTATGACGCATCGAGCAATGGAAAGCCCGGAAGTACCTTCGTAGTTATATCGGTCTTACTACTAGCGCCGCGCTATGGTTCCACAGAGAACTACCCGATATATTTCAGATTAATTAAAGCACAACATCATATTATCAGGAACGCGGATCTAGTCCTGGCGGCTGGGAGGGTGACAGGGCAAGGCAAAGGGGTTATGGATGGGAGGCGAAAGGGCGCTATAACTTTATGATTTAGTGTTTGGCTTCTTCAGGCCAAGAGACATCGCCCCGGAGCGAGAGCATAGATCTAAATGTTACTTTGTAGTAGGTGTATTCGAGAACTTTGCAATGAGATAGACGCCAACGTATACCAAGCTAGAGCAAAGGATGCTTCATTTACATAAATAACGACCTGATAATGCAGATTTAAGATTGTATGGGTGATTTACAAAAGTTTCAAACTTTCACAAAAAGATTTAAATTATTTAAGCAAAACATATTCAATCTTTTGTTTAAAATTTGTTGTTTTTTTATTTAATCTTTTTAAATTCAAAATGTTGTTGTTGACAAGCAGGTGTCACAAGCATACTTTCGGTTTGAATCCTTACTAGATATCATATTTTCAATGGGCTTGTAAACTCATTTTTTAGTGCTCGATTGTTGATTGAAATCAATGGTAATTAATGGTACTGAGATACTTATTATATGAAAAATTAGAGTCGTTAAACTGCTTAACTCTAAAGAAGATGTTATTTTAATGCTATAAAAAGTACCGTTAGGTTATTGAAAATATATCCTCTTTTGAGTCGTTATTATTTTTAAGTTATATCGCTATGTTTAAGTTCCGGTCCTTGCATGTACACTTGACATGTATTGCGCATAATTTTAAATCTAATTAACTTTCATATTTCACAACACGCATTAAAATTTAAGACCTGTAACATAAGAACTAATAATAATTCGCTACAATAGTAGGTAATATCCATTTGAAAACCTATTTATTAATTTAACTAAAACATTATCAAAATATTAAATTATCTATTACAGTAACACAGACACTGGTATCAATGTAAATTATTTAATAACCCTCTCTAATTTCACCCCACTCCCATCACGTGGCACCTTTTCGGTATTTAATTTCTTCTTGTTAATATATTTTCGTGAATTGGGGTTATTCCATCGCATCAACACTGTTTATAGTTAGGGGTTATGGTGAAGAACGGAGTGGAGAGTTTTAGGGAGAGGGAAATATCTCTACATGACATAACTGGCAGATGCGACAAAATAACCAAACGGATAAAACAGATCTGTAACAAAGACATTAAAACAATCCATGCTTTGCCAGGACTCTATACTGCCTTTACTGCCACGGCTTCGCGAAACTCCCCTCCCCCCCCCCCACTCTCTTTCTTCTGGTCCAGTACCAGATTCGGTCCATGCAACTGACCATGGTAAGAGGATATCACTGAACGAAATATATAGTTTAGTAATATATGTTGTACAGAACTAGTGAGTATTAGCAGTTGAACTCGTAAAGTTATCACATACGAAAGAAGAACTGAGAAAATATAATACAAAGACCAATCGTGACATTTTCTATGTAATTGTTTCAATATGGTGCCAAAGTATCCTAAAAGAGATGGCTCTAGTTTGTGTTCTTGCTGTGGGCATGGGCATGGGCTTGGGATGATGCTCTGGAATGAGAGTTTGTCCTACTGTCAGTCGTTTAGAATTTCGTTCCAACAACTTCTGAGTTCTGTTATTGATGTTTCTTATTATTAAATAGTTTTAACGAAACACTGATGGTTCCCCAGAAATTAAGTGTTCTACATCTTATTAGATTCAAAGTTTTGATGCGGAAATTATTTAGGCGTTTTCCTCGAACATCTAGGATATTACAACTGGTGCTGTATGTTGAGAAATTCAATTTAAATAGGTCCTATTGAAAACCCGTCACATAGAGATGTATTTGATTAGAAATCATTTGCCAATTTAGCCTTACTGCTTAATGTTATACATTGAAGTTTTTACATTCTTATTTACTCTAATCATCCTCTCGCAATAACCACACTGGATGAACGTTTACCATTTTAAACACGAAAATCTATTTTATTTCTGTTCAAGATACAACATGAAATTTAAACTATGTATTTAGTTTTTCCAGAATAATAACTGCACAGAAAATGCAAAATAAAATTGTAGGAAACAAAAAGGTTTAGGAAACGTTTCTCTGCAAGATAATCAATTTTTCAACAACTTTGATAAAATATTTTCAATAAATTATAAAAACTAAATGATAATGACATTCTGCATTACAAAAGCTAAAAAGAAATGAACATAGAACATCATGGAGATACATACTCAGTGATCATAGGAAAATGGTAGAGGAGGACACTAAATTCATTGGACAAATTTGGGCAACAACTTGATATGAACTACTTGAATATTTGTTTCTTCATCTTTTTTTGCGTATTTTCCTTTATGATAGGGGGGTGTATGAGTATCTCCTTGCACCCTACCTAACTTTTTTAAGAACTTTAAAGCGTCTTGTGGAAGTTAATACTTACGGAAGGGTTTTGGGAATAGTCAATGTTATTTTTAACAATATTCTGTAAAATATATGTAAAGAAATTATTATAAGAAATTCTTTAATTACAAGGTACAAAGGTTTAGGTACAAAGCTCGTCTGTCGGTAAAATAGTGACCGCTCAATGAAAACATATACTCATGAACGCCATAGATGGCGAGGAAGAAATAACGGCCAACACAGTTGATATTTGAAGTCGAGAGAATTCACGTTTTTAGTTAGTTAGTTAGTGATATTGTGAGGTTATAATAAAATAGAAAGGAATTGACAATTTATGGTAAATAATAAACTTTAAATGTCGTTTCTTTAAATTTCAGGTATGATAGAATGATAGAATGATAGAATGACGTCATCAGTTTGTTTAAAATTTACAATTCCTAATAATATAGTAGGTCTGAAGGCTCTAGGTTCTTGAACTAGTATATAATAGGAGAATTTATAACAATGTGTCACTTATATGTTATATAACCTATAGCAGGATAGGATTGGAGTGAAGTCTGTGATAAACTTCTACTAGATAACATGCAGTCTATGAAATAGAACTCTGAAAAACAAATCACAATAAGGGTACCTGCACCCCTAGATCTGGTACTACTACAAATAATTTTTATTTATCAAATTAGATACATCCCTTTTCTCTACTATCGTTTTTTCTCTGTTTTAGTTGGCACCTCTGATTTCCTCGAGTGCTATTTGTTAGTTTATTACATCTGATCAGAGTGTTTGGTTCCAACTCCCAATAAAACACAGACTGGTCACTCATTTTGGCCATTTTGTTTTTGTCAACGTGTAACGAATGCTTTTAATGTTACTTTTGTTATTTGGTCATGTATTTCATTGCAAGTATCATTCAGTTAAACTAATAATCAGACACTCGTATCTCGTATGGCGTACATTGAGTTGAATTGATGCTGCCAGAAGAATATTATTAACACTGGACTCTTCATAATGTCATTCGGGCAGGGTGTAAATAATCCATTCTGATGGTCATCTGCAATACACAATGCTATTACTTCACACGCCAACTGCTGGAGATCATAATTGTGACATGGACTCGTTCAAAATTAAAAATGATATTTATTTGTTTTACCAAATGGAAAATATTATCGTTAGGTATCGTTATTAAAGGTGATTAGCTTCAGCTGTATTTTAAATGAATCACAGACAAATACAACACCATTATGCTGTAAATATCTTTATTTTTGAACACTGAACATTGAAAACCAGTGGCGAATTGGTTTTCAGTATAATAAGAGGTACTTCAACAATATAAACGTTTTATCTGATGTAAGGTTAGTAATAGTTAATTGTTATTGGATGAATTTAAAGTTACATATTCCACCATTAGGCCAGGAACCCCACACGGAATACTTATAAATTTAATGACAAAAATAACTACAATAATGAGAAATTAGACTATAGTGTTGACGCGAGAGTGGAGTGTATGAAGTAAACTTTCCGGGCGGCAGTTTCCAAAATTACGGGTTTCTAGGAAATCCGGGGACGTCAAAAGTCTTAGAATTTTTTTCTCTACGAAATAGCAAACTTTCAAAAACATTGACGGAGCCGTTTTCATTCTACCATACGAATTTCAGCAACAAACAAACATATAAATATACACTTGGAACATTATAATATAGGATTGTAACTAGATTGAATTGAATTCTTTGTAGTGTATTTTTTGCATCTTTAAGCTTGCTTTTTTATTAATTTTAATTGTATCCAGTCGCAATTAACTTCGTTGTCCAGTTCACTAGGTGCAAGTACTGCATTAACTCTTTAGTTAATTGAGCACAGACTTCACGATAAAAAGAATGTCAGTGAAAAGAAACGTCGAGATATGTCGTTAGGCCCCAGTAAAAAATTCGCTTATACTAAAATAAATATAGGACTTTCAACATGAGTTATCACTTTAATGATCTTTCAACAAGAGGTGTCATTTTAAATCAACAGAAAAACGAAATATTTTTGTGAGAAATGGTGAAATTTTTTTTTTAATCCAAAGTACAAACTTTGAGGTTATTAATGGAAAAAAATACTGCAAATAAATATTAACGCAATGATGGTAGTATGTTGACAGTTCAAAAACGGTACAGCAAAAAGTACCAAATATAGAAACAAATTGTGAAATGAAGCCCGAACTAAAAGCGAATAGTAACTGTAAGCGATATTAAATAGACACTATAAATACTTTGATCGTTGTCCTGTTTAGATAGTGCTCCTTTATTTACAAATCTGCTTCTCTCATAATCCGTATCAAAGAATTGTCAATTTAACTCTATGAAATTTTCCAACTCGTTCTTTACCATTATCCAATCCAGGTACATCATCTCGTATTTCAGGTTCTTTAATTGTGATAATGTAACAGCAAACACAAATGCTAATGGCTGATAGGGAAAATATTATAAATAACATAAATATGAGACAGAACAAAAGTATAATATGCACCGTAATAATAATAACAGTAAATTGATTAATAATCTTAATGTTTTAATAATTGTAAACGAATGGACAAAACAAAAGATAACAACAGAAAAAATAACAATGGGACAAAAGAAATGTACATAAAAATCTAGCAATAAATTAATTAATTATATTCATTGTGGCTTTAGCTTCAGGCTACGGGTTCCGGCTCATTGGCAATAAGCAATTATAAAGGAAAACAGAAGATACGACTTAATGCTGTAATGTGTGGCGGTGGCGCTGATGATGGTGTAACAAAGTAGTAAGTTGGAAATCGTATTGTACAGGTAGAAGGATAAACTGTAGACGTCAGGTTGTTTCTTAAGGTTAAGAGGAAGAATCATCTTTAGATTTATTAATAAAGTAGATGAATAAATTTATACCCAGCCAATCTTGTTTTCTAGGTTTCAGAACAGCGAAAGAAACCTGAAAAAACAGTGCTGTGGTAATGTTTTGTAGCTGTTGGTAGTCGAAATAATCAAGTCAAGTCAAAGAATAATAAGTTTTTATTTTATTTAACCCTGTTACGGCAGACATAATATTGAAATTTGACTGTTTCTCGAAATAGCTGTAAATAATATTTGATATTTTGATATATACATACATATAGCAGTAAACTTGTCAGAGTTCTGTCAAGAATATATCTCTTCTATGCTCTGTTGTATGAAAGAGATAGCAACTAGCGGTTGCGTTGTCACATGCATTTGGAATGTGTACAACGGTGAATCCTTTTATAAGGTGTTATTAATATATAATTGAACACTTTATTAATATATAGTACACTTTTATAGAAATTAAGACAAAGGACACAAGCCCATTACATAATTTATTTAAACTTAATAAGGTTTGAAACTTTACTATATGGTTAAAACCCTATCTACAACTTTTAATAGTCTATACATTTTTTGGTTATGTAGTAAAACTAATAATGGCTTAACAAATAAAATTTTATCGTAAAGAAGGTAAAACATCATAGTTTATTTTCGGATAGACGAGACTTTGTCCCCATGCGGGTTTGTACACATGTTAATATCACAGAAAATGAAGCAAACATTTATGAACACGCGTTACAAACCACAGCCACCGTCACTGGGAGACTCCTAGTATTTCCACCCAACCCACTCAATCCAACCATCCAGATAGTCCACGACCCTCCAGGAGTCTGTAAAGTAAATTGCGAGAAAGAGACCATCCTACCGTATGCCGTATACCCACCATGTCCCTCTGAACCCGAGGATCACAACATATCGGAGCAAAAATTATCCATTAGGACGCTACATCGCTTCATGTGACCATGTGACCGAGGGAATTTATTCATAGTGTGCTAATCACAAAATGAGGAACAGCGCCATCAGGTGGCTGATGGCTAAATAATAAACTAAGGAAATTCAAAAGCTGCTCTTATGAATAAAAGTATTTCATAGAAGATTTAAATAGTTTGAAATATTGGATCATTTTTCTCTCTGAGGCAATGCATTTTTCAATCTGCAATGTTACAAACTAGCTGCGTTGTTTCATTCATCAAATAAATGTGACATGAATTATCTTATATTAGCTTCTGTAAATAAATATCTATGCATAATGCTGCCAAAAATGTTTTTCTTAATTTATGTAATTTTGTTTAATGTTAAATATAACAAATCACTTAATAGATTCGTAGGATGACATATAGATGGCGCTACTATTGACAAATTTACAAGATTTTTAGGTAGTACCAACCTTCAAACGATATGTGTTAGAATGTTCTAAGATTCCTACTATTATGTGTCGATTTTTCAATTGTTGATTGAAATTGATGTTAATAAATGTGTATTGGCGTGTTTATTTTATTAAATATCTAAATATTGACGAAGATATAGCAACTAAAAGTTTGAATTGTAGTTTTAGCGCTAGAGATGGTCAGCCATATTTGTATGACGTGAAATGCATTTTAACGTCAGTTATTTGTTGAGTAGGTCAGTGCTGTAGTAATGTTCTGGTAGTCAAATAATCAAGTCAAGTCAAAGAATAATAAGTTTTTATTTTATTTAACCCTGCTAAGGCAGACATAATATTGGAATTTGAGTGTTCCTTGAAATAGCTGTAAATAATATTGGATATTTTGATATTTAAATACATATAGCAGAGATTTATGAGCTGTAAGGTTGGTAACCTTACACAAGGATTGTGATGTACATGCACTTGGAATGTGTACAACGTTGAATCCCTTTAATAATTAAAGAGACAAAATGACTTTTTTAATTGTTAATATCTCTTAACATATAAGGAGTTATTAAAAAATAATTGAACATTTGAGGTTCTAGTAACTCACTTTATCAATATATAGTACACTTTTATAGAAATTAAGACATAGGACCCATTCACATTTTTTCATTGTTCTAAAAATTGCAAAAGTTAATCACGCTTACATAAATTAAAGCACGTTTTGTCAAATAAACTAGCGCCTGATTGAGTAGATGTTTGGTTCTAATGTTATTTGCAAGAGTAAGAAGACCAGAGATTAAATATCAGGGACAAACCCTTGTTAATTATAAAGCAATACCTTGAATAGAAATACTTATTTGTTTAATTGTTAAGCAACTATTACAAATTTTGTGTTAAGAAATAGTTTGCAGGTAAAATATCAGTGAAATGTATTTAAAAGAATAATATTTTTTAATAGGTAATTTCAATATTAACATATTTCAATTAATATTCTCAAAAGTAATTATAAAAAATGATTACACAGAGCCATTGATTATTTGTTCACCTGAACAAAGTCCCAGTGTAATATGTTTTGTAAATATGAACATATGCTAAAAGTAGTCACTAATTACCTATGCAGAGCTCATTGTATGGAAGTACTTCTACTAGTACTTCCCAAAATCACGTTGAAGGTAATATTGTCCAGCAAGGTCCAGCGCAGTCGTTCTATGCAGGCTTCGAAGTAATGCTTGTACATACATGGAAACACACCGGTCTGTATTGTAAATCCCGCATCGAACTTTGCATTTTTGGTATGCAGTTTTTTTTTGTTTTTATTATGTAGAAGTGTCATTAAAAATAAGAGAGTGATCAGTTTCCACAAAAATTTTGTAGGAATTTTTTTGTGGATAATAATATTACTTTGGTATGGTGTTAAACATATCTCAATTCATTTTCAAGTTTTCATTATTCTGTAGTAGTTGACTGTGAATATGAGGGGCATTTTTTTCATTACGTCACACGCAAAGAATGAGTGGTCCTCAAATTGCGACAAGATCTTACAAGAGGAAGTAGGAGTCATAATCATCGTCACATCTAATCTAAAATTCGCGTATTCGAGTCTTACTTTAAAATTACTACACACTTAACAATGTATTCTGAAGCTATACCACTGAATATAATAAATCAAATTGTTGCTTCGTTGCCATATTTTTCAAGAAGTGATATATAATTGTTGCACTTATTATTTTTCTAACAAGATATACAACTGGACATTTTAATGTCGAACCCTTTTACTATCGAGTTGACAATCCCAAGATTTTCTTGTGTTACATCACCTCTATATAACCTTTGACCTCGTTAACAGACCATTACTGACAGATTCCATACACCGTTGATCTACCGAATTATATTATTTTTTACCCGAATGTACTTTTAGATCACCTATGGGACTTTGTGTGACTTAAGTCCATCTGGTGGAATGAAGATACAACAGAGAGATTCGAACCCCTTAAACCCTTTTTCCATCAAAGCCAATCCCCTGAATCACCCCCTGATTTCGTATCAGTAGTGTTCGTTACTACCCCCTTCTATCTACCCCCTGTTCGCATTGCTTCTAATAAACACCGTACTAAGGACTAGCCATCAGTGCTGCAAACTGGGTTGTAAATTTCATCGTACAAAGCAAAGCATAGTCGTAAAAAGTTGAAATCCTTCAGATAGACGTGGACACTGGTCTGCAGGACGAATAACCTGTGATAAGCCGCCTTGGCGAAGAATCGAAGATCCGAAGAGGATGGTATTAATAATGACGTTGTGATACGCGGGGACAAATCTTGATAAACTGATAAGCATCAAGAAAAGAAATTGCTTATCAGTTTAGGTTTGGTGGTGTCATCTGTTAACATTTGAAAGTACTAAAAGTATTTATTTTTTTGAAATGAGTTTTTTTTAACTACAGTAGTAGTTAACAAAATCAATATTGAAAAAAAATTTTAGTAGTTGATTTTTCAATTGTTGATTGAAATTGATGTTAATAAATGTGTATTGACATATCTATTTTGTTAAATATCTAAATGTTGACGGAGATATAGCAAGTAAAAATTTGAATTGTAGTTTTAGCATTTTCTTTAATTAATGAAACGTATGAAATGCAAAGTAACGCTAAAACGATTCTAATACGATTCGTACAAATCTTACTCAATTCTAATCAAACTTATTTGTAGTGATATGAATCAGCTGCATTTTACCTATTCAATATTCCATCTATTGGTCATGTATCGAGATACATTTGTACTTATACATATTACAAGTCAATCACTTACAAGGGAAGATGTGGAAAGGAGTCTCGTAACCCCTTCCCTCTCTAATGATTGCTTCATAATGTCACATAGATTGTTAGTTCAAACTGATTGCTAGAACTTGGTTCAATTCCTCGTGATGTACCATTTAATGAAGGTATATTTTTACGTCTTATTTGAGGCACATCCTTATTTACTACAAATAGTGACCACGATCCTCCAGGGAGATACATGGTTGCCGCTGATGAAGTCTTCACTCTATCACGGATATAGTCAGCGGCAGTAGTTTGAGTCGTTGACTTGGTTGTAATTGGAAAAAAACATTTCTTTTATTTAAAAATAGCATCTTTATTTTGTCAAAATAATATTAAAATTTATAATACAGGAATTTAAAAATTGGAGACTGTATCCTGATTAGAAAAGATTAGAGATTTTTTGAAAATTAAAAATTAAAAAATTGGAAAGGTGCCGTTGAGAGAATTAGAGGGGCCGATATAAAACTTTGTAGAAAACTCAAATATAACCTAATTTACAAATCCAAAATTTTGAAAAAAAAGTTGGTCAAAATAACGAATAAATTCAAAATATTTTTTATTTTGGGGAAAGAAATTTTCTTTTTACTCAATTTATATGAAAAATTATTTTATTATTGAGCGAGTTAAATATTTCAATTTAAAAATAGAATCAAATATGAAATGTAATTACGAAATATTTTATTGAATTCAAAAAATACACGCCAAAAAGACTTCGACGGGGGTTAACTCTAGTATACTATATAATTTGAATAAAATACAAAATTAAAACTGTGAGTGGGAATGACACTTTATATTACAAAGTTAATAAAATAAAATATATCAACTTACAAGTCTTATATCAGGTAAATAAAGTGTAATTTGATAATAATAAGTGTAGTTGCAATAAAAAAATTATAAATAATATTCAAAAAAAGAAAAATATTATCTCTCAGTTTCAAAACATTTTATTAAATAAATAGAAAACTTTCCAACAGCCCAACTTCATGCAAACAACTAATGCAGATCCATTACGTGTTAAAGCCTGTCATATATTACTTTACTATCATTACCAGTGATTTAAAGCTCAGTGTTTTATAACTATCCCTTTCTCAACTTTATTGGTCCAGCGATCCGGGACGGACGGACAACGGACGACGTACGATGAGCGTCATACTCCCCGACGCGACAGCTCCAGCTCACCGTTGTACATGCCGTCCCAGAAGGCTCAGTCCATTTCCATCTTAATTTAGCGAATCTGTACTGACTGATGTGGTCCATATAGTTTAGACTCCATTGGGTGGAGGTGGCCGTTAGACACTCTGTCCCTACGTTCTAGCAACGCTCTAGTCTTAATCCTCGTTCTAGGGTCAGTTGATGGATCTAGTGATGGAAATGGAACAATTGTGCATACATTTCTTATATTCTGATGTTGTTTACTCTGTTTAAAGAATTAGTAAACATATTAAAGGATTATTGCAACAGTGAGACAACTCAAACATTCTTAATTTTGACTTAACGTGATAATTGTGTTTTAAATTGATTAAATACTGTTCCTAATTGTTATATTTATCTCATTATTTAAATTTTCAATAGGATTTTTGAAAATATCCTATTTCAATTGGCGTCCTCGGATTTTTTCCTGAATTTCCTGGAAACCAGTATTTACAAATCGAAAACAAATCCCAAATTTTGAAAAAAAGTTGGTCAATTAATGAATAAAATGGAAAAAATATATTTTTAAGTCAGTTTATATGAAGAATTATTAGCTTTTATATGTAAAATAAATATGGAACGAGTTTAATATTTCAATTTAAAAATTGAATTAAAATATGAAATGAAATTCAATTCACACACTAAAGACAGTCGTCGCTTGCGACGAGGGTAAACTCTAGTTTATCATATAATTTAACAATAAAAGCGAGGGGCTGTTTCATCATATTTCATTTTCAAGAGCGTTCAACACTCTGTTATTAAATAAAGCGTCACAATTGTGAGCTAAGTATAACATAAATGTGAACGGACATACCAAATTTGACGAAACTTTATTTCTTATTCACTGCTCTTCAAATTTAATAATCCGTTCAAAATTGTGTCCAAACACGCCCAGTACACTAGTTTAAAATAATAAAATGATGAATAGTGTGCTTTATATTAATATTAATCTCCATTTCAGCCACTGGAGACTACCGTAGTATCCCGTAAGTGAGTCCTTCGGGAATAAGGTGCTACCATGCATAACTCTTCATATTAGAGTTCAGAATCAGAATGTTAAAGTATGTGTTTTACCCTACATGGGTTGGTGGGTCGCCGTTTGGCGGGGGTGGGGGGTGTGAAAAGAGTCAAAGAAGGATGGGGAACCCCAAACTGAGGACTGTGGTATACTATATACGACATATCTGTCAAATTCATTACTCATTTAGTTGAAATTTATTACGCAGAAACTGACAGATTTAATGTAATTTATTCGACTTTCTAACTGTATTAGTTGACGCCATTTTAATTATTTAATTTATATTTAAAATATCTAGTAACGGTATATCATGTTTCGACGTAAGTGGAGGAGGAATTAGTAGGATAATTGTGATTGTTGGGCGTAGGAAGCGTTGAGGCAATGACCACTCGTTGGATTCAATGATAAGTTAATCGTTCATAGCGTTTTTCAAGAGTTGCTTTGGAAGCAACCTCGTTAAGCAATACTCACGATAGCCCATTTGTGCGATTAAGCTATACATATAATGGTAAATACCGTTGCTGTTGCTGAGTACGCCACCCTTCTGCTTCTACGTCTTATCCAATAAAGGCAAAGCAGTGTGGAAGCTTACTTAAGATTCACTTAAGGGAGTGGTAAGATTTCAACTTTTTAATTTTTATTTATTTATATTATTGTACTATATATTAAGTTTACTGTGTGAAAATTTGAAGTCAATTGAAGTAAAACTGTCGGAGATATAGAGTTTTAAGTTTCACCTCTCTGGTCTGCTTTCGTGTTACTTTGAAACTTTTAAATACGGTTTCTCACACATAGCTTTTTCAGAGTCGGTGTACTCTCTAGCTCAAAATGTACTGGATCTAAATTTGCATACTCTTTCTTTACATAAATGCCGAGGTAACACAGTCGAGCTTTTATTTTATTTTATAATTTTAACGTATTTTAAAATAAAAAAGTTTCTGATTTTTCTTGAAAAATCGATATTTTGACTTTTAAGTCATGTAAAAAAATTGAAAAATCAATAAAAAAAGAAAAACTCGAAAGCGTTACCTGCAAAAATTTATCAACTAATGAAATCATTTTGGTTTTTCGATTTCAGAAAATCCAGTGATGAGTTATGAGTGGCACCACATTGTTACTTTTTTTTGTGACGTCTGCGGAGATTCGCTGTCAATGTCTCAATTCTTGAACTGCACCAAGGCAACCTTAATGTTATTAGAAAAAAATGTAAAGTTAGTTAAGGTTTTGTTGAGCTACAGGCGCGCACATTGAGCCCTTCTCGTTACATTCGCCATTGCTCTTCTTTGACACCTTTAAAAACTTATTTTATTTTAAATAAATAATAAGAAGGTGAAGTTTCACTTCAATAGTGTGTAAATCTATTCTTGGCTACTATATTTTAAATTTTAGTTATGCATGTTACACAAGTTCTATTTTCCGTGTAGCCAGCTCATCATTACCGTTCGTTTTAATCGTCTTCAAGATGAACTCGATCCACTTTCATTTCCACGGCACTCGCAACGTACAAACGTACTTTATAACTCTGTCCCGCGGCTTTGTAGATTTGTGTTTGGATTTATAACACAATTCGCTGTGGTGGCACAGAACTCCAGAACTCCAGGACCCGTAGACTCCACGAATCAGGATTAGTACAGCGAATTCTAGATTCTCTAACTGTGGCATCACGGCTCATACTTGTACCGTAGATAGAGACAGAATCTTTAACGGCATCACAACTACGTCAGCTCTGATTCGTATTTCTCTTTCTCCCAAATCTCACCAATTAAAGTAATCACACAATCTCCCCATCTATCCCCCTCTGATGTTGCCATTATAAGGATTAAACACGACTGAAACATGTCAGAATTACCCAAATATATCCTCGATGCTTCACCAGAACGAGCACAAGAACCACCCTCATACTACTGAGGGCAACTAATAAAACAATGGCGTCGTTAGTTATAGGTGTATGCCTAATTAAATACGCAGGATAGCAAAAGTTGGAGCAAAGGTAGCACGTGTAGTATTGAGACATTCCACGTGCAAAGAATAAACATGATTTGCTAAGTAGCAAAGGAACGGGAAAAAGTTAGGTTAAATTTATTGGTTTATAACTACATCGAAGTATACAAACTATATTTGCACTTTAAGAAAAATTTGTTGAAAATGGTTTCAACTTATTCTTAATTTTTTGCCTTGACTTTTATTCGTCATAGCTACCATCAAACATTTTTATAAATATTTAACATTTTATAATTCTATTTTACAAATTTCTAAAAATTTAAATAATTCACTAATTAATTTTGAATCACTTAACAGAAATTTAGTATTAACAGGAAATGTTTTTTTTATTTTTTATTAATACTTCACGGGCTTCTTAGGACCACTTTATTTTATTTACATTTTACCTATTTACATTTCATTTATTATTACATCATACTTTTAAACCCGCTATATGCCATATCCTGTCTATCACTAAGCACACTGGCCACCTCGGATATCTTAGTAGTTCCTGCATACTCGTTGGCTCCATTTTTTACCAAAACTCTGTACCAATTATTTCTGCAGGCCTCCGTTTCTGTACATTGGAAGATCAAATGTTCTGGATCTGCAACCTCTTCTCCACAATTGCACATATCTTCTTCAACCAAGTGATTTCTTTTAAGATGTGCCAATGGTCTACCCTCAGCCACGAGATAAACTATAATTTATGCATTCAAATATAATATGATCCAAAGTTCCTTCTTCTCCACATTGACATCTATCGTCGGATTTAATATTAATTTTGTACAGGTGAGCTGGAGCTTTACAATGATTACTTTTGATTCTGATTATAGTTGATATAATTTTGCGGGACTCATTTCTGAACCATCTTTTCTTACTTAAACTTGGATGTAACATATAATAATCTCTTCCTTTTAACTGACTTTTGTTAATGAAATCTTGATTTCTCAAATTGAAGTTTAATTTATTGATTATATTCAAAATTTCATTTGAATTAATTTCACTTTCATCTCAATTTCCAAATTTACTGATTCCTTTGCAAACTTATCCACAATTTCATTTCATCCTATTCACATAAATTTTATGGTATTATTTTTAGTTATTAAATTGAAATACATAACTAAAAATAATACCATATTTATTTATTTATATTAATGTACAACATATTAAGTTGGGAAAAGAACCAAAAAACAGAGATAAAGGTAAAAATAATATGCAACTGTGGGCAATTTAATATACCTGCTGTTTAAAATAATACATTACCTATATATTAATTTCAAAGACACTATTGAATCTCACAAACATTTTACCATATTCAATTTTGTATCGTATCTTCAATATTTCGTCTTGAAACTAAAGCATCTACTGCTTGCCTTGCAGTGACTGCAACTAGATCTCCAAGTGGATTCAAAATCAATGAACAGAATGCTCCATATTCACTTCGCTTCACTGCTGACGAAATTGTTTGAATGATCTATGCATAATATGATCCAGAACATCACAGAGCAAGTTACCCAAGGATGATATGATACATTTGATTTGATTCCAGTGCATGACGTAAATGTATGTCATCGTATGTATATATATATATATACAATACACTTTGTGCTACATTCCACTTCCGGATAATTTACTTAGAACGCCCGTGATTTATTACAACGTTATATATTGTTGATATTGTTTAATAAATTGTAACAAATATCTAATATGATATAATTCATTTCTCTAAATAAAAATAGGCAAAAAATATTAGTATTGCATTTCATTGTAAGATGGCGCTAGTGTATAGTCAAAACAAATTCCAAACTTATAATTATTTATATTAGTTAAAATCTCTCGTGATTTAAATTAAAAATCAAATAATTCAACGTATTATAATTTATTTCAGACTATAGTAGATCGTTATACGATAATAAATCAATATTTTAAAAATCATTGATTTGGTTATAATAAATATTTTATTTCAAAGATGTCGCCTACATCACTGTTCATCAAAGATTCATACTCATAATTTACAAGTTTATAAAAATGGCCGCCGCGTGTGTTTGTACTTTAAAAGAAGCTGCTTAGTTTTTAATTTTTATAAGTATTATTGCATATTAATTATTTTCTATATTAATAAATAATCAACAAAAGTGTTACAGATGTATAATATGTATTGTTTAGATTGTGTGTATCTTATTTACATTCCTCAATGTTATGTGTTCTGAGTGACAGTAGATTCCAAATGTCAAGTGTTTTAAATTCAAAACCTTAGGTTTATAATAGTGTTTGCAAAGAACATTATTAAAGTAAACTCTTTCTTGTGTTTCTATGTGATTATATAGTTGTTGGTTATTCATTTAGTATTTTCTATTCGCTTCTTTAAAACATAAACAAAAATGACCTTGAATTTATTTTGCATTGAAAACTATCTGTGTTGTGTCAGTGTTCTGTGAGGTACGATACACTTAGAAAAGAATCATTTGTAAGGTAATACTAAATTATTTATTTCTAGTAGTTAAAAGAGTAATGGATGCAGTAGAACATATAGTTCATTGCATGAAAACATGATTAACATCGTTACGCCACTTATAAATATCAAAGAATAACTACGCTGCTAAAAAAAATTAACCTAACCTAACCTTGTTGCATAATATTTGAATTGGTGTTTTGATTGAAAGTGAGGTAATAGATCTTTCGTTGCAAGTGTATTGTATTTTTGCAACTAATAACTATGTTATACAAATGTTTAACACTTTCTACAGGTTCATTAATACATACAATTTTATATGCATAATATGTTAGGGAACCGAAATGTCAGTTTAGAAAAAGGTTTTTGCTTGTCAATTTCATTGTCATTTCCAATGTAGAACGTATTTTCTGTGGTATGTAGATACCATAAAATGTCTTGTGATTGTGTTTAAAACATAAAATATAAACAAGTCAGACTATGTAGCAGTTATTTAACAACAAAACAAAATGTTATTTATTTTTGGAATAGTTTTCGTTATAAATACGTGTACAGCGGGCGCTGGGTTTATCTGCAATGATGTACCGCTATTAATTAAAACATCTTCATAAATAATAAATTCTAATTTCCTCTTGGCCTTATTAATTCGTTCCACAAACAGGAAGTATAGTACACACATACATACTCGTACATAACCAAACTTAATTCTAATTTATTTTATTCGGGTGACACAAAGTCGCTTTAATAAAGCCGCTGTCTAAATAATTAGTACAACTTTGAGTTAAAACGTTACATAAGATTCGGATTTTGGATTTTGGACTGCTAACATTTACATGTATGTTCTCTTGAGTAAATATATTGCTATTCATACTCATAAATTGTCTCAATATCTGACTTGAGGCCATGTACAAGCCTACAATACCACGCTAAAGTACCCAAGATGTGTTTAATGGGTTGAGGAGGGGAGGGGTGAACTGTGATTGGGGTAAATGGCGAGGGGAATAACGGGTGGTGGGTGTAAGGGTTGATAGTTTACTGTTCAGACTTCTGAGAGATAATTCCACTAATTCTAAACGGGTATAACTTAAGATTATAACATATAATGTCTGAACCGTTCTGTGGAAATGTTCGTTGCTACGGCTCTTATTGCAGAACATCTAACAGATACATGAAAATGAATAAATTCACCCACTTTGGTTGGGGGGATAGAGCAAATAGAGGTAGTAGGGTCAGAAGGTCAGATGATAGGTTAGAAATAAATAGGATTATTTTAATATATATTTTTTTTAATTTAAATTATTTATCGTCGGCGTATTTCCGATGCTGAGTCCTATCACCAACGACCTCCTTCAATGTTGGCAGTATTTATGGTGTCGTGGCCTCATATATGTGTGCTACACTACTGCCTAATAAGTGTACGATTATGTATGACCATAATCAATAAAAGTTCATAATAACCAAACCTAGATAATATATATCTGGTCCGGGGATTGAACTCAAAGACACAACAGTCAGCGTTAAGCATCAAGGCTCTCGCCCACTGTGTCGTCTTTTAATATTTATAAAAATATATTTTTTAATAAATGGATTTGCAATGGGTTGCAATAATAGTGCCCAAGCCGTAAAAGAGACAGAAGGTTGCACAAAACATCTTTTTGTAGGTAATTGAACTTTTGTGATTATAGTTTTTCTTAATTTAATATTTTTAATTTATAACATTGAACCTTGTAAGGTTCTAAAAAAACTAAGAAAACTTAAAAAAAAGTAAATTAAAAATGGTAATGAGAATGACTACGCGTATTGCCATATGCTAAATACAAAATTAAATTAAAACAGTGAGTAGGAATGATACTTTAGTGTAATATATCAGAGGCTGGATTTCCTTCTATAGCAGACAACTTGGCGGCTTCAAAGATTGCTTTAATAACATATAAAAGGAACCTTATGTATAATTGTTAAGCGCTTAGAAATATTAGACCATCTAAATATTGTAATTTTTTAAGGGCGTCAATATAGGGCGATATGTATTTGTGTATTCAGTTTGCAATTTTATAATTCGCGGTATTTTTGTAACTGATTCAATCTGACACATATACCTGTAGTCTGTAGTGACGTGCTTCAGTCTCCTCTACTTTGGTACAGTTCAGTTGATAGAGTAGGTTGATGGTGGTGGCGGCACGGTGCGCTGATTCACTTGCTCTTTCACTAGAGCGGATTAATGGCGCAAAGCTGTAAACAACGCGAAACGTTGATGTGTCAGGATGAGAATCAACAACGCGAGCGGGTTAGTGGGGAGGAAGGTTGAGTGGTTAAGGTGGTTGAAGGGTTGTTACGATGATGGATCGGGTTACGAGTACATGAATGCACAATGCAACGGCAGCGTTATATCGTACATATGTAGACTGACTGTAAAGTGTTAACACGCGGAGTGTTAACTAAAATCTACTTGTTATTTGTGTACCACACAAAACAAAACACTAACACAGAGAAACATTCAAGCGTATACATAAGTACGTCACTTAATATTTCAAGTTGAATGTGAACACAGAATGTTTTGTTACAGTTAAATAATCTTTTGTGTGTTCTCTAATGCCGGTAGTTCATTCTCGCTGAGACTGGCGAGATCGAGTGTGTACAGTAACTATCGCCTCGTTTTGGCCTGTCTCGAGTGCTCTCGCCTCGCGTTGGCTTGCCTCGGTTGATGAGCGGTTTTTTGACACAAGTTCAAGGAAACGAGAGGTGAGATCTATACCCATGTTCATTCTCGGCACATCGACAAATTTTTTGGCAAATGTCTCGCCGTGAGTGAACTACCAGCATAAGAATTACTACTGGTGAAATATGATAACTTTTAACACAGGCATTTTGGAGAGACACAATGTTTTTTCTCATCAAATAGAAAGGTCTCTCATTTAGCCTCCATCTTAAAAATAAAGGTGTAATCAATTTTCTTTGTTTATTTTAAAAACTATAACTTCCACCAAAATTAAGGTTAGAAGTTTTTTTGTAGATTAATATTATAAAATCAATGAAAATATGGACTCTATTTTAGCTTTAGCGTTTTTTTCATCAGTGGAAAATTTAATTTCATCGTAGCTCTCTTTTTTTATATAGTTGCTGTACTCTTTGTTTCTTAAGAACCAATGTGGTATTTGTCTCCTATATACACTGTGAGAGGTACACAGTAAAAATTACTTTGTGAACATACTAGGTTTATATTAAAATTAATGTTTATTTTAATCTATAGCAATTTAGGTGCTATGTCACATAATAATTATTACTATATGAATCGCGGACTTATAAAATCCCTTTTCAACTTCTTATTGTCCCCTAATGATATTGCTATTAAATTCACAATCATCTACTACAGAATAATCAAAAATTGAGACACGCTTCACACCACGTCAAGAGTTGAACTAAATTGTCAGTGACCAACATGCTGGCATACGGCTCGTGTTGGCGGTTACCATCAAACCGATCTTCAAGGCGAGCACGGCAAACACCAACTATGTTAATCGCACTCCTAAATGATCAAGCATGTTGGCTGAACCAGCTAGCGCACAACATTTTGAGCACTCTAGATTTAATTCCCCAGACCAACTGTTTATACAAATTTTGTATTTTTACTGGTTCTTAGGAGAATGACGAGATTTTTGGGGTGGGTATATCATTAAGGCATCTTTTCTTTAATTTTTTGACGTTCATGTTTTTAAGTAAAAACAATTTTAAATGCTTTCCATGTTCTTTTAAGTGCATATCGGTATGGACTTGTTGATCTGAACACATTCTGTACTGACAGCGTTGTATATTTGTGAATCAATGTAAATAACTAACCGTATTCCTCAATGTGTTATGAATACGCCTCCTCGTGGCACCTGTTGCTGTGCAGCGCGATGGAGAATAACACCATCTGAGCACCATGCCGCGAAACGGCGTTCCGGATATCTAACACAATATCAATCAGCAATGACAGCACATGCAAATGATGCAGTCGGTGATTTGTTACTGATTGATGCGTTCTTTAGTTTTGTTAATACGTAATTATCTTAATTGATAAAAGTTTGGGCTATGATAAGTAGTACATAATATATCTGATGAATTCTAGCCGTTTATATTCGTTGGAGTATTTTTGTATCACCTTAATTGAAACATTTAAAATAGCTTATGCCTTGAAGAACTTTGGCTTGTAATTTGTTGCTTGAGCTGTGTGCTCCACTAAGACTAAAATGTGAGTGGCATAAGATAGATTCTCTTTCAAAAAAGGAAGGAAAGAAGGTTAGAACGAGACAAAAAAAATTATAGGACGAATTGTGTCCTAAATTGACTATGATTTATTCTGTTTTTTTTCTGTTTTCCAAAAAAATATTTCTTTCAATTTCGGTACATTATTTTTCTTTGCGTTACCAAACTAAATTCAGTTTAAACTGTCTTAAATACTATAAAGTCTATGTAAGACCAAGTAAATAAGGTAGTATCCTAACTATAAATTACATAACTCCCCAATACAAATTTAGCGAATTTTTCGAATAGCCTTTTCTCATATTTTATGTTTTTTCAAAATCGTCACTGTTGCTATCAGCTAGCTTATGCCACACCTATGTAATGCTTATTACAATCAATATGTGTTGTCAATACGGTATTGATAGATAGCAACGGTTATGCAATACGTTAGAGTTACTGACAACTTCTTGATATACCGAATCATAGTGAAGTGGAAAGATCACTTCCACGTTTTAATAGCCCACAATATATTTCAGTTATTTGGAAAATAACGTCTGGATTACTAGCGTTGAATCAACTGTATCAAAGGCAGTTACGAAAAGCAGAATATGTCATCTTTTTCAAGTATATATCACGTAATTTAGTTTTAAAATTCGGTAAAAAAAATCTAATATAAATTATTAACTATAGTTTAAATTACGAGAGTTCGCCGGTGAGTTGTGCTTAAAACAGATTGTTGCGTATAAATCTGCGATACAATGAAAAATGCATTTTTTTATAATGCATATTGTAACTAATAAAATAAAATTCCATCGTATCACCATTTATGTGGCTAATATAACCTGTTTCAGGCAAACAACTCAGATGCAATTGTCTAATGTCAGAGCCACTCATGCGTGTTTGTCTACGAATACCGAAAATTTGTACACAAAGTTCTTCTTTATAGCGCGAACATTGGGTATTCGTATACTTACACGAATATGTTCCCTTTGTTGTTGGTAAATAACTCTTATTAAAGAGTAGGAATTTTTGCTTGGGCTATATTCGAGTCGTATACAAATGCGATAACGACAATGATTTTTACGCATAATTACCAAATTTGCCAAGTATTTATAACTTAAACTTAATAACTTAACTTTTAATTTTCTTAAATGAATGTGTTAAAAGTTTAGACGAATATTTGCCATATTTAAAAAATAGTCGAATAAACCATTAATTATGTCACACGCAAACGGGGGAGAATGACAAAGTGTGACGAGATATGACGGGGGTAGGGGATAATATTGTTAGAAAAATGACAAAAAAAAAAATAAGAACAAGAGTAAATAACTAAAGAGTAAAAAGATATTTCTTCATTACTAAATGTGTTAAAAAACATGAAAAGTTTAGTCACAAACTTATGGATGATCCCTTATGGTGGTCACAGCATTATATTTTACTAGTCCACGACTTTCTGCTTTCTCTGTAAACTTCCGCTAGGTTCCAGAATTCATAATGTTTACCTAAATAACTAGAACATACTACTTTAGCAATAGTATTCACTTGTTTTTATAACATGTCCTGCTTCTGTACAAGTTACTGACAGGTACCGTTCAAGTATACTAAAGATGGTGTTTTCGAAATCATCTTAATTCACAGTCCACTCTTACAGTATATTATCTTGTTTGTTGTACTGGAAACTACCTCCAACCGAACCGTCTCTATTCCATACCGATGCTTACTTGATATTAAATCGTCAGAGGCACTGGTTGGTGTCGAGTGCTTGAATCCAATCTCATAGCGTCCACTTGAAAACAGTACCCCCTTTACGTCTCTGATTCCCTTCTGTTGGCCTGTGAACTTCTGGACAACTACCCTATACCCCATCCCCCATACCCCACGTATCATCCTCATACAAGAAGGATAACATTCACTACTATTAAAAGCTATTCGACGCGATACTTAGATTTGAACATCAGACAGGAACACTCATTGGATGGTATGGTAGATGGTACTGGTTACTGGTCACTGGTCAATGGTCACTGGTCTAGTGCGAATGGTGATGTTCTACAGCGAGGTGAGTTCCATTCTGTCATTGCTTGGTGTTTGCTGCTTGTACTCCAGTTGCACTTGACGCTGTGATCGTAGAACCTAGATCAAAGACAGTGCCGAAATAGATGACCAAATGTACAATGGAAAATTTTATAATAAATGCATTTTCTGTCAATCACCAGAGATAGCAAGGTAAGTCAGCGAGATGACAGTAAGGAAAAGAAAGAGAAGAGCAAATGGTTCCGGTTTAAGAAATCAGGTTAAGATTAAGGTTAAGAACAACAACAATCATATAATAAGATAGGTTAACCAATTAAAGCCCACCTAATAGTTTTTCATTTAATATTTCAACAAAGGTTACCAGTGGAATGAAAACTACGAATATGTTTAATATAGCATATATATTTCTATTAAATAATCGAGTTTGGATTAACAAAATTGCTAAATTTACCAATTTATGATAAAAAAAGAAACTATGTCAATGGGCGTTATTAGGCACCATTGATCCAAATAACGCCCGGACTAAAGTAATCAAAGAATTAACATTAAATGAAAGCATTTTCCAAAACGAATCAAAGCAATAAACATTTTCATTAAATATAATCAGTTGCAGTGTCTATATTTTGTGGAAGACTTTAGGTGGAATCCTAACTTGATCTGGAAATCAAACTCCAAAGCAATTAACGACCATCCATAAATTACGTCACATATATTTCATATTCTTTTAATATGTTAGCAAGTCGTCCAGTTCATTAGTGAGACATCTTTGAATATAGAGTTTAGACGACGAAAACTAATTTTCTTTGCTTGATTGCATTTTTAAATTATGTAAGTATTGAAATAGGTATAAGGTACATTTTTACGTTAAACTGCATGTTCAACTCAAATTCACTATAACGCGATTTAATCCTACGCGAAATACAGTAACCGCGTTGTAAGATATCAACTGTACTTGAATTATTAATTATTTTTTATTACGTTCGTGCCACTCTTATGCTATCTTAAACTGGCTATCCAACCAGTGACTATTTATGTTTATAATGGGTCCTTTGCATCCACCTAAAATCCTTCTTCCAAAAGCTGTCCATTAGCGGGCTAATACCATATTTCCGAGTGCCGAGTGACTTTCTGAGCGCTAAATGCGTTGTCACGTTCAGTTCGCGGATAATGACACAAGTGATACTAAAATTAACATTAAGTTATGAAATAGCCAGCCCTTACCAGGACTCAGGTGTTCTTCTGTAGCCATTAACCGGTAATTTACATCGCGTCTAAAACGGTAAATATAAAAAGCTAATATTCATACATTATTCACCGTTCTGTTCTGTTCTCATGACCTGCTTCGTGCTTATGATGCATATTCGTAATTTGTACTTACATCGACCTGTCATGAATATACAGGGTGTCAAGTAGGGAGATCAGATTTTGATAAAAAAAAATATGATATAAAATTTTCACCCTCGTTTTACACGGATTCAAAATAACACGGTCCACAAAGAATAACAAACACGGATTCCAAAATAATTTTATTAAATCAAATTTAAAGTAGTAAATTAATAGTAGTAAAGATACTAAAGTTAATGAAGGTCAGTTCTATAGTTGTGAAGCACATCCTCAATTTACCATATGCAGAATAAATTATTACTACGATTTCTTTGGAACGTGTCTACCGTTTAGTTGTATAAAAAAGACAACATTTGTCTAAAATTTTCATCTTAAATTGTAAAATAAACATAAAGTTGTCTCGTTCTTTACAGACATTGGCGTTTTCTACAAAACGTTAAAATCAATAGTGTGGGACAATTAAATTACATGACCGTTTCAATACAACAATTGCAAGCCACCGCCATCTATTAGTGGTCACGTCAACAATCACTAATCACGGACAGAATCCCGTGTCCAAGCATTTCTCTAATTGCTAATTGGTTATAATCAATTTCAGAGAATTTAAGACAGTACTATACTGGAATAATTTATACTGTTAACGGTTGGATGAGTATTGATGATTTTATGCATTGTGCTCGTATCATTTTGTTAATTGTTGGCATTCATTAATGAATAATTAGTTCGCCATCATATTGAAGATGCGCATGACTCTTTTGTCACGAAAGAGTTCATTTACAATTCAGTTTCTCACAGTCGTTCATATGAAATATATATTTATAAGGAACATGAAGAGAGAGGAAGTACTAAAAGAGGCAGTGAAGGGAAGCAGGAGAAAGAAAGAAGTAGCGAGGAAACAGTTAAACTTCAGTCCAGAAAAATAGAGGATTTTCGGAAAGGAGATAAGGACAAGAGGTAGATGACGGAGATAGAGACAATAATAACGTAGTAAAGCTAGAGAGTCAAAAAGAAAGAGTAAAGTAAGAGAGTCAAGAGGAAATAGTAAAGATAGAGCGTCTATGCCTGTTATAAACATAAGTGGAGAAGTGAAAACGAAGAGAGAATGCAGGAAGGATAGTAAAAAGATAATAGAGGGTTTGTCGAGAGGAGACAAGGAAGGCAAGAGGTGATAGATGAAGATACAGGCAATAAAGAAGGAAAAGCAGGAAACGGTGAGAATAAAGGAGAAGAAGGGGACATGAAGAGAGAGGACCAAGAAACAGAAAGTACTATTCGAAGTAGTAATAGTTTTGAATAGTTTAAGTTTTCTTTTTTTAACTTTGATAATGTAGATTGTAAAGCCGAAAGGCACACAATTAATATAATACAATAATAATAATAATATATTTTATCGGATACAAATGGTAGAACCACTCCACCTGTCGGAATACAAATGAAGATAAAGTTGATGAGAACTATAATTGAAGTGCTATAGTTATAGAAACGTCACAAAACAGGACACTTCATCAAATTGTTTACTGGGTATTAACAAAATGCTGTGTCTTAAAATAGATAGACCTCTACATTTAATAGTTCAGTATTGAACGCAACTTTTAATCTATGCAATATCATTCATTGCAAAGAGTCGATCGTGTTCTATTACTACATTCAAGTAAACTAACATAAAACACATGATTCCATTCCATTCCATTTCATTTCATTACATTACATTTGAATTGTACTCGAGAGTTGTTAGTTAGTGTGTATTGTGTACATAATTCAACTTCTTCCAAAGAAACATGATGGGCGTGTTAGTTCAAGAGAATGTTTTATAAACGAACAAACCTATAATTATCGGTCAATAAATAAGTATCAAACGCCACCGCCTTGTTCAATATATCACTTGCTGCAAAACTCTTAGACGCAAGAGACGGTTAGACTCTTAGAGGAATGAAACATTGAAACGAAACGAATAAGTCATTGAGAAGTGACAGACAATACGCGTGTGTACACTCCTCTTCAGTGTTGCCTGATGGTTTGACCTGGTCTCGACTACACTAGCCTGGACTTTGCACTGGTCTGGTCGGTCGAATTTAAGAGCGAATGGCGAAACGTTTAATGAAGTGTGCGAGTAATTATCAATTCAATCTACCACGTCAATGTCTGTGGTAATTCCAATATGTAGTTTGAAAAGTTAGGTTAGGTTTTTTCCACAGATTGAAACGCTTACAGTTTTACCAATCAAACACAAAGTCAATCTTTTGAACTTTATATTTTACTATTAACTTGCAAAAGGTTGAAAATGAATTTATAGTCTAAAAGAAGAACTAAAGATGGTAATCATATTACAAAAAGTTTAGTAGAAAACTGTGTTGTGCGGAAATCCAACTGAAGTTTTTCTTTAAGACGATTGACTAGTAATAGGATAATTTTTTGTCGTATAACTGCAGTTTGACCTGCAAAACGTGCGGAAATTCTGGCTTTTAATTAACTTTAAATTTTGGTGAGAATTACCAAAAAATGACTTGTAAACCACAAATAAAAATGTTGTCAAAAAGAACTGAACATAAAATACATGAATATGTATTGGCTAATTGGACGACGCTCTGAACTAAACATTGAAAACAAGCTGCTTGTATATAAACAAGTGCTTAAGCCAGTGTGGACGTATGGAGTGCAACTCTGGGGTTGCAGTTGGATTTAACATCATATAAAACTCGGGCGGATAGACCTGTAATTAGCTGGACTAAACTATACCAGACATTGTCCTAATCTGGTCCTACTAAGTTACATTTATTACCAGAGCCTCATCAGGACATGAGACTCGCCTGACGAGAATCTCATCAGGGCATTGTAACATCTATAAAATATTTCATCCATATAGCCAACATAACCAAGGATTAGTTAGGTTCGTTTGCAATGGACTAATTGATCATCCAAATATCTGACTACATATACTCGAATAAAATTAATTGTCAGAATAGTTTTAATTATTTATGTGTTAAAGATTTATATATGTAGATACCTAAATACTCTTATATATAATAAAATAATCCTTAAGAAAAAAGTTTTATACAATGCCTTAACCTTACAAAGAAAGAGATAATTCTTAATTCCTCAATAATTTAAAGACATAAATTCACTCCTTTTTTGACTACATATAATAATTCAAAAGCTTATAACAAATATCAAGAGAGGGCAGCTCTGTCGCTATAAATCTATCAGTTCGTGTTTTATTAATTCCTCTTAATAAGTGAAACATGCATCACTGTCATTTGAATTCACTGGCTTGTGTACAGTCTGTCGGATAATTAAATACAAGTACAAGGAAAATAGTTAGAAATGAATCATGAGTTGAGTTAGGAAATTTGTATGATATTATGATACGGAAAATCAATTGTATTTGGTTGTAATTGAACCGGGTTTTTTAGGGATATCTTGGGCCAGAGCCTGTGGCATAACGACCACTCTGTATGCCCTTTACAGTGCCGTATTAACTGGGGCCTTTGTCAAAAATATTATTGTAATTGCATTATATTTGTAACTGTCTTCTTACAGCGAGTGTTTATGCATTACTCTTCCAATTTATAAAATAGCTGTTTATACTCATAAAATTTCTCAGAAACGCGTGATATTTTCGTAATGTAGGTGCAATTCATTATTTTACGAAAAATAATACAGTTTTTACTGTAGTTTAAAGTTATTTTTAAATAATTCAAATAAAGAGTAATAAATAATTTTAAAGTAAGTTAAAACCGGATGTGATTGTGAAACCCGGAATTATTAAGGATGGTATTACCCAGTATCTCATGCTTCTATCCCGCTCTAATGCTAGATCTGAAGAAAAATATGTAAACCAAAATTTTACAAGGTGAACATTTTCGGTTCTAGTGGCAGGGTCTCTAGAAACGAGGGACCCCTAGCATTTGCTACTTCAAACATATGGTTATTCTGGCACTAGTCTTTTACTTGAGTGTTCTTCACGTTCTTTTGGTCAGCCTCATTTTATTCACATTATCTGCTCTCTGCTTAGGTCTATATTTTGTATTTCTATAATTTTGTACACTGCTGTTCTTCTTAATCAATAGTAATAATCGAAAGATATCCTAACTTTACAACTTAATTGTATGACATTATATCAGAAATATAAATATAGCAATAAGGCATCAGCACAATTTGAATTTAGTGGCCCCCAATTCAAATTTCTATTATTATTAATACAATAATAAACTTATAAGACTTTTACTTCGTATTTGCATTTTTCTTTGGGATTTTGAGGTATCTATATACCATTACACAAATTTAGTATACACTTCTGTGTCCAATTATTCCTAAACTGGAGCCTACGCCATCTATTGCACAGGTATTACCAAAAAAATTATTCAAAAATTCGAAAATTTACATTAAGAATTTTATTTAAAAATGTATTACATAAAAAAATCGAATATGTGACATAAATTATTTTATGTAATTTACTTTGTGCGTTGAGTGTACTTTTCAAGTAAGTTATTTTCAATGAGTTATTACTTGTTTTGTGTTAGATCAAGCATACGATGTGATGGTTAACGTAAAAATAGTTACCGGGGCCCAGAGTTCGTACTGGAATGAAAACAAGGTTCGTGGACAGGTTTTACGGGAATATATAATTCATTACCAACCGTCACCATCGAACATCTTTAGCACGGACACTTGCAGTTGAAGTACTGTGTTCATATTGACACATCTTCATGTTACTTCAGTTTTATAAATATTTAATTACAGGTAAATTTTGATGGATATAAGTTGTGAATAAATGAGTGAATCCGATATTTTAATTTGGTTAAAGGAAAACCATAATGCATTGGGGTTGGGTAACAAAGGTGGATGTAGAAATGACAGGCTATCTATATTCCAAGGTAGAATTATCTAGACAACTCCGTAGGTACTTTTGGATCATAGATGGTGCTAATGTTGGTGTTGCATTGTCGTTAAATATTTGTAAACTTCAAACTATAACATTATATAATCCGGGAGACCTTCACTTAGTGTAAAATTTTTCGAACTCAACAAACGAAAGGAATTGGTTTAGTTCCGTTGTTATTTTTGTTATCAGTGCAAAATATAAAAGAAGTTATTACATTATACTTTATAATATATTTTAATTATAAACACACAATCCTTATATAGTCCTTATCTGACATAAGCTCACCGAGTAATTTTAGTTCATAGAGATACATCAATAAATGATGTCGCTTAAAGCGGTTATCGTAAGATTTTACACTAAGCGAAGGTCCCCTGATATAATCCTGCATCTTTATTAACGTCAAAAAATGTAAATTTATGTCGAAAGATAACTTTACATTAAGTTACCCTAAAAAATGTAATGTAAAGGTAAACTTTGAGTTAAATAAACCTTAAATATATGGAAATGTGTTTAGCGGACATAGATATTAGACGAAAATTCACAAACAAGTAACATATTTAAAACCATAATTTCTATAAAGTATATAGTTTTAGCAAAAAACAGTTTTAGAACCGGTGGTGAAGAAATTAATAGCGAAGCTGTAACAAAGTTCTTAGTTAATTAAAATAGAAGACTACTTAAATAAAATAGACATACAAATAATATTTTTTCTTCTTTTCTTCAGTAAATAATCTATAACAAGTAACAGCGAACGGATATGGTTTTAATATGAAGTAGCTGGAGAATAAAAGGATGATGGTAGAATAGTTTGTTTGTCTGACAATCCTGATGCTGGGATTGCCCTCAAGCAATCCTTTTGACTTTGAGGTGTCCATGTCAGGCAGCAAATCAGTCTCGACGTCCTACCCCAAATAGAACTACTCAGAACTGCTGGAGTCTACGATTCAATGCTCATTCCTCAGACTATTATATACTCGTAGTGATCCGATGTGATGGCCCCGCGTCCGCCATCTATCCCCAACCTCTCCCACCCTTCCCTCTCTTCAGCAACATAGAAATCTCGGCGCAATGAGCTTCTACATGTCTGATGTCAACTGTCGTGTGACATATCTGTCTCTCCGTCGTTGTGTCTTTCTGTCATGTTACGAGTGCAATCGTGGTGCCCCACCGTCATTGTTACTGCTAAGGTTTTGCAACTGCAACTGAAATTTCGAGTTTAAATTCAGAAATTACCGAATATAACAATATTGATATATTATAATTGGATATAGTCATTTTGAAAGACTAAATGGGATTGTGTTTTTTTTTTTTAGGAAAAGCTTTTATAATTTTCGATTGAAATAAATTTAAATTTAAAAGTTAACGGAGTTATAGCTATATGAAAATTGAATTTCAATTTCGCTGCATGTTTTAGGTATGCATAATACGTCACAGAAGAAATAAGTAATCGTGATTATCTTTCCTTTTCATACCCTTCGTAGTAATATAATACTTGATCTGATACACAACCCAGTTGCTTGTAGTAAATGATGTATCACATAGGCACTCGTATGCGTTTCTTTTGTATAAAGTAGGTGGCAAACACTCGGACGTGACGTAACATGCATTGTAATTTTATATAACGTTGAATCACTTTAATAATTAAAGAGAAAAAGTGATTGTTTTAATTGTTAATATCTTCTAAAATATAAAGAGTTTTGTATTTGATTAAAAACAGATGGGCGCAATCGGATATACACCTAGTACTATTAGTGAAATAGCGCCAACAAGGTCACAAAATGTTGTTAAACAAACATGGTACATAATCTTCTCTTCTTTATATTTTATGTAAAAATTCAATCTACGAATATTTGTGCTTGAAATTAATCTTGAAAAGAAATCGATCGATTGACTTAAAATTTTGACAAAATGTTGAGTTCGAAAACGCGCATGTTTCATTGAATTCATTTCTTTTGTTTCTTCCCAGTTGATGATCACCGTCTGTGTTTGAATGTGTCTTTCATTTACTTTCCTACTCATTTCAATTCAGACTGAGTCACAGCAAAGCGTGGCCGAGTTTAGCTAGTACTAAATACAAAATATCAGTTTATATTGAAACAGTTTATAAGGATTAGCGTAAAAGAAAGATTTTCACTACTTTCATGGACCGCACGGTCGGTTAAATATATTAATTTAATAACCTGTTTCACCTTTATCCAGTTCCACCATGTGTAGTTCAACAACGCCTGCAGAAAATCCAATAAAAACTTAATTTCTTATCAAATAAACCTTATCGAATAGTGCAGTTTAATCAATTCTTGAGTCTATCATGTAGTTGCTGTAGCTGTGATGTAGCTGAAGCTGCTGCAACCATCAGCTGTCATCTGTCAGCTGTCGCGGATATCATTCTGGCACGGTGACATTCTGACACTGTGACAGTGTGACAGTAACAAAGACTTTTGAGAGACATAACACTGAACGCTAGTACATTGTATACATACATCGTTGAATTCAAGTTCCATAGAGTTCAGTAAATGGGGGTTCCATTGGTTAACTTACCCTCTCCTCCCAACTATATGTCCCTCATTTTCTCTCCGCCACTGTCTTCTTTGACGGTGACGCTGATCTAGTGAGCTCTGGATCTCTGCCTGTCTGTTTTACTGTCTGGTTGTCGCCGCCAATGAAAAGAGCCATCTCTGAATTAGTTTGCTTACTAAATTACTTATTTACAAATTCCATTTCTAACATCTGCTATTATTTTACGTTATGTTTTTCATTTTATTTAAGTTTACATATTTTTTGTATTAGTTAATTGAAAAGACTTGTTAAATTATTTTTATTTACTTGTGTTGTTTGGTTTCAAGTGATGAAATGTTGGCTATCACTTCACTTTGTTTCTGAGTTGATTAATTAGAAATCGAGATAGCTGTTGTCAAATATGTTAGCTTTTGAAATAACTCAACTCTTTCATTTTATTAATTTAGCAATTTTAAAATCTTCAATATCTTATGCGTTGTTCGCACCAACAAGCGGCATTTGTTGGAAGAGGTTGTACAACACGTCCAAACTATCGTTAATCTATCGGATAAAGCATTACCAGTACTACGTCTTCACTGAGGCAGTTTTACGTATATGTTTATAAGAAAAGGTAATAAATTAAATAATAAAGTCGGAACAATTCTTTATGTTTAGTCTCTATGTGTGTTATAAAAGGGAGGGAATATTGTATTTATTTAATTTTTTCAAGGCTCAGTTTAACCTACCATGTCCTATAATGCAAACGCAATTAGTGGTTTCGATCTAGTCTAAAATTTATTTTAAACATTTACCGACTACCAATGGAAACATTTACCATACCCTAATGTGTCTTAGAGTTTTAAAGATTTGATTTATCAATATATCAATAAAAAATATCTACTATAACAAATCTGGTACTAGAAATATATGATTGTTGAATATCACATGTCGCACTGGTCTGGCCGATACCTTACATCGTCTTTTTAAAAGATAATTTAAAATAACTTAAATTCCATATACTATTTTTTGAATGCAGTGTTTTTTCTTTAAACATACAGAATAAGAAGAACTAATTTTAGAACTATCAATATTTTCAGATTTGCTAATTCGTCTTGTGTATTTTTGTCATAGTTGTACCTTATAAGCTGGTCAAAACTTTATAATCTATTCTTAAGCTATTTTTAAATTAGTTGTCTTGTTCAAATTTAGCACTATGAGCCAAATTAGATTACATGAATTTTTCTTAATAGTCATTGAGAATAAAGAAAGTGCAAAAATTGAAATGAAGAAGTATTAATATATGAATTACCTACTACATATGTGAGGGGTAATGGGAGTGGGAGACTTGACCATGGGCGCCTAGACAGATTTAATAATTTCCACTATTGTACATCAATTCTACAATCTTTAATTTTTGTCATTTTTTTAAAACGTGCCTTTTCGCTGCCTCATTTTGTATATTGCAAAATACAATATATTTGTTTGTTTTTTTTATAATCAGAAAATTATTATAATCGACTATGCTTGCATAAGTACCCGATATATTTAAATACGCCACTGGGGTTACATAAGTTAATGCAGTAATGCATTAAACTGTATAAAATTAGTTAGAACACTGGAAGGAAAGAAAAAACAGGAGAAGAAATAAGCTGATGGCTGGGTTGCACAAGGAACAGGAAGAGAAAGGAAGTACTAAAAAAGGCAATGAAGGGAAGCAGGAGAAAGAATGAAGTAGCGAGGAAACAGGTAAACTTCAGCCAAGAAAGATAGACTAAGGAAGAGACCAGTACAGAAGGAAGACTAGGGAAAATGAAGGAAGAGGGTCAAGAGAAAAAGAAGAAGAAAGTACGTTTGGAGATAAAAAGGTCTAGAATAAGGTAAATTTAATTGTCTGCGAAGTGACTGTCGTCCATATATAAAATCCAGTTATCTGGTCCAGCTCGTTATCTAGTTTGCATGGGGAACATGAAGAGAGAGGGTCAAGAGAAGAAGAAGCAGAAAGCACTTTTTGGAAGTACTAAAAGTCTAAAATAATTTTTTAGTTTTAATAAATAAATTAAGATTAGTTTTAGGAAAATATTTAGTTTTAGTCTTTAGACAATTAACAATAAATAATAATAGTTAGAACACTGATAAACGAAATAAAAAAGTATCGCGAAATATGTAACTGTATATTTTGATTAGTCATACAACTGTAAATTATAAACTTTGCTCTCTTGACTCTCCTAGTCACTGGTCTCCTTCCAATGTGAGGCTAATTCAGCTGCCAGCGCCACGGTCTGAGAGACATCTATATTAATGAATATGTCATAAGTGATTCAGTATTTTTGTTAAAGTAACTTTATTTAAATCTTTGATTTATGCGCACGCTTAGATTCGAGCACTGATACATATTTTCTTGTGCTCACTCATATAATTTAGCTCAGTCCCACTCAGCCACACACACACACACACATGTACACTCAATGGTTACATATGTGTATGGTCATCTGTCTCAAGATGGCTCGGCTATTCTTATGTTAATAACAAGTTAATCATATCAGCTTGGAGATATCACGAAATTCTTGTAGATATTATTATTATTCATATTTTTTATGGTTTAAATGCCTTACTAGCGACCACAGCTCGTTTCATTACATCCCTTAGGTTGTCACACGGTCAAAACAAGCCTAACTGCTCAAATATTTAAAAGATATCTGTAGTCCACTTGGTTTATTCGTATTTACAAATTGTTTGAATTTTACATTTAGTCACAATCTAATAGTCGTGGAGTTAACATAACTCGTGGCGTATATAGTAGCATATACGTCTTACGTCACAGTTACTGTCATGCAGGTCTAATATAAACGTTCACCTTGCATTTATTGTATTCTATTTTAATAGTGCCACACCAGAGAGACAGTTTTGAAAACGGTTTTGTTGTCAATAAACAAAACAAAATCATATTTTGTTTTATTTTAAAACAGTTCTGTTTTTCGAAACTACTTTTGTTTTTAGTTTTTTCCTGTGTGTCCCATAAAAGTTATAAACATGATAAACAACAACTGACAAGCGCAAATGTTCACAAAAAACAACACTAAGCAGACTAAAAGATAACAACAAACGTGTTTTGCTTTGATCTTACCGACTCCAGATGGAAATGTGTTTTGTTTACTAAAACATCAACAAAAGACGAAATTGTTTTAAGAACTGTCTCTTTGGTGTAAACATTGGTGTTTTTGTTCGTGTTTTATTGAACAGTCTCTCTGGACAATACAAGCGTTGTCATTTCCATGAAGATCCTACGAGATCCTTTGATCTCCTTCCCAATTTGAAGACTTTGACAGTCGTGAATTATTCTGAATTGTACACAATTAATGATCACTGATTAAAAGTGATGCACTTGATTTTTGAATACATTTATTTAATTTTCTTTTTTTCTTTGATGAAGTATAATTTGGTATTGTCATTCGCTTTACATGTCTCTGCGTCACCCTTTAACATATAGAATTAAAATAACGTCTGTGTATGATATTTTCGATATGAAATACACTTGCCTCGGGCATTTTGTTTCTGTTTTTAGAAGTGTATGGTTCTATCTCTTTCTACATTTACAGACTAGTTGGACATTAATGTCAACCAACCGCAGAAATTACAGCTCCCCAGCCGATTGCAACGAAATTTGACGGCGTACAGAAACATTTGGTCCTTTATTCGTGAATCGTTTAGTTGTTTGATGTTTGTCCTTTTTGTGTTATCAATTTCAAAGATTTCTATCATCAATTTTCTGTCAGTTGTGGTTCCAAATTTAAATTTATCTAACCGCATTAATGGCAATTTTTCTTCCCAACTCGAACTAGCCAATCTACGGCTGGTAAACCTTTTCAGGAGTATATACCAAAAATATATGAAAAATAATTGTCACCAACTCTTTTAACTACCTTTTTTTTAACTTCCACACAAAATCCATTGATTGGTTTTAACATATATGACACGCTTGTCATTGACGACCTCTTACTATATTGAAAGTTTCATGATATCGACGACTCACATGCTACAACCGCTGCTTCATAAGATAATGATTTCATGTGCATATAATTAATTAGATAAAAATATGGCTCTGATTCTGTGACTCTGGACTTTATCTATATTATATTATTGTTGTTGATTTAAAACAATCTAAAATGCCTTTTTCTGGTTAGAGGCCATCCATTAAATACGTCACACGCAAATAAAGGTTCCCAATGTGTAACAAGATGTTACATGGAGTGAGGAGGAGCCCCTAGATTTTTGATGTCACATCTAATTTAAAATTAGACTTAAAAAAAAAAAATATTAAGATCAAAAAGCAAAGTACCTCAAGACCTGTTAACCAACTCAACAGAATCTAGAATCCATTAAAATTGAGGGATGAGTCGATGGACACAATATAGGTTTCTTGTTTTCACAAAACGAAGCATATAAAAAGGTCCTGCGCGAAAATAACATAGGGACTCGTTGTTCCTGTATGCAATGCACAACGCGGAGGAGGTTTCTGTGTCCATCAAAGATAATAGAGATATACTGTGTGTAGCATTGTGCTAGCCATGTCGGGCGCTGCGAATTGGGGGGCGCAGACTGTCATTGAGAAAACCCTTTCATTTTACCAGAATTTTTATAAAAATATTTAATTTTTTATTTTATAAATAAACTAGCTGACCCGGCGAACTTCGTACCGCCTAACAGGCAATGAATGTCGTGTTACCTTTTAGCTGAACTAATTTAGGCTTTGATGAACGTAATACAATGATACAAAATAATATTTATTAATACAGATAGAAACATAAAAGTATTTTATTATGATGAATGATGATGAAAACATACAGAATGAGAATAGTAGAACGCATATCTAGATAACCAGGAACTGCATCGCCTTGCTTCCGACGTTGAAATTTCTTCGATGTAGCGTTCCAAGTGTAATAACGTGGAATTTCTGAGTAAAGCAAAGTTCGTGTGAACGGATCGCTTTGACAAATCGCAAAGAAACTGGTCAGTGTTGTCGCTGGAGGTGTTTCGGCACGTTGAGCAGCATTCGACGCTGTGAAATATACTCTCTGACCGTTCTCTAGATGCACCCCCAAATGTACAACAGTGGGATGACGTTCGTGAATAGGCAATGAAAATATACGCCAAATTGCTTCAATGCAGTTCACATATCTACCGACTTAATAGCGCGTGATTTCATCGTTGATATTGGATGTTTGGATACCAAAAACCGCCATGTCGCTCCCTTTCGTGACATATTTGCAAATGTATTTAATTGACTTGACCGAATTGCAATACTCAACATTACAATGTGCCTTGAATGTTTTGGAAAGAAGTGGCGAATATGGAACAATCCAACTGTTGTCAACTACGAAGTAGTTTCCTTTCACTTTAGTTGTGATAGTTCTACCATTATCATCGGGCGATCGACGCCGATACAATGGATAACCATCGTTGCCTGTAATGGTGTCTGCCGTCAATTTTCGTGGATACCGTTTGGAACACTTGCCGTCGACCATGCACGGTGATTGGCGGTTGATAGTGCCACACGGTCCATGAATCATATTCGTTATTACAACATCATGTAGGTCTAGATCGGTTTCAGGAGCAGGAATCTTTGCACAAATGATGTCATCTATTTGATCTGGCCGAATTCTTTCGACTAACCAAATTAGAATGTGAGCATGCGGTAGGCCTCGTTTTTGCCATTCGATTGAATACATCCAGCATCGAGTATTCCCAAAGACGTGTTGCTTAACAATGTAATTCATTAGTGACCGAATTTTTTGCCTGAAAACACGTGCGGTGATGTCGTGTCGATCACTTGATGTTTGTCCGGGAAGCAGCAATTGAATAACTTCTATCCATTTCGGTTTACATGTAAATGTAATGAATAGATCTGGCCGACCATAATGACGAACATATGTCATTGCATCTTGCGCATATTCATGCAAATGACGCGGGCTACCTGTGTATGTCGCCGGTAAAATAGTCAATCGACCAACATTCAATAACCATGACTATTGGTTCAGCAGATCTCGAGTTATAAGTGTTGTAACAAACCTGTCCTTGTTTTATATATTTTCATTGTTTTTAAGATGTATTATGCTATTCGGGGCGGAGACAAATCCAACGAATCAATAACCATGAATATTGGTTCAGCAGATCTCGAGTTATAAGTGTTGTAACAAACCCGTCTTTCTTTTATATATTAGGATATATATATTTAAAGTAAAAGTTTATATCTCTTATCAAATAATATTTATTTAAAATGGCGGCACATTAATCGCCTAGGTTTACATTAAATTCATTTTGTTATTTTTCAATCATCAAGTCAAAAAATAGTTAAAATATTTTTAATGCTATAGAACAAAATAATCATTTAATTATCAAAAACACTTTAAATTACTTAATATACATTAAACAATTTACGAAAGAAAAAAACATTCAAACAGAGACGAAGAAGTTTATGATTTCCGCGTCGGGATGCTTTGTGGGCGGGGGCAGCGGGTGCGAGCCTGCTATCCTTCATGCGGGAGTCGGGAAGGCATGTCTGGATGTCTGGAAATGGAAATAGGAACTAGAACCTGGATGAACTGGAAGAACTGATGATGACAAGTTCTAGTGATCACATAATTCTTTAACAATATTGTGTAATAGTATACAAATAAATTGAATGTTTAAAACAGGGTCGAATTTAGAATTATGGCACAAGTTATATAATGTTATAAGCTGACGATTCACCATTTAACATTTATAACTACGTCAAGGTAGTCCATTCTAACTAGCATAACTCCTCATGCGAACATCTTCCTCTTTACCCTCTTCACATTTTTTTCATTTCTTACTTTAAGATAGAACCTACTTCGGTAGCAGAATTAGCTCATGCTATGTATTTTTTATTTTATAACTTAAGCTTTATGAAAATAGATTTTTTCATAAATCTATAGAATTAATATTTTTTTTTATTTGATTACTAAAGATTATTACAATCTCTCCTGCTTAGAGGACATTCAGTGATAGGTATGTCAAATCTATTCTACTGACGCACTATTTTTGAATAGTCAGTTAAACTACAGTTATGACCTTAACCTAAACAATGGAATTTTCAATTCAAGTATTCTCAAAGACCGACTGTAGTTTATCTAACGAGAAATATAACCTAGATAAAATACCTGCGCTTAGTTAAACTACAGTTATATTCTCGAATTCTCACGAAATCAAAGTTGATAAATAAAAATATCAAACAAGATTTATAATAAACCACAGTTAACTGACTATTGAAAAATCGGCCCTGAGTTTACTGTAGTTAAACTTCCTGCCGTTTTGCTTTGGTTGGTAGTACCCGCACCTCCAAATTCAAAACACATAAACACAGCGCTGTGCTCTGATTGAATTATTATAATCAATTCTTAAATCAAAGCCACCACACATTAAACATCACACAGCACTTGTCGACGGTAACATACGCAAACCGACGCACTACCACAGGCCGTCGCGACGCTCGGGAAACACCGGATGGACAGATGAACAGATGGACGTATGGATAGCCAAACCTCATCCCAATACTGATTCATATATTATCTATAGTGTACAAATAATATCAAACCTTAAGTCCCTATCACTACCTAGATTTTTTAGGGGGCATAGGTGAAGCGCGATCTGTACTCATGAGAGAGAATTAGGAGTTTCAATAGGAGAAATTTCAACTGTTCCTTAAAAGACCCAGTGTACACACGCAGGGTTAAATTTTACAGTATGTACAATAAACAAAATTCAACGCTTTATATATCTAACAACATGTACAAGCCTTTACATACTAGTGCAAGGGAATGTATTATACACCACCATAAAAGATCAATTTCCTTAAAAGCCGACATAACACTCAGAATCGTAAAAACGGTGATTAGTTGAACAGTAAATCCCATAAACAGCCAGGAACATTCACATTTCATTGACTGTAATTGTTTTGGAATGGTACTATATGTGTTAACAAGATTTAAATCAAAGGAGTGGGGCGGGCGGAGCGTTGACTGACTAATGACATAATAACAATATTTACATCACGGTTTCGGGATCGGGACCGGGATAAATTCATGGAGTAAGTTACAAGGAATAGGGATTTAGGGGAGGGTGAAGAATTGGGGAATTAAGTGACATACCTTACACTTCAGTAAATGGTTATTTTATTATATGTAAATTATATATTAATACTTTTATTAGCAATATATCGCAAGAGCAACTTATAACACAAAAACAATATCTGTCGTATACAGATTTTAAATTTCGAATAAATGAAAAATTAAAACAAAACTTATTAAATTTATTTTCAAAGAGGCTTTACCATAGTCGAGAAACAAACCACTGTTTATATTTTTTGCATTCTAACGCTGGGTATTGGTTTAGAAATTAACTAAACTAAAAACTAGGAGATTAAATGCAATGAAGAATAATAAGCCATATAAAAACCAATGCGCTGACACTACTGAAAATTGTTCGATTTGAAACCTATTATCTCTTTAACTGAAATTGTATTCAAAGAAATAGTCAGTTTAAAAGTTTTTTATTTTTCAGCGTTTTTTGGTATCATAGTGACGTACGAAGGTTATTTGATAAATCGATGATTTGAAAAACATTTTTTTTAAATTTAATTTAGTTTTCAATGTGAGAGTACTTTTATTTTAGTTCAATACACTCAAAATTGTTTTACGTTTGAAACAATAATAGTCACATGGAGGTCAATCTGGAGAATTGGGTGGATGAAGTTATAATTCTTAACGTAATTTTGTAGTTGTAATTACATATATATACCTTTAGAACTTAAATTATAATTTGGGTCAATTCGGCACTTGTATGGCACTTTCAATACCTCAATGTATCCAGCATATTCTAAAAGTTTGGGGATTCTTAGTTAGACTATTTAAAAGATGCAAAATAAGGTGCTTAAAGTTAGTTAGGTAAAGAGAAATAACAATAGTTCGTTCGGCGAATCGAGCACCTGTTACATTTTAACTGTTTTCTTTAACTGGCTACGTTAAATAACCTTTGCAATAAGTATGAGTTCAGCAACCGGCTCTTAGTCTGATATTATTATAATATTATTTCAAATTTTATATAGCCATATTAAGTCCAAATTACGAAAGTTGTGAGGTAGAAACAGCCGATATAACTAAAAAGCACTGACTTATTTATTTTTCTATAATGTATATAGAAACTAATAAGATGAAATTCATTATCGTATTATAGATTTATACCGCTCTTTTAACCTCTTTTAAATATAAGTCGCCGCCGAACTATCGTGATTTGAACTATAGTATTAATATTTTTATATTTAATGTAAACCTCACTTTCTACGAACTATGTCTTTACTTTTCATTTTACCTATATACATTATATACTAATTTATGTTTTTCTATTTGTTTCAGGTGAGTTTATTTTTCAATATGTTATTTACCGTCTCAACAAGTAAATTTAATTACCGATCAATCTTGGTAAGTTTGTTATTTTATTCGTATAAGACATACTCCTAAGGTAATTGACTAAGTTTTGTTAGCGAGACTCTGCTATGGTCTGATGGACCCCTGCCTAAGTGTCTGACATATGTGCAATCAAACGTCGCCCCACATGCTGACCAATTTTTCAAAATATAATGTACTTACCTTTTTAATAGTATTTTAAAATATCAAAAAACAAAAATTGCATACGTCAGAATATAAGAAGAATTGAAATTTACGAATCCGTTTAGTTTTTTCATTGTGTTGTCGTCTTGTATTTTTCTAGTATACTAAAACACGTAAGCAAGTGTAATTTCTTTTTAAATTTATTACAGCACGCCTTCTTAAATGTTTCCTGTTGTAGTAAATGTCGTTACGTTACAACAACAATATAAACAAAACAATAGCAAGATTGAACGCTAACGTTCCGATGATAAGAAGGATAGAAAAATCAGCGTCGACTTCTCATTGAAATAAATAAATTCCATACTAAATGCTGTTTTCTGAATATCGAAATGGTATAACTAGATCATAAATTGAAAATAAATGTTTAAAATTCTCATTTATTTGCTTATCTTTCTGAATTATAAATTATAACAAATGTATTCAAGTAAATTGTAAATTGTTGTGCTAAGTGCAAATGTCTGTCGATCCGTCGATCCGTCGATCGTACAACGAAAGGCTCAAACAAAACGAGAACACAAAATGACAATACGTAATCAAAAGCTATATATTGGATGGTAATAAAAATGTCAAGGAGCTGATTACTTAAGTGGTTGTGAAATAATTAGTAATGTTTGCTAAATGGGAAACGGCATTTCATTGCCTAATTTAGTTAAAACTGTCTTTCAGAGGGTAATAAGGCATTCGTTATTTTGTTAATGATATCGTTATCAATTTCGATGAACATGCTACCCAATTTTGAGATTTTATGACGTAATATATTCAAACTATTACTGATAATATATTTTTATCAGTAGTTTATTAATATTGTGTTTATCAATGAATACATTCAAGTTAGTTAGCTATTTGCGCCATCTAACTCTCAGTGGACTAAGTTCTAAGGCTTATAGAAACTAGCTACTGTCATTGGTAATGACACCTACCTGTTAATTGACTTGTGGCATTAGAAATTTTTCCTTAAACAGTATTATCGCTTTATAGACACTCTCTCAGAATAAGCCACCGTTTGATTTTGATTTTCATTTACAGAAAATGTAATTTTCGATTTTTTAATTTTATTAAGGAAATTATAACGTGGAAACTTTCCATGTTGTTTCACTGATTTTACTATAATATATATAGAACCGAAAATATGTAATGATATATCGTATTGTAGAGATATATGATTCAAATTTTTGTAAGGATTTTGTACTTTGTTTTTGCACATAAATGCAGTCTTGGATTATCCATTAGACTGATTAAACAGAAGCCATGCGTCTGAGTAAATTGTGATTCATAAGGTAGTCGTGCTATAAATCTCATCAGTAGAATATTGTAAATTTTTGTATAATTATAAAGTATATTATTACTGATTATCTTCAAAATTTTAAGATTATTGATCGTTTCGGTTCGAGGTAAATTTAATTAAAGTTTGATTCATTTGCATGAGGAGCAATGACAGTGAAGAAGAAGCAAATATATTTGACGTGTAGTTGATAAAACCAAGTGGGTATATATCCTAATAAAAATAACTGAGAATAAAGGAATTCTCTAGATTCTAAAATGTGGAATTAGGCATTAGATTATGAAAAAAAAAAAATATTATTTTTTACTGGCAAAACAAATGAAAGGACTCTATTTCTTTTCTGTATTGGACCCCTAAAAAACGGGTTTTGACTCTATTTCATCGTAAAAAGCTTTGCAATATTCATTTACTATTCATAAAAGCGAAAGGAAGAAGTCAGCTGTGAGAGAATTAGTGAGAAAAATATTTTGTTAATAAGTTGTCATAATTTGTCAAGTGTTGTTCGCAAACCTGTAAAACAGACAATTATTATCATGTAAATATTTAAACACATAAGATGCCACACATTTCTTAATACTCTTTAAACAATAATTTGTTTATAAATGGAAATTATTGAAACATATACTTTCCTATTTTTTGAGTCCTGCTAATACAGCTGACTGTGTCAAAGCTTTGTGTATGTACTTCTCCTAAAACTAAATTTCATTATATACTTTTCAATATTATTTCTATATCAATTGAGCTATGCACTTAATATAGTATATTAAGTATTACTAATTGTAGCCAACTGATATCGTTATTTCGAAAACGACTTCAATTAAATAAATAACATAACATTTAACTTGTATATACTTATAATAAAAAACAGACATAAGTGTACAATATTTATGTGATTGTTTTGATTTTGATCCGTGGGACGCCATTTTGTGAATGTTTTGTGTCGTAGCTGTTACTGTTACTGTTACTGTTACTGATGCTATGGCTATGGCTATGGTCCTGGCCGTGTGGGATGTTTTTTTCTGTCGACAAATTGATACTCTGTTTACTGCTTCATAGTGCTAATTGATTTATGATGGATATTTTTAAAAATTAACGTTTGCCTTGATGAACTCATATTTTATTTTTATAACATTTATTATTTTTACAGAGAGAGTGATGGCAGTTAAGTTATGTTGCAGCCTTGATTTGAGTGACCGCTTCTGTTCAGTCTGAAGTTTAGTCACACTCTTGAGAATAGTCTATCAAATGTTTTACAAACAATTTTATAATGTGAGCAGGAACGCATAGAATATTGCTTTGTAATCAGCCGAGTTGTAACTGGGACACAGTCGTATTAGTGTTTATATGGAAAATCACTATACTAGTCCTACGGTTAACTTAAAATATCTTGTTAACTTCACTTCCTTTGTCTTACTGTCCAATATTACACTCGTATTTTAGTTACTGTATGCTGAACTACTTTTTTACTTAACGTTTTGAATGTGTTTGCCGTTATGTTTTAGATGTATAGGGTACTACAGCGTCTTTCAACAAGAACGATCATTTTATGGATGTTTCAATAAGAGGTGTCAATTTAAATCACTAGAAAACGCAATATTTTTCCGTAAAACTGATAATATTTTTATTTTAATCTAAAGTACAACTCTGAGGTTAGCAATGAAACACAATATCTGCCAAATGTCACTGAAATTATCATTTATTTAAAAAGGGAGAGTGTCAAAATTTTGCACTAAGAGCTCCTATTACCTAAATTTTCTTACAAACTATTTGGATCCGAAGATATTCTAGAACTCGACCTAGTGTAGGAATCAATATAGGGTTACTTATGGACAACAACAAAAAGAAGTACCCGTTTTGAAAGCATTTTTAATCAAAATCGAAGGCGAAAGTTTCAGAAGTAAAATGCATTGCAATGCATGCAATGCTGTGGCTTGGAACGTGCTTCGAAAAATCTTACTGAAATTGTAATCAGGCTATTCGATGCCAATGTGGCAAATTTGGAACTTTAGATCATATTATATTTGAATGTATAAATTATAGTCTACAAAGATCAAAATTTAACAGTGAAATATTAGATGTGATTAAAACTTTCCATGTCAATACTAAATTTTTGTTAAGTGATTCTAAATTCTAGTGAAATATTTAAATATTTAGGCAATAAAATTATAAATTTCATCTTAAAATTTATGTTAAAAATGTTTGATAGAATAAATGTCAAGTTGGCTAAAAAAATAAAGTTTTAAGATGGCAAACTTAGTAAAGCGATCGCAATAGTTGCTTGTGTTTCATTGATTATATATTTTTGTAATATGTAATTAACGAAGTTAAACAAAAAATTTAAATTTCATATTCTAGAAAATTCAGTAATACTTTCTCATTTCTTTCCGTTCCATTACACGGTCATCGATCTCTCTCTGTCTTACACCCCAGAACATCTCAACTCAACTCAACTTCCCAAAGTACAAGGACATGTCGGATTTATATTTTTAATAAATACATTTCAGGATAAATGAATGAAATATTTTACAAAAAAAAAATAAAAAATGTGTTTAGTCAAAATAAGTGAATATATTTAAATGAGATATAGTAAGATCGTGCCAGTAACTAAGTTTACGCGGATTTTCTAAAAACGATTGCATTTTGATGCAATAACTTTAGAGATTTTCCCGTCTTACTTAGCCCTGGAGTCGAAGGACTTTATTACATGGATAAACTTTATTTCGTTTGATGCTGTGCACAGAGATCTTAGACGTTGCCCAACGCAGTCGTGATCGCGGTTGCTGTGTTCAGCTACTTGTTGTTTATGACGATGTTTTGTTGCTTTTTTCGCGGCAATTTTATATACTTTTGTAAGGCTGTTTTCAGAAAAAATATTTTAAATTTCAGCGAAGCAATTGTAATGTTGTTGCAGTGCGCCTAGTCTACAAAAACGTACAAATCCAGTACAGTCTTGAATAATACTAATAGTTTTCAAACTGATTTGGTTTTCTGTGTTACGTTTTCTTTTTTACAACACTTAGGATGAAATCTTGTTGAATTCTCGTATAATGTTATCTTCACTTCCTTGCAAAATTATAGCTGCTTATAACATTGAGAACTGACAAACTCTCAGACATTTATTAGCTTATTTTTATCGTACAAATGATAGATGGAAACAAATTTTATCATAAAATAAACATTTTATAAGCAAAGCAGAACTTTAGTAATAAATTCTTGGTGTGATGTATTTCTAAAAGCGCGTTGCGGCGTGGCACGGCGCACTGTTTCTGAGAATATGTTTTGTATGGAAATATGTGAATTAGATTTATGTTTTGACGCGTTGTAGAAGCGGCAGGGTGCAGTGGACCTGGAGGGAAGGGGTAGTCTATTTGAAAACCTCCCTTACGACAATTTCTAAAGTGGTTTCAAATTAATTTGTATAACGCGGATACATAACGCCGAGTTTTAAGAAAAACAGATATACGAGTGAATCTGAATATGTGATATTTCATTATTGCTTGTATGATTTTTTGTGCACGTCTCGTAGAAAAACGTAGTGCTGAATAACAGTCACAAATTTATGAGTTTCATTTTGTTATTGAAATCCTGAAATGGTAACAAAACACTGGAGATGTTAATCTCAGTAGCGAACTCTGGCTTATTGAACGCAAATCAAACTTAACTAAACCTAAATTTTCAGTGGCGGCGGGAATTGAGACGGTAAAAGCCAGGAATATAAAATAAAGAAAATTAAAACTTGGGGTATGTATTGATATAGTAATTGTGCATATTGGTCAATAATAAGAACAAACAAAATTAATTGCAATCAATTTTTTTCAACTTCTCTTTTTTGCTTTCACGCTAAACTAAATAGTAGATAGTCACAATTATCTAAATTAGGGCCACACTTCGAGACAGTAGCTACTTTTGTTTTCATGATAAAGTCGTGGGACCACCATTCAAAACCCCGGTACACCTTTTGACTAACCCTGAAGCCGACCCTGACTTTCTGCAATACTTCATACAAATATTAACCCGACGTTACGTTATTTCCATTCATATTTCAACTTTTAAAGAATTAATAAATATATATGACAACAGTAATAGATTGTAAAGAAGAGTTCGCTCTAAAATCAATACTGTCATTAAAGTAACTTAATTAAATTTCTCAGCACGTTGAGATTGTCTCAAATGTAATTTAAAATCAATGATACAGACAAAAATAATAAATAAAAAGTGCTTTATTCGCAAATGATATATATCTTAAAAAAGTTACTTAATATATTTCGCGTACTTGTACAGGGTGATACACAAATACTGTTATATTCGTGTTGCTTGTAAAATGATATAGAAGTCTTACACTTTTGAGGGGAACGAGGTTAATCTAGTTCTAACACCACATCTCACGCGAAGTTGGAACTACGCTCCTGAGATAACGAGCAGTAATACCGACTAAGAGTAGTATTAGATTGATTAGTTAAGTTTTTTCGGATTGTCTTATGCGTCTGCTTAAAACATCGTTTCAAATTTGATCTGAAGAAAATCTTTGAGAAAATCTGTAAACGGTTGAAAAGATATAAATTTTTATTTAAAAAATACGTTTTTTCGTTTTACGTTTGGCTCTTTGCTCAAAAATTTGGGAACTCCCGTAATACATAGATTTAAACACTCTTTAAATTATTTGGATCACTTTTATAGCAAGAATAATCTCTTCTAGTACTAAACATATAAAACCCAAACAAATAGATCTTGTGAAAAAAGTGCAGAATTTAGTCGGTTACAGTGTTAAACACAAATGAAAAATTCAGTCTTCTCTCAGCACAAAGCGCTACGAGTTAAGAATATCAGCGACATGGATGAATATTAAATGATAGACAGCAGCCGTGCTACAACTACCCTTTCGTCTCACCCCTCGTAGCAGTTGTATTCCTGCACAGGAGAGGGTTGAATTTAAATAAGCTTGTGAACTCATTTTTTAGGGGTCGTTTTTCAATTTTGATTGAAATAAATATTATTATTTGAAATATCCGAAACTTGACGGAGCTGTAACAAATTTAAAATTTCAGTTTTATCGCATGTTTTAAATCTGTGGACGTGACGTACCATGCTTCGAAATTTTATATAACGTTATGTTTCTTTAATAATTAAAGAGATAAAATTCTTTTTTTTAATGGGCTTGTGTCCTCATTGAAATTGATTTTAATAAATGTGTATTGGCGTATCTGTTTTATTAAATATCTAAATCTTGACGGAGATATAGCAATTAAAAATTTGAATTGTAGTTTTAGCGCTAGAAATGGTCGGCCATATTTGTATGACGTGAAATGCATTTTAAAGTCAGTTATTTGTTGAGTAGGTCTGTAGCTGTTGATAGTCAAATAATCAAGCCAAACCAAAGAATAATAAGTTTTTAATTTATTTAACCCTGCTAAGGCAGACATAGTATTGAAATTTGATTGTTCCTTGAAATAGCTGTAAATAATATTTGATATTTTGATATATAAATACATATAGCAGAGATTTTTGAGCTGTAAGGTTGGTAACCGTACACAAGAATTGTGATGTCACATGCACTTAAATGTGTACAACGTTGAATCCCTTTAATAATTAAAGAGACAAATTGACTTTTTTAATTGTTAATATCTCTTAACATATAAGGAGTTATTAAGAAATAATTGAACATTTAAGGTTCTAGTAACCCACTTTATCAATATATAGTACACTTTTATAGAAATTAAAACATAGGACAATATTCGCTGTCATTTGCTTTTTAAACATCATCTACATATACGCAATAGGCAAGGTTACAAAATGCATAAGAGTATATTATTTTGAAAAACAAAGTAAGAATATTTAAAGAGAATTAATTCCCTAAGACAGTGTCCGCTAAACTTTTCTTTATCTCACGAGATTCTTGGAAAGGAGAATTTGTTGGATATGAGCTTTGACAAGATTCCCATAGAGGAAGTACACAAAAGCAAAGTTCTACTGTAAATAAATAATTAAAATAATTGTAATTTTACAAATAAAACTTTTGAGAACCACTGAATAAATGCAATTTGCTGCAATTTAATGTACATCATTCCTAGGAGTATATCATTAGCTCAAGAGTCACTGAGATAAGTCACAAAGAAATGCATGTGTTTCGACTAAAATGTTGTCAAATCAAATGCAGTGACGTGCGCTGACTGAACACTGAACACTGAGTGATGCGCTTCGTGAACCCGTAAGACTGCAGCGACTTGACAAGCTTGATGTTATTTTGGTGCTATGTATGTGATGTGATGTTTTGCCACGTAGTGGAGATGCAGGGTCCACGATGTTGCAAAATACCTACACGGTCCGTTGAGCGGTCGCTCACACTTAAAATTAAGAAGTATGTAATAACTAATTTTCTATTTTCAGTCTAAAACTCTCGTCGAAATGTAATAGAGTTGCAAGAATGTATGTGACATATTTATTTGCGTTTACTGATTTTAAATATATTCACTAAATGGTTTGGAATTATTTCTTATTAGTAGTACAAATGTTGCGGTTCAACTAATTTATCAGATAATGCATGTAAAAGTAAGGGGAAACTTAAAATTATCAATAACTTTACTTTTTTACTCTACAACAGATAAACTTACAAGAAGGGAACTATAGTGGAAATTCAATCCACTTAAAATAAATCACTAATTCAGATTACACATATAAGTCTTATCCTAAACAATTATCATTTGCTAAATAAATGGAATACGTTGGTCAAAATAGCATTAATTTTAGTCTGACCCATATTAAACCTTGCTATTTCTAATTACGGTTTCATGTTTATTTCCGTTCATGATGAAGACTTACTTTTAATTGACTTAAATGACTACCAAACACAGAAAATATAACTTTGGCGAAAAATTAAATATTTCGATGACATTTGCCAGATATTCTGTTTCGTTACTAACCTCAGAGTTTTTACTTTAGATTTAAAAAAAAGTATCATCACTTTTCACGGAAATATTACGTTTTTCTATTGATTTGAATTGGCAGCTTTTTTTTTACTTTACTTTGTGTAGCGTAAGTTTTTCATTCCATATTATTTTATACATAACATTAATAAAACCAAAAAAAAAATAAAAACATTGGTATACTTGTATATGAACTGGAACAGTTTTCTGTAATAATATTTCGCTATTATTAATGGCACAAGATAAACACCACATCTGCAGTACAAATTAGAGAGATTAACCCAAGAGGAATTCTGATTGAAAAAAGAAATAATTATTATTCATAAGAATTAAAATAAAATTGAGTTGTGAACTTTTTGTAGAGAAATATTGCATTAATAAAATGAAACAATCTTCCTAAAATTATCTAAAATTTGCATATCTTCCTGTTTCTCTATTATAAACGCAACCACTTCAAATCAGAGATAATACAATTCACTTCTAAGCCTCAGAAGTTATAAACTGAATTGCGGTACTTCAAATAATCATCTCCCAAAGTAAAATTGTTATAATTAAAATATATATTGCATTTATGAATATCTCATTGTTAATTTCCAGTAATTATAATGAAATATAATTGACAAGCAAAAGTTTTATCTTCAGTGATTACTTTTCAAGTTATTCAGTATTTCTTAGTAAAACATAATAAAATTTCTGACTCAATCTATTGTTTAAATGTTATTTGACTACTTTTAAGTATTCAACAGAGAAAAGGGAATATATATAATCTAGTATAAAAGTTGATCTGAAATAAAATAAAACTTTTTGATCGTAATAATCTTTAGTCGTTACTGGCAACACTGCCACTGCTTTAGCTCCAAGTGCTTTAACTAAACTTTTCTATAAAGAGTTTGCAAATTTAATAAAAGATCCAAGAATATAAAATCACAACCAGCTCAAAATATGTGTAAATTGTTACACATTTTTCGTTCATATTCATAGTTATAGTCATACTCTTATGAGAGCAAAAGAATTGTGAAAATTCGATATAATACTCGTATATTTTTCTATGTAATATTCTATAAGATTTCTTCTCTCAACTAAAATTGAATTTTGTATTGAAATCATTTTATAAATTGTATAAACTTTTAAAACTATTTATTAAAATTACTGAAACTATTTAACATTGTTTATAAGCTCTCGATATTGAAAAGTGAAGTACGCTAAGTGAACTTCTGCTGGTAGATCCAAAAGAAGTGCAACGGATCGAGTTGGATATATTAATTCAGGCTAATGATGTGAATATTCTTGTTTCATAATTATCTGATTCTTTTTTAAAACATATTTTATGTTTAATATCTAATTTGTGTAGTATGTATTTCTCATTATTAATTTACCTTCTAGTTTTAAGCAAACTTAACGTAATTTACACAATTTGTTACATTACAACTACAGTTCAAATTAAGAGAGATCGGAGGTAACTCATGCTTAAAAGAGATTATAATAGCTGTATATGTAGATCTACGATGTGATGGTGCACTTCATCTTATTCGTTCCTTTATACATAATAATAAAATGAGTGCCATAGTTTAATAAGAGGCAGTGAGCGGTGGATGGCGGAGATAGAGAGAAGGAGCAAGTAAAGATAATGAAGGTCAGAGTAGAAACAGGAGGTAGAGAAGCAGTATGGGTTTAAAATTATCTGCTTTGTTTGTATTTTTCTTTTGGAAGGAGTGAGAATGGATAGATAGTATGTAATTAATCACAATGATATGTAATTTAATGGCAAAAACATTACAATAAAATAATAAAAATAATAATAAAATAGGTGCTTGCACAGCGCTTTTTCATTTTATCGTAGATTTATACGTCACAACTTATGTTCTAGGCATGAGCCATCGTCAAACTCTCATAATTTGAACTATAATACGTTCGCCTCTTTCGCTCCCTTCCATTGTGTTACTGTGTTCTTTGTCGTTCTCTTTCTCCCGTCTTCTCCACATCTCCTCCTTCTTTCAGCCATTCAGCCCTTCCTCTCCTCTAGTAACAATCCTTCCCGCTTGCCCACTTTCCACTTTTCCATTACTCTCCTCCTCTATATTTTTCCCTATTCTTTGTCTTCTTTTACCTTTACACTTACTTTCCATTTACTTTTTTGTTCTCATTCTTTCCTTCACTTTTCGTACAATTCTGTAGGTTAATATTATGTAAGATTACATAACATAAATTATCTTTCAATATAAATTTAGTTTTAAAGACTTAAATAAAGGTTTTTATACGAGATTGTGGAAGGTTGCTTATTAGAAGAACTCTGAACGTATAGAATTCTGTTCAACTTGGGTAATTAGTCAATAGTAACATTAGGTAATAAATATTACTTGACTTTACGTTCTATGTTTAGAGGGCAGTAAGTAATAAACATCCACATAAATGTTATTAGACTTAAATGCAAATTAGACTTTGTATTTTTGGGGACCAAAGATAATAATCTCTATAAATGATTTTCACAAGAAATGGTCACCCTGTAACACGGCATTATGTTATTTAGCGTACCCCTGTCGTCATGACGACTATGTCTGAGACGTTTTGACGTTGTTCTGTTGATGGGAGCGTATTGGGAGTTAAATAGAAGTAAGGTGTTGTAGTGGTATGAGGGGGGTGTCAAGTTTGGGTGGATTTTGTGGGTGGTGTACTGAGAGCGGTCACTCATATTAGGATCACGTGAGAGACACGGGCAGACATTGCCATGGCAACCAGTGTATCGGGCAGGTCAGCGTCAACAAGAATAAAGAGAAGCAGGGGAAAGGGAATAACGCTCTCCCCACATACGTCCAAAGGAATTTATTCGTAGAAATAATTATTCTAAACAACATCAAGGTGCTAATGTCAATCAGTTATACCTATATCAGAGTCATAAGCAGTGACTGCTTCGAGATAGAATAATTATATATGTTTAGCAACATCGTAGCCGAGATCGTAAAGATGTTACTAATTAATTAATATGTTTTCCGAATGAATTTAAGAATTGTTATTCAATTTACAAAAAACTTATAAAATTGTTTGTTTTATTTTAAATATTGTCTTGAGATGGACTCCACTTTAAAAGACTCTGCACTTCTAGACGAAACATTGATTGAGTGAGTGACAGCTCGACACCAGCGCCTCTAGTGGCGACCGACCACGATCGATGCAGACTGCAGTCTCTGCAAGACAGGTTCATACAAAATAAATACAATGAGAATCGAATAGAAATACATTTTAAAATTTGGTTTTTCTTTAGCAGTTTAATTTTTAATTCAAATTAAATTTGAATAAGGACATATATTTCTTATTAATGCAATTTACTAGTAGTAGTTTCTTTAATTATTAAATATTTTAAAGATTTGTAAAAACGTTTTGTGAACCTCTTTTTTAAGGTGAAACGATACTTGGTCATTTTTGATTCGCGAATTTGATAATATTTAACCTGCTGTATAGTATCGCCATCTATATTTCGCGAATCAAAAATGCCCAAGTATTGTTTCACCTTAAATTAAAGTAAACTAATGTACGACACTTGTGGTTTTCTATAATGTATTTTCTGTAATGTATGGTGGGGGTAGAAAAATCCTTTTTGATGCAGGTCCAGCGTTGGAAGGTGTTCGTAGCATCGTTTGGAGCTGGCTTTACACTTAACAATTTTATCGTGCATTTCAGACTTATGTGTTGATATTTAACTTTAGTTAAAAACTTACGCAGTGGTTATATGGAAATCTGGAAACTTTTGATTCTTGAACTATCCAGCTATTCCCCTCCCCAGGGATAGGCATATTCATTGTGCTGCACTCCCTGTGGTAACGCTTTGTGAGTGGTGAATTATTGGCGTAATTTATAATATAATTATTATTTTGATTTATTTCCTATAATTTTATTTCATTTCCAATTCATTACCTATAATATATTTTCGTCTGCATCATGACCTATGGGATTGATTTGTGATGCATTTGCATGCATTAATTATTACGATTACCTATTACCAATAAATACACAACCACTGTTCAATAATAATGCGGTTCTTTTACGTTTGATAACGTTAAATTTCGTGTTTTCCATTACTACTAGTCAAATATTTGACTGTTACTTTTGTATGTTTGGTTTGGTGTTACCATCTGCTTTTGTTGTAGGGAAATATACATGCACGAGAAGTATGACGTTTTTAATTTTAAAAGACAAACTGTAGGATGAACTCCAAATGCAATATATGTACACTTAAAAGTTCAATTGATTTGTACTACTTCTATGAGTATATCTGCTTATTTTCTATGTGGCTCAAATATAAAGTCTGTATAAATAAACCGTTAACAATAATAGCTGATAAATAAAATATTTCACACGATACAAGAAAAATATTTTTTCTTTATTTAGTTCCCTTTATCACGCAATTAAGATTTTACCACAGTGTTGAAAATTACAAAACGTAGCGTCATAAAAACCATTGTAATTCGTAAACTGTCATGAAATTGAAACACATATCGTTTGAAGGTTGATACTATATAAAAATAATAAAGATTTGTCAATATTGGCGCTGTCTATCACTGTAAATAATTTGTTAATATGTTCTGTTTTGTGACGTTTCTATCACTATTGCACTTCAATAATAGTTCGCATCAACTTTATCTTCATTTGTATTTCGACAGTTGAAGTGGTTTTGTCATTTGTAGCCGATAAAATTGACATTTCATATGAACGACTGTGAAAAACTGAACTGTAAATGAATTCTTTCATGACAAAAAAATCATACGCATATTAATTATGATGGCAAAGTGACTCCAAAATGTTTACTGTGTTATGTCGTCTTACAAACTTATTAAGTGATGTGTAATGCCGATTTCACACTGGACTTTAAAACAGACTGTTTTTGTTTTTAGTGTTTTTTTGTGCGTCCCATAAAAATTATAAACATGATAAACAACAGACAAGCGCAAATGTTCACAAAAAACAAAATTGAAACCAAGCAGACTAAAAAACAACAAACGTGTTTTTCTTTGATCTTACATATTCCAGATGGGAATGTGTTTTGTTTACTAAAACAGTTTTTAAAGACAAAATTGTTTTAGGAACTGTCTCTTTGGTTTGAAATCGACATTCGATATGTTTTGATCGCAGAATATTACAGAATTAGAAGCTAAAATTAAGGTTTAAAAAGATATATTGAGTTCCATGCCAGTGTGCGAATCTAAATTCAGTCAAATTATATAAAACATTTTTTTTTCAATAACTGAATCTCCAGTGATTTTATTTCATTGCTTCCTTCATTCATATTTCACGACGGCCTTAATCCAACACAGTAATGACAACACGCTGTTTCACTGCAACAACGAAAGAAGTCATTTTCCTGATTTTTTTAAAACTTGTAAGAAATAACAAAAAATATATTAAACAATCTGCATTTGTGTAAACTGTCACTCATTTATACTCGCAAGTTAAATACAAAATGAAAAAGTTTTTTTTTGTACTTTTTTATTTTTATTGGTGATAATTATGATTTTCAATATACTACCGTATTTAGTTCAAAAAGTTTCAAGAATTATGGAACTCAGCGAAAAGAAAAATAAATCAGTTAATAATTTATAAATATACTCGTATAGCTTTCTTGGAAAAAGATTTCTAAGAATAAATGTATTTGGACAATCAATAACGGTTAGCGTTCGATTCAACTTTTTTGTATTCTTGGAAATGGCAAAATTATTTTGGATTTATGTATTTATAGATAAGAAACGGAATGACAAAGGAAAAATAATTAGTCTGTGTACGCACATACCCTACTAAATGACCCTACTAACACACACACTTTTGGGCCGGGACAAGAGTACATTTATAATAAGCATAACATTAAAATACGTACAACATTATACAACTAGACATTTGATGTAAGAAAAACCTTTTTTGTGTTGTTTTCTAAATATAGATAATCTTGATGATCTATTGAAGCGATTTTATAATGTAAAACTGAACGATATGGATTTGATGTGCTCTTGATGCTTAATTTTAGATAGGTCATCAATTTTGAAATATTAACATTGAGTTGCGATCTTTGAAACTAACACCCTAAATCGTTGTATCCAAAGAATATCCATACACTATTAGTGCGTTCTAGTTTATTTGCTCCATCATTCTTGTATTCCGTGTCAGTGTATACTATATTCATAAAATTAGAAACAATTGTCCAATAATTATGTGACGTCACTACGAAACCTTCAGCCACTAACCCCTTCCCCCTCTCTGTCGCTGAGGTTTGACATCGCCACTGATAAATCTATTTGTTGAGCTATAATTTTAAACACGAATATACATTTGTGTGATTTTCCAACATGTTCGGCAAACATTTTTTCTTAATTCCTGTTTAAAACAAAGACATTCTTACCAACATTCAGTGTATTTTGCTGATAACATCTCTGTTCAGTTATAAAGCTCTTTCAGGTCTCAGTCTTCTACTACTGAGTCTCAATATATTTTAACATGCCATCCATTTTATTCGCAGAATTCCGTGAATTTAAATGGACATGATAGAGCTAATACAAACAAAAAAACAACCTAGACCTGCACTGGTATTGCTGAAGCTTATTAGTGATTCAGATTCAAACGTTTGCTGGTGCTGGACAAGAAGGATATTTATTGCTTCTTTACTTATCTGTTATAGCGATCCGTTCATCTCGATTTCGGTCAACACGTCTAACAAATTAGAAATAAAAGTTCCAAATTGAAAGTCGGATACCGTTCTACGTTTAACAGTAGTATTAGAAATACAGGAATTAATCAAAAAGAGTTACAATTTCAATATTTTTCTGATCGAAACGTAACGGACAAAGGTATAGCCAGACTCTGACAAGGAATGTTGTTTTACAAGGACAAACCTAACAGGGCCCTCATAAGGTTCGTAATTAAAATCGTGTAGTTGCAAATCCTGATGCGATCTTGACAGGTGTTCGTGTAGTAATAAACTGGTTGGTTATCACTGTGGACTGTTGAGTGTTGACGGATAGCAATGTACTAGTTCCGGTGTAATCAATGATGGTGGGTTCGCTACATCAGTCTTTCATCAAACATTCATCTGTCGTCGCTTATTCCAACTACGAGTACTACAATGATAAATTTAACTTGTGGTGTGTTGTGTCAATTCTCACACAATTCTACGTCAAATACAAATCGAGCATGCATCACTATTTGACATTTCATTTAACCAAAACCGAAAACCCAAAACCGCGACCATTTGTGGTGAACTGACATCATTTGCCAGATCCCAGAATATGTTACTCGTAAATGTTGTTCGTAAAAGTGAGCGCAGATGAGAGATCAATAAACAAAACAGTGGAAACAATGCAAACATCAATCTACACCAACATGACCAGGGCTGCCAACCGACAAACGACAACAATTCTAGTGGAGGGACAAGTTAATCCTTATTTATGACTTGTTTACCTACAAAAATATGTTTGAATATTTAAAAGTTGCAATTTTAATAATTGTAATCAGATTCTGATAACGGATTCATTTTCGTCAAATCATCTTCTAATACTCTGCGGTTTCTTTTTGATACATGTTTTAAAATATGGACTAGCAATTGATTGACATATCATAACAGACTAAAAAATAAGACGAAATTGTCAATTTAAGTTTAAAGCATAGATAAAGAATAGATGAATTCAACTTCTTAACGAATTCTTTTTAATATTAAGAATTAAAAACTATTAATAATGCCGATTTATATCAGTAACGTTGATTCAAGAGAAACACACTTATAGTGTTAAGGGGGGAGTAAGGTTTCAACTTTAATTTTAAAGTAGTCTGTCGAGTAAAACTGTCGGAGATATAGTGTTATAAGTCTTCACCTCTCTGGTCTGCTTTCGTGTTACTTTGAAACTTTTAAATGCAGTTTCTCACACATAGCTTTTTCAGAATCAGTGCTCACTCTAGCTCTAAATCTAATGGACCGATTCTTTTGAAATTTTGCACACTCTTTCTTTACATTAATGCCGAGATAACACTGTCGATTTTTTTTAATTTTTTAATTTTATAATAACAAAGTTTCTGAGTTTTTTCATGAAAAATCGGTATTTTGACTTCTAAGTGCTGTAAAAAATTAAAAAAGCTTGACAGCGTTACGTGTAGAAACTTATCAACTAATGAAATCATTTTGGTTTTTCGATATCAGAAAATCCAGTGATGAGTTATGAGTTATTTATGAAAATTTCACAAAGTATTCTTCAAATGTCATTTTATTATGAAGTAATTATAGAAATATTTATATATTAACTGTGTTGTCAAAAAACATTATCAAACATGTGCTTTTTTTTATCGTTTTGACCTTTTCTTGAATAAAAGATAAGTGGTGAAAGAGGCAGAAAGCCATTTTCTCATTCCAAGAGTTCTTGCAATGTTTCTAAAAAATTTGAAACTTGAGAAAATTTTAGAAAGTAAATATTTCCATTAAATCAGAAATTAGTGCCTCCGAATGTACTAGAACATGCTCCATCGTCGCGTTATAGATAACATTGTGATTTCGCACATCTGTAAATCACTCGAGTCACCATGTAGAGCCTTCGTAGAGCCCATCGAGACACTGGGACGACTGGAGACTGGAGACTGCTGCATAGTGCAGCTACTGCAGCTGTTTTAGCTACTTCAGTTCAAGCATCAAGCTACTACCTATACTTGTACTCACATAAGACTAAACCAACTCAAATGACTATGAGAAGAACAAGAAGCTAAATGGTCAACGATAGGATCCTGTCGTGTTTCATCCAAACTGGACCAATGGCCAATGACCAATGGGCAATGGCAACATACATTATGTACAATACGTATTCGTACACTTCTGTGTTTAAATTGTATTCGCAAGAACAGATCGCAGCCAATTTAGAACCGTGTTTAAAGTCACCACGTGACATGTGTGTGTCGTCCACTCCACGTGTCACGTGACTCAATGTTATGTGTGAACAATGGGATGGTACAGTCGATGGAAAATCACTCACAGAATAACGTACACATGTCGTGAGTATACTGGATCTTTTAAGGAACAGTTGGAACCTTAAGTCCCTACCACTACCCAGATTTTTTAGGGGGCATAGGTGAAGCGCGCTGTATACTCATAAGAGAGAAATAGGAGTTTGAAATTTCAATTATTCCTTAAAAGAGCCAGTGCACACGGAGGGTTAAGAATTGAATTGCTAATAACTTTTTAAAGTTGATGCACTAAAAATAAATATTAAAAAAAAATAAATTCTTTTTTAAGTCCCTGCTTTATAATATACAACAATCCAGCTCCAGCAGTCGTTTTTCTCTGTTTTACTTTATACACGTAAATAGGAGAATTCCTACCTTCAAATCATCCTGAGAACGTTTGATTTTGATCTGATATCAGCTAATATGATACAAAAACTTTTTCTGTGGTGAATTTTCCGCGGACTTGTGTTTAATCAGACTTCACCTATCATGTACATGAATTTAAAACGTTGTTCTAACATAAGTGCGAATATGTCTGTATGTGTGTGTGTGGGGATGATTGTGGATGGGGATGTATGCACGTGTAGAATGTTAATTCATTTTGTAGAAGTCTGAAATGTTTTAAAATACACGTAGACTTTTACATTTCGCAGAGTTTTCTCTTCTGAGTCTGCTAGAGACATTTGATATGTCTATGATGGCTAAACTGTAAAATAATGAAATTGTAGAACACTTCGGACGTATCTCGTACGAGTTTTGTTTTATATTTTATAAATACGTTCGTTATTTCATATTAATTCACTATAACATGATAATGAGTTTTATTTTCTAATTATTAAACGTAATTCAAGTTATTTCAAAATATCTCAACGTCAAGAAATGTTTTGTGCTTATTGGAATTGGCAGGAACACATAATTTGATATCCCTTGATAGAATTCTTCATTCTGAATACCCTAATGGACTAATACAGTGGTTGGATAAGTAGGGTACATCAATCCCGAGGGCGTAATGAACCCGTTAAACACAGTTACATGTATTTAAGGTTTATCTAATATTACAATATTTTCTTTAATTATTTAAGTTATTTAATTTCGGTCTATTTCCTATTTGGCAGTATTTATGGTGTCTTGGTACTTAAACCGTTGCCTAATGAGTTTATGATTAGGTATGTACTTAATTAACCTTACTTAATATCACCCAAACTAAATAAAGTAACTCTAGTCCGGGGATCAAACCCGAAGCAGTATTTATGCTCTCGCACACTGTGTCATCTTAGTTAACTATTACATAAACGCTTGTATCTAATATACAGTGGCGTAGCTACTGCCGTATCTGCTGTATCAATGATACGGGGCCCCCAGGCTACAAGAGCCCCAAACTTGTCTAAGCAAAAATTCGAAAAATGTTATCCACAATCTCACTTAAACTCTTAGGCCGTAATTAGCTTAGTTCTTAGGAGTATTAATTGTAAGTAATAACGTATAATCAATATATAATTATTTTAATTCAATGCGAGCGTCTTTGTTCCTTTTGCGAAAATTCTTTACCCATCATTTGGGCCCCCCAAAAAATTTTGATACGGGGCACGCTACTTCACTACTAATATACAACATGACTTACTATTCAAATGTGCTATCGTCTACAATAGTATATAGTATTATATACAATAACCCTTGTAATGTATGCCGATCTCAGTTATTGTTATAGTAGACGAGTAGCCGTCATTGCATATGCCTGCCTTACGTCTTCCACTTAGAAATTATACATACTCTACTAATAATTATTTTCCTAGGCTTCACAAAACTTGTACTAGCCTCTATACTATACAAAACAACACATACAAGTAGACGTAGAACTTTCCAGTTATTTCTTGTCTTTAATAATTCACAATTGTCTTGATTGCAAAGTATTTTTTCCATGATTCAGTCAACGAAACACAAGACTTCAATCAACTGATAGAATACCTGAGATAAAAACTATTAATATATTACATTTTTATTAATGATGCATTTGATAGATTATCGTGGCTATAATTTCGGACAAGTTTATCTATTACACAACACTTAGATTATATGATCGCTCGTGAGTTATTCGCTTGACATGATCCACTGTCTGTTGCGGGATACGGACATCACAGCCGGACCTCAAACCCCGAACCCCGAACCCCGGACGTAGGACGCAGGACGCATCAGTTGCTCGGGGACTTGAACATGGAATAATAGTCCAGTTGATTAATAGAAGAATCCTAATCACTTTCTTTCCTATATTTGTTTTAGATGGTGAAGTTTATATTTCTTTCACTAACATATGATGTGAATGCAATCTGTGTTAAATGCATACTGATGTATACATTTGGATGTTTTAACCGCTCCGTAACTTACATAAAAGAACTTTCAATAAGGGGAGTCTTTTCCCAGTAAACATTTTGGAGTCACTTTGCCATCATATTGATTGATATTGATGCGCATGATTTTTTTTTGTCATGAAAAAGTTCATTTACAGTTCTGTTTCTCACAGTCGTTTATGGCTACAAATGACGAAATCACTCCACCTGTCGGATTACAAATGATAAAGTTGATGCGAACTATAATTGAAGTGAGATAGTGATAGAAACATTACAAAAAGGAACACTTCACCAAATTGTTTACTGGGTTAAATCAATAGAAAAACAAACTATTTTAAGAACTATTATCTATTCTGAGAAAACTTAGAAGGAATTGAAGAAGTAATTCTAAGGATAATATTAATCGCTAAAATACATCTAAAACTTAATTTTCTTGGTAAAGAAAAAACATGAATACCTATAAATATATGAAACATAAATGAAACCTATTAATATTTCATCTAAAAGGGTCTAAATAAGTTTACTTTACTACCATGTAATTCTTTCAGAAACTGGACTTCTTGAGAATAATCCTTAAGACAGTCTACTCAAGAAGTTTTAATGTTAAAGGTTAATGGGCAAAAAGGTAAATTTATTTTTTTAAAAACAGTAAAATAAGTTGTATGTTAGATAATATTGTTTATGTAACATATAACTATTCTTATGTTATATAAACCTTACAACAGTAAGCAAGTTTTTGAAGTATCAGCTCAATAAACACGACAACGTAAACAGAAATCATACAATTTGGACGACAAAATATAAACGTGTATATTTTATAGATCACAAATTATTTTCAAAAGCAATAAAAATCGTTCTTTATAAAATGAATAAAGAAGTTTATGATTTCCTATAACTTGACTGGTCTATAAAGCTCTAGGCACTCTGCACTAGTCACTGGTCAGGTATATTTAGTATTGAGGCGATAGTGTCACAGTCTGTCAGCGAGAAATACATCAGACGTGTCCCATCCATCAGTCAAGCCCTGATATCAATCAGTGACAGAGGGAATCAACCCAAGTCCCAGAATGATGGTCTCGAATCTGTTATAATGGGGCTTAATGGAGTTCTCTGTTACTCAATCATTTTGTGAATATGGAAACTGTACAATCAAGTGAATTTATTTGTCACATGGCGTAAAATAGAGTAGACAGACAATAGACAATCGAAAATTACATGTCATTTATTATGATAAAAATTTGAGGGTGAAATAAATATCAGAGTTATTCGCATGAAAATATTCAACATGAAGCAAAACAATTAGAATGCTCTTTATAGGCTGTCTTTATAGGCTGTCATAACACACAGTGTACAGTAAGATAATATAATCGTTCTCTCTCTCTTTCCATTCGTCATTACACGTGCAAAACCTTGTATTTATTCTGTGATAATACCGCGGCTAACGTGATAAAGATGACTTGTTTGCCTAGATCATTTCTACAATGGAGTGTTATCTGCAGCATTTCTAACACTCATTTGGTACAGACAGTATCTCTTCATACCGCTTACTTGCACTACAATACTTTCGCCGACGCCCTATGCTTGCGGAAGTTATGGCTTCATATATGTAACAACATCGCTGCCTTAGCATTTGTATAATTAAATTAATGGTGATAATAAACAAACTTAGAAAACTTAGCTCTGGTCCGGAAATCAGAGCTGATCTGGCTTCAATCATCAAATCTCTTGGCCACTATATCTGACTATTAGACTATTTTACCGTCCCATATAATTTGACTACTTAACAAACTTATGTATAATTTCTTAGCAAGTGGTACGCACAACAAACTTTTTAAATTTTAGATAACTGTTGTTCTTAAAAATAACAGTGGTTTATAAGCATTTGTCCTAGATACGTAATAAAAGGCAGAATCATGTATTGCATACAAGATAGAACGTTGTGTAAGAAGATTGTCGGATTCACTCCGGTTTACCTGTTCGGCCGATCTGCTCAGGTAAGCCTGTAAGGAAAATTTGCGTTGTTAAAGTTGTCTGTAGTTGTATTGTTATGATTTGGTAAGTTCCTGTTCTTGTTACGAGTCATTAACATCAATCCTAGGTCGCTTGTACAAAAGAAGTATTATCTATAGCATTCCTAACCCTATTCATTGAGTACAGGCAGTATCGCTTGGTACTGCTAAGTCGTACCACTACAGTATGGTCTTATTTCTATCTTTCCATAACAGTATGAAAAATGTAAAGTCTTAATTTTAAATGTATTTGTAAATGAACAAGTATGTATTATTCTTAAAGCTTAGTGCATAGCTATTCAAAGTTGATGAATTTAAATAAATATATTTTTTTAAATGACAAAATTGTCCTAACGGCCAAACAGTATGCGTTCCTGATGGATACCCACCTTTCTTAATATGCATTTAAATTAGTATTTATTTTGAAATACCTAAACTTTATGTTTAAATTGTGATTTTTATTATTACCAAATATGTAAAGTACAGGGTTGCAAATATGCAGCAATAATCTATTTCTTTATCCTCTAATATTTCTTAAGAAGGGTAAAAATAACTCTCTAAATGGTTTTATGTATTTGCTACATATTTAAATATTCTGTAACAGGTAAAACTTTTTTTTGTAAATAGTTTAAAAATCTACCAGCTAGTAAAACTAAATATAGTTAGTCATGGAATTAGGTTATTCTATCTTTGACCGTTTTAGGTAGAAAATAACTAAGTCTTTCAGCCCTAGACCCTCTAATTTAAATAAAGTTTTATAATTAGTTACAGGTATTTACTGTCATATATATATATATATATATATATATATTTATCACTTTTATCATTTTCAAAACAATGGAAAAATCTGAATTTATGTGTTAATCAAACATTTAATACGAAGCAATAGCTTGACAATTGTTATTCGGACTCGGTATTTTTTTCACATGGATTTGTCAGTAGTGATGTCATTTTTTTGTCACCCTGCAAACTTGCATGTGTTATGTATTGTAAGAAGTTGTAAAGTTCAAATTAGGAGAGTTCGGCGGCGACTCATACTTAAAACAAGTTGTGCTGTTTAGATCTATGATGCCTTGAAAAAGTATTGACTCACTTCTGTTACTATTATAATGTTCATTTTTCTATAATGTATATAGGAACGAATAAGAAAAAAATCAATATCGTATCATAGATTTATTCGGCTCTTATAACCTCTTTTAAGTATGAGTTGCCGTCGAAATCTCGTGATTTGAACTATACAAGTATGATTACGGCATGTCTGCATAGGCAACGGAGGCCACTTTAGTAATAGTAATAACAATTAAAACTTGAATTAATCCATATTTGTTATTTATCTAAAATACATCAGATAAATCAAGGGGCGTATTCAGTAGATTGAGATATCATTGTAAAACTGTTTACCACCTCTGTTGTCAGACTGCTGCCATCAATTAGCCAAGCGGCCGCTGACAGATTGCCCCTGATATTCGGTTAACCAACTGGGCCTTTATTACCGAGCACAGCTTCCCCCACAAATGACCAAATAGCAAATAACACTATTGGTGTATTGAACATATAATCAAAGCAATCCGATGGCCGATCCGACTTAGAAAATCAAAATGTTCATTTCATTTCCTTTTTGTTTTTATTCAAATATGCAAAAATCTGCATATTATCACTTAACAACTAGTGCACATATCTTACGTCATTCTTATATTTAAATTACGTAAAAATATTTACAAGCTCGTTATTGAGGAAACACGACAATACTTTACTTGGAAATATTTATTGCTGGCATTTTAATATTAGTTGACAAAACATGGCTTTATTACAAGATATTCTTATGAGAAAAAGGGACAGAAAATAGGGAACCAGGCTAGCAAATAGAATCAAGCGATGAAACGTTTAAGACGATCTTGCAAGTTATGTAAATTAATGTTATTGTAATTTACAGTGCGAAAAAAGGACCGTGGCCTTAAGAAGCCCATTAAATTATAATAAAAAGAAACTTACAAAGATATAGGATATTTCAACAATTTTATTACCTTTAAAAAAAACCAAGATAGGAACAGTTCTTTTATAAATTGGTACCAAATTTTAAAGCAGTATTCAATCATAAAAATATTTACACGTAATAAAATGCTTTATTGCAATGAGTATATGAAGAAAGTGAAGGTAAAGATGAAAGTCTTTTGGGTAATTAATGCGGAAAGGAGAGAAAGTCATATACATCAAATATTTTTTAATTTTCCAAACCATTTTTGTTTATCATTGACCTTGAATAACTTTCCGTGCAGATATGCGATCGATCAGGACTTTTAGTATTTTATTTGTAATAATGTACCCAAAGCCTGTACACACTTTCAGCTCTATGCGAATTATAGCTAATTGAAATGTTTATTTGGACCAGGCTAATATAAAAGTTTATGGGGTGCTCGACCAGTTTTAAAAATATTAACTGACGTTTCTCTTACCTTGTACACATCTCGTTTGCTTTCTGTTGTAAGAAAGAGATAGAAGAAATAGAGGAATCTAATAGAGGAAGAGGAATCGGATGTGACATTATGTAATTATCAAATTACTACGATTTATTGAATTTTTTTTTTGTCATTTAATAATATATAATTCACATTATGATACTAAGCCCATATATCATAAATATTTGCATGATATTATTAATACAGACAGAAATAAACATAAACAGTTTATTGTTTTCCAAATACGCTCTCTTCGCAGTATCTCATGTGAAGAAACCCATCTTCTGCACAATGGCTCTGCAATAAAAATGATCAATTATATAAAATAGCTCTTATGACAACTATACATAAAGTTCGTTTTGTAATAACACTTTTTAAACATACGTTGTAGAGAGATTCCATTGTATTGCTACAAGAACACTGCATGTTGCCCACGAGGAAAAACAGAGCAATTTGTGGGTTAAGATTCATAGTTTTACGGACGTAGGTCAGAAACTCCCCAAAAGTTCGATCGCGGGGATACATAAACTTCTGTCCGTCCAGAGAGTTAATTTGAGCACTCCAACCTTTTTCTAAGATAATCTACAAATTAATATTTATTTTTATTATAATCATATAACTATTTTAGTAACTATTAGTATTTTATCTATTATATTAGTATCCAACTCATATACTTCAAGCTGAATCTAATATAGCTCCATTACAATTTAGAAACCAACTCCTTAGTGATAAATTTTATGTTAAATGTGAATCATTATCGAATTTCCAAATTATTGATAAAATTAAGTTATTATCTACATACAAAATCTATATTCAATATTCAAAACTCTTCTTACTGGACCAAAAAGAATAAACCTATTTTAATAAATAGTTACATGAAATTAAAGGATCTAAATATACAAAGAAATTCCAAATATACTCTATTCTTTTTGAATCATTAATTAAACCTATGGATATATTATATTATGGATAGCAATTATTATCAAAATCATTTAATAATGCGATAAATAATGAATTTTTTTAAATGTAATGCATCAATTTAATACAAATTTTACAAAAATAATATATACAGATGCATTCATTGATTTAGAAAGAAATAAAGCAAGATTTGCTATATATGAACAAATAAATTTAAATTAAATAACAAAGTTTGCTCTTATACTGGTGAAAAATTAGCAATATTAAAAGCATTAGAAATTAATGAAAATAGCAACAATAATAAAATTATAATAATAACGGATTCTTTAAGTGTTTTAAAAAATTTAAATTCTAATGATAACAAATCAAATAATGATATTTTGACATGCAAAATTAAGTAGATGCATTTCAATATAATAAATAAGAATAATACCATAAAATTTATGTGGATACCAGGACATTGTGGAATAAGAGGAAACGAAATTGCGGATGAATTGGCAAAGGAATCAATAAATTTGGAAATTGAAATGAAAGTGAAATTACCGTCATATGAAATTTTTAATATAATCAAAAAATTAAAATTCAATTTGAGAAACACGGATTTCATTAACAAAAATCAGTTAAAAGGAAGAGATTATTATATCCAAATTTAAGTAAGAAGAGATGGTCAATGTGGTGAAGAAGGAACTTTGGATCATATTATATTATAATTATTATAATGAATGGAAAAGTTAATAAAAGAACACACACACACAAACACAGACGATAATCAAAGAAAGAAATGAATTGAAAAACACGCACTTATTCAAATGCGAAGTTCAAGTCAAAATTTCAAGTAAATCGACCGACTACTTTTCGCGTTTCACGAGCACTAAATACACAGGTTAATTTTTTTTATATAAAAATACAACAAAATTTTTATCTGCACAATTACAATAATCACAAAGTAGAAAAATAGTAACTTACAGGTACGCAATGCGGATTTAGCAACCGCATTCTTTCAGATACATATCTCTTCTTCTCTGGTGTGTTCTGTGGCGATTCAGTCATTTACAGGATAACAATTTAACAGGTGTGTCTTCAACGAAGGCCCACTGTCAACTAATGCAAAAATACACACAAATATGCACTATGTGAATATTTTGTGAAATTTCAAAAGTAATCAAATTTACAGTTACGGGCTGTCGAAAATATCGTCGTACACAAAAGAAGGGTTCGGAAATATGACAATGACCCGAAGTCAGAAACCGATTATAGTCGGTCTAACCTTTCTTTTGTAGGAAGAGGTGCATATTTTAGACAAGACAACCTTCTTTCTTTCTTGCAAACAGACAAGGTACTTTAAGAAAACTTGTTTCATTAAAATAGTAAAAAAGAAAACAATATTTTGGTTCATATAGTTTTTATGTTTGGGTAATATCTATGGACATCTGGTACGCAATTAATGTTTGTTTTTTTTACTAATAACGTGATTGTAGCATCCATATTTCATTTGTAGATTTTCATGTTTTTCAAGAATGTTACTATACAAATATTCAGATTATTTATTAAAATCTTGGACATGAAATATTGGGAATTTAAATTATTTTATTCTATAGTAATTAAGGTACATTTTTTTATTGATTAATCAAAAATCACTCCTCATTTATTCTTTAATTATATAAGAAACGCTTTAAGACGCTTTACCTATCCGAACTCTATAAATGTAATGAGCACACTGCAAACGAGAAAGCCGTCCGAATACGGGCGTTACGTAGCTCTCATACTGGAACCCTATATAAGCGAATTTTTACCAAGCGTATTTTTAATCCCCACAAAAAATATCCTTAGCGTCGGGACTATGGAACGGGCTGGGTATTATATGGGACTTCTACGTCCAAGCCACCTGTTTGGAAGATTCTCACCAAGATAATATGCTCTTATATTACAATTAGTGTGAAGGAGCTGCGTCATATTGGAAATAAAATACGCTATTTTATCAAAGTCCTCCCGAATGCGTGGTAAAACAGGTTCTCGTGGTTATTTCAAGTAATTAGCAAAGAAAGTTATGTTTTTTTGAGTCACCCTGTATACACATCAAATTTTGAATCAAAACAGAAAATAAAATAACCCGCTCGATCAAGTTATGTAAATGTACGTAAGATACTCGTACATTGCACTCCGTTCGTAAACCTAAGACCCAAACTGAAGCATGAAATTTTCTGTAAACCTAAGAATCAAACAGGCTAGAAGATGTTGTCATACTATAAATCCTACAGGAATTATAGTCTTCGTTATATTTACAATAAGGAACATATTAATCTATCTATGAATGCCTAATGAGTACTGCTCCCGTTACGTCCCCTCATCCCTTCTCTATCCTTTACTTGAAATACTTTAAAGCAGGCGGCTCCCTGTGTAAGACAGAACAATCAAAACAAATACAACATGAAAAGTTAATCCAAAGAACTTTGAAATTTCTTAGCAAAATATTATCTGACTTTAAACATTTTGTCATGTGTAATTTTGTAGACGATGCTAGCAATTTTAATCTAAAAGTGGCACCATTGCAATTTTAATAGAATGGGGTAGTTTACTTATTCTAAAAATGCATAAATTTTACTTTGAAACAATAATTATGTCCACCTAAATATCACCCGATGTTTTATATCTTCTGGCTATATTATATTAATTGTGTGCTTTTCAACTTTACAATCTACAGTATTATATTTCCTAATACATTTCATTCTTATATGCATCCAAACTTAAACTATTCTAGATTTTTACTATTTCCAAAAGTACTTTCTGCTTCTTCTTTTCATGACCCTCTCTCTTCACGTTTTATACTCATCCTTCCTTCTCAGCGTTTCCTGCTTCTCCTTCTTTCTTGTCTGTACCTCCGTCTCTCACCTCTTGACTTCCTTGTCTCCTCTCGACAAACCCTCTATTATCTTTTCACTATCCTTGTTCCCTTCTGTCTTCATTTTTACTTCTCATGCCTTTTACATCTATCACTCTATTACAGACATAAATCCCCTATTCAACAAAATTTAAATCATTATATTAGCACGTATAGTTTACGAGATATAAACAGGACAAATATATTTTATCTATAAATAATATAGGCATTAAAAGGATCAAACACTTATATTTTGGGGTCACTTTAACATCGAAAGATGCGTATGATTTTTAAGTTATGAAAGAGATCATTTACAGTTCATTTCTCACAGTCATTCATATGAAATATCTATTTTATAGGCTACAAATGGCTAAACCACTCCATCTGTCGGGATACAAATGAAGATAAAGTTGATGCAAACTATAATTGAAGTGCAATAGTGATAGAAACGTCACAAAACAGGACACTTCACCAAATTGTTTACTGGGATGTCGCTTTTAGGATTAGTGGGACACTGGCATAATTCTTGGTGCATCCACTTTGAATTTTTAACATTCTCCCATCCAAATATTAGATGTGATTAAAACTGTGAATAATATTTTATCCGGCACTGACTTATCAACTAGTACATTTGACAGTATTTATAGTCTTTGAACGATCAGTTTATTTTTGTTTATTATCAACGTCGTCTCCACAAAGTACACTCTTTGTTTCACGTCGTAAGTAGTCAACACTAACTACTGAGCCGGTGAACACTTCCTTTACTTATCGTTAGTCATATTCACGTTGATCCAGTTTTATAAAGTCTACTTTCCAGTAAAGACATGTGCTGCGCTGCTCTGTGCTATATTTAGCTAACTATTTAGAGATTACAACAATGAGAAACGGCCACTGTATGTTCAATACACCATTGTTTGTTGTCTTTCTGTCTGCACTAAGTACCGACACACGTTAATGTCCTAAGTTTTGCTTCGTTTGTGTAATATGTATGCAACAAGGTGTTAAGAAATAATTGCAATAGAATTCTACTGGATTTTGTTTCAGAATTTAAAAATTCCGCCACAAAAGCAAGTCTATCTCTCGAATGCCCCCCAGTTCGACACTGATAAGTGTTATATTTTATTGTTATTAGAATTATTTCTTTCTTTTGAGTAAAGGATTCCTAATACCTTGACGCCATGCAAACTAGTTTGATGTTATTTGTTTTTTTTTATATATAGTTTCTCGGGCCTCCTAGGCACGTAGCCTTTTATCGCCCCTAATATTATTCTGCTTCTACTTATACTTTATATCCAGACAACAAGAATAATCTGTTCATGGCCACTGCTGTTATAAATTTCGGTTTCTCAATCAAAAAGGCGGTGTTAACAGGAAGCGCTTGCGAAGTCTGCAGCACCGCCCTTTGAAGTTTATTTTTTGCAATTGCTGTATTTTTACACTGTTACAGAATGTTGTTAGATGTTACAGATGTTATTTGTTTATTAATATTGGCCTTTTCTAGTTTTATTAAAATTTTAGTGCCGCGGCCTTAAAGATGTAATGTCTTTTAAGGGGCCATCCATAAATAACTTCACACAAATTTCCTGCAATTCTGAAACCATCTGTCTCATTTTGCGTTTCTTGGGATATGTATTATATGTAGGCATTCAAATAAAAGTCAGTAGAAATTTTATCAAGTTTCATCAATAGAAAATCGATGTTTTTGTTTGAAAACCTCTTGTTCAGTTAATTATAAGTTCTCTAAATATTAGCTCACAAAATTTAATTTAAAACTAACAATTAGCACATAATTCACTCAGAACGGCTACTTTCATTAGTCCAAACAATCCTTAAAGCCATAAATCTCTGGAGACTTAGTAAAACAAATGCGTTCGTTGCATTTGATGTAAGTAATACATCCTGCACCTGACAAGCGCGGCGAGATCTTTGAAGACTTCCAATAAAACAAATAGACGGTCATAAAGCACCGCAAAGTACACAAAATTAACACCAGAGCTAAGACAGACACCAAGATGATAATGACAGGGTCGGTTTTTATAAGGCATGCATCTTGTGGCGGCCCCGCTTTTACGACCCGATTTCTTTCCTCAATTCATCCTAGATAGATAAAGGCACTCTTTGACCACACTGAGCAATTAGAAACACCACTTGCAATGTTATCTTTGATATGGGTTTGCCATTAAACCGATGTCTAATGGTTCAACCTTCAAAGGGGCAGGCTTTGGAAACTTATACAAAATTTCGAGTAAGAGCAAAAAGAAAAGACCATTGCTGCTGATTTAAATAATAAGTTACTTTCAAATCTATACAAACACTTTAAGTGGAATATGGACCTACCAAATTTTTAATCATAGTGCCCCTCTAAAGTTTGTGAGATAACAAATTTACAAGCTGCTAACTTTCCATCTCTTAAGGTTTATATTGTAGAATTAAAAAGGTCACCAAAGCTGAGAATTTTCAATAACATAATTTATCTGAAATAACAGACCATGGAAAGTGGTGTTCCATATTGATGACCAAGTGCCCAAAGCCGGTCCTGCAAAGGTATATTATAAAAGCAACAGAGGTACATAGATAATACAAGAAATTCAAATAGCTATAAAATAAATATTTGTAACCAATAAAATAATGGACATGCTCCATGATTATTTTAAAGCCAAAGTGTAAATGCTTCAGCAATTGCTTTCAACGAGGTGTAGTTGAGACAAGACTGTCTTCAAAACGAACCAAATAACGTCTCATATGCGAAATTAACCGAAGTTTAACCAAAAAATGTATTTTTCTAATTTTAGGTTTGTCATAGACTGACACCATGGTTATAATCTAGCTACATTGTACCGGATCTTGTTTTTTTCGAAGTAGGGAACAAAATCTTCAAATTGCTACACTGTACTTTTAAATAATTACCGCCAATAATTTTAGTGTTTTTTTTTTACATACATTGATATTTGTACCTAATTATATACTATATAAATGCTGTCAATAATTGGGATGCCACATTTGAAATTTGACAGTTTCGTCCTTTGAAAGTACTACCAGGCAGGAACCCCGGTTTGAAACTTTGTTGCCCCCTCCCACGAACAAAAAGCGGTCCAAGTCACGTTTACCTGAAGACAGTTTTGTCTCTCGTATGCGCATAACCTAAGACTACACTTTATACCAGATATCTAACTTTTTTTATTTTTTGTTACAGGTGCCGCAATCCAAAAATGTGCCCGATGATTCCAGAGCTTCAGGCGTAATTTTCGGGGTAAGCAAAAATACTTCTAGAAATATTAAACCATGTGTTTATAGTCTTTCTATGCTACTTATTTCTTGAACACCCTATTACATGTAAAACGACCCTCGTGTTCTTGTATGAACTCTTCAAAAACATTACAGTTGGAATATGTTAATACCCAAATGTCTACAGTAATTTTGAAATCACTCTGTACCACTGAGTGGGCTGTATCGTGCTGTTTTTAACCACCCCTCATCTACCATCCAACACCCCATTCCTCTTTCTATCACCCCTTGTCTTCTAGCGCCTAGCCACCCCTCATATGGCAGCGAAATGCCGCCGTTAATTCTTGTTGCAAGCAGATTAACTCAAAATGAGATGGCGCTAACTTCGTCTGCAAAGAATAACCTACATTACAGTCTGTACACTTAGTTTTGTTCGTGAGAGTTTAATTAGGAAGTGGTATTTGATTCGTCTCTTTTATTAGGAGTTGTAAATTTTTAATCAAACTCTGAAATCAAAGACTTTTATTTTAGTAATTTACATACACATTATAATAATTACACTGTTTTACTTAAATCATGCTATCTTACCTGAAGTCAAAGGAACGACATATGCACCGTGTGTTCTGTCGACTCCGAATATCAACTGTGTTGCCCGTTATTCCTACAACGTCATCTATGGCGTTCATGGGTATATGTTTTCATTAAACGGTCACTGTTTTACGGACAAAAGAGCTTTGTACCAACAAAAGAAATATAATTTCTTTACATAGATATTAATTCAGGTTTTAAATATGTGTGTTTAGAAGATACAGTTTATAATTGATGTTGACGGTTGTGTTTTCGGGTTCGATCTTCAGACCACAGTTATACTTTACGAGCTTTTTCCTCGGTTCTTGGTTGGAGCATTAAATTAAATTGGTTATATGTATTAATTTTTTTTTTCATTTATTAAATTTAATAGCACCTCCTACGCTTCCGCCCATATGTGCTCCTTTGTCCAATTATTCTATCACCCTTAATTTTTTACATTTCAATTACATTAGTATATAATTATATAGGAACAAATAAAATGAATTTCATACTCAGTTAAGTCATGTACTTATTTTCTAGGTTATCTGAACAAAAAAAAAGTGTTTTGTATAGGATTCTATACAATATTTTAAAAATGTTTTAACTAATTTTTTTAAATAACTAAACAAAAATGTATCAGTATTGCGATGCTCGTCTTTCAGTATGCTCAACGGGAGTGTACAACCGATACACTTTTAAAACCTGCTTTTTCTTTTGAATATATTAAAAAAGTTTTCACACAGATAAAAAATAATAGGGTGCTAATTCTGCTGTTGATATGTGCAATATTCATAATTTCAAATATAAATTGTTTTAAATTATACTTATATTTTCTGATATAATAAAAATAAATTAGACGTAAAGCTAATTGGAGTAAAATTTAAAACAAAAAAATAATAAAATACTATGTAATAAGTATATCCTATAATAAGGAAACATCCACCAGGAACATGCCTTTTCGTTAGCAAACAGTCCGAGTCCGACATGTGTATATGTGTATACATGAGGTCTTTTATTTTGCATATGTTCCACAACAAGGGCCGGTCTAGAGAGATATGAGTATATACATATTTAAAAAAAAAAAATTACTTGTACTACAAAAAAACGTACACAGCTAAACACGCTATATAAAATATATACGCCTGTTTGTTCGATAATATTCATACTGCAAAAAAACGTGCAGTACAATGCTATGTGGACCCAAGCTAACTGTTATATACATAGGTATAATTATTTACCATATTCTTATGTGACTGTTTTCCTCATTGGAAAACGAAAATTTATTATTATTCACTGGTTTCTTTTAAAATAGCACTTGAATGTAAATTTCAAAAATTTAGTAACAAAATAGAATAAAAGAATATATTTCAAACGCCCTCAGTAACCAACGTAGTCATGATACGGTCCTGCAACCACCATATCATAACATCAGCATTTTTCCTTACACAAACATTCTAATTCCATGTCGGTATTACAGATATTATTTTAACCCCTAGAGTCAAATACAGTTTAAAAAGAAAACGAGTTAAAAGAGAAAAAAAATAATAATGAGGTGCATTCAAGTTAGCTTCACGCAAACAAAAGCTGTGACGTGCAAATTCTTCATAAGAAATTGAGAACAGACGAAGAAGAACAAGCAGTGCCATGGCTGTAATTCCTAACGCGGAGGAATGGAACTTCAGATCGTTCGTAGCCTTTTGTTTTAGATTCAAGCAAGCGCCAAATGCCAGAGACATTTTATGTGTTTTATGGGTTTATTCGTATTTTCATTTGAAGAAGCAATAGCTGTTTGTCGTTGTATTCCATGAAATATATATTATGAGTACGTTCTACGTTAGTCTACGTCCCTCCTCTGCCTCCGCCTCTGCCTCTACGTCGCTACGTCTATGTCTACGTCCTCCTTGTCTACTGACTATTCTCTCAACTGTGTTTCTATCTATTTATATTTCTCATCTTGCACTGTATTGCAATAACATCATTCTTTTTTGTGTTCATAATTCTTCTTTATTTATTCGTTGCGAAATTATATATCAAAATACTGAAGTTTTGTTGTAAAGGCCATAGCACACGACCGAAATATCAGAATATGTCATTCGTCGAACGTTTCTATAATGAATATATTTCTTATATTGAAGTATAGGGTCAAACCAAGCAGACTAAAACAACAACAACAACAAACGTGTTTTCCTTTGATCTTACCAACTCTTTTTTATTTTATTTTCTTAATTATTTAGTGATAAACACAATCCTGAGTCCTGAATCCAGATTAGTGAGTCAGGCAAGACAGTCTCTAATGAACACATAACATTAAGCATCCATCACCAATATAATATTAAAATATTTTATAATTAACACAAAACAGTCACCAGATCATTAAAATAAAGAATTGAGGTTAAGTGCCTGAAAATATCAGCTCTACGATGCAACTGTTGCAACTTATTAATATGTATATGATAATTTTAAATAAATGTTTGAATTTTTGAAATATTTAATTTCTTTGCTACATAAAATATATAAAATAATTTAATTTTTTTTATTATTGTGACTGTAAATAACCGTTAATTACGTTATATGCCGATGGAGGAAGATGGAAGGGCTGTAGCAAGTTTTATGACGTCATATCTTATCTAAAATTCGACTTCCAAAAAAAGTAAAAGCAAGACCAAAAAACAAAATAAAATTAAACATAATATACATTTTTTCAAATGTGTGATGTCCCAACAGGGACAATGTGTGAAAAGACGTGACAATGGAGACGAGAGTTCCAAAATTTGCGTGTCATATATCTAAGACACATCTATGAATATTCGTGGCAGATCACTAAATGTTGTCTACTAAGTAAAATCGTTTACGTAACATATTCGTTTTTATTAGATAACGATTAAAATGGACGTAACTGGGTTTAGCGGGTAATATGTTTCATTTATTAGATAATTTTATTAGAATGTATATATATTATTTTCTCATGTGTTGAATATATGAGGGGTAGATGCAGGGAAAGGGTAATGGGGATATCTACAACACGGTTAAGCTGAGAGTAAGATTTTCTTTTTTTTTTTTTTTTGATGACATAGCAATAACGGCTGTTAAGGCAACAACAATGTCCGTTTAATACATCTGTTATATATCAAAATACACACGTATGAATCTATTTCACCCTATTCCTGTGGCCTATACTCCTCAAGCACACCCCCATTCCTCACTCTACTACCCCACTTCACCTCCTCAACCCTATACGGTGACTATGAATGTATATATGTGTATATCATATCCGTTATGGCATTATCCCTTCTGGCGGCACAAAGGGCTAATTAGCCATAAAGTCTGTGATTTATAACGGACCCAGAAAATGCAAATATGAAATATGAAAATGAAGATGGGTGTAATAAAAGTGATATAGTGGGCTCCGCGGAGCCATTTGTGAAGGCGCCTGACTCACTCGTCAGCTTTATGGGCGCCGTCCGTCATTCTAGTGACAGCCTTCATTGCCACGGCCCCGCTCTGGACTGTGGCACAGAGGAGTTACGGGACGGGTGGTGCGGCAAGGGGAAAGTAACGGAAAGCTTTACAGAGGAGAGTTGTATCTGTACTCTACAGCTACACTTCTACGGGCTACGGGCTACGGACTACGGACTACGGGGCTACGATGTGTAGAGTTCTCTATTTGCCGGAGAATGAGAAATAAAAGAGTGGAAGGAAATAATACTACGTGTACATTCTGATTTAAGAATATTTTGCTTGGTCAAAAAGGTCAGCACTTCTTCAACTTTTATATTTTGATTGATTTATTTATTTTTAAGGGTTTTCTAAATCGACTGATTTTGTTGTTGTTGAAACCTTATTACGTACTCATTACATTACGATTTGTTTGTCAACAATACTGTCTACATCGACAGACGTTACTACAATTCAATTAGACGCAAAGTGACGTTTAATGCCGCTCTTAAGCATGAATTAACCTTAAAATTAGAACTGCATATATGCCTTACAAAAATAAGGTTTTTTAAATTTATATATCGGTAATACTTTTTTGATAATAAGAACATGTTATTATAAATGCATATATATTAGGCGCCTACAAATTCGATATCACAACACAAAGGCATACTGGAACAGGTGGTTTACCCCCGGGCCAAGGTACACTCCCAAAAGCTCAGTTCAATTATGATTCATTTGGAAGACTATCGTCACTAGATTTAATTGATTTTGCGTGATAGGTAAAGAAAAAGGAGGAACAATTCCTAGTCAATCAATCAACTCAATCAAAATACAATTAACTAACTAGTGCGTGTAAAAGTACACAAAATGATTTGTGGATCTTTGAAGTCATTTTTAATGTTAAATACCTGTATTTATAATCCTTAATTTCCCAACTTATGATCAACAGCATAAATGAACAAACTCACATTTTAGATTCATATTTTTAGTATGTTTTTTTCATATTCCCCTTATCGCTAATGTATATTTATTTTATATAATTATTATATTTCTCATAAAATCTCGCAGATAAAAACTATATTATAAATATGTCATTTTTTATGATGTTTCACTAACAAAAAACAGTAACTAAAAAGGGGTTCTGGCTTTCTAGCTCTCTGGTTTTCCCAGGTCACCCTATTCATCCTTCTCCCATTACCCCTCCCATCCCTTCGCATCTCTTTTCTCTGGCGTTTCATCCCTTTATACTATTGCGTCTCTTTTCGCGTATTATAGATTTAAGATACGTCACGACAACGAATTTATATCTATGTCATTTTAGCAATTATACAAAATGAAAACAAAGAGGGCCACAGTCATAAATTCAAAACTTAATCCTAAACACATTTGAGTTGCTTTGAATTTATTGTTATTGACTTACATAATGGCTCATAGAAGCAGTGAGGGAGAACGAGGGGGGACGAGAAGATCTGAAGCAACGTAGAAGGAGGATGGGTAAATGAGGGGTGAGACCAGAGAACGGGGAACAGGGAACGGGGACAGACAGACCCGATAATTATAAAGTATAATAAATAATAAATATATTACAATATACAACCATATCGCTTTTATGTTTTAAACTCCTGATAGAAGGGAAAAGAGGGGAGTGAGTGGTGAAGAACGGGTGGAACTCTACCACTAGCTCCAGAGGACTGTAGAAGCTGATTAGCGCTGGTTCAATCCCGCTGTTTTATATCAATTTGATTTATATCTTCAATTTCATTACATTAAGTTCACGGTTGTGTGCTAGATGGAACACTGTTGTAGCTGGAACTGGTGCTGGAACGGGAACGATGGAAGCCCGCGAATACTGAATAAATATTGTTGTTTGATGCACGCTGTATTATAAATTGTTTTTACATTTACACTTTATTGTGCCTGGTTAAATTTATGTTGTGATTTAAACCTTGTGCTTTCCATTTCTGAATTCAGTATACGCAATTGTGTATGCATTATTCTGAATCAGACGTCGCTCGCATTTTGAGCTCGAGTTGAATTTTGAGTTGACAATAAACGGTAGACTTTATTTATTTACTAATTTAAACTAGTACTATAATCAACTTGGTTGAAGTCTAACCGCGATTTGGCATTTTTTAGTAGTTGAAATATATTAGATGTTGGTTCCTCTTACATGAAAAATATGTCCCACTTCTGTTCTAGGAAACATGAAGCTTACAACTCCTAATTTCATAGGTCTACCCCTCAAGGCACGAATTGTAAGTGACAACATCAGAATACAACACTATCACAAAAAATAAAAGTGGAACTCGTAATTTTAGAAGGACTTCAAAAAAAAATTTATATCATTTTCTTTATATTTTGCCGGCCTATTTCTGATGCACGAGTCTATTACATATTAATGATGAAATAAACTAAGGTACATGCATGCCTTAAAAGATATATGCAGTGATTCTAGTGGGTTTTCTAAAGAGGCGCGAGATTCAAATACATATATTGTAATGACTTTTTCTACTTTGGTTGCGAGGGTGCGAGGTCGCTGCAAGAGTGAGGCCCCGGATGATTGCCCCGTTTGCACCCCCTAAAGGATGCCTCTTCCAACCAGGTATATTCTCGAGATCCTCTTCAATAAATTAATGTATTAATGACTCAGTGAGAGAGTTCATTTACGCTTGACGCTAACTGCAGCATCTATCCTCAGGACCAGAGATATATTTTCCGGATTTTATTGTTATTAAGTTAAATATGGCACATACCACAAAACCTAGCAACATATTAGGAAGTCATTGGTGATAGGGCTCAACATTGGTAATAGACCGATGTTAAATAAATGAAATACAAAAAAAAATTAATATATTGTATAAGAAACAAAAATTGTTAATTTTTCAAATGAGCAAATTTTTGTTTGACTTGTTCGTAAAAAAAATATAAATTTCTTAAGTTTGTATTTTTTTTATAACATCCATTGTGTGTTCGAAATTTTTTTCCTTGATATTTTTCGACACTGTGAAGAGCATATCATCCTGTAATTGGGGTATTTATCACCCTGGCTAGCTGTACAGGTCCAGGGAGGCCCAGTCCCTGACACAGTTCATTGTTTCGTTGATCATTGTTTGTTTCATTACAGGATTTATATTATTAAACCATAATTCAAAATAGGTTTATTACAAAATAAATATTTATTTTAAATCGTTAATAGTTTCGTATCAATAAAAAACAATTAATAAAATATAATCACTGTATAAATACATAAATCCTGAATGTGATTTGAATGCAAAATTATTTATTTGTAAACACACATACCATAGTAAATATTTATAGGAAGATTCATACTATTATTCAAACTAAACACACATAAAACACATTCGCACACACATATACTTTTACATACATATTAAATGAATTTAAATTGGTTTTGTATTTTGTAATGCTTGAAAATAAGTCATTAACCATTCCGAGTATTTAATTCGGTAATTTACGCTTGTAAATGTCAAATTGTGTTTCCGTTTTTGTTCATACGAAATCAATGTTTGTCGGACACCATCATTGCTTTTTATTTTGATTTATATTCTGTGTGCTAGCTTTACCACGTGGTACACATATACGATCTGCTTATGTATGTGTTGGTGTATTCATATTTTATTTGTGATTTATGTTGTAAAGTATGTATATTAATATTATAAAGTATTAATTGTAAAAAAATGCATTTACTGAATGAATAAACCGTTAAATGAACAACTTGCTAACAGAATGTTTTTGGTGTCAGATGTTGATCCCTATTATTCAGATCAAGGTCGTAAGAAGTAGTTCGTACGTTATTTAAATTATGGAACCTATCACCCACACATTAAGGGCACTACCGCTATTTCTATAAGGGTAAACATTCATATACCAAAGTGTCCATAATACAAGTGGAGCGGGAATGGTGGGGAGGCGTACACTCACTAGAGTTGCTACTTGTATTTAAGTGTTTTAATCCCATAAATGTTATACTACCGGCATTGGGCTTGTGTCCTATGTCTTAATTTCTGTAAAAGTGCACTATATATATATAGTACACTTTTAATATAATATAGTACACTTTATCAATATATTGATAAATTGATAGTCAAAGTAAACTAGTGAAAGTTGAACAGTTTCATGTTATAGGCTATAGAATACGTTTATATTTTGATTATAATCATCTAAATTAATTTTGAAGAAATAACGCTAATTGAGAAATCGAACACGATGGGTCATTTTTTACTGTCAACTATTTAAAACGAAGAGCCTTATTTTGTAACTTTTTCTCCATAGTTAAAATACCGTCATCAAAAAAATAGAATAAATAATTCTGTAACAAAAGTCCTTTATTTATAATCAAAATCTGAATAATTATAATTTATTTAATTTACAATTTCATTGCAGTTTATTTTCATATTATAATGTAATTGTTTCAATCAAAATTACGATTATAATGAATATACTAGCCAGATTTTTATTAGCTCTTCTCAATATGCATATGTATTGGTGGTGTATACAAATAAAAGTTGTTTATTGGTTCATCTACCATCAACGATAATTCCATACAACTTTAAACACATTATATATTTATCAAATCACATATACACACAGTAATATAGCTTCACTAATACTTATGCATTATAATACTCATATACATGTATAGGACATAAATATAAATGCAGAATAAAACCAGAGTATTGCATTTTACTGTGGAACTGGATTAAAAATATATGAACAAAATCAAATCCACACAAAATGATAAGTTATTGTCAAATGTAAATTTGATCACATCGTATCAAATGTATTGGGAGCTTTAGTGATGATACAGACACACACACGCACGCATACATGCATCCTCGTATACATATTTGTAGTAATGTGTATACACATATTTAATAAATACAGGATGGGAATAAAATGTGAATCTACGAGTAATTCGTAAAAAATTAGAATTTGCTCGGACGTATGGTACAATTGGTGAACAGTCCTGTTTCTATCACTATTGCACTTCAATTATAGTTTGCATCAACTTTATCTTCATTTGCATTCCGACAGGTAGAGTGGTTTTGCTATTTGTAGTCGATAAAATAGATATTTCATATGTACGACTGTGAGAAACTGAACTCTTTCATGACAAAAAATCATACGCATCTTTAAAACGATGGCAAAGTGACTCCAAAATGTTTACTGAGATGTCAGATCGGATGAACAAGACACAAAAGAACTCATCGAATATGATCCAAGTTGCTATAATCACCGATAAAATTAGAGAGGAAGATCATCACTTGTTAAATTAAAAACTTTAGTCGACACAAAGTATATTGCAGAATTAAATTTTATTAAATGATTTTAATTAATTACTGGTTCGAATATTCCACCGTGTTAGTTTACATTCATGTTATAATTTACCTAAACAAACCTAGTAATATTTAATATAAAATGTTTTATTTTATTGTTTATAGCTAATTAAAAAGCCGTAGAGTACTTAAAACAAATGAAGAAATGAAAAAAAAATGTTTTATGAATATACTAATGCGCAAAAGAGCAGATTTATTTTTCAATAGTTCACAAAACGTTGTATATTAAGTAATTATGTGTTGTTTATCAAAATCTGTAATTTCTTTCATCGAACTTTCTTTCTCATACAATTTACATGAACGTGTACTTGATAATTATTATTTTTTGTTCTATTTCTAAACCTATGACATCTAAATATACTTAAATATACAAAACGGTGTGTTTGGTAATCCGAAAATTAGTTTGTATAGTGTTTGTGCAGAGTCTTTCAACAAGAGCGGTCATTTTAAGGTGTTTCAATAAGAGGTGTTATTTTAAATCAACAGTAAAACGCAATATTTTCGTGAAAAGTGATGATATTTTTATTTTTATCCGCAGAAGAAACTCTGAGGTTACTAGTGGAACACAATATCAGCCAAATGTTACCTCAATGAGTTATATGTTTCAGTTAAAAAATGGAGCAAAATTTTAATTGTGAAAGACACTGTATTAATCGTTAACAATTACATTAGGAGTATGTATTTCTTAATTTGAATTTAATAATAAGTCGCAAATGTCTTTTACCCGTCGGTCTTTATAACCACTCTTTAAAATAAATATACACATAACTACTGTGAGGTTTTAGCCTATTTTATTGTACCAAAAATATGATTATAAATCATAAAGTTTTCGCAATACTCTGGAATCATTTGATCGCAGTCTGCACCGCTAGATGCCTCACGCTACTACTATATTTATGCAATAGTGTGAGTGTATATTTGTACATGCAGCTCTCAATACATATATAATATATATGGATATCATAAAACTGTCATAATTATACTGATGAAATATTTGAATTAGTTTTATACGCGGGCGCAGGCAGCAACGAATATCGGCTCACGGCTCTGGGTTTACTGGCTACATGTACATTGAACGAACCATCGTTAATCGGCGTATTTATTGATTTAGATATTTTAGCACATGGATTAGGTGCTTTATTGATTTGTTGTCCTGTGGTTTCTTAAAGCTGTTCGTGCGAGAATATGAGATCATCATCATTCACAAGCAAGAAAATATCTACTTTCGAAATGGTCATAAAATGGGTTCATACACTGGGATCTCACAACAAGGACACTTTTCTGATGGTTAATTCTCTTTCTCTTCTCACCGACCTGTATGTGTCGAATTCCCAATGACGGAGTACGAGTTACACACTATACTGTGTGCAGAAAATCTTAATTTATTTTCCCTCCACTCCTAGAGATGTGCGATGCCAGCCTATATTGGCCATGAACTCGCAAAGTTTGTGCAGAAATTTCATCTGCTAATAAACTTGGAAAGGTGGAACTTTAGGTATGTTACTGGGGGAATACATCTCAAACTAATATTGATCAGTGTTCGTTCGGATGAGGAAGGAAGTATGATGGTGAACCGAATCCTGGGGTGCAATATCCACGAATATACACAATCAGTTCTCCAAGTTGTCCAAGTCCATCAGACACGTACAATTGCGTGTTTCATAAAAAAGACCCGTTTACAGACCTGTGTCCTTGATGATCTTTTGCGTTGGATTGAGGCTTTGCTAACTTGCTTAGTGTTACAGAAGAATTGTAATTTTTTATATTAAATTACTAGATGGAGAGATGAGACTATCATTGCGAGAGATCTTAATACATCTAGCAATGATTAATGAACTTACACTATACTACACTATAATCATTTTTAAGTTAGTAAGAAAAATTGGTTCAAATAAGGGTTACTTTGCAAAAGAAGAAATTGTCCAAAATTTAAGAAATATTCTAGAAAGTGCCATACCATTTTGGAATCCTTATTAAATGCGCCAACTTTTAATGTTACTTGCAAACTCGCATAGTACATTTTTTTTCAGCACAGTCACTCAAAGTTGGGCGAAGAATTTATCTTGAATATTTGGTTGGACAAAAAGTGACAATTTCTTCCAAGCTGGAGCGGTTGGCTTTACATTTTAAGCAAGAGTTTTCAGAAACATTATTCAGCATCACATAACAAACATTTTTTTTTTTAAAAGTTAAAATTTGTAGCAACAGTAGTGAAAAGACTGTGCACAAGGTGCAGATTTTCTCGATTTTTTTAAAATGCGAACTAATTTGGGCGCTTTATTCGTCTGAACTTAAAGACAAAATCAATTTTCATAGAAATTTAAAATTACATTTGAAAAAATGTATTATTTTATGTGTTTAACCAATACAGTGATTTCCCGTGTACATTAGATCATAAAGAGAAATTCTTTAAGCTACCATTGAAATTGCAGCAATAATTAAGATAGCATGAAGACAGAAGAGGAATTTATAATAAGAAGTATTTAAAAGGGATGTCTGAGGTGAACGAAACACGGGTGGGGGTCTACAGTAGTGAAAGACTGGGATGAGATCTTCTTAACTATCTCAGAAATAGTTCAACGATGTTCCATATATTCTTCTTCATTCCTTGTTCATTCCTTTAGCCTTGTGACTCTATCCGCTAAGCAATGTCCATTCCAAGTAATAAAGCAATTACAAATAATGTTCACTGCAACTAACAAGTACAACTCATGTTATGTATGAGCCGTGAGTATAGTCAGCTGCAAAAACTTTGTTCGTCTAGTATCAAATTAATTAATTAAATAATCATAAAGATGAAAAGACTTTTAAATGAAATCTACGAATAAAAACTGACAAAATCGAGAACTAAAAGCTTCCTAAAACGATTTCTAACAGTAATATTTACCATGGTTTTGATATGTATATACTTTTGCTAAAAATGAGAAGAAAAATCGTCAGCCTACTCATTTACGCCAAGTTTTAAGAGAAATTTCTTTTTGATAATGGAATATGTATGATGTATGCAGAAGCGTTTCGAAAGTACTAACTGTATCCTAGTACGCGACTGCTTGCATGACTGATTTCTTCATTTCCCACTTCTGATTTCATTTCCCACTTCTGATTTCCTCTCATTTCGTTTATCCTCTCCTTTGCAATCTTCCTGTCACACTTCTCCTTCTGTATCTGATCCTAGTTTACAGTTTTCTGTTCTTTTCTTTTCTTCCTTATAGTGACCACACACATCCTCTTATTACTTTCTCTGAAGATAAGATATGGTTCACAAGTCCATTTATGAGAAAATTAATTTATTATAAAAATGATAATAATTAATGAAATAATAGAAATCTCTAGAAATAGACAATTGGTTGCACCCCCGATTGTACATGTATGGGGGCATGAGACATGGGGCAAGCAACTAAGGGAAGGAAATGGCAGTAAATAAGAGTACTGCAATCGGACGACGCGTCGAGTTTTGAGACAAAAAATAGAGAACGTACAAAACAACTAATCTTTAAATCAAACTGGATTTCTTGTAATTACAAAACATTGTCATAAATTACGTTAGCAGTTACCTCCTACCTTCTCACTCTACCCTCCATACGCCACCCTCCACATCCCTCTGATTTGTGCTGCTGTTAGTTGTATTGCATTTTTATTTTTATCAGTTAACTTTACTGGAACTTTTTTTATTTTGAATTGTACCAATATTTTATTATTTTTCTACGGGAATTAAATTTAAAATTGATCTAATTGTTTAAATGAGGTGTTAGCTTTTTTGATAGTAACGTTTTGATGGTTCGCTTGTAAACAATATAACAGACTGACGCTTGTCAAAAAATGAGAGCGCTGTCATTAGCCGTTTGGTTGCTATTGCAGCGTGAAATTGGTAACACTTCGAGCGCCGACCCCAGTACAACTATTTCTTAATATTTTTAAATCCTTGAAAAGGTCTTTTCAATTAACAAGTTTTGTTATTTTATTAATCTTTTAAAAGGTAGATTTATGTTTTATTGAACTTTATATACACATAACTATGTTTAGCGCCCAGTAAACATTTGGTGAAGTGCCCTATTTTGTCTTTAACTTTATCTTCATTTGTATTCCGACAGGTGGAGTGGTTCCGTCATCTGTAGCCGATAAAACAGACATTTCATATGAACAATTGTGAGAAACTGAACTATAAATGAACTCTTTCATGACAAAAAAATCATACGCATCTTTAATATAATGCCAAAGTGACTCCAAAATGCTCCAAAATGTTTACTGGGCGAGGTGGTATTTTTGTGATATTTTAATTTTTCTTGCAACTAGATTGAAAACCAACGGTCTAACGAAATAGAAATAAAAAGAAAACTTGATTTAATGCCATGCTAAATTATGCATTACCAAACAATCTTTCTTCATTATTAAAAAAAACTTTATTCGTTTGAAATCCGATACTCCTATGGATAATATTTCACTGGGTTAAAAAGAAATTAAAAAAATAATAATCACCTTTTTGTTGATGTTAAAATGTCATAGATATCTGTTGTTTTCATTCTCTTAAGAAAATGTAAAACAAATGTAATTCCGAGGTCAGATGCTCAAGTTAGACTTTTGACATAACACCACCCCATTGAGTTATACTCTCATACCTACCCACCTACATCCGTTTCCCACCCCTCCGTACCCCCAGTCAATGAGAGTCTTAGTTTTTTGGAGAAACATCACATGCCTTCCTTCATGAGACACGTTTTCGTTTGGATAGTGCTTCGTCGCTACTTGCAACGTGTTTACACTGTGGGGAGAGTGTTGACAGATTTACAACTTCAGTTGCGTTTGTATAGGACCACTGCGTCGATTACTTTTTGGACTTTGACTAAATATTTTTGCAAAGTTTCTTGTTATTTAATTAAAAATGTTTTTTACACTAGAATGAGCGTAATATTCATTGCATATATTTATAGAATCATTTTTAATAAATTTATTTAGAATACAATAACATTTAGGCACTACAATATGTAAAAAGAGCTACTAGTATTAAAATAAAACCTTATTATTAATAAATGCAGAACACAATAAACTTGACGCAGGTTGTGTAAGAAGAAAGCCATATTTCTAACATATAACATCATTAATCAATATATTTATTAGTATCCATAATCTACAAAAATAATTAAAGTTCTAAAAATGTGGTAAATAATCTATGTAAATTATAAGCACAACAATTTTTCCTATTCAGTCGTTTTTATTAGTGTCATTTATTAGTTGTCATAAATGTCATATACATTTGGTTAAGATTGTTAATGCAACGAAACTATATTGTTTGAGTTAAAATTTCATATCAGTTATATTGAAGCTGGAACGGTGTGTGTCATAAATTATAATATAGGTATAATATAATAATGAAAGATGTTCTCAAATTGGATAATTAACTTAATCTAAATTGGATAACTTCAAAATCTAAAATGAAATTAAAATACCCAAAGTTATTTGGCTGTAATTGACTTATAAACTTTTATTGTAACCAAATATAAATATATTTATATTATATCTTATTATAAATAACATATATTTGTAATAATAATCATCATTTTGTTTCAGAAAAAGCTAATTATCATTGGCATAAAACTAGAACTCATAATTTATTTTATTCACTTGCAAATTAATAATATTATAAAGCATTCAGTCCTACCCGACTAATGGACTTAGTCTTACGTGAATTACTTTGTTTTTTAATAAAGTAGAGAATTGTGTATGAGACATCTGATTTAAGTAACATCTAATTAGTGAAGAATTCATTTAGACACTGAAAAACAAAAAAAAATTAATAATGATTTTCTGTTCCGAGGTAATAAATATGTTAATGCGTTAATTGAATTGAAGATAATATTTAGAACGCTCTTTATATAACAAAAGCATACTATAATTACCAAACAAATGAGATTTTAATTTTGCACATTGCACAATCTACTACAGTTTTACAGTAGAACACATTCCATTATGTAACATTTATTACCTTTTACATATTTTCCTATCTTTATTTTATTACTAATTGTAATATTTGTTTAATATTTTCTAGGTAACTTTTTCTTATGTTATTAAATCAACAATTTTTTAAATAAATAAATATTATCACAAAACATGTTACGAATTAAAAACTACAATTGGATTTATAAATTAAATTACTTACACTATAAACAAAAACTACGAAATACTTTAGCGTTTCAGATTCTTGAAAATAACATCGGCGCAGAAGTCTCGGTGTTTATTTAATTTGACTTCTTGAATGATTTAAGCTTTTTGAAATATTTTAAACAATTTTATTTTCTAGTAGTCGGTCGGTTGGTTTTTTTCACAGTTTTATTTATTGTATAAACTTTTACTCACTTGAAATAATGTTCATTTTAATCTAAATATAGTTATGTTCAATATTTCTTACTTTTATCAACTAATTACTGCTTAGAGGTTGTTTGAGATGCCATTAAAATTATTATTGTAAATATCCGATGTATTAATTTATTGATGATAAAAATTCGTATTTTATTATGTGTCATATGGTAATGGGCAGGGGCCACTTCGCCTCCTCAGTTCACATCATTTATAAATTATCTTTGTTTTTTACAATCCTGGCGCCTTAGAACATTACGCTTTCAGCACTCTGACGGAGGGTCATTTGTTTAATGTTTATCTTAAATGTTCAATTTACTTTATTGACAATCATTGAATTTCTTTTTATTTCCCTACATTCTTAACTATTTGGTATAATTAATCAATTAACAGTTAAAATTAATTATACTTTTTACACATATTTTACTGTTACTTTACCTGCAAACTATTTTTAACACAATTTTTTTAATTTTTTATTATATTACTACGATTTCAACAGCTAGGTGATATCTTGCATTAATTGTAATAGATTTGTTTATTTATATGTTTGGTATGTTTGTTTATTTTTTATTTATTTATCATTTGGTGAGTTAATTCTTTCTCACTCATGGGATACGTTTATTCCATCCACGGGAATCGAACCTGAACTTAAGCATAGCTTAACAAAATTAAATAGAACGAAGACAACAATAACAACTGATAACTGATAACAAGCTAAGGGAAGTGTAGTCGTTAATTTTTAAAGCCGGTACCAAACGATTCGGTGATTCAAATGCTTGCCTCCACCGAGTGACTCAAATATTGGAAGATTGACATGGCAAGTTTCCTACTTGGTGGAACGAATGTTTGATCCTAATGATTTATTTATTTTATTAATTTGTTGATATTACTGACACTGTTTAACAAATACTTTCAAGTAAATAAAGAAACCTTCAAGTATAAAACCTTCCATTGTTGGACGATTCGTGCAGCAGTGCATGACATGTGAATCAAGTGTGTGGTTAGGGTATAAAAATCCCTTTTAACGCGGGTCTAAAGGCTCGAACTTCTTTCAACATAAACGTTGAACACATAACATTGTTGGTAGGTGTTCGTAGATTGGACTACGTAAATAAAAGGCTGAAAGTAATAATATGTAGACTCGTGATAGATCACACAAATCTCACTCATACCTACTTATCAAAAAAGAACCAAAACCAATATATGAACAATGTAACAACCCACTATCAGTAAAGCATATTATTCTTCAATGTTCCAAGTACTCATCGCATAAAACTGTAATATACCTTAAGACTATAAGCACATATTTGAAAGCAGAGAAAGGTTATTGACTTTATCAATGAATTTAATTTAATCTCGATATTTTTTAACTTAAGTATTTTCAAATGTTTGTAGATGTATATATTGTTTTTAGTGCTAATAACCATCGAAAGTTGATGCACTCAAATGAATATTTAAAAAATAGATGTGATTTGTATATTGTTTAAGTAATTAGAGAATCTGATTGATCATTAACAAATGTAACTACAAAAACAGAATACACGTTTTCTGGATTCACATCGTTTGAGTTGCAGTGGCTTAGGCGCCATGAAATATGAACGCGTCCCGACGTATGCCACCGCCATCATGTAAATAAAGAATACTTTTTTAACACAAATCCTCATAAAGTAATCTTTTTTATTGGGTGAGATCAAATACTAAACGAATTATAAAGTTTGGAGCCGGTTTGGATCGGGTCTTGTCGACCCGGCCCGCCATAGTGTTGATGTTCTGAGTGTCCTTATTTATATATTTTTATGAAATTTATTACAAGAAATTAAAAACAATTAATAAATTTCAAGCTCCAACGCTCGGCTTCGTTTACCCTAAATTTATTTACAGTTTACATTATCATAAACCAATTGGGTTTAGACTTGGAGTTGGAATACGTAATGGCTCCAAGGATGGATTTATTGCAAAACGAGTATTAGTCGGTTAGTGATCAGGAACCCAGGAAGCCGTGATCGCTGATGATGCTGTCATTAATCATCACAACTTTGCCAGCAAGCGCCGTCGTTAGTAGATTTAGCGCTTTTTTGCAATTTAGAAAAATAGTTATATTATAAAAAAGTAGCTTTTACCACCGTCGCAAACGACGTCTGTATTTTGTGTGCAAATTTCAACTTTTTATCTTACACGTTACGAGTTACAAGCTTTTCATAAATTACGGGTTTCCAGGAAATTCAGGGGAATATCCGAGGACGCCAAAAGTCTTAGAATTTTTTTCTCTACGAAGTAGGAAATTTTGAAAGAATTCTCTGGAACCGTTTTCGAGCTATCATACGAATCGCGTAAACATATAAACATACAGTTCAAACATTAACATTAATTATAAAAAATGTAGCGTTTTGTATCTTGTTATAAAAGATGCAATTTGAGTAGTTTCAGGTTTTTTCTTATTTATGTTTTTTTAATTTTATTTAACATCGGCCTATTTCCGATTCTGAGTCATATCACCTACATACAACTACATTCTACTATGTTAGGCCTCAAATATAAGTGTGTTAAACTACAGAAGATATATCTCTCATCCAGGGATCGGACCCGAAGACATAGTAGTCTGACGAAATTCCATGGCATCCCATGTTGAAATACAGTTTAGTATGTTTTTATTTTTGTGTTTAATTTAATTTTATAAATAAACATGCAATATGATTTTAAAATAGAAACTGAATATGATGAATTTAGAATAAGAAAATATAATCTTAAATTTTGATGTTGTATGTTCAAAATACAAAACTAGACATGGTCCAGAATTCCATTTTCTGCAAGTTATAGGTACCATCAATTAAGATATAAGTGGTTCTTAAAAGATTTGATACTATCTGAAATTTATATGAATAAATAAAAATAATATATTTACAAAATAAATTGCAAATAACCCAGATACAAATAGGACAGCGCAATGATTAGAAAACTAAGTACTAATCAAGAAAAAGTAATAATGAATTTTGTTCATTTGGATTTCTATGGTCTGATGCTCTGCCGGTGTTGTCAGTTAGTAATGAATTTTGTATGGCCAACTATTAAAGCAATTAATGCTGGCAAAGCATTCAATATGTCTTATAATTAAAGGCTGAAGTACAATAGTTTCAGTTATTTTGAAAATAAAATCAATACTTGATAGATTATGATGATTCTCACATAACATTCACTGTATATTCATATTTGCTCCATAATATGAAAATAATATCCTGTATATACATTGCATATACATGCAATTAAATATTTACATACCTTAGCATTTGCAGTTTTGCACATACATATGACATACAGTGTAGATTTTAGATCACAACAGCATATACATATACATACATGAATGTACCTTAAATATAGTATGTATATCCAAATATTTTCTGGGTTATTTCTTGATCAAACAGATTGACTTTTTCTACAAAATGAAGAAAAGAAGTGAAGCGGAAGGGAAGGCGTGTGCATCGAAAGCTGAGGGTCTACTGCGACCTCTTCTGTGATCGGCATGTATTGCAAGAATTGCTCTTCGCATCAATCTCGTACAGATAATACTAAAACCGTTTCTGCCACTGTATACGCCTTCACTGCTCTTCTATGTTTTATTCAATAAAGTCAATGCATTTATTGCCAGAAGTGCGTTCCTGTGGATGCTTACCTTACAAAAATATTTCGTTATATTTCAATTTTGTCAAATATAGGCCTAATGAAAATCATTTAAATTTTGCGTTTGTTTTCGGTTTCTGATTTTAATTTCAACTTTTAATTACCCAGTAAACATTTTGGAGTCACTTTGACATCATATTGAAGATACGTATGATTTTTTTGTCATGAAAAAAGTTCAAAGAAATGTCATATATATGAACTACAAATGGAAAATCACTTCACCTGGCTTCACTACCGTACCAATACTGAATGAAGTTGCAAATAAACTATTAAAGTGTAACAGAGACTTATATCTTGTTTCTTTTTCTATAATATTCTGGTGAAATGACTGAAATTTTATCTCTATTAAAATAAATATTTTCAAACGTAAAAAGGACAACAACTGTATCTCCATTGAATTGTATGATGTTGGAAAGAGAAAGAACATTCTTATGAAAAAATTCTGGCAATTTTGTTTTTCATAGGTATAATCTAACTGAAATCTGATTAAAAAAGAATTAATTTGTTTACTGGAACTTTACCTAACTATGCTATTTCACCCAAATGTTTACAGTGTTCTTATATCTTCTATAATACTGTAACTAATTATAGCAGAATTGAGAATGCGATAACTTTATTAATGTATAATATAATTTGGTTAAGTATAAAGCTGTAAGCTTCTTCCAAATTGTCTTAAAGTACAAAATAAGTTCAATTGTGAACTAGCTTCAATAAAATAGGTTTAACTCGTAACTATGTGCGGAGAGATCATTGCGGCCATGTTGCCATTCGTCACGGCGGACACTTGGCACCGCCTGCTGTGATTCATGCATCTTCATAAATCTAAAACACGTCCGCCAGAGTCCGCTAAAGTTCTCCATTCTTCCTCACTCCATCAACCTTCCCTTCTCTCTATCACCCTCCCATAATGTTCACCACCCATCTTTGTAAAAGTCCCTGGCTCACATCAGTGGCCGCCATTTTGTAATAAAAATGTCCAATTCGAGTAATATATGATCACTCAATCCGGACGCTGAGTTTTTCATTTTATTTTATAAGTTTTACATTTACTTCTTTTTAATTGCCATAAAGAGGTTTAATGCCTTGTTACAACTTTGGGTAATATGAGTTTATTAAGTAATAATGATGTTGATACATCAAAATTCTCTTTTTAATTCAAAGTTACCTAATTAGTTCAAAATAGGTTTTTTTGTTACATCACTATTTGATTTATCTGTAGTTTTTCCAAATTAAATTTCAGGCCGTCTATTCATTATAAAGTGTGTTTGCCATATTAATAAGATTTTATATATGAATAATATATTAAGAATAATGATTTTACCTCAATGGTATGTTGTCATATTTATATATACATATACCCGCTAAATATAGTTACGTGTATTTAAGGTTTATTTAACATAACAAAAATTATCTGTTTCATAAACTATTTCACCTTTTATATTCAAGGTGCGCGCCATTTTTTCTTCTCTATGTTCTGCAAGCGCCCAAACCTACTGCAGACTACATTATACAAGTGTAGAACAAATACTCTTAATAATAAATTCGTTATTTGAAATAAATTTAAAGTGTTGTAGATTCGGCTAAGCAGTAGCAAGTTGTACTGTGCAGTACCAATGAATTGGGTTAAGAATGCTACAGAATCCACTTCCTTTGCTCAAATGATCTAGTTAAGCAGCTCATGTCTTCGATTAGAAATTAGCATAATTTATCAGTCAGATATATCTCAAGGCGTAAGAGCAGCTTTGTACTAAACAAACCAAAAATCAACCATGATTTGCTGCACACAGTGTAGTATATAACTCATACTCTGTACTAAACCAAGGATCTGTGGTCGAATCCAGTTTCTAAAAGATATTTTAATACTCATATACTTGTTGATATGATTCGTAACAAGAACAATGGTCCTTTCTTAACATAATAAAAGTGCGAATAATTCGTGCTCTTTTTCCTAAACTGAAATGATGAAATCTTCTTGTTTGTTACTTTAGATTTTAGTGATAACATTAATATTTCAATAAAATAATTCTACTCTTGAAATATTAACATCTCTAAAATTAATAAACGAGAGAATAAGCTCTAAAATGTGTTAAAATTGTAGACACTTTAAATATTTTTCCGCCAAATTCCATCACTGGTGTTCCTAATGTTTTGTACTTACTAACGAATTATACTTTTGACTACGATTATCACTAGTGGATTACCTTAAGGCAGAGTCGTCGTCAGTAGTAGCCAGACTGTCTTAACACAAGAGATAACTTACTTTATGTTAGATAATATTTAAATGCACATAGCTGCGTTTAACGAGATGTAAGAACAACGCAACATATCCATCGTATTTCTTCAGTCTGTTCCTTCCTTTCTTTTTTGAATGAAGGTTAACTGTCACAAATTTCTCAATTTATTTAAAAGTTGCAAAGATTCCAGATCCCTTATAAAAAAGTAAACTCCATCATAACATTTACAAGAAAGAACACACTAAGATAAGACAATAGACTTTTCTTTCATTGAGCAAAGAGTGAAATTCCACACAAAATAACAATAATCTTCGTCTTGGATTATTTACACTTTTTGTTTGTTTTGTTATAAATGTTTTAGTGACAGCAGTGTGACAGAAACCATTTCAATGACAAGAATAAAATAATTACTAGCGTCAAAACTTATAAGTAATAGAAGAATATAAAGTGGGAGGGGATGTTTAAAACACTAAGATTTACATCACGCTTTTACACCACAGACAAGTGTGAACAAAGTGGAATTAGTACCAAATCCAAATGTGACAGCCTCACAGTCCAAGGTTGTGAGAAGGTTCAATGTTTTATTTTACAAATATTTTCAACGTTTATAAAAACAGATGGCTATTGAAATATTGTGTCTGTCGGTCATCATACTAGCTCAGTTGGCTTAGTTCTCTTTAATCTTCTTGTCAGTCCATCCGTGCAGCAGGTGAAGTGTTTCCACGTTGACATGGTGTTGGAGACATTGCTCGTGTTTTTTTGCTATTTTGATAATTTCTTCAGCTACTGTAGTTACTTTGAGATCCCTATGTATATCGCTATTGCGGACATACCTTGGACATTCACTATGTTCCTCAGAACTTTATTTTGGAAAGTCTGAATGCATATGATGTTGCATTTTTTAGTACAGCCTCGTAGCTGGTTGCCATATGTCCAAACTGGTTTCAAAATTTGCATATACAGCATTAGCTTGTTATGTATGGATAATGAGGATTAACTAATGCACAGACACTTTTAGTAAATCCGAGTTGGTCTGTATGTCTTGCCATCGATAGGATTTGGTTTGAGCGAAGGAATGAAATAAAGTCACTAGAGATTAAGTTATGGGAGTAGGAATTGAGTAACTGCCATGACATTTATGGTAGAGTAAGTGGCATTGCTAAACAGATTAAAGGACGCTAAACAGATACAAATTTCTTTCAACTATTTGCGCAGTGCCAAACCATTCCAATGTCATTGAACCGCGCGGCACATCATTTGGTATTCTGACAAATGACAAGTCTTCAAGAGAAATGAGTGGAACGAGCTTAAACACCGAGGGGTATAACACCAGTGAATGATCCAGAAATCCAGAAATCCAGAGATCCAGAGAATGGAAGGTTTTAAGGTTAGTTAATTGATTGTGGGCGCTTAACGTAAACCACCATAATTCTTAAAACACTTTTTTATAAAGACGAGAACACAAAAAACGATTTCAAAGTGTCGAAATGTCATTAATTATAATCAACAATTGTACTTTATCTTTCGTTTTGCTCTCTTATTCATTTTTCAAAAGGAAGAGGGTTAAGTGATTATATTTGTTTTTTTTAGATTTGAAGTTTACTGTCATGGGGTTGTATGAATGTAACGAGGGGATCAGTGGGAGATGTGTTGGAGGAAGTGATCTTAGCCCTAAACGGTTGGCACTACTTGCTTGTTTATTTTCTTTATAACATTTAAATAGTCTGACATATCGCTCATCAATTTATGGAAATATTTACGTAGCTTTTACTATTTAAGTTGGAAGAATTTCAATTTAACTCTATTCGGGTTGGATCAACAAAACAACGCTGAAATTTGGTTGCCTAAACAACACGTAATAATATTTCAATGGCCTGTTGTTGCTGGCCAATGTCAAAACTCAAAATTTTGTGACTGAGATCAAAGTTTAAAAGAATAGCATTGTAAGTTCTTATAACTATTATTTTGATGTCAGTTGGGATAAAGTGTCATCCAGAAATTACATTACACAAATTTCATGCTATTTTAATATCACCTCTCCTTCCTGTCACATTAAGCGACCATCCCTTTACGTGTATTTCAACTTTGAAAAAATTATCTTTTCTGATAAATGGTCTTATTATTTTGTAGTTATTTTAAAAGTATTTCATTCGGAAAAAGGACGCTTTTTAAGAAGCGATTCTCAAGATTTTATAGTCCTTAATCAACTATTCTTACACACTGGTCATTCGGTCACAAAACGTGGTATTTCAGGTTTATTTAGAAACCTTTGTTTTAAGTTATTTATAACTTTTGTTCTGCTTTAGATAAACCCAAATTTCAGCACACGTAACTGTGTGTAGCGGGTATAACGTCTAATGCTTAAAAATTTTCCTTAATTGAACATGATAGCTCAAAATATTTAGGTGCTAATAGATTCAACGTAATTTCCAATGTAATCGTCCAGTTCATTAGTGAGACATGTCCGAATATTTCTTTCCTTTTTTTTTTAGACATATAATGACGGAAACAATATCCGAGTATAATTTATAATTTTGTTTGATTGCATTTATGTGTTATCCGAGTTATAAATGAGATTGAGGATACAATATATACTTATATATTAATGCATACTCAAATTTCGATTTTTCGGAAATGTTTGACTAATGAACTGGTACACCAATATGAAATAAATATAATCAAAGAGGTTGTCGGTGATACAATTAGCATTACAAATACACAGTCGTTGAATAAAAATTAATAATAACAAAATAAAAGAGCACAAATATTTCCTTTATAGATTTGCATACATTTGTGTATCTCCCAAATTAATAACACAACATGGGACCTGCCACCACCCTTACAGATTCTACCCTTATAATTACTTCCTATGATTGAGTACTAAGAGACATTTAAGATATTTTTAATAGCATCAGCTCTTTTTAGCGCCCCCTTCTATGTATAATAGTCATAAACACTCCACAGTACCGTACAAGGAAGAGTGAAGAAACGAGTGGTAGTGAGTCCGACCTCCCTTGAGGTGTAAGTACGAGTATAGTTTTATTTTATGAATATGGCCGCTCTAAGTAATTAGTGAGATACGGGAAAAGAAAATGTTGAATATTAAAAAGCAAAAACACGTCTGGCCTACAAAGATAGGCAATAATAATGAGAATAATCTTAACAAATTAAGAAGTTTTGCAGACTCCTTTTATACCGCAATGTACCGCCGGGTACACTCAGTTCTAGAAGGAATCGAAGGGAATTTAGAAAAACAAATAGGGAAGATGAGCGCGTGTCTGCGAAATCAAATTTGTTCATTAAAATACAATTTGTATGTATTTTAATTGGAAAATTACTTTTTTTTTAATGATATTTAAACAGACTTATTTGATTCTAATTTTGTTTGAATAGGCGGGAGGTTGTTATTAATTCCAGATGCCTACATCTTAAGCTTTATCTGAAAGTTTTATTTTTAATTTCAAAAACAGTTTTTATTTTTAATTTAGTTTAAGAATATTTTAATTGCATAGATCAGCGGCTCTCAAACTTTTTACTTCGAGCCCCCCTGCATAATTCAGCTGTAAGCCGGGCCCCCCCACATGAAAGCGTACTATATATTATAAGGGAGTCGCATTTGACATTTTACAGTCAATTTTTATTTGATTAAGTTTTGCACATTCTATGCATACTCTAATAGGTTTAATCGTAATCAAACAACAAATTCTATACAAAGAATTACAATTTATTTAATTATTTTAGCTACTATAGTACATAATTGATATTTGTAATTCAAAGCAATAATAATTAAAAGAGCTTCTTGAAACGCGGTGTCAGTTCTGATAACGCTACTCTTAGTTCCTTGGTCACAACCAGTCTTGAACGATATTTACTCTTCATGGCAGCTAGAGCAGAAAACTCAGTTTCACAAGAATATGTGGTGGCGAATGAAGTGAGTATTTTCAATGCCCTTTCACTCAAAATTGGATGTTCCTTTTATACACCAATCCAGAAGCATGTGATAGAAGATTCTTGAAACTTCATTTCAAGCCCAGTGCCACCTTTCAGGTCAATGAGGTTTTCTTTTTCCTTCATGTTGAGGGAGCACTCATCGACTGAAGGTTTGAACGGGTTTTGAATCCATGCCAAACCATCCAAGTTCTCATTAAAATATTTTTTAAAACGAGATTTGAGGATTTCTAAGTGTTTAAGAAAGCATTTCTTTGCATTGGTTGGAATAGTTTTGAGATTCATTTCTTCAATCATAATTTTAAGATTAGGAAATAGCTTCAAATTGTCACTTTTCAGACCGCACTCGTACAAACTTAGCTTCATTACAAATCTTTTCACCTTTTCAGTCCATTACAGAAGATTTGCATCTTTTTTCTGTATTTTCTGATAATTTAAAAAATAAAATGTTCGGCACTCTTACGACGTTGACTAAAAATTATACACTTGTTGTAATTTTAAAAATAAAAAGTTTGCTTTATTATTTTGTAAGTAAATTTAATTCATTTTTCAACCAAGCTTTGGGCCCCCCTGAGTCTTCATTGCCCCCACACTTTGAGAACCGCTGGCATAGATCATTTATCCTATGTATTATATTTATATTTTATTTATTAAATAAATATGCAAATATGCTCCCGTATGAGATGCATGTAAATATTTCCTTTATATTTAATCGAATTATTAAATAAAAACAAAGTAAATACGATTCAAACAATGTAACTTTAATTCATTGATCAATAACGTGATAACAAAAAGAAGAAAAACATAGAAAACCGGTATAAAGCTAACCTGGTGTATCTCAGGATCATGTAACGTAACCAAACAATGCTGTAATAACAAATAATCTTCCTCAGGAAAGGATTCCATGGGAATTTGCATTCAATATTATTACAATATATATTTTACATTCCCAAACTTGTATCTCAGACTATTTCTAAATCCACTTCTGCTGAGCAATGCAGGTATGAGTGCGAGTATATTCTTTAAGATATATTTTAAGATATTTTACAGCATTAAACGGCCTTTTAGTCCCACATTGCAGAAATTAGGGATAATAATGTTAGTAAATTATATCTAAAAGTTTTTTCATTATAAATATATGGATATTCTTATAGAGAACTTTATGGTATTAATTACAATTACATACTCATTTGAATTTAGTTTCTTCTATAAAATAATTTTATTATTTTATTTGTTTTAGATAGAACTATTTCCTTGGTTAATTCTTATAATCTTATTTATTATTTCGTTTGTAAAGTTACATAAGTAATAATTATAATTAATGTTAAACTATCGTATCTTCTTTGTGATTAGTTGATTACTCCTAACACTTGAAGCACAACTGTCTGTTTATTACTACTGGATTAGCAATAACGGAATGTTTTTGATGAAATAAGTAGCATTCTTAACGGGCACAATCTGCATAGAAATCATTGGACGCATTGTGTCAATGAAATTCAATAACAATAGCGCGTTGCTAGAGGTGTTCGTTCATATATCCGCACCGCATTCATCGAATGCATCATATCAAATAGATTTTATGTCATACAAGTGTTTCACACACCGTTTCACCAGTACAGGGGATAGGGTTGCTTCCATGAGCAACTTTTGGAGACGTGTGCTTTTTTTCTATTTCTTTTCTCTTCTCTCAGTATACAGTAAACACAATAATGTCTCTTTCCAATGTTGACATTTGCCAGTGACTTCCATAACATTAGAAATTGTCTTAACACAGTCATCCAAATAGAAAATTGTTTATTCAGCACAAGTTTCAACCTTGCTACAAGCTAGTTCCAAGGATCATCCTCTTACTTTAGAAAATGTAACACAATGTGCAAGATTCAACTTAACTGAAGTGTGTATATTTATGTTATATGTACGTGACTCTAAATACTACAATAATTTAAAAAGCAATGTGTATAACTTTTAATAAATGACATCAAAATATCGCTGTCGAACTGGAAATTGGATTTCTAGTTATTTAATAGTTATATAGGGTTTTTCAACAAGTGCGGTCAATTTAAATCAATAGAAAAACGAAATATATCCATGAAAAGTCGTGATATTTATATTTTAGTCTAAAATACAAGCTCTGAGGTTAGTAATGAAACGCAATACCTGCCACATATCACAGAAATGCGTTGTGTTTTTCTATTGATTTAAAATGACCGCTCTGGTCGAAAGAACCTATACTTGAAACGTATTATTTACATATTCCTCGAGCATACTTCAACAAGAAGTAACTGGTAACAAGAGAGAAGTAAAAAAGAATTGAATTATTTGTGAATAGGCAGAGAAGTACGTTCAATTAACTCCAGCATGCATTCTCCCAATGTAATGGACCTCCAAGGAAAGCAAAGACATTAAATCGTATTGTAGAATATCTTCAACTTCACAACCTAGCAAACATCCATATTTAATATTATCTCAAGATTCTCATTAAAAAATAAATCTATTTAAAAAATAAAAACAATTCTAAGTTGATGAAATTCTCGAACAAGTTCGTCTTGATGCAATATTAAAAATATTTGGTATGTTTTTCAACATAGTTTCCGCCTTGAAGTTGTTCGAGTATAACCAAGACTAACTATATACAACCCTTGGGTACACTTTTTATAATTAAATCGTCCCGACTTACACGTTTTGGCCAGGGAGTCGGTGTTGGTACTGTGGTGTCTTCGAGGGATGAAGACAGGGAAGGGACGATGCGATGGTTTGGGGGGATATGTTGCCTGATGGCATGAAGTCGCAGCAGGTTGTTTGTTGGAACAACGGAACAAACTTTTCAAACATATTTTCTGTCTTACAATCATTAAAATTAATGTCCGACTCCCGTTTAATCTCTACGGAAGCAATATTGTGTTTGCTTTGCCTTCCTCTGCCTTGCATGTTTTTTATTAGAATTGTTTGTTTTATGCAATAATCATATTTTCATCTTCTCCTGGAATTAGTTATCGCTTTAAACTTTTATCTCCTTACATTTGAGAAATAAGTGCAAAATATTAGAATTTCTCTACAAAATACTGCTAATAAATTTTTCATATGTGTAGGCTATTATTCTGGATATTTCAGGATCAGGATAGGTCTAAAATTTCGACACGCTCACCTGCAACACATACCATTGTACCCTTCAGAACCCAAGCGACAAACAAGTTAAGGCAAACTACAATTGAAGTATACAATAATCGAAAACTTCACATAGCGAGCCATTTCACCAAATTGTCTACTGCGAAACAAGTCATATCCTTTTCCATTTTCCTCTTTTAAAAATCATCTCAAATCTCTGATAAAATACCAAATATAACTCTCCTCTAACCAATCTCTTCCTTTAACCACAGAACATAAAGTTTAAATAGTATGTCGGTGGAAATCTTCTCTTCAAACACGATATTGCGTTGGCGTCATTGATTTTATTTTTCATTTTCTATCCTCTTCTAATTAGGTAATTGCACACGATAACAATTCAATTACTCTATATTTCCTTAGATGATTGTACATGGGGCCATTGTCACCGCTAGCTAATTAATTTCCTTTCATCCTCAAAATCCATTCGCAGCCTTCTTTGTATTCCAGACGTTCTATTTTCCCTTTGAGTGACTGACAACACGCTAAGAAAACTTTGGAACTTTATAAGTGTACCCGACACATTTTAAAATGTTATTGTACTTTCTCTTTTAAAAAAATTGTTTCAATTTTAAAGTAGCTTTATTTATTATCTTACATATTTCTAATTGTTTGTATATTTTTTACTTATTTTTTTATATGAAATTTAGGCGCTTATTACTCAATTTTTAATACTCTTGTCTGTAGCTAAATTTAAATTGATGCGCCACATAATTCATATTTGTTTACGACTTTACAAAACTATAAGCTGCTGCATTATTTGAATCAATTTAAACTTATAATATAATTCATATTTTATAGTAAATTACGTGAGAGTTCTTCATTAAGAATCAGAGCCTATCTGAGGCCCATACGAAGTATACAGTGGCATCGCGCGCCGAAATATAAAGATACTGCCTATTGCTAAATTAATTGCACTTCTAAGTGAGAGTCTTTAAAGCCAATCACACACAAATCGACCCTGCTAAAAACCGACTGTTTTGTTCTCTGTATAAAATGATAATTAATTATAAAAACATCATTCAAACTACACTTCTTCACCTCTAACAGAAGACATCCACATCAGTTACTTTTCATATCTTATCTATTCTTTTCATCAATTCTTTTTCATATAAATGCAGCTTTACTTTGTCAGTGAATCACTGGATATTTTGTTTGAAGCTATTTTAGAGCTATTCCAAAATGCTTTAATCGCTTAAAAAAGATTTTTCAATCTTTAAAAAAGCGAGGTCTTAACAAGTTTTATGAGTATGCTAATGGGTAATACGGTACTATTATTATTTACAAATCGTTGTTTATGAGGTAAATCCGTTTACGTAACTGGTAGTATTAGTCATATAAGATAAGCCTTAAATTTACATAGCTGTGTTTTTGGATTTTTTTTGGCTAGCTAATTATTTTGCGTTTTTAATCATGATGTAGTTAAAAGTTTTTCTTTAAATCAACAAAATTATTTATAAGTTTTGTTTTACACATACATCAACAATTGTCACGACACCAACAAAGTTCCTGGAGTAGTCGTTCGTTGGATCAGCTCCTTGATATCTTTGACTGAGGCTGCTATCGCCTTTTGCTTTTCTTATCCGCTAATTAGAACAAGCTATCTGTATGTGTTCTTTACTAAACAGTAAACTCAACACTCGCTGAGAGTCGGAGATCAGAGAACGTCTGAAGGTCTGAGGGTCACGGGAGGTTGAGGTCAGGATACAGAGGTGATCTGGGAGGAAGTGGGAGGATAAATGCAGGACGAAAGCTCCAACAACTCTGCAAGTCGGAGATTACAATAAGATATATATAAAGTCACAGGACAACTATCTGTTTGATTGTACTGACGTTTCCGTTACTTATGGATTAGTTCAGACAACGAATATGATCTTCTGGAGAAAATATCAAAATCTTGGATTTATACTTGTCTTCATCATATATCGATAACTAGTTTGCCTAAATTTTCAATGATAATCAAGGTGGCACTAAACTAAACTTATTCTACTCACAATTAATATTTAGAGGATGTAAGAATCCCAATGAGAGCCTTGTCATTTGTCTTTTTTAATGATTAGGCCCGTGTTGCGTTAGTCTTGATAATTCTTTGGTAGTATCTGAAAATGCCCTGATAAGGTAAGCCCTAATATCTGATGGAGGCATTGAGTAACAAAACGTTGATTCGGCACTAGTAAGAATAACGTAATTTATTATCCTATTGGATCATCGATAAAGATTAGTTAAAATTGGTTTGACATAGAAATAACAATCCTCCAAAATACAAGTATGTACTTAACTTTCAATCCCTTAAGACCGAACAGTACTTTATAATAACAAATAAAAATACATGAAAGAATAAAAACAAAAAATAAACAAACAAAATATTTTATATTAAAATAAATTTATAACGCTGAGAATAATTATAAAAACTTGGATGTAAGTTTAATAATCCCTGAAGTGTGAATTTAGCCAATAAGTCACCGTTTAAGAGTCTCCAAGGACTTTAGGGTGGTGGAGGAGCCGAGGATGCCGAGGACAAGAGACGAAGGACTCCTTGCTGCGTGTTAATTGTAGAACGAACGCAGCGTTAAGTTTTTCAGAACCATTCATAATGTATATGACATTATTTATTTGGCTTATGTAATAAATAGCATTGTTTTTTTTAAGTATACTGCGTTATTGTTATAAATACATTACATTTCTGTTGATTATTTAATACTACAAAGGGAGGCAGTGAAGGAAAGAGGTGGATGGCGGAAATAGTAAGAAGGAAAGAAAAAACAGGAGAATAAATAAGCTGGTTGCTGGGTTGCACAAGGAACAGGAAGAGAAAGGAAGTACTAAAAGAGGCAGTGAAGGGAAGCAGGAGAAAGGAAGAAGTAGCGAGGAAACAGTTAAACTTCAGCCCAGAAAAATAGACTAGGGAATAGACCAGTACAGAAGGAAGACTAGGGAAAATGAAGGAAGAGGGTCAAGAGAAGAAGAAGCAGAAAGTACTTTTGGAAATAAAAAGGTCTAGAATAATGTAAATTTAATTGTAAGTTGAAGTACATGAAATGTATTAAGAATGTAGATTGTAAAGCCGAAAGGCGAACAATAAACAATTAATAATAATAATAATACTACAAAATCAAATAATACAGATTCTGAAAGTATTGAGACATTACACCACGCTGCTGTGTTTCCAAGTTCGATTCCTTGATATAGTTAAAATTGCGGGAGTTTGACGGCGATTTCTGGTTAAAAGTTTTATCTTATTCATTTCTATATACATTGTAATAAAAATTAATGTGGCAATGGTTTTTCATTGTATTGTAGATTTATACGAAGTACGAAGAATAAGTCACCGCCGAATTCTTGTAATTTAAACTAGGTAGGTTAATTAAAAGGTGTTCTATTCTTTTGTCAATAAATTTTTCATATTCTAAATGTAATCTCAGATTTATGAAGCAGTGGTGTAGTGCACATGTACCACATTATTAAAAATATCACAGTTATTATTATTGAAAACCAAAACACAGTTACGTATATTTAAAGTTTGTATAATATAACAAAAGTTACTATTGTTACAATGTTATCTATAATATTCAACGTTTTACAACCTATTTTACTGCGTTTTAAAATCATTATACCTGCGCATTAACATATTCATAGAACTTCTTAAGAATACCTTTTTAAAGATTATAAAATCTAAAGAAGTTCTTTGAATACACAGAGGACGAGAGCATTTATTCTTGACACTAACTGCTGTGTTTCGATTCGATCACTTGATGAGAGTTATGTTTCCTAGGTTTAATTGTTATCAAATTAAATTGATACACGTCTATGATAGGATTCAGCATCGGAAATAGATCAACATTAAATAAAGAAAAGAAAAAAGAAAAAAATAAGTTTCTTTTCAGATTAAGGGCTTTTAGAATAGGTATAAAATACGACCCTCATTTTGTTTTTATAATATAGTACAATGTAGTAAGGTAAACAACCATGTTTTTTGTTTAACGGGTACTGATATCTTGCAAAGGTATATGAAGCCATTCGAGAAAAACACAGCATCAAAAGACAACTAGAAAATGTCATGGAAGATAATCCAATCAAGTTTGGATCCAATAGCACACAAATTAATCCTAATTATATAAATCTTAATATATATAAATTACGTGTCACGTTGTTCCTCCGCGATGGACTCCTAAACTACTTAACCGATTTTAATCAAATTTGTACACCGTGTGCAGTTTGATCCAACTTGAAAGATAGGATAGCTTACATCTCAATTTATGATTGCAATATTATCTTATTGCAAATTATTTGTCTATTAATTATCTGTATATGACATATGACATCTGGCGACGATGATGGCGACATCTGTTGACTAGATTGAGTAAATATTCTGTTGACTAGATTGAGTAAATATTTAATAGATGGCGCTATGTAACGTTAGACACAGCAACGCGTGGCCGGGACAGCTAGTAATTTTATATATTTGCTAAATCAATTATCAGGCATGATATTCCAACAATTTTTACAGTAGAATGCAATGTATATAAAATATTTATAACGAATTGGACGTATGTAATACCATCTCAATTGACCACAAAATAAAACGCCTGCTACAAGCCAAAGGCAATTCGGCGGAGCTGCTACACATTGTGTGCCGCACACTAATTTAACAAATGTAATTATGATATTCCGCGTTATAGAGCAGAGCAAAGCAGAGCAGAGCTGAACAACACAAACCAAAGCTCTGAGCCCTCTGCGAGTACATATGAACTGTGGATATAATTTGTGACTTTATAATTCATATATAATAATAATATAGATGTGTGAGTCCCGTGTACGTGTATGTATATATTGTTATATGGTGTATAGTTGGTAGTATTGTGTGTTCATTAGTGGTGTTCATCTGAAGATAATTCTTTAAGTTATTCATTGATATTACATCGATGTTGATTTCAAAACATTTTTAACATATTGGTTCAACTCATTTTACAACTTTATATATGCGCGAGGGTTCTTATCATGTGTCTATTCATAGCCTTAGACTTTATTTTTGACCTACGATGGAAATATAATTATATACACAACTGCGCTCCAAGGGATTCTAAAAGAACTGATAGGCGTCAATATAAATAACGAAAAAACAAAGTACATAATCAGTGCAAACAGTAAATTGTTTTAAATATGAGGAAACGGTATTTGATAGAGTACTCCTATAAGTCGCGGCTTTAGGGAATGGTAAACACAATATATGTATTTAATTCTCGCGCGTCGCCCTTTAGAAAACCCACTTGAATCCCTGCGTATATCTTTTAAGACATTCATGTACCTTAGTTTATCATCATTAATATTTGTCGTCTTTGTGCTTGTTAACTCTTATAAATCTTTCAATAGAAAGTTTTAAAACTCTACATTTATTTAGTTATAAGTCTTACATTTCTCGTCAATCAACATCAAATAAATATATGTACTTACTTTCAATTTACATAAATTACACAAAGAATAAAAGCGTCGCAATGACTAAGGCCACCGGTAACTCGTATCTGATTCAGATGATATGAAACCTGAAATTAAAGCAAGAATTACTGTCTGAGCTTACTTAGATCTTAGAATCCTGATGTATAAAGTTTGAATAACCAGTGCTACTATATGGTTCGAAAATTGGAACCCTGAGGAAGAGCGATCGTGATTTGGATTTAGGAACTAAAAAATATCGTTATAAACACATATTGGGGTAATGTCATTGAAAACACATCTGGTTCAATACTCCCAAAAATTAAAATATCGATATTTTCATAAAGATCCACTATATCGATAAACATCGTCATCATATTCCCACCACTAGAGTGATACGCGTGCACTGTGCAGCCCGCGAAGTTCTATATTACATTGGTGTAATAAAGCTTTCCTTTTAATTGCTTTAAGTATTGAATGATGGCAATTATGACCACGTGTTATTGCGCATTAGTATAAAATTATTGTTTATAAATTTAAATTATGATGCCAACATATGCATTTTGTGTGACAACTGAGAGTTATGATCCTTTACTTACGGAAAAGCATTTTAACGGGATGCATTAATTACTAGCTTAAATTGAGCATTGTTTATTTACTTAATATGAGTATCACTTATATTTATATTTACATTTATTTCGAATTGATTATGAGTTTTGTGATGTGAATCAAATATAGAGATTACAGATTCATATCGATTTAAACTTGTTACTTAGTTTGATTTTTAAACGTGAGATATGTTACAATGAGGCACAAATACTCAATCAATCAATACATCATTTTCGAGGACACATTTCAAGACTTCTTAAACCAGATGCCAGTCGAAAACAGTTTGTTCTGCAGCTGTACTTGATTTTTGTTTTTAATTGCTCTATTATTATTTTTAAGTGATTTTCTTGAAGTTTTAGAGCGTTAAATTTTGAACGAAATCAATTAAAACGTCAGCCGAGAGATTTTGCTTGAAGTCAATTAATTTACGAAGTGAGTGACTGATGTCATCTCGAGGATTTAAAAGCAAGTCTAACTTAATTAAAAATCTTACAAAGTAAAATATTCTTATAGATAAAAATACGAGTACACAAATACTGCAACAAGACTGTTGATGGGAATAAAATTCATCAATAAAATTCTTATTTAGTTCATTATTCGTTTTATGATTAATATTGAGGTTTATTTAATATAATAAAGTTTACCTTTCTCATAATTTCTTTAGGTTAATATACTGTACAATTACATAACAAATGTTATCCTTCGATATAAATTATTTTTTTCTGATGTTAATAAAGTATTTTATGTAATTATATACAAGGTTAAATATTATAACATATTAGAAATAGAATTGTATGACTTTTGCATTTATTTAATGACAATATATCTGAATTGCGTTAACTTCGGTAAATAATAGAACGTAACGCTGGGTAAAAAATATTACGTTAAATAGTATCACACTAAACCTTTTTCATAAAATGTGTTACGTAAAAAATATTTCATAGATATAGTTCAAATTACGAGAGTTTGGCAGCGACTCATACTTAAAACAAGTTGTGGGGTATAAACTGCCGATATAACTAAAAAGCACTGACTCACTTATTTTTCTATAATGAATATAGAATCGAATAAGATAAAATTCATTATCGTATTATAGATTTATACCGCTCTTATAACCTCTTTTAACTATAAGTCGCCATAGAACTACCGTGATTTGGACTATATTACAATTATAAAAAAGCCTTATTTAGCTTTATTTTTTATTCATTTGAAAGTTTGTGAACCATTCCCGCTCTTATCGCTAAATATCTCCCTTTTTTTTAACAATATGTTCTTATTCTACATTCGTAGTTCTAAATTATGTAAATAAAATACAATAATAAAAATATACCAGGTGTATATTTTTGAAGAAGAAAGAAAGTACGACTTCTCAAATTGTCTTTTCTATAAAATCCCATTCCCACTCAGTGTTTTTAGTTTTAATTGAAGGTGTTAACCTTAAATGTAATTTGAAACTTGAGTTATCATTCGTTATGCGTCAGTAATATACATTATTTTGTAATCATTACTATCTTTATTTAATATATATTATTGTATTTAATATAATTAAATTTATTTTTTATATTTCACAAGCTGAAATTTACATTATAGGTTAAAATGTTAAATTAACACTAAAACTCAGTGAGTGGGAATAGGGCTTCGCACTGCCACTCACCATGGGAAACATGCTTCTAGCATTTTTTGAATAAAATATTATTCTTTCAAGAAAAAAAATTATAATTACGTGTTTTCTTTTACTCCACGGCACAGCGTGACGTTGTTCATGATATTTACTTAATTAAATCGCTAATGAAGTAATTGATGAACGCGTCCTACTGCAGAAGTTGTATTGACAGATTCATAACACGTAAACAGTAAGTCTATAAGTTTTTAATTGTGTTCTACATTGGGCGTCGGGTGTTGTAACGGAGGGTATGGGTGTAATGGTGCGGGATAAATGGGGAGGCGGTTGCGTTGAGGTTGTACTGTGCTTGATAATGTTTGCTTCCCACATTTTGTCAGGTCTGGAATGATTAATACAGCGTCAATCAATTTCACCGGTTGTTTGTTTCTATTTCAGTCAGCCGAACCGAGAGACTTGACTGATGGACGATTGTTTAAGACGGATTCTAATACAAACACTTCATAATATAATTTTAAGTACAGTCGTGCAAAATCTCTAAAATCATTTGGAAACTTTACTTTTCTAAACAAGAAAATTGTACGTCAACAGCGCATATGACAATAATATTAGGACATTACATTACACGTAAAAGTCTATCGAACATAATAAAACTTACCTTTATGTTACCTTACTGCCTTGACTTTTATTCGTCATAGCCACCATCTAACATTTTTATACATATTTAACATTTTATTCTATTTTACAAATTTCTAAATATTTAAATTTAAAAATTTAGTATTAACAGGAAAAGTTTTAATCACATCTAATATTTCACTATTGAATTTCGATCTTTCTAAACTATAATTTATGCATTTAAATATAATATGATCCAAAATTCCTTCTTCACCACATTGACATCTATCGTCGGATTTAATATTAATTTTGTACAGGTGACCTGGAGTTTTACAATGATTACTAATTCTGAATATAGTTGATATAATTTTGCGGGACTCATTTCTAAACCATCTTTTCTTACCTAAATTTGGATGAAACATATAATAATCTCTTCCTTTTAACTTGTTACGTATTTACCTATTATCTATGACCTATTTTGATAGTTTTTGAAAAATAAATCTAACCTTTTGCGCAACTAGCTTATTTTTTAAACATATTCTGGAAGTTGTTGTTAAACTGTGAACATATGAACTGTTAAACATATGAGTTTAATTATTTTAAAATTGACCACAAGGTTTTTATAAATAACGAAATCGAAATTTTGTAATTTTACCACGGGGTTTTTTGGAGGAAACACATTTTTATGAGCTGTAATTATAAATTTTTGGCATAAAGAGTCATGTAACAGTCTGTACATAATAAAATTCTAGACTATCACATTAAAATAAGTTTTAATAAGTGTAACGTTTTCTTCTTCATTTTTCGTTCATATGAGGAAATCCCAATAACTAGAGTCCGGATAAGGTAGTTTCTACAGTATATTCATGAAAATATAATCTCACTCTTTATCTTGCAGGTAGCTCTCAGTACAATGTTCTTGTACCAGATCGAACCGAAGAAGATGAACAGTATTACTTTCTTTACTGGTAAGTTTATAATTCAATATTAATTTTGGTTATAAACCAACCTTAAAATTAGTAGGATTAATTTATATTTTCCACTAAAATATTAAATGAACTATTATTTCTAATACTTGACCTATTCTTGTAATATTCCCACTGAAATTGTGGACTACAAACGGAATTCATATTTTCACATTTAATCAAAATAATATTACAGAGATTAAATTGATGAAAATCGCATTCATATTCAATGTCATAAATTAACAATCATAAAAGTCAAATATCTGGTGTCGATTTACGAGTACCTACGCTTTATTTGAGTCAGTGTATGTGTTTGGATGTGTGTGTGAATCGTACGCACAATGCAACGCCATAAAAACAACGCTTCAATACTTGTTTATGTTCACATTAAATTTGATTTGTGTTCGATCGGATCCGAATCGATTGGACTTGTGACACGACCACCAGGCAATGAAGACCGCGTCAACTGTAATTATTGAATCCGTACTTCATTAAAAACAAATATTTATACAAAATATGTAACAGGTGTCTTAAAATATGTAATAGGTGTACTCGTGTAAAAGTACACGACACAGTCGACGAGAGCATTAAGGGTTGACGCTGACTGTAGTGTCTTCGAGCTCGATTCTCGGACCAGAGTTATATTTTCTGTTGTCATCAAGTTAAATTGATTATGTATATACATAATAATAAACTTATTCATAATACTTACGATAATTTATTGATGATAACTTAAGAACTCGCAGCATCGGAAATAAGACGCCGTCAAAACTGGCTCAGAAGGCTCTCAAAATTGGCGTTTGTCAGAAATGACCTCTTTGTTAGACCCAATGAACCCTTTGTCTTACCGCCTAGCCATTTCTTCAGGTTTGGAAACAGGAAATAATCGCAGAGGGCTATATCTGAAAATATGGTGAATGGGGTAGCAGTTTGTATCCCAATTTGACGTGCAGATATTGTTTTCAATGGCTGTCAAAGAGAAAGTAAATGCGCTTAAATTAGCTTATAGCAAGTAACCCAGTAAACAATTTGGTGAAGTGCCCTATTTAGTGACATTTCAATCACTATTTTACTTTTGCGCGGAAAATTCAAAGAGTCACTTAATTATCAAATAATCCTCGTATATAAGAAACTAGACTTAATAAGAAAAAAGCTGTCACTATACTATATATATATGAAAATTTAACCTGCGTATGTTTGTGCTCGCCAAATTTAACGGTTGATTGTCTTGAAATTTTGACGCGCATATTTTCGAAAATTTGTTTGATTCAACAAAATATGAGACTTTTTCAAATATCTGTTCACAAAATTTGAATGAGGTATTAATCCCAATTTACCTAATAAACATAAAATTAGTAAAGTAACAACACCAAGTTATTGAACGTATCGTATAACCCTCACCGCGAATCGGTTCGACGTACTACCAGTATTACCTCCTACCATATCTATTTAACGCACTATTCTACGTGTTCATGTTTGTAGCTATACATACAGTTACGTACTACGTGCATGCAAACATTTGGGACGCATAAAGTATTTAGCACAGTCAATCGTTGGGAAGTAATCTAGTTTACGAGGGAGAGGGAGAATGGAAATGTGAGGGAAAGCCGTTTTACTGTTTCGATAACCTCCTCCTTCTACACTGTGAGCGTGCTTTCATTAACCTGTTTCATCGCCTGCTTTAAATCTGGCTAACATATTGAGTATTACAATTAACAACGTAAATTTATACGATTCGATTGGCAAGTTTTGTCGGAATGGTTATTCAACATTGTTGATACAACGAATGTTTTGCTATGGTTTAATCAACGGGATTTTCTAAAGATTAATCAGATAGAAAATTATCTTGAAACGCTACCACACACTAATTCCTAGCTTAATTTTCTACTATTAATAAAGAAATTGACCTGTAGTACAACGTCCACACTTACTACTTCGCCACAAGCTAATTCCAAGGTTCGTAAATGCTGTTTTATTATTTCTGTGTTAACCTATCTCAATTTTAATCGAATCGAACATAATTGTAACGTAACCAAGCAAAATATCTCGGTTACACATCGTTTGTACGGTCTTTGGAAAAACTAGATTTGAAAACCCCATCTTTTAGGTTGTCATAAAAGAGTTCATTTATAGTTCAGTTTCTCACATTTTTTCATATAAAATGTCTACTTTATCGGCTTCAAATGGCGAAATTACTCCACCTGTCGGAATACAAATGAAGATAAAGTTGATGCGAACTATAATTGAAGTGAAATAGTGATAGAAACGTCACTAAATAGGGCACTTCACCAAATTGTTTACTGGGTTAGAGTTTAGGGTGTTTCCTCAACCATCAACCAATTGGTTTTAAAATTCTTTTTAATTTAAACTACCAGTACCACAGCAGAATTTTGCGCTAGATGTTACCAAGATAGACCTGATAAGGCCCTGTTAAGGAATGTAACGCAATTGTAATGCAATGCTAGTAATGAATACCTCATGAGGATCATACTGGACAAATCCTGTGAGGTTCTAGTAAGGTAACGTTGTATAATTTATTAATGCAATCAAAAATGTAATAAAGATTAACAATCTCAGTCTTGATCTGTATTTACAGTGACGTAACAATTTCTTTCACGATTATGTTTGTGAACTAATTTTTATGGGGGTCGTTTTTTTAAATTTCCGATTGAAATAAAGGTTAGTATATGCATATTGCCGTTTTTACTTTTTTAGATATTCAAATGTTCACGAAGATATTGCTATTTCAAATTTGAATTTCAGTTTTACCGCTTATTTTACCTCTACATATGACGTCACAGAAGACAGGATAATATAAAACTTGATGTGATACACAACTCAGTTGTTAGTAGTAAATGACGTATCATACAGACCCTCGTATATATCTCTGTTGTATAAAAGAGATAGCAAATTATCGGATCACTATTAATTAATCTCATAAAATATTACGACTAATTACAAAATAATTGGATATTTGAAGTCTTTGAAGCTAATTTTATTAATATCTTGTACACTTTCATAGAAATTCCGTCATGATGCACAAGTTCATTGTTCTGACTAGGACACTGTCGGGTAAGCCCTTTTAAATCATGCCATGTGAACGCTTGATCGAGGGTCTCATGCATCTCAAACAACATTCCTGCTCGAGTACTGTTTGAAACTTATAAAATCATCTATTTTAAATGAATCAACTATACGAAACAAATAGTAATTTGAATATATAAAATAATTCGAACAGTTATTATTTGGACTAGACTAACTAAACTAGTCATTCTGCGTAGTAGCACGGTCCTGCCACCTATCGACTAGTGACACGTATTTCAGTTCAATATCAGTTTACCATAATTTCGTATTATCTAAATATCTAATTAGTATAATTTGATAATTTTCATTTATATTTGTTATCATCGATGTGTACAGTAGTACAGAGTGGTTGAAGCACAATGAATAAATAATATGAATTTAATACTGGAACATGGCAATGAGTGTACTTTATGGAATCATACCGAATCCGATCGCAGCGCTAACCCTACATAGTGGACACAATCTGCATTATATTTCTTCGGGGAGACATTTGGCTAATCTAAAGCTGATTGGCTCATTTGCCAGTCAAATAATTGTCGGTTTGTACAGTGTGTCCATTTTGACATAATGCCGTATTCTGAGCATAATTCTCCAAAAAGTATGAATGTAGAAATTTATAACGTAAAAACACTATAAACCTGATGTGTTTACATCATTTTCAATTAATAATTTTATAAATTTTGGAATTACGTTTTATAATCATATCTTATTGGAATAATATGACCTGTTCGTATATAAAAACCAAAATTAGGAATGTTGTAAATTCTCGGTCTTGTAGGGGCCTCGCATCCTCTCCGAACAAGTAGAAAAATTCATAATTATATATGTATTTGAATCTCGCACTTGCATCGCAGCGTATATCTTTTAAGGCATTCATGTACCTTAGTTTTCATCATTAATATTTGTCGGCTTTGTGCTTGTTAACTTTTATAAATCTTCCAATATGAAATTTAAAACTCTACATTTATTTATTTAAAACTTTTGTATTTCTCGTCAATCATCATCAAAAATACTTACTTTCAATTTACATAAATTACACACAGAAGAAGTGCCTCGCAAAGTTCTGCTGCCCCGGGCCTCGCAATGGCTAAGGCCGCCCCTACTTATACCCTAAACGCCTTACAAATAAACCAGTTATAAAATTTATGCCAGGTAAAACTGATAATAAGTTATTAACACTTATGTAATAATCAGTTTATACCTGGTTTAAATTTTATAACAGGTTTATTTTTAAGGCGTTTAATCTATAACAATCTTATATCATAAATATTACAAAATGCTTAAAGAATATTCAATATCGTCTGAAGTTTTCCTTTTATAGAAATTAATACATTTCAAATGTCACAAAAAGCAGTATTAAACAGCGAGTTTTTCACTGAAATTGAAAAAAAAATAAGCTTAACAAATTCTAATAATATACTTAAAACATAGAAAGAAGTAAACAAATACAAAATGTTATAAATATAAGATGATAAGGTAAAGTCAACAAAAAAATAATTTCGAAAACGTTTTAAAGGATCAGTGAATATTGCGTTTGAAATTAATGCTCATTTTGGTCCGATATTAACTAATCATACCGCCGCGGTACATGAACTAAATCTACATTAAACTAGAATTTATATTTAGTTGGAAACTAGCTTAATATTTATGTGCCTAAATCTACTTTAATTTTTATATTTATACAGTACAGTGCGTTAACGAAATAACATTTTATAAATAAATATATATATATACACTAGCTGTCCCGGCCACGCGTTGCTGTGCCTAACGCTCTATGTTACATTACATAGCGCCATCTATTGAATATTTACTCAATCTAGTCAACAGAATATTTACTCAATCTAGTCAACAGATGTCGCCATCATCGTCGCCAGATGTCATATGTCATATACAGATAATTAATAGACAAATAATTTGCAATAAGATAAATAAATTGAGATGTAAGCTATCCTATCTTTCAAGTTGGATCAAACTGCACACGGTGTACAAATTTGATTAAAATCGGTTAAGTAGTTTAGGAGTCCATCGCGGACAGACAACGTGACACGTAATTTATATATATTAAGATATATTAGTTATGCAGATATCATTACATATACAGTACATTTGTCCACATCATAATTTAGTCCAACGCAAGGCAAGACAAGGCAATGCAAGACAATGCTATATGCATGTAATAAATACAAGTCTTTTCTATTCTTTTATTACAAAATACCATTGCATCTATCCGAATAACATAAATACAATATAAAGAAATCCGGACTACTGGTGCCTGGTATTACTTTAATAAAGATTACTCCTCATTTCCATTAGAGGTACTAAGTAAACCATGGACCACACGACATCAGAAGTGGGATAGAGAATATGAAGGGGGTTGGGATGCTCGGAAACCGGAAAAGCCAACCCAAAGAGAATTATTTTAAGAAATAACATTTGCATTTTTGTGCATTTAACAGTAAATCAACTACGTCATTAAGTTTTTGGTCTCCTTGGGTCTCTTCTACAACTCTGCAAACGAACGGGGTGAGGGGAAGAGATGAAGGACCCGTCCCGTAACCGCGAAGAAAGAACTAAGAAAAGTATTGTATTTATAAAGAAAGCCATATAATATAATTTCGTTTTGCATATTTTGTTTACTGTTTTATTTTTAATTTGTTTAAATATATTCAAGAGTACAGTGTTTTTAAATAAATGTACTTCAGGAAGTTGATAGTTATATGAGCAAGACACACACACACACATAAAAAAACGTCTTTACTCTTAGACAGAGAAAACCTACAAAGAGACCCAGTAAACAATTTGGTGAAGTGCCCTATTTAGTGACGTTTCTATCACTATTTTACTTCAATTATAGCTCGCATCAACTTTATCTTCATTTGTATTCCGACAGGTGGAGTAATTTCACCATTTGTAGGCGATAAAATAGACATTTTATATGAAAAAATGTGAGAAACTGAACTATAAATGAACTTTCATGACAAAAAAATCATGACGCATCTTCAATATGATGTCAAAGTGACTCCAAAATGTTTACTGGGGAGCGATGAATTCGTTTTGAATCATTTTATACTAAGTCAGTTAGATTTTCTATATATAAAGTTAACCCTGCGTGTGCAGACTGGGTCTTTTAGGGAACAGTTGAAATTTCAAACTCCTATTTCTCTCCCATGAGTACAGATCGCGCTCCATCTATGCCCTCTAAAAGATCTAGGTAGTGGTAGGGACTTAAGGTTCCAGCAGCGTCCGGATCTGGCAGTTTACTGACAAAGGCGAGCCAGTATATATTGTGTCTTCGAACAAGAGCGGTCATTTTAAATCAATAGAAAAACACAATATTTCCATGTAGACCGGGCGCTAGAGGTAAGTGAGTATGCAAAATGTGAGGACCGAATTCCACCAATGGATTTAAGTTAAGAAAAGGTCAAAAATTAATCATGCGGTCAAATATTTGTTCCATTTTTTTTACCCCTTTACTCTTATTTGTAAAGCAAATGTATTGAGTACAATCTATAAAATCATTTTAATGATTATTTCAGTAATAATTTATACTTTCTTCTAATGGTGAAAGTGAGGATGGATTGTTAAATGAAAAAAATAAAAGAAAATTTATTGAATGTTTTTGACTCCAAAAACTTTATAGAAATATCGTCATATCTGTCGAATATTACATCTACTCTCTTCACGTCAGGCAACGTAAAAAATTGCATAATTTTTTGCGGTCCCATCCCATGGTGGCAAGATGTGTTTTGTTATTATTTGGGGTCTCAGGTATAAGAATCCAACCATAGTTGCCGGTCCTCACATTTTGCATACTCAACTACCTATAGCGCCTGCACTAATGAAAATAAGTGATATTTTTATTTTAATATAAAGTACAAACTCTGAAGTTAGTAACGAAACACAATATCTGCCCAATGTCACCGAAATAAGCGTTTTTCTATTGATTTTAAATAACTGCTCCTGTTGAAACCTTCATAAAATTCCGCTCTTGTTGAAAGGCGCTTTATTATGACTTAGTTACCTATAAAACGTAGGCGCAGCACAACTTTTAAATCGTATTGCAACAAAACAACATCCTAATATTTTAAATTAGCTTCAGAACGAAGCAGCAAAATCTTACAATTTAAACGCCTCATACGCAACATAATCGCTCTAAACGGGAGTTCTACGCCGCCACAATTTACGCGCACATATTTCACCTCATTATCCTAAATTAACGTGAACATATTTATTACGATTTGTAAGTAGTCACATAACTATAACCTGTCAAACAAGAATATTTACGTTAGCGTTACAGCAACGGCAAAGTTTAACTTTGAATTAAACAGAAGTTTCGTTGAAAATCACTCGTTATAAATGAGCCCCTAAATGTCGCACCGAAAATCTAATGTACAACAATTCATATAAGGGGGAGTTTGTGTTATAATATATGCTCTTAAACATTCTAAGTAAATATATCATCATTTATATAACATTACATATAACTTATGCATGTGATTATACCACTAAACATGTATTTTGTGTTAAACATGCATAATACACTCTCCTCCCGTTGTACCCCCTTCATTCCCGTAAACCCTGCGTTGTTTCTATCGTCTACACGGAACAGGGGTAGCGGGTGGGATAAGATGCTTAGTTCAAGACATCTTGATTTATAAACCTGCTTCGGGTGTATGTAATACACGCTGCCTTGTTGTTGCTGTTGCTGTCCTGCTCTATTCCATACGACTACAACTGCTTTAACTTGTAAACACATATAAACTTTTGGTCAAATAACGTCACCATTATATTTTGCATGGGCCTCTAGAAGTTTGAGGAGGAAAGAGTAAGGGGGTAGTGGGTGAAGTTGACAACGAATGTACCCGCATATATACAGACGGATGAAGTCAGAAACTCTGTGATTATTATAGTAATGATAACATAGACTTGTGGATAGTTTTAAGTTAGTTGGAAATATTGACTTGTAGAACTGTGTTTGGTCATTAGGGATTTGTGAACATTTTAAGAACGCATTGGATTTATCGTATCAAGCATGGAAAAGAAGGAAAGTGGGAGCAAAGACTTATGCAGTGCAGCTCCGGTTTTCAGTATTAGTCATCTAATAATCTAAAATTAGAGAATCATGATATTTGTTTGACGCAATTTTTAATAGATTCCTTGTCTGTTTGGATACTTACCAGGGGGGGTGGGGGAGATTTTCTTTTATTCATTTATATTAATGTACAACATATTATGTTAATTATGTGAATATTCGAAGTTGATTGGAGTAAAACTGTCGGAGATATAAAGTTTTAAATCTTCTTCTGGTCTGGTTTTGTCTTTCTTTGAAACTTTTTTTTTCTCAAACTTAGCTTTTTCAGAGTTAATGTTCTCTCTAGTTGAAAATCTACTGCCCTTTACATAAATGCCGAGGTAACGCTGTCGAGTTTTTTTTTTAATTTTAAGGTATTTTAAAATAACAAAGTTTCTGACTTTTGTCATGAAAAATCGGTATTTTGACTCCTAAGTGCTATAGAAAATTTAAAAATTAATAACTGGGCTACTTATAAACTAACGAAATCATTTTGGTCTTTTGATTTCAAATAATACAGTGATCAGTTATGAGTGGCACCGCATTGTTAATTTTTTTTGTGACGTCTGCGGAGATTCGCTGTCAATGCCTCATTTATTGATATTTATTTATAAAAATTTCACAAAGTATTCTTTAAATGTTATTTTATCATATAGTAATTATATAAATAATTATATATTAACTGAGTTGTGAAAAAAAATTATCGAAAATATGCTTTTTTGTATCAATTTCACCTTAACGTCAATTGGGGAATCGATTTCATTTGTTGTCACCTATAACGATATCCATTCATGCGTGTCATACAATCCTGTGTACGTTTACCTTAATAATATAATAGCTACAAATCTTGCAAAATATATAAAGTTTTCTTAAAAAAACACATAATAAAATAACAGTTACCGAATGCAATGATAGATGATAAGATACAAAATCACTTCGCAATAAAAAAAGAAGGCCCGTTACTATTAACTTTGTAAGATTGACTGGATATAATAGAATTAGATATTAAGATGAATCAAAAATATTTGATGTATGTGAACCTACTGCTCCCTCTCTCTCTCTCTTTGGGTGGAAGTAGAGGACTGAAAGTTATTTATGATATTAAAATTGAAAATACACTCAAAATACAATAAAAACATTGAAGTCATACAATATAATTTAAATCGTGTAATTTAAAATGAAAAACCAATAAAACTAAAATAATGGCTATTATAGAAATAAATTTTAATATAAACATTTTAGTAAAATCTTATCCAATAAATTTCGTATATGCCATGACGTTGTATCCTAGTATCCCTGTATTCCTGTATTCCCGTATAGAACTAGCGAGTTAGCGTTATTTCACTCTGACGCTGCTTACTGTTTATATTCCAAGTTGGAAAACAATGTCCCATGGTCGACGGTCGTGCCCCATAGATAATACTTAGTAAAACCTTCACAAAATGGTCAGCCAAGAATAACGACTAACGACCAGCACCTGCGGGCCAATAAACAAACTTAGCGTTGTGTATTAAACGACATAACGGCCGTTACGACGCCCGCAAATATATGAGCCTAACGGACTGCAACCATTTCACATTAAGGACTTTGCAAATTACATCTGAAGAATCATATCATATGGGACTAAGTTTATTTTTAATTGTTATTGAGAAATAGTAATTATTTTTTCTTTAAAATAAAAACTATAAATATTAATGACATTTATTTTAGTCCTATCGACCCATTGGTGCTTGATTCCTGAACTTGAGCTTTTGTGATCATTTCTCGGTTTAGCTCAATTTTCAAAGTTTGGTTACCTTCAGGTTTAGTTGATTATGGGCTTATCATAAACTTATTAGGTAGAGATGTAGGTCACATATATGAAATTTCGACTTATAAAAACTACTAACGTAGTAGGAGCCCGTTCATGATAGGGCTCAGCATCTGAAACACTCCTAAATAACATTAAATAACTCAAAAAAAGAAAAGCAAAATATATATTTTTTTTTGTATTAACAGAGTAAACAGAATCGTCATTGGTGATAGGAGTAGGATTAGGATCAGAGACTGATCGATCTTAAATAAAAGAAATCTCAAACTCTTCATCACATATATCACAAACTCTTATTTAGATCGTAACAATTAATTGAACTGATCAAAAAAAATTAATTGTTTTTTCGCGCTACATTTTTTTTTTTAACAAAACAAGTTCACAAATATGATTAATCAATGAATATGAAATTTTGATTATTTTATTTTATTAAAACACCTGTTATTTTCTATAATATATCGTGTGATACGGCTATAGTCTTGCAATGAGTTCGCCTGATGCACAGACCATAGGCAACTATACTTACGCCAAGTTACAGCACTTGTGGAAAACCGAACATTCTCAACTGTTGTAAGGTTGGTTCTTCGTATATTGGATGTTGGGGTCATAGAATGAGGTGGTCTTAAACTTATCTGCTTATACGTGATGTAAACTAATTAAGCATATATTAATTAATAGGTTCAAGCTAGATACTTGCAAAGATGCTAAAATAATTTATATATTTGTGAAACTACAATTCTTGTATATAAATCAAACTTATAAAAATCTGATTGAAATTAAAGTGAGAAACATTTAGAAAAAATCTGATAATGCAAATATGTTTAGGAAACTTTTTGAAAGGTTTTTAGATTATATATTCGAGGAGTTAAACAAATTTTAATTCTGGAAAGTATTCAGATTCAGGATCTGTGGCCCTAATTAGCAATTTTCATTGAATTAAGGATATAACTTAACCCGATTGTGGGAAGAAGAATACCAAAATAAATACAATACAAATTAATTTTGGGTCAAAATGACCTAGGGGCACAAAGTACACAGCTCATATAACAAATACCACTAGACAAATCCGACCTTTGAACGTTTACATGCCAAAGAATGTCAAACCAATAAACTTATTAGAGTTGTTATTATTATTACTTGAAAGATCATCTCGGTCGTCCGCTGTGATTTGTCGTGAAATCAGTCCGTAGCTAATAGACCAGCGTCGGACGGAGCCCACAAGCCTGTGGGCGGCTAGTCCCACTACCCAAAGGACAACCAGGCCGCATCCCCATAACTCCGTTTCACAGAGGACTTATTCTGTGCCATAACATAGGGATAGATACAGGATCACAAAATACGAGACATATTTTATCCCCGTGGTCAGTAGTTATTGAAGGAAGTTGTATTGAAATAACTTAGCGTCATCCCACGGGAACATAGAGACTGAATCCTGGATACCGTAATGCACGAAAATACTAGATACAGCCAGTCGCGTAATTATTGCACAACCAGTATTTTCATTGTTGAGGTAATCTTTTAAAATATTGTATAAATATTTTGTTGTAGAAGAATTGTTTTCACTCAAATTTCTTTTAATCCCGTTATAATTATTACAGACAATTAGTATTCAAGTATGCTAATGCGAAAAGAGTAGATTTTTTTTTAAAGAGCAGTAAAATAGGTCGCAATCGTAAGTGGAGCTACGTTAAATAAACTAAATAAAAAAATAATAATTATAATTTAATGTGAATAGAATTTATGGAATGTTGTTTTCCAAAAAAATACAACTATTTATTTAAAGCGAGTGTACTTCTCCTTAAGGTAAATCTAACATAAACAAGACAAGAATCAAGTTAGATTTGGGGAGTCAAACCCGGGTCCCAGGCCGGACTCTGAAGATAACTTTACTGTATATTAGTTGCAATAAATATGTGCCATGCGCTGTAGTGAACAAGGAGTAGGGGTTGGAAGCCACCTATTGATACGGGGATCTACTCCTTCCAACTCCCACCTGCCACAGACCCCCAGACCTTGTTGTCCATACTTTGTACTTATAGAGTATTGTAACGTCCACCCCCTGCCGTCCGACGTCCTATCCTATCCGTTGGTGCTCGTCCGATCTTCCTGATATTATATTTATGGGTTTCGTTTAGATTAGACAACTTTATGGGTGACATTTTGTACACTATTTAATATAATCATAAAGTTGATACTGACCCGCCATTTTAGAAGAACGAAATTTGAGGAATTATGAGAGTTGCTTAAATATTAAAACCCTGTACCGGGATTCTCTAACTTTATTGGCAGTAGTTTACGAAATACGTATTATTGACAATCTCTATCTTTGGTATCGTGTATAGTATAAGTGAGAGAGAAAGAGAGATAGTGCAAGGTAATACTTAGTACTAAGGAGTAGATAACTTTTTGATGTGGAACCATTTAAATTAAATTCTTCTTCCAGTGTTAATTCCTTTTCATCGTCATCGACCAATAACAGTTTCTCCAAGTTGTCCGAGAAAAGTCTGCTTTTTGAAAAGTTTTGAAGGATCAAAATTGAGCTCTTTGAACGACTTACACCTATCATTATATATCATTCAGCATTTTCTTAATATTTTGCAGCAATTTACTCGCAATTTCACTTGTTGAATCCTCCATTCTTTTCTTCATATAATTCAGTGCAATGTCGGCTGAATATAGTGTTGTGTCGTTGACTTAGGACTTTAACTGCCGATTTCGTAGGTTCAAATTCATTCATTATGTTCAAAATCACTTCATCACTTCAAAATCTATTAACTCCAACATTTGAGACAAAGAGCTCTAACGTCTTTTGCAGAATAAAATTAGTTTTTTGTGATCGAGCTCTGCCATAATTTTGTTCTGGAACCGGACCCGGATCCGTTGGGCTTACACACGTACAGAAATCCTAGTCAGTGCTTTACGCATTGTAAAGTTAATTATTTACTAAAATGTTACAAAAATGTTAATATATATGTCGTTAGACTTTACATTCTTTCAATATTAAATCACGTAATTACATCTCATTGCCAACCTAAACTTAAAATTATTCTAACATTTTTAATAATTCCAACAGCAATGTTTGATTTTTATACCCTTGTTCTTATATTTTCTTGCTCCCTACTTCTCATTGTTTCTCTCTTTTTACTCTTACTTTTTGGCTCTCTTCCTTTACTATTTTTTTCTTGGCTCTATCCCGGGCATCCACCTCTTGTCTTCCTTATCTTCTCTCCCCAAATCATCTATTTTCTGAATTGTAGTTTAACTGTTTCCACTTTACCTTTCCTTGTCTTTCCTCGTTCCTTCTCTTCGATTCCCTTCACAACCTCCTTTTAATAGCTGCACAATCTTCTTTTCACTTTTTACTATGTCTATGACGGAACCTTACTTATTTACTAATTAACAAATGATATTTATAGATGTTATTCATAAATAATATATCCATTGAATAATACTTCATTCATTTATATTAATAATAACTTTAACACTTATTGGCTCTTCTATGTACTCGTATTAGAGAATTGAAAATTACTAAACGAAAATATTTACATTCTAGAATGAGTTTAAAAAGATTAACATAAATAGTAAATTAACTTAAACAAAACTTAACTTAAAATAGAAAATTTATAATAGTGATTGTACCATAAAATTTATAAGAGATTAGTAGATTAGCAAATGTCTGGAGCAGTGTGTGTGCCCTGCAAAAGCAACACACAATACGTTGGTGTATTATTAGTTGCAGTGTTACTATTGTTGAACTAAATTCACAGAAGAAGTAAAATCTCACCTGCAATGCAGCAAAGGTAACTGCTTAACAGAGGGACTACTTTGTGACATTATAGAGAAGGTAAAGGATTAAACAGATTGTCTACACAACTTATGGTTAATGTCTACAAAGTGTTGAATAAACTTTAAGTTTTATGAGATGAAGAGCTTTGGAACACAGAACACTTGCATATAAAATGAAGGGATTGCGCGATTTCACGATGCCACGTTTACAAGGCGCGTCATGGTTAAAGATGCTTATGTCAAATTATGGAGGCAATACTTAACATATCGTCTAAGCCAGGTGAATTGGGCGGACGTTTATTTACTTTGTGTTTATAGATAATACGCATTCAACATCAGTACTGCGCAGTGGGTAACTACGTTCAGGGGCGTCGAGAAAGATCTCCAATCCTAGGCGAAAAATTTCAGCTTCATTACAAATGTTTGATTGATGATACATATGCTATCTCTTGCTAGTTTATTTTGTAATCTTATTCTAAATTACTTCTGGTATTTGTAGCATTGGTGTATATTTAACGTCCATTTTGTGCGCCACTTGTAATAGGTGCTGGTCTAATAATGGTAATATGTAAACACATTCTCGTATACTATCTAGGCCAGATGGAACTTTCTTTGGTTTAGTTTTTAAAGTTCAAGCTAAGGCGCTTTAACTATCTAGGCCCGACTTGTACTAAGTAATTATAGAAATTGTGGCAGGGAGAAATCTTTATATTTTTAACCGCAAATCAGCGGTTTTTATCTTCTATAACGTTGTAATTAACCCTTAGCGATCAGCGCTTTTTTGTACTTGCGCCACCAACAACGCCGGTGTAGTTATATTAAAAACAAAAATGTCACCTCAGTCGAGTCATCGGAGTTACGGATTAAACGATGACTGTCTTCGTAGCGAGGCCAACGGAACTGTAAGGGTTAATATTCGAAAGTTTGAAATAACATTTGCTATAACTAGATCATGGAATCCAAAACGAACCATATAAGAAAATCCGCAGGATTCCCATCCTCCCTAAGCAATTTAGATTGCGGTTCGTTTTGGATTTTCACTTAAATCAATATTTTGTCACATTTTGATGTTGCTCTGGTCTCTAAGAACCAGTTGCAATGTGTTAAATAAATAAGAGTAGCACATTGTATTGCAATAGAAGGAGAAACATTCTTTGCACTAGTTTCCAATATGCTTTTATTAATGAGGCGCAAAAACGAGCACAGTAACTTTGATGTTGAGTCTCTGATTCAAGACAGAATTTCAGAACATTGAGGGTCGTTATTAAGTCTTCTTACCACCTTGATGCCGTTTGCCACGTCATCATTTCATCCCTAACCATCCTAGTCATCCTGACAGCGTTAAATCTCATGCCGTGCTTATAACTTGACTGCATTGTATATCAAGAGTACTGATATGAGTACATACGCACACAGCAAACATTTAATATACGTGTGACTCACACAACGAAAGCAACATGTGTGTGTGTGCGTTAGCCGCTATTAACACGTATTGTCACATAAACATTATCTGCATATGATACACCTGGCTTGTTTATGTTACGAGATCTGTATGTCCATGAACACAAATACAAACAAACGTACAAATACAGTGACAGTAGATACACTATGTGATGGTCATTTGCTGTGTGCATATGTTGATATGTCAGTTCATCATTCCACACGCTTGTGGTGAGGTAGTGGTGTCAACTGGGCATTTAAATTCCACGAGAATTGTGCTGATACTGATTATTTCATGGGATTGCAGACCGCTTAAAAATGTATGCAATCAAAAACGGTTTCCTCAAATTGCCTTTCAACTTATTAGTCTCGTTATGATCTTTTTTAAGTTACTAATATCTCCACGACAATATTAGATTGTCTAATTATTTCTAGAAGCAAAGAATTTATTATAAAATATAATATTTATAACTTATACCACTCTAAGATCTAAAGGATTTATGAGAAATACAAGAAATAGAGTATCCTCACCCAAAGAAAAGAGAGTAATGTTGATTGGATAGAAAGTAAGTCAAAAATCCATTTTCCCCAGAGCACACACTGTTGAACTTTACCAATAGATGTCTAAATAATTATTCAATTTGCTGTGTGGACTATTTCTCGTCAAAACGAGGACGTAATCAAAATTGATCGGTTAAAACACTTTTATTATAGTATAGAAAAAATATAAATATATTCGAATAAATAATATCTTTGCGTTTTCATCAAATTATATAAGAAGTATTATGAATTCTGATTTGCAACTTTCAGCATTCTTTTATTGGGTAAAATGAATATTATTGTGAGATTAAACTTAAATATACACTTTCCTATAGCAAGATGCTATGGCCTATGATAAAGAACCTATTTAATACTTTAATTCTTCAAAATTCTTTAAAAGAAGTTGTATGATTTTATTAATTCGAATAACAGTCATTTTACAATAATATTCGCTTCAGCTTATATGACGCTGGAAAATATAAATCGAAATAAGGTTCTTAGACTGAGAATTATTATTAATTTTTGTTTTATTTTATTTATTTAACGTCGGTCTATTTGCGATGCTCCTATCACCTACGACCTTTTACTATGTTGACAGTTTTTAAGGTCTCGTTGTCACATAGATCTGCACCGATGGCGGCTCCAGGCAGTCTCACGACCAGACCCTTCTACTAACTTGATAGTAACCAAACCCAGAAATATATAATTCTGGTCCGGAGATGGAACGTGAAGACACAGCAGTCAGCGTATAACATCAATAATCTGATTGAAATTTAAAAAATATAATTAAAAAGAAATCTATCCACTTAGTTATTATGAATTCCAAACATACATTTCTCTGTAATTTGACTAGTTTTATAATGCAGGTGAACCCCACTATATCAGTTAACTATACCTATCCATGTGTTGACTTTGGGTGCCGTATTTGCTGTATTTACCATCCACAGGGGTTGGCTGGATGATATTTCAACTGTCTACAGTCTGTGAGTATGTAGCATGAAGTATAGAGTGTAGAGTGAAGTGGAGGGTGGAGAAGGAAGGGAAGAGGGGATGTTGAAACAAGGCAATCATGTCAAACAGATTAACTGACAATTATATCTGCGTGGTGTGTCCATTTGAACATTGTCAACGTCTACGATCCATCATAATGTACACACAATGACTCGGCTGGGGTAGCGGGTACAGGGGGGTGCGTGCTACGTCACATAACGATACTCTGTAGCTCGTAGCCCGGGAGGTAAACACTGCATGATGCATCAAGTGAATGGAACTAGAGTGGAGTATTGTTCATAGGTATAATAGTTAATACTAAATGCAACTATCAGTTGAACCCTATGCATAAGAGACAGGTGTATTACTATCAGTGCACTTCAGTCAAATTACTTTATGGCACAGATTTAAAATAAAGAGATTAAATTAGTTTTATTGATAAAGTCAATATTTCCATTTTATCACGACCTTTTTGAAACTTCTGGACCCAATCAAATATTTGTAATGAAGCTGAAGTTTTCCTCTAGGTTTCCCCTATGGCTGAGATGGTCATATCGGATAGTGTCATCATCATCATGATCTGCAGCCTTGTAGAGCCTTGGCTCCTCTTCCAATTGAAATATTCATCTTTCTTAGAATTTCTTCTTTCTATGATGATTATTTTGATTGTTGGTATTTCCTTATTAAAAAATAATTGGATATTAGACGTCTTGATAGTCATCTTTATCTGTATATATACTAGTACACTCTTATAGAAATTAAGTCAGGATTCACAAACCCTTATTAAGATTTTGCTAAAAAAATTTACTCTGATTAGAATTAAGCTATCAAATTAACAATGCTATAAATTTCTATTTTTATAAGTTCACGATCAGCTGCGGCCCTATTCCTGAGTCTTGCGAGCAATGGTCGTGATCGAACAGATATGATTTTTATGAGCGAAACATTTTACGAATCACTTTTGAAAGAGTATTGCTGAATTGTAATAATAATTAATAATAAAATTCAGGAATAGTACAGGAATACTCTTTTAAAAGTGATTCGTAAAATGTTTCATTCATATAAATTAGATCTGTTCGGACATGATCTTTGCTCGTAAGACTCAGGAATACGGGCCCTGATCCTCTTTAATAAAGTATCCTAACTGCGCCTCTGACAATTAAAATTGCATTTCTGTATCACATGAACTGCACTATGCGTCTACCATTAACAATATCCAGAGTAAAGTCACATTAGTATCTATATATACTTGTATCTCTAGAACAATAGTTAAACTTGAGTACAATTTACCGCGGGCTAATTTAATCACTTGCCGGGTAACGGGTAAGCGAATAACGGGTCCAAACAACTCGAGTAAATATATCGAATTATGCACACATCGAGAATTATAGATGAGGAATTCAGTAGAGTCATCCATGTGCAGATTCGCGACTCCCAAGAAGCTCGTAAGAGACACCTAACCTAAAATATCACGCAAGGAGTACGAGTACCATGGAAAGGGAAGAAAGTCCAAATAGTTTAGAGGCAGATATGGGAACAGTAAAAGGGGTGATATAGGGGTGGTGTATGTAGCAGAACATTTATATTATTTATGACGTCATAGGTCGTGAGTCGCAGCAAACCAAGTTTTAGTTATAGAGCTAATAATTATAACTGTGAATCGTGAATGCACACTCGAGGCAAATGATATTATGTATGAGTGTTAGCCTGAAGATGTGAGAGATGAGGCACAAGAAGAGCTTCTAAGAAAAGAAATGAGTCAAAAGCAGAATGAAAATTTGTTGGATTTCAACATTTTACACGATCAGACCACTTGCCGACCCCATATTCCTGAGTTTTGTGAGCAAAGATGTTAAAGGAACAGATGTGATTTATATGAATGAAATATTTTCCTCCGAATCACCCATATCACCCGAATCAATCATAATAATACATAATTAATAAGAAACTTCAGAAGTACTCATTTGAAAATTGAATCTATAAAAGACGTCACAATAATTTTATGGTTTCCCCGTCCCTATTGGCACAACTTGTCACACATTGCGAAACCCCCTTTTAGCCAAGTGACAAAAAAAACAATTTTTTTTAAAGTCTTATTTTGTTTTTTGGTCTCATTTTTATTTTTCTTTAGTAATCAAATTTTAGATTGGCTGTAACCGTACAAAACTTATAATTCTTCTTCAACATCTCCCCCCCCCCCCCTGTTTCGTCAGTCGTCATATGAAGTTACGTTAATTTAATATTCCCACTTCATTCAGTTCTATCGGAAATCAATTTATTTACGATAAATGAATAAATATAAGTTTCTATAACTGAGCTCTGAATACAAAGTCCAATGATATCCAAAACTAAATGGCGTCGCTGTAAATTTCGTAGAAACTTTATCGATATATGTACATAGTCGAATTTGCACATTTGAAGTAATAATTTATATTACAAGAGTCAATAGATAACAGCGAGTCCTCGTAAGACTATAGGAGGTTGTTGCAAACCTCGAAAGCTAGCTCTGTGGTAGATGGCTAAAACTAAACGGAAGTGAACAAAGGAAACGCCGTCTTATTATTGTATTGAACTAGTTGAGAGTTTTGGCTTAAGAATTGTACCATATAACTTAAGATTCAATGATCAGGATTCGAAAGCAACGATCTGCGAGGGGCATAGGGGAGGAGTGGGGTAACACTGAAGGAAGAGCTGCATAACTACGAGTATAATATGAAGTATGTTAAGTCTGGAATTGTAATTAATTTGTTAAATGGTTTGAAATCTAAATAATATTCTAAGTTCAATATCTCACGGGGGAGGGGTGAGGCGTGAGACGTAAGACGCGGATTGTGATGTATGATAATTGATTGCAAATATCTTTAACTGGAAGTTTGCTTCATATTGAAAGTTTGAACAGTAACTGTGTGATGAAATATTGGTTCTAGTTTGTAAATGTAAATGTCTGGTAAATCATTAATTAAAGATTTTCTAATTACTTTATAAATTAATTGATATTTATTACATTATTTATTGCAAAACTCCAGCTTACCTTTGCAAAATCAACATTTAAACGGATAGATATGAATCTGGTATTCCTGGCACGTTGGACCATATTAGAATTATAATAATAATGTGTATATACCTACTTTAGAATAAAACAAAATATCACCACTTTTCACGGAAATATAGCGTTTTAAATTTAGTATTTATTGATTTAAAATGGCCACTCTTATTGAAAGACCCTGTATGGTACATTGTTAGGGATCTTTAATCGTCTAAATTTTACTGATCAAAACACCAATTCCTTCAATCCATTTACTTTAGTAATCAACACTACAAACACTAGCTTCCTGTTTCCTTCAAAGCCATCTTCAAGTGCACAGTATTATATGTTTTATATAAAGATTCAGTTCAACTTTGGTCCATACAATGTTAATTGCTTTCACAAAAATAAAACGATAATAATCGAAACAATCAAAAATTAAAAATGGATTCTCAACAAGAGATTGTGTTCACCATCTAACTGAGAATGTACCAAATGCACCGCTTCCAGTCAAACCATCTGGCAATACTTAGGTATCAGATACCTCTACAACTGTGGTAATACTACCCAATTTACAATTCATGACCATAGACAATATTTGTTATTGAATAAGTTGCAACCCTTTTTATGAAAGGTTAGCATAGGCTAAACAGGTAAAGAATACTTCAGATTAAGTTTAGAACTCAGTCAGTAAGGACTACTAAATTAAAAACTACTACTCTCTTTTGATCAGTTCACCAATCTGAAGACTAACGTACTTAGTTTCTTCACGGCACTGACAATTTATAAACAACCACGCTTGGAGTATATAAGCTAGTGGTCTATTTTCAAACAAATAAAACTTAGTTTAGATACAAGAGAATAATTGTATTTCCAATATTCAACTAATAAATATTCTGAACAATAATAATACCTACGTTAGTTAATAAAGTTAACTATATATACATAAATTTGTCTCTATCTTTATTTTCACCGTTTGAGTTTTAATTTTTTATCTTACTCTAGGTTTAGCAAGATCGCGGGCTCGAGGTAGTTATGGCAAGAACGTTTGTAATATGCCATGGTGTATCTATAATCATACGTAATGTTTTTGATTGAAATCTTTTTTGTAAGATCTCAAAGTTTAAGCTGATGTACCCCCAACTTGTATTGGTTCTCATTTTAATATATAATCAATTAAACGAATCAGGTACAATTTAACGTCGATCCGAGACTCCAAACTCCACTGATTAATCGAGAATCGATCTCAAAAACATACAATGTTGGGGAAGAAATCTTGTTCTCATGATAGTAGCGGTTCGAGGTGCAAGCGAGAAATCGGGCGCTACGATAAGGAACACTATAATTAAATTTTACTTCAGATCTACTACAATACTAATTTCTCTGGGACCAGCCCTGCCCTTTGCATATACAATTAAACACATATAGTCCAATGTACATTCATTATTTATATTTTATAAGTTGGTACTGGTACTGACTCTGGTTCTCGTATCGTATTTTAACGATTTCACTATTGGTACGAGTATAGAAGTTAGAACAGAGCATTACAACAGTTGCAATATATCGTCACACAGACGCCATATTCTTCCAAAACACATATATTTAATCCATTAATCCCGCATCCATATAATAATGTTACGGGCTAAGTATAATTGTTCAAACATAACTCATTCGAACGAAGACAGCGAATGGCCATTACTGAGCAGTGTACATTCACCGACGCTAATTGAAATCATCTAAAAGTACTGAGACACTGGCGAAGAATAAACCGAGCCAGGACTTGCAAGTTGTATGGTCATGTGATGGTCCAGGTGGTGTCGGTAATGAAGAGTACATCTTGTACAATAAATCTACGTGATGTAAAGACGAACATGGACGATTCTTTTATTATACCGGTTTAAAAAATGGGTCCTTGCCACTTACATCACACGTGGATGTTACCTTACATTCATGTAATTATTTTTATTTATTATTTATTTTAATGTTCTTCCATTGGGCACTACATTCTTCTGCCTTAACTCATTAAATTACATATAATTGTGCTTAATTCATTTTTTATCCTTATTATATCTAAACATTCTCACTCCTTTCAAAAGAAAAAAAAATTACTTTATAAAAATAAAAAAACAAAACTGTACTGCTTTGGTTCCTCTGCTTCTCTCCCTCCTGTTTCTACTCTGCCATTTATGTAATATATCAGTTAACAAAACTTAGTAATATTTGATCTTATTTTATAGTTATTCAAATGCTCTTTAATCCTTAAAAAGAATTAGGAAAAGGGTAGATTTAAATTTCAAGAAGCAGTCAAATAGGTCACAAAACGTTGTATATTAGGTAAAGTCGTCTCTGGAGCCGGTAAATTTGATTTTGTTAGAAATACGCGCAACTGTGTTTAGTGGGTTATGTAAGATTAAAAAAATCGTAATAAATATTGTGAATTGAAATTGAAAATATAATCTGGATTGAATGAGATTTATTTTTAGAAGAGAATACATAAGTTTATAAATAAAAAATTCGAGAAACAAATTCGCAGCATTCTAGTATCCATTTAACTAACACTTTTTTATATCCTCGTATATATTAAAGGATATTATAATAACAAAGATGTTAACGTCTTATTTATCTCGGTCACTGTACGAAACTTTTCTCGGATTTCATAATTAGCAGCAATTACCAAAACTACACCCCAAAACCAAACACCAAATCTTAATTTAGTTTTATTATTCGTTTAAAGTGACTGTCCATCGTGCATAGCCCTCTGGAGGATAAACTCCAGAAGCTGCTGGGTGGTACCAGTTGTCCCACCGTTTCTCTTTCTCTGACAATGAAAGAGGTGAAGGGGATGAAACGCAGAAAGGGGTTGGGGAAGGTCTACGACTGGGGATATATTCATATAATAACCACCAGGAATTATAAGTAATATATGGGGCTAATTCTCAACGCAAAGCGGCAGAAATTTAGCTATAAACAATCGTTTAAAACGGAGCAAGTACCCCTTGGAAGGGGTAAGGGATGAAGGGAGAAATGAGGGAGAGGGGGTTATATTACAGGGTGTTGTATATTATGAGTAACACACAAAATTATTAGCCTAATTTATTAAGTATAGTTATAAATTTAATGGTATTAGAATTAGATGAGATCCACAGGGTGTGAATGGGCAGCGGAGCGAGTGCGGCGTTTATCTTTATTTCTGTGGGAGTAGACTGTAGACTGTAGATGTACACTGCAGGTAGATACATTATGTTTCGTGGTTGTAAAGTAACGGAAAATGTGTCTTAATTTATAGCTGTCTCTCTGGACTCAGTATTAAAATTATTTATTATTTACATTATTATCTGTGAGCGCTTTGCACTCTCTCTCTCTCTTTCTATCTGAGCTTGAGACTGAAACTTTGTCTGTATGTGTTACGTTTTATAATGTTGCGAATATTGCATTTTAGCAAGTTTATTATTTTGACATAATTACTATTTATTTGTAACTAGATTATAAGTTTATACTCGCACAAATATAAATAAAACGTTATATGAATTAATATAAAGCTACTACCCAGTAAACAATTTGATGAAGTGCCCTATTTGGTGAATCACCAAAACAATGTAAAAAACTAATATAACGAGTATTGTTGAAGATGAATAATATTCATTAAAAAAATCACGATCCGTACTAAAGATTACATCTATTTATTTCTTCATTTAAATATTTATATTTTGCAGACTCTAAAAAATAGAATTCCATTAAGTTTTATACCCCTGCTAGTGTCAAGTTTATAACTCCGGTCATAAATCATAAACCGACTCCGCTTTTAATTCAGCAGTGAACCGTCGTTGCGATGTCTGTAGGTCATAAAAAGGGCCTTTCCTATGAACGACTGAATAGAAAACGAACACGTTCCAGACAAAAAATTCATGATATGTAATAGAAATTAAGTAGAATTTACTCCAAAATGTTTACTGGGTAAACGATTATTATTAAATATATCTACTACATCATTATTACATAAATACTATATTTGTGTTGAGAGAGAAGTTTGAATTATGCAAGTTCTAAATTCATTTAAATTCAAATTTCTTGCTCATGTGACAAACATTTGGAGTCCGTACACAAGGACAAATATTACTGGTAAAATAGAATAGATCACAGCATCCGAATATTTGCTTCAGTCATGTTCGAGGTACCGCACACACATGCGTTGACGACTATGACATTAAAACATAACCTACAATGCTTACTATGAACGTATCTTAATATTTATTACTCACTAGCTGTCCCGGCCACGCGTTGCTGTGCCTAACGTTTTTGTCATATTGCATTACATAGCGCCATCTATTAAATATTTACTCAATCTAGTCAACAGATTTCGATTTACTCAACAGAATATTTACTCAATCTAGTCAACAGATGTCGCCATCATCGTCGCCCGATGTCATATGTCATATACAGATAATTAATAGACAAATAATTAGCAATAAGATAAATAAATTGAGATGTAAGCTATCCTATCTTTCAAGTTGGGTCAAACTGCACACGGTGTACAAATTTCATTAAAATCGGTTAAGTAGTTTAGGAGTCCATAGCGGACAACACAGTGACACGTAATTTATATATATTAAGATAAATAACAGTTTGCCAAGCAATTTTGGTACAGTAAACAAATGTTCAGGTGTTAAATATTTTCCATATATTAAGAACAAGTTTGGACAAGTGGTTCAAAAAATAATCCTGTACGTCCACTTGACCTCAAATAATTCACAAACAGCATAAATAATAGAACACGCAAGTGTGAACGCGTCTTACATTTCATTATTTACCGAATACGTAAGTTTTTTACATTGACATTAAAAAAATGCAAAATACTTTAAACTTTATAAAAGACTTGCTTAAAAAGCTTTAATAACAACAGAAAATATAAATTTGTGATAAGAAATACTTTAGTTATGTAACCAAACATAATATTAACCTAAGAAAATTAATGTAAACGGTAAATTTTGTTATGTTAAATTAACCTTAAATATGTTTTGCGGCAAGTTTCTTTTTCTATAAACCTCTGAGCTATAGTCCCTCTTTAGTACATAAAGGTAATTCACTACTACTAACGTAATAGAGGTTCCTATAGGCGATATTTCACCTGGATTTTTCATTTTGAAATTGACTTATTCTGTTATAAATTTAGTTTTCCTCAAGACCTTCAAAAAAGCGTCCAACATATTTGTGTAATTTCGTCATAAAAATCTCTACCATATTTTTCACGTAATAAAAGTCCTCCAAACTAACCACTTCTGACTTGATAAACTTTCTAAACCAGTAACGTTATATTCTGGAGTCACTGAGAGTCATCCCTCCCTCACCACACACACAGGAATCTGATGAAACTTGACATACGTGACGCTTCCACAACGCCTCTTATCACTATTTTATTATTCTATTATATAACGAAACACAATTTGATTCAATCAAAACAATTTGACATTTTAACACTCACATATAGTTAACGTAACACTCCATAGATGGTGTTTGGGTGTTTCATTGTTTCAAATTATACTCTGTAGATGGTAGTAGTGGTAGTGGTGGTGGTCCGTGGTTTTAGAACGTATAAGATGTTCCAGTAATTGATCTTGTCACATTTGGTTGCTGTGTTATAATTCGAGTTTGACAATGCATTAGCATGTCCCATATGCTTGTCCGTTCCATCCCTTCTTTCTCTCTACCCTACTTCCCTTCTCAGTTTTCAACCATTTTCCTAGCACGGTGTACGTGCTTCGTTTTCACGTTCCTTCGACGCTTCGCTCCTTACAGCCTAATGGCTGTGGTCGCTGTAATCAGATTTGCTGTGGAGAGTGACCAAGAGTTGACAGATTTTACTATTAATAAATTTTGTGATGTACATATCCCTTACTCGCTGGTACTACATCGGTTATTCTAACGTTAACGTAATATTATGGTGTTCTGTGGAAAGTCTAGGGAAGTGAAGAAATAATATTTTGGATGAAATATTAAATTATAGTTTTAAAATAAATATAAAATGAGAAGCGTACCTTAAAGTATCATTCCCCACTCACTGCTTTGATTTAATTTTGTATTTTGTATTTAATTTAAATTGTTTAGCATATGGCAATACGCGTACCATTTTTAATTTAATTTTTTTTTTAAGTTTTGTTACTTTTTTTAGAACCTTACAAGGTCCAATGTTTTAAATTAAAAATATTAAATTAAGAAAAACTATATTATATTATAACCTCCAAAATGTGACAATCTGTCAAAATGCAGTAGGATGTACTTTTAAAAGAAATTGTATGTCAGTTTTTGAAAAATGCAGAAGTGAAAACAACGAAAATGAAATTTAAATAAATTCTAACTGTATATAACTCCTTAAAGTTAAATAAAAACAATATTTTATAAACGAATGCGATATTTAAAACGTTAAAATTTATGGCATCCTGATCTGGTTAAATGAAGTACATACTACCTACGAGCAGTTCTAGCTCAAGTCCTGGCTCCTCTTTGTTTAATAATATTTCAATAATTTATTATCTTTCTTAATGAAACAGATTCGAGTATCGAGCTTCGAGTTTCGAGCAGTGAGCTACGAATATAAACGATTTCGAATATAACACGATTTCCGGTTCAATACGTACAAAATAAATTTACTTTAATCCTTGCAATTCGAAATTGTTTCTCATGTTATTGTAAAGTATATTACACATTTCTTTGTATATATGATTACATTTTTGTAGAAATACATTTTTATATTTTTACACAACTTATCGTACTTTATAGATAGAGTAGAGCGCAAGTAGAATGTATAAAATTGAAGTCATAATACTGCCAGAGACTTGAAATGTTTTCCCAGTCTTTATGTTTGAACATTGAGCGAAATGGTATAGAAAGTTTTACCGTAAATATGAGCTAAGTATGTCTGCCTGTCAGCCATCAATCCGGTCAACCGCCAATGGCAGAAACCAGGCACAGAGCACACAGAGTACACAGAGGAAAACTTTGAGCACAGACACGAACCAGGGTTGCTTTTCTTACTTTAATTTAAATGAAAATTATATGAATGGGCTTGTGTCCTCATTTTTTAGTGGTCGATTTTTCAATTGTTGATTGAAATTGATGTTAATAAGTGTATATTGGCGTGTCTGTTTTATTAAATATCTAAATGTTGACGGAAATATAGCAATTAGAAGTTTGAATTGTCGGCCATATTTGTATGACGTGAAATGCATTTTAACGTCAGTTATTTGTTGAGTAGATCAGTGCTGTGGTAATGTTCTGTAGCTGTTGGTAGTCAAATAATCAAGTCAAATCAAAGAATAATAAGTTTTTATTTTATTTAACCCTGTTAAGGCAGACATAATATTGAAATTTGATTGTTCCTTGAAATAGCTGTAAATAATATTTGATATTTTGATATATAAATACATATAGCAGAGATTTATGAGCTTTAAGGTTGGTAACCTTCATTGAACTTCTTTTAAAAATAAATCCTACTGATTTTGACGTTTAGTTTTTTTAAATTTAGTATTTTAGAAATATTGTACCTTGTAAGGTTAACAAAATTAAAACAGTGAGTGGGAATATTACTTAATATACTTAGGGCTCTGAAATTGGGTTACCACGAATCGTCAATTTGTTATATCTTTTTCTAATATTACAACTAAAATAAGAGAACACAAACGGTCCTGGTAGACAACTTTATCAATATGATGAAATTTATAGAACCAAATTACTATGTTAATCAAAAACTAAAAACAGATGTCATTAACAATAGTTAATCCGACATTCGAACACGAATAGGAATAGCTTCATCGTAACAACAAACACACTGGTGTTCATCCGATGTGATAGTGAAGTCTGTACTCTGTAGAGTTAATGTTTATGATAGTAATTTCATTTCAAAGTATTTCAAAGCTGTTGCGGTTCTGATCCCGGCTAACGACATCGCCGTTTGGTTCGACTCTGCCGGACAGTCGTTCTGACTCAGTCATTGGAAGTTATGTTTGGAGTCGTTTACAAACGGAAAATGTTTTCCAAATTTCTTATTTATTTGCTAAAATGTATTCATGTAGTGTACTGCAATTGTAGCGAAACTTTTAGTAAATTAAAGTGTTATATGTTTTATATATTCGTACCCCAGATTTCGAATGGTATTTATAGCTCTTTCTTCACTAGCACTGTTTGGAAAATCTGCTTTTACTTGATCCTATAGTAACGTAACTTTTTTTAATTATTCATGGAGTAATAGAAACATTTGAAAAGTAATAGATTTTATGATTGAAGTGTTGTCCATTGGCGCAACTATAACATCTGAGTCCCGTGGCAAATCATTGAATTTGGGCCCTCCCTTAATGTACAAAATCGGCAAAAAAGAATGAAATTAGAGCAATGGATGCGTTCTAAAACTGAGCGACATCTTTTTCTTACGAATATGTTAAAGTCTTAATAATTTATTTGCATAATTTATGTGTATTCTTGAAAATTAATTTTTTTTTATTAAATTTTGTTTTAAATATTAGGTGCCTCCTGTGCTCACCCTCACAATGTTATTGTATTACATGATTTAAGTATTTTTAAGTTTTCAACTCGTTCAATTCATCTTATAATATCATATATTATAATGTCCCAGGTGTATATTTATATTCTTATAGTCTTATATTCTTACTAGCGTTCATCCCCGTCGCAAAGCGACGTCTGTCTGTTATATGTGAATTGAATTTCATCTCAATTTAATTTCCTTTTTACCGTGACGAGATATTTCTACCGTAACGAGATATTTTTTACCGCAACGAGATATTTTTACCGTGACGAGATATTTTTACCGTGACGAGATATTTTTACCGTAACGAGATATTTTTACCGTAACGAGATATTTTTTACCGCAACGAGATATTTTTACCGTGACGAGATATTTTTACCGCAACGAGATATTTTTACCGTGACGAGATATTTTTACCGTGACGAGAAAGTTGGCATCGTTACATATTATATTCCATTCTATTCTATATTCTTTGCACAGTCATTTTAATTTCGTATTTGTATTTTAAGAGTAAACCAATAATAGAAATGTTAGAGTTGAAAGGAAAAAGGAAAAGGAAATGCTCTGAATATAAATACCCTTCAAAGGATATCACATCCTGAATATGGTTTGTGAATCTCATATATTCATTTGTATAAGTATTTATTTATATTATACTTTTAGCATGACAAAGATCGCGAGATTTAGATTTTTTCGATATTGTCATGCGTTTTTAACGTGAAAGTGCGAAGAGAACGTCTTCTTGATCATCTTAAAATCGCTTAAACCACTCAAAAGCACGTGTACGCGATAAACAATCATTGCCTTACACTTCTTTCAATAAATTATAAGTTTCAGTAGCGGTTTGTCGAAGATTCATGTGAAATTTCATAACAATTCGTTGCTCTATTGTTACACTTAACATTTTCCCTGCGAAACTGATTGGTTACAGAAGCGAGAGGCACTGCGTTTGAAAGAGAAGGCTTCATGATAAACAGCTGTTACAGTCTCGTTATTTAATAGCCAAACTTCGTACATAAATATGCATCCATAACATTTTAAATTTTCCTTTATTTGTATATCAGTAATATTAAAAATATATAAAAAGTTAACACAACTATAACTTTCAGAGATTGTTCATATAAATATCTTGGCATCATTTTTCATATTTACAATACAATACATAAATGTATTACAGAATAAATGCCGCCATTTTGTCGCCGTTATCTCGTTAGAATAAAAGGACATTAATATGAAAATTTTACATGGAAAACATCTGCAATAGGACCCTAAAAGTATAATATAAATAAATACTTATACAAATGAATATATGAGATTCACAAACCATATTCAGGATGTGATATCCTTTGAAGGGTATTTATATTCAGAGCATTTCCTTTTCCTTTTTCCTTTCAACTCTAACATTTCTATTATTGGTTTACTCTTAAAATACAAATACGAAATTAAAATGACTGTGCAAAGAATATAGAATAGAATGGAATATAATATGTAACGATGCCAACTTTCTCGTCACGGTAAAAAATATCTCGTTACGGTAAAAATATCTCGTTACGGTAAAAATATCTCGTTACGGTAAAAATATCTCGTTACGGTAAAAATATCTCGTCACGGTAAAAATATCTCGTTGCGGTAAAAAATATCTCGTTGCGGTAAAAAATATCTCGTTACGGTAGAAATATCTCGTCACGGTAAAAAGGAAATTAAAATTTGAGATGAAATTCAATTCACATATAACAGACAGACGTCGCTTTGCGACGGGGATGAACGCTAGTACATATTATATTAAACACATAAATAGTTTTAGATGAATAAGTAAACATTTCATTTTCGAGTAAATTAAACGAGTTCGAATTAAACAATAGTTGGAAACGCATTTCGAATACAACCTAATTATGGACCCTATGCACCAACAGATATATTTCTATTGGCTCAAAGTTGTCCCAACTCGGACACAAATTATGATTGTTTATTTGATTGAACCCCCAGTTCTGTAGTCCGATCTGCAGATCTGAGCATCTGAACATCGGAGGATTGGAGGATTGGAGGATCGGAGAATCGGCACTGAAAACTAACTTTACTAATAATAATATAGAACGGATATTGATCAAACTTGGTACATATATTATGATGTTTATTAGAAAACTTATAAATATATATCATTCGTTATTATTAGTTATTAGATCGGTTCATTGCAAATTGTTTATTTATGGAAAATAGAAAATTAAGATTGAATTCTGTGGAAAAACAATTTTATTTATTAAATGTATGAAGTATATAACTTGAAGCTATTGCAGTTGTTTAATCAGATCATAAAAACTAATGAAAAATGTGAAGATTCAATCACAAAGGAAAATTACGTCACAAATATTAAATTGCCAGTACTAAATATTTATTTGAGGCATATCCTACTCTCTTCAGGCTGTGAACTGGACATACGAAGTAACGCATCAACATTTAATAAATAAAACTACAATTCCACGTGCAACAACTATCAGACGTAAATTACAGTCCATCATCTCCTAGCAACCTGCCCACAATATCAAACTCAACGAACAAAACACAACATCAGTGGTGAACTAAAGAATTCTTTTTTGATTCCGATTCCGATATCCACAAAAGTAAAAAGTCAATGGGGCCGCTAAAAAGTCAATGGGTCCATTCCATGTATAATACTCTGAGGCCCCAGCAACTTAATCCGCTACTGTTTCACGAAAATTAAATAATTTGTGATAACTCGTAATTAAACTAAACATTGGGAATACTTACAAACAACGGGTGCATCGTAATAAAATCTCCACGTTTGTCGAAAGGAGATGATTTACCATACGAGGGGCGTGTACGAGGACATGGGGGGCATAGGAGGATGTTACAAGCAATGTTAGTGTGGAGGCCAAGAGCCCATAGGGGTTCCCCCGGGTTACACTAAAATAATATATTACAAGCTTGTATAACGACATGCTTTGCAGTTTCGATATTGTCACAGAACATTCTGGCATGGTGCTACGAGTACTGAAGGCAGTTATTTGCAAATGTTAGTCGATTTATTTAGCCACTAAGTTCAAAACGTATGGTTTGCAGAGGTGTCGAACACATAGCCACTGTACCACATTCTGGTAAAGTAAGAAATAATAATGTATAGCCTTCTTTACCTAAAAATAAACTCTAATATCTTTACTGTTACTTTAAATACAACAATCATATGTTTTCTAAATTATTCCATTAATCATAGCCCAGAAAATGTTTAGATATATAAACTACATTCATGTCTATTGCATATTCTATGTATATGCTGTTGTGATGTAAAACCTACACTGTATGTCATATGTATATGCAAATGCAAAAGTATTTATAAATTTAAACATTGCTGGATGTACATAGTATGTACTGTCATTTCATATGTAACATATGTGCAGGATATTATTTTCACATTATTTAGCAAATATGAATATACAGGGAATATCTAATATTATGTGTCACTTTTTTCTTAACTTTAAATTAGTAAAGCTATATTTGTGTTCCATTGAAAAATTTGTAGGTTCCATGCTGTGAATGTTATCATGTTTTCTTTATAAATATAACGACCTGTGTACCTGCAGATCAAAAAGAAGTGCAAAACGAGGGTAACATTTTTAAGAATCGAAAATTATTAAAAATGTCTAATAATATAAATTTATCATTCCTTAATAAAGCTTATATAATATGTCATTTGCATTTATGTAATGACAATGTAACAGAATGAGTATGAGTGTGTTACGTTTATGTAAGTTTACGTTTTGTGTTTAAAAATTTAATCAGATATATAGTTACTAGAACATTTTTCCGGAGAGCAATTTTTTTTTCCTGGAACTTCAGTTTCTTATAACTGTTACTCCTATCGTTTACTGATCCATCTGAAGGAATCTGCGCCCTCCCTGGTTATTGCCACATACACATGTTGCGCTTAGTTATGATTTTCGGAATGTGTTTTCACTACAACAATGACTTTGGATGGTAGATGTGGATGGTGGATGCAGCCAACAGACATGTACCATCGCGTCGCGGCGCACCAGATACGAGTATTAGAAACAAAGTACTCACGGTCGTTACATAACGTACGTTACGGATACAGTACGACTTCAGAGCAGTATTAAGAGCTGTTTGTTTCTTTACAACCTGATCGTGTTAATTGTTTACAAACTAAATGAAATGTTGACTATTTAATAAGCTTTATAGTTAAGTATAAATTTCTTGGAATATTTTGAGTGAATTGTGTATTCATTTCTTCAATCAGTCTTGTATAATATTGTTTATTTAATTTAACATTTTGTTTTGCCTTGACTTGAATAGTCATAGCTGCACAATATTTATCATTCTAAAGCAAAATGTTAATTTCAATAAATGTCATTAATTTGTAGGTGAGATTGGGCTTTACATAATACCGATCCATGTAAATAACTTGTGGAGAAAACAAACATTTTGAAACAATAAAATCCACGTGTACATGTGGCATTATTTGCCACGGTGAGTCGGCGCCACGTGTGCTAATTGAGGTAACAACTCACATTTTAACTCTTTTGCATTTCACGGTTTGTTGTTATTACTATAACCGAAATAAAACGCCGCCATGTTTTGAGTTTGAACGGAATTTTGTAGTGTGTACGGAATTAAATATGTTTATTCATATTTTTTGAGATATGTTGGTATTCATTCGGATATACCGGCTGTATTTTGATTAATGTGTTACGAATCAATTACGAAGCAATAAGAAGTTAATGACAGTTATAAATTTAGCAGTTGCAGTGTAAATTTCAAACCAAAAAAAAAGTATTATATTAATTACATCAAATCGTTTCATTAAACACACAAACCAACTCAATAAGTCCGCACAATTTCACTGACAGGAGATCCTGTTGGATCCCGTTAGATTCCTGGTTTCCTCCAAGTGAGAGAAGAGCGGTAGGTGTTGGTATGGGTATTCATATATATGATGGGGTTGAGGGTGAAAGGAGTTTAAGAGTACCATATTAAGGGGCAGGGGATACTGGCTCCATATGTATGACAGAGAAACGAGTACATGGAACAGAATATGCGGTGTTATTCCGAACAATTATACTTTGAAATTCAGAGAGACACATTAAAGGTCTGGCAAACGAGCCGTTTACGTGTAATTTAAACTTTAATTTGCTTTGACGTTTTATTTTAAATGTTTTACATTATTAGATTTCATACACAATAAGTGCTAAGTACATTTGTGTTGGGTTATTTGTTGTAATTACCTTGCCAGTAGGTAGTGCTACTGTTAGTAGTACTGCCTCGGCTACGAACACCTCGGTTAACGGCTTGTGCTTATGAATATGAATATTTATACACAAATAGCACTCGGGGTTCGGGGGTTCTCGAAATTAAACAAATTTATTGTTATTATTTTACAACTATTTTAATATTTGTTAGGTAAATGTCTAAATTATACTGTACACACTGTAGTTACCACAAATCACAAAGTAGATTAGACCAGAGGGAGGCAAAGTGAGTGATGGAAGCTCAAAACATATATGAACAAAATATCTTTCAATAAAATACAATAAGAAATTATTTAGTTACAATTAAGTTAATTATTTAGCTTGCTATCAGGCACTACATTCTTCTGCCTTAAATCATTAAATTACATATTATTGAGCTTAATTATATTTTGTGATCCTTATTATTTCTAACCATTCTCACTTCTTCCAAAAGAAAAAAGGAAAAATAAAAACAAATCAGATAAATTTAGTTCCCTACCTGCTTCCCTATTCCTGCTACTCTCCCTCCTGTTTCTACTCTAGCGTTCCTTCTCTTTCCTCGCTCCTTCTCTCTAGCTCCGCCATCCACCTCTTCCCTTCACTGCCTTCCTTTAATAACTGCACAATATTTTTTTCATTTTGCCCCGTATCTGTTTAATATTACATCTAAACACCTGCATACTCGTTGGCAACACCACTCCATTTTTAACCATAACTCTGTATAAATTATTTCTGCAGGCCTCCGTTTCTCTACATTGGAAGATCAAATGCTCTGAATCTGCTACCCCTTCTCCACAATTACACTTACCGTCCTGTACCAAGTGATTTCTTCTAAGATATGTCAATTCCCCTGTATGTAGAGTATGTGACTGAACGATATATATTCAGCCTCTCTCTCCCATTCTTTGTTCATTTATTATAATAAATAATTTATTTTTATTTTATTGAATAAAAGCAAAGCACTCATCTACGAATTTGTTTAAATCTTGCTAATTAATCGGTGTGCCACACTTGATATTTTAATTTGTCTCAAAGGGCAAGGAAAACAGCTTGCCCATTCCCAGATGCGGGATTATTACTGTGACTTGTGTATATTGACATTTAGCACGGTCAATCCAAATGAAAAATAATCCTAAGTCTCATAAGCTAAAAGCGAAATAAAAATAATATTGTAACATTATATCAAGAAAAGAAAACACATAGCCTCCCACAATACGAGTTTATTCAAGTCTAAGACTAAGCATACATTAGCTTATATTAAAATAAATTCTTCATTATTTTCAAAAGTAGGTGCTTAATATTCCAATGGACTCCCTGCGACTCTTACAGCTTCCATAAACCTACTGTATCTTTAATTAATAAAATACAAATACAAACAATAAGAACAATGTCATTATTTTCTCTCGATGGGGTAGTTAGTTCATTGCTTTAAACTTCTCTTCTTATAAATGTTCGCGAGCCATCCAACTGCCGTTAGCCGTTAGTCGTACGCCACCCCATCTATTGTTCACGTTCAACATCATTCGGAGTGACGCGATTGGCATTTTGTTCCCGACTAATTAGACGAGATGAGATCGAAGGCTTCTGGTTGTAGATGCTCGATGGAGAATGAAGGTTAGTGAGCAAAGTCCAAAGCGCGTGGTTAGAGGTTGGGGATAGGAATGGTAAGGAGGCTGACTCAGAGGGTGGTTTAATTAACATTCCTCCACCTCTCCAGATCACACCGGAGCTTCCACGAGAAGGCAATGAGTTGCAAATTAAACGTCTGCAATATCTGCCAAGATGCCCAATCACTGGTACAAACAAATTCAAAAATATTATCGACAAAAATATGCTTCTAGTTATATTTCTATTACTTCGTTTCGGCATCACACACTGTTTAGTTTTATTATATAGTTACCATATGTAGATGTTGTTCAATGTACAAATAAGTCCACAAAGAAGAGGAAATAGATCAAGAGAAGAGAAGACAAGGGAGATTGGGAGATCACGGTAAAAGGAAACACTGGTAAGGTATAAATTCAGGTGACAAGGATGAAGGAAATCAAAGAAAGAGCAAAGAAAACTAAGAAATAAGAGGCTGACGAATGAGGATGACAGAAAAAAGCAGAGGAATAATAGAGAGAATAAAGAAAGGAAATAGCAAAATGTAAAGCTGAAGAATTAAGTAATTTTATTTCGTGTAGCAGTCTGTCAACTGATTATTAATTTTTAGTAATATTTAATTATATCAAAGTGATAAAATTAGTTTAAAATCTTAATTTGCATGTGTTTCCTTTCCTGACTGTATACCTTACTCCGTTACTGATGCTCTCAGTTGATGTCGATTTGAATTTTTGTTGTCTAATTGTTAAATTAATTCTAGCAAATACACAAGAGACTTTATAAGTTAATCAAAAATTTGATTTCTGATGTTAATACTTGTAAAATAACGTTTCCAATATATGTGTATTTCACAAAAATTATTTTCAGAAGGTAATTGAAGAAGCCATATATTCAGATATTTTGCGGTGAAACATTGTGATAATTTTGAGAAATTCTCGTAATTTAGTTGGATATACAATTTTATATCTGGCAATTTGAGTAATTCAAATTTATTATTACTATACAAAAAAATATGTATAATAACTTTTACAACAAACAATTAGTAATTTAATTTTCTTATTTTTCAGATAATCCATGCAAGAAGCAGCGCATCAAATATACAGCGTGAAACTTCTTTGAAAGTAAATTTAATCTTCTGTGCAGGTAAGAGACAAAATATTAACTATTCAGAATAAAAGTCGTGCAAACTATAATCTAGTGAAATAGCTCGCTAGATGAAGTTTAAGACAACATCAAAATATTCATAGTTTTCATTCACTTTTTCGTCTTTTAAATGTCTTGCAGAGTAAGTGAACATGATTCCCTTTAGCACTAAATCAAGAAATTAAGTAAGAAATTATCTCAAAGTTCTAGTAAATAGAAAAATATTATTTGAATCACTCATTGTGAATCAATCAAATTGTAAAAACTAAAACAAAATCTAATGGGCTTGTGTCCTATGTCTTAATTTCTATAAAAGTGTACTATATATTGATAAAGTGGGTTACTAGAACCTCAAATGTTCAATTATTTTTTAATAACTCCTTATATGTTAAGAGATATTAACAATTAAAAAAATCATTTTGTCTCTTTAATTATTAAAGGGATTCAACGTTGTACACATTCCAAATGCATGTGACATCACAATCCTTGTGTAAGGTTACCAACCTTACAGCTCATAAATCTCTGCTATATGTATTTATATATCAAAATATCAAATATTATTTATAGCTATTTCAAGGAACTCTCAAATTCCAATATTATGTCTCCCTTGACTTGATTATTTGACTACCAACAGCTACAGAACAGTACCACAGCATTGACCTACTCAACAAATAACTGACGTTAAAATGCATTTCACGTCATACAAATATGGCCGACCATTTCTAGCGCTAAAACTACAATTCAAACTTTTAATTGCTATATCTCCGTTAATATTTAGATATTTAATAAAATAGACACGCCAATCAGTGTTACCAACCCTACTGTTTTAACAGTAGATTTGCTGTTTTCACATTGATGTCCCTGTTTTCTGTTTCATTCCTAATTTTTACTGTTTTTCGATTAGCGTTCAGCGCCACCTATTACACTATGCAAATATTTTTTTGATAACGTGAAAATATTGAAGATGAGGCAATTGAGAATGAAAGTGGAAAATAATTTTACTTTGATTTTTATTTTTTTGTTGTTGTGATTATTAATATAACAATGTATGTGAGTTCTGGTAACTAAGAAAATTGTTCATTGTTTTAATTATATGAGCAAAAGTATGAAATCTGCCTTTTTTTTCTTTACCTACTGTTTTCTCCTGTTTTTTTTTTGCGAGCTGCTGTTTTTTAGTTTTTTGGGGTTGGCAACACTGACGCCAATACACATTTATTAACCTCAATTTCAATCAACAATTGAAAAATCGACCACTAGAAAATGAGGACACTGACTAAATTTAATACAAATTTCTATTTAAGTATATGAATTATTTTTAAGAAGCATTACTTTAAAATTTTGTTTAAATTATTAATAAAATTAATATAGTTTTACAAATCAGTTCTATTAAAATGCACTGTTTTGCTGTGTTATGAAAATTATAATACGGGATCTAAATTCTTTATCATATTATGCTCTTAGTGGCTTTTAAAAGTTACTTATAAGGTAAATATATCAGCTATCGTTAACGTAAATCACTGAAATTTCCTCTCTGTGTTACTATGCATACAATATTTAGATGCGATAAATGAATTATCAGTTTTGCTCGACTAATACCAGCCCTGGGTTGTCAGTGACATATCGTCACTCCAGACAGCAGACAGCGGCAACTTCCCCGTTCATCGGTTTAACTTCAAAGATTAACGAACACAAATTAATTGAACGCACGTTAAGTTTGGTTCAGTTTAAATTAGTCATAGTGAATAATTGGAGCATCTAAGACGCTCAGTTTATCTCAAATTAGGAGAATTGTATTGATGTTGATGTTAATGTTAGATGGTGCTGCCGTACTGAGACCAACTGAGCACTGAGCACTGAGCTTTGAGCAGAGAGATACAATAATTAACTTACGTGTAGTACATGATTATGTATATGTAAGAAATTTCTTCTTCTTCAACTAGAGCCTGTTTTGCTTGATGTCCTGGTAATTGACAAGATCATTTTCCGGTCGTATTTTGACGTTCATAGCAGATGCAACAGAAATTGTATTGTATCCAGTGTAAATTTGTATATTTCTTTAGTTGATAACACTGCCCAGAGATATTACAACGCATTCTGGTCAGGTAAGCTAACGGTATATATTAGTTATAGCTACTTTCATTGTAGTTGATATTTGGAATCGACAAAACTCACTGTGCATAATGTTAGGTTATAATAAAATTGGATAAAAAGGAATTAACAATTTAAATAATAAACTTTAAATGTGGTTTCTTTGATTTCAGGTATGTAAATTACTAAAATAAACTTTGATTTTAGAAGCAACAAATAAGTTTGATTAAAAATTTACAATTCCTAATAAAATGTCTTATATATTTTTCAAGCGATGTTCTTTTTACAAAATACGCATCATGAGTGGAAGTTTCTATTTTAATGTTTATTAATACACCACTGTATCGTAGAAGTTCAAACGTATGTATATCAAAGTGCATGAGTATTACTATCACATAGCTCAATAACTTCGCAGGATGACATATAATTGGCGCCACTATTGGCAAAGGCATATGATTTTTGGGTAGTACAAACCTTCAAACGATATGTGTCAAAATTTCATGACATTCCAACTATTAATTTTCAAATTACAGTAGTTTCATTGACGCTACTTTTGTAATTTTCAAAAAACAATGGAAAAATTTGAATTTCGTGTTACCGCTTAAGCAAAATAAGGCTTGACAAGTGTTATTCGAACTTGGTTTTTTTTCTCATTAAAAAGCAATGCTTATATTGTTTAATTATTCACCCATACTACTGATAGTTCTCTTTAAAATTATCAAAATCGACCCCAATCTCTTAGATTTCATGTGCTTGAGACAAGGGTTTTCTATTTCGAGGTGTTCCTCATCCCACTTCTGAAACACCCACCATTCACCGGTCGGTATCATCAGCATCAGATGAATTTTAAATATTCGCACGGAATCAGACTGTGTGATAACGCTTAGTACCAGTACTAGCACCCTTCTTAGCTCTTAACACTACACAAGCAGTCGGTGTATGCGTCGGCGTCGGCGTCTGTACTCCTTGTCCAAATGATCGACATTTACATTTCTTTAATTTCGATGAAATCAGTTAATTTACATTCGCAATTCTACTAATTAAATTCTTAGTCTTATCGTAGAAAATTTATTTCTTTTAATTAATTCCAATTTATTTTTATTTTTTAATAAGATATTCTCATTCACGTTTATATATTTTTTGAACGAGGAGTAAAAATCCTGTGAGGAATAAACAGCGAATCAGTAAAGACAGTAGCACTCGCACTCCAAACTTTATATTAAACGGCATTTATGTTTAACTCCAGACTGCTTTGTGTTCTTGATTTATTTATTATTAAATTTGAAATAGTTTCAGCCAAAAGGCAGGTGGTATACCTGATCGCTTAGTCAAGGCCAAACTGAATCAGATTGGTATACTATTTAATGATTAGTTTATAAACAAAATTTGACCATTTCTTAAAATCCCATAAGTTTTATATAGTTTAAATCACTAAATATAAACGTTTTTATATTTGAAAACACGGAAGGTCAGTACAGAATTGCAAATCGATTGTCATTTTAGTACACTGTTACCATCTATATTTAACTATAGAACCATGAAGTAATGTTTCACCTTATTTTAGAAGAGGATGGCAAATTGTAGATAAGGAACATATAAGCCATCTCATCAGAACTTGTAGACATTGAGGTCCTACAAACCCTACAACCTCATTATATAGCGACGTGAGTCACTGAGGTCACACTACGAATAAAAATTGCGCAGAAATAAATTTGTATAAAAAACAAATAAAGAAAACTATAAAGAAGCACACAAAATCGACAGAAATAAGAAATTTGAAATACCAGATAGAAACAAAAAGAAAAAACTTTAGACACTTTCAGGAATATTTGAAGTAAGAAAATTAGTTCTCGGTAGTACTACTAGAAAACATTCTATTTTTCATTTTTCTTAAAACCTTTTTTCCTGCGAATCACAGTTACGTATATGCAGGGTTTATTACACATAAAAAATGTTAAATTTTTATATAAACTTTTTAGGTTAATATAACGTAATAAAATTAATGACAATGTAACAGAATTATGTTAAATTTCGGTAACGTTTCATAAAAAATATTACGTTAAATAATGGATTTAAGTTTTGTGTTTAGTGGGTATTCACTAAAATAATTTTTCTAAATGACTGTCCCTACAAAAGGGTTCCAAATGATAAAATAAATTAAAGGACGGCATAAAAACTTCAAATGCAATTAAAACTGATTTGTTTCTGCCTCATTAAGGGTTAATTTTTAATTTATTAGGAACATTTTATTGTTTTCTTGAGCTGAAGCGACTAAGTCAAATGGATCAGCGTAATTTGATTACGTAAAGCATCGTCTTGAAGTTTTGCAGAACGGTCGAAATGACTAGACAGATATTTGTTCAGAAAACATTTAATCGCAGTCGTCACACTTTAAAACGCACTAAGTAAAAGTATTTCATTATAAAAATAAGTTTAAAATAAAAAATTAATCACACCCCCTCCCTAAAATTATTTGTTTTATTATTAGAAGGGTTGCTGCGATGCTTATTTCATTTTGATGTAGAATTGTTAAATTATTTGGTTGACTGTACAAATCTCCTTGAAATAAGTTTCCGTAATTTTGTAATCAGCAATTCAAAGGTCTTTAAAACAATCAAGCGAATGACGAATGGCTATTTTGCAGGAACAAAGCAGTTGAAACGACTATAGAGCCAATGCAGCTGCAGGGAACTAAACTTTCCCTGTAGTTGTCTAACTATCAGGGTTGTCCAACATTTTATTGGACCCCTTCTTATTTAGAAAAGTTGTGTCCCTATTTATTTGTTGTGTGATTGAATTAGACTAGAGGTTGGCTAGGTAATTACTCAAAGTGGGAGAAAGGGTAATGCAGGCTAGAGCACTTAAATAAAATATGCAATCTTTAATGAAAAAATATTTATTCCAAAATGATATTTTTATTAATTTTATCAGTTTTATTTTTTAACTTTATTTATCTTATCTTATGATTGGCTTGGTGCTAAAAAGGTCTATGTCAAAACCTAAATATGTACTGCGATGAAAATTATTTTAACTTCAATTACAAACTTCAAAACATAAATATGTTTACATAGAAAAAAATTCAGCGTCACACCACAGATCATACAGTTTACCTTTTATTTATTTTCCTTTCTTACAAAACACAGTAAGTGCACTTTTTTTATTGTTTCAGACCTTTGGAATTCTTATTGAAATTTATGATAATATATGTCTATTGTTTTTGTTATTTTCTTAAATATTCAAAAGTTGGCAAGGATATAATTATTCCAAATTTGAAATTATGATCTTTCGCTTAAGTTTTATACATATTTTAACGTCCCAGTATGGATATTAAAGTCTGTAGAATATAATTATCCATTTGATTTATCTTTGCTTATCACCTTTATAATATGAAAACTATATGTGTTGTTCGAGCTAGCAGTCAGTGAGTAGTAGTACTCTTAAACATCTCTTTTGCTCTGTGTTATCAGTGGCGGCCTTAGGAGGTGGCAAGCAGGGCAACTCAAAGCAGGTGCTTTGCTCTTGTATGGGCCTCGCTCTGTCGCGCAACAACTCAGGTAATTACTATATATGTATTTGAATTTCGTGCATTGCGCATTTTGTAGTGATCTACTAAACTATGTATAAACAAAAACTATTTCTTATTCTACAATTTAATATATAATTTAATTGCATAAAAATAAATAGTAATTAAAACCAAAGTAATTGAAGTGAAACTCTGCAATTACACTAAATAAGAACCACCTTAAATTCATGACCGTATTAAATAAAAGAATGAAATAAGCGAAATCGTTTTCAAAATGCAGAGTAGAATCCCTTCCTCTCTCCCTCCCTCTGGAGAATATCCCTCCAGTCATTAATATATAAAACACATATAATAGTTAAAATACATTATGCCTAATTACTCAATAACTTAGGGTTAGTTTTAATAACAGAAATTGAAATGAAAGACATTACAGCTAATATAGAAAGAAGTAGTAAAGCTCCAAGACCCTTCTCTCACTCCACCTCCTTAGCCGTTCTTCTCTGTCACCCCCATTCAACCCAACCACCCCACACTTTGCAAAATATCTGTAGGATAAAATCAGCGCGCATTTAGCTTAGCTCTTTTAGTTCTAATGAGTGTCGCCAGGGTAAATAATGGCGCTATTTAAACAATTTGTGAGTCGAAATAACATTAAAATCTGTCTGAGTCGAAACGTAAATCAGGTTTAACGCCTCTATAAGAATATTCTATACATATAGAGATCTTCCAAGACTGTAACTCTGGTTGAATGAGAGGCAGGCGTTAGAGGTAGGAGACGATGGTAGTGGCATTTCAGCTTCCAACTTCCAAGGCATTAGATGTGAGATAGACATCAAATAAGTTTATTCTGTTTATTATCTGCCGCCTTAGGCACTCGTATCTTACTATTTTCAACTTAAATACAAAAAGTTACTTTTCTTAATTGTTATTGGTAAATGATTACGGACATTTGAAAGTCAGATGGTTTAATTAAAGTTATTAGAAGACATTCAATTTATTTTTGAAATTTAAATAACTAATTTAGTTTTTCATTTCTACACTTTCTTGATTTAAGTTTATTAGTTTCCGTAATTTAAATTTTGGAGTATTGAACACGAAAAAAAAAGTGTTTCATATTTTAAAATAACTTAAAATCGGTGAAATAGGGTAAATTATTCAAAATAAAACTCTTAGGGGTAATACATGCTTTATGCAGATAGTAATAAAATAATATTATCTCCACAAGACGATTGTATAATAATATGTCCCTAAAAATAGAGCCCATAATACAGATGATTCGAATATTTCTATAAATATATTTTATCAACAGATAATATCATAATATTCGAAACAAACTATAACACATTTCCTGTTAAAATTTTGCTAAATTAATTGCAAGCAGTTATTTGAATTTAAACGTTGGCGCCTTAAATAATTTCACTTCAGTTCTATCAGTTGATTATAGGCTGTGACAATACAGTATTTGAATATTACGATGCTATTTAGAAGATGCAGTCCCAGTCAGCTAGCTACGAGTTATAAAAGCAAAATTGCAAACATTGATTATGTGTTATGACATGTGTTATAAAATGAATTACATAGTAAACATAAAATATGTTTTAATTAACATCCTGACAATTAAGAAATTCAAATTATTAGCTTACATAAATTTAAAATAAAATTTCATTTCATTTCTGTCCATCAAATAAATTTACGTATTTTTTCATCTTCCTACTTTAGCTTTAATAAATAAATATATGAACTAAATTTAGGTATTAGGTAGCTTCTTTTATCAGCTTGTTGCATAAATTAAAAAATTTCAAGAAAATTATTTTTGTTAAGTATTTTTATTCCATCAACGATTCGCAAATTCTAATTTTAGTCTCTAAGTTCAATTCTATTCAGCTAACACTCAATAAATGCAACTCATGTAAAATACTTCTTAAGTTATAAATAAAATTATTTTAGTAGTATACATTGAAATGAGAATCTTTATCGTAATCCCTATCTTAGGTCACAAGATCTAAAACACTACAGAGAATATCCCTTTCATGTAAGAACATTTATTTGGTATTTAGCAATGTTCTTCTTGATCTTACCCGGATCACAAGAGGTACAAAACGTATTCCCTTTGCTTCCAAAGACAACTTAATATGTCCTAGCATATTTTTATAAACCCTAACCACTAAGTCAACTTAACCAACAAGCATACTTCAAAGTTACTAAACATGAATAAAAAAACTCTCTAATTCTATATGTCAAGGAAATACATCTCTTAACAGATTAAACAATCATAAAGTCCACCATTTAAGGAAAACAAGAATACACAAAGACTTGGTAAGGTGGAACGGGAGCGGGAACGGGAACGAGAGGGTCAAAAGGCAAAAGACATTGTTTTTGAGTTATATCTCTGTTATTATTTCATTGTCTATGAAATGTCCAAAGACGTATAGTTGTAAACACATGAAAGAAGTCAAATACAACAGTGGTCAAAACCTCCCACTATAATCATGCACCCCACCCACCCCTCTTCTCCTGGGTCAACCCTGCTTAATCTAACGTTAGATGGTAGCACTAATTATCTTCTAAACACTATCATCTAAAGATCAAAGCAGGTGGCGGACAGTTCGCTAGGATTATACCTGACAAAACAATCTCGTTGTATATTCTGCAGTACACACACACACAAAACCAAAGTACTGTACGACAATGCAAAGTACGGATAAAGAACTGAACTGAACTATCGAAACAGTGTTAGTAGGGTGTTGATTGTGTAAGGGTTCTTGCTTAGGGATTAATAATCCTTTGATTATTTTATAAGAATACTTTCCGGTGACTTAACTTGTGTACATTCACATTAAAGGAAGATCTCGGAGATATTAACTAATTTCTGTTTTACACAGGTTAAAAATGTAACACAATTTAACACTAGAATTAGCTTATAGTAAGGTAGCACGCATGAAACTAATACTGTCAGATTTTTCCATATAAGGAGCAGAATATAGCTTGTACTTCAATAAATGTATTAACTATAGACTGATAAAACTTATCAAAGACACTTTGGGTAATTGTGCTATAATCCTCATCAATTGAATATTATACTCGTAGTTATAGTCAATAATTAGTAACTACATATGCAGTTATATTTTGTAATTTTTCTCGTCTCTAAATTTAATATTTAATGTATTATTATTATTTTTTTTTAATGATTACGTGCTGAGGCTTGTTACAGTCTAGCAATAATTATTCATCTCGCTCTATCCTGAATAACCGTTTTGGCTCTTTCATTCGTTCTTCCTCCGTTCGGAGTGTATCATATTTAAAATCACCATAACCTGATCTTTGTTAACTACAGGTCGAACTAAATGAAATTATTAAAGAATAGTAACTGCATTTGATTATATTTGGCATATAATTTAATAAATGATTCATTTCATATAAGTATAAATGAAAATGAACTCGAAAAGACGATAGCTTTCTTCACAAGCTAGCTTATCCACAATCTCACTCGATACGCTTCTGTTTAAACGGTTTCTAAGAATACATGATAATAGAATAAAGTTGCAAGAAACACTTTTGGAAATAATACGCAGGTTTGCTTATTTGGTTTTTTCTAAAAATTGAGATAGTCAAATATAAAATACCAGTAACTTAAAATCGAAATATTATAAAAAAGAAGTGTTTTTGCAAAATCGGTATAAAGAAGAATAATTTTACGATTATTTTCAAAATTCCGGTAAATGAATGTCATTGTTATTTGTAAACCATTTCCGTACGTTTTCATTCAGTAATTTGAGGAGTATTTTGAATTTCAAAGCAACTTTGTAGGTTTCCCATTTATGACCTAAAATGCATAACATTTCCATGACAGACTGTACCATTACCATCCCATGTTATATATTTAACACACATATTAGAGTACTTGAAAGTTTCCAAGCTGACTTCTAAAACTGATGTCCGAGCGAAACAAAGGGGTTGCATGGATGAGGCCGCCAACAGGAGGGTCAAGAGGAGAAAGAGAGATCAGTTAGAGGGCTGATTGCGCCGGGAAGACCGTGCTAAAGCAACTTGCTTTGAAGTGGTCAACAGAGTGATTATAGCCGCTAAACTGGAATCGGATTCGAAAACAACTTCTCCAAGTATTTGACAGATTTATAATCCTATGTAGTTATGAGTTTCAACAAAAGAGAGAATCACAAAAAATTCATCTTGTTTAGAAAATGTTAACGTTTGTAAATTTCTATAGTTGTGTGATTGGCAAAGATTAGAGTAAATCTCGTATTTTCTCCAAAAAGCCTGATGAACTCCTTAATTATTAGGAGTTATTAACAATTAAAAAATTCATTTTGTCCCTTTAATTATTAAATGGATATATAACATTGCAAGACAGGTGACATCACCTATAGAAGAGATAGAACTCTTATCCATAGAAAAACTAACTGACCTACCCTTAATAGTACATAATAGACCTGTTACGTCATAAATATAGCAGACATCCGTAGCGCTAAAACTACAATTCAAATTTTTAATTTCTATATTTCCGTCAACATTTAGACATTTATTAAAATAAAAATGCGAATATATTAACATCAATTTTAACCAATAATTGAAAAATCGATCCTTAAAAAATGAGTACACAGGCCCATTGAAGGCACATGACTTTCCAAGTAGCTTACCCAACACACAAACCAGTGGTGTACCAAAGCTAATATAGACCTGTTGCAACCCTCCCCCCCAATCTCCTCCTCACGATACGTCACTAATACAAGCCTATCTGCATATTGCCTGCACTGAATTATTGACTTATTTTCCCAATAACCTACATGTATTATAAATGATTGCAAAAAAGAAAAATATAAGAAATAAGCATAAGGCTGTAAGTAGGGAGGGGTGTGGAGGAGGGAAGAGGAGAACTAATTAACACAACAGCAATATTTCCCGACATCTGTTTTTGATCGTATAATCGACGGCAAGTAGAACGTTTGTCGGTGTGAGATATGGTTTGAACGTAGTGACGTCACAAATCAAGTCTGATGACAGCGCCATTAAGAAATTGTCAGCAATAGCTCATGTCAACAACAACACAAGATGGCGGGAGGTAATACTAGCAGGAGTAGTACAAGGATGAGGATGAGGATGAGGATCAAGACCAGGACGTTGGGTGGTTTAGTAGTTAGTTATCGTCAACCGGATACATTGACAGCATGAGTTGATTTATAGTCAACGTTATAAAGTGAAGATTGGGCTGGTGAATAATTACTCTGATTAGAAGATGAGGTATTGTTCGAGCTTCATGTCTAGGAAATGGATATGTAAGTAGTCCTCAACAGGAGCTTACGCCGGAAGTTCATTGAAATAGACATCTTTCAGGGGGTTTATGGGAGATACATTTTTCTAGCTTATCGTAATTATTTATTCTGAGCATCAATGAAGTAAGGCAGTGCCAGATTAGATATATAAATGAAGTAACAAATGCTACAAGATTCGAGTTACTGGAGGCACTGCGCCTAGAACAGAAAATATTCAGCTGGTAAAATTTTGGGTGAAATATTTTTCTTCGGATCTAGCATTAGAACAGCACAGAAGCGTAAAGTATCATTCCCACTGACTGTTTTAATTTTATTGTGTATTTTGTATTTAATTTAAATTGTTTAGCATATCCCAATACGCGTAGTCATTCACAGTACCATTTTTAATTTAATTTATTTTTTAAGTTTTCTTAAAACTTTACAAGGCCCAATGTTTTAAATTAAAAATATTAAATTAAGAAAAACTATATTATATTATAACCACCAAAATGTGACAATCTGTTAAAATGCAGTTAGATTTATATTTAAAAGAAGTTTATTGTCAGTTTGTCAAAAATAAAGAAATAAAAACAATTTTGATTACTAATTGTTATTAAAAACAGCAATTTTAATTATTCCACTTTAATATCGAGGTTAAAAGAGACTATATTTATAAATAAAGCGCTTTTTTCATAAATAAAAGTCACAAAATTATCAAACTACCCTCGTATACTAGTAAAACATATTTGGAAACTTCTTTCGTCCAGTGTGTGCATTACAATTTCCACGAGACACTGTTTTCCATATGAATCATCATTCTTACACAAAGCTCCTTTATTAACTGGGTGTCCGCTCCTTCGCGAGTGTTTATCCAGTCACCAGGATACGATTCCTCCATCTGAACAACGAGATCTTTACCATTGTAGCAAGTGTGCCATGTCCCATAACTACCACTGCGAATATGAGGACATGCAGGATACTCCGCGAGAGTGTCGAGTGCCAAGGATCGGTGCAGGACACCCTGCGTACCTCCCCTCCCCCCTTCTTCCCCAACGAATGCTCGATTCACAGTCACTAAACCGCATACTCGCGGAGACCAGTTGGAATTTCTCGAGGAATAAAAATATTTCAATATGTTTGTTTTAATCCGGCAAGCACACATCTATTACATGGACTTAAGCTCTGTGCCCGGCCTGGGGACGGAGCCTGGGCCTGTGCCTGTGCCTGTGCCTGGGTCATTGGGGACGTTAGCGGGGAAGGAGGAAGGGAACTCGTTGCACTCCAAAAAAGTGATTCATATTGTTCTCTTAACCGCAACGATTACACGAGGCGTACAACGTATTTCTCAAAAATGCTCTCTTAAATTAGAATAAAGAGGGTTGCAACAGTGTTCGTGGATTCGCGGATTAAAAAATGCTTGGCCATGTTTATTTTGATTTTGTCGACATTCTTTGTAGATATAATGCCGGTTTCACACCAGAGAGACAGTTTTGTTGTCAAAAAAACAAAACAAAACCATGTTTTGTTTTATTTTAAAACAGTTCTGTTTTTCGAAAACGTTTTTGTATTTTTCTGTGTGTTCCATAAAAATTATAAACATGATAAACAACAACTAACAAGAGCAAATGTTCATAAAAAACAAAACTGCGTGTTCAAACCAAGCAGACTAAAAAACAACAACTAACGTGTTTTCTTTTGATCTTAGCGACTCCAGATGGGAATATCACTAAGCCCACTGGCCACCTCAGATATCTTAGTAGTTCCGGCATACTCGTTGGCAGCACCACTCTATTTTTTACCAAAACTCTGTACAAATTATTTTTGCAGGCCTCCGTTTATGTACATTCGAAGATCAAATGTTGTGGATCTGCTACACCTTCTCCACAATTGCACATATCTTATTCTTGCACATATCTTAAGATGTGCCAATGCCCCTGTATGGTCTACCCTCAGTCTCGAGATAAGTGATAACACTCTTCTTGTGACCTTGAACTTTCCACCACCAAGGACGTCCGCACATCGAAGACTGTAAACTGAAAAATTTTCTTCCTTCTTCTGAATTGTTCCACATACCCTGCCACGTCTGTTTCACTTCATTTTTGCTCTTTGCCAATAAGTCCACTTCATATTGAATTTCTCCACTTGCTACTGTTCTAGCTGCTTGTTGTGCGGCGTCGTTTGCTTTTTCATGTCCTGTGATTCCTTTGTGAGCAAGAATCCACAATAAGAAATAATTGTTTATACACATTAATAAATATTTTATCTTGTATATCTACTTCAATACAATCAAACCTAAAATGACATCAAAAGTCTCATAAGATTACATGTTTTAACGTATCCTGTTAAATCCTACAGCTTTAGACCGGTACAATAGAGAGACACGTGTCAAAACGCTACCATTATACCTTAAACAATGTCTTCTCCAGTATTCATTCATATACTCGTATTTCGAATACGGCCTGTGGCATTGGTGAAGCTTTGCTTATTTCTCACCAGGATCGTTACAGTAACGTAGGATTCCTTTATTCAAGCGCGACATTCGTTCGTTTTAATCCCAAGCTCTTTTGTTTCGAATGTCTAAAATACCCTCTGCGAATATTTACACCAAATTTATGAGATTTTAGTATTTTGAATATACAATTTTGAATCTTTGAATTTATTAGCACGAAAATTACGTGTACAATATCATTAAAAAGGCAATCCAGTTACTGGGAGAACCCTCGTAGATTTCATTTGTGTTTTGTAAATTATTTTGTGCTTATTGACAATAATATGGTATTGTATTCAGCTCTTGAAGTGTACAGTCTGTAAATTCAACCACTGGAACATATTTTTACAGACTAGGAAGTTTGTTGAACTTCAAGGTCGTTCAGATGAACTGAAACAAAGAATTCAAATATACGGTTTGAGTTCTGTAGGGTTTATAAATTGAAGAGAAAAAGTTTCCCTCATCTTTCAACTTATGATGAGTATAGTACAAGATATTTTTGTGTTGTAATAATACCAATTATTATTTAGAAAAGGATTTCGTGTTTTATTGGTAGTATTTTGCCTTGTGCACCGCAGTACCAATTTTTTTTCATTTTTTAAATATATTTATATCAGGCCCGGAGTTGAGGGAGGGCAGGCGGAGCTACTGCTCCGGGGCCTCCACAATGGAGATAATTAGCAATAAATTTTTGATAGACTTAACGAAAAAAAATTGTTCCTTTTATTCGTAAAATAATTAGGGGCTTCTTCGTTGCCCCAGGACCTTCACGCGTCTAAATTCGGCACTGATTTATATTAATGTACAACATATTAAGTTTATTGTGTGAAAATTTGAAGTCGATTGGACTAAAACTGTCGGAGATATAGAGTTATAAGTCTTCACCTCTCTGGTCTGGTTTCGTCTTTCTCTGAAACTTTTAAACACGTTTTTCTCACACTTAGCTTTTTCAGAGTCGGTGTCCTCTCTAGCTTAAAATCTACTGCACCGATTCTTTTGAAATTTTGCGCACTCTTTCTTTACATAAATGCCGAGGTAACGCTGTCGAGTTTTCTTATTTTTTTTATGTTAACGTATTTTAAAATAACAATGTTTCTGATTTTTTGACTGCTGTAAAAAATTTAAAAATTAATAGAAAAAAGACTCGACAGGGTTACCTGCAGAAACTTATCAACTAATGAAATCATTTTGGTTTTTTGATTTCAAATAATCCAGTGATGAGTTATAAGTGGCACCGCAATGTTAATTTTTTTTCGACGTTTGCGGAGATTTGCTGTCATTGCCTCATTTCTTGATATTTATTTATGGTAATTTCACAAAGTATTCTTTAAGTGTTATTTTATCATGTAGTAATTATAGAAGTAATTATATATTAACTGTGTCGTCAAAAACCGTATCGATTTGATCTTACCCCCCTTTATTAACACAAAATCTTTACAATTTCAAAAACATTTTTTTAACGGAAACAAACTAAATGAATCATCGTTAAAATGGGTATTTACGGCACATTGATACTGTTCATAGAATTCCACAATTATTAAGTAAATTTACATATTTTAAAAGAGATCACTGCAATGAGACTGTTAGTATCAAACATGAAGATGCAAGGATCTAAATGAAATGCATTTTTCTGTTTCTTTTTTGTTATTTGTAAACCACAGGACACCCAACGACCGACACCGACACCGACGCAGAGACAGTTCTTGCTACTTCTGGTTCACCATATTTATCTACTGGGTGCAGTTAGGACAATTATTTAGTTGACCAAAGAGTCTGAGATATAGGACAGCTCGTTCAACGTGAAATATCTCTATGGAACTATTCTCAAAGAACTCGCCTGGATGTGTTACAAAAGCTGCTAAAGGATTGCATTATCATTTCCATAGAACATTATTAAGGATTTAAATCGAAAAATAATTTTGTTTTAAATACCACTTCCATTTTAATGGTACTTTTAGGGTTCATCCGTAATCTATGTCACACAAATTTCCTGCATATCTATTATCTAAACATTCTAACTCTTTGCAAAAGAAAAAATATATATCCTCATAAAAATAAAAACAAAACTGTTACTGCTACTGCCTCGCTCCTCCTCCCAGTAAACAATTTGGTGAAGTGCCCTATTTAGTGACGTTTCTATCACTATTTCACTTCAATTATAGTTCGTATCAACTTTATCTTCATTTGTATTCCGACAGGTGGAGTAATTTCGCCATTTAGCCGATAAAGTAGACATTTTATATGAAAAAATGTGAGAAACTGAACTATAAATGAACTCTTTCATGACAAAAAAATCATGACGCATCTTCAATATGATGTCAAAGTGACTCCAAAATGTTTACTGGGCTGCTACTCTCCCTCTTGTTTCTACTCTGCCATTCCTCGCTCTTTTTCTCTACCTCCGGCTATAACATGCACCTCTTTCCTTCACTGCCTCCCGTTAATAACTGCACAATATTCTTTTCGCTTATTAACTTTTTCTCCATTCTTTTTTTAATATATTTCATGGTGCATGTGACGTCACACAGCTTCTGAACGTCGCCCGTTCACGCTCTTTGTTTTTTAGCGGGTTAGAATATTAATTTTGTATTCTCAGCAGCACATATCACTTCTATTCGTATCTTCATATATATTACAGGACACAATAATCAAAATAATAAATAAAAGTACAGGAACACTTTTTATACGTTTCATTAAATCGGAACCAGTATTTTTAGAATTAGCATTCAGGAGTATAAACAGTGTCCATTCTTTAGCGGCAGTAAATATGCGACGTCGTTTTAATATCAGAGAGTCCGTACTCCGTACCGTGCAGTACCGGCTGTTCTAAATTGTTACAAATGTGCTCGAATAAATGTATATAACATTACATTAGTATCTAGCGCTGTTCTGTACAATGTCCAAGGAAAGTAAATGAGGCTTAAAAATGCATGGAAACTAAAATGTCGTTATTATACTTATGGCAAGTGTTGGAAAACCATGTGTTTGGGAAACATATCTCGCGAGGAATGATGTTATACTTGCTAAGTATACTCGGGCGAGTCGCTGCCAATTATGAAGTGATTTATTGGGTTTTTGGATCAACTTTTATATATATAAGGTTTAGAAGATGATGTAAAATGTTATTATGAATGTTGTTTTAAGAGCAGGAGCCCCCAAAAAAGCGATGTTTCAAAAATATTTCCTGAGAAGACTTTTAAATTTATTAATGTAAAAAATTTTACACATATTATAGTGACTTTTACCTTAATTTTAACATTTTTATATTTGCAAAAAAATAATTTCGAAAGCTGCTATAGCTGATCTCAAGGAGCTCCTCTCAAAAAAGGCATCTTGCGGTGACCGCGATATCTCTGGACTGGATCATGTAAAATGAAAAAACCAAACGGATTTCGTTAAAGCAATGTATAGTCTTATAATTAATCCAAGGAAGAAGCAAAATAATTTTTTTAAATACTATTTATACAAATAATATCTTTACGTAAAATCTACTTCTCCATACATTACAGTTCTTAAACTATGATTTCGCAAAGAACCACATTTTTTATTTTATAAAAGTTTCTAAAAGAAAAAAATAAAGATGTAAAATCAGAAAACAATTTTAAATTTCTGAAACATAGACAACAGTTTAGATTTGAAAATAAAATCGTTTTGAACTGCAGTTTGCTGGCAACAGCACCAAGAGCGGTGGTAGTGGTAGGTAGCCAAGGCTGATTCAGTGATTATTATATTTCCCCTACGGAGGTTCATTGTGGCAGCACAATCGTGACCGTCTCTGCGCTTAGAACCAGAGAAGAGAATTCACTAGAGACACCTATGTTCTGTCACATACACTTAACTTTATACATATGTATCAGATACGACGGATACACTAAATAATGTTATACATTTTATAACTCTTTATTTATCTCTAATCTAAATTAATACGATGCTTCGAAACATCAGTTTTTTACTGTAATGTGCCAGTAAATTGCAATTTATCTGATTGTAAGTATTATGATAAGTTTTAGAGCGAAAGTATTAAAAGAAAGCAAGCATAGTCCCGAAAGCATTTTTAGACTCTAATTCGATTTTAAATCCGTCTAACCATACTGAATCTGAAATTCGGATCTGCCGTTGAGGTTTGAAAAAGTTCAGAAACTCTTACAAATATTATTACTTTTGTAAATTTGTACAATTACAAAATCTAAGTCTAATAAGTCTAAATTTTTAATCCCCGTAAACATTTTCAGGAAACGGAAGAACTAAAATTTGCGCCACAGCGAAAAAAGGTAAGCCCAAGCAATAAACGGTAAAAAAAGCCGATCCAAAATAGTTTAAAGCAATTGATTGCACAATTTCTAAAAGGAAAAATTTTCATTTTTGTCGAGCTTGCTCTTATTTGAAGTATAGTGTACCTGGTATGTATGCAAGCTTAAAGTTGATGTTACTGCAAGCTTGCAAGGTAATGAGTAGTAATATCCATACCTTTTAAAGACAGGTTTTCAAAAGAACTTTACTTTTATGATTACATCAAAATTTCTCAAAAGGCAAGAAAAGTATATTTCATATAACATGATTAAGAATCTACCAGTCAGAGGAAAAGGAGCGTGACAGGACTTAAAGTATAGAATTTGTAATAATAAGTGCGAAAATAGGTACGTGGTCTTAAGAAGCTCGGCAAATTTTGAATAAAAAAAAAATTCATGAAAACTTTTGACAATAGGGGGGAGGTATTAGAAACGTTGTGGCGTCACATGCAATATAAAATATAGAAAAAAATTGTAAAAAAAAAGAGTTAATAAATGGTGAATTGTTCTAAAAGCTGTAATATATTATAGAAAAATTTATTAATTTAAATGTGTGACATCACACCACGGAGAATAATTTATGGCCCCCTAACCACGAATGAAAAAAATAGAAAAAATACACCCAATTTCGGATTGCTTCAACGTTTACAATTTGCACTGAGTATGTGATAGTTTTTTTCAATATTTGGAACCAGTAAATGAATATTACGTAACTTTATTTTCAATATGGAATCATCAAATATTGTTTCTTGCCCATTTCAATTTATTTTACACAATAAATACCCCCACCTCTTCTAGTTATTTATATTTAGGACCCTGATATTAAATCGTGGTGCAGTTTATACCGACCCAACGTGCCCAAAGTACCTAGTGTTAGTACCATCACCAATGCCAGGCTTAAACCCACGACGACGGTGCCGACGATGAAATCTCAGTGTGTATGATGTTGTGGATTGTACAAATCTCAAATAACTACAAATAGAATCACTTAAATTTCATACGTGTTCCATAACACCTTAACAGAAATGATACGTATAATATTTAACTGTAATATCGTCGTGATGTGGATAGTTCACAATTATAAACTGTATACAATAAGTTACAAATTTGATGTTATGCATTTTTTTGACTTTATCTCGGGAAATGTATAAGATCAGATTCGTAGAGAATTAGTAGAAACTTAGATATCTAAATAAAACTAATTTTTGTGACCTTTGAAAATCTCAACATGCGTACACGCGTTATAAAATGTCAAAACAAAGACTCAGTGGCAGCTTTAATCATTGCTTGTTCTTTGTGTAATTTATGTAAATTGAAAGTAAGTATTTTTGATGATGATTGACGAGAAGTGCAAAAGTTATAAATAAATTAATGTAGAATTTATAATTTTATATAGTAATAACTTTTTCTACTTGGGTTGTTGCGCGAGAGGGCGAAGACATAACTATACTTACACCTATACTATAACTAAGCACACTGGCCACCTCGGATATCTTAGTAGTTCCTGCATACTCGTTGGTAACACCACTCCATTTTGTACCACAACTCTGTACAAATTATTTCTGCAGGCCTCCGTTTCTGTACATTGGAAGATCAAATCTTGTGGATCTGGACCTCTTCTCCACAATTGCACGTATCTTCTTGCACCAAGTAAATTCTTTTATTTACTTTTATTTTATATATAAAATATTTTTATTTTTCTTCAAAATGAGAATTATTATTAAAGATATTAAATCATTTGTTGCAATAGTATTGGAAATAGTAATCAATAGTAATTGTCAACAATATCAAGAATTTCTACATTTTATGCTAATTTGTTGGTATCAATTGCGCATATCGTGCGAGAGTAGAACTTTTTAAAGTGGTCAACTGTGCAAGGCACTATTCTAGTTAGAACATTCAATGCTGAGCATAATGCCGCATTATACACTCTTGTGCCGTATTTGCACACAATCATATCGTATTTAATTCTCTCACACTTCCTTCAAGAAAATCGACAGGAATTTTGTTCGTTTACGCTTTTTGATCTGTCAAAATAATTTCAAAAACCATTTGAAATTTTGTTAGTAATATTTAAGAACGTATTTTAAAATTTTGCCTATAATTAATTGTAATTTAATATTAAGATATGCATTCAAAATTGTGAATCTCACATTATTTATATTACTTTATCACTATTTAGTTATTGTTATATTCTGTATACACATTTATGAGTACATGTTAAGGGTGGCATCAGAATGAAGAAGGAAAGCCGCCTCCCTCTCCTCATATCTGTAGTACACCTACCCCATCTCTCCTTCTCTTAAGCCTCCATTCTCTTAGTAAACCAAACGGATGGAATGGGATAACTCACCCCTAACTAAAGAACTGGTTTGAGGTTGAATACCTATTAAACGCGTACGTTTTGCTCCTATTACCTCAACGTATAGAACAAAATAGCAAAACCCTAAACCCAATATAGTAGTGCCATCTCTGAATCAGATCACGTACCACGCTTGTCCGTCATCATATAAGAAACGATATCAAATAATATGATATGACGCATTCTCTATATGTGTGAAGGAACTTTATATAACAATATAGTGAAAATATCTAACATAGAAGGGATTTAAGTTTGATATGAAACCGTGAAACTCGTGAAAATCGAATCGAAAAACGACTTATTTATGAATATAGAGAAAATAAAATTGTCACATTAGTTCTTGTTCATTTTTAAATTGCGTTTAAACTTTTGATATTCTAAACAAATATCGATTTGAGATGTTGTTGACAGTTTATCATATCAAAATTTATGCAATAAAAGTTTATTTGAATGTTGAGGCTGACGGAAGTAACAGTATTGTATAAAATGTTATGGAATCGTGCAAACAATGAATGAAAAATATTGATCTTTTAATATACACCAATATAATAATGTTAACGGCTTCGGAGATAATTCAACAAGCAATTCTACTAGCAAGAAAATATATTATGTATAATGTATTGCATATATTCCAGGCGTATAGAATACGTCGTGTTAAATTAATTTTAATATTATGTATATAATATACAATATAATATGCAATGTATGACAATACGTAACAAGATGGGGGAAAGAGAAAGAGTCATAAGCTTTGTGGATCACAATTTATCTAAAATTAAACTTCCAAAAAACAAAACCAAGAAACAAAATAAAGCTAAAAAACAAATTTCTCTTGTTAAATACGAGGGGGGAGTGGGGAAGTTCGCAATGTGTGACAAGGCGTAACAAGAAGGGGTGGGAGAGAAAGAGTCACAAGCTTCGTGGATCACAATCCACAATTAACCTAAAATTAAACTTCCAAAAAACAAAACCAAGAAACAAAATAAGACTAAAGAAAAAATTTATTTTACATGTGTGATGTCAGAATTTTGGGGAGTTTACATTGTGTGACAAGACGTGACAAAGGGGACAGGGGCATTAAAAAACCATGATATTTGTTTGATGTAATTTATGGTTGACTCCTAAACTCCTACAATGAGAATAATGAAAGATAAACAAATAACGAACAGAACGGATTTACCATTTTTAATTAGTTAATAATAATTACTGCTATTGACTTACAAATACTTGATTAGTAAGTAGTAATTAGCAATATATAACTGACAATTTCGATGTTGTTTATTAAGGAAATTAAATTTTTAATTTCCACCTCACACACATTTACAGAATATGTTATACACTATATCTACTAATTACCTAATCTGCAGATATCTAAGCCTTCTCATAATGAGTAAACTTTACAAAATAACATTTAAAGTTGTAACTTCTTTACTTTATAGAACCAAAACACAAGTATTAACATAACGTAGCTTTATTATTCAGAACTTGTACATGAAATCTTAGGTAGCTCCGACGACCGCCCGCCAGGTTTCTAATATGCTACCTTCTTCTGATATAGCTTTGCGTTACTCCCTGTCTTAATTATTAAACCCTCGACTAGTTTTATACGCAGATGACGTAGAAACTGTAACGTTCTTTTTATAATCTGTTATAATGCATGACTATGTTTCAGGCGTTATATTTTAGAAAACAAATCAGTAGTAATTAAATTATATGTTATCTATCATAAGTTATGAGATCCAGGGGAACAAGTGCAGCATTTAGTAAAGGTTATGATTATTGTATTTTTTTATTTTAGTTCGGTTTAGATCGGAAACAACACAATAAATTCAAAGCTGTAGTAAAAATAAAATGAGGCAATATAACTTAAGTTAAGAAATAATTTTTAATTAAATCAAACATACTCGTATTGAGTTCCCGTCGCTATGCAACGGGATGAAGTGATGAAGCGGCTAGTACATATATAATTTTTAACGTTTTAATATTCTAAATGCCCTTCCACTAATTCCTTATTTCCAAGTAGTCCAATCCAAGTAATGCAAACGTAAAGGCAAACGCAAACGTATATCGGAAAGGAGAGGATGGAAAAGGTAGATTTACCATAATATAAAACGATCACATTTCAGAAGTGGGAGTAAAACGCGCGTATATAATTTCAAACAAAGCCCATCCATACATACAGTCATTGTAATAAATTTTATCTTTAATTAGCCAGGGCAGAATCCCTGCCGGGCCCTAATATTACACTATAACGCTGTCACGTGACGTACTGTGACAGTTTTATGACAATTTACGATGGCTCAGCGGATAGAATAGCGTAGAGAAGCTTCCAAAGGTTCCCGTTCCTGGTCTCATTCCCCTAATATCCCAAGCTCACTCCATCGGGACTTGGAAACCCTGTGCGGGCCAAGCAAGGACCTACAGAGATCCTTATAACTCCTACTCCTGTTTCTACTCTTCCTTCTGCTATGTTTAGGGTGTATAAGGTGGTAGCAGAATGATAAAAGGGGGGCACGCTCAAATGTCTCCATTGACGGACAAGCATGCATTCAAATTGCCCGCTTATACCGAAGAGTGGCAAAGAGGAGAAAAAGTTTTGTAAAGCTTTTTTTTAGCTTTGTAATACTGTTCGTGCGTCATTACTAATAGTAATTTACTTTTTATACACAAATAATAATTATAGAGCTTTTTTGTAAGAAGACGCAAACACGTCACATCACAAACGTCACATCAATGCAATTGCAATGTTTAATTCATTTTATTTAAGTAACTATAAACGCGAATCGAAATCTAAAAAAGCAAAACCTTTAATGAATAATGTATCTAGATTTTAAGCTTTATTGCACGACTTTTAATGATTTTCGTAGAGCAAAAGAATATTTTGAAAATTAATATATTTTCTAATTCAATTCCAATTTTTATATGCCTGATAATATTTTGTCATAATTTTAGAACCTATATTTGATATAATCAAACTTACGTAAACACTTAAAAATATATAGGGCATTCGATAATATCTTTCAAATATTTTGTACCTGATTGCATAGAATTGATTATATTAATACAAAGATTGAATATTTTTAAAAAATGAGTTAACAAACCCATTCGTAGATTTTTATAAATATGATTTCCCATGAAGTGGGGTAATATCCTTGGCATAGGTATTAATCCAAGGCTGGTTTTAATTATAAATTTGGTTACATAATAAGTCAACGAAAAATGTATTCTCTAATTTATTAAAATTACCCACTTCGGACGACCGTATACAACACTTTAATCCTTGTTATATTTGCAATTAAGAACTGTTAACACCGCTCCTTCTACGTGTGTCCTCTAGTAGAGGGTTTAATATTTGTATCATCCAATACAACGAAAATACAAAATGCAAATAACATTATTCAGTCCATGACTCGTTTAGTTCTATGACGCAATAACGAATACAATATCCTCAATAAATATAACGGTTTATTATTCCATAAATACAAATAGTTCAAGAATAAAGGTCATATTAAAATGATGCTATAGAACGTGTTTCAAAATTAATTAAAACATATAAAACAATTAAAGCCATTCAGTATGGTCATAAGGCCATAGTGGACTAACCACCTCCACCTTGCGAACAGCGAGCCCTTTGCCTTAAGGCAATAGATGCGACAGTGCTGACCTCGGTCTAGGCAACCAGTCACATAGAGGCCATTTGTCGAACCACAGATGGCCGAAATATTATCCGAGAAAACAATTTAATTAAAACATAAAACATTATTACGATTGTCTAAAATAGATTCAGAAGGATCGTCGAAGGATTGAAGCAAAGGACACTTAATGAGCAGGTATTTTTACGGATTGCAAAATATGCCTTAAACATTTCATGAAATTATTACATGGCAAACATTGGGATATCGATCCTTCTCTTCATTAGTCGATCATATCGACCTTCAACCAAATTCAAATTCGATTTTAAATCTGACAGAAATCATTGTCACATACTGTCATTGATTTTAATGTTTACTGGCACGATCATCTGATCCTGTAATAAACAGGAGATCTAAGCAAACCAAGTCCTGCAGCAAATTCGGATGCGAACACTTCGAATTCGATTTCCGAATCCAAGTTTTATGGTCATTACTTTGCGGGTTCGATACTGGATATACCTTTCTCAAGTTTCACAAAAAAATGTTCTTATATGATTTTACATAAATTAAAAGAATTAGAAAATCCACCACTGGTTCCATATATATATATATATATATATATATATATATATATATATATATATATTACATACATTTACAATCTATACACTGGTTGTATAGATACATTTACAATCTAATGTTCCACACTTTCTTAAAAACACATGTCATGATGAAGATGATAAATGTTATGGAATAATTTGACATATGTTTATTGTTTTATCATAAAACAATAACAGACGTCAATTTGTGTTTAATTTAACTGGTAAGTCCATTGGGATAAATATATCTTGATGTTTCTACTTACGTAACATTCAATTTAATGTTAGATATGTTAGAGTTGTTTCATATGATACGTAGTAGAAAATATATAAAAAGATTGCTGACAGAAAATTATGAATTGGAATATCTTATGTACCTATAGTATAAGACGTTTCATATCACTCAGTTAACATAGATAGAGAGATGGGTGATACAAAGTGATGGGGAGAAGGAGAAAAAAGGAATTAGGTTATGAACCTTAGCTTAAGTATCATTTCCGCCTACTGTTTTAGTTCAGTTTTATGTTTAATTGTAAAAATAATAAAACATATGTCAATATCCCTAAAGTTCCATTCCCACTCACTGAGTTTTAGTAGTAATTTAATGTTTTAACTTTAAATGTAAATTTCAGCTTGAGAAATATATTAAATATCATAATTTAATTAAATAAAGATAATAGTTATTATTAAATGAAGTATATTACTGATGAACGACACATGATTTCACAAGTAGAAATTTACATTTATGATTAAAAACTTAAATGGGCTTGTGTCCTATGTCTCAATTTCTATTAAAGTGTACTATATATTGATAAAGTGGGTTACTAGAACCTCAAATGTTCAATTATTTTTTTATAGCTCCTTATATGTTAAGAGATCTTTACAATTAAAAAAGTCATTTTGTCTCTTTAATTATTAAAGGGGTTCAACGTTGTGCACATTCCAAGTGCATGTGACATCACAATCCTTGTGTAAGGTTACCAACCTTACAGATCATAAAACTCTGCTATATGTATTTATATATCAAAATATCAAATATTAATTACAGCTATTTCAAGTAACAATCAAATTTCAATATTATTAAATTTATTATTCTTTGATTTGACTTGATTATTTGACTACCAACAGCTACATAACATTACCACAGCACTGACCTACTCAACAAATAACTCACGTTGAAATGCATTTCACGTCATACAAATATGGCCGACCATTTCTAGCGCTAAAACTGCAATTCATACTTTTAATTGCTATATCTCCGTCAATATTTAGATGTTTAATAAAATAGACACGCCAATACACATTAATTAACATCAATTTCAATCAACAATTGAAAAATCTACCACTAATCGCGACCGCGTATGTTTTAGTTTTAATTTTAAACCATGTACAGGGTTCTTTTTAGCGATCCAATTAATACTCTACAATCTGTCATTAGTAAATTTACTTTTCAGTTTGTCAATAATAAAGCAATAAAATATAAATAAAGATAATAATAATATGAAATAAGGTATATTACTGACACACAACGCATGTGATATAACTACATTTAAAATTAAAATTAAAAACTAAAACATTGCATGAAAAAACATACTTATAGATTCAATTTATTGTTAAAACATTAAATGAAAACTTCAAATTAAAGCAGCATTAAACCACTTACTATTATGGCAGTTTTTGTGGTGTCGTGGCCTCATATATGTGTACTACACCTTTACCTAATCCGTTTATGGTTATGTATGTACATAATCAATTTAATTTAATAACAACCAAACCCGGAAAATATAACTCTGACCGAACCGAAGACATAGCATGAAGCATCACTGCACAGTGTCATAACAATTTTTTTTAAAAACATATTATGTTATCCGTCGTCAGAAATACTGACAAAATATATTTATTATGCAAGATAAATTGGTTTGAATTTTAGACGAAGACATTTAATAAGTCTTCTTAAATTTCATACTTGTAAAGTTGATCGCTGTTCATTTTATTGTTTTTTTTTCTTTCCCTAAAATTAAAACCAACCTTTGAATGCTAATTAAACATGAACTGAATATTTTATTGTAAGGTTTCCAGCACTGTGATATCCACTGCTCACAGATTTTAATCCGTGTTTCTCTGAATTGCAACAAGTTTATGATATTTTAGGCAAAATATTTTCATGATATTGTACACTGTTAGAAATAAATTTGTTGTCTTACATTTTAAAATCAATTTATATTTGTTACAGTTTCTCATTCTTTCTAATGGTAACTTCTGGTATTGTTTATTAGCCTAATTAATGTTATAGAATTGTAGTCATGTAAATCAGGTATTTTCTTATTCTACCCAGTAAACATTTGGTGAAGTGTGCTTTTTTGTGACGTTTCTATCACTATTTCACTTCAATTATAGTTCGCATCAACTTTATCTTCATTTGTATTCCGACAGGTGGAGTGGTTCCATCATCTGTAGCCGATAAAACAGACATTTCATTTGAACGATTGTGAGAAACTGAAATATAAATGAACTCTTTCATGACAAAAAAATCATACGCATCTCCAATATGATGTCAAAGTGACTTCAAAATGCTCCAAAATGTTTACTGGGTTAAAATTTATACTAGATATAACTTATAATAAGCCCGTACTGACTAAGTTTATATTTGGTATAAATTTTATAACTGGTTTATTAGTAAGGCGGTAAATGTTTTCAGGTTATTAGATAGAAAGCCATGCAGAACTACTTACGGGCAAGGGGAGTCAGAGGGGAAAGCTAGAGTCGAGCATGCTAATTTTCTCCATTCATTTCATTTAGCACAATAAGCAGTTTACAAAATAAGTGGTAGCATGTATATATTTATTTTCTTACTTTGGTTACTTATTAATTAAAAGTTACGTTAGGCTACATAAAGGGAGGGAGGTTCTAGGATTCCAAAACGGTTAGAAAATGATACACACAACAAGTATACACATATTTTCTTCTAGATTTTTTCTTCAATTATTTTACAGTGTATTCACAACACAATATGAGGGGTTACTGAATTGCGGATCTGAAATTGAAGGCAATTCAAAGTAACATTCAGTGAGCCCTAGCGGAGAATAGCCGAATTAAAATATAATTTCCTCACACACATATCTGCTGACTGAATGTAACCAATAAAGTTGGTTAGTTTGCAAAGTCTGCAATGTGCAGTGGTTCCATAGAAAAGACAAACAGTTTGAGTTTTCCAGTATTCATTTGGAAATGGAAAATGAAAATGTAGATAGACGGACATAGTTTCCTATTACTTAACCACACACTTCACGATTCTATTGTATTGTATTTTATTGTATCTGCCTTTACGGCTTTACTTCCCACTTACATTCATTTGCTTTACAAATGTTTAACATTTTTTAAATTCTCATCTTTTTTTTCAATGTTCGTCTTCCTTGTTATCTTCCTCTACTACCTCCACCACCTATTCACTTTCTTCTTTTCTCTTGCAATCGTTCCTCCCGACTCCTTCTGCTTACAAAGTTTCTCCTTCTTCTCTCTTCTCTTCTCTTTCTCCTTACCTCCGTCATTCATACTCTTCCTTCCCTCTTTCCTTGCAATATCCTGATCCTGACACCTGTACTTAATGTGTTCTAATTGTTGCTCTTCCTTCCCGAATAAGCTGCATAATCCTTTTCTATTGTTCCTCAATATCTCTCTTCTCTCTCTCTTCATTCCCATCCCTGAATCTAGCAATTATTTTCACATCCTTTCTCCCTTTGTTTTTCAGGTACCGTGCCAATCCTTTAGTTCATAACCCTCTGTATCTTGTATTGTATAAAAAATATATATAAGTTACTAGCTGTCCCGGCCACGCGTTGCTGTGTCTAACGTTTTTGTCATATTACATTACATAGCGCCATCTATTGAATATTTACTCACAAATTTGTACAAATTTGATTAAAATCGGTTAAGTAGTTTAGGAGTCCATCGCGGACGAACAACGTGACACGTAATTTATATATATTAAGATTATTTTCGAATATGGGGCCCTATTCCTGAGTCTTGCTAGCAATGGTCGTGATCGAACAGATCTGATTTATATGCGTGAAACATTTTACAAATCACTTTTAAAAGAGTATTTCTAACCATACGAGCTTTAACTCTTTTCTTTAACGGATGATTGAAATTAAAATGATTTTGGTAGGTGGTAGCTTTCCAGCAAGTAAATTAACTTTCTGAAACTTATAAATTTGAATTGTAATAAAAGTTTGTTCTACTCGTAGATAACATAAAAGTATTTTAGTGGCCAATTATAATTACCGACCCGTGTACTAATTACTATTATTTATGAACTCTTGCTAATCAAAGAAATTATGTAGGTATTCTTTAAAGTATCATTCCCACCTAACATTTTAGTTCTGATTCTAATTTTGTCTGCACCAGTAACGAGTGCGTAGCGAAGAAGGTGCAACTTGGCCCGGTTGAGAGTATTTGTCACCTTCAATAAATACATTATTGTATATACAGGGGTGAGCCGCTTTTAAGCGTAGACACGTGCCTGACAATAATAACACTTTTTAAGTTTTCGGAAGAAATTACTTATTTGTAATTTTTTGGTGTCACGGAAATTATTTGGGTTTTAGAGGAATGGGGAAAAAAATTCACGCAATTATAAGAAAAAGGTTACAAAAAAGGTTTGCGGTATGTACGAGGAGGAAGGATGGGAGCGAGAGTAGAGAAGAAGAGGGTTAAATTCATTATTGAATTAGTTACGGAGAGGTACAAGTTAGAAACTAGAAGTATAGTATAGCATATACGTAATATTTATAATCATTTCCTGCATATGTTTTAGTTTTAATTTTACGCTAGTTTTTTCCAAGCGCCATGGTATCTAAGTTATTAATACAATGAATCCAATGCGAATGATAAAAATTATACAAACCTGTGGACACTTTCCTAAAAGCGGCCGGCTAAAAGAAACGACATTTAAAGTTTATTATTTAAATTGTCAATTTCTTTTTATCTAATTTTATAATAACTTAACAATATGCACAGTAAGTTCTGTCGACTACAAATATTGACTGTGTTGGCCGTTATTCTTCACAAAGTCATATATGGAGTCCTTGAGTATGTGGTCACTGTTTTACAAGCTTTGTACCAACTAAAGAACTATAATTTCTATATATAATACATATTTATATATATATATGTCTCCGAGATACCACAACGTAAAAACTGAACATTATTCCCGTAGATATAAAAACAATTTATTCTTAATTATATAAATGTTCAGCAAATTCATCCATTAAAAAGTTTTATCTTTGAATAATATTTCCCGAAACCTCCCCTTAAAAAAATGCATGAAAATTGCTTTTAATCAGCTTTTGAGTCTTACGGTGTTATACTTACAATGTATCTATGTATTTGTAGAGCTCTGTGTTGTATATATATCTGTGTGTATGTATGTATATATGTAAAGAGAATAACTTGAACTCAACAAACTCTTAGAAACATTATTTCGCTATCTTAGAGAGTCTATATTGGACCCGCGAGAGAAATCTGGGCGGCCATTTTGACTGACAGATTTGAACAACTTGCATACAAATATCCTAATTTAGTTTTACTCTTACAAAGAATAATGGTTATGCTTATGTTTTTCAACAAAGCTAAAAATACTTTAATATTGGATCAATAATGACGCCAGTCTTAAGTTGTGTGCTAATGCGTTTGTTTTGAACGAATTACACAATGGTGGTACGCATCACTCAGTAAGTTTGTAGGATGACATATAGATGGCGCCACTGTTGATGAATCCATAAGATTTTTTGTAGACTACTATATAACACGTACTATATACAGGTTCGGTGCTAGGGGCATTCATATTACAGGGGGCGCAAAGATAAATTTAATCAAAAATTCAAACTCTTAAATGCTATATTTCGTTTCAACTATTGTTTAATTAATAACGGTCTTAGAGCATATATATATGGAGAGTGAATAGCCTATCTTTCCTATAGAATAAAAGTGTGTCTATGTGTCTAAAAGTGTGTGGTATATGTTCCTATTTGTTCTCTATGCGCATGCGTCGAAAGTGAAATTTTATATTTCGTAGAGAAAAAAATCCTAAAACTTTTGGCGACCCTGTATTTTTCTCTGAATTTCCTGGAAACCCGTAATTTTGGAAAAACTGAAAAAAAGTTGGGCTCTTTTTTGCTATATAATTATGTATTCGTAAAAGATAGAAAGTTGAAATTTTGCATGTGCATTAAGGTATTCAATACTGACATTTTTCAAAAATTAGAAATTCAAAAATTGAAAAAGGGGGGGTTAAAGAAATTCGGGGGCCCGGTAGGGAACTTTGCAGAAAGTTCATATTCTGGATTCTAGAATAATTAAGTATATTATTAATAAAAAAAAATTCAAAATTTTATTTGGGGGCACGGGTGCAGTATTTGCCGAGAGTAAAACTTGTGCTAGAAAGTTGAAATTTTGTATATAGGCTAACCTTGGTAACTTATTTCCGAATCGAAAAAAAATCCCAAATTTTGAAAAAAAGTTGATCAAATAACGCATAAATTGAAAATATTTTTTATTTTGATAAAAAAAATATATTTTTTTAGTCAATTTATTATTGTACGAGTTTATTATTTCAATTTAAAAATAGAGTTAAATAGGCAATGTAATTACGAATTATTTTATTGGTTTCAAATCATACACGCGCTCAAAAGACGTCGCTTTGCGACGGGGGTAATCTCTGGTATATATATGTATATACATATAATTTAGCTATATTCCTAAAATAATTTCTCGCATCTGTTAATTTATCTGTTTGCAAAATGATAACAAAGCGGTGGAATCATCTGATTGGCTGTAGCTTTACACGGTGTCGAAAGAGTTGGAACAATCGAAATATAAATTTTAAAACGCCACAGTTCAAATTTAATTTTTGAAACGCTAACATCTAAAACATATTCTATCCACCATGAGTGCCCTACAATTTTTACTGGCTATTGCAGTCTTCCTAATCTTCATGGAGATGGCCACTTCAACTACAGGTAGGAATTGTTTTGTTTTCTGTTAACTATTAAATTCCTGAATATCTTAATTATTTTATTTATAATTTAATTGATTTTCAGTTCTGTCAGTTGGTGTCTCAACTTCTGCCTCAACCGCACCTCAATTGCACCAGAGTTTTAATCTTAAGGGTTATAATTTTGATTTTTTGGAGTTGGGTTTAACCTCAGATATTTAAAAGTTCATATTTTATTTTCATGTTACTTTTTAAATCCTGTATTTAAATTAAATCTTATTTAAATTTAAAACAGAAATAATTTGAAATATGAATATAAAATGAATCTCGTTTCATTAAATTTCTGTAATTATGATTCTATTTGTGACATTAATTGTTGATATATTATGAAATATAAAGATACGAGTATTTAAAAAAATACACTAAATTTTATTATTTATATTATTATTTTTTTTTATTTATTTATTTATTTGACTTGACTTTTATTCGTCATAGCCACCATCAAACATTTTTTTACATATTTCACATTTTATAATTCTATTTTACAAATTTCTAAATATTTAAATAATTCACTAATTAATTTTGAATCACTTAACAAAAATTTAGTATTAACAGGAAAAGTTTTAACCACATCTAATATTTCACTATTGAATTTTGATCTTTCTAAACTATAATTTATGCATTCAAATATAATATGATCCAAAGTTCCTTCTTCACCACATTGACATCTATCGTCGGATTTAATTTTGTAAAGGTGAGCCGGAGTTTTACAATGATTACTTTTAATTCTGATTATAGTTGATATAATTTTGCTTAATTTATATTAAATAAAGATAGAAGTTAGTATTAAGTAAAGTACAAGTTTCACCATCTGAAAGTTACACTAAAACATAAAATTAAAACTAATACTTAGTAGCTGGGAATGGGGCAAACTACAACCTTTTTAATACTAAATCATAAAACTTGACAGTATGTACTCGTAAAGTGATCTTTTCGGCTTGTAAAAAATAAAGAAATAAATAAAATAGACGACACAGTAGGCAAGAGAATTATTGCTTTATCTGAGTTCAATCTCCGAATAAGAGTTATATATATTTTCTGGCTTTGGTTAGTATCAAGTTAAATTGATTATATACATACCCAATCATAAACTTATTTAACAGTGGTGTAGTTCATACATATGAGGCTATAACACCATAAAAAATTCCAACATAGATGAAAATTATCGGACTCAAATAAATTAAGTTTAAAACACATAAAAAAACTTATACTATGTTCTGGACCTAAAACATACAATTTAAGATTAAAACTAAAACGTAACGTTTTGTAAAAAGTATTATAAAACCAAATACTAGTACTCGTATTTTACTTGAGCAATTGAAAAATAGGCGCTAAATGAGCATCTTGTATTATTTTCTCAAAATATCATACTGAATAAATAATACAAACATTAATGTCCTACAAAATAAATTACTAAAAGCTATAAATTACATATATTATTAAATCCCCTTGACATTTCTTAACTCTAAAAACCAAAGTCATACAGTCACAGCTTCCTGGCTTCCTCCTGCTAGGTTGAACGTTGAAGTACTTTAAAGTTTGAATTGGGACTCGGTACGTTTGCAACATTAAGTATTATTTTAATCCTTTATTAATGTGGGTGATCAAATTAAAAATGTAAAATATACAATATGGGAAAAAGAGAGGAGATGGTATTATGAAGAAAGAGTAATAATGGTGGTGTAGAGAATAAGTGAAGAATGAAGAGGGGTTACACATTCTCGTATACTGTCTAGGCCAGATGGAACTTTCTTTGGTTTAGTTTTTAAAGTTGAAGCTAAGGCGCTTTTACTATCTGACTTGTACTAAGTAATTATAGAAATTCCGGCAGGGAGAAATCTTTATATTTTAGGTTATATATTTAAATATAAATGCAAATCAGCTTCTATAACATTGTAATTAAACCTTAGCGATCAGCGCTTTTTTGTACTTGTGCCTACCAACAACGCCGGTGTAGTTATATTAAAAACAAAAATGTCACCTCAGTCGAGTCATCGGAGTTATGGATTAAACGATGGCTGTCTCCTTAGCGGAGCCAACGGAACTGTAAGGGTTAATATGCGAAAGTTTGAAATAACATTTGCAATAGATGACACAACTAACTCTTTACTCAATTACTTCCTTGAAGGTAAACGAGGCTATATACATCGCAAAGTACCAAACAATTCCAACTAAAGTCTATTGCTTTAACAGTCCTACATATCAAAACTCGCGGCATCATACTCAGAGCAGTCAGATCTCTCTCTACGTTCGCTACGTCTCCTACGTCTCTACGTTGCCTGGCGACCGCCCTCAGCAACCCTTTAATTACGGCCGTAAATTAGCGAAATGTTCGATAGAGGCCGATAGCGTCCTTAGTTTGAGAATTTATTGCAATCCACGCACAGAAATTAAGCAGATATGAGTCAAAGTTTAAAAGGCCTTCTGTAATAACGGAATATATATTTGCTTGGGTTAGAGACTCATCGTTCTACGAGTACTAGAGGATGATGACTTCACGAAGACGACGTTCAGAACCTTGCCAGAATGCCGACGATTGCCAGAACAACACTGGCGTAAACATTCAATATTTTACTGCAAATATAAATATCCTATATTATAATGTTCCAAGGGAAAGTTTATGTTTATTTGTTTGTTTGTTTATATGTTTATATGTTAACACGATTCCTGAAAATCGCCTATTTCGTAGAGAAAAAAATTGTAAGAATTTTTGCGTCCTCGGATTTTCCCTTGAATTTCCTGGAAACCCGTAATTTTGAAAAAACCAAAAAAATTTTTTTTACTTTTTATTCTATAACTTTTAATTCGTAAAAGATAGAAAGTTGAAATTTGGCATGTGTATTACGGTGTTTAATGCTAAAATTGAAAAAGGGAGCTCAATAACTTCTCAATAATATTTTCTCAATTTATTTCACCTCTCGTTTCCTTTGACATGTTGTGACTCGAAACAGGCCAAAACGAAGCGAGAGCTACTGTATACACTCGATCTCGCCTGTATTGGCGAGAGTGAACTCCCAGCATTAGAAACAAATTTACCAAAATCCTCAAACGCGGGCTTCTAAATTAAATTGCTCTTAGGCCTGTAGCACACCACAAGTGTGTTTAAGCTAATTTTGACCGGGCGTATACGCGCTACTACGCTTTACCTATTCGAACCCTGTAAATGCAATGAAGCTCGCACACTGCAAGCGACAAAGCCGTCTGAATACAGGCGTTACGTACCTCTCTCATTGGAACTGAATTTAAGCGAATTTTAACGAAGCGAATACATGCTACAACGCTAACCTATCACCTACGTTGTAAATGTAATTAGCCGGCTCAGACTGGAAAGGAACCGTGGTGTATCGATAAAAATTAAAGTAAAAGTTTACACGATAAATGATGTTAGTGTAAAACAACTCCAATACATCCTACAGCACACAAATTTGACATGGCGTATTGTCGTATCGGTACGTGGTATGTATGTATTGTGACACAACATATGCAAATAACACAGGAGTTGGCTTGCTTTGAGAGTTCTAGTCGTTTAAATACGCTTGCAATGTGCGACACGCCTTAAGTGCTAAATGCGGCGCTTATCATAGCGACAAGGCAAACTCTATCTGAAATGAAAAATTTTCCACATTTTTATGGCTTCTTGTTAAATTATGCAGAAAATTTATACAAAGAAATAGATCATGATTATAACGATAATATATATTGACAGTTTCAAGTGATTCCTCTCCCCTCCCCTCTTCTCTGCCACCCTTCGCTCTCTATCGCTGTTTGCTGTTTTCAACCTTTGCATATAATTATCATTTTGAATTCTTCTTCTTTCTTTAGTAGATGCTTTGAATTGCTCCCTCTTTTGCTTTTTACACGGTTTAACTTTTAATGGCGTCATATCGAAGTTTCGTTATCTAAACTTATTTGCAATAAATTTACCATGCCTCATAAAAACTGCGCAAATTTATTTCTTGAGTTCTCGATCGATGTACGACTCAGGGGAAATATTCATGTTTATATATACAGGGTGTGTAGTGGGAAAGATTCGAATTTTAATGAAAAATATGGCTAAAATGAAGACTTATGCTTCACTACCTAACATCTCTGAAATGTACAACTTACTTTTTAAAAAAGTCTTGGTTTTAAACTAATAAAAATCTCGAAACAATTTAAAAAAAAAGTATTTTTTCTTATTACTTATTTAAAATTAGCGGGCTCTTTACCTAAAAACTAGTATCTAACTCCATCTATGGATATGGTTTTAAAGACGATTAAAGAAGGTTGTGTTCCTTGATTAGACTGAGTCGGTATCAGAATCAAAAACAGATTTTATGAGAGTTTGCTAAGAACTCGTTTTCCTGAAATAATATATTTTTAGGAACTATTATGAAGATCTAATCATTCAATAAAACTATACTGCACTGTAAAAATATACAAATTATTTCCGGCAGTAGTTTAAATAGTAGCCCAATTTTAAAACAAAAAGGTGTAGCTAAATTATTCTTCATTAATATTTATTAGTGGACTATATTACTTACATTCGAGGCTTCAACACCATAAACTACCGAGTTGTCATTTTTCTTCATAAAACCGATACTGAAATATTTTTAAACGTTTTTAGAAATATTTTTAATTAAATAAATGACATGTGTACAAACAAAACCGAATTATGTTTTTTGATAATAAACCAAATTAATGACATTTTTTTTTAGCTCTCACACGAAATCAATCCAATCGCAATAGTCAACCGCCGAAATAAATTATAAGCAGTTGGCTTCCCGCGGGGAAAATTAATTATATGCAGTCATAATTGTATTCCTGTCTGTCTGACAGTTTCTTTATTAACTGCTGTTTCACCGAGAAAGGTTAAACTCTTGTTTCTGCCTTTAGACCACAGAAACTATTAACATTAACAAGAGTTTTTCAAAGTTAGAACACCATCGCAAGTTGACGATAAATTAGAAATCAATTATAATTTGATTCTATGTTGCTGATAAAAAACATTTTAATATTTCAATATTATTAATTACACAATTATAAGTAAATACATTATAATGTTGGGATCTTGTTTTAAATTGGTAATTTAAACCTATTATTCATACCTTTAATTCATTTTGAATAGGTATAAAAATGACATCTTGCGGTTGAATGTAAAATAGAGTTTGACATATTATTCATCCGCCATTACAGAAAGTTAACGTTATATATTTATACATTTCTAAATTTTAATTTTAAGTTTTAAATCTAAAAAGGGCTATACAAATCTGGAAATGTCTGAAAATGGTAAGTGATGATCTGATTATTTCAAGACATAGGTTAGTGTTACTCCCACTTGTTTATGCGGAATAATACATTTGAATAAACGTGTTACTCGAAACTACTTTACGTACTTGTCAGATTTGATGGAAGTTTCTTAAACTTAAAATAGTGTTTATCTATTTGATATTGTTTTATAATACATAGATCATTTTAATAGTTACTTTAGTTATATTAATAAATCAAGTAATTGGATTAAATTTTATTTTAACTTCTAACAAGTTACTATTAAAAATAAATTATTCATTTATTTGGTTATGTTTATATTTGCAGATACTTACAATGGGCTCTCGTATGTCACTGTTCCTATTCAATGGATATCAGAAACAGAGGATGGAAATTCTATTACACATAATATTTTACTCAAAAAATTATCTGACGGGAGATTAGTTTTAGATACAAATGAAGTAAGTTATTGTTGTATATTATAATCCTTAAATCTAAACTGCTAGTTTTTCAGAACCACCAGCTCTTTGTAATTAATTGTTACATAGAAAATGTATGCTTATTACAGGTAGAGTACTTAAATAACAGCGAATTAGTTCTGGAAACAGATGATCAATGTCAATTCACAGAAATATTACCAGAGCAAGAAGAAACAGATAATATTAATGCTGCTTTTTATGGAAACACTATTGAATTTATCAATGAAGACGATATTCAAATTGAAAGCTTCCCAGCGATTGATATTAGGTAACTAGTAAAAGTTTAAGTCAATATATCTGTAGTAAATAGAATCATTAAAATAGTTTTCTTTATTTTCAGTCAAGTAGAAATTGTAAGTACAAATAATGAACTATTTGCTGGTGAACATTGGAAGGAATTGAAAACACTTGAGAAATCGACAGAATCAGAAGCAAAGGCAAAAGAAGATGAACACATAAACAAGTAACTATTTTAATTCTCTTTATTTCGTACTTCAATAATTTAGGCGCAAAATATTTTGATATAACTTTCTTAAACACTTTAAACTTTGCAATTATATTTTAACCTTCAACAACTTAGTTCGATAATGTTTTATCATTTTATGTATTATAATAAACAAATATATTATAGGTCTTATAGCATAGTTGAAGGGAAGCCAGGTGTAAGATATCTACGATGTAAAAAGACTAGTGAATTAAAAGGTCCGGGAAGACCTAGACGAGATGGAGTAATACCCCCACGTAAAGAACGAGTTGGGCCCTTCAAATGTCAGTATTGTGATTTAGATTACAATATTTATGCTTTACTACGCAAACATGAAAAGCAACATACAGATTTTAAACCACATCAATGTCCAAAATGTCCGATGTCTTTCAATGTGATGGTAAGTTTTATTATCACTCGTAAATTGAAATCTCTGCAAACATTAATTTAGCAAACATGTAACATTTCTAACTGACATGTCAAAATTTAATATATAAAGTACAAAAATTATTTTAGATTATTGCTAATATACAAAATAATTTAACATTCAAATGACAATATAACCGAAACCTTTATATATATTAAGTATTTAACAGATAATATGAATTATTTCTTATAATATTTTATAATTATTCTATTAAGTCTAACTACGTTCTGCACGCGGCAACTCATACACCTGGAGTTCCAAAATGTCCAGTTTGTTCAAAAGCTTTTACACGGCATGCTAGTCTTAAATCACATTTATGGATACATTCCGTTGAAGACAATCCGATCTGTTCCAATTGTTCCTCAATGTTTCATACACAGGTTAGTAAAAGATTATTTATTTAAATTGTGTACGTTATTTGTATTACTATGTACTAATTCATTTTTTAGGCTCAATATGATTTACATAAGAAAACGTGTAGTATAGATCAAACTACAGTGACAAAAGAGAAACCGAAGGTTTTTGTAAAACCCAAACGAAAGGTTTGTTTTTAGATTTATTTTCTCAAATATGAACTGCTGATTTAGTTTTAAAATAAATTTTATAACATTTTAGGCGAAAACAGAAAAATTTCAACACAGTTGTTCAACTTGTTCAAAAGCATTCCAAAAGCCGAGCCAGCTTGAGAGACATGTAAGAATTCATACTGGAGAGAAGCCTTACAAGGTATTCTATAAGAAAATTAACTCTAATTAAGAATTAAGTCAATACATATAATGAGTATGCATTAACACTTTTAACGAAATTTATATTGTATGGGTGTATATTGACACTTACCTTCTTATTATTACTTACTTTTCCATCTTGTAACTCCATCTGAATGTCTTAATTCTCAATTTAACTTTTTATATTCCTATCTTTTGATAATATCTGCAAACCACTTAATTATCGCTTTAAAATTCTTATTTTTTTAATCTGTAAATTGCAGTGTAAAATATGCAGTCGTGGCTTCAATCAAAAAGGCTCTATGAAAATTCACATGGCTAGTCATTCAGGTAACATATTCCACATTACTATATTTTGTGTATTGCATGATTTTCAACAAGTGTTTACATAAAAAAAATAGACAGCTTGTATTTGGATTCTAACTGAAGTTTTTCTATTCAGGCATCCGACCATACGCATGTCCACTATGCCCAGCAAAATTTTCTCAAAAGGGAAATCTTCAAGCTCATTGGAGTCTACATCCCAATACTTCAAGAAGTTTATCTAACTATTTATCAAGAAAAGATGGTAACTTTCCGGTCAAACCAAATAGTGAAACTACTACTGATGGATTTCCCTGCAATAAATGTTCCTGTGTTTTTAGAAAGTTAAGTAGTCTAAATGCACATAATGGACGAGCACATTCCGAGGTAAGCTGTCTAAATAGTAAATATTTTATTTAATGTATTATATTTAGTAATATTGGTGTAAAAATTAGGTAAAATCAAGCTTGGAATTTAACATCAATAGTGTTATGTCAGACTTAGCTGAACTACAAAATGCAGCTTCTGCAAATAAAGATATTCTCCAGGAAGCGTTGAGCAATAGCGGACTTGACAAGAAGGTAAGACATAACCTGTATTAACTAAGAAAAAGGATATCTATTTTCTTAATTGTAATAACAGAAAACCATAATATATATTAAAAGTTAAATATAGTCAAAATCACGATAGATCGGCGGTGACTTATTCTTAAAAGAGGTTATTAGAGCGGTATAAATTTATAATACGATAATGAATTTTGTCTTATTCGTTCCTATATACATTATAGAAAAATAAATGAGTCAGTGCTTTTTAGTTATATCAGCAGTCTATACCCCACAACTTGTTCTAAATATGAGTCACCGTCGAACTCTCGTAACTTCAACCATTGTTTATATTTGTTAAATAGAGAATATCAACTAGTTATTATTATTTTTTACATGTCTTCATATATTTTATTCACATTACTATATACATTTTTTGTACGCAGAATGACAACTTTTCAAACGATAAGTCTCCCGAAACACAAAGTAAGAATTTTGGTAACAACTCAGCAAACGTTGTAAGTTCTGATATTACGGTATTCGAAAATTCAATGAGTGGTATGATGAGAGGATTTACAATTAAACAAAGAAAAATAGGTAATGTCAAGTGGCACCAATGTTCATTCTGTGGAAAAGAATTTAAAAAACCATCAGATCTAATAAGACATCTCAGAATTCACACTAAAGAAAAACCATATGAGGTAAATAGAATCTTAAGATTCTTATTAGATAAATTAAAACAAAATAATAATTGTAGAATGTTTGTCTCACTTTTTATGATTTTATTTTTAATGTTTTAGTGTCAACAGTGTCATAGGTCGTTTACGGTAAAATCAACATTAACCGCTCATATTAAAACTCATTTGGGAAGTAAAGCAAAACGGCATACTTGTCCCGTTTGTTTAAAAACTTTTGCAGCTACTAGCAGTTTAAGTGTTCATGTCAGGTGAGGAGAATAATATTGTTCTAAATCTTTTACCTTCTTTCTTCCCGCTAAACACTTAGTTATATGTAAAATTTCTTTGACATAAAAATTTTTACCTTTTACATAAGACTTTTTAAGTTATTAGAATATTCCATAAAAAGTTATCTTTGGCCATAAATTTATGTTTCCCCGACCAGTCAAACTCAAACGTTAGGTAAAAATTATTACGTTCTTAATACATGAGTTTAGGGTTTAGTACGTTGGTTATCACCAAGAACTATCAACTACGAATCTAATAGAAGTAATTAAAGAAATTTATGACAGACAAAATAAGAGTAAGAGTCCGGGCGAGGAGGCATAGGAGTTTTCGACGGACAAGGGTGTGAGGCAATTTTTGTTTATACTTAATTTTTTAATTTTATTTTAGATTACATACAGGTGTCAAACCTCATTTATGTCAATACTGTGATAAAGCTTTCCGCACAGCTGGATTACTGAGAACTCATAAATATGCTCATTGTTCTAAAAAGCCATCTCAGACAAATGATCCTGAGTTTACTGTTATGCATATGGAGGAACCCATAATAATAACAAAGAATGGTACATTTTAATTATTATTTTTTCATATAAAAATAATTTAATTATTTTCTATATGTAATGTTGCTTTTTAGGTTTTGTACAACCGCAATCCAAACTTGCAGAAGTTTATGCAGGAAGTTCTATTTCAAGACCACATGCTTGTACCCACTGTCCAGCTGCATATCGTAAAATGAGCCATTTAAAGCAGCATATGGCAGTGCATACAGGAGAACGACCTTATAATTGCGACATATGCAAAAGGTAATTCTTTTTTAGTTTTACACACAATAAACATTAAAAATTTTCCTTCCTGATATTTAATTTTCCTTTATTATTTCAGATCCTGTTTCCTACTCCTTTGTCATGTATCATTCCTCTTCAATATTTACATCTATGTATTATTTTAGTTGTTTGAACTAATTTTTTTAAACATCATTTTTATTGTATGTGTATATTGTATATTAATTCTATATTTTTAATAACTGTAGGTCTTTTCACAATGTAAGCATGCTAAAAAGTCATATACATACACATTCTGGGCTTCGTCCTTTCAAATGTACACAGTGTGATAGTGTATTTAGCACGGCTGGTTCATTAAAACGTCATTCTGCTTCACACAGTGAACAAAGAAATTATATGTGCCCATATTGTCACAAAACATTCAAAACTAAAGTTAATTGTCGTAGACATATGAAGACTCATCGTCTAGAAATAAATAATCAGGTTAGTTATGTATTATTGATGATTTAGAGAAATGTTGATTTTTTTTATTATGATCTCGTAATGCATGCAAACATTATATTTCTTTTCAGTTACAATCATCTATGGGACTGGATCAGAATAATATAATTGTAACATCGGTAGTACCAACAAATATTCAAGTAACTTCAGAAAACATTCTACCTTCAACTTATGAAGAACAAACTGATGAAACTGATCCAACAACTAATTCGGAAAATATACAAATCATACATTCACATCGAATCCTTAATTTGGATCAAGCCAATCTGGAAATCATACAACCTTCTTCAAATCATGATTTGGATCAAACAGACAATACAAATAATCTTATACTCAACGTAAATTTATCAGAAATAAATCAACATGATAACAACTTGAATGTTAATCAAAATTTACTACAAACAAATAATTTAAATCAAAATTTAATTATACAAAATTTAAACAATATAAATCAATCACAAATAGTAAACACAAATAATATAAATTTAAATTCCGATATAATTCAAAATAACAATATTTTAACAATAAATAACTCAACAAACCAACCAATTATAAATAACTCCAATATGTTGGAAAATGTTATTAATTTAAATTCAAATATATTAAATTTACAAAATGATTATATTTTAAATACGAATAACATTAAATTAATACGGGATAATACTGTTGTCTTGAATAACTCCGTTGAAAATGTGATTATACCAGACAACATTTTGGATAACTCTTTACCGCAGAATATTGAAAATATAAATTTTGAAAATGGTAACTTATTGTTAGAGAATTCTTTACAATCAACAAAGGGACTACTAACACTTGTTACAAAAGAAAATGGCCAGCACATTATTTTAGGACCAAGTATGTTTTATATATTATTTTGTATTTGCTAAAACTATTTATAATTAATTTGGTTTATTATTATTATTTTATTTTTTTTAGATATTTTACTTCAAAATCAGAACAGTTTACAATCTGATGATAATGAACATGAAATTTCAACAAATGTAATTAATGTAAGTACAAAATTTATATATTTTACATTTTATGTTATAAATAATATTAATTATGGATTATTTTCTAGGAACAAATCACTGAAGAATCTTTAAAACAACAAATACTATCTATAATGAATGAACAATATCCAAACACTAATAAATTTCAGTTTATAAACAGTGATGATAAAATAATAGATCCAAAATTAATCATACATGAAAATGAAAATAAAGATATTAATACTTATTTACAAAAAGTGGTTAACAATTGGTCAAGAAATGTTGCATTCGAAGACTCTCAAGAAGCCACGGAAAATAGACAAATAGAAATCGATTTGACCAATCAATTTTCAGAAAATAGTGTAGCAAGCGACATTTGCCACAATGAGTCAGCCTTAGAAAAGTCTAATGCTAGTGTTCTGCAGTCCATTGAAGATATATGGACTCAGGTATTTATATTAAGAATATAATTTTTTTTCATATTTTGTACATTTTTAAAATATTACGGAATGAAACAATTAATGCTACAAATATGGCTAAAATTCTATCTGTTAAAACTTCTAATTTTAACAAGGAGAAGATATATTCTGTATTATTTAAGTTACTAATTATGTATAGTTGCTATATTTACGCGTGTAAATATATATAATTTTTGTTTTTGTAGAACTGTACGAATATTGTCGTTAACGAGGCAGAAGAAAATGACGCGGATATGCTCATTATGGCGGATGGAATACAATCAATAGGAATAGAGTAAGATTTACTACATATAAATTTAGACAATAGTTTTTTTAGATATATCTTATTTATACATATTACTGCAATCTCTTTTACAGATATCCGGATCAAGAATTATCAGAAAAATCATCTGATTTTCAACCTACTCCATTGGATAATATATCCGAACAAAGTAACTTTAAAATCTGTAAAACAAATGTAAATAATGCATATTCTGAAGTAACAGTCTTGGAAAATAATAAAGCAACTTCAAAGAATATGGCGATTAATGAAAATTTAAAAAATGATGAATTAAATAAAATAATTAACACAAAGCCATTTTCAATATCAATGTCAGAAAAAGCTTTTTTGGAAAGCGTTGATAAGAAAACCCGAGGACGAGTAAGTTTTTTAATATTTATACATGATCTTGTAGAGAAAGTTCTTAATAATAATAATACATTATAGGAAGTGGATACAACAGTGAAACACGCAAATCAATGCGTGACATGTCCAAAAAGTTTTAGAAAACCATCGGATTTAATTCGACATATACGAACTCATACAGGCGAACGACCTTTCGTTTGCAAAATTTGTCGAAAAGCTTTTGCAGTTAAAAGCTCGCTTGATACACATATGTTAACGCATTCTGGAGTAAAGCAATGGAAATGTCACGTATGCAATAGTAATTTAGCTACAAGAGGCAGTCTGAAACTCCACATGAGACTGCATACGGGTACGACTTTTTTTAGTTATAATTACTTGATATAAAGGATTGGTTATACGGTGCGAGAGACTGTAGCCAGCTACTGTCTCTATATACTGTTAGGTCAGCAACTCTACTGGCATCGACCGGTCACACGATCATGAGTAGAAGCTGCGTGCTAAAATCTTTGCTTTGTGTAATGGTGGGAGAAGTGACAGTAAAAACAATAAATGTAGTAACTAGCATGTGAACTACTGACCCAAACACACATTACAGGATGCGAGTAGCTGTAGTGCAAATATTCAGGTTTACTCGCACCGTGTAATCTTAGCCTGACAAATACCAATATATTATTAACATATATTATATTTTTATCTTGCAACAAATTATATTTATAAATATTATGTAAAATGAACATTAATTTAAACAGAAAGCATGTAATTTTATCCATTTTTTTAAAGGCTTGAAGCCATTTTCTTGTCCATTGTGCGATGCAACATTCCGGACTTCGGGACACAAAACAGCCCATTTGCTCGTTCATTATCGAGAAGCTAAACGGGAAGGAAAAGATCCAGCAGGTAACAGTAAAAATATTCAGATTTCTTATTAATTGTTTTGTATTAATTCAACTAATAATTGTTTTAGATATCATAACGCGAAAAAATAAGAACAAGGATTTTATTTCCTTTTTTGTACAACAACTAGAAAACCAGGAAATAACACAAACGGAAAATACTGAAACGACTTCAGAGACAAATAATATTTTAAATGAAGTAAAACATATTGTTTGTGATAATAACGGCACTGACTATTTTGAACCGAATAATGACAATATTTTACCAAATGAATCAAATGTTTTACCAATTAATGAAAACGGAACAAAACAAATTTCTATTCGTATAATGCCAGAAAATAGTGCTACAGCTAATGATGATGACGGAAATAAAATAAATGTAAGTTTTAAGTTTTGTATGAATATATATTTCAAATTTGCTAAATTTATTATTTACATATGTTTTTAACAACTGTTTTCAGGCGGATCAATTTAATATACCTCTACAAATTAATCTAGCTGATTTTAAAATAACTAACTTCGATCAATTAGGTCAATTTTTAATTCAACCACAAACAGAAACTGGAGAAAATGATGTTCCAGATATTCAAGTTGATGAATATGAACAAACTGGTCATTGTATAAAGGTATATAATACTTATGTAATATAAATACATCTTGCTAATTAAAATTCTTGTTCCATTTATAATTATATAATTTTAGCGTGAAAAAGTTCAGCATGTATGTGAAGAATGTGGAAAAATTTTTAGTAAACCATTTCAATTAGTTCGACATAAGCGCATTCATTCCGGGGAAAAGCCCTTCGCTTGTGTTATTTGCCCTAAAGCATTTAATCAGAAAAATTCATTAGATACTCATATGAGGTAATTGTTATAAATGGTTTTGAATGTTTCATAATTAAATGTTTAATACCATTTGTTATTTAAAGGCACCATACTGGAGAACGCCCACATCCATGTCCTTTTTGTTCACATTCTTTTACGCAAAAAGGAAACCTAAAAACTCATTTAAATAGGTACCGTTTTTATTCAATTTATATTTTTTGTTTTTCATTTAATAATAAGTAACCTGAAATATTATTTTACAGAAATCATGCTATTGAACAATCCAGAGCTGCAATGATTGGGAAACTTAAAGCCAAACAATACGAAAATGAAAAATTAGGTCAGAATAGCACTAGTGATCTGGATTCCATGGTTAGTCCACTACCAGAATTTATGCATTGATTATTTAGACTGCTTTTCCACGTGATTAAGTAAACAAGAACAGAAATTCAGCTAAACATTTAATTGAGATTATTTATCTATAAGGTGTAAATTTAAAATAAATATGTTACAAAGATGGTAAAATCATTTAGATAATGTCATGTATATTTTAAATATTTAATACGTGTAGATAAATCAAAGTTTTTATTGTAAATAAACATTTACGAAGATAATTATTGAATATTATTATTATGTTAATCTAGTTTTAAATAATAAACGAATGCAACAAAATGCGAATTAAAGTTCACATATATTATTGGTTTTTACTGAGCGCCATCTTCTTACCATAACCTTAACTTAACTAATTCATCTACTATTCCATAGATGGCGCCTATAGTATAATTGAAATTATAATGTGCCTAAATTATATGCAACTATAGTAACACTGCTAATTTTTGCACCAATCCTTACATTTAAAAACAGTTTGAAAAACGAACAAAACTAAAAAAAAGGGTCCTCACTTTCTCCGTCTTTTCTTAGTTGGTTTGTTTCATTTATTTGAGAGCCTCAAGTGATCTCATACACTAATTAGGCGCAACGCGTTATATGCATTACGATAATATAACTAGCATTATTGTAAGAAGAATTCCGCGATAAGACAAGTATAAGTAAAAATACATATTACAGACTACAAAATTAAAATTAAAGTAACTTGCTAGTTCCGTTCTCGTGAATTTCTATGTATAAATATTTCTACATACGGGTTAGAAGTTATAAAGCAAAAAGTGACTAAATTTTCATTTTTTATGATGATAAAACGTTATACTCCTGTTAAAATTGATAAACATAAATTGCATTTTTAATTTTAACAAAATAAGATTTTCTGCATCCCTTGAGATGAAAGAAGAGTATTATAATCTTGTTAAAACTGATGAAAGATTCAATTTATTACATTAAAAGCAAATCGATTGTTGCTTTTTTTTTAACGAAAGAAGACTATAATCTTGTTAAAAATGATGAAAAGGTTCACTTTATTATTTTAAAAGCAATTAATTTTTTTCAACGAAAGAAGGCTATACTCTTGTTAAAAACAGTGAAAAATTTAACTTTTTTCATTTTATTTAAAATTAATTTTCTGTATTTTTTTCAACGAAAGAAGACTATAATCTTGTTAAAAATGATGAAAAGGTTCACTTTATTATTTTAAAAGCAATTAATTTTTTTCAACGAAAGAAGGCTATAATCTTCTTAAAAACTGTGAAAAATTTAACTTTTTTCATTTTATTTAAAATTAATTTTCTGTATTTTTTTCAACGAAAGAAGACTATAATCTTGTTAAAAATGATGAAAAGGTTCACTTTATTATTTTAAAAGCAATTAATTTTTTTCAACGAAAGAAGGCTATACTCTTGTTAAAAACAGTGAAAAATTTAACTTTTTTCATTTTATTTAAAATTAATTTTCTGTATTTTTTTCAACGAAAGAAGACTATAATCTTGTTAAAAATGATGAAAAGGTTCACTTTATTATTTTAAAAGCAATTAATTTTTTTCAACGAAAGAAGGCTATACTCTTGTTAAAAACAGTGAAAAATTTAACTTTTTTCATTTTATTTAAAATTAATTTTCTGTATTTTTTTCAACGAAAGAAGACTATAATCTTGTTAAAAATGATGAAAAGGTTCACTTTATTATTTTAAAGGCAATTCATTTTTTTCAACGAAAGAAGACTATAATCTTCTTAAAAACAATGAAAAAGTTAACATTTTTAAATTTATTTAAAATTATTTTTCTGTATTTTTTTCAACGAAAGAAGACTATAATCTTGTTAAAAATGATGAAAAGGTTCACTTTATTATTTTAAAGGTAATTCATTTTTTTCAACGAAAGAAGACTATAATCTTCTTAAAAACAATGAAAAAGTTAACATTTTTAAATTTATTTAAAATTAATTTTCTGTATTTTTTTCAACGAAAGAAGACTATAATCTTGTTAAAAATGATGAAAAGGTTCACTTTATTATTTTAAAAGCAATTCATTTTTTTCAACGAAAGAAGACTATAATCTTCTAAAAAACTGTGAAAAAGTTAACATTTTTAATTTTATTTAAAATTATTTTTCTATATTTTTTTCAACGAAAGAAGGTTATAATCTTCTTAAAAACAATGAAAAAGTTAACATTTTTAATTTTATTTAAAATTAATTTTCTGTATTTTTTTCAACGAAAGAAGGCTATAATCTTCTTAAAAACTGTGAAAAATTTAACTTTTTTCATTTTATTTAAAATTAATTTTCTGTATTTTTTTCAACGAAAGAAGACTATAATCTTGTTAAAAATGATGAAAAGGTTCACTTTATTATTTTAAAAGCAAATAGTTTGTATTTTTTTTCAACGAAAGAAGACAATCTTGTTACAAATGTAAATGTAAATTAAGAATATATGAAATTAAAATACTTGAAATTTATTTTACTTCTTTTATTTATATAATACATACTTTATACAAATACTTTTTAAAGGTATCACTTTTTAACAAAATGAAAAATTTTTTGGTTTTAAACTTTAATTAACTTAACGAAATTTTTGAACAGAAGTGTTAGTATAGTTGCAGTAAAGCAGGCGTGTTAAAAACAGCAAAAAAACTTAGATTCATCTTGTTAAAAATCATAAATTTGTTGAATTTAATTTTATTTTTTTAGTTTAATTTTATCAACATTAAGATTTTTGGGATTTCTTGAAATGAAAGAAAGTGATGTAAGGTTGAAATATAGTCTTGTTGTAATATGTTGCATTTTTAATTTTAGCAAAAATGATATTTTTTGTACTTCTTGAAATAAAGGATGTTGTTAAAATTATATTGTATTTTTATAGAAGTTTGCCTGAATCTCGCTGCCAGTTTGAAATATTTAGCGGTCTTTTTTAAAAGTTACAAAATATATTTGTAATACAGAAATATATAAATGAATTCTCACAAAATAAATTTTAGGTATGATAAGAAAATTACAATTTCTTAATAAAATTTTGAAAGTAGAGCAACGTAAGAATGTTTTAGGATAATCTAAATTAAAGGAAAATTATATTGAAATAATACTTTTGTATAATAATTTGACGTGTGTTAATGTAAGTATGTAGATCAGGCGCTAATGCTTTGCTATGCAGCAGTGCCATCTACCAAGTAAATCCTATATTAAATATATCTACTATTTCATAGATGGCGCATTTATTTAATATTTGAACCAAGTTATTTATATAATTATACAAAAATTAATAATATAAATAAAAATATATATTTGAAGTAGAATTATATGTCAAATAATGACCATCGAATTGTACTTGTTAACTTTAACTATACAAGATCAATAGTTAATAACTAACTTCAATAAAATTCTTATTTAGTCATATTTTATTTAAAAATATATACAAGTTATAAAGTAGTAATCGTCTTAGACTTACATGATATAATATACCAGATTTATACTTAACATAAGCTTTATAATACAAAACTAAATTACGCCATGATTTTTAAAGTAAAAAGGAATTACGTTGCTTATACAAAATTGATTGATGTTAATAACTATTGTAGCTTTCATTATTGTAGTTTGGTGGAGGTGGGTAGCTATTTCCAGGTGGAGGAGGTGGAGGACGGAATCCAGGAGGTGGTGGTGGTCTAAATCCTGGAGGAGGAGGTCTCCAATTAGGTGGTGGTGGTCTTCCACCAAACCCACCACCACCGTAATGACCAGGAGGTGGCGGAGGGTGATATGGGCCACCAGGCGGTCCTGCAAAAATATAAAGGTTTGTTAAAAATATATATTATTCATTCTAATTATAAAATATAATAACTTTTCTATCTTTATAAGAAAATTTTACATTTTTATATCAAAATTAATTCAATAATAATAACAAACCTATTCTATTAATCTATTTCTATTAATTTATTAATAGAAATTAGTTATGCTTAAAATTTTCCTTTCATACATTGAAGAAAAGTTTACCAAATTCAAATATTGCGTACCTGGTGGTCCAGGTGGGCCTCCTTGCCATGGAGGTGGCATCATTCGCGGAGGAGGTGGTCCATGATTTCCCATTGCTGCTTGTTGCATATTGCTCATTGTTGAAGACGACATACTAGATGAAAGTGTCCCTGGTGGCATGGACATATTTTGTACCATATTTGGAGGTGGTACTGGTGGTGGAGGTGGTGGATGCATTCCAGGCGTAGATGGAGGCGGTGGAGGCATCATTGGGGGCATGACACCCAGATGCGGAGGCATTATATGTGACGAACCTATCGATGGCGAATCCGCGAATAACTGATGCGGTCTGTTTGCTTGTGATAGTGGATTTTGAGCAGCCAGTAAACTAAAACGTAACAAACAATAAATTAAATAAACGTATATAGACTTTGCATAGGATAGTTTGTGGTACACTATACCGTTCTGCAGCAGAACCATGTCGCTCTCCCTTCGCTTCCTTTTTGAATGCATATGACACTGTTATGGGTCGATTACATAAATGTTGTCCATTCATAGCATCGATCGCTGCATCCGAAGCATCAAAACTAGCAAAATTTATAAAAGCGAAACCTTTAGAGTTTCCTGTTTCCGGATCTCTCATTATCTATAAAAAAAAAAAGAAATTATTTCTTAACTATTGACTCAACAAATATATTAAACTTTTATTTCTAAATGCAATTACCTTAGGAGTTTGCAATATAACACCGAATGCAGAAAATGTATCGTACAACAATTTCTCGTCTACTTCTGTATCTAAATTTCCTATAAAAACATTTGCTCCTACATCTAAATTCTTTTGATGTGCTGAAGCCTTGTTTACATGAATTGGTTTACCATACAGCTTTATCATATTCATTATTTTAATAGCATAATCTGCATCTTCTTCACCGAGAAATTCAACAAATCCATAGCCTTGATGCATTTGTGTCACTCTATCTTTAGGCATATGTACATTTACTGCAATGGAGAAATTAACATTTGTATCAATTGGTATAATTTGAATGACAATACTATTATTTTAACTTACCAACTGGTCCAGATTGAACGAATAATTCCCACATAAGACTCTCCGTAACCTTATCATCCAAATTTCCCACATATATTGTAGCATCTTAAATATAAAAATACAAAGGAAGCATTATTGACTTTTAGGTTATATTTACACTGGACGTAAAGTAAACGTCTTGAATATAAAAGCGAAATACTCTGATTATTACTTTATTACAATACATTTTATATATAATACAAAACATTTTGAACTATGATTCTTTTATTTGATTAATTTAATTTAAATACCTTGATTTCGCTCTGCGATGGGGCCAGCCGCCATTTTGCCGGCTTTATAAACTTTATGTCACTTTATGTTAGGGATATTCACTTAACATCGATATATCGAATTTATTCGATGTATTCCGTACGATATATCGGATTGATTCGATGTTTTGACTAACATTTATTGTATTCGATATATCGATATATTTATTTATAGAAACATCGAATATTTGCTTTTTTTATTTTCTTGTCGAATCTATTAACGAACTAAATAATTTTAACACTACTTGATGCCTTCAATTTTAAATAAGGTTCATTAAGATAGTGACATCTGTGAGTGACCATCTTAATTATCTAAACTATCCTGACAGATCGATCGACTATTCACTCTCAATGTATGTATACTATAGCTTTGTGTAATGTATGTATATATAAGCTTTATAAGATTGCCTTCAAATACTTAACTATTGTCGGAACTTCTGTTCCATCCGAACGTTTATTTTCAAAGGCTGCTCAAATAGTCAATCAACAAAGAAATAGAATGAAAGGTAAAAGATTAAGTAAACTTTTATTTTTGCAAAGTTTGTCTAAAGAGCATTGGTCTTAAATAGGTAAAGTGAAAGTAAGTTTTTGCAGGTACCTAGATTAAGGCTAGTACTAAATATGTATTTTTTTTCTTTTACTGTTTTCAAGTTTTGTGGTATGTAATAAAATATTTCTATTAATTTGTCGTTTTTATTTCACTTACAAATGTAGGTATAACTTATTTCAGTCATCTCACCACTATCTTAGTAGTACAATTCTATTCAAGTAACACTCATAGAAAATCACTATTATTACACTACTAGTTTAGCTATGTTACTCTGGTCTCTATTTCTACATTCATACTTACAAAATCAAGGACCACAAACTTTGTGCGTTTCACTGGAAAAAGGTAATATTAAATTTTTGTGGAAAGTATTCGATAGTGAAAAAATATCGATGTTTTCTAGCAATATATCGATAAACATCGATGCTGGGATCCAATATTTTACATCGAATATAAATATCGATATATTTTTTAAGTGGACACCCCTACTTTATGTGGTCCAAAGATATGTGGTCTTCAAAGATAATATATGTAATACATATTGTGGTTTTGTCAAGTTGGTGAAGTTTATTTATGTTTTTTAAAATAAATATTGAAAGTATAATAGTACTTTTCTTTTGTGGAACAAAGATTATTATTGTATTTTATTTTATTTTGTGTTATTATTCAAAAATAAAATGTATATTGGCATTTCTATTTTCTTAAATGTCCTAAAATTGACTGAGGCAGGTGTATTCAAAGTTTGAATTTCGTTTTACCATTTAATATTTGTTGCCGTTATATATAATTATTATATATATATTATCTGATATTTTCTTTGGTTCTCTTATTTAACAGCGACGGTAAAAGTAGGTAGATAGTATGTGTAAGAAGGAAAGTAAGGAAATGACGTCAATTACTCATTATTTACAGAAAGTAGAAGTCGTAACAAATCATTTTTTATAAATCTTTACCCCTTTAATTTTTAATGGAACAAAAATGACTATTTCATTCGTTAAAGACGTGTATAATATTGTGGATTGAATAAAAATAATTGCCTATTTGAGGTTTTGATAGACAACTATATCAATTAACAGTGCAATTTTATAGAATTTCAGATATGGTTTATAAACCAATTCAAACTGGCACAGAATAGCGCCACTGCTTAGTTGGCCATGTTGGCGACAATTAGAATATTTTCTAAATGTGTCAAAGTGTCAAACGAAAAGTATCATCTATAATCGTTTAATATGGTTTAATTGGGTTTAATACAGTTTAATATATATATTATCTTTTATCGTTTCTAACAATTTCTGGTAAACAATCTCATTTCTAAACTAAAGTACAGAAGTAGCTCTACACTTAAACATAGAAAAGAAAGTATATAAAGTACTTAAAGCAGCTATAATTTTACACAAGTTATTGTTATATTCCATTGATTGTAAATAACCAATAAATCACTATAAATATGGATGAAGAAAGCAAAAATGATACAGGAGACGCAATTTCACAAAACAAATTTGAAGAGGTTTCATCAGTAAGTTGTAATCCAACATTACCAAATGAACTTGAAGGTGTTGACATTGCAAAAATGAAAGGTGATGCTATTGGAGATACTTTGTACAGTGAGCGTTTTGTCTTAAGTACTTTAATAAAATTAACTAAAGAGGTGGAGTTAAATAAGGATTTCGAAGATGATTTGTGTACACTATGGGATATGACGATTGAAAAAGATGTTGTTCTGTTGTTACTCGAACATAATACATTAGAAATAATTGAAAAGATGATTATATGTTCATCAGATCCGCGACTGATAGAAATACTATTAGGTATTGTGGGAAATATGGCATTTATTGAAGAGACACGTCAAAAACTAAGTGTCGATTCAAGAATAATGAAAACATTATTGGAAACAATCCACGTTCCTGATCCGCTAACACTTATTCAACTAATGAGATTTTTTAGTTCAGTACTAATCTTTGAAAATACAGGAGATGAAAATATTTGGTTTCAACACTTTCAAGCGATGCCAGATTTTTTGAATACATTTTCTTCTATATTGCATAACTCAAAACATTCTGCACTGTTGTCAAATGCATTAGAAGCATTAATGGCAATGTGTTCTAAATTTTCTATATTGGAAATGAGTGAAACAACAGAAGAACTCTTCGTCAAAATGTTTGTAATACCGAATATTATCAGTGGAATCATAGATGCCTTCCAACAATTGATTCCTGTAGGTGTAATGGATAATAGTGATGATACAAATATCCCAACTGAAAAACAAGAGAAAATTATACACTTGTTTTTGGAAATCAACTCCATCTTATCTCAATGTGGAACTCGATCTACGGCTGTTTACGACATGTATTTACCGGATATGTTAAATTGCATTAACGTTATACTTCTACCTCTAACAAACAATCTTTACCTCTTACCACTATGTCAAGATAATCTAGGAATACTAGAACACGTTGTTGAAATATTATCTAATCTACAGACACCGTTTAATGGTGAAATTATTACTAATTTGTATAGAATTTTGAAGCTCGTAACTCAAGAAGTTCGAAAACTTAGCTCAGAAGACTGTGCAGAACCTGGTTGGGAAGATTGCGATTCTAATGGTTCAATGAATGCAAATTCATGTGGGACAAATATGTGTTTAACAATTACTGAATTTTTTATCAAAATAGTACAAAAAGCATCACAAGAAAATTTAGGATATTTTTTAAAAGCTTTTCCGATAGAAACTGCAACTGATTTTGTAAAAGAAATCGGGCCAAATAAACAATTGGAAAAATGTGATCGGGATAGACTTTTATTAGCTTTTAAAAAAACTTGGAATGTCGATATTGAGCTATAGATATAAATACTGCAAAAACAATATTGTTGTTGGATTTTATTTACATACAAAAATTTGCATGTATATTTCAAAAGTCATATTATGTTGAAACATAGTTATTGTAAACAATATGCCATTTAAATAAATAAAGAAATAATGAAATGGTAATTAAATTTATTTATTGGACACAAACACTGAATTTTATGGGAAGGTTAACGTATTTATCTGCGAATGTGACCTTGGCAGTAAAATGGTATAAAATATGTATTAGCTGAAAAACTACAAAAAAAATTGGTGAAATAATCTTACCGGAATTAATGAAACATTATTAATAAAATCAATTAATTAAATCTTGTTTAAATGTAGAATACGAGTGTATTAAACTAAGGCAAGAATGTGAAAATTATTAAGAAAAAGCAATTGAAAGTTGTTTACCAAAATAAAGCATTATAAACATTTTCAAAATGTTTGCTAAAAGTTTTTTTGATATAAGCAGCTAATGTATTTACTAAAAAAAAGTTACGTTAGAGAAACATTTAGATCAATGTGGTCTGAAAACAGTACTGCAACAATAGCTTAAAAGAATGGAAATATTTACCTTTAGATAATTCTTTTAATTAGTACAGAAAATATAAGATATTGTTAACTTTTTTTTGGGTGTTATTTATTATAGACATTATTATTAACATAAAATAAATTGAATACAATAGATTTCATTCATAAATGTTGCTTATAATATAAATGTTGTAATAAAGAAAACAAGTAATTAGTAATTAAAGTTATTTATTTGATAAAAATATATTTTATTTAAATTTGAGAATTCTTAATAATTATAAAAATAATATAAGTAGATAAGTATTTTTTGATCTTATATTCGTACGTATATAGATATATAAAAAATGTTAATTGTTACAGTTTTAGAAAAATGGTTTGTTAGCCGTTAACCTGTTTAACAAGTCAAAAGCCCATTTTGGTTGATCTGTAGGTACCATATGACCAGCGTTTCTTACTAGAACTTCAGTTAAATTTCCTGCGACTTTTGCATATCCTGCTATCTCATCATCCACTATCCAAGGATGTCGTGTAGCATTCTTATATTCATTTGCAGAGCTAAAATTTAAATTTTGTAAATAATTTAAAGTCAAAGGGTATGCTACAATGATATCAAGTTGTCCATTGTATATAACGCATCTATAATGTGAAAGTAACTCTGAAATCCAAACTGCAACAGAATCCATGACATCATTTTTTAAATGAGCCTCTACTAACGATCCATTATTTTGTGAATAATTGCCAACGTTTATTGCATTACGTATGTCGCATCTTCTTAAAAATGCATCCATATAATCCATTTTGGAATCTTCTTTTGTGTATAAGTAGTTAAAATAATAATGGAAACCGGTTAGGTTTGTAAACAAAGAGGAATGTCCAATCATATCTCCATTTAATAATTCATCAAAAATATCAAAAGCTTTGGAAAAGTCTTTGTTCTGTATATATTCAATTCCTTTAGCTTCATACTGGTGAAAAACTTCACGACCATTTATATCGATCAAGCCCAGCTGATACAAATAATCGCCATACTTTAGTTGATGCTCTGGGTCACTCAGCCCATTTCCTATGGCTAATCCCTTTAGATTTATTTTTAAATTAGCACTTGGGTTATTTTTATAAATGGCATAGGATATTGCCGGTACATATTTGCCTCCGTATGATTCTCCAGTAACGTAGAATTCGTTCTTTTGTAAATCTGGGAACAAAGTAAAGAATTGTACTAAAGCATTATACAAATCTTTACCAACATCAGACTCGTTTTTTGCATAGCCTGCATCATTTTCTGTAAAACTAAAACCAGTTCCTACAGGGTTATCAATATAGATAACGTTATGTGTACGTGTCCAAGAGTATTTGCGTTTCTTCAAGCTTCGTTTTTTAACGTAGAAAGGTCCATTTTCAGTAAACAATCCAATTAATGATGTAGCACCAGGACCTCCCTGAAGCCACAATACTACTGGTGCAGTTCTCCAATTAGTTTGCGATGGAAAATACCAGAAAAACATGTTTGAATTGTATGTTTTATTTACAGTTAAGTAACCAGCATAACTCTCCGTATCTTTGAACCAATCATGTTTAACTTTTGATTTATATTGAGCTTCTTTTATCTTTCCAGCTTCAATCAATGGTGTAAGAAATAAGGCTTCTTGAGAGTTACATTTTGTTTCAATCTGCTTAATCTTGTGATATGGGTTTATAAAGCCACTTATTTCGGTAAACACAACGAAAATTAATAGAAGAGAGCAAAGTACTATAACTTTCGGCATTATGGTTTGTAATCAATTACAATTTAACCCAAATACTTTTGAATGATTTATATGAGAAGAACATATCACACACACTAACTTGAATAAACTACTGCTTTGCTATTTATTATTGCAAAGATATTACTTTGGTGGGAGATATTGTCATATATAATTAATCTATTTCTTATTAATTTAATTATAAATGTCAAATAAAGATAACAAGGTCATGTTTTTTTAAACCTTTTGGAATTTGGTTATTCATATTCTTTTCGGAGATAATATTTTTTTAAGTTAGCTATTGACTTTTCCGTCAATGTCACAAACTCTCGTAGATAACTTCAAACCATATAAGTTATATTTGGTTATTTTCTGGGATTCGTGCACAAATTCGTGTCAGCATTATTATCTGTGGACAGCACATTTCAGGTTAACTGGTTAATATAAAACGTGCTTCTAGTTTTGTGTAACGTTAATGTTATTATTTCTTAGGAAATTTATAAAAAATTATGTGATAAACCAATAAAAGTGTTAATTAGAGCGCATAAGTGAGATATTAAATATATTGTTCTCAACGCACATTGTCATTATATTAAATATAATAGTTAACCTCAAAATGTCTGTTATTTCGAGCCGTACTGGAGTTTCTATTCTTAAAACTCCTTTATTAAGTAAAAATCGATCGTTGAGACAAACACCAGCCCGAGTTAGATTTGAATATCCAAAAACTACTAAAATAAAAAATGTAATAAAACAGTTCATAGATGGTGAAAACATTAAACAGTACGAGGACTTAGTCTGCTTAATAAGAGATTGCGAAATTCAGGTTAGATATTTGTTTAATATTACGAAAAATATAGATACTTATGTCTATTAACAAAACTATATAGTTAAAAACATATAATTACGTATATTGATAAAACATTCTTTCAGGATGACGACCTCCAGGGAATGCTTGCTGAATGTCGAGATTGTATAAATTTATTAGGAAAAGATGCTCGGCTATTTGTTGAAGCAGTATTATCACTTGATTGGGCTAGCAGGAGTCCATCTGTTACAGCGAACTATCAAGTATTTTTACTTGATTTATTAACGGCACACAATTATTTTGCTAATACAGCTTTGGAGAAATTAGTAAAATATTTTTTATATGGTATGTATATAAGTTTTGTAACAAAAGAAAATTACTCGCTATATTTTTTGGTTGTCTGTCGTTCCATTATGCATTAAACAAACATTAACTTTACTAATGTTAACTATAATATAATATTGCGCAATTGGTATATATCATCCATTATTCATATTGATTTAAGAATGGTTAAAGCTTTGATTTATTTGAATCATTAAATTGAAAATGTTTTCAGAGGACGAATGGCTTAATGATAAACCCTCTGACGATGCCCTTAAAATTTTTACTTGTGTTCACCATGTACTAGAAAATATTTTACATTATATTCCCATGTAAGTGATATGAACTATTTTTTATCAGTTAATTTATAAATAGAAAGTATTATTAATTATTAAAAATTTATTTTGCAGGACCTCTGAAATCTTAGTAAAAGCTTTAGTAATGTATTATCCTTATTATAAAAAAGTGTCAACAATGCAACTATCTTATCTACATAACTTATTATGGATTTTAAACTATAGACCAGCACTTAGACAAGACATATTTCTATTAATTGTAAACAGGTATGTATAAAATAACTTAATAATGTATAAGAGTAATTTATAATTGCGTGAAAACAATTTTTGTTTTGTCTATTTGCAGATTAATAGTGTTAGATGTACATGCACCAAAATGTGAAATTGAAGAATCAGAGATGTACTCATCAGATGAAGAAACGGAAGACCAATTTCAAATGGAAACTGATCAACCAATTATAAATAATGGTATAAATGCTCCCATGAAACATTCAATTGCAAATGCATTAGATAAATGTATGGTGAAATTATTTGAATATATAAGAGAAGAGTGTTTTGAAAATAACGAATTAGTTAACAAAAAAGCAGAAAAATTATATAGAGACCTAATAGTGGTATTTGAACAAGTAATTTTACCAACACATGCTATATATCATGTTCAATTTATTATGTTTTATTTATGCAGTTTTAAGGTAATACACAGTTGCCGTTATAATTTAATATATGAAAGGTTAAGTAACTTAATGAAATTTTTATTTTCAGGTTACTTTTGTGGAAGCATTTTTAAATTTCTTATGGCGTAAAGTGTCTGATCCAAATGTTGCTCCTGTACATAGACAAGTTGCAGTTTGTTACATAGCTAGTTTATTGGCTAGGCAACGATATCTTCCTATGGGGTAATTATTTAAAAAATAATGATAAATAAATTACAAGTGCACGGCGAACTACAGAACATGAAAAAGCTTGTGTTTAGGTCAAATAAAAATGATTCATTATTGACTCTTAGTCATTATGTGAATGAATTGTTGTTTGTTTAAAGTAAATTAAGTAAACAAAGTTATAACCCTTTCTCGTCGAAGCCTCAGCACAAGCGTTCTACTGTTTTACCGCTGCTCTGCCTGACATAATACAATATAATTTTTTTTTTGTATAAAATAAATTTATTGATTTTTGAAGCAAAAAACGATTGAGAGAACTAGGATTACCTGTGCCATAGCCATAGGAACCATAGCTGGCTGTTGAGTGCCCCGACGGGAAAGGGTTAGCTTTTTCGTTAAATTCAGTATTTCCATTACATGCGTGCTAATTCATTTTATTAATATGAGCACCGGATATGAAATACTGCTTCTAAAAGCTACAGTAAATATGCTGCAATTTTTTTTTGGTATGGAGATAATGTTTTTAAAATACTGATATGTAATACTTTATACTTCCCCGTTTTTTGCAGGATGCTTCGAGCTATGATGAGTGAATTATGTGCTTGGTTACATAATTACATAGCTCGCCAGGATGTAGTGGTTTCTCATGCATCTTTACAGGGTGGCATAAATGCACACAGAGTTTTCTATTCAGTAGCCCAAGCATTATTTTATGTTATAGCTTTTCGTCACAAAGATTTAACAATTACCAAAAAAAGTTTGTAATTTATACTTTGTTATAATAGTTTTCTATATGTTTTTTTTTAATGTTTTAATATAATATTATATTTTTTAGGAATGGTCTTTCTTCAGTCTCTTAATTTAGCCAAGTTGGTTACATGTCCATTGAACCCTCTTAGATATTGTCTATCTACTGTTGTGCAAAATTTTGCTGCCGTTACTCGTGCTGAGCAGCTGGCCTATTGTTATACAATTATTGAACGTAATGAAAGAAATAATATGGCTGTATTATATGGAGAGCAGCATCAACTTGTTAAAAGTAACGAAAGCTTGGAAACATTTTTTCCCTTTGACCCTTATATACTAAAAAGGTAATTATTATTCATTGGTATTTATTTTGTGTACTATTCAATTTTACCAGTTTTTTTTGTTTTTTTAGTTCTTTACAATTTATTGAACCAATATATTTACAATACCAATCATCCTTGTCACAAAATCAATTAGAAAATCGATCAGCTGCATCTTTGGCGAGTCACGATGAGGATGACTTTCTGCAAGAATGTAATGCTCCAAATGGTGTAGAAATTTCGTCTACAAGCCATCGATCAAATCAATTGGATAAATTTTCGTATGGAACGTCACCTGGTTTTAAACATTCTCATAGTAATTAATACATAATTTAGAAGTAAATTATTTATACAAAATTATTTGTATATATTTAATTTTAAACAACTTAGCATAATTTTTATTTATTCAAAGAATGTAAATAAATTTTGTTTTAATCAGGAATTATAATGTTAATTAAATTTAGGAAATATTACCGCAATAAAATCTGTGTATACTTTCATAATTGTGGTTTAAAATACTTATTATGTAGTTATATTTTTATAAGCATTACTCAAAATTAATTATAATGAGTCATCTTCACTAAATACTGCCCATTTAATACGTTTCGCACTTATGCGGACAGAGCATTATCATTAAAAGTTCTATATTGCAAATGGTTTATCGTGACATTAATGATTTTACGAATATCTAAATTAATTATAACATAACAACAATTAATTGAAAAAAAACCCATCGTGTACAAAATATGAAAATAGTAATTGCATTTTACATTAAAATAATTACATAATTGTTCATCTGTTGTTATTTACAAGTTTGCTTAATTAGTTAAATTTTGTCCTTATCTTCTTATAAATTTTATTTCGTAGTTAATTAAGATTATCTTCCGATACAGTATTTTTTTCATCACAAAATTCATTTGCATCTAAAAACTTCGTTGGTAAATCACAACCAATATAGCCTCCAATATCGACACAGTATTTGATAACATTGCACCAGTTGGCATCAATAGCTAACAAATGTGGATTCCCAAAAATTACTAGAAGTGATTTGGCTCTTGTGATCGATACATTTAACCTCTTAGGGCTTTGAACAAATCCTAAGGAATGCCTAATATCTGTTTTTATTAAAGTCTTTCTAGATCTGACTGTTGATATAATTATAATTGATTTCTCTTGTCCTTGAAATTCTTCGACACTTCCTATTTTGGGTTCAGGTAAATCAATGTCTTTAATAAGTGTACGTAAATATTGTACTTGCTTTTGATAAGGAGTTATAATACCGATATCCTCTGGTTTTACACTTTTTTTGTACAGTTTGGCTAAAAAGCTTAATACCTGAAAAAATATATGATAAGGTTGCAAATTTAAAAGTCAATAAATCATAAAATATCTTATAATTATTTCTATTTATTTACTTGTCCTGCTTCTTGTATATTAAACCACGACGGACTATCAATAGTTTGAATATTGTTTCCTTTAACTCCATGAAAGACAATAGGAGGTGGTCCGTTTTCAGATCTTGATGGTAACAGATCACTCAAAGATTTTAAAACCTCAGCTTCTGGACCCTCAGTTTGGGATTTCTTTTTCAGATAAAATTATAAGTTTAATGAATTATGTTTATTATGAATATGTCACACAATAAATTTATAAATCTTACCTGAGCAATAAGTTCTGAATCATAAAACATGTCACTTGAAAGTTTTAATATTTCCGGCACAGAACGGTAGTTGTAAGTTAAGCGAGTTACTAATTGCGGGACGTAGCCTCCAGTTTTTGGAAATCCCTTATAAAATAAATAATAGAAATGTTGATTCACTGTAGAAAAACATGAAAGTTTAGTCTAAAAAAAGCATTACCACTGGATCTCTTCGATATGGATATCTTTCAACAAGTCTTCGTAAAAAAGATTCTCCTAAACCAAATTCATTTGCGAATGTGCTACTAACAATTGGTCCCAGTTGCATTGGATCACCTAAATTTTTTTTAATTATTTACTACTAGATTTATATTTGATTAATATAATTTTTCAATAACAGCACCTGCTAATACGATCTGTCCCTCATCTTTTTTTATTTGAGCCAGAGCTACCATAATTTCTGGCTCCGTAGCTTGACCGGCCTCATCAACAACAACGTGAGTAAAATGTCCTGGCGGAAAATCCATCATGTGCAATTGTCCTAAACAAATACATGTTCCAATAATGAGCCTATGACGACTTAAATGAGTCTTTGGTATAGATAGACGTAAACCAGATTCCAGAGTTTTTGCCTACAATAATTAACGGATAAAGACAATAAAACAATATAATTGCAATTATGTTACGGAACTGAATAAAGAAATATTATCTACCAAAGAGTCTCGAGTTCCTTCTCTGGCAATATCTACTGTTGCACAATATGGTGCAATTTCCGAAGGAATTGAATTATTTTCCACCAAATAATGAGCAACTACACGAACCATTTCTCCAGGTTGTAATCCATTTTCTATTAGCCTCGTAGTAAGTAAATTAGCAGAACTGTTTGATGGTGAAGCTTAAAAATATGTAACAGAAATTCTCAATATTTGTAAATGTAATAAGTTATCATTAAAAATGGATCAATTATATGTACCTAGTATTATTCTACTATTAGGGACTAATTTCAGAATTTGAAGAATTGTTTCTACAACTGTTATAGTTTTTCCTGTTCCAGGAGGACCAAAAATAATATAAGGCATTGGACGTGCTTCCCCTAATAACACATTTTTCACAGCTTCCTTTTGTAACGGATTTAGTTTGGAGTTGAACCTTCAAAAACAACATAATACGTAAATAATAGGATAGCAATACCAATAGTACTTTAAAACAGAAACTACTATTTACCAATTTGCTTTAACCCAATAATCATTATCTTTTAATTTTGCTTCTTGCGGATATTGTTTTCCTAACAATTTATCTATGGTTGATTCTTTTTTTTCATAATCATTATTCATTAATTGTCTTTCCATCATTTTGCTTAATTTCAGCTTATTCTCATCTCGAGTAAATAAATCATCATTTTCTATTTTAAAATTAATCTTTGCTTCTTTTGTAAATACTTTATTGGGAAACAGCACTTTCGCTGTTAAAGAATCATAAACTAAATCAATTGCTTGATGACATCTTCTATATGCAGTTCTAGACGAATTAAATTTTACTACATAATCCTGACCATTGTAGCTAGAATGAAATTCTGTATTAAACAATAGCAAGATATGATTTGCCATTATTTTGTGGATAACTCCTTCGTGTGGTGTTTTGGTTTGTTCAACAATACTAATAGCAACTACACTATCCCCAATCATTAATGATGGTCTGCGTTCTGATAAATTCTCAATTTCTAAAGATAAATAACCCCGGATATGTGTAAAATGAGCACGATCCATGTCATAATGACGCATTTTCAGATCTTCATCAATTTCATTCAAATACAATAAAGTGTGGAAAACATGGCGATAATTATCTTGATTTAATTGTGTTTTTAAAAAAGGAGCTGCATTAGTAATAGATTCTGAAATTGTTTCAAATCCGTATATGTTTCTATTTCTTCCAATAACAGCATCTACTAAATAATCAGGTAATTTATAAGCTGGCAATTTATTGATAACGAATGCAGGTCCTTTAATAATACGTCTCCCAGGTATCACATCAACTTCTCTTAATAGCCTATTATCTCTTAGTTTGTTAGATCTATCTCTAGCTGTTAAGCACGGTTTATGCTCTGATTTGGGACCTTCATCTATACCAACTGCTATATTGATATATGTACCCATTACAAAATCATTAAAAGTGAACACAAGTAACTCTTTTGAAAAACCAAAGAACTTTGCCTCCCCTTTTATTTTATATTGAGCATAAGTTCCAGGTTGTATTTCAACAACCTTATCCGACCTAGGCGAAATTATTCTTAATTGAAAATCTCTTGAATGAAGGTAAAAGTGAGCCCGCTTAATGTGTTGGGTTTCAGTTCCGTTATTATGTATAGTAACGTATAGTAATTTTTGTTCGTGTAAATTATTAGCTACAAAATGAGGAGTAGCAATGGCCATATTATGTTTTGGCTTTAATATGGTATTTATTTCTTCTTCAATATTCTTTTTGAATCTATGTTCTGGTTTTTTTTCTAGGAGCACTACAGATACAGCGCGATAATTATATACTCCTTGTTCACTTTGTATTGAATCAGTAATCACTTTATCTCCAACCGCTGGTACATATCCATCAGTAAGAGATTCTGTATAAAAGTAAACTTTATCTCCTGCAACACCTCGCTTGTTATGAATATCGTACGATGTTATAGTAAGTTCATCAACTTCATTAATGCAAGGCCTCAATTTATAATATTCCAACGTCTGAAAAATAAGTGGTATTATGTATTTTGTTGGGATAATTTTTTCTATTTGGTAGTTATGAATAATAATACTAACATCACCATCATAATTAAATGATTTTTCATCTGAAGTGACTTTAGCTTCAAGTGTTATTATGTCCCCTGCAATTGGCACAAAATTGGAATCGACCTGATCTAAGTTGCAATCCATGTTACCGTCAGAAAGTTTTAAAATACGTCCATGTCGAAATAAAACCTTTGCTGTAATTGTTCGAGTATGAACATCAACACTTTTATCTTTGTTGTTTTTAAATTGGGAAATATTGGATTCACCAATTTGTCCGTCCCAAAATTCATGTTGAATTGAAATAATTCTTTTAACGTATTTGTCTCCATTTTCTTTTTCAAATAATAAATACTGGACAACATTATTTACACTTAAAGCAAGTCCAGCTGCAGAATCTATATTAAATACTAATTTATTATCTATCTTTCCGAAATTAGTGTCTAAATGGGTAATAACACCTGTAAAATAAATGTTGAATTTTGTTTTAAAACATCGGATTAAGAAAGTTTACAACGGCAAGTTTTGAAAAATAAAGGATGCGAAAGTCAGTACCATTTGTTTCTTTGCATTCCTCTCGTTTTATAGAAAGCTCTTCCTTTAGTTCTATTTGTTTGTTTGAGTGAATATCATTCAAATAATCTTCATAATTTGAAACATCCTGGAGTCGCTTAATAACACCATCTTCTTCTTCAGTTTGGAAATAATTCCATATATATTTAGCTAATCTATACATTTCAATGATAGTATTTTATTACAGATTATATTATTTCGCCACTTCAGATATTGTGTTTACTATTATTTCTATTACAACCGGGAAAATTACTTTATTATTTTCATTATGTATATATAGTTTTAAGGTTAAGAGCGGAAAAAATAGATACGGAAAAAAGCACATATAAAAAGGAAATGTGAATTCGTATTTCTTGTTTTTAAATAAAATAAGTATAATTCTAATATACCTCTCTTCTTAAATTTTAATAAAAGAGGTAATAAAACGATTTTACGTTTGACGTTTATCAACCTTTGTGTTGGTTTTATTTTGGTATCCATCATGAACATGAACAGAGTATAAGGTGGTATAGGAATCATTGATTTCTCCTTATTATCTTAAGGATTTTTTTATTTTCATTGTTTGTATTTATGACATTTAATCTTACTTAATTTCAAAATCTTTCCGAACATTTGGGAAGACAATGATTGTAACGATTTGTAAGGTCGCATTAAAATCTTGTAGAATATGTTTTCTGCCTGAATGTTGTACAACCAGTGGCGAATTGTTGATAATACAAATTCCAAAACCTGTTTGTGCTTCTCTTTAAATATTTCTGTACCTTGTATAAACGATAAATACAGATAAATAAATTACATGTACTTCTCCAAGAGTTCAAAGTAGTAACGATGAGTTTTCTTTAAAAGATTTCCTTTATCTTTACACTGAAGGCCATCTATATTTGAACATTAAAATTTTATTTAAAATTAAAATTATAACTCAATTTTAATTTCCTGAAAAGGCAATAGAAACTTACGTAACTGTGTTTAGTTAGAAGATTAAATTTTTAGCAAGAATAAAATAAATGATTTGGAAAGTATATAAAAATTTATTAACATAATATTCTAAGAATGATAGTAAGTCTAATGTTAGAAAACTGTATTTTTTGTTGCAAGTATAATCTAACGATAAAAGAATTTGTTGCTCCTGATTTTATTAGTGCAGACGTAGTTTGTGGATTACTGTGTCTGTTGAATGATAAATGATAATTGCCCGCAAAAGTACTGTTTGCTAACGTTTTTTAAAAATATAATTGTGTTGTAAAGAGCTCTACATTTAAACTTATGTTTATTTCGATAACATTAATAAAACATCTAAATAATAAACACTTAATAGACGACACAGTAAAAAAATGTTTTTTACATTTATTTCAACACTTATTTCAAAAACTAAATAATGAACAAATTTTGTAGAGAAATGGGAGTTCGTTTTGATGACTTAGTGACTAGAATGAAGTCTGTGACAAATTTACACTCAATAGAATAAACCATCTTAGAGGACTCGCCAATTATTGAATGTTTTATTTTTCAGCTTTCTCTTAAGCATAACAACATTGATCTTCTTGCAAAATACCACAAGCTATCTGCTATAAATGTGCACAATCTCACAAATTCTATTCTATAGTGTAAATCATTAATGACGGGACCACATATGCCTCGTCTATGTTCGTCTCACACAAGCTCACAGAGTAAAAATTCGAAATTAGTTCGATAAATATTCGTGGTATATGTATATTCAGTTTAGACATTCTTACACGAACACACACGTGCGGTATAATAATAGTCTTTATTCCATCTAGTGTTAACCTCGACATCCAGGGAGAAGAGCACATGTTTTATTTCTTCGTCGCTGCTAACATCATGCTCGTGATTCATGAATATTACCGAGACAAAGAAGCTTTGATTTGCATCGATCTTTCGGCAGATAAAGTAAACGAACCTCTGGTCAGAAAATCTGATCACTTCTCCATGATCTTGTAAATAAATAGTATACTTCATTTTTATAATACATCAGGGTAGATTTTGGAGAATACATTTCAAATGTTTTGATTCTAAAAACTTAAGGTAGAAGAGTTGTCATAATCTATAGTTATACTTCACTACAAATTCCATTTAAATTTAGCAAATTTGTCGGTAAATCGCATCCAGTGTAACCTCCAATATCGATACAGTATTTGATCACTGTAGCCCAATTCTTATTAAGTGTCAACACATGAGGATTTCCAAATATTACCAATAGTGATTTCGCTCTTGTGATAGCTACGTTTAACCGACGAAAATCTTGAATAAATCCTAGAGGTTCCAATCCCCTATTTGGTCTCTTTGCAGACCTTACTGTTGAAATGATTATAATTTGTCTTTCTTGTCCTTGGAATGCTTCGACACTTCCTATTTTTGGTGTAGGTAAATTGTTATCTTGAATAAGCTTATTAAAGAGTTCTACTTGTTTTTGATAAGGTGATATAATGCCAATGCTGTCTGGTTGTATATTCCTGCTATACAATTTTGTAAGAAAAGATAGTATCTGAAAAGAATTACGAAAAATAATTATAATTAACACTATCAAAATAATTAAAACATTTAGAGAATATGCAAAAGTATTATATAGATTTCGCCCCTGAATTACTAACTTCTAAATTAATGTGTTTACGTAAGTGGTAAAATGATTGCATATAATCAGGCGCTGTAGATGATACAACATTACACATTTTAAGCTAGTTAATTCTCTTCAATATAACTTACTTGTGCTGCTTCAGCTCTATTAAGCCACGATGGGCTTCTAGGGGTTTGTTCTTCTTGTCCTTGAACACCATGAAAAATAATAGACAATGGACCCCCTTCAGATCTCGTTGGTAACAGATCAGCTAATGGTTTTAAAATTTTAGAACCTTCTTCCTGAGATACCTGTTATATAGAATAAGAAATATACTTTCTATACTACTATATTATATTATATATTTCTACATATAACATAAAATACTATCAGTTAAATTACCTGAGAAATCAGTTCGGACTCATAAAACATATCACTTGAGATTTTTAATATTTCCGGTACAGAACGGTAGTTATATGTGAGACAGGTTACTAGTTCCGGTTTATAACCTCCAGAATTCGGAAAAACCTTTAAAAACAATAGATTAATTAGTGTCTTTTAAATAACAATTAAGAATACAAAATTATTATTAGCATTTTAATTATACCTCCGTATCTTTTCTATATGGGTATTGTTCAAGGAGTCTGGTTAAAAATGATTTTCCTAAACCAAGTTTATCTGCAAAAGAGCTCGCCACAAATGGCCCCAATTGCTTAGGATCCCCTGAAAAGGATATTCGTTATAAAATTGTGTGAATAACCGCTGATCACTAAAGCTGCTGACTCCAAACGTAAAACGAAACATAGAAAATATAACTGGTCTGGAGATCGAACCTCCAGACACAGCAATCAGCGTCAAGCATCAATACTCTCTCCTATATTTAATGATTATATGGTTTGAATATAGTACCTGCTAATATGATCTGCCCTTTCTCATTTGTTATATTTGCCAACGGAATCATAATATCGGGTTCAGTAATTTGGCCAGCTTCATCAACAATAACGTGCGAAAAATATCCTGGTTCAAAACCCATTGTATATAAATCTGCTAAAGTAATGCAGGTGCCAATAACAACTCTATGGAAAATTTTAGATTTTGGCAAGTTTAAACGACATCCAGTTTCAAGAAGTTTTATCTGAAAATTTGAAGTATGTTAGCAAATAATTATATCTATCATAATTAGTAGTTTTTAATAAATATGAGTTCATCAGATTGTCGATAAAAAAGTAAACTGTGAGACAAGTCTACTTATAATAAAATTGTGATATTTAGACACTATTGTGTGAAACTTTTTAAAAGTGTTTATATATTTGCAGTCATTGAAAAATATTATAAACTGCTTACTTTACTATCTCGAGTTCTTTCTAAAGCAACATCAAGTGTTGCACAGTATGGTGCTATGTCCAGAGGAACGCCATCGTTTTCTACCAGGTGATGACCTACCACTCGAATAATTTCATCAGTGCTTAATCCAAATTCCTTTAATCTAGTTGTCAACAAATTGGATGAACTGTTGGATGGTGAAGCTAAAATATTTGAACACTTAATCACAATTAGAAATAAAATTAATGTAAATGATTGAGGTGGACAATAAATTTTAATTAAACATAAGTCTATTAAATAAAATAAGTAATACCTAGTAATATCCTGCTATTAGGAATTAATTTCAGTATTTGTAAAATGGTTTCTACAACAGTTACCGTTTTTCCAGTTCCAGGAGGTCCAAATATAATGTATGGCATCGGTCGCGCTTCTCCTAGTAAAATATTTTTTACTGCTTCTTTTTGTAGTGCATTTAATTGATTGTTAAACCTACAGTTAGAAAATATTAAAAGATATAAAAACAATATCAAATTTTTCAAAATTAAACATTTACTGGAAAAATACTTACCAATGTACTTTTTGCCAATTATTGTTGTTTAATAACTGTTTCTTGTCTCTCGCCACAGATGCTAATATCCTCTCTCTATTTGATTTAAATATTAGTTTTTCTTCAAAATTGTTTGATTTGTTTTCCAGTTTGTTATATTCTTGAGTTAATAGTTCCCCGTCTACTATTTTGAAATGTCTCAGTGGAGTTTGCTTCTTGACTTCATTAGGGAATAAAATATATTCACCTAAGCCTTTAAAAACCAAGTCAATTCCTTGATGACTTTTTCTATAGGTTGTTCTAGATTGCATAAATTTGACAATATAATCCTGACCTTCATAGCTTGAATGAAAAGCTTCATTGAATTTTAACAAGATAGTTTTTGAGTTGATTTTGTGTATAAACCCAATAAAAGGATATTCGTTGTCATCCGTAGTACTGATGGCAATTACACGACCTCCAATCGGCAAAGAGTGTGACTCGTCTGATAAATTTTCAATATCTAAAGCTAGATAATCTTCAAACTTTTTGAAACAAGCTCTATCCATATCGAACTCTCTCATTCTAAAATCTATTTCAATTTCGTTTAAAAATAATAAGGTATGAAATACATTGCAGTAAGTTTCCATAGTCAAAGGTTTTCCTAAATTTGGAACATTTTGTAAAATAGATTTAAAAGTTCTCAAAAACCCAAATATATCTCCTGGTTGTCCAAATATAGCATCTTCCAAATATTCTGGTTTATTATAAGATGGTAATTTGTTTTTAACAAATGCAATTGATCTAAATGGTGGTCTGCCAGGTATAACGTCTATTTCATCTAGCATACGCAATTGTCGGAGTTTATTAATTTTATCTTCACGCAGATGTCTCTGGAATTTTGCTTTTAATTTCCTTTTTACACAAACAGATATATTCACGTAGCTTCCAATCGCAAAATTATTTCTAAATTTTAATACAATTAATTCTTTTGAATAACCATAGAACTTTGAAGTTCCTTTTATTCTAAATTTAAAAGAGTTTTCAGGCTTTATTTCCATTTCCTCCTTTGATCTTGGTGTTACTAGTTCCAGTTGATTATCTTTTGATTGCAACTGGAAGTTGATTTCCTCAATTATCTGCGTTTCAGATCCTTTATTACTTACAGTTATAGTTAATAACGCTTGCTCACCTATAGTCTTCACTTCGAAGGTACAAGGATGAATTATTATTCCATTCTTTGGTAGACATAAGTAATCAATGTTAGTCTTGACTGCTACTTCATAATTATTTGGGTGCTGATTTTCAGTCGGTTCAAGTGTTAATGCACGTAATTTATACTTTTTATGATAACTGTTAATTGTTTGTATCATAACCATATCTCCAATCGACGGAGTATAGTTATCACTGAAGGATTCTTTAGAGAAATAAACTTCATGTCCTGCAACTCCTTGACCATTTTGTTTGTTGTAGGAAGTAATAACGTACTCTTTTAATGAATTGAGACAGGCTTTTACTTTGCAATATTTTATAATCTAAAAAATATAATTAGCATGGATAAATACCTTGCTGTCAACCTTTTAAATAATCATAATTTTATTTACTTACTTCGCCATCAAAATTAAAAGATGTTTTGTCTGGTGTGACTTCAGTTTCAATAATTATTAAGTCTCCTTCCATTGGAACAAAATCGCATTCTACTTCATCTAAATTACAATCCTGATTATCGTCCGACAGTTTTAAAATTTGTCCATATTTGTTTAATATTTTAGTCAGGATACTTCGGATAATAAATTCTTTATGTTCATAATTGTTTTTATTTAAGATAATTGGGTCATAAGTAGAATTCTCTTCTTCTACCTTGTCGTCTGTGTTTTCAATTAGTGATTTATCTGAAACAATTAGTGGAATATAATAAAAGCATAAGAATCAAACTGTTACAATCAAACAAGGAAATAAATGAAAAATCTTCCAGAAAAATTACAAAAAATAAATGTAAATTTATATTCTTAGTAAATAGAATAATATTGATACGGGTTTTATTGGCAACAGCTTAATTAGTTTTTCAACTTTGATCAAATGATGACCATTTATACTTGAATGTTGAGAATAAGTTCATTTAGTTATATTCATTTTATACTTAGTTAAATGAACATAAAACAATTATATTTTATAAACAAGTCTTTTACCGTTATCTCTTGTGCATATTACATCTATATCCTCATTCTCTTTACCGAATTCGTTTTCATAATTCTTTTGTTTCAAAGCAATATTTTCAATTATGTCTTGAAGATACTGATCTTTGTGATCTTTGGGTTCTTCAATGGCGGCAGAACTGAAATAATTCCAAATATATTTCACGACGGGTACCATTTTTATGCAGTTGTTGGTTTCCTAGAAATCAATATAAACATTTGGATTAATTAAAAATATAAATAAAATTTATAACAATATGATAGTTGTCATTTGGTTATCTTTAATTAGATGGTAATGAGAAGAGTCTAGTTTTTGTCGTTAGAGGATAGAGACTATACTCCAGTTGAAAGTTTAACAAATATAGTCCACATCACGATAGTTCGGCGGCGACTTATACTTAAAGGAGGTTATAAGAGCGGTATAAATCTATAATACAATAATGAATTTTATCTTATTCGTTTCTATAAACATTATAGGAAAAAAAGTCAGTTAGTGCTTTTTAGTTATATCGGCAGTTTATACCCCACAACTTGTTTTAAATATGAGTCGCCGCCGAACTCTCGTAATTTGAACTATAGTTTTCAATTTACAGTTTCCATGATCTGTACACATTCTGAAACAGTAAGTGTGTATGAAGCTTAAACAATACAAGCATCTACATAATTATAAATAAAACCTAAGGCCTATCAAACACTCCAAACGTATTTAATCGAATTTTTACCGGCGTATACGCGCTACTACGCTTTACGTAGTATATCAGCGAATTTTAAGCAAATGAATTCATGAAAGGGACCAAACGAATACACTGGAAGGGGTATGAAAGAGAATGCAATAGTCTCTTTCATAACAGTGATGTTTCGATAAAAATTAAAGTAAAAGTTTGTTCTCATGATAAATTATGTTAGTGCAAAACAACTCCAATACACCTTACAGAACACTAGTTTGACTTGGCGTACTGTCGTATCGGTACGTATGTGTATTATGACACAACACATGCAAAGATCACAGGAGTCAGCTTGCTTTGTGAGATCTAGCAGCCGATGTACGTCCGAATTCACCGTCGCTTAAATACGCTTGCAGTGTGCAACAGGCAAGGAATAAACTTACTCCGAATTCCAATAAAAATTACATTTGTTGATATATTTAATATTTACTTTTAACAGTTTATCTGAAAGTTACTGTATAGGACAGTGGTAAAAAATAAAAATATGGTATAATTTTATTCTTTATTTATATTATAGTTATTCAATAAATAATTTTCATTCATTGGTTTAGTAAATGATTCTATAAAGTATTTATCCCAACACAATCCAAATGATAAGGATAACCTAAAACAGGCAATGTTTTTGCTGGAGAAACATAGTTCTAACATATACTTACGCATGTATTAGTGAGATTCTCTCGCGTCGTTTAGTTTCAAGGATAAGCAATCTGGCAACTCCGAGCATTCATTCTTTGTTTGCATACATGTAATACGCAGTAAATGTTCCCACTTTTTATAATATAGTAATATATAAAACGAAACACAATAAATGAAACATAAAATTTAAAAAAATTATGTTATTTAAATTATGTATTTTAAAACTTAAAAAGATCTTCGAAAGAAGTAATAAATGTTAAACGTGTTAGAAACTGACAGACAGTACCAGCCGGCTTGTCTCGCGCGCATTACTGATGTCTGGTGTGTTTATTGTAGTATAGTATTTTGCTTACACGGACGAAGATTAGAAGGGACGGACGAAGATTAGAAGGGACAGGTATCGAAATATTGAGTACCGGCAAAACTGGTCTTAAGTTTATTATGTCCACAAGATGAGTTTTACTTTTTTAGTAAAATTAAAAAAATATTGCAAGTTTCACTTAATGGGTAACAAAAAAATTGATTTAAAAATACAGTACTACCAGTTTATGAATGGAACTTGAAAGCTGAAAAAAATTAAAACGAATGAGCAATGCGTTTTAGGCCTAACAGATTTTTGTGATTATGCGAACATTAGAAACATGACTTAATTTTTATAAAAATAAAGTTGAATAACTCGCTATATTTTAGTTAAAGATATTAACAGTTCCGGAGATCGAACCAAAAAACCTAGCAGGATGTGTCAAGCCAATATATATACTTACTATCTTATTTCAGGTTTATGTATACTTCTAAAACAATACCTTACGAAGGTATTACACATTTAAAAATGAACGATTATTTACTTAATAAATATAAAATTAAAAACTGTGCTTTTAAATAACAATAAATGCATTTAAAACAGTGACCTAACTCAATAACTTTATACTATCACGTTTCTTTTAATACTGAACAAAAATATCAGCTCGTAAAAAAATTAACAAAACAAAATCTACTTTCTCTTTCGTTTAATCTTCAATGTGCTCTTCTAATGCATCAAGAAAAAAATCGTAACAGCAGAAGCCGACAATTCGAGTATTGTCCCAGAGATAAGGGTTCGAGTTACAGTGAAATGGACGAGTTAAAGTTACAGTGGTGTAAGTCATTTTTTTCAAAAAGAAATAAAAAACCAGTGGTACATAAACCATTTATAGATACGATTCCGATTCAATTAAATAGTTTGTTTAAGAAAAGTTGAATATTACATGATTTCAATAATACAGATTCATATAATATTCAACTTTTGCTTAATGTCGCTTAAAATAGCCTCGTGAGAACCTCGGTATAACATTTACGGACATGTAAGAAATCAATATTATTAAATACTTTTTTGAAAAATAAAAACAATAAAAAAGAAAATGCAAAATTATATAAATCTAAATTATTAAAAGCGCTAATAATTTTTGCATTATTTGAATATATTAATAATTCAATAATAATACTTTTATATTATTTTATGTAAAAACATGAAATGGAAAATCTTAATTTTTTTTTTACAATCGCAATCGTAATTTGTAAGAAAAATATTATTTTCGATTTATTTTCTTTTCTAAATCTTTTTATCTTTACCAAATTTTACATTTATGATGAGGATTCATTGGAGATCCTGCTGGACATTCGAAATCTTTAGCAAAATCTTCCAAGTTGCTTAATGGTCCTAAAATTCTAAACTCATCCGGAGAATGCTCATCTGATCTCAAGATAAATTTCACTGCTTCTGTAAATAAGATGTATTACGTATATAAACTTCACAAGTTGTTAATTAGTTTTAAGGGTTCCTATTTTCACTGACCTGGTTTATATTTAGAGCACCACGCATTAGCCGCTGATATCCAAAACATTTGTTTGGGAGTGTACTTTAAACCTGGAAGCTGCGGTTCTTCCCCATGACGTTCAACCCATTTTGAGTAAGCTAGGTACGCTAGTTTAATTCCACCATTATCTGCAATGTTCTCATCTTGCGTGATCGTTCCGTTAACCTAGTGAACATAGAATGAAGTATTATGAAGTATTATGACATAATTTGAGAAATGATCTTGTCTTGTAAGAACTCCTTTGACCAGTAGAAGTTTCTCCATGAAATTGATTTCATGACTTACGTTCTGATTTATTTCCTTGACTGTATAGTTCCCGTATTGTTCAATAATACACTTAGCTTTCTCTACATAAGCATCCTTGGTAGCTTCACTCCACCAATTTTTCAAAATGTCATCTTTGTTAAACTGTCTTCCTATACCATCTAAACCATGACTGATTTCATGGCCAATTATAAAACCAATAGCACCGTAGTTCATGTAATTTGGACGATCAACAGAAAAGAATACCTCCTGAAGGATCCCAGCAGGAATATCTGCAGATATACTAAAATTATATCAATTGCAAAGGATAGTTATTTAAAAAATTGTACTCACCAATACTGTTTTCTTGATACATATTGTAGGCGTTGGCCTTTACTATTTTGGGGTGAGCTACCCAATCACTTTTATTGAATGGCTCCCTTAATTTGTTAAACTTATAGTTCATGTTAAAGAATTTAATATTTAGAAGTGATTCCATAAAATGATTTTCGTCAACTTCTAGCTGTTTTTATAGAAATTAATTTCTCTTACAAGATGAGCAATTTCAATAATTCATTTTCACCAATTTATATTCAAAATACTTACATCGTTATAATATTCCTCCAGTTTTTTGTGATCTAGAATTTCATCGGGATATGCAATGTAAGTGGTCATAGCCTGAGTCTTTTCCAAAGCGTGTTTTCTAGTGTCTTCATCCATCCAATCAACCTTTTCCAAGTTATTTATGAATTCTGCTCTAATACCATTTACCATTTCCACAGCAAGTTTCTTTGCATCTTTATTAAAATATTTTTGAACGTACATTGAGTCAACTGCTACATGAAAACTGAAAATTTTTGATTTCCAATATATTAAAAGAAACGCAACTGAGAATGTGTTATTCCCAATAAAACATACTTCTTGTAAACTTTCTTAGCACACTCTTTCCAAGCGGGCTCCTGTTGAGTTATTTTATACGCAGCTGAGAAAAATTCCAGTTCCCTTTTCCGAAATTCTTCAGGTAAGAAAGGAACACTCCAAAAGGTTATCCTCCACATGACGTAGTTTGCTAGAATTCTGACAAATTATTTTCATATATATTTACTTGAAAACAGGATCTACTCAAGAACTTTCTAGTTATTCTAACCGTTTAGGAGTGATTTTTAAAAGTATTTCCAAGTACGTAAGATAAAAGGGAGATACTACATTGACCACTTCATCTCCTGTAACACTAAGTCCTGCAGGTAACAAGTCGTTGATATACTCCAGCCATGATATGCTGGGATACTCAGCTTGGAGCTCAGCGATTGTGCGTGGATTGTACAGTTTGGTCATATTTCTCCTCTGTTTATTCATTGAGGAAGCCTAAGAATTTACATTTTAGGTCATATTGTTCTTTATAGTTTATTATTGTTGCTATAATGTTCAACTCGCATGACTTACTAAAGCTAAATTTTTCTCAAACCAAAATGAATCTTTTAACTCCTTAATAGCTCTTCCTCTTGGAGCTCCCAAAAGTACCGCTATGTCTACCATATAATTTAAATATGGTGTGTCAAAAAGTATAGGGAATTCGCCGAAAGATACTTGATCAATCTGAAATAAACTTTTAATAAAACTAACAAAGAACTTAAATAATAGAAACTACAGCAAACCATTATTTGTATTAGTCCGTCACTGTTTCCATTTCGTTTACCATTTACTATGTTTACTACTAATGGTTGTGATGGATAGCAGTGCTATTTAGGTTGCCGATACAAAAAAAAAATCAGAAATATTTGAAAAATTGTGGTCATGGTAGTTAAAAACATCTTAAGGTGTTTCGATTTTCGAAAAAAAAATTTCTTTTTAAAAAATGAGATAAAAACTTTTTTTCTTGTGTAGTCATGAGCAGGACCACCTTCTGCTGCCGGCTTATCGTTGAATTTTGGGACACCCTGTATATAAATCTTACAAAGAATATTTTCTTGAATGGGTCCTTGAAATCGTTAATGATATCCAAATCAAAGAAATGGCTAATGTCGTAGCCCTTCTTTCTAAAATCTTTAATAGCTTTTTGCCATGTGAACGCTGATGCATTCCAATTAGGTCCTACCAAAACTGGCCATCCTCCAAAACTATTTAGAGCCTTCAAAAGCGGTTGAGTCCCACGAGATTCAGTCAAAGCTAATAAATTAACGTTAAATCATATTTAATTACATCGTTTCTAAAGACTTGACGCTTGAGAACGGTACTTACTTTTATTCATGCAGCCTTTATACAGATTCTTCGCCATCTTAAACGGATTAATCTCATCTGATTTGATCGGTTCCTCAAGTATTACACGAAGCTGATACTGGAGATTATCTCGAAGTAAAGAAAATGAATCGATAGCTAATTGATCGTCATCAATAGTGGTGTTAAGCAAAAAACTTCCACAAGAAAACTTGTAGAAATCTTGGCATGGATCAACGGTTGCATCCATATTTTGTAAAATCTCCGAAGCTAAAATAATAACATTCTGTATGTATTGCATATCGATATTAAATACTGTGTACTAATTTTAAGCAACTTATATAAGTATAAGCAACTTATATATATATAAGCCCATCTCTAAAAAAAATCTCATAGTGAAATTATTATACAGTGCGTGTATGATTCAACTTGCAAACGTGTTACAAGCTAATTCAAGCATTACATTTCTGCCTGGGTATTCAAAGAACAAAGATTTCTTTATGAGAATTGTTACTTTTATAATAATTTCAAGTGTTCTTTGAATTTGAACGCTATAATGTCTTTTCTAAAAAATGTCTTTTTTTCTGTACGATTGCACAATATTTCTTACCAACATGTTCGCAACCTGGTGTCGTACAAATCCGCGTCTGGTTTTTCTCTCCTAAAAGCAACATTGAATAACACACTTAATCTTTTTTGTTTACAATTTCGTTTGACTCTATTACATTTCTTTATTCTGTAGAAAACTGTATCCAGTAATATTTATGTAACAGCTATGTAATACGAATTCATTCTTACCTTTGTGCACGGCACTTAGCGAAACTATTAGCGCTATAATGACAATAATTGAACAAATTCCTAACAATAGAAAAATTCGTTGTATCCGCCTCCTCTTGCGGCACCTACTTGTGCCACTGAAAAAAATAACAATACATTTTAACTTTTATAGGGCACTAGGTGTAAGGTCCGTAATAAAAAAATTTTGTGGTAAGGAAGTAAGTGTTATCACACCACTCCTACTCAATTATCTCCAGTGTAAATTTTCAGAAACAAGTTCGTACCTGTATCCATAGTAAGAGGGGAATGACACACTTGAAATTAAATAAATTTTACAAAATTTCAGTCCTTAAAAAATAAGCTTAAATACACGTAACTGTATCCACGTAAGGCAGGGCCAGATTTAGAGGTGTGGAAGCACTGGGGCAACGAAGAAGCGGAGGTCCCTATTTCCAAATAAGAGGAACAATTTTTTTCCGTCTTTCAAGAATTTATTTAGCTTTTATCTCTATTGTAGCCTCGCCTGCCCTTTCTTAAATCTGGGCCTGGTTAAAGGGAATAGCGTGCATATCTTTTTAAAGAAATCAAATTATTTAAACTAATGGTAAAAGTTTTCATAAAAAATCTATTGTATTTTATGTAAAATTAATTAAAAATTTATCATGAAATTATTTATATTATTAAACAGACAAAATTTATATATTTCATATATACATAAAAATACAAATATTAAAAATTTTATTTGTTTGAAATATTGTAAACAAAGAGCTTACTTGTTTAGAGATGGCATCATTTTTATCACTTGTCCCAAGCACAAATTCAAAATTAATTACTAGAGAGAAACTATTCACCACATAAACTTAGACACCAAATAAAAATCAAGAACTGATCATGACTATTAAGTATAAGTATGCGAAATAATTTTTTATTTTTCCTCATTTTTTTCCGCATTTTTTTTAAATATTTACTTTAGTTATATTTACATTCGATTAGTTATCTCCATATGTTTATTATATTAGAGAAGTTAGACAGCGATTCAAACGCTTTACAACATAAGTCGGCTAACTTTTTGGAGTATTACCATAAGCCAGATGTATTTTCAATGACAGTACCTGAAACTATATCTAAAAAAAGAAAGAAAGAAAGAAAATTCATCTAAATTTTACATCTTATTTTATTTAATTTGGTCTGGTGTTTTTAAGAAGGGACTTCGCACCGCTAGACATTTTTATTATGGCATGTGATAAAACTTGTTATTAAAAAAAAGAACTTAGTAATTTTAATTCTATAAGATATATTTGTATACTTTCATACATTTATACTTTTTCTTTTTAAAAAACTATATATTTAATAATTTTTTTAAAAATTGGCGTCTTTTTCGCAAAATCACCATCACAAATTTCAGTTTGCAATATCCTAATTACTACAGAGATTTATGTAAAACTTAGGTAAATGTTATGTTACCATTTAACGTCACAAGTTGCTTATCAGACATTGGATATCCTGTTATCTAATTAAGTGAAAAACTCGAGGTGGAAGACAGTCCTCATGATAAGGATGGTATTAGATTTCTTGTTTATTTTGTAAATTAAAACTTCCATGAAAGTTGTGTAAAGATCTGCTTGTAGATAATGACAATTCACAACTTTTAAAAAGTATTTAACAAAATATATAAAGATAACCTATAGCAACCTTTGCAATAGAAATTAATCTTAAATACGTTATCAATTTAAATATGTAACGGGCAGATCCTGAAATACTTTCCATTTTTGATGGGCTTGTGTCCTATGTCTTTATTTCTTTTAAACTGTACTATATATTGATACTAGATGGTTACTAGAACCTCAAATGTTCAATTATTTTTTAATAACTCCTTATATGTTAGGAGATATTAACAATTAAAAACGTCATTTTGTCTCTTTAATTATTAAAGGTATTCAACGTTGTACATATTCCAAATGCATGTGACATCACAACCGCTTCCAACCTTACAGCTCAAAAATCTCTGCTATTTTGGTATATCAAAATATCAAATATTATTTACAGCTATTTCAGGCAACAATAAAATTTCAATATTATGTCTGCCGTAACAGGGTTAAATCATATAAAAACTTATTATTCTTTGATTTGACTTGATTATTTGACAACCAACAGCTACAAAACATTACCACAACACTGATCTACTCAACAAATAACTAACGTTAAAATGCATTTCATGTCATACAAATATGACCGATCATTTCTAGCGCTAAAACTACAATTCAAATTTTTAATTGCTATATCTCCGTCAACATTACGATATTTAATAAAATAGACACGCCAATACACATTTATTACCATTTTTTATAATAATTATTATTTTTTATTTATTAAAATAACTTATTTTTTAAAATAACAATTGAATTTCTTAGAAACATATTATTTAAAAAACTCTTCATCTTTACCAAATTTTACATTTATGATGAGGATTCATTGGAGATCCTGCTGGACATTCGAAATCTTTAGCAAACTCATCCATGTTGCTTAATGGTCCCAATACTCTAAACTCTGCTGGAGAATGGTCATCTGTTAAGATATCATCCTCCAACGCTTCTATAAACAAGATGTATCTATACAAACGACACTAATCACTAATTAGTTATAAGGTTTCCTAATTCACTAACCTGGTTTATATTTAGAGCACCACGTGTTACCCGCTGATATCCAAAACATTTGTTTGGGAGTGTACTTTAAACCTGGAAGCTGCGGTTCTTCTTCATTATCTTCAACCCATTTTGAGTAAGCTAAGTACGCTTGTTTAAATCCACCATTATCTGCAATGTTCTCATCTTGCGTGCTAATTCCGTTAAGCTAGTAACATAGAATAGAATATTATGAAATAAGTTGAGAAATGGTCTTGTCTTGAAAGAATTCTTTTGACCAGTGAAATTGATTTCGTGACTTACGTTCTGATTTATTTCCTTGGCTGTATAGTTCCCGTATTGTTGAACAATACAATTTGCTTTCTCTGCAAAAGCATCCTTGGTAGCTTCACTCCACCAATTTTTCAAAATACCATCTTTGTCAAACTGTCTTCCTGCATCATCAAAACCATGGCTGATCTCATGGCCAATTATATAACCAATAGCACCGTAGTTCATGTAATTTGGACGATCAGCAGAAAAGAATACCTCCTGAAGGATCCCAGCAGGAATATCTGCAGATATATACAAATTATTTTGTTTGTAAAAGATATCTTATTTAAAAATATATTACTCACCAATACTGTTATCTAGCGGTTGATGGTAAGCGTTTATGTCTGCTGGATTAGCATGATATACCCAATCAGTGTCATTGAGTTTTATCTTAAAGATGATGGAATTTAGAACTGACTCAAATAACCGATTTTCATAACCTTGCAGCTGTTTTACAAAAATTTAATATCTTTAATATCATATCAAATTTCAATCATTTATTTACAATCGAAATACTTACATCGTTATAGTATTCTTCCAGTTTATTGTGATCTAGAATTTCGTCTGGATATGCAATGTAAATGATCATAGCTCGAGCCTTCTCCAAAGCGTGTTTTCTAGTGTCCTCATCCATCCAATCAACGTTTTCCAAAATATTTATGAATTCTGCTCTAATACCATTTGCCATTTCCACAGCAAGTTTCTTTGTATCTTCATTGAAATATTTTTGAACGTACAATGAGCCAACTGCTACACGAAAACTGAAAATTTTAAGATTCCTAATATATAAAAAGAAGAACTGAGAATGTGTTATTCCCAATAAAACATACTCCTCATAAACTTTCTCAACACACTCTTTCCAAGTGGGCTTCGTTTCTTCCGTTTCATACATATCTGAGTCATATTTGAATTGCCTTTTCCGAAATTCTTCAGGTAAGAAAGGAACACTCCATAAGTTTATTCTCCACATAACGTAGTTTGCTAGAACTCTGTAATAATAATTTTCATATATTTACTTGGAAATCAACAGCGACTAAAAAGTTTCTGTTATCCAAACCGTTTAGGAGTGTTTTTTAGCAGATTTTTCAAATCTTTAAGATAAGTTGGAGATACTATTATGACCACTTCATCTCGTGTAACCCTAAGTCCTGCAGGTAACAAGTCGTTGATATACTCTAGCCATGATATGCTGGGATACTCAGTTTGGAGCTCAGCGATTGTGCGTGGATTGTACAGTGTGGACAAATTTACCAGTTGATCGTTTGGTGCAGAAATCTAACAATTTACATTTTAACTCAAGTTGATGTTTATAGTCATAATTATTATAATATAATATTTTTAAATCTTACTATGAATATTTTCTTGAAGGAGTCTATAACATCCTTAGTGACATTAAAATCAAAGAAATAGGTAATATCGTATTTCTTCCTTTTAAAATCCTTAACAGATTTTTGCCACGAGAATGTTGAATCATCCCAATTAGGTCCTACCAAAACTGGCCACCCTCCAAAACTATTTAGAGCTTTCACAAGCGGTTGAGTCCAACGAGATTGAGTCAAAGCTAATTAATGAACGTTAAATTAGATTTAATATTTAAATACATCGCTTCTTTGGTCGTGATACTTACATTTACTCATGCAGCTTTTATACAGATTCTTCGCCATTTTAAATGGTTGAATCTCATCTGATTTTATCGGTTCCTCAAGTATTGCACGAAGCTGATATAGGAGATTATTATGAGCTGAAGAAAATAAATCAACAGATGTTTCATCGTCACGAATATTGGTGTTACGTAAGAAACTTCCACAAGAAAATCTGTAGAAATCTTCGCATGGATCAACCGTTGCATCCATATTTTGTAAAATCTTCGAAGCTAAAATAATAACATTCAGTTTGTATTGCATGTCGATATTAAATATTGTGTAGGTTAATTTTGATTTAACTAATGGATTTTAAGTAAATTAAAGACCATACACACACAAGTAGAAACTGGAATGGAAGTTTCAAACTTGCTAGCTTGTTATTTCATAAGAATTTCAAGTATTCTTTGAGTTTGAACCAAAATATATTTTCTCTATTCGATTACAGAAAACTTTCTTACCAGCACTTATGCAACCTGGTGTCATACAAATCCGCGTCTGGTTTTCCTCACCTAAGAACAACATTGCACTATTATAAAACGGTTAACTCTATTTGTTTATAATTTATTTTGATCCCGTTATTTTATTATATATCTTTATCCAGTAAACACTGTTTCTAGAAATATTTATGTATCAGCTATGTAATACCAATTCATTCCTACCTAGGTGATCATCTTTGCTATGCAAATTACATGACGAAACTACTATTAACATACAATTTTTAACAAAAATTAGTATTACATTTCTGTATGGGTATTCAAAGAACAAAGATTCTTCATAGAATTTGGTAATTTCATAAAAATTTAAACGCTTCTTTTTCTACTCTATTGCACAATATTTCTTACCAGCTGGTTCGCAACTTGGTGTTGGATCCTCAGCTAAAAACAACCCCTTTTGTGCATCCTCAGCTAAAAACAACATTGAAAAGACTTAATCGTTTTTGTTTAAAATTTAGTTGTATTTTATTACATTTCTTTATTCTATAAAAACTGTAAATTCATTCCTACCTTTGTGCAAAACACATAGCGAAACTATTAGTGCTATAATGAGAATAGTTGAACAAATTCCTAACAATAGAAGAATTCGTTCCATTCGCGTCCTCTTCCGCCAGCAACTTGTTTCACTGAAAAAATTAACAATACATTATAACTTTATTTATAGAACACAAAGTGTTAACGCGCCACTCCAAAACTCACACAATTCTCTCCAGTGTTAATTTTGGAATGGACAGTTTCATACGACGCCCGAGCCTTTGTTCTCGCCTTTATCCATAGTATGAGGGGAATGAACATTTTCGAAATTAAAACAAATTTTACAAAACCTTAGTCCTTATAAAATACTAGGTAATTTGTTTTAAGTTTGATAAAGTTTCGATATGCAGCGAATTTTTCGTAAATTTCTTTCAAAAAATTAAAAAGTATTACTATTGACAAAAATTAAACATTTTGCAACATTTCTTTTTGTGTGTGGTGCGGATTCTTAGACACGTGGTTATTACACGTGGATAAATTAACCGGGCTTGTATCGCTTATTTTGTGCCCCAAATCGCCACGCTCTCGTTACGGCACTGGCCTTTAGAAGAAATAGGGCACATATTTAAAAAAAAATCACTAAAAGCAATACATAAGTAATACTTAATAATGGTAAAAGTTGACCTAAAATACCTGTTAATTTTTACACAATTTATTACTTGAATAAATATTTATTTTTTTATAAAAGTCTACCTAACATAAATAAAATAATTTCTTTTTAATGTAACCTATAACATCTTTTATGTAAAATATATGTAACATTTTATTTATAAGAAATATTTTAAAGAAACACCTTACTTGTTTGAATATGGCGGCATTGTTGTTAAACTGACCCACTTAGCACAAGCACACAATACAAAATAATTACTGAAGATGAACTACTCACCACATAAACTTGGGTAACAAATAACAATCAAGAACTGATCATGACTATTAAGTGGAAGGATGAGTAATAATTAAAATAACATTTTCTTTTTCCTCATGCTTTTCCCGTTTTTAAAATATTTACTTTAGTTATTTTTAGATTCGAAGATTTTAAACTTGTGTTTTCCTTATATATTTCCAAGTATCTCCATATCATTATTACTTTATCAAAGTTAAACAGTGCATTCAAACGCTTTACAACATGGGTCGGCTAACATTTCGGCGACATTACCTAAACTGATATTGTACCTTCCAAATGAAAGAAATTATTTTTTCCTAAATTTTACATCTATTGCTACATAATTAATTTGGTTTGTTATCGAACAAACAGTATTTAATTAATTAAAAATTATCGGGGTGGAAGGCACTCCTCATAATACGGATAGTATCAGATTTCTTGTTTATTTTGTAAATTATAATTTCCACGAAAATTGTGTGTTTTGTAAATAATAATATTAATCCATAACTTTTATAAAAGAATTTAATATATATTCATAATTTTCTTGTTGTAACTTTTATAACAAAAAATATTTAAACAAAAATAAATCTTCAATGTGTTACGAATATAAATTGAACAGACAGTATTATAGAAGTACACCGCTTAATTTTTTATAGTTTGCAATATAAATAAAAACCTGATAACACCCTAGATTTCTATATGACGCACTTTCGCACAGAAAATTCAAATTTAAATCGAGGTTTTATATTTCTACATTTCTAAAAACGAATTCTTTAATTCTCGTTTTTAATTTAATTTCAATGTGTTTGTGATATCATTTATTAGTGGTCGATTTTTCAATTGTTGATTGAAATTGATGTTAATAAATGTATATTAGCGTTTTTATTTTATTAATTATCTAAATGTTGATGGAGATATAGCCATTAAAAATTTGAATTGTAGTTTTAGCGTTGCAGACGTCGGCCATATTTATGACGTAACATGTCTGCACTAGTTATTTTTTCTATGGATAATAGTTGTGTTAAATATGCTATCTCTTTTACGCTCTGTTGTATAAAAGAGATAGCAACTTATCTATAGAAATATTTCTTGAAATGTTCTATAACGTTGAATTTCTTTAATAATAAAAGTGATAGAATTACTTTTTTAATTGTTAATATCTCCTAACATATAAGGAGTTATTAAAAAATAATTAGACATTTGAGGTTCTAGTAACCAACTTTATCAATATATACTTAGTATAGAATTTTATAGAAATTAAGACATGGGGCCCAGACAAGCCCATTAATAAAGATTTTCAAGAGTTTTTGTTTAATTTTATGTGGTTGTATAATTATATTGTTATCTTTAATAAACCTAAATAAAATCATATATACATTTTTAGGCATACGTTTTAAATATAATTAAATATATTTAAATAAAATATAAATTGAATTCTAAATATATATTCAAAATTCTTATTCTAAATCAAATAAAATACCAAAATAAAAACATATTTTTTTAAAGAAAAAAGAACACAATGCTACTCAAATTGCCTTTTTTGTAAGAAGATCCATAACAATATATGCGGCCTGCACAAAATTCTGTAATTTAGTTAGACCCGCAAATTATGTTCTTTTAGGGACTTCGTTCGCTAGACTAAAATAAAACTTATTATTAAAAAAAAACTTTTGCAATTTGGTCATTTTAATTCTATAAGTTATATTTGCATACTTATAAATATATAATATATAAATAACATTTGTCTAATAAAATAGTACCCTATAGGTTAATTTTTCCATTTAGTTTATAAGATAATTTGCAGGACCGCACCAGTTTTCTATAAATTTAATAACATCGGGAACGTTCGACGTTGGGGACATTTTGGCTGCTACAGTAATTTTGCTCCATGCATCTCTGTTAGCTTGTTTACTGGATCTCTGGAACGTGACAGGTTGCTTACCAGACATTGGATATCCTGTTATCAAACAAGCAGTATCTGTAGGTCCCAAAGTAGATTCATATAATTCTCGAGAATCCAGGGGAAGGGCCTGAAAAAGGAAATTAGTTTTCAAGCAAATACTTGTATATATATGGCTTAATGATTACAATAGAGACACAACTCAAAAATACCTCTTTTTAACTAGACGTATACTATTATGTATTTTTTTTCTATATAAATATAATTTTCTATATAAAATATAGATTACATTTTTATTACTTTTATCACAAAATTCAGTTCAAACTATATATAGTTTCACACTACTTTTCCAACAAATGCAATTTAAATAATCTCTATTTTGTAAATTAAATTTTCGATGCTAAGTTGTATCACCGGCAATCTCCTGCTATGGTGGCAACATTTATGGTGTTATGGCCTCAAATATGTGTACTACTCTGCAGCACATAACTTTTCAATTATGACCCATATACACCTATATATAACCAATGTAATTTGATAACAAGTAAACCAAGAAAATATAACTCTGGTCCGGGATCGAACCCGAAGACTCAGCAGTCTAGCGTCAAGTATCATTGCTTTCTACCACAGTATCGTCAATAAGCTCTTTGTATGAGCATATTTAGAAACTCGAGAGCATGGTCGTTCAGTTGTCTTTAATATCTTAAGATTTCTCTTTTAATAAGACTTTTTCAGTGCGGTGTATTCTAACAGTTGTTTCACAGTAGCACTTTTTAGCATGAGATGAAATTTCTACTTTAATGTTTATCAATACATCACTGTGGTGAAGGTAATAAAATTGCATATTATATATTTGTCACTCTCAACGGCACTTTTATATTCTATGATAGAGACAACACCATATGAATACATTAAACAAATAGAGACAGCATTATATGAATACACTGAACAAACCGAGACAGCACTATCCTATACCTAACCTAAACACACCTGATCAACTTTTTGATCCATGCTCACTGCCAGCACCCATTCTCGAACTTCGTCATGTTGGGTTGTTTCATTTTTAAGATGTAATTCTTTCGGTAGCGGAATCGAGCTTGGCCAATCTGTACAAGTAAGATCGGAATGATCTACGAGTAAACCTTCGCCTTCTTCTATTGATTCACATAAATCTAAGTAATGATTTAAAAGAACAAAAGCTTCTGATTCTCGGCCAATCGCCCGCAGATCCATTCCTGCCTCGTAATAGCCTGAAATATTATTAGGTGGTTCAATTCCAATATTAATTTTCAAAAGTTATTTTTGCGGTTCCAACTCATTAAATGTCAGTGGAAGAAAGCTTAAAATGTAGATACGTTATTCATCTAACTAATTGCAGCTTTTGATTTTGATTCGCGTTTATAGTTACTTACATAAGACGATTTAAACATAAAAAAACATAGTTTTTTTGATAATATTTAACCTGGTGTATAGTATCGCCATCTATATTTCGCTAGAAAAAATGGCCAAATATCGTTTCACCTAAAATGGTTTTCTTTTCACATTGAAAAGCAAAGACATATAATTTAAGTAGTTCTTGGTAGTTACCTTTATCAGCAGGAATGATATCAGTGTGTCTTAATAATGTAATTGAGATTTTTGATGCTATTCCGTTAAGAGCCTGTACCGGTCTGCAAGCAGCACGGGTGCAATAATAATGGGCTATTAAAAGTAGAGTTTCAAAACGTACAAAATTTTCAGAGTTAGTATCTCCTGATAGTCTCATTGTTTCAGTCTGAAATGAAAATAAAAAACTATTAAATGACATGTATTTTTAGATATTTTATTCAAGGTACAATACTTTTTTGATTTGTATAGTGCATGTTGCCTCGTATAATAAGTGATCAATTTTATTTATTTTTGTTTACCACATTTATAATATCAAAATTTTCTCTCTTAACAAAAGTTATGTGTGACGTATACAATGTTACCTAATATACAACGTTTTGTGCCCAAATATACAACGATTTTTGGCATTTGAAAAAAAAGTCAACCTTTTTGCATAAAATAACCGATGTAGGATTATTAAATCTTAAGAACATATTTCTGATATAGATAGATAAAAAGAGATAGATAAAATAGCTATACAAAACTATAAAAAAAATTACGTTAAACTTAACCAGACAATATTAGGTAACACTAGGTAATATTAGCTGGATGATGGAAGCACAGAGAAGTAGGAGAGAGAAAACCATAGAGTTGAAAATGTTGCAAACGTTATGTACCGTATACATACGTGCGACTTAAACATGAGACATCCAACATATGTTGTAAGAAGTTGTACAACTTCGGAAGGTTTCATATTTCGAACGAATTGCTTCAACTTGCTTTATGAAAAAAAAATTTACAAAAGAAAGTAATAAAACTCAATTTTGTAACAAGATCTCTGCTAACTCTTGATTACCCTTGTCAAACTCGGTTTGACAAGGGTTTATTGTTTAGGTAAACACCATTTTCAATTATTTTTATTTACTTACTAAACACAACTAAATGAGATTATACTGGAGACTGAGTAGGTCTGACTCGGACCTTTTGTTTGAGATCACATTCAAAACCCTAATTTCTTTGATTTACCGACATCTCTTTGAAACATTTTTGTTTCATAAAAATACTACCTAGAATAAGTAAAAATAAAAATAGCATAAGTAACGGTTTTATTTATGTCAAACTTAGTCTGTACGTTAAAAGTACAACACATTTAGTACACTCATGTCTAAATAATGTCAACTTATGAATGAAAATATATAAATGTTGAATGTCGCATGTTTATCTCGCACCAATCTGTACGAAGCATTACAGTACAGTGGCTGACCATGAGAACGTGGTTCACAACCTCGTTATTATTATTTTACTACTTCTAGCACATAATATAAAACAGATGAATGTTTTATTACTATGTCTCTAAGCAGTAAGAATTTACTATCCCTTTTTCTAAAAGAGAAAGTTTTTAAAATCAATATTCTACAATTTACTACGTTAGTAGTAGCTACGGGATAACATCTGGTATTATATTTTACCCTAAAATCAGAATTTATTTTACGATGGTCATAAATTTTACAACACTTTCTTTCTTTATGCTTGTAAAACCAAATTCTCATTAAAAACAGTTATAAAATATTATTTAAAAATAAAATCTAATATAATTTCTCACGATAGCTACGGTCACATATAAAGGTTTGTTTTATACAGTAAAGGACACGTTATCCTTTAATGTATTTTAATGAATACATACTTACTAAATCATAGAGCATTTGCCTTAATTCTGTCCAAAGTTTAATTCCATCTGGTTCTCGTAAAGCGAACACTTCTGTAGCAATTCTCACGTAGACGTTGTAATTTTGCTGCAGGTTTGGAACTCCATGCAGATTGTACAAGGACAAGGCTGATTGACAGTTTCCATCTCTTAGTAGTTCAGCGGCGTAAAGAGCTACATACTTGTGAAGGATTTCAGGACTATGTTGCTTAGCTTTATCGATACAACGCACCCATTGTCCTTGCTCTGAGAGAAGATCTAAAGCACCGATGATATCTGAAAATTAATGACTTATGTTGAAAACCTTTAAGCAGAGGAATGGCTTGGACAAGTATTATTTGGACTACGGTATTTTTTTCAATTTATTACAAAAGTAGCGTCATTAAAAATACTGTAGCTTGTAAAATAATGGTCGGAATGTCATGAAATTTGAACACATATCGTCTTAAGGTTGGTAATACCTAAGAATGATATGCATTTGTCATTAGTGACCATTTATATACCATTCTAGGACTTATTGTGTGGTGTGATATACATAGTATACTATCGCGCTTAATTCAAATTTCTACATAACATTTCTAAGGGTTTGTCATAAATTTAATAACCTTTATTATGGTTCTCAAACTTACACTTAAGACTTAAAAATATATAGAGTATAAAAATTGAAATTTAACTAGAAAATATAGCAATATTAATTTTCAAAAGATATTTTTGCGGTTTCAACTCATTAAAAGTCAGTGGAAGAAAACTTAAAATGTAGATACGTTATTCATGTAACTAATTGCAGCTTTAGATTTTGATTCGCGTTTATAGTTACTTACATAAAAAGATTTAAACATAAAAAAACATGTTTCTTTTGATAATATTTAATCTGCTGTATAGTATCGCCATCTATATTTCGCTAGAAAAAATGCCCAAGTATCGTTTTTTCTTAAATACGTTTGCAAATGAAGCAATTCACGCCATTAGAATTTTTTTTTTTAAATAATTTATGTTATTGTAAGCACAGTAAACATTTTGGAATCACTTTGCCATCATATTGAGTATGTGTATGATGTTTGTGTGTGCCATGAAAGACTTCATTTACAGTTCAGTTTCTCATAGTCTCATATGAAATGTCTACTTTATCGACTATAAATGGCGAAACAAATGTTACTGTCGGAATACAAATGAAGATAAAGTTGATGAGAACTATAATTGAAGTGATAGAAACGTCACAAAACAGGATACTTCACCAAATTGTTTACTGTGCAATTTCCAGCGAAATTTATATTTTTATCGCATTGTATAAATATGGTCTACTGTACCTATATCTGCAAGCTGTTCTACATTTCCTTCTATCTTGAGTCGCTCCTTTTGTCTCCTTTCCACGTAAGACAATAGAGTTAATCCCGGATCAACTTCTCTCGCTAGCCGTCTTGCTCTTGTCCAATCTTCAGCTGAAATGAAGCAGTCAACCGCTTCTCTCGGCATGTCCGCTGTAAGGAACAATTGAGCCGCAGGACCATATTGTTCCAATGCCAATAACCTGTGATGAGTAATAATAATTACTTAAATAGCACTAAATTTAGCCTGTATATATATTTTCATTCCAAAACAGAAACATTTTTAAATATATAATTATGTCACCTTGGCCCTAGCTTGACAACAACATCCAAGGCTTCTTTTCCTTGTAGAAATTGATTGCAAATTTCAGCTGCTCTTAAAATAGCAGCTTCTTCAGTTCCTTCATCAGTATTTGAAGATGTTAATTGCATTAGAGAATATACCGCTTTTTTGAATTCGCCATTTCTTGCATACTCCGATGCTTGAGATAGTAGGGCACGTGAATCAACATTCTGTGTTTTAGTCCCTCCTGATCGCTCATACTCATTTTGCAGACTAGGAAGCAGTCCTAATATTTAATTGTAAATAATTTAAAAAAGAAGTAGAAGTAGTACACAGAAGTTATTTATGATTCCAAAAGAAAAATTCAGCATTATGTAAATGGCCTTTTGTCCTATGTATTAATTTCTATAAAAGTGTACTATATATTGTTAAAGTGGGTTACTAGAACCTCAAATGTTCAATTATTTTTTAATAACTCCTTATATGTCAGGAGATATTCCATTGAGACAAGTCCATTGGTTCAGAAAATATTGGAAAAGAAAAAAAAAATGAACAAGATAGGCTGAATGACTTGACTTTTTGACATTAGAAAGAACATAAGATAAAGAATGTTACCTGGTAAGTATTCCTTACAGATCCTAATAGCATCCTGCCACATACCAGCATCACGATATTGTTTTATGATCATTTCCGGTTGCTGTGCTCTTACCATAAGAGCTTCATACTCTTCAAAATGTTTCTCATTAAATGCTTCCGATGCCTGTGTAACTAAAACTTCGACAACAATAGCTGGATTTTTCGATTCCGCAACCCGCAAAGCATTAGCCCAATCGCTGTTATGAGTGTACATTAAAATTGCTTCCTTAGGCTTATCTGCTAAGATGAACTCTACTTCAGCATCCTCGAATTTACCTTCATCTTCTAAAGCCATTGCCAGTTTTAGGTGAACTTCAGCTGCTGGTTTGTTTCCAATACGACACAAATCGAGCGCGAATTGAAACTGACCAGAGTCACAACTGTAGGTTATGCATTGGTCTAGCAAGTTGAGTTTGTTAAGCAAACGAACTGCTGAATCAAGGGGTAAAGAACGTGCCCACAGGAATGCCACCTATAATTGGGAAGAGTTAGTATTTGTACATAAAAATATGTCCATATAAATTTGTGTATTTCTATACCTGATTTGCAGCAAGTTCTCCTCCATGTTGCTTAGCTACTCGATGTGCGTCATCCCATCTGTTTGCGGCCCTGTACATATTTACCGCTCCTTTCCATTCTCCTCCAGCCAAATAATGGATTTCAGCTTTTCTGAGTTTATTAAGAGCCTCCAATTGACGAGCAAGATGTAAATGTGTGTTGCCTGAAATATTATAAACAAAAAATGAGTTTCAATACACTACACCATATAATGAATTTAATTTTGATAACAACCAAACTCAAAAATATAGTGCTGGTATGAGGATTGAATCAGGAACGACTGAGAACGCGGCTTAATAGTTATATTAGTATACAGAAAATATGAATGTTGCTTAGCTACAGTTTAATTTCTTAAAAACACGTAATGTTTGTTGCCGTTCATTCAGGCGTTAGTCACTATAATGTCAAATTTAATTATTTAAGAAGTTACACCATCCTGGCAATGTTAAAAATAATAAGTTAAATTTAATTTTACTTATTGCCTGAACCTTGAAGAACATTTAAAATCTATCCTGAACTCTTTAGTTACGATATTGACGAAGATATGAATTTCTTTCTATGCGTGCCTCGCCAAAACTACCAAATTTTCTTTCGCTTGGTAAGAGAATCTTATGTACACAACGTAAAATACATTTAGATAAAAAATTTATGTTTAATTTTAGGTGAAACGATACTTGGCTATTTTTTCTCGCGAAATATATATGGCGATACTATACAGCAGGTTAAATATTATCAGAAAAAACCTGTTTTTTTTATGTTTAAATCGTTTTATGTATGAAACGCGAGTCGAAATCTAAAGCTGCAATTAGTTAGATGAATAACGTATCTACATTTTAAGCTTTCTTCCACTCACTTTTAATGAGTTGGAACCGCAAAAATAACTTTTGTAAAAAACATGGTTTTTTTGATAAAATTTAACCTATCGATTTAGTATCGTCATCTATATTTCGCGAGTGAAAAATGACCAAGTATCGTTTCACCTGAAGAAAACAATTTTACAAGTGAACCAACCTATGGTGTTCGTGTATTGAAAAGAACTTACCTACAAGTTCTTTATGGTATCTCTCAACAAGTCTGATCATGTTATCGTACTGATCTGCTTTTTTATACATGGCAATAGCTAAATCAGGTTCTTCAATAGCTATCAGTAAATTTTCTGCATCACGATATTTTCCCAGTGTTTCTAAACTTTCAGCTTGCTTAATATACATCTCAGATACCTCAGCCGAATCCAAATATCTGCAAATATTACCACATTACATTCCAATAATATACAAAATTAATGAAATTAAATTCCTTACGTTGCTGCTAAATCGTGCCCTCTCTCCCACTGCCCTGCTTTATTTAACAGTTCCACAGCTTCCCTGTATAAGCCAACCCGTACAAGAAGTTCCTGCGCTTTCTCATACTCTTGCATTTCAACCAGTTGTTCAGAGAGGACGATGCTATGCTTCTTAATGGCTTCTATGTCGTCAACGACTTGAGCGATTTGAATCGCTTTTCGCCATTGTCTAGCGCCAACAGCTGCATCCAAAGCTTTGATGGTGCTTCCAGCTTCGATGAAGTGACTAATCGCTGCATCTAATTGCCGTCTTGTTACTAGAAAATCACCCCATTGCTCTTCTAAGACAATCACTTGATCTGGAGATACGACACGGGCTAGTTCTAAAGCTTTTCCGAATACTCCACCTAGAAGAATAAGCTATGAATTACTCCTAATACTGACGACCACTACTGAATCTGGGTATAATGGTTACCTTTAGAATAATATTCAATGGCTTTCACATTCTTTTTTGATTTCTCTGCCATATCTCCTGCTATTTCATACATTTCATTTTGTAGAAGAGCAGCATTAATTTTCATTGATAAGTCTTCCTCGAGGTGCATGTGTGGATTATTCATAACTAGACGAGCAGCTCTTGCTGGACGCTTAGCTTTGATATAAAGTTTTAAAGCGCGATCCAAATCTCCTTGCGCCTCATATAACTCACCAGCTTTTTCTTCCTGACCTTGAATTGTACCCTGATCAATGATAGATACAATTAAATATTAAATTAAGTTATTCATTTATTATTTTTACCTGTTTCATGTAAAAAACTGATATAACTTTGTTTTAGTTCTTCCAGTTTGGGATAACTTCTGCGTTCTGCTAGTTTAATGGCATCATCCCATCTTCTTAACTTCTGGTACATATTTATTGCACTTTCAATGTCTCCTTGCTCTAAATAAATACCTTCGGCAGTTTTTAAGTCTCCGTTGAGCATTGCTAGACGCGCCCACACTTCTGGACATTGCATACCGTCTATATCGTTCTCTCTCTCAAAATTGTCAGCGATTTTGATTGTTTCCTGAAGATAATATGCTTTTGATGCATCTCCCAAAGCCGCATAAGAACGTTCCGCAACCTTAAAAGCAAAGTAACAAAATTTTAAAACGATAATACTACATTTCCTGTAATAATTGGTTCAGATCTTCACTATTTGTTTGAACAGATGTCACTAGTATACATTCAATTTGGTATTTTTTCAATGGAAATTACTTATTTAAATAAATTAATAAACTGACCTTCAAATTATTCATAGATAAAGCAATATTCGCAAGATTGTACCACATTGCTTCTGCTTCCGGTTTATCTCCAAGTGATTCCAAGAAAAGGATTGCTCTACCAAAGTCATTGTCATGAACAGCGGTTCCAAATTCTACGAGACCTTCATCCAGGGGATATGTTAATGTGGAGGGACCATCTTGAGCCAATGCTTCCGTTTTTCCTGGTTCTCTGGTTACTTCAAAAACTTCCCCGCGAATTGGGATCAGAGTTATATGCTCTGGAAGGTCAATGTTATACCTATAAAATATTAGTTATTTGTATAGTTATTTCTTATAACAAAAAATGTTATGAAATAATATTATTGGTACTGTGAAATTAAATAAATGAATAGAATAAAGTATTTCACAAGTTTCAATAGATTAGGGTAGGTGACAAATTTATACTGGATCTAATGTAGCTGGTTTTTATATTATATTAAATATAAGTATACATCCTTACCAAACAGCTAAATTGGTTCCAGATTGCGCCACTGCCACGTCACTTCCTGGAACCCATTGTACAAATCCTACATTACTTAAAATTGTCTCTTTATGTCCGGTTCCTGCATCTATCAACATAAGCCTTTGTTTCTTATCGCGGAACAGAAGTTTGTGTGCAGTTTCACTCAACTCCAGCCAATCTATTTTCGAATCGTGTGATATCTGACCAACTACCAGTTGCGAGATTATATCCATTATACAGATAGTTTTCAAATCCAGAAGATAAGCGAGTTTTTTGTTCTCTACTAATTGGCTGCGTTCATTTAGTCGGACAGAGATTAAGTGAGGATTTACAAACTCTGTTCGGACCTAAAAAAAAAATCCGGTAAAATTTATTTTACCGTATCAATGGAAAAATATATAACACTGAAGTTACTGGACAATTTTTTGAAATACGCAACAAAAACACTAAAAAGACAAACACACTTATAACCCAGTAAACATTTTGGAGTAAATTCTACTTAATTTCTATTACATATCATGAATTTTTTGTCTGGAACGTGTTCGTTTTCTATTCAGTCGTTCATAGGAAAGGTCCTTTTTATGAGCTACAGACATTGCAACGACGGTTCACTGCTGAATTAAAAGCGGAGTAGGTTTATGATTTATGACCGGATAATAAAAATATACCCATGTGGGAAAGAAACAGAAATACTTAATGAATGATGTTGGAAAAAGAAAGAATATTATTATGAAAAACTAACACAACATCTGTGACAGGTAGAGAACTTGTAAAGCGTTAGAATAGAATTGTACGAGTGACTCGAACTTCACCAAATAGGACACTTCACCAAATTGTTTACTGGGAAAGATAGAGGTGGAAGAGAATAAAGGAAGCAGAGGTTAAAAAGAGTAAACGTAGGAACAGAAGAAGATAAGACAAAAAAAGAAAGAAAAAAAGCTAATGAAAAGAGTGATAAGGAGTGAAATGTCCCACTTCTGAATTCACATTAGTTTAGAAAATATTCAACATTGGAAATTTGACACAATACTTTTATGTAAATAGAAAAATTTATTTATGTAAAATTTATATAACTGTGTTTAATATTAATATTATCACTTACCGATGCCAGTATATTATTATCACCGTATTCAACCAAAGAAAGTTCTCCAGCATTGAAAATAAGACAAACAGTGGGATAGTCAAAATAAAATCTTTCTTGATGATTGGTATTTGTCCATGCAATCTCACTAATTAAATTACGGTTTAAATCTCCAACTAGAAGAGTGTCTTCAGTTCGTGCAACAATGTAATTATCTTTACCTGCAAGATAACTTATGCTAAACTTTCTGAAACATATTTAAAATGCTATTTAATGGTAACTTACCCATTATTCTGACGTCATCAATTTCTCTTCCCATTTGTGAACGAACAACAATTGATTCCGGATCGTCCTTATGTTGCGATTTTATTAACACTTGGCTAGGACCAACGTATGTCAGCTCATATTTGTCCTTCCAGAGGGTTCTCCTTAAAACGGACTCAAACATTTCAACAGCACCGCACAAAGATCCCAAAACAACTCTTGATCCATCCCGTTTCCACGCTAGCGCTGTTACCGAATACAAATTTGGAATTTCACGTGATGGCCCTTCTTCCCAAGAACTTTTACGAGGACTCCAATCAAAAATTCGAACACGATCATAACTACCAACTGCAACAGCCTAAATGAAATGAACTTTAAGGTTATGTTATAGTACTATTTTTCGATAAACCATTTCCATTCAAAGTATGCCCTATAAAGTACGTAGTCGCGTATATTATATTGCATTTTTTGTTAATTTTAGAGTAATTTCCAAAACTAGATACGTAAAACTATTGATTATGTCACACGGCAACTGTCAACTAGTGTACTGTGTAATAGTGTATCGGTATGACAGCTAAGTTCACAGTACTAATGTTTAAGAAAATTGTATAATCTAACCTGACCACTAGGACTGCAGCATGCAACAGTGAATTCCCTTTCTGTGTCATCTCTAGAGTAATCAAATAGCTTTAGTAGTTTACCCTGTGCATCGTAAATGCAAATTCTTTTATCACAGCCTCCAACTAAAATCTGAAAAGAATATAGAAATTATTCTTATTATCATTTCAACTCGGATTTTCTATGAAATTTAACATAAAAATATAACTCAGTTAGAATTCGAAATCAGTCATATTCTTTAAAATGAAATGCTATCAAAGAATCATATGGTTGATTTTTCTTTTTTAATTGTTGATTGATATTGATGTGTATTGATTGATGGTCGGCCATATTTGTATGACGTGAAATGCATTTTAACGTCAGTTAGTTGTTGAGTAGGTCAGTGCTGTGGTAATGTTTTGTAGTTGTTGGTAGTCGAAATAATCAAGTCAAGTCAATGAATAAGAAGTTTTTATTTTATTTAACCCTGTTACGGCAGACATAATATTGAAATTTTATTGTTTCTTGAAATAGCTGTAAATAATATTTGATATTTCGACAAAGAACATAACCATGTAATCGTTAAGATTAATCAAAAATTACATGAAACAGAATCTGTTAATTTTAAAGATAATAGTAATTAGATAAAGATAATTACATGCCCTTGTGGCCACGCCAACGAATATGGGGCCACATTATGCACAAGAACTCTGCCTTGTTGGTCCGAATGATCGTCCGAAGCAAAAAACCTGACCACTGTACCATCAGCATGCCCAGAAAGTAATCCAGTGCCCCTGCTGTTTGCTGCTAGGGCAACCACGAAACTATCTGACGAATACAAGGTCTGTGACTTATTTGTCTTGACATTCAGAGATCTTACTTTCCCATCAACAAGTCCACAGAGCAGATGTCCGCATAACAACCAAACCACTGTTGTCACACTACAACTTTGAGGAAATTTGTTACATATTGCTTTTTTATCGCCCCAGTTTTCACCAATTTTGTACACGTATACGATATTATCTGTTTGTCCCACAGCTATTCTAGTTGAGTCTGGGCTAAAAGCTAATGCTTTTATGACGTAGGATCGCTTTCCATTGGATGCTTCAGATGGCTTGGTGGAGAATTTGTCTTTTTTCTCTCCATTTTCGTCAAATAAAATAACAGTGCGATCTGATGTTCCAACTGCAAGTTTGAGGTTATTTGGAGACCAGGCTAGTGCTGCTACTCGATTTTCACAATCCTGAAAATAGAAGACAAATAAGAGTTTTGTTTGGATAAAACCATCTGGTATCCACTTCAATTTATTGAGATATGTACCCTTGTATTGTTCTTAGAAATAACCCCTAAACCTTAGTCTAGTACTATGACAGAAAACATTTGAATTAATTATTAGTTGCACTGCTATATTATCGATTGTAAAAGACACAATACACTTGATTATGTTCTATGCCCCTTTGTTTCTATAAATGTGTTTATAAATATATTATATATTTAGAAGTTATAAGAAAAATGAATTTGATAACGCCTTCAAAAAAGAACATACTACAAAAGTTACACTTTCTCGTACAAATTTGAAACAAATGAATACTGCTGCAATATTAATTGTTTTAGATGTTTTAAATGAAAACAATCAACTATTGCTTTATTATTATTATACATATTTAAGGAACACATTATGAAATCATCATATAATATCGTCGTATAGAAGCGCTTAAAGAATATGCAAGGTATTTAATCATGAAAAAGTATGTACATAAAAATGGATGTCGTACATCGGTATATTTTGGTAATTTACGGTGTTTAATTTTAACAAAATGTTAAATTATCTTATAGAAAACATAATGAAGACTATGTTGATTATCTCACCTGTGCTGATAAAACTGATTTTAAGTATTTTAATTGCATTTTATAAATATAATTAATTTTGTACACATAGTAATCTAAACACAAAATGACAAGTTTGTTTGTTTTTAATATGGTTGCTATGGTAACGCATGACTCGTTGGATTGTATACTGAAGGTAACTACAGTTAAATTGAAAAGTATCATAGAATTAGTTAGGAGGGGATGATAGTAATTATAAATTATATTGAATTGACAGACTGTTGTAAAAGAAATTTTCGTTTTTATCGATTTAGTGATTTAAAGTCATCGGTGTTACTCGAGGTAGAAGTTGCGATGCAGTCCTCCACCCCCTCCTCACCCACTTTTTATTTTATAATATAATTTTTGAGGAAAAATAATTTAAAAAAATGTATTTTACTTGTTTCCAAAAATCTGCGAGAAAGTTTAAAAAGTGCGGGCCTTTAGGAACGTGCTTGTACTTAAAAGACTCTGTCGTTTAAGCAACATATATGCGCCATTATATTTGGCAAATAAAACGGAATTTTTATAATATAGAATTTTATATTTATACTATAAATTTAAAACAATTTTTTTTCGTTGTCACGCGAAATTGCTCTTGATAGCTTTAAGTATATACAAATACAAATAATATTTATGGAATGCTTGCGTGCTACTATTGTTTTCAATTTCAATTGTATTCAGTTACAATTGGCATGTGACCGCTGTGTTCAATTCTCAGTGAAACTTTAGTTAAGAATCGATTTTTTAAAAGGTGCATAATTGTGGCAAGGTTAGTATAAATCTTAGTTGATGCTTGATGCTTTTGTTTCTAAGCTCTAATTTTTTATCTAGTCGGACATAACTGTAGTTTATCTGTCGGCATTAAGAGTTTTGGCAAGAGTTAACCTACTAAAAATTAAACCGAGGTATTTTGCTTGGTGCTAAGCTAGCAATACTCGATTTTGATAAAAATTCTGTTAATAGAAAAGTTGAATATTACCTAAGTCAGTTTAACAGTGTACAAAAACTAAAACTTATTTTAAATACCAATGAAATGGCTACAGAAGAGTCAGAGAGAAGAAGAGAAGAAGGCATAAGTGTGGAAGAGGAGCTAAGGTGCAGAGACGGAGAGATACAGCAGCAGGAAGGAATAGAAAAAATTGAGGACAGCAAATATAATGAAAGATATAAGAAAATTTGGGAGAGAGAGAGAGAGAGGGGATACCGGAATACATACTATTGATTAAGATTGGAAAACGAAGAGAAAGGCAGCAGATACTGGGAAAATAGAGAGGAAAGGATGTGCAAGGTGTGCTGGAGATGGAAACGCTGGAGCACATTAAGTATTCTAAGTGAATACAAAGAGAGTAAAAGTGAAAAAAATATTGTGCACTTATTGAAGTGAGGCAATGAAGGGAAGAAGTGGATGGTGGAGATAGAGAGAAGAAGAGAGTAAAGGGAAGGAATGGCAGAGTAGAAACAGAAGGAAGAGAGTAGCAGAAAGAGAGAAGCAGTAGAGGTTTAAGTTTATTAATATTTTCAATTATTTTTTTTGTAAGGAGAGAGAATGAGTAGATAGAATTAGGAACACAAATGAAATGTAATTAATCACAATGGTATGTACTTGCAAAAACATTAAAATAAAATAATAATAATAATACAAATGGAATGTTTTTATTTATTTACTAATTGTATTATATTTTGTTCAAATACTTGACCGGTCAGTATCATTTTACTGTTGGTTATTCATTTCAATTTGTGTTGATGTATTAAATTACAATATAAATATGTACAGTACATATACTATGTAGATTTACATGCTAATTGAAAATAATACTTCTCTGTTATCGGCACACCTTAATGCAAATAATGGAATGTCCACACCATGCTTGATATTTTGATAAACAATGTCTATTTACTAATAAAATAACTGTATTAGGTATCACTTGTTGATTCGACTAATTAGGTTTCATTTACTAGGTTATTTCTTGTACCAATTTACTCAGAAAACAAATAGAGGCTCGGACTTAATAAAATTAATTTAAATTCATATTTAACTGCCATTTATACATTTTTGCGTTCATTAGCATTAAGAATGTATTTTTTTAATAAAAAATTAATTTTGTTTGTGGATATAGCTTTTGCTACAGAGCTATTTAATTAACTGTCGCAATCCTTATTTTTTCAATGCTCAACACCATTCAAAACGCTCCATAATCCATTCCACTTGAGTGAAATACTTCGGTTTGATTCAAATTTGTGTGAGAATTTATTAACTAAAGAAAGCGGCATTTAAAGGTTCTTTCTCAATCAATTTCTTTACAGTTTATATACAATACAATTTTATAGACATGAAGGTATGGTTCACCATCCAATGGGCTTGTGTCCTATGTCTTAATTTATATAAAAGTGTACTATATATTGATAAAGTGGGTTACTAGAACCTCAAATGTTCAATTATTTTTTAATAACTCCTTATATGTTAAGAGATATTAACAATTAAAAAAGTCACTTTGTCTCTTTAATTATTAAAGGGATTAAAGGGGACGTTGTACACATTCCAAATGCATGTGACATCATAACCGCTACCAACCCCACAGCTCATAAATCTCTGCTATATGTATTTATATATCAAAATATCAAATATTATTTACAGCTATTTCAAGGAACACTCAAATTCCAATATTATGTCTGCCTTAACAGGGTTAAATAAAATAAAAACTTATTATTCTTTGACTTGACTTGATTATTTCGACTACAGCTACAGAACATTACCACAGTATTGACCTACTCAACAACTAACTGACGTTAAAATGCATTTCACGTCATAAAAATATGGCCGACAATTTCTAGCGCTAATTGCTATATCTCCGTCAATATTTAAATATTTTATAAAATAGACACGCTAATACACATTTATTAACATCAATTGTAAAATCGATCACTAAAAAATGAGGATACAAGCCAATTAGCCTAGTCCACTAAATGTATTTCAGTTGCCCTGGTAATACAATCACTGTGTGAAAATGTTTCAAACACCTGATATAAGTCGAGATAAGAACGAAAAGCAGTTAAATGTATAATATATTTTTGTGTAAAACATTTTATTATCTTTAACATAAAAATAAAACTTTAGCAACATTTATGAGTGTCAATACACTCCCACCTGGGTCCATGTGCTAATTATGTTTGGCCCACAATGCGAACCAGAACTGAGAACTGATAATCCAGGGCCGTGACCTCTTGGACTCATGTAATTCTATATCTGTGTTTGTTGTAAAATGAAATTTTGTTGACATTTTATGCGGTTGTAGAAATATGTTCTTTGGTTACTTTTAGTGAAGATATGTAAACATTAAATTTTGCAGCAATATTATTGTAGGCTGCAGGTATCATTTATTTTACAAGATATGTAGTACGTTAACAATATTCGCTTCCACTTGTTAACCTGTTACGCAATATTAATGACAAAAATTTCAGAATTCAGAAAATGATTTCATGAATACTTCTATATATTGGCGCCATTATTTAATTAAAATATAGTCAATGTAACATGAATGAAATTGTACGAAGGAAGACTTGACTTTTATATTTGTCTTGATTAACTTATGCTATATTAACTTCAAGTGGAGACATTAATAGGGTACTTCAAACGATTTAAAATGAAAACATTTCATTCTGTAAAATCAACAAGAACTTAACTCTTGAGTTTATTAGCAAAATAAAATAATAGCTTCCTATTAGCTTACTGACGTCATTGTACTAGAAATGGGCTTGCGAACCATATCTTATTTCTATCAAATTGTACAATATCGAAATATTAATAAGTATACACTGGTAAAAATGTTGTTAATGTTAATACAAATTTAATATACAAATGCGTATTAAAATTAAGAACTGGTTATTAATTTTTTTAAAGATACATTTTGGTTTGTATTTGTTAAAGAATTCTTAGAAAATGCACTGAATCTGATTCTTTTTAATACCTTGTTCTAAAATATGCTTTAGAACCTGTTCTAAAATTAATACTGTTTTTTTGAGAATGTATATATATATATATATATAATACTATTTAAACGTCACAGAAGAAATAAGTATTCGAGATTATTTTTCCTTTTCGAGAACTATCATAATATGTAACTTGATGGGATACACAACCAGCTGTTAGTAGTAAAAACGAATCACATACACACTCGTATGCGTTTCTGATGTATAAAAGAGTGACGTATCACGCATTGCAATTTTTTATAACGTTTGATTACTTAATGATTACTTGATTGTTTTAATTACTTCACATACAAACCAGGGTGGAGGGATCCTTATAGTGTGACAAGATGTGACTTAGGAGGAGGAAGAGTTATTCGTATTGTGATATCACATCTAATCTAAAATTAGACCTAAAAGAAATATTAAGAACAAAAAGCAAAAGAGCACAAAAAAGACATTATTTTTTTATAAACTTGTGACGTCACGATAGGAGGGACGGGGTACGCCATTTGTTACAAAGCTTGCCAAGGAGGGGGGGGGGGTAATGTTTAAAAAATTATGAAATTTCTGTTACTTAATTTATAAATGACCTCTAAAAATTAAGGAGACAAAATGATTTTGTTAATTGTTAATATTTTCTAAAATGTATGGAGTTATTAAAAATATAATTTAATATTTGAGGTTCTGGGAGCCAACTATATCAATAGAAACATTTTTCGTATCATAATAATATCGAATATGTATGATTAGCCTTTGTATAACATTTTTCAAAGCACGTTCTGTGCCACAGTTCGAAAATATATTTGGTTACGTTCAGGAAAAGAAATTTCGCATTTTAAAGTTTAACTTCATATATGTGGTGTGGTCTATTTACACGATTTGAAATATCTCTAAGATACAAGTCCAAACATTTTCGACTTAAGTTTTTGTTGTCCGTAAATCACCCTATATCTCCCAAATGTCGATTCAAATACTAGGTCATGTCTGCAGAGAATATCGTATCCGAATCTAATACGCTTCTGATCCATATTATTTATAGGTGGATTATAAAATATTTTCTATGATAATATATTAGTTTATTACAATACGTAACATTATAAATTTTAAGTACAAGTTTTATGTACAAGTATTTGATAAAATCTGACATTTTATTAACCAATAAATTTGTATCCTAATCTTGAATAGTTTTTAATGGTACAATGTTAATTATAATATAGTTGCTAATTGTGTTACGGTAGTCAATGGTATATCATTTTGTTCTATTGCTAAATATTCCAACACGTTTGTTTTTAGTTTCGTAGTGGTATTTTCTATACTAACTTTACAACAATTCTAATTTTAACTAAACTATTAGCGTCATGATAAGACAGAGGCTCATGCTGTTCTAATAGTGACGCACACCTAGTTTATAAGAGACACTGAGCCTCATTATTTTTTTATTATTAGTTAGTCGATACATGTACAAATCGTTGAAATACAATGATAGGAGTCTAGGAGATAAGCAGCTGATCTGTCTTACTCGATGCCAAGAATTTCATTCTGGTGTCGCTCGTTAAAAGTGATTTAGTTATTGTTTTATTTGGGTTATGTAAATTAGTGAAATATGACGCGACCTGTGTTCAGGTAAGTGTTTCTATGATAAAAAGTGTTTTACATGCCAAGCAGGAGGTAAATAGTGATAAGGACCGTATAAATAGTGACCTATCAAACAATTGGAGAGCCCCGAGCACTTTGGGTCTGGTAACAAAGTTTCATTTTCGATAATTCTTTGGTTATTTCTTGATACGAATCAAATTTATAACAGTTTGTAGAAATGGGCTTGTGTCATATGTCTTAATTTCTATAAAACTGTACTATATATTGATAAAGTTGGTTGCTAGAACCTCAAATGTTCTATTATTTTTTAATAACTCCTTATATGTTAAGAGATATTAACAATTAAAAAAGTCATTTTGTCTCTTTAATTATTAAAGGGATTTAACGTTGTACACATTCCAAATGCATTCCAATGTATTTATATATCAAAATATCAAATATTATTTACAGCTATTTCAAGGAATAATCAAATTTCAATATTATGTCTGCCTTAGCAGGGTTAAATAAAATAAAAACTTATTATTCTTTGACTTGACTTGATTATTTCGACTACCAACAGCTACAAAAGATTACCACAGCACTGATCTGTTCAACAAATAACTGACGTTAAAATGCTGTCATACAAATATGGCCGACCATTTCTACCGCTAAAACTACAATTCAAATTTTTAATTGCTATATCTCCGTCAAAATTTAGATATTTAATAAAATAGACACGCCAATACACATTTATTAACATCAATTTCAATCAACAATTGAAAAATCGACTACTACAAAATGAGGACACAAGTACGAAAAATTTCAGGAATGTGTCATCATTTATTGCAGCAAACCTAATAAAGAAACTCTTTTGAGAAATTTAGGTGTCCTGAATTCGATTTAGGCTACCATCTTGAAAAAATGGCGCCCAAAAACAATTTCTTTGCAATATCTTCTTACCAGTGGGTTCTAAGATAAAAGTAGTTATTACCAATCGGATAGAGGGCACAATTTCCTATAATTTGTGTCTACAACACTTTTTTGTATGTCTGTTAGATATTGAGTTACACCGCTGTAAAGTAGAGCACTTCAATGAAAATTATTAATGGTTCAAAGGAGCGGATGATAGTTAACAGCGTTTACATGTTTCCTTTCCATATTATTTACAAATTCTTTCTATAAGTTTTATTTAAATATTTTCTTGATAAAGTTAAATAGTTGTTTCTTTATCATATTGATAATAACTAATTTTATTTTATAACACACTGGTAAGAACTGTTTCTAGTCGCTATTTTTATTTAATAAATGTAGACAAGGGGTTGAGGCAAGGTTGTCCTCTGAGCCCCATTTTATTTGCGATATATACAGCAGACTTGGAGGGGGTAATGGAAAGAGGACAAGATGGGGGGGGTGCTAATAGGAAGGCACTACAAGATATGGACTTTAGCATACGCTGACGATATAGTCCTGTTGGCAAAAAGGGAAGGAGAGCTGCAGGAGATGGCACACCGACTAGGGAGGTATATAGACAGAAAAGGACTAGAGTTAAACGTGGAAAAGACAAAAATTATGGTATTTAAAAAAGAAGGTGGAAAAAGGAGACATAAAAGGTGGAAATACAAGACAGAGGACATTGAGGAAGTTGAAGAATTTAAATATCTGGGCTACACTTTTAAAAAGAATAATGGAGAAGAGGCGCATATAAGGGAGGTGGCAAAGAAGGCAGAGCAAGCAATGCGACGGGTATGGGGACTAGGGGAAAAGGTATTTGGGGGGGACATACAAAAGAGAATATGGATATATGAGAGACTGATAGCCAGTATGATGTCGTATGGAGCAGAGGTTTGGGGGTGGAAGGAACAAGAAAAGTTGGAAAGAATACAGGTGAGATACATGAAATGGGTACTAGGGCTGGACAGGTGCACGCCAGGATACATGGTGATGGAGGAGCTAAAGAGGGATAAGATACGAATTAAAACAGGGGAAAGAGCGGTAAAATACGAGGAGAAATTGAACAGAGCGGAAAGCAAAATCTTAAAGAAAATAAGAGAGGATTACATAAAGAATGGGGGGGGAGGAGGTCCAAAAAAGAGAAAAGAATACTTTGAAAGGAATGGAATGGCGATCGAGGAGGCAGAGAGGAGAAGAGAAGGTGGCGCAAGTGTGGCAGAGGAGCTAAGGAGAAGGGATAAGGAGACACAGCAGCAGGAGAGAATGGGAAAAATAGAAAAAAGTAACTACAATAAAAGATATAAGAGGTTATGGGAAAATAATGTGCCTCAGTACCTTATAGAAAAAGACATAAAACACATAAGAAGAACAGCAAGGTTTAGATTGGGAAATGAGGAAAAAGGAAACAGATACTGGGAAAAGAGTGAGGAAAGAAAGTGTAGAATGTGTGGAGCGGAGGACGAAACACTGGAGCACATTAAGTTTGAGTGTAAGGAAAAAGTAGCAAGCGAAAGGAATATTGGCCAGCTATTAAAGGGAGGCAGTGAAGGAAAGAGGTGGATGGCGGAAATAGTAAGAAGGAAAGGAAAAACAGGAGAATAAACTGGTGGTAATAAGCTGGTGGAGAATAACAGAGAGGGTCAAAAGAAGAAGAAGCAGAAAGCACTTTTGGAAGTAGTAAAAGTCGAGAAGATTTTAAGTTTATTTTAAGTTTAGTTTTAAGTTTGGAATGTATATAGGAATGAAATGTATTAGAAATATAATACTGTAGATTGTAAAGCCGAAAGGCATACACAATTAATATATAAATATTTAATAAATGTTATTTACCAGCTTTTTCGCCAGTTTATTCTGGATTCTGATACTAGTCCATATTTATATTAAAAACATAAAGTTTTTTATGTATATTCACTACTAAGAGTTTTTCGAGATCTTTTATGTTGTTGTTTACTATTTAGTGTTTAGCAACATTTACACCGACTTTATCACTTGCAAGTTAGGACATGTGTATTGCATTTAACGCGGTACTTCTAATATATTTTGGCTAAAATTTTATGCAACGAAATAATAACACTACTAAATATTCGAATATAATACTTGTAGCTATCTTATGTTTAAGTAATGGCAGCTGGTGGAGTAGGAGGACATTAATGGAACAGATCCTGTTGTTATTGTTCTGTATCATCATCATAGTAGTTCTTGTTTTAACAACATGGCTATGTTTTACTTTGACAAATGAAGCAACGCTACAAAGTAAGCTGAAACATAAATTATTGATTTAAATCTTCTATTTTATAAGAATCTAATTGTTGTAAGATGCAGATGCATTACGAGGGGAACCAAAAAACAGGAACACTGAGATTTGCATGACTCCTGGATGTGTACATACAGGCAAGTAAATATTTTAGCAGTACGGGGTGATTAAACAATCAATATTTGGTTTTGAAGTACTTTTATCTAAGACTCGTACGAATCTGATACGAATTTTGTACGATTCTTATACGATTCGTCTTGATTCGTACGAATTTTATACGATTCTTGTCAGAATTGTTTGTATGGTTCTGTCAATGTTATACTTCTGTCCTTTTGACATTCGAGAGGTGTTACTTTTAGCTTACTTTAGAAGTAAAATAAACGTAATTTTGTTTCCTGTTTGCGTAATTAATTTCAAAATAAAACTACTTATTTAACTGATATAAGATTTACTAGACTACATTTTATAAACAATCTTCTTTCTAAAAGAAACTTATCAACTGATGCAACAAGATAAATTAGATGAATGAAAATATAAATTGTATTGTTTTAGCTTCCAACATTTTACAAAATATGGATGAAACAGTAGAGCCTTGTGAAGATTTCTACAGATTTGCTTGTGGTAACTTTATACGTAACAGTATAATCCCTGATGATAAAACATCCACAAATTCGTTTGCCATAATTCAAGACAAACTTCAATCCCAATTGCGGATTATTCTTGAAGAACCCGTTAAACCAGACGAGATTAAACCATTTAGGTTGGCGAAGGATTTGTATAATATCTGCATGAATAAAAGTAAGTCAAATCAATTCTAACCTGCTGAACACAGTTATGTGTATTTTAGATTTATCTAACAAAAGTTTAGGTTTCTTGAAAAGTGAATCTATCTTTTCGAGCGTTAGTATATTTATAAAACTTCTGAAGTATTATGGAATCTTACTAAAACCTTTTTGAGGATTAAAGGTGCTTAATACTCGTAAATGCAAATTACCATTAACATTTTAAATAACAATTGATCCTTATGCTATGTTTTAGCCAACATTGAGTCTCGTAGATATCAACCTTTGATGAGAACTTTAGAAAGTTTAGGAGGGTGGCCAGTTCTTGACGCCAATTGGAATGAAACAGCGTTCTCTTTACTAAAATCAGTTAAAGAGTGCAGAAGAAGAGGACTCAGCATTAACCATTTCATCGATTTCTCCATAATTGTTGATTCTAAAAACTCATCTAGGCGAATAATTACAGTAATATTTGTTTCACCCTAGATACGTAGGTTAAAGAAAGGCACTAAATGTTTATTTGTTATTTCAGTTGGATCAGGCAGATTTAGGACTTAGTCGGGAATATTTAATAGAAGGAATGCAGGACCGCATTGTGACTGCATATTATAATTACATGGTAGATATTGCAGTTATTTTGGGGGCTCCAAGAGAAAGAGCAGCTGCGGAATTACGAGAATCATTATTATTTGAGATGAGCCTGGCTAATGTATGTTTTAAAAATAAGTTAAACTTCATTCCAACTCACTGTTTTGATATTTAAATTACGTTTTTATTTAATATTTCAACCTAGATATCAGATTTTCAAATAGGCATTCCTAGTCACATTCGTGTTTTTTTAATTTAGAAGCATTTAACCGTGTAAGATTTTAAAAATATAAAAAAACGAACGTAAATTAAAAATGGTGCAAGGAATGACTCAAACGCAATTAAAACAGAGAGTGAGAATGATACTTTATTGGATTTAAATGCACATGTTTTACATATTGTGTGTGGTTTTAGATATCGTTACCAAAGGAAGAGCGCAGAGATCCTAACGAACTGTACAACCCTACAACAATCGCTGAACTACAAACTCTGTATCCCAGTGTATTGTGGGTGAAGTATATCAACGAGTTGTTACCATCAGGAGTAAAAGTTGCTGATGATGAACTAGTCATTGTAAGAACACCCAGTTATCTCAAGGACTTTGATGAAATATTACGTAAAACTCCTAAACGGTTAGAATGACAAGCAGTTTATCCCGATTAGAAATTTTGTTGTAAACCCAATTGGAACTGAACCGAGTGATGCCATTGGGATCCCAATAGGAATGTAATGCAAAACCATAAAAGGTCCCAACTGGGGAATTCCAGTTAAGAACTAACAACTCCACCACAAAAATTATTTCAGGCAGCGATACGCCAGCAGCAAATGACAAAAAATGTTAATGTGGCAAAACTGACATTACTCTATTCATTTTTACGTTGAGTTATCCCAGTTAGGTCTCGATTGAGATAAGTTTACTGGCCATGCCACATTGGGACCCAATTGAGTCCAGAGAGTTAAGGAGAATCCTAATGAAATTTCTATTTGGGATATTCAGTTTATTTTTACTGTATGAATAAACGTGCAATAGATACTCTTATAACGCCAGTTCCTATAAAGATATTGCGACGTTAGCTTTTAAGGTATTTTCAAGAAAGTTCACTAATAATACAGATACAAAAGAACCGTGGTGCTCACTGCATAAGCCTTCCCTCTCGCTCTCTTTCTTTTCTAAGCTTCAAACGATACATCTAATGCATTTAATGCAAGCCATGCAGATTTGTGAACGCTTACATTTAAGCAATATATCTCTTGTAAAACTTACTTTACATTTGTAGTAACTTGTTAGGGATTATCTTCATTAGAGGAAAATTAAATATGCGATGTGATGCCACATCGTTTTACGATTCTTACGACAAATACAAAATTGTTGTAAGAAAGTAGTGTCTTCACTGTACGCTTGGCGTTTTTCTCTAATATTAATTACTTTTTAAAAAATATTTAAAGTTTAAAGTTAATGAGTTAAAAATCTTTAAAATATTATTTATGACTATAAGTTTTCGCCTTATAGGAAGCTCTATTGCACAAAATTGTCCGCTTTATAACCGTTAATATTATAGAGTTTTAGCGAATTACGTAATGTGGAGAATAACAGCTAATAGCGTGAGTTACTTAACAGAAGAAATCCAGCAGAGACAGCTGAAATATCATACAGTAGTTTATGGTATAGCAGAACAGGAACCAAACTGGAAAGAATGCGTATCGATCGTTAATCAATAGTAAGTTTCCCTAATAGTGTCATTACTCATCTTAATGTATGCACAAAATCGTGAATTGTAGTTGAATGCAGAAAATTGGAGTAATAGGTGATGCATAAATTTATCTGACTAATTTCGGTGCTCTGATTCCGAATAGATTGTTTACCAGCCTCTGTTCTATTCTCTTCTCCTTAACCATTTTTACCTGTACTATTTTCTCCCTTTTTCTCTTTCTTCTTCCTTCCTCTCTTATCAGCTTCGCTATTCTCTCACTCCTCTGTTATATGCTCCAACATACCCTTTTCCCTATTACTTCTAAATACTTGCTACATTGTTCTTCATTTTCCATTCTAAATCTCATTGGACTTCTCTTGATCTATTTTCGCCTTCCTTCCTTGATGTTGTATTCATTATTAGTAATGAAGAATACACTTCCTTGGTTACAGTCTTACATAAGGTCTTTCGTGTAGATTTCTTTAACTTATTCCTTTCAGCATAATAGTCTAAACAAACATCTTAACTTATATCTTAAATATTTCATTTACAGCCTTCCTATACCAGTGGGTTCGTTGTACGTTCGAAAACATTTCAATGAGGATGCAAAGAAAATTGCTTTAGAAATGGTGAATCGAATTAGGGCAACATTTTTCAAGATTCTAGAAACTGTTGATTGGATGGATAAAGACACTAGAAGTAGTGCATTGGAAAAGGCTCGATCCATGATAACTCACATTGCGTATCCTGACGAAATGCTGGATGAAAAAATATTGATACAAGTGTTTAAACAAGTAAGCTACCCGAGTTGAGATTTTAGACCTATTCTGATCCTAAAATGGATCTATACTCCTCTTTTCATACTAAATACAGTAAATTAAACCTCGTCTCGTCCTAAACATTATTATATGACCCTCCCTTAGTCCTATACAAAATCATGATCCTATCGTCTTATGTAATTTAAACTCTGTAACCTTTTTTTAAACCTAAGATGGTCAAAAGGATACCCATATATGTGTTTGTGTGGTGTTCTAACTCTCTCTCTCTCTCTATTTTGTATCTTAAACAGTAGTAATCACGCAGTCCTATCTCGCATCATATCCTAAATGAGTTGTCACTTTCATTGTCTAGAGAGTTTAATTAATAATTTTAATATACCACAGCTGGAACTTGAAGAAAATCACTACTTGGAATCCGTGGGAAATATAGAAGTGTTCGAGAAGAATTTTGACTTCAACAACTTAAGAAAACCAGTAAACAAGACTGATTGGAGGGAGCATACAAGTGCTACAGACGTTAATGCATATTATACATCAGAAGAAAACAGTATTAGTGAGTATCAGCTTCAAATTAATATCTAATAAAAACTTTTGTGTTAATATGTATTAGATATTTTGTATGTAAGCCTTCTCACTCGTGTGACAGATTCTAATGGCGTTTATCTTTAATAAAAATTGCACTTATTTTGCACTCTTTTTGAACTGGCGGTACACAGAACGTTACTAATATCTTTCTTAATTTAAAGTTATGAAAGAAAGTTCAAAATGAGTGCAACATGTTTTTGTTAAATGGATAAAGCCATCATTTGATTCTTCTGACTTCGTTTGAGATATTACTTGACAGTTATTACTACTACTACGACAGAAGTACTACTCTCTGTATATACGCTCTGTTGCGTGACAGAGATGACAATAGATTAGTCGGGTAGGGATAGATTCATATGTTGTTAACAGTTTTATATAAATTAAGGCAAAGTTCACAACTCAATTGTCATATATTATCAAATGTCATATATTTATCAAATAATAATTATGAATTCTTTTTTTAGAATTTCCTGCTGGAATTCTTCAAGGTATATTCTTCTCAGCGGATCGTCCTCAATACATGAACTACGGTGCCATTGGCTATGCAATTGGTCATGAAATCACACATGGTTTTGATGATCAAGGACGGAAATTCGACAAAGATGGTAATCTAGCTGACTGGTGGGCTCCAGTAACTGAAGCCGCGTTTTTAACAAAAGCCCAGTGTATTGTTGAACAGTACGGAAATTTTACAGATAAAGAAGTGAAATTAAATGTAAAAACTACGGTTATTAATTTACTAAAGTTTTGTGATTTGCTAAATATTTATAATTAACATGTTTTGTAGATTAATGGTGTTAGTACTCAAGATGAAAACATCGCAGATAACGGAGGAGTAAAGGAGGCATATTTAGCATATAGACAATGGGAAAAAGACCACGGGGAGGAACCTCAGCTTCCGGGTTTACGGTACACTCCCAGACAAATGTTTTGGTTGTCAGCTGCCAATACATGGTGTTTCAAATACAGACCAGGTCAGTAGGTTAAGGCCCGTCGCACACTGCAAACGTATTTCAACGACGGTGGCTTGATTCTTGGTTCACTTATGTGTTGTGTCACAATACATACAAACCACGTACCGATACGACAGTACGCTAAGTCAAACTTGTGTACTGTAGGGTGTATTGGAGTTGTTTTGCACTAACATAATTTATCGTGAGAGCAAACTTTTACTTTAATTTTTAACAATGCACCACTATTATGAAAGTGATTATTGTATTTTTTTCAGTCTAAGACGGTTGATTGCATTTATAAGGTTCGGATAGGTTGTAGCATGTATTCGCTTAGTTAAAATTCGCTTAAATACGGTTCTAGTATGAGAGCTACGTAACGCCCGTATTCGAACGGTTTTATCAGTGTGCGAGAATTCATTAAAGCGTAGTAGCGCGTATACGTCCGGTGAAAATTCGCTGAAATACGGTTGTAGTGTGCGACAGGCATAAGAAATAGACTATATCGTCTATAGATAATTATTATAATAATGATTTGTAACTGTTATTTACAGAGGCATTGAAAATACGTATCACCACAGAAGTTCACTCACCGGGAGAGTTTAGAATATTGGGACCGTTAAGTAATAATGAAGATTTTGCTAAAGATTTCCACTGCACTCTGGGATCGCCGATGAATCCTTATCATAAATGTAAAGTGTGGTAACAATTGGGTTGTGAACTACTTTTTGAGGGGGTGGTTTTTTAAATTTATCATTAAGAAATATGCTAATAATTTATTGTCGTATTTATTTTAATAAATATCTAAACATTGTAGAGATATAGCTACTTGAAATGAGAGTTTCGTTTTACCGTTTAATGGGCTTGTGAACTCTTTTTTTAGGTGTCGCTTTTTAAGTTAATTCTTGACTTAAGTATAGGTTAATAAATGTACGACTATGTTAGCGTTACTATTTTTTAAATATTCAAAAGTTGACGAAAATGTAGCTATTTAAAATTTGAACTTGTGTTTTACCGATTGTGGTAGCTCTGCGTAATACGTTAGTAAAGAAATTAGTAATCGAGATTATTTTTCTTTTCTCACAATTATCATAATATCAAACTTGATGTGATGTACGTTGTATAAAAGAGATGGCAAATTATCGAATCTAACATCACACGCAGACTTATTTTTTAAACCACTGGATTTCTTTAATAATTAAATGGTCAAAAATGAATTAATTGTTAATATCTCCTGTAATATTGCGACTTATTAAAAAATAATTGGACATTTGAGTCCAAGTTCACAGTTTTACAAAAATTATGACAAGCCTATTTCAGCCTTATTCTTGACGTCACAAAGTCTGTAGAAAATAATCTGTAATATGAAAACTGTAGGGGTTGCCGCAACAGCTGCAAACGATGTAATGTTTGATCTCTGCATCTCTTTTACACTATCGCTGTTTATCAGCGATTGCAAATGTCGAAAGAGAGTAGGGAATGAAATGACGTCAAGAATCAATAAAAGGTCAAAACTGACTATTTCAAATGTTAATAACTTCTATAACGTTGCGAATTGAATTAAAATAATTAGATATTTGCAATAACTTTATGTAGTTTTATATAAATTCAGTCATGGTTCACAACCCAATTTAATTTTTTTTTTAAATGTAGTTCTTACAGTATTTTCATGTTTGTAAGTAAGTATAATGTGTATTGTATGTATATTATTGTAATTTTCGATGACTAATAAAAAAATATAAAACCTTAATTATTAGGCTGTGTAAGTCCCTTATAGATTTCTATATTTATCATAGAGAACACGATAATATATTAAAAAAAAATACGCTTACAATTTTGACTTTATTTCTTAAACAAAGAATAAAACAAATTTCCAAATATCTGTTAGAATTTGATGTGTTGCCAGCGTCGGATTAAACGTTAGACTAGCTAAGCTGGAGCCAGGTGTGCAGGTCCAAAATAACGTACAATGAATTAAAAAAATCGATAACAATAGGTTCCTATGGGTCTCCCATCAAACCTTTCAGTCTAGCAGCGTCCAGACAACGCTTAAGTCGATTCTGGATTTCTCAGCCGTCTGAAACTAACTCAGCATCATGAGGTTCGTTTTATAATAATATTTATTTCATTTCATATAAGAGCGTTCTTGTCAAGCAAAGTTACGTATATTTAAGGTTTATTTTACATACAAAAGTTTATCTGTTATTTGAGTATAATATTTTTTAGGTTAATATAATGTAAGGTTTCATAACAAAAGTTATTCTTAAACATAAATTTGCGTATTCTGACGTTAATATAGCTTTTTATGCAAGATGATACATGTTAAATTAATATTTTAGTGAAAGATTTTTAATGCTCTCTGCATTTATTTAGTAAAAAATATGTAACAGAATTATGTTAAAGTTTGGTAAATAATAAAACGTAATGCGGCATTAAACATTCTTATATTTTCATTCATAAGTTGACTTTATTTAGACATGAGTGTACTAATTTTGTTGTTCGGTCGGTAATAAGCAAAATCCTTTGTAGACTGGAATGAAAATATTATATGCATGATGTTAATACATGGTATATGAGACAGAAGCTTAAACAAATAATATATACTCTCTCTTTTGTGAACAGAACAGACTAAAAGCCAAATGTCAAGAATTAATATCATGTTTATTACTTAATTTTGTATTTTTATTTTCTAAACATACAAAACTGGTTGAATAAATTCGTACGTATTACAAAAGATGCTGATGTATTAAGTTATATGTCACACTCGTGTGGACAACTTTTGTCAAAAGGTGTTAGATGTTAATTAAAAAATATTGCGTTAAGTAATACATGATTTTGACGTTTTATGTTTTGAGGGCAGGAAGTTTCAAAAAAATATTTGTTCATCATAATATTTAGTAATACATAACGTACGACTTGACAAAGAGATAGGAAGCATAAAAATTATATACATATGAGTAGTAAATTTATATAACAGTGAAGATGTTATAAATGTATATATTATTAAAGTAATTAATGACACACACGGTTAATTATTACAAATTGAATAACAACATGTTCATTCTAAAGCTGCGTAATCACCAACCCGTATAAGGTTAGCCAATGCCGAATTTACCTTTCCGTAGGTTTGCACCAATTTTTTTTTTCCAAATAGTTTTTTTTGTTTCTTTACGTGATATTTTCTTGATTGGCCTGTCTCGAATGCTCTCGACTCGCGTTGACTTGCCTCGGACACAAGTCAAACGAAACGAGAGTTGAGACAAATAACCATGTTCCTTCTCGGCCGAGATAATGTTCATCAATATAATACAGACAGATGTTAATTTAAATTCAAGTAATACTCACAGTTTATAAAAGCAAAGCCTGGTAATATTATAAAGGAAAAGATTTTATAATCTCTAAAAAGATGTTTTTGAGAAATTTTATGTTTACGTAAAAGAATAGTTTTATTTTTCAAGAAGCAGTAAAATAGTTTAACTTTTGTTATGTTAGATTAACCTTAAATACATGTGTAACTGTGTTTGGTGGGTATATTGACTGACGATTTTCTAATGGCGTGCTGTCTAACCATATTTACGATTTAAGTTAGTACATAAGGATTTAGTGTTTGTGGTTTTTGAAGTTATTTTTGGATATTAATAGTTCATTGACAAATCTTTGTCTTACTTGTGTATTGGGTAAAATCTGGGCCTGCTTGACAACATAATTTGTTAGTATTTATTATTATTATATTAATTGTGTGCAATTAATATATTTCTTAATACATTTCATAGAACTTCAACTTAAAATTAAACTTAAACTATTCTAGACCTTTCTATTTTTAAAAGTGCTTTCTGCTTCTTCTTCCTTGACCCTCTCCATTCTCACCGTTTCCTAACGTCTCCTCTCTTTTTGGCTGTACCTCCGTCTCTCACCTCTTGCCTTCTTTGATCTCTCTCGACTAACTCTCTATTATCTTTGCACTATTCTTTCTTCCTTTCAGATTTCATTTTCCCTTTCTGCCATTTACCTCTATTACTCTGTTCACATATAAACCATCTGGTTTTTCAATCCGATATTATTTGTTAGTAAAAATGTTATGTTGACCGATACGTAACTTTATAATTACCTTGGGAAATACAAGTTTAAGATCGTCGATTCTAAATATAACTAAAATAAAAAAACGCCGCTCAAAACATGACGTTACTTTAATAATTACGCAACACTAGTTGATAGTAGCTTGTTGCTTGCAGTTTGTTATACATTTTATATTACGTCTTGTTAATTATATTTTGTTTTTGATGGACCGACAACATAAGCCAAGATGGCGCTACACAAATCCAAACACATTGAGGTACTTATGATTTGATCTTGATTTTAATGCACACGAACATACAGTAAATGAGACATCTGCTGTCTAGTTTTAAGTGGTGGTTGGTTCTTTACTATTTGGTATTGGATTTTAGTTGTGTTAAGTGAGTTAAAGTTACAACAATGCCGCCATCTTCAAACAAGTAAGATATTTGTTTACTATATTTCTTCTAAATAGAGCGATGTACATTTTTGGTATATTTTACATAAAAGATGTTATAAGTTATATTATGGAAGTATTGTTTGTAAAAGAAATGCTTATGTATGTAAAAGAAATTGTGTAAACATTTTCTGTTAACGTAAATAATTTAATGTAATATATTTTTAATAAATTTTCGTATGTCTATGCTCGCATAATTCAAAAAGTAAGCGGTCAATTAACTTGATATTTTGACGCATTCAAATTCGCGCATTTTTGAAAATTGTATTCATTTCTTTCTAGTTGATCGTCGTGTTTGTTTATGTGTGTGTCTCATTTACTTTCCCATTCATTTCATATCAGACTGCACTACAGCAAAGCGTGATCAGGCTTAGCTAGTTTTATGAAAATACAATATATGTTTTTACGTAAACTTTTACCATTACTCTAAGTAATACTTGTGGACTTAGTTCCGGAGTGTGTCGCTTTCATAGAGATTGGAACATACATTAGTTTTTAAATCTGTTCTTCATCCATACTTGTCTATTTTTATTCATAAAAATTGTTTAAACTTTTTACCTCAATTTTATAAATGTATGATTTTTTTATGTTTTAAATAAAACAAATATGATTATTAAAAGTATTAAATCATGTTATACTATGGTATTTGAAATAGTAATCAATAATAATTGTCAACAATATCAAGAATTTCTACATTTTATGCTAATTAGTTGGTATCAATTGCGCACATCATGCGAGAGCACAACTTTTTAAAATGCTGAACTGTGCGATGCATTGTTGCAGTTGGAATATTCAATGCCGAGCATAATGCCGCATTATGCGAAACATACATATACAGAGGCGGTCTTAGGGGGTGGCAAGCAGGGCAACCGCCCGGGGCCTCGCATTCTCGCACAACAACCCAAGCAGAAAAATTTATTACTACATATGTATTTGAATTTCGCGCCTCGCTCTTAAGAAATCCCACTAGAATCACTGCGTATATTTTTTAAGGCATTCATTTACCTTAGTTTATCATCATTAATATTTATTGTCTTTGTAAAACTTCCAATATAAAATTTTATTTCTCGTCAATTATCATCAAAAATACTTACTTACAATTTACATAAATTATATAAAGACAAGTGTCTCGCAAAGTTATGCCGCCCGGGGCCTCGCAATGGCTAAGGCCGCCCCTGCCCATATATTGAATAAATGTCACATTGGTTTGTACCATAAAAATTCAACAAATTTAGTATGACTCATGTTTAAAAAACATAAGCTTGAAAATGTATGAAAGTAGGATGTCACATGCGACTGCGGTAGTCGCACTAGTGTGAAAAAACTATCACGTATACTGGTTGATCTTAGGAGACTAGTTCTTAGGAGACTAGATCTCCTGTGTTGTGTTATGATATTGACTTTCAAGGTCACCGCAGCATATGCTTAAACTAGCAGCAGCTGTCTGGAGCCGACAACATAATTTATATAGACATTAATTATACTTTGAGGATAATAAATTATTTATTTATAAATTTAGAGAGGTATCAGTGGTGGATTAACGGGAATCGATTTTTCATTTGTTGAAAATCAAGAAAACTTTGAAACAATAGTTTTTTTTTTTTTTTTTTTTTTATTTAACGTCGGCCTATTTCCGATGCTGAGTCCTATCACCGACGACCTCCTTCAATGTTGGCAGTATTTATGGTGTCGTGGCCTCATATATGTGGGCTACACCACTGCCTAATAACTGTATGATTATGTATGACCATAATCAATATAAGTTCATAATAACCAAACCCAGAAAATATATATCTGGTCCGGGGATCGAACCCGAAGACACAGCAGTCGGCGTCAAGCATCAATGCTCTCGCCCACTGTGTCGTCTGAAACAATAGTATTTACTAATAAATATAGAAACTTTATTCAGTACACAACTAGATGTAGCTCTATTGATTGTTATAACATGAATGTCCCAGTCTGAGGACCAGGTTAACTGACATTTAGAATTTGTTTATGTTTAGATAAGGCAGAACCAGTCTAAGGGTTGTACCAGGGTCGTATTGAGAGTGGGACGAAATATTGGCACTTTATTTAAAGAAAACTGACAATATTACAAATAAATATGTTTTAAGTTAACTGTATGTCGTACAGGCCGTATGTCATAAGTCCTCACGGTACTTATCTTAGGGCCTATCTTTAAGAGCCTCTTTGGCCTTTGCGTGATAGTGTTTACTGTACTCTAAGGATTGTAGTTCCTATGTGGTGACACTTGTTGGCGGTGGTTGACTCAACAGAGATGTATTCAGAATTTTAATATTACAAAATTATATTTAAAAATAAATTTGATATTACGAATTTGGTATGTAATTAGAAAATGTATTGTTAATTTTTCAGGGAACCAAGTTGGTGGCACAAGTGGACACTAAAGGAACGAATTCTTCTTTTACTAATAATTTGTTCAACCATTGTCGCTATAACGCTAATAGCTACGCTATGTACGGGCTGCAAAAATAATCTCCAAGGTAGGAATAAAATTGTATTAGATAGCATTTCTACTGAATAAAGAAATGTAATTGCAGCAGTATCAAACAAAATTATAAAACGTTTTAGAATAATGCAATGTTATTTTTAGATGAAGAAAAGATGTGTATGACACCAGGCTGCATACATGCAGGTAAGAAAACATTGTGCAATAAAATAAAAAAAGGATATTTTTGTAGAAAAATCATTATAATGATCAATTTCATATAACATATGAAATTCTTTTGAAATTACGGAATTCAACTAATTGAATATGACCTTTATTTCATAAGTATTTAGAGTCTATAGTAGTTAGATCAAATTTACCCTACAATATTTAATAAAGACGTTAATAACATCTAAAAAATTTTATTCGATTTCTATGGCTTATTACAATCTGTCCTGCTTAGAGGACATTCAGTGCGGGGTGTGCCCATCGACTCATCCCTTAATTTCAATAGATCCTAGGTTCTGATTAGTTGGTTAATAGGTCCTGAAATACCTTCTTTTTTAGTCTGCGTACTACCGAAATATTGAACAATATACAGTTGGCTAAATTGTTTCTAGTTGATGTTCAAGTATTCTCTATTTGTATGCTTTGATTGTAAACACTATTTCTTCATTAACTGTGGGTATATCCAGATCCCGATGTACGAGGCGTGTTTTTTAAGTAAGTACCGTTTTGGAATTAAAAAAAGACGTGCAAAGATATCGCAACAATTTTATTTTTACATGAAAGCCTGTACCTTAATCTACTTTTCTACAGCCATTACAGTCAGATTCTTCATTGTATACGTTGTTTACTGAGTGTTTAAGATGCCTCCGACAATCGTCAGTCCCGCCGATTGTGCGGGATGTTATACGATTCCTTAGTGCTAAAGGCGTAAAACCGATCGATATTCATCGTGAGATCTGTGAAGTTTACGGACAAAACATTATGAGTGATGGAATGGTAAGGAAATGGGTGAGAGCATTTAAAGATGGCCGCACAAATGTGCATGATGGAAAAAGTCAAAACAGTTGTGATACAGTGGGTAACAAGTCAGGCGGCAGAATTTTATGAGGAGGGTATTCAAAAGCTGGTGCCACGTTATGACAAGTGCCTCAATATTCATGGAAATTATGTAGAAAAGTAGATTAAGGCTTTCATGTAAAAATAAAATTATTGCGATATCTTTGCACGTCTTTTTTTAATTCCAAAACGGTACTCACTTAAAAAACACGCCTCGTATTATGTTATCCTTAGCATTTTAGATTGGAATCTTTGGATTATTTCAATATTAGAAGTGGAAGCAGTACCCCATAGTTAATACCATATGACCATACCGGTTTAATTTTTTTAATTATTATTCTTGAATAATTATTCATTTATGATTTTAGCTGCAAAGATTTTAACGAACATGGATGAAGACGTTGAACCATGCGATGATTTCTTCAGGTTTTCTTGCGGCAATTTCTTGCGTGACACCAATATTCGTAATGATAAATCATCAGCTGATTCATTTTCTTCACTTCAAGATAATCTTCAATATCAGCTTCGTGTAATACTTGAGGAGCCGATAAAATCAGATGAGCTTAAACCATTTAAGTTAGCGAAGAAACTGTATAAAGGCTGCATGAATAAAAGTAAGTGCCATTCTTAATCATCAAATCCATAGAAACGATGTATAATATGATAATTTAATGTAATTTAACGTTCAATAAATAGAATTGACTCAATCTCGTGGGGTTCAACCGCTTTTGAAAGTTCTAAACAGTTTTGGAGGGTGGCCAGTTTTGGTAGGACCTAATTGGGATGATTCAGCGTTCACGTGGCAAAAAGCTGTTAAAGATTTTAGAAAAAAGGGCTACGTCATTGACCATTTTATTGATTTTGGTGTCACTAATGATTTCATTGATTCATTCAAGCAAATAATCATGGTGAGCTATAAATATATATAACACCGTATCTCTAGTTTTATTAGAAATTGTAAATTTTAAACAAACTCATGTGTTGCTTCTGAAATTTAAAGTTTATTTTGGTAAATTACATACATATTTAATTAAATACATACATATTTTAATAATTACATTGTTTAACTTAAATCATAAAGTAATCGTAAAGTTTATTATTTACCATAAATTGTTAATTCCTTTCTATTTCATTATAACCTCACAATATGCACTTAACTAACTAAAAACGCGAATTCTGTCGAGTCCAAATATCAACTGAGTTGGCCGTTATATCTACAGCGACATCAATGGCGTTCATGAGTATATGTTTTCACAGAACGATCACTGTTTCACCGACAGACGAGCTTTGTACTAACTAATGAAATATAATTTCTTTACATTTATATGTGTATAGTGTAATAAAAAAGAAAAATGCAAAACGAGTATAAGTCATTGTGTTTGCTCACTGTCACTTCTTTATTATTTAAGTCCTTTGTATGTTAGCCTTAGAAAAGATTGTAATAATTTATTAAAAGTTTATTTCAGATGGATCAAGCATCTTTAGGCTTAACCCGTGAATATTTAATAAAAGGTCTCGAAGACCGTGTCGTCACAGCTTATTATAAGTACATGGTGGACATCGCGGTACTTTCGGGAGCCCCAAGAGGAAGAGCTGCTGTGGAATTAAAAGATTCATTATTGTTTGAGATAAGTTTAGCTAATGTAAGTCACGCGAGTTGAACATAATAAATACATACATCAACATGATTAGAAATATAAATTCTTAGATTTCTGCACCAAATGAAGAAAGGAGAAATATGACTACTTTGTACAACCCACGCACAATTGCAGAACTCCAAACTGAGTATCCTAGCATATCATGGTTGGAGTATATCAACGACTTGTTACCTGCAGGACTTAGGGTTACACGAGATGAAGTGGTCATAATAACATCCCCCACTTATCTTAAAGATTTGGAAACGCTTCTGAAAAACACTCCTAAACGGTTAGAATAACAGGAAGTTTTTTCGTTAGAAAAGTTTCCTTAAGAAATATATGTAAATTATTATTACAGAGTTCTAGCAAACTACGTTCTATGGAGGATAACTTCAGGAACTGTATTTTACTTAACTGAAGAATTTCGGAAAAGACAACTGGAGTTTACCTCTGCTGTGATTGGAATAACCGAGAAAGAGGCAAATTGGAAAGAGTGTGTGAGCACCGTTCATAAACAGTATGTATTGTTGGAGGCTAAATATTCTCAGTTCTTCTCTTAGTAATATTATTATACTACTAAGGTTTAAATGCTGAACTTTTTCAGCTTTCATATAGCAGTTGGCTCATTGTACGTACAGAAATATTTCAATGAAGATGCCAAAAAAATTGCCTTAGAAATGGTGAATGGTATTAGAGCAGAATTCATAAATATTTTGGAAAACGTTGATTGGATGGATAAGAACACTAAAAAGCATGCACTGGAGAAGGCTCGTGCTATGACCAGTTACATTGCATACCCCGACGAAATTCTAGATCACAATAAACTGGAAGAATACTATAAAGGTGTAAGTATTTAGATTGTAAATTGGTGAAAGTGAAAGATTTTATACAATGTAAGAGAAATTAATTTTCTTTAAAACAGCTGGAGGTTGATGAAAATCAGTTTATGGAGTCAGTTCTAAATATTGCAGTCTTTAAGACAGATTATGACTTTAACAAATTAAGGGAACCTGTCAATAAAAGTGATTTGGTAAATCACGCCAACCCAGCGGTGGTGAATGCGTACTACGCCCCACAAGAAAACAGCATTAGTGAGTAACATTATTTAAATTAATATTATTTTGCCATTGAAATAATTTAAATATATATGTAGAATTTCCTGCTGGGATCCTTCAGGGGTTGTTCTTCTCTGCTGATCGTCCAAAATACATGAACTACGGTGCTATTGGTGCAACAATTGGTCATGAGATCACTCACGGTTTTGATGATCAAGGAAGACAGTTTGACAAAGATGGTAATCTTGTTGATTGGTGGGATTCAGCCACCAAGGATGCTTATCTGAAGAAAGCTCAGTGTATTATTGAACAATACGGGAACTATACAGCCAAGGAAATAAATCAGAATGTAAGTTATGCAATGAACTACTTGACTTCTTAGAAGAGATATTCAATAATTTCAAGATGTTCTTCCCCTAGCTTAACGGAATTAACACGCAAGGTGAGAACATCGCTGATAATGGTGGAATCAAAGAGGCATACCTAGCTTATACAAAATGGGTCGAAACTAATGGGGAAGAACAACATCTTCCTGGTTTAAAGTACACTCCCAGACAATTGTTTTGGATATCAGCGGGTAACACGTGGTGCACTAAATATAGACCAGGTCGGTAAATTAGGAAACCTTTAAACAAATTAGTAATTTGTGAAGTATGTTTACATAAATCGTGTTTACAGAAACGTTGAAGCTGCATATCTTGATAGGAGGTCATTCTCCGGCTGAGTTCAGAATATTGGGACCTTTAAGCAACATGGAAGATTTTGCGAAAGATTTCCAATGTCCAGCAGGATCTCCAATGAATCCTCATCATAAATGTAAAGTTTGGTAAAGATGATGTGTCAATTGTTTTGTCACAAATTTAATAATAAGAATTATGAAAAAGTATTATGTATCGAATATAATTAAACATTCTTGAAAGAGTTATGTTTACTAATAAAATTAGTTCACTTATTTTTGATCTTTAATGATAAATAACATCATGATCTATGATAAATAACAACTTAATAACATACAACTTATTGAATGCGTTGCACAATATAACTTAATTAAAGTTAATGATCCAAATATTTTAATTATAAAAGGTAAAAGGGCAAGTGCCTTAGGAGATCTACAAGTTATACAAATTAGTAAAATAGGGATGCATCTTTATTATAATTTAATATTAGATTTGTAAGATTTGAGCAATAATATTTAACAAACTTATAACAAATGTAATAGATTTTATAATTATGTTGTTTGCACAAAATAAATGATATTTTAAATATAAAAAAATTATATAGCTTTTTTTCATAATAAATTACACATGTGTTTCTTTCAGGTACAGTTTTGCACTTAATGTTATGGTTTTACACCAGTTCGGCTATAAATAGAAATCTACAACAATGTATGATTATTATATGCCAACTACAGATTGACATAACCTATATAGTATAAAATAAATGAAAGAAGTGTTTTATTTTTTATTGTTAATTAATAGTAACTAAAGTAAAGATTGAGTGCAGAAAATTTCAATAAATTACACTTGTTTCTGTTCTGTGTATACGTTTTACAATAGAATATCAGAAATTCCGCGCAGAGAAAGCGCAGTCCTCTTTGGAAGGAAAACACTATTAGTAGTTCCATTTTACTCTGAGAAATTATTTGGTTGCCAGTAGATAATAGTACATAATTAAATAATTAAAAAATGTAATAAATTAAACAAACAACAAAAGTTAACGACGCCTTCATAGGACTAATTATATAAATAAAAATAATTTAAGGTACATCCTTCATAACACTTTAATTGAAATATAAATTAAACAGAGAATTAATTAAATAGTGCCAACATACGTTCACGAATTAAAATTAGTCATCTAAACAGAGCAGGACTGGTCCCAGAGGATACCAGGAATACATAACGTGTCTGACAGAAAAACAATTGTTGAATAACTCCCTTAATTCCATAAAGCTATAGATGACAATGTCAGCAAGTACTGCTTACGGAAGCCTCGGTTGCACCAGCCTAGTTACTGGCTAGAAATTTTAATTAGTTACAATACAATATCCAGGCATTAAATTTGCTCCAAGTGCAGTCCTGCATGTAACGTTGAAATTTGTTGGATAATTGCCAATTTACGTGTGATCCATCTTAATCCGTTTAGAGGCATCACACTAGACAACTTACAACAACTTCATCGTTCTTCAGCGTTGCTAATTGATGGACCACCGAGTTGTGTTGGTGGAGATTAATTTACTCATTTTCAGAAACAATATGATAATTTATGTAAGCGAAGGAATTGTTGTTGTTTTCAAGATATTCACGCTGCCGGATTCTTAATGCATTGTACGCCTTAAAGCTACCAAGATCACAGTTGCTATTTATATTTATTGTGGTATGTGAATTAGTGGAATCAATATGAATCAAAATAGAAGCAAGTAAGTGGAAATGAAAGTTTAGGCACAACATATTAATAGTATACGTACAAATGTTTTGTACAAAATTTATTTTATTTTACAAAGTTTATCATCTTAGTTTGGTATTTAGTTGTTCAAGCTTCGTGGGGAATTGTTTTAACACGTTACTACGATTAGTTGATTGCTATCCACTAAACGCAAAACATGGATATTACGTTGTATTCTTGAAATAATTAACCTAAGCGAAATCTACTAATATTTCATCTAAAAGAGCCTGAATAAGGATAATGTATTACCATTTTATTCTTAAAAAGAACTTCATTAGATTCTATAATCCTTTATACGGTCTACTTAAGAAGTTATATGATTAATAGACTTTACCCCCGTCGCAAGCGACGACTGTCTTTTGTGTGTGAATTGAATTTCATTTCAAAATTTAATTCCATTTTTAAATTAAAAAAAATTCGTTCTATATTAATTTTACATATATAATACATAATACATAAATAACTACATAAATAATTTTTCATATAAACTGACTAATATATTTTTTTAAACAAAATATAAAATATTTTCAATTTATTCGTTATTTGACCAACTTTTTTTTTATATTTAGAAATTATTTTTAGAACTTAGAAATAATTCATATACATATATTAGTTTTTGCCTAAAGTAAAATATTACATAAATATAAGACATGATACATGTTTTGTGTTTGGCGTATTACTGGTGATAAAATTACTACTGGAAATAAACCGATGTTAAATTAAAATAAAAATAAATAATTTTACATAAATCATTAGGTTTATTAATTTTATAGAAATCCGAGCTGGTGGAAAAGAAGAACAGGAATGGAACGGGTTCTAACTTTGCTCGCCATTTGTGCAACAATTGCTGTTATTGTCTTAGTAGTAATTTTATATGCATTTTACTTGGGTGAGGAAAAACATTTTTAATTTACTACTCCTTAGTGCGTTTTAGTTAACTAATACTTAAGTAAAATTACTACATTTTTAAGATTTATAGTATTTGTCTTGATTGTAAATTGTAATGATTTTATTAATACTGGAGTTAAGACTGCTTTGGGACAGATTTGTTTATGTCGTAATTCAATAAGCAGTTAAAAAAAAATGTAATAATTAATAACGCCCTACTAAAAATTGGGTAACTTACTTGATAACATTGTCTTAAGACTATAGGTATCTATTTTGGGACCTTTGCATTTATAGATTGAATAATATATAAATTTAAAAGAAAAATTAAATTAACTAAAATATGTTCATGCATTGTATATTTAATTCGTCATAATTGTAATTCAGCAGCTGGAGCAAAAGAACAGGAAATTTGTACGACACCTGCGTGTATACGCACTGGTAAGATAATATATCTAGTTACTTATTATCTTAAAATTGATAATGAAATTATGGCAACAAGAGCGGTTGTTTTATAGTTGTTTCAATAAGAGCGGTAGACATTGAAGATAAATATTGTGTTTCATTGCAAACCTGAGAGTTTCAACTGTAGATTAAATTAAAAATATCACCACTTTTCACGAAAATATTTTGTTTTTCTATTGATTTAAAATGACCGCTCTTGTTGAAAGACGCTATATCACTATAGAATAACTTCATTTTTCTAAATCCTAGTACATTCAATAAACTAAAATGTTTTGCATATTTAAAAAAAGTTGCTTGAAATTGTTTAACCTGAAAATAATATTTGTTTCTTTATAAGCTTCGAAGGTTTTGGACAATTTGGATCCTAAAGTGAAGCCATGTGATAATTTCTATAAATTTGCTTGTGGAAATTACAAGCAACACACCAGCATTCCTGATGATGAAACGGCCGTTAACGGATTTTCGGAAGTTGGCGAAAAACTTGAATCTCAGCTTCGAATTATTCTTGAGACACCTGCAGAACTGGGAGACCCAAAACCATTTACATTAGCTAGAGATTTTTACAAGGTCTGCATGAATAAATGTAAGTACTTATTTGACGAATATTGAGATGCAAAACATGACAGACCCATTAAACATAGTTGTGTGCATTTGTTTAGCACAAAAGATTTCCTGGTAAATGTAATATATAACCTTTTAAAAATTAAATCTACCTATATTTACTCCTCAGCTTTGATTGCATCCCGTGGAACTCAGCCGTTGTTAAAGATATTACAAAGGTTAGGAGGATGGCCTGTTCTAGTAGGACCAAGTTGGGATGCATCAGCTTTCAGTTGGCAGAAATCTGTTAGAGATTTTCGGAGGAAGGGATTGAGCTACACCCACTTATTTTATCTCTATGTTGGTACTGACGATAAAAACTCAGATAGACGTATAATTAAAGTAAGTTTTGGTAATCTAGAAAGTAATTTTACAAATACAATTACACAAACCTCCGCTGGTTACGCCGCTAACGATGTCCTAACCAGACTCGCCCTTCTTGAGAGTATGATGAGTTCAAGCCGTCTACTTTGATTAGTTTTAATGTATTAATTAAGTTTCTATTGAAATGGAATTAAAAACTTCAAGTTTTCTTTTAATAATTGTCTAATTTAATTTATTTAACGTTGGCCTAATTAATTTTTTTTCTATTAACGATTTTTTTAGCTCCCTAGGCACGAAGCCTTTAATATTCGCCCCTAATAATGTTCTGCTTTTTTTAAAACTTTATATCTATTTCTTCCGGTATAAATTTCGGTCTGTTGCACCGCCTTTTAAAGTCCATTTCTTGCCATTATTGTATTTTTAGATTGCTACAGGATGTGGTTAGGATCTGCCTCCTCTTCACTACATTCACACTTATTTCTTGGTAGATGTTTCGGAGCTCCAGTATGATTTATTCTAATTCCCTATTAATCTGTATATAATAAAAAAAACGGAAGGCAATTTATGAATGTAATACCGCAACTCATTTCAGATAGATCAAACATATGTTGGACTCAGTCGAGAGTATCTAATAAAGGGTCTAAAGAACCGCATTGTGTCAGCTTATTATGAGTACATGGTGGATATTGCTGTTCTTTTTGGAGCTTTAAGAGAGAGAGCTGCCAAAGAATTTAAAGAAGTTCTACTACTGCAAATAAGTTTAGCGAATGTAAGTTAAATTAGATATGTAATACAAAGAATGAAGTCAATAGTATAATTAATGATTTTAATTCTCGTTAGATACTCATACCTCAAGAAAAGCGCAGAAATTCAACCGAAATGTACAACCCTTACACAATCGCAGAACTCAAAACTCTGAACCCCAGTGTGTCATGGGTGGAATACATCAACGCTTTGTTACCACCAGGTCTTACGGTTGGTGAAGATGAGGTGGTCATTGTGAGTGCACCCAGTTACATTCAGAATTTAGAAGGAATTTTAAGAAAAACTCCGAAACGGTTAGCAAGATAAATATTATAAATACAAGTTGTTGTTTTAGATGTAAATATATATAAACTGTTCATTCATTCAGAAAATTTGTTTTATAGGGTTTTAGCAAATTACTTCATGTGGGGAATAGCATCTCATTCCATACCATTCCTAACAGAGCAACTACAAAAACGACAGTTAGACTTCCATACGGTTTTAATTGGAATTACAGAGCAAGAACACAGATGGAAACACTGCATGGGAGGTGCTAGTGCAAGGTTTTGTATTTCTATTTTATATATTTAATTTCCTTCCGTTTCTCACCCCTCTCTGTCTTTTATTTTTTACTCTTTCTTACATCCACTATTTATCGTCTTCCTTTTCTCTTCTTTAACATCAGTTGTTCTAGATTTTTCCTGCTTTCAACCTTCTCTTGACCCCTGTTTCTTATGTGTTAAGCGAGTATTTAATTCAGAAAAATATTTCCCAAATTCCCGATTGTGATATAATTATTAATTTGTTGGACTTCATGTATGATTCTTATTAATTTCAGGTTTCATTTAGCAGTTGGTTCCTTGTACGTTCAAAAATATTTCAACGAAGATTCCAAAAATACTGTTTTAGAAATGGTGAATAGAATTAGAGCCGCATTTACTACAATTGTGGAGAATATTGATTGGATGGATGAGGAGACAAGAAAGAACGCTTTGGAAAAAGCTCAATCTATAAAAAATTACATTGGCTACCCTGATGAATTACTTGATGTTAATAAATTAGAAAAATATTATGAAGGTGTAAGTAAATAAAATATGTGTTTCTTATTGCACATTTAGCATCGTAGTCAAGCATCTCAATAATGTCTAAATTTGATAATGTCGTAACGAAATTCAACATGTCCTATACCGTAAAAGGTTTCCAGATAAAAAGTATCCTGTTTTATAAACAAAGAATAAAGCATTGCAGATGATTATGAATAACACTCTTTTTGTACAGGTAGAAGTTGATCAGGACCAGTACCTGGAATCAGTGCTAAATATTAATGTCTTTACAACGGACTATTATATGAACAGATTACGAAAACCGGTAAATGAATCTTTATGGGAATCCATTGCATATCCGGCAATCGTAAATGCATTTTACTCATCACAAAGAAATAACATTCGTAAGATTCTTTCATTTAATTAAACAGAAAATTATATCTATGAAAAAGGAAAAGAAAGGTAAGGGTAAACCTAAATATCTTTCAACAGAATTTCCAGCTGGAATTCTTCAGGGGGTGTTCTTTTCTGCTGATCGTCCTCAATACATGAACTACGGTGCAATTGGTACAATAATTGGTCATGAGATCACTCATGGTTTCGACGACCAAGGAAGACAATTTGATAGGGATGGTAATCTTGTTGATTGGTGGGCTCCAGAAACAAAAGAAGCATATTTAAAGAAAGCACAGTGTATGATTGACCAATATGGAAATTTTACGCAGGTAGAAGTTCAACAGAATGTAAGTATCGTTAATTCTTAACGTAGAGACGTTTAGATCGAGATGTTTATGGATTCACCTTTCAATAGATATAAAGGATCACTTTTATGTATTAGTGGTTTTAGGTCATAATAATTTGTGATAGAACTTAAAACTACGGTAAATAAGAAAACGCAACGTTTGGTTAAAACTATTACGAAATTATTATATTTAATTCAGTCTTTTGCTATCATTAATTTCAATGTTCAATAAATTTATAGTAAATTTTCTATTTCAATGCCGTCATAGCTGAATGGCATCAACACACAAGGCGAGAATATTGCAGATAATGGTGGAGTCAAAGAAGCATACTCAGCTTACACAAAATGGGTTGAAGATAATGGGGAAGAAGCACGGCTTCCTGGTTTAAATTATACTCCTAGACAAATGTTTTGGTTGTCATTTGCAAACTTGTGGTGTGCTAAATATAGACCAGGTATTGCCAGCAATTGCCAATAAAATGATATGAAATTAAATTACAGTTGGTAGATTGTAATAAATAATTTACAGAGGCTATGAAGGTGCAAATTACACTAGGAGTTCACTCTCCTGAAGAGTTTAGAGTGTTAGGACCACTTGGAAACAATGAAGATTTTGCTAAAGATTTCGAATGTCCTTTGGGTTCTCCGATGAATCCTCACCATAAATGTAAAGTGTGGTAGAGGTTATGTTAAGATTATGTTTTATTTTATGTTAATGAGAAGATTACAATAAATCAGATGTATATGTAAAATTTACGAAAAATATAAAATCATTCTCTAAAGTAAATGAATTATGGTACTTCTTATTATTTTAATCTTGATTTTATAAAGCTGACCCGAGAAACGTTGATAGTTCAATTGAATTAAATTTTCGTCACTGTTGACTTGATTAATTTGACAATTAGTTGTCAAACGAGATTTGCGCACATTGTAGCTAAAATCTCATAAAGTTTTTTTTAGAGTTTCCAGAGGTTTCCAATTTTCCGGCAAAATTTTCCAATTTTTCTTTTCCTAAAATCCTTATTCAGACTATTTCGAACGTTTAAAGAAATATGCCAAATCTGTCCAGTCATTCTCAAGTGATGCGCTTATCAACGAATACAACCAATAGATAATCAATTTAATTTAATAACAACCAAACTCAGAAAATATAACTCTGGTCCGGTCATCGAAGCGGAAGATTTTTGTAGAAATAACGCACAATCCTGTTGTTTATATTTCTATTCAAATGAAAACTTTAATTTTTAATTACAAGTATTCAAAGAAAAATATTATTGGCTATAAAATGTATAAGATGATTTTTGTAAACAGTTTCAATTTTAATAAAAGGAAGCATTTGTACAAAAAATATAAAGAAGCACAAAACAAAAGGAATGAATAAACAATTACGTTTGTATAGAGAAATACATAATAGAATTACTAACAAAGATACTTCATTTAAAATTAAAACTAAAGAAATATTTTAGAATTAAATAATTCTTCGTTTAAACAGTGGTGTTGAATCGAACATTTATTACCACCAGTAACTGGCCTTCAGAGCCTGAAATTTTATTTTTTTTGAGATATATTTTATGGTATTTTTAAAAGTCGTAATTGTTATTTGTGTTTTTTACTGATGGGTGACATACCGCTGAGAGAAACGGGCGATGGAAGTAGGCCGGGGGCTGGAAGTTATACGCAGGATGAAAATATTTCGGAGGAAGGAAGCAGTGGGAATGGTGAAGGAACTAGGCAGGGTTTTGCAAACAGGTAAGTGATTTTATCTGGTTTGTGTGCTTTTCAGAATCTACAAATATTTCCCAAAAATTCTTCTAGTGACATTTTAAAGTTTTATGTCAAGATCATCTCTGTCATAACAGAGCCCCGCTAAATACAAAATATCGATGTTACTTCATATCTTTCAAAAAAACAAGTAACCGTTTTTAACGGGATATAAAGGTAAGCGTGCACTGTCCCGACGGAAGTCATTGGATTTATTGTATGAAACTTGGAACAGAAACGAGCATACACACCGAACACTTTTAGTGGTATCAATATATCAAGCAGTATAAATGTATTAGTAAATTAGTTAGTATAGTTCAAATTACGAGAGTTTGGCGGCGACTCATACTTAAAACAAGTTGTGCCTATAAACTGCCGATATAACTAAAAACCACAGACTCAGTTATCATATATTATAATGTCCCAGGTGTATATTTATATTCTTATAGTCTTATATTCTTACTAGCGTTCATCCCCGTCGCAAAGCGACGTCTGTCTGTTATATGTGAATTGAATTTCATCTCAAATTTTAATTTCCTTTTTACCGTGACGAGATATTTCTACCGTAACGAGATATTTTTTACCGCAACGAGATATTTTTACCGTGACGAGATATTTTTACCGTAACGAGATATTTTTTACCGCAACGAGATATTTTTACCGAGACGAGATATTTTTACCGTGACGAGAAAGTTGGCATCGTTACATATTATATTCCATTCTATTCTATATTCTTTGCACAGTCATTTTAATTTCGTATTTGTATTTTAAGAGTAAACCAATAATAGAAATGTTAGAGTTGAAAGGAAAAAGGAAAAGGAAATGCTCTGAATATAAATACCCTTCAAAGGATATCACATCCTGAATATGGTTTGTGAATCTCATAGGCTTCATGATAAACAGCTGTTACAGTCTCGTTATTTAATAGCCAAACTTCGTACATAAATATGCATCCATAACATTTTAAATTTTCCTTTATTTGTATATCAGTAATATTAAAAATATATAAAAAGTTAACACAACTATAACTTTCAGAGATTGTTCATATAAATATCTTGGCATCATTTTTCATATTTACAATACAATACATAAATGTATTACAGAATAAATGCCGCCATTTTGTCGCCGTTATCTCGTTAGAATAAAAGGACATTAATATGAAAATTTTACATGGAAAACATCTGCAATAGGACCCTAAAAGTATAATATAAATAAATACTTAATAAATAATAAATAAATAAATAATAAATAAATTGCGGTAAAAAATATCTCGTTACGGTAAAAATATCTCGTTACGGTAAAAATATCTCGTTGCGGTAAAAAATATCTCGTTACGGTAAAAATATCTCGTTACGGTAAAAATATCTCGTTACGGTAAAAATATCTCGTTGCGGTAAAAAATATCTCGTTACGGTAAAAATATCTCGTTACGGTAAAAATATCTCGTTGCGGTAAAAAATATCTCGTTACGGTAAAAATATCTCGTCACGGTAAAAATATCTCGTTGCGGTAAAAAATATCTCGTTACGGTAGAAATATCTCGTCACGGTAAAAAGGAAATTAAAATTTGAGATGAAATTCAATTCACATATAACAGACAGACGTCGCTTTGCGACGGGGATGAACGCTAGTTTTTCTATAATGTATAAAGAAACGAATAAGATAAAATTCATTATCGTATTATAGATTTATACCGCTCTTATAACCTGTTTTAAGTATAACTAGCCGCCGAGCTATCGTGATTCGGACTTAAGCAAATATTTTGGTGAAATGGCATAGCTAGATGAAGTTCCAGTAAAAATATCAATTCCTTTTCACTCAGATAGATGTCACCCATGAAAATTATTTCATAAGAATGTTGTTTCTCTTTCTAACATCACACAATTAGATGGATATTGTTGTCTTTTTTACATTTGAAAATAATTATTTTACAGAAAAAGAAACAAGATATATCTGTCTCTGTTACACTTTAGTGGTTTATTTGCGACTTAATTCAATAGTGGTACGATAATAATACCAGGTTAAGTGATTTTGCCATTTGTAGTTCATATCGCTGACATTTCCTTGAACGAGTGAAATCAAATTGAATTGCTTTATGACAAAAAAAAATCATATGCATCTTCAATATGATGACAAAGTGTATGTTGCCTAAATATACCTGGAACGGTCGAGCTTACGTTTATCCAGCTTTTTTTCTGTTGCATGTTTAACAATAAATTAAATGCGTTTAACGCGGACTAGTGAACGCTTATCTTAAAATAACAACAATTGCCCTTGATATTTTCTGAAATAGAATAACTTATACGTGTTCTTTAATTTTAACAACTATTTATTACTGAAGTTTTCAATTTCGCTTTATTGTTTAGAAGACCACCATGGTGGAGGCTGTTGACAACAAGGAATCTAACCCTGGCTTCGTTGACACTTTTTACCGTTATTATCATAATTGTCCTAGCAACAACGTGTTACCTACGTAAGAAGATATTTGTTATCATAACTTCTAAGTTTAATTAAAAATTTGCATTGCAAGCTATCAATTAAATTACTATAAAAAAAAGGTAGCAAGACAATTTTCTAGTAGGGTTTAGATTTTGAGTTCAATTTCCGGATAGCATTATATTTCCTGAGTTAGTCTTCATTTAATTTATAAAAAATCAGTAATCAATCAATCAGTACGTAATCAATTACTTTATTTAACAGTGAAAAATCCTCAAGAGTGTAGCGGAATCTTTTGCACGACACCCATTTGTATTCGCACTGGTAAGTAAATTTCTGACGCTTCGTTGGTCGGGAGAGTTAATCTTTGTAAGTTTTTAAGAAATTTAAATAAACTTAAAATGTGTGCATGTGATTTTGCTGGGTTATTTCCTATTTTATTTTCTCCTGAAACATACGTACTTCTACTTTGTAAATCTATTTTTTGTAATGGGTAGAAAATAAAGTCGAAGTAGGAAATATAACTCCTTAATTAGCTTGTAGTGAGCTAGCAATTATCAAACTAGAGTTCCAGACAATTTTCTACCTTGTGAGTTCATTTGTTGGTTTCATAAGAAATGAAGTGATAAACATAATGTCAGTAAAGAGTTATTGAGACTATGTTTGTGTTTTCATTTTAGCTGCGAAACTTGTGGAGAACATGGATGAAGAAGTTGACCCATGTGATAATTTCTACAGATTTGCGTGTGGAGGTTTTCTACGTGACAGCATCATCCCAGATGATACTCCTGGTCTAGAACAATTTACTGGATTATACGCTGTAGTTAAATCTCAAGTTCGTATTTTACTTGAAGAGCCTATACACCCAATGGAGCCACATCCGTTCGTATTAGTAAAGAAAATGTATAAAACCTGCATGAACACGTGTAAGTACTTGGTAAAGGTCTCATCTTTGTGATAGAAGTTGTAATAAGAAACTGGAACTTGTTTTCTTCATAGCGCTGATCGAATCTCGTGGACTTGAACCGTTTTTTAAAATATTGGACAGTTTTGGGGGATGGCCAGTTCTAGAAGGAGACAATTGGAATGAAGAAGCATTTGATTGGCAGAAATCTATTTTAATGTTTAGAAAGAATGGATTTAATTATAATTCCATCATTAACACGCAAATTGCCATTGACCTTAGAAATTCATCCAGGCGTATCATTAGAGTAAGATATAACATTTGTATATTCATTAAATATTATTTAATGTTCTTGCTGATTACACTCGCTTTACAATTTATTTTATTTACACTTCAATTAAAATTAGTCTACATTTAAATAATTTTGTTTATTCTTCTTCGTGTTCTTTAGTCCACCTTTTAACGCTTCCTCTCTTCTTATTCCTTCCTTGTTCTCTTCTTTTTCTGTCTCCTTCAATAATTCCTCTATCTTCCATTTACTCTCTATCCTAAATTTGTGTTCCTTCCTCATATGTTCCAATGTTTCTTCATCTCTTTTACATATCCTACAGACTCTTCTCTTCATTACAAATACCTATTCGTATTCAGTGACATTCCGTTCAGTGAATTTGCTCTCCAGTTCATTCTCCAGGAGGGTGATGATGTGATAATACAAAATAAATCCGTGCATCAAGTTAAATATTATTTCAGTTGGGCGAACTGACTGATGATGATTCCGGTCACATTCGGGAATTTTTAAGAAAGGGAATAAATGACGACATAGTTACAGCATATTATAAATACGTAGTAGACATTTTAGTATTTATGGGAGCCCCCAGAGATAGAGCTATTGAAGAAATGGAAGAATTAGTATTATTTGAAATAAGTCTAGCTACTGTAAGTCTACCCACGCGGAAAGATATTAAAAAAAAGAATCTTGTTTAAATATTAGAATTTTTAGATTTCCTTATCGAAAACAGATCGCAGATCTGTAGAAAAACTAGACAACTCTTTTACAATTGCTGAATTACAAGTGCTGCATCCTTTCGTGAACTGGATGGAGTATATCAATGGGTTGTTACCACCAGGTCTTACCGTTGGTGAAGATGAGGTGATAAATGTGATAACACCAGACTATCTGTATCAATTAGAAAAAATTATAAAAGTAACTCCGAAACGGTGCGTATGAAAGTTAGAGCTGTTCCTTTTGTTCTATGATGTGAAATATATCTATGTAATGCGTTTGCTTTTATTTCAATAGAGTTATAGCTAATTACCTCATCTGGAAAATTACTTCTTTTCACGTTGCTTATCTAAGAGAAGATTTATTGAAAAGACAAGGTGAATACGAAACTGCCTTAAGTGGAATTACGCGGGAAAGACCAAGATGGGAATCATGCATGGAAGATGTAAAGAAATGGTATGCCTTTAAAATCAATGTTACTTCTAATTCCTATTCATGCAACTTTAACAGTTTACTGCAGTTTATTAATATAAAGTATACGTTCGCTTTAGGTAATCTAATGTCCTCTATTTTGTGTGACATTGTAATGCCATGTAGTGTTTACAGGTTAATACACATATGAGATATAAATTGCATCAGTAAATAAATAAGAAAATTTATCTTCTAGGTTTGTTTACACAATGAGTTCATTATATGTCAGAAAACATTTTAAACCAGAATCGAGAAATAATGTCTTAGAACTTACACGCAGAATTAAAGCTCAAGTCAACAAAATGTTGGAAAACCTCGATTGGATGGATGAAGACACAAGGAAGTACGCTATGGATAAGGCTCAGGCTATTACCACTTACATTGGCTATGCTGAAGGAATTGATGATATCAAACAATTGGAAGAATTTTATAAAGGTGTAAGTGTTACAAATGTTATAAAAGGCAGCGTCTCCGGGTTCGTTTACTGGAACCGAATTTATTTATTCCGGTGCTTGTAATGAATTTGAAACAAATATACAAATGAAGTTTATCTAAAAGAGAATTTGGTCTTTGTTGTGGAAACTGTGATAACCACCATAAGAACATATTGAACAGAGACAACACTAATAAGTTTATCTTGAGACAGACTTATTGTAATTGTCTGAAGATAGTCGTGTTTAACTGCCTTAACAGTTCCTTGGTTCAAATAACAACGATTAACTACGTTTAAGAAAAAGAATAGCGCGGTAATAAATCTGTAATTCTGTAACACATTGAATCATATAAATGTAGATGCACTCTGCTGATTTAAAAGTAGCACAGCAATTATTATTTATACTTTTATTATTATTATTTCCGCGCTATTCTTTTTCGCAGTGCATCTAAAGGAAATCGAGGAATTTTTTTAGAATAATTATTTGTTGTGGTACAGGTAGAAATTGACGAAAATAAATTCATGGAAAATATTCTCAACTTGGAAATCTTCAACGCAAATTATAATTTTAATCAATTAAGAAAACCGGTTAAGAAAACCGATTGGTCAAACTTTGATGATTCAGTGATGGTCAACGCTTATTATTCGAAGAGCAAAAACAGTATGCGTAAGTATATGAAAATAATAATAAATAATTTGTTTTTAATTTCTTGAAATATAACCTAAAAACTTACTAATTTACTAAACAGATTTTCCTGCTGGCATTCTTCAGGGGGTTTTCTTCTCTTCTGATCGTCCTCAATACATGAACTATGGTGCTATTGGTTATATAATTGGCCATGAAGTTATTCATGGTTTTGACGATCAAGGAAGACAGTTTGATAAGAATGGTCTTCTTTCTGACTGGTGGGCTCCAGCGACCAAAGAAAGATATTTAAAGAAAGCGCAATGCTTTATCGAACAATACGGAAATTATACAGTCAAGGAATTGAACATGACTGTAAGTAGCAGTTAAGAAAAGATAAGAAAAATCAACAATAGGGAACATCAATAACAGCTAAAAATAAGAACATTGATGATTAACATTAGGCTGTTGTGTGTTCCGGTTCAACCACAAGACTAGCACTATATTTTTTCGGTTTGTTTGTTGTTAAGATTATTTGATAAAGTTATAATCATCACATTAGTCGCTTTCATTCAACAGTGAGCAGTCGCTGCGTCGTCTCTTGCTCATAAAAGAGACATTCCCTATGAACCACTGAATAGAAAACAAACGCAAATGAAATAGAATTTACTCCAGTATGTTTACTGGGAACCTGCATATGTGGTACATTGACAACATAAATGTTGGTCATAGGAGTTCGACGGAGATCGGATTTAAAATCGGAAATAAGCCGATGAAAATTAAATAAAATATTGAATAAATTTTACGTATTATTAATGTAATATTTTAATGCGATTGTCAGATATAATTTTTTTTTCATGTATCTCTGTTGCAGAAGAGATGCAGAGCATGATCTTACGTGTATTAACGATTTTTTGTAGTGTTTGGCCCTGTAATTTTCCTTGCTTTTTAAGTTACTGTTTAATTTATATATATTTATATATTAATATTTTATTGTTTGTAGGGTTTTAGGAATAGTTACTAATATATTTTTCCAAGAAGTGTTTATAATAATGTTTCCATATTCATCGCAGGTCAATGGCAATCTCACGCAAGGAGAGAACATTGCAGACAATGATGGAATCAAAGAAGCATACTTAGCTTACCTAACATGGGTTGAAGAACATGGGGAAGAAAAACCTCTTCCTGGTTTAAATTACACTCCCAGACAAATGTATTGGTTGTCAGCTGCCAACGTTTGGTGCTCTAAATATAGGCCAGGTCATTATGTGATTAAATATAAATTTTAAAACGAAATCAAAATATCTAACATGCAAATTCTGTTTCCAGCAACGATGAGGATGTATATGGAGACAGATAATCATCCGCCTGACGAATTTCGACTTTTAGGATCACTGAAGAACAACGAATATTTCGCTGAAGATTTTCATTGTCCTTTAGGATCAAATATGAATCCTATTCATAAATGTAAAGTGTTTTAGATTAACAAGATGGCGGAGTGGATTGAATATATTGTTTGCTAGGAGGCAATAGTTGAAATTTATTGGCTTGTCATAGGAAAATTTTGTATCCTGGTCAATCCGATAATGAAAAATGTTTTATCACATATATATTTTTATAATCAGTGACTTAACCTCTAAATTGTGATTCTGGTACAAAGTCTGCCAATTCTATTACCAATTTTTGGAAAAAGAAACAGAATTTGAATTACGTCTTAGTTTGGAGTCATATTCGTTTGATTATATCAATTTTAGTGTGGCATTCAAAGACTTGACCCTATAGCAACCATATAGATCCACTCTCTCCATTGATGATACGTCACCAATGTGTGTAAAATGTACATAATATTTTTTTTATATATATATTATTCAGTCTGAATGTTTTTTGTAGAAAAGATATTTGTTACATAATATAATACTTATTTACATATTTAAATGGTACTTTTATTTTATTTTCTCTTGGAAAATGAGCATTCCAAGTAGAAAATGAACCTTAGAATTAGCTTGTGGTCTTATGACCTTTCAACATCATTTCAATTATTTTTACGCTCAATTTTTACAGTGGTTTAGTAAAAGTAAAAAATATTACGTTATAACATGTGGTACCACTGACTACATTTTTCTTGAGGATCCCGTGGTGTCGCTAAAAGTGGCTTTTTGAAATGTACCCTTCTCCCTTCATACCCTTCTTATGTTGAATCCGAATGCTTATCTTCGTGGACGGATTGTAAATGGTTGCCGAATTAACACGAACTTTGTATCTATACATGCATCTTATCTTACACAAAAGCGGACTATTCGAACCTGATTACGTTATTCTTTGAAGACTCACTAAGTTCGTTTGTGTAACAAGACATGGTATATGTAAAAATTAAATAAATGAAATACACTATCTCCTGACTTGTATTACCTAATATAAACTATAAAACTATCTGCGTAAATACGTAATATTGACAAACATGCCGTTGTATAGTTATGTGTTACTTCAGTTTGGATGTCTTTGGATGCTTGGAACCTCTTCTAACAAATGTTGGATGGTCATTATTGATGTATCGAAATAGCAATTAAATTAATTAAGAATGATATTGAATGTAGCAAATTTTGCTATTAAATCACTAGTACATTGATTATTAATAACAATTATTAATAGAAACATATTATTATTTTCTTTTTTATAGCTATAAAATGTGTAAGATGAATACTGTAAGAAGTTTCTGTTATAGTTGAATGTCGTACAATTGGAGCCCATTGTTGAAAATTAAAGAAAGACACAAAACAAAAGGAATATATAAACAATAACGTTTATATAAAGGCACTTAATAGAATTGCTAACAAAAATACTTGAAATCAAAACCAAGAAAATGTTTTTAAAGTATTGAATAATTCTTCATTTAAACAGTGATACGTTTAGTTCATCATTAACTGGCCTTTAGAGCCTGTAATTTATTTTTACTGAGATATATGTTATTTATTAAGTGATAATTATTATTTGTGTTTTCTTTTTACTGATAGCTGAATTGCGGAAGGTTTAAGGAATATGGACTGCTGCACAAACAGGTAAGGAAACATTTAGTATCTCTTCTTTAAGGCCTTTTTAGATCTGCTTCCCCATGTAAACAATGCCATTGTAACAATCGCTCCCATTTTAATTTGTCTGTCGCAACATCGAAATCAATGCGACTATATTTATTGGATTAAGTATTACAAGACATCCAAATCGAAGTAATATTTAACCTAATACATCGGCGCGCTTTGTCGGTAGTACGTATTTACTCAGACAGTTTTATATGTTTATAAAAGGAAGTAATATAATAAGTAATCAAAGTCAGATCATTTCTATAAATTTGGGACTGGGTCTACAAAAGAAGCGAAATATTTTATTTATTTATTGTTTTCAAGCCTCATTTTCTTAGCATATACTATAAATAATGTTTTCGTTGTATCCAAAGGATTGCGTCTTTTACTGACTCGCAGTCAGTCGGTAGATAGTCTTGTCGAAAGACTCTATAGTTGCAAAATGATTATTTGGCGCCTTGGCGTCTAGTCTAAATTGCAGGAGGCGCTTTCTTTCTTGTAGTTTGAGGCCTCCTTTATCCCGATGCGACTGCATCTCTAGCATGCCCCTTGAACCAGCTCTGTTCAAATATAATAACAAATAATAGCCTTTATGTTATTTGCGTATTTTTTTTTATTTTTACACAACTATTTCTTTCATGAGTGAAATTGAAATTTCATTTATTCTTTAGATTATCAACGTGGTGGGAGACGAGTTCAATAAGGGAACGAGTTCTTTGGGCGGCAGTGGTTTGTGCCGCCATTACCATTATTGTGTTAGCAACAGCGCATAATCCATGTAAGGAGTGATTTATTTATATTATAATGTAATATAACAATACATAGAACAAATGCGCTATACTGGCCGCTCGTTACGAATATGCTTTCGTGGTTAGATTGTTGTTTTATTTAATACATAGCATATATATTTGCATTTATTTATTTTTAAATTTTATGAAAGTATCATAGAATGACTTTGTAATAATTGAATTCCTTTATTTAGCCGTAAAAGAGCCTCAAGCAACTGAAGACACTTGTTTGACACCGGGTTGTGTTCTCGCTGGTAAGTAGATTTTCTTTAAATATTAACTTGACGCAACGATGGTTGAGAGAGTAAAAGCGTTGCTAATTGAATGGATTTGAAGTGTGCATGTAGTTTGCTGGATTATTTCTTGTTCTATTTTCTCTTCAAACAGAAGTACTCTTACTTTGTAAATATATTTTTCATAAGGAGAATTAAGTGATACATATAGTCCGCAGATAATGGAGTTAGATGGTTAAATGGAGAATGGAACTGTGTTGTTAGTGAGAGAACGAACGTGTATACGTGTATACGAACAACACAGTTGCAATCACATTCTGTTCGGGCAGATTCGGGGCTAAGGTTTGCAACAGAATTTGTGTTTTCTTTTTAGCTTCGAGAATTTTGGAGAACATGGACCGAGAAGTTGACCCATGTGATAATTTCTACAAGTTTGCTTGTGGAAATTTTATACGTAACACCAACATTCCAGAAGACGCTTCAAGTATAGATGAACTTTCTATGCTAAACGAAGTAGTTATAAATCAAATTCGTGTTGTACTTGAGGATCCGATAAAACCCGATGAGCCAGAACCATTCGTGTTAGCAAAGAAACTGTACAAAGCCTGCATGAACACGTGTAAGTAGAATGGTCTCATCTTCGTGTTAGAAATTGTAAAAAGGAACTCGAATTTGTTTATTTCGTAGCGTTAATCGAGTCCCGAGGAGTTCAACCGTTTTTAAAAATATTGAACAGTTTTGGAGGATGGCCCGTACTACGAGGAGACAATTGGGATGAATCAAACTTTGATTGGCAAAAATCTGTTATAGAGTTTAGGACCAGAGGATTTGTTTTCAACCACTTCGTTTTCGTGCAGGTTGTCAATGACCTTACAGACCAAACCAAACTAGGGATTAGAGTAAGATTTACATTTTATCTAAATTTTCGTTATTAATATTTATTATATGAACATTTGTTGTAAGGTACGAGTAAAAATAAAAACAAAACTGCTACTGCTTCGCTCCTCCTGCTACTCTCCCTCCTGTTTCTACTCTGCCATTCCTTCTCTTTTCCCGCTCCTTTTCTCTATCTCCGCCATCCACTTCTTCCCTTCACTGCCTCTCTTTAATAACTGCCCAATATTCTTTTCGCTTATTATCTTTTTATCACATGAAAACTTAATGTGCTCCAATATTTGAATCTCCGTTCTGCATATGCTTTCACTATTTGTCCAGTATCTGCTTCCTTTTTTCATTTCTCCTCGTTTCCCAATCTAAATCTGACAATCCTTCTCATGTTTTTGTGTCTTTTTCTCTTAAGTATTCTGGTATCTCTCTCTCCCAAATCCTTTTAAATCTTTGGTTGTAATTGCTCTTTTCAATTTTTTTCATTCTTTCCTCTTGTTATATTTCCTTGTATCTTTTCCTTAGCTCCTCTTCCACACTTGTGCCTTCTTATCTTCTTCTTTCTGCCTCCTTTGTCGCCATTCCAATCTTTTCTCTTTTCGGGCTTCCTTTCTCCATCTACTCTCCTTACTAATTCTTCTTAAGATTTCTACTTCAGCGTCCCTTTTTAATTCCTTCAATATCATGTATCCCGGCGTGCAGCTGTCCCGCCATAGTATCCATTTAATGTATATTTCTAATCTTTGTCATAAAGCCATTATAGCATTCAGGTTTTGCGTTCACTTAGTAATTTTTACAGTGTATATCTCACTTTGTACATAATTAAGTATCAGGACAGTTTTTATCCAAATACATTACCACTATTCTGTCGGAAATTTATCAGTAGTAAAGTAAGTGCTTCATAATGCCTCTTCTAATATTCAGGAAACAAATCAAAATATTTAAAGCATTAGATGCATTTGGTAGCACTTTAAGTGGCTTCTTCTTTACTTTTCTTGAGGAAATGACAATGTCAGGGTCAACTAACCTATCCTGTTACTTTTTTCTATTTCTTTTTTTTCACCAATGAAAATGTTACTCGATTTCAGATAGGACAAGCGGATTTGGGTCTCAGGCGCAACGATTTGGTAAAAGGAATGGAGAACCACCGTGTGACAGCATATTATAACTACATGGCAGACATTGCAGTACTTTTGGGAGCTCCAAAAGAAAGAGCAGCTGCAGAAATGAAAGAAACATTATTATTTGAAATAAACCTAGCTAACGTAACTATCACAATAAAATAAATAAGGAAAATGAATCTTGTTTAAAAATACGAATTTTTAGATGTCGTTACCAATTGAAAAAATCATAAAAGCTTCCAAAGTGAATCATCCTTACACAATCGAAGAACTCCAAACCAAGTACCCCATCGTGAACTGGGTGGAATATATCAACGCGTTGTTACCACCAGGTGTTACAGTTGGTGAAAATGATGAGGTCATTGTAAAAGCACCCAGTTATTTAAAAGATTTAGTGAGACTTTTAAAGAAAACTCCGAAAAGGTTCGTGAGAAAGTTAGAATAGATCTTGTTGTTTTTTACGAGTATGTGTGTAATCTGGCGAATCTTTTTATAGAGTTATAGCTAATTATCTCTTGTGGAAAACTGTTAGTACTCACATTGAATTTCTACCGGAAGCTTTTGGGAATCGCGAGGTTGAATACTACAAAGACTTTCGTGGTACAGACACGTTTACTAAAATACAGGAAAAAGCAAGATGGGAATACTGTGCAATTACAGTCAAGCAAAAGTATGTCTTTAAAGAGTTACTGTTATTTCTAAATGAGCAATTGTAACAAGATACAAATTATTTTGCGTGGTCTCCTGCCAACATCGGAAATAAGGCGTGAAATAAATAAAAACCGCAGATTTCCACCCATTTAAGTACACGTTCGGTAATAAATCTGTAATTGTTATCTTCCAGGTTTTATTATGCAGTGAATGCATTATATGTCCAGAAATATTTTAATGCAGATGCGAAAAGGAATGTTGAAGATATTATCAACCGAATTAAAGATGAATTTATAGAAACATTGGAAAATGTTGATTGGATGGATAAAGACACAAAAAAGCAAGCTGTAGAAAATGCTCAAGCCATTACTAGTTATGTTGGCAATCCTGAAGAACTATTGGATGTCACTAGATGGGGGAGTTTCTATAAAGGTGTAAGTATTTCAATAGTCCTAGCTATTAGTCCTTCAACTCATATACGTCCTCAATAATTATTCAACTCTAAAGACTTTACATGTCTTTACATGTCAGAAGAATAAATTCCACCAACATGGCGGAAGCTTTTAACAATTATTTGTTGTGATACAGATAGAAATTGACGAAAATAATTATATGGCATCTCTTCTTAACTTACAAACATTCTTCACAAACTACGCTTTCTCCAAATTAAAAGAACCAATCGAGGAAATCGCCTGGACGTATCATGGAGATGCATCGAGAGCCAAAGTTTTTTATTCGTCGATTGACAGAAGTATTAGTGAGTATATGTAAACAATAATTTGTTATCAATATGTTTTATTAAAACATAACCTACAAATTTATTTTAAAGATTTCCCTGCTGGGATCCTTCAGGGGGTGTTCTTCTCTGCTGATCGTCCTCAATACATGAACTACGGTCCAATTGGTTCTGTAATTGGTCATGAAATTATTTATGGTTTTGATGATCAAGTACATGACAAGGATGGTAAAGTTCTAGCCTGGTGGAGTTCTGCAACCAATGAAGTTTATAAAAAGAAAAGTCGGTGTCTTATCGAACAATACGGAAATTATACAGTGATGGAAGGGAACCTAATTGTAAGAAGTTTGCAACAATAGGGAACATCAATTAGAGCTAAGCAAAAAATTATTTAAAATAATATTTGTATTTTAATCACAGGTTGATGGTGTGAACACGAAAGATGAAAATATCGCGGACAATGGCGCAGTAAGAGAAGCATACCTAGCTTACACAAAATGGGTTGAAGAACATGGGGAAGAGCCAGAACTTCCAGGTTTACAGTACACTCCGAGACAAATGTTTTGGTTGTCTGCTGCCAACGTGCGATGCTCGAAATTAAGTCCAGGTTACTATGTGATTAATAATTATAAAATGAAATCGAAATATTTGACACATAAATTATATTTACAGAAGAGATGAAGATTGATGTGGAAGGGGATATCTATTCCCCAGACGAGTTTAGAATTGTAGGATCCTTCAGTAACAGCGAAGATTTTGCCAAAGATTTCCAGTGTTCTCCAGGATCTCCAATGAATCCTCAACGCAAATGTAAAGTTTTCTAGATGACGGAATTAACATAATGGAACTGTGTCGTTCAATAATTTATTTATATGTTTTGATTTACTTTTAAATAAAGTTCATTATCTTTACGAATTGTTTGTTCAATTATTTACATTTATGTAGTTTTTATGCATGGTATTATGTCACGTCAGGGTATATATGTACACATAGTGTGTGCTCACGGGGCAAACATTTGTATTCTAACACGAATATGTTCGTTCTACTGTCGGTAAATTAAGAGCATAACGCAAAATTTTATTTAGCCTTGTTCATGCTTTAGCAATAAGTAGACAGGTTTTTTGCAAATATGTTTCCGCACAAATATTCGTTTATGAATAATCGGTAAAGCCCACAAATAACAATATACGGATGAGTGGACCATTAGGGCCTCTCACACTACAACCATTTTGTTAAAAATGTTGTTTTATCTAAATAACAATTAATTTAAATAATAATGACAATGAATATAACAGATATTGTTATTAAATCAATAGAACATTGATTTTTAATAACAATTATTTATTGAAAAATATTATTAGCTAAAGTATCTATTATAGTTGAATGCCGTAGAATTGGAGCCTATTGTTGAAAATTAAAGAAAGATTCAAAACAAAAGGAATAAATAAACAATAACGTTGTTCGTAATAGAATTGCCAGAAAAATACTTGAAATAGAAACTAAATAAAATATTTTAGAAATTAAATAATTCTTTGTTTAAGCAGCGGTATATTTAGTTAATCAGTAACTCGCTTCAGAGCCTGTTATTTATTTTTACTGAGATATATGTTATTTATTAAGTAATAATTGTTATTTGTGTTTTTTATTGATAGCTGAATTGCGGAAGGTTTAAGTAATATGGACTACTGTACAAGCAGGTAAGGGTACATTTAGAAACCAAATAAGGTTTTTTTAGAGCCATCTTGTCCCATGTAACGCCATGTAACATGTCCAAACCGAAGTAACATTTAACTTAATACATCGGAGCGTTTTGCCGGTATTACGTATTCACTTAGATAGTTTTATATACATTTTGGTTTGGGTTAAAAAGGCGAAACCTTTTATTTATTTATTTTTTCAAGCCTCATGTTCATACCATGTACCACAGTGCAAACGCAAGTAAAGTTTTCCTTCTGGTTTTGTTGAAAGACCCTATAGATGCAAAATATTTATTTTTCGTATTTTTTCCCTGTTTCTTCCGCTGATACTTTTGCTGTTGAACAACTATTTATTACATAAGTTTTCAAGTTCGTTTTATTCTTTAGATTATCAACGTGGTGGAGGCTGAGAACAAGAAGGGAACAAGTTCTGATAGTGGTGTCAGTGTGCGCTGTCTTTACCATTATCGTTCTAGCAGCTACGCGTGAACAAAGTGAGAAAAGATTTATTTTTATTATAATATTATTATTAATTTTAATGTTTTTGCCATTGGACACTACATTCTTCTGCCTTAACTCATTAATTTACATATCATTGTGCTTAATTCATTTTTGATCCTTATTATATCTAAACTCACTCCTTCCAAAAGAAAAATAAAAACAAAAGTGCTACTGCTACTGCTCCTTCTGCTACTCTTCCTCCTGTTTCTACTCTGCCATTCCTTCCCTTTCCTCACTCCTTTTCTCTATCTGCGCCATCCACTTCTTCCCTTCACTGCCTTATTTTAATAACTGCAGAATATTCATTTCGCTGGCAATTGGCACAGAACATGAAGAGACGAACGCATAGATGGATAATTCAAACAGAACATATTTTGCCGTTTATGTATTTTACAATTTTATAGAAATTTCAAAGAATGAACTTGTAACAAATCAATTCTTTTATTTAGCTGTATCAAAATCTCAACCAACTGAAGAATACGAAAGCATTTGTTTGACACCGGCTTGTGTTCTCGCTGGTAAGTAATTTATTTTCAATGGTATATTAACTTGACGCAATTATTGTTAATTAAATGAATTTGCTGAGTGGTTTGCTGGATTATTTCTGGTTCTATTTTCTCCTCAAACATAGCTACTCCTATTTTGTGAATATATTTTTAATAATTGGTAGAACATAAAGTGCATTAGTTGTTCCTCGTATTATAATACAAGGAAAATTACCATACAATACATAATGGATTACAATTTGTTTGTGTTTTTATTTTAGCATCTAGAATTTTGGAGAACATAAATCCAGAAGTTGAACCATGTGATAATTTCTACAAGTTTGCTTGTGGAAATTTCATACGAATTAGAAACATCCCAGAAGATGTATCAACTTTAGATGAAGTTTCTATGTTAGTCGATACAATACAAACTCAAATTCGTGTTGTACTGGAGGATCCGATAAAACCCGATGAGCCAGAACCATTCGTGTTAGCAAAGAAACTGTACAAAGCCTGCATGAACACGTGTAAGTAGAATGGTATCATCTTCGTGTTAGAAATTGTAAAAAGAAAATAGAATTTTGTTTATTTCACAGCGTCCATCGAGTCCCGTGGACTTGAACCGTTTTTGAAAATATTGGACAGTTTTGGGGGATGGCCAGTTCTACATGGAGAGGATTGGGATGAATCAAACTTTGATTGGCAGAAAACTGTTATTGAGCTTAGGAATAGAGGATTTATTTACAATCACTTCCTTTTGGTGGATGTAATGAGTGACATTAAAAACTCATCAAAATATCTCATGAGTGTAAGATTTACATATCACATAAATTTTCTCTATTAACATTAATTATGGAAATAAGGCCAATGTGGCGAATTCGAAACTTTACATCATTTTATATTTGAATGCATAAATTAAGCTTTACAAAGTTAAAAATTCAATAGTCAAATATTAGATATGACTAAAATTTTCCTTTTTATTCTAAATTTTTGTTAAGTGATTCAAAATTAATTAGTGAATTATTTAAATATATAGACATAAGAATATATGCAAAATAGTTGATGCCGAATAAATCGACGCTAAATAAATAATGTTATAGAAAATGTAAAAACAGTTTTTTATGCCAAAAGACAAAAATTGTTTCTTTCATAGAACATAGAACACTCGTTCAATGTCACAAGTTCAGAGCTCAAACTCAACTGCTCGAAAAGGAACAAATTTTGTCTGAGAAGAAACAGCCACAAACAAAAAGTTATATTTCGCCGAGACTGCCTTGAAATTATTTAGCGAATTTACACTACATGTACATAAAAGATGGCGTGAAAATAGAAAAAATTAAACGAGGCATTAAAAAATTACTCTATTTCAGATAGGTGAAGCGGATTTGGGTCTAAAACGTAAATTTTTAATAAACGGAATCGACGACCCCAAAGTAAATGCATATTATAATTACATGGTAGATATTGCAGTAATTTTTGGGGCCCCAAGAGAAAGAGCAGCTGCAGAAATGAATGAAACATTATTATTTGAAATAAACCTAGCTAACGTAAGTATCACGAGAAAATAAATATATTGAAACATCATTCAGCATTAGAATTTTTAGATTACTTCACCAATTGAGGAAGTCAAAAATGCTTCCGAGCGATATCATCCTACCACAGTCGCTGAACTCCAAACCAAGTACCCCGTCGTGAACTGGCTCGAATTTATCAACGCGTTGTTACCAGCAGGTCTTACATTTGGTGAAGAAGATGTTGCCAATGTAAAAGAACCTAGTTATCTAAAGAAATTGCCAGGAGTTTTGAAGAAAACTCCGAATAGGTTCGTATGGAAGTTAGAACAGATCTTGTTGTTTTTAGATGCAAATGTAACGAGTATGTGTGTAATATGGCGAATCCTTTTATAGAGTTATAGCTAATTACCTCATGTGGATGACTGTTACCAAACACATTGAACATCTAACGGAAGCTTGTGTGAAACGAGGTATTGAATTCTTCCAAATCTTCAGTGTAACAGACCAACAACTACTGGAAGAACCAAGATGGCAATACTGTGCAACTACAGTTAAGGCAAAGTATGTCTTTAAAGGTTTTTTTTTTATAATTTTTTTTTTCAGAATTTAAGGCGATTCCAACAACATATCGCCTGAAGTTAATTTATTTTAATTGAAATTTATTATATTTATATCATTAAGGAATTCCGGCACTTTTTTAATTCTTTTGTATTGTTTGAAAGTATGTCTTTTAATTCACCACTGATGTTGTGTTTTGTTCTTTGCGTTTGATATTGTGGGCAGGTTATTAGTAGATGATGGACTGTTATTTGTTTCCCACAGTTGCTGCACTGCGAGCTGTTGTTTTACTAATTAGATGTTGATGCGTCAATGTCGTATGTCCTGTTCTTAGTCAGAAAATGTTTTTTTTCGAATTGTCTATTGCTGTGATAAGAAGTTTCCCATTTGTTTACATTTTCCTTAATTAATCTTAATTTGTTGTTACTTATTTGCGTCTAGCACTGGTTTTGAATTTGCCTCATACCCTTTTTATACCAAAACTTAATGTGCTCTAGTGTTTCAAACTACGTTCCGCACACTCTACACATTCTTTCCTCGCTATTTGCCCAGTACCTGTTTCCTTTCCCCTCGTTTCCCAATCTAAATCTGGCAATCCTGCTCATGTTTTTTGTGTCTTTTTCTCTTAAGTAATGTGGTGTCTCTCTTTCCCAAATCCTTTTATATTTTGTGTTTGATTTCGTTTGCCAGCGAATTGATTTTTCGTTTGTGCTAAATATAATGATAATTTGAAATTAACTGGAACTACTGTGATTTTACGTGGTGGCTCAAGAAAAAGAACCTGACGGCTCCTTTAGTCCCGGTACGTCCCTGTATATGAGGTCACGAAAACATAAAACCTGCTAATTAATATAGGAAAAAGGGCGATATTAAATAAATAAAGAAAATTACCCATTTAAGTTAGCCACTAACAATATACATACGTGAATAAATCTGTATTTGTTATCTTCCAGGTTTTATTATGCAGTGAATGCGTTATATGTTCAGAAATATTTTAATGCAGATGCGAAAAGGAATGTTGAAGATATTGTAAACAGAATAAAAACTGGATTTATGAAAACATTGGAAAATGTTGATTGGATGGATAAAAACACAAAAATGCATGCTGCAGAAAAGGTTCAGAATATTACTACTTATGTTGGTTATCCTGAAGAACTATTGGATGTCAGTAGCTGGGATAGTCCTTATAAAGGTGTAAGTATTTCATGCGTAATAGACGACAGCCATGCTGTGCTTTTCGCTTCCTAGGCACGTAGCCTTTTATCGCCCTAATAATGTCTGCTTTAACTTTAATTTTACTTTAACTATACTTTATATCCCGACAACAAGAATGATCTGTTCATGGCCACTGCCGTTATGAATTTCGGATTCTCAATCAAAAAGGCGGTGTTAACAGGAAGCGTCAGCGAAGTCTGTGGCACCGCCCTTTGGAGTCTATTTCTTGCCATTGCTGAATTTTTACATTGCCACAGAATGTGGTCAAGATCTGCCTTCTCTTCACTATATGTATTTTATAAAATTCTCTACCTTTGACTTTGTGTTTATATTTACGTAAATGCTTGATTTTTACGAGTATGTGTACCGTATCTGCTTGTACAGTCTTCGACAAAAGTTTTTACTTATTTAACTATAAGTCCTTCCATCGTTGTTGTCCGGCAATGTCCTCAAGAATTATTCAACTCAAAAGACATGCAGAAGTACAATTAAATTCACCAACACGGAGCTTTTAACAAAGATTTGTTCTGTTACAGATAAAAATTGACGAAAATAATTTCATGGATTCTCTTCTCAATATAAAAAAGATCTTCACAAACTATGATTTTTACAAGTTAAAGAAATCCTTTAAGAAAGCCAGCTGGACAAATTCTACATATGAAAGAGATGCATCGGGAGTCAGCGTTTTTTATTCGCGGACAGACAGAACTATTAGTGAGTATATGTAAAAAAAAATTTGTTATTAATATGATTTAATAAAACGTAATCTACAAATTTATTTTAAAGATTTTCCTGCTGGGATCCTTCAGGGAGTCTTTTTCTCTGCTGATCGTCCTCAATACATGAACTACGGTCCAATTGGTTCTATAATTGGTCAGGAATTGATTATTGGTTTCAATCATCAACTACTTGAAGAGGATGGTAAAGTTCAAGACTGGTGGGGTACAACAAGCGAAGTAGAGTATATAAATAAACTCCAGTGTCTTATCGAACAATACGGAAATTATACAGTGAAGGAAGTGAACCTACAGGTAAGTATTTAGAGCAATACGAAACATTAAACAAAAAACGTAAGCCACGCAAGCGACGACTGTCTTCTATATGTGAATTGTACTTGTAGTATTTCGATAATTCCTTTTTCCATTTTTTGTACCTTTTATTCGCTTACATCCAGGAGGTGGTTCGTGTTTCAGCTTTATAAAGCCAAGCAAAAACTTTAGTGACGTAAATTCGTTTGGTCATTGCCTTAACCTTGAAAGAAGTATTTATAATAATAGTTGCTCTTTAATCACAGGTTAATGGCATCAACACTAGGGAAGAGAATATGATCGAAAATGTCGCAATAGAAGAAGCGTACTCAGCTTACATAAAATGGGTTGAAGATCATGGGGAAGAACCAGAGCTTCCAGGTTTACAGTACACTCCGAGACAAATGTTTTGGTTAGCAGCTGCCAACGCGCGATGCTCGAAATCAACGCCAGGTTATTATATGACTTATTGAATATTATAAAATAAAATCGAAATTATTTGACACTTGTTTTATATTTACAGAGGAGATGAGGATTGATGTGGAAGAGGATCATTATTCTCCAGACGAGTTTAGAGTAATAGGGGCATTTAGTAACAGAGAAGATTTTGCCAAAGATTTCCAGTGTGCTCTAGGATCTCCAATGAATCCTCAACGTAAATGTCAAATTTTCTAGATGAAGGTTGTAACTTAATAATATAGCTGTGTTGTTTAATAAAATTGTTATATGTTTTGTTTTACTTTTAAATAAATTTTAATGTTTATTAATACACCACTGTATATATTTCGTACGGCGGATTTCATAATATGGCTCGTAGTCAAGACATCAAAACCTGATTGACCATTTACTCATAGTCCAAGATCGCAGGGCCGCCAGACATCACTTATTTTCTGATGAACAAAATGTGTAAGATTGAGTAGTGTTAGTATGTACAATGACCTGCTGCCTTGACCAGGCGGCCATTTTCCAGGTATCAGAAAAACAAGGTTTATGTCTCACTCACTCTCATGCGCACGGATAATGCCCTCTCGCTCCTACTCATAGCGAGAATAAAATTGGGTCTAGGGGATGTTTGGCCCCTTGGATCAATCTGTCCTCTTGTAAAACGTTTTAAAACAGTTGCTCTGTTAATTACTACAATTAATTTAAGACTAGAGCGAATGTCCCCTTCCCGAAAATTCCAATTTAAATCCTAGTTTGCCCTTTATACATTATGAAACAACAAAAATTGCTGAGCAACCAAAAATATACAATTGACCTCTTTTTAATGACGGAATCTTCAACTAATTAAAGAAATAAAAATAAAAATTAATCTCAAGTGTTAATTAAAAATTATAACGCAAGTTCAGGAATTTAAATTAGACGCACATGGCATTCGTTTGAGTTGTAAGTAGATGTTACATCTTTGCATGTTTCTCGATGAACATTATAACAGAGAAGTTGTTAATAGAACACAGCTTGGGTGAAGATTCATTAAATTATTTTCATTCATAATGTGATAATCAAAATAAACGGAGCAATTGGTGTAGCTTGAAAGAACTTTAATGAAAACAGTAGATTGTATGATTTTTTAAAACGAGCTCTGTTGTTTAGTTGTTTGATTTCATATACAGTTACGTGAATTGGTTCATTCGACATGAATGAAAATGCAAACAAGTAAGTGACCCTTTTATTTATTATCTCATTTTTTACCGATTAATATCAAAATTTGCTAACGGAATTGGAACATTTTTTGTTTTGAACTTGTATGTTAACAAATGAAAATAAGAAAACAAGTTTTTCAAAATTATAATAACAAAATAATTTTTATATATAGGTTAAATTCAGAGAGTTCAGCGGTTACTTAGGCTTAAAAGAGGTTAGGTATAAAACAGCCGTATAAATGTGTGATGCGATTGTGAGTTTAATCTTATTCATTCCTAAATACACTATAGAAACAATAACGAGACAGTGATTTTGCATTGCATCGTAGATTTATACAGCAAAACTTGTTTTAAACATGAGTGACCGCCGAACTCTCCTTATTTGAAATACACTTACATTATTTATGAGGTTACATCTATTGCCAGGGATTTTTTTTAGCTTATTCGTAACCTGCCCTAACGACACAGTGAGCATCATTTATGCTTTATACTGACTTTTGTGTGTCTTGAAATTCGATCCGCGAAACAGCGTTATACTTTTTCGATTTGTTTGTTATTAAACTAAGTTGATGGTTATGATAGTCATGTTAAATATGTATAAAAAATGTTTGATGGTGGCTATGACGGATAAATGTCAATGCCAAACAAATAAATAAAAAATAATAAGTTGATTATATACTTACATAATCATAATCTTATCAGGCAGCGGTGCAGTTCACATATATGACGTCGTCGGTGATAAGACGCACCATCGAAAATAGGCCGGCGTTAAATTAATTAATTGAAAAAGAAACGTTACCGTAGAAATATACCTACATTTCTACCAAACAATTAAACTCTTTTGCAAATATACCTTTTCTTTATTGGATATTTTATACTTTATGAATTTAAAAAATAATTCTTTATTCCATATATTATATAATATATATATATATTTCAGAAATTCATGGTGGCGCACTAAAACAAAAATGGAACGAATTCTCACTCTATTGACCATTGTCGCTACGATCTTACTTATTGCTCTGATAGTGGCTTTATGTGTTGTTTTGTCCAGTAAAAAAGGTCAGTTTTAGTAAATTAAGCGTCCGCATTGCTCGTATCAAATATATTCGCTTTTTGAATAAAACGTTGTATTGTTAAATCATACAGATAATACTAAAATCTGTAGCAGTCGCTGCATACGTCTTCCGCCCCACTTCCTTTCCTTCTAAGTGAATTAGACGCGAGCTGCGCAGACGTGTGGAAGCATATCTTAATAGTATATCTTTATATAATAGTTAAAGTTATTCTTAATAAAAATTTTGGTTACAATTAATCGCAATACATGAGACTACACTAGAGGCATTTTAATTCTACACTCCTCTAACTAGACAACAAAATTTAATAACATACGATTGTAATAAATTAAAATTAAGCTTAATTAAAGAGTGACCATTAGTTAAGAATAACCAACAAGTCAACGTCGTACATTAAGAATGCTGTTTTTAAAAAAATATATATATATTTATATCGGCAATATGTTATATAGACATTTAACAATAGCTTCACCATAAAGTTCAACCTGCACGGTGTATGTCCATTGACACAATAAGTAGATACTTATTATTTTATTTAATGAAGGTACTCCCATTTTCCGGAAGGTTCATCTCTAATGGTTTGAATAGAAATAATAATATTGCTTTTTTTAAATTATTTTTAAACCAATTTATTCTTTACAGAAGCAGATATTTGTATGACACCTGGTTGTGTACGCACTGGTAAGAAACAGAACATTTACAGAATATTTATTTTGATTTCTTCATCCCCACGTAGAGAAGCAAGTTAAATCTTGCACACTGCGTTATAATTTCTATATCTTTTTTTTCAATATATTTATGTACTTTTTTAGTAAGTATTTGTATATCACAATAATCTTTGTTTTATTATTTTAGCTTCGAAGCTGTTAGATAATTTGGATCCAGGCGTTGATCCATGTGATGATTTCTACAATTTCGCTTGCGGTAATTTTATGCGAATCTCCAACATACCAGACGATGCAGAATGTGTTCAAGAATATATTACAATTGAAGAAAAAGTCCAACTTCAACTTCGTTCAATACTTGAAGCACCCATAGCAACAGACGAACTAAAACCATTTAAGTTGGCAAAGAACTTGTACAAAGCCTGTATGAACACATGTAAGCAACATTCAGGAATTTCTAACTACGGGGAAGATATGAAGGATCTTTTGAACACCATTGAACTTTTATTCCTCAGCTTTGATAGAGTCCCGTGGGATTCAACCGTTGCTACAACTCATACATAGTTTAGGAGGATGGCCAGTTCTATCAGGATCAAATTGGTATGAATCTATATTCAGTTGGCAAAACACTGTTAGAGATTTTAGAAATAGAGGACTGAGGACAGATTTCTTTATCTGGATCTATGTTGATACTGATGTTAAAAACTCATCAAGTCGTATCATTTACGTAAGATTTATGTATTCTTTTATGAAATAGATAATAATTATAGTTCTTGAGAAATATTCTTTACTTCAGGTGGATCAACCAACTTTTGGTGTTAGTCGTGAATTTTTAGCAGAAGGGTTGAACAACCCAATTATGGCAGCTTATTATAAATATATGGTAGACATTGCAGTACTTTTAGGCGCTCCCAGAGGAAGAGCAGCTATGGAATTAAAGGAATCAATATTATTTGAATTAAATTTAGTAAATGTGAGTTATTAATTACGAGAACTTATTATATTGTACATGCTCTTCTTGTGTTGCACCACCAACGAAACACATGAAGCTTGAAAGAGTTTTTGTAAGAATTAGGGAATTTTAGATTTCACAACCAATGGAGGAACGCAGAAATGCCAGCCAACTGTACAATCCCTACACAATCGCAGAACTACAATCGCTATATCCCAGTGTGAAGTGGTTAGACTATATCAATGCGTTAATTCCACCAGGACTTACTGTTGATCAACATGAAACAGTCATCGTTAAAGCACCTGGATATCTCAAGGAGTTTGAAAGAATCTTACATAAAGCATCGAAACGGTTGGTATGTCTTTTATAAAGACAATGCTTCTACACTTTTGAATACTGTGGCATTATTTTGTAGATTACAAGCAAATTACATCATGTGGAAACTAGTTGCAGGCGAAGTTCTCTTCCTGACAGAAGATCTTAGAAAACGTAAATTACAATTTATTACTTCTATAGCTGGCATAACTGCCGAGCCGCCAAGATGGAAAGAGTGCACCAGCATCGCAAGTGGGAGGTATGTCTCTATCGTCATATCCAAATAACACCCACAAGTTATACGAGTAATAGTATTTTTATTCGTTAGGTTTTCTTTAGCCGTTGGATCGTTATACGTTCGAACATATTTTAATGAGAACGCAAAGGAAATTGTTAAGGAAATGGTAAATCGAATTAAAATAGAATTTCGAACAATTTTAGAAAACGTTGATTGGATGGATGAAGCCACAAGGAAGCGCGCTTTGGAAAAGGCACTCGCTATGAAAAGTTTTATTGCGTATCGTGATGAATTACTTGATGATAGTAAACTAAATAAATATTATAAAACCGTAAGTATTCAGAATGATAGCAACTTAAATTAATCAAAGTCCTTAAGAAAGTTGTCTAAGTTGATGAATTTTAATAACAAAGTTAGAAATTGATGAGAACAAGTACCTGGAATCTGATCTCAACACCATCATGTTCGCTAGAGACTATGCTTGGAACAAATTAAGGAAGCCAGTCAACAAAACCGATTGGGAGTCTCAGGAAATGGCTGCTATTGTAGACGCTGTGTATTCGTGGAACGAGAACAGTATTCGTTAGTATTACTTTTTCCTTTGAAAGAATGAAAATTGATTTTTAGTTGGTCTATCTACCAATTCTTTGTAAAATTCCTCCAACAGAACTTACAGCGGGAATTCTGCAAGGATTTTATTTCTCAGCTGATCGTCCTCAGTACATGAACTACGGCGCAATTGGTTCTGTAATTGGCCATGAAATTACTCATGGTTTTGATGATCAAGGAAGGCAGTTTGATAAGGATGGTAATCTTGTTGATTGGTGGGATCCAGCAACTGAAAAAGCTTACTTGAAGAAAGCCAAGTGTATTATCGAACAATATGGAAATTTTACAGTGAGGGAAGTTGACCTAAATGTAAGTATCATTATCATAGATCCCTTTGTTGATTAATCATTCAAATATTTCTAATTGGATCTGCATTTACTATAGGTGAATGGTATCAATACTCAAGGAGAGAACATCGCAGATAATGATGGACTCAAAGAAGCTTACTTAGCTTACACAAAATGGGCTGAAGATCATGGGGAAGAACCGCAACTCCCAGGTTTACAGTACACTTCGAGGCAAATGTTTTGGATATCAGCTGCTAGTATTGCTTGTTCTAAATGTAGACCAGGTCGGGAATGTGTAAATAAGTACACGTAATTTTTATTAAGATAATTGAATATTACTAATAGAACATTGTTTAACAGAGACATTGAAGATGAGAATTATGACGGACAGCCATTCTCCGGGGGAGTTTAGGGTTTTAGGACCTTTAAAAAACAACGAAGATTTTGCCAAAGATTTTCAATGTCGTCTAGGATCTCCAATGAATCCTCAACATAAATGTAATGTTTGGTAGATGAAGAATATACCATTAATATAACTGTATCTTCTAATAATAAATTTACTTGTTTTGATTTAATTTATAAATTAAACCAAAAAATAAAATTTTTGACTTTTAATAGTGATTATTATATTTAACAACAATAAGTTGATTATTGAAAGAAGTTTCTATTATACTCGTAGTTGAAATACACTAAACAAAAGGAATACATAAACAATAACGTTTATATAGAGTACTTCATAGCAGCATTCTTTGTTTAAACAATTATATCTTACATTTAGTAACCCAGAGGCTTGCCTTCAGAGTCTGGAATTTTACTATTCCTGTAATATATGTTATTTTTAAAAGTGGTACATATAATATAGTAAAATGAGTGATGATGATGATAGACACCATGAAGATATTAATCTGGAAGAACAGGCGTCCAATAGTGCATCAGATACGGACCTCACTACAAACAGGTAGGGGATCTTATTCAAGTTATTATTACTTTTATAAAGTGATTTTGCATGATTAGGATTCTGCAAATTTTTCCTGTGATTGAGATAACTAAAAATCAATTACTTGCAGTGATATTTTTTGTTTCTTCTCTGAACTCGTCAAATTGAACTCTGTCATAACATAATTCTTTTAAATACAAAATTCTTTACATCCACACTGCAACCTAATACCTATGACGATGACTTTTTAGTATGGTCAATTTCAATTGGTTCGTATTAGTACAGTTTATCATGAGATCAACAATTCAATTATGAATATTGTATGCCGTGTAATAAACACAAAAAATAGCATTGGCACTAGCATATATCCAAGATGTTTTGGATCTATGCGACATGAAGTAGATCCATTTGCGACACTTTGATATTCCATACATGTGAACCATATTAGGAATACGGACGTATAAAGTACATACAGTGGTCTATTAATTTACGTAACAATTGACACTTCGTCTCATGATAAAGATTGCTAATGCGACTGCACCCTAATGAAAACATCGGAAGTCGCAAGAAAGTGGTACATGACCATGGCCCTGTCAACGTTGAAAACGTTTTCTTGATGAAAAGTAAACGCACAATCCGGTTGTGAAAAGAAAATAGAAATTTGATTTTCAACACGCTATATGTTTCTAAATAATTGATATACTAATGAACTATTTATAAACAAAGCTTGAACATTTATCTGACTCCTAATGTTTATATGGTTTAAATAGCTCAATCGTGTGCAAAGTTATTAACGTTTTTATATTTGAAAACATTGAGAGCTAGTACAAAGTTGCAAATCTATTGTCATTTTAGTACACTGTTGCCATTTATATCTAACTATATAACCATGAAGTAATATTTCACCTTAAGTAAGATATTATATGAATGTAAAGTAAGATCCATGTTTTACCTTTTGCGGATTAAAGTTTCAAATTTTCTTTATTCTTTAGAAGACCTACATGGTGGATGCGGTTTTCAATAATGGAAATAGTTCTGACAGTGTTTATAGTCACCGCAGTTCTTGTCATTATTATCTTAGCAGCAACAAGACATATAAGTAAGAAGATATTATATTATAATATATTTATATCCTATTTCAAATAATATAACTGAAATTTAAAATTCTTACGATTAGATTGCTGTTTCATTTAGTTTTATTCTATTCTCAAAAATTTTAGGAAATGATCTATGAAACAACTTGTAACAAATCAATTATTTTATTTAGCTGTAATAACGCTTCCAGCATCTAATGAAGACACGAGGATTTGTATGACATCGGATTGTGTTCACACTGGTGAGTAAATTGTCTTTTAAATATTACCTTGACGCACGATTGCCGAGAGAGTTAAATGAAAATATTGAAAATTACATTTCCTAAAGAACAATTAGCCTAGTTCGAGCGAGAACTATACGCTTAGAAAATATGCTAAATAAATTTGAGCAAAATTTCTTCAATCGTTTTGGAGAAATCGTGTCAACCAATTTAAAAAATACAGGTTTGAGAAAAAGGGGTGTGAAAATATTTAACATTTTACTTCTATAACTACCCAACGACTTAGAATGTTAAAAACACCTTATTCTACGTATTCTAGATATATTTTTTATAGAAACAGTTTATCTAATAAAATATTTTTGGACTGATCACACGGTTCGACCGGTGATTGATATGTGAACTACTGGGTTTTTCTTATTTTATTTTCTCTTGAAACATACGTACTTCTACTTTGTAAATATATTCCTTATAACTGATAGAAAATAATGTAAGTTCATGATATTTGTAATTTATTTTAGCTTCAAGAATGTTGAAGAACATGGATCCAGAAATTAAACCTTGTGATAACTTCTATAGATTCGCTTGTGGAAATTTTATACATAACAAAAATGTTCCACCTGGCGAATCATTTATAGACACTTTTTCTATGATAAGAGATAATTTTCTACCTCAATTTCGTGTTATATTTGGGGAGCCCATACTACCAGAGGAACCAAAACCATTTGCGTCAGCAAAGCAATTGTACAAAGCCTGCATGAACAAGTGTAAGTAGAATACAACTGCTTTGTGGTAGAAATTGTAAAAATAAAACTGATTTTTTGTTTATGTCATAGCGTTGGTTGAATCCCGCGGAGTTGAACCGTTTTTAAAAATATTGGACAGTTTTGGGGGGTGGCCAGTTCTAACTTTGTTGGGAGAAAATTGGAATGAAGGATCATTTAGTTGGAAGACAACTCTTATACAGTTTAAGAAGAAAGGATTTAATTTTAAATACTTCATTAAGTTGTCTATTGGCACTTACTACAACAATCCGTATATGCGTACACTTAAAGTAAGATTTACATTTTATACAAAACTTCTACATTAATTTGTATACTGAAAACAGATGTTGTTTATAAAATAAATATTATTTTAGCTTGATGAACTGAATGACGATGATTTTGGTAACATCCGTGATAATTTGAAAAAAGGAATAGAGGATCCCATCGTGATTGCATATTATAACTACATGGTAGATATTGCAGTACTTTTGGGGGCTCCTACAGAAAGAGCAGAATCCGAAATGAAAGAATTATTATTATTCGAAATAAAACTAGCTAATGTAAGTATCACAACAATTAAAAAAAGGAAATAAAACTTGTCTAATTATTAAAACTTTTAGATTTTGACACCACTTGAAGAACGGTTATATCCAAACCCATTGCCCAACCATTACACAATCGCTGAAATGCAAATCGAGTATCCTATAATAAACTGGGAGGAATACATCAACGCTTTATTGCCACCAGGTCTTATGGTCGATGAAGATGAAGTGATCAGTGTAGAAGAACACAGTCATCTAAAAGAAATAGAAAGAATTTTAAGAAAAAGTCCGAAACGGTTCGTATGAAAGTCAAATCAGATCCTTTTCTATCACGAGTATATCTAATCCGTTGCGAATTTTTTATAGAGTAATAGCTAATTACCTCATGTGGAAAATAATTTCTGAAAACATGGGACTTCTAACAGCAGATTTTAGGGAGAGAGAAGCTATATACAAAGCAGATGTACAGGGCAAGCCAGTGAAGGTTCCACCAAGATGGAAATACTGCACAGGATTAGTTAAGGAACGGTATGTGGTTAAAATGAATGGTACTTTTGACGAAGCGTGGTACAATCTCTACAATTTACTTGCAGTATTAAGATAAAGTAGATGATTTCTTCATGTAATATAACGTCTATTACTTTATATATAATTAGTATTTCGCTGGTTACTTAACACAGTGGCGTACAAAGATAAATGGGGCTTTAGACATATTAAAACCGAGATTTAGTAGGATTTCTATTTCCTAACACATTAGTATCTAACAATCCGTGAATAAATGAGTAAATTTTATTTTCTAGATTTATATACGCATTGAATTTATTATACGTCAGAAAGTACTTCTATGTAGATGCGAAAAATGATGTTTTACAAATTGTAAACAGAATTAAAAATGAGCTTGTAACATTACTAAAAAATGCTGATTGGATGGAGGGAATTTCAAAACTGCATGCTGACATAAAGGCTTCGACTATTAGATCTTACATTGGCTATCCCGAAGAAACACTAGATGTCTCTAAATTGGAGGAATATTACAAAGATGTAATTATTTGTATATAGTTGTATATTTAATTCTTCTTTTCTTTCTTTTTTTCTCTATATCTCTTGCTGTCAGAGTTCTTCTCTTTTTCTCATCTTTCTTCTTACATATCCTGTATATTGAATCATCCTCTTCCTTCCAATGGCTCTCTTTTTATTTTTCTGCTTGATTCATTCAACTTAGCGATCTCTGTCCCTAATAACCCTTCCGTATTCTTTGACTACTTTCACAACTCCTCTCAGATCCTACTCCTTTTCCAATTACTCTATCCTGTACCCCATTTTCAGATCATTTCTTCCCTTTTCACTCTCTTACTTTTCCTTTCTTACTTACCCTTCAGTTTGCTTTTCACGTTTCAATCTCCCCTATCAATGTTTCTCTCTTTTTCTTCTCTATTGTGATATTTTCTCGCCGTTCCTCTTTTGTCTACTCTTCACACTCCCTCTCTATTTGATTTTCTTCTTCCTCCATCTTTGAATATAGTAGGTATTTCAAATGCAACTATCTTTTGTTGAAAGCACTAAATATTTTGTAAATGAATGAAATTGGTATGTACCTATACCCAAAAGCGAAACTTTCGAGTATTTTCTCCAGGCCTTAATGTTTATTCAACTCTAAAACCATATGCAATAGAAGAGTAATATTTACCGGCAGGAAATTATGAAACAGTTTATAATAGTTTGTTGTAACACAGGTACAAATTGACGAAAATAAGTTCATGGAAACTGTTCTCAACATGAAGGTCTTCACCACAAACAAAGATTTTAGCAAATTAAAAGAACCAAGGATAAGAAAAGAAAATTGGACGATTCATAATGATTTTACAAAAATCGAACCTTTTTTTCAATCAGTTGATAACAGTATCAGTAAGTATTTCTAGTTAACAATTTATAATCAATATTATTTGTCTAAAATATAAATATTTGTCATAGATTTTCCTCTTGGGATGCTCCAGAACATCTACTTCTCAGCAGATCGTCCTCAATACATGAACTACGGTGCAATTGGCTTTTTAATTGGCCATCATCTTACTCATGGCTTTAATGAACGTGGAAGACTATTTGACGTGGAATATTTCCGTCGGGACTGGTGGACTATAGGAACTGAAGAAGAATATTTAAAAAGAGTCCGTTGTTTTAACGAACAATACGGCAATTATACAGTTAAGGAAGTGAACTTAAATGTAAGTATCAGTAAAGATCCTTTTAAGCAATACGGAAAATCGATAGCTAAACAAATAACGTGAACAAAATGTTAGTTAAATTTTAAATATTATTAATACACTGTAGAATAGAGACAACAATGATTGGTGGAGAGCTTATATAAGATTTTTTATAGTGTTTTGTCTTTTACTTATCTTACCTTTCTGAATGGTTGGGTAACATTGCGTCTAAATACACACAGTAGAAAAAGAAGTGTTTTTAATAATGTTTTTCCATTTTCATAATTTAGGTTAGAGGAATTAACACGCAAGAAGAGAACGTCGCCGACAATGGCGGAGTCAAAGAAGCATACTTAGCTTACACAAAATGGGTTGAAGAAAATGTGGTAGAAGAACAGCTTCCCGGTTTAAATTACACTCCCAGACAATTGTTCTGGTTGTCAGCTGCTACTACATGGTGCTCTAAATATACGCCAGGTCTCTATGTGACTTAATATAAATTATGAAACGAAATCATGATGTCTGATATATAAATTATTTACAGAAGCGATGAAGATATATATCAAAGATAATAAACACGCTCCGCCAGAGTTTAGAGTTGTAGGGCCCTTGAGCAACAGTGAAGATTTTGCCAAAGATTTCCAATGTCCTCCAGGATCACCAATGAATCCTCAACGTAAATGTAAAATTTTTTAGATGACGGATGTAACACAATAAAATAACTGTGTCGTCTAATAATTTATTTATATGTTTTGAATTACTTTTAAATACATTTTATTTTCTTTTTGACTCGTTTGTTTCATTAATTACATTATTTACATGGTGTCAAATCGATACAAAAAAAGCATATTTTCGATAATGTCTTTTGGCGACACAGTTAATATATAATTATTTCTATAATAACTACATGATAAAATGACATTTGAAGAATACTTTGTGAAGTTTTCATAATTAAATATCAAGTAATGAGGCATTGACAGCGAATCTTCGCAGACGTCACAAGAAAAAGTTTCATTTCGGTGCCACTCATAACTCATCAATTTTCTGAAATCGAAAAATCAAAATGATTTTATTAGTTGATAAGTTTCTGTAGGTAACACTGTCGAATTTTTCTTTTTTTATTAATTTTTCAATTTTTTACAGCACTTAAAAGTCAAAATTCCGATTTTTCATGAAAAAAAACCAGAATCTTTGTTATTTTAAAATCCCCACTGTGCAGTAGTCTATTTCAATCAAAACTTAAATCTTTAATTACAATTATTCAAAAATATTATTAACTAAAAAATGTGTAAGATGATTATTGTAATAAGTTTCTGTTATAATTGAATTCCGTACAATGGAGTCCTATTGTAAAGAAAACAAAAAGAAAAACACAAAGCAAATGAAATAAATAACCAAATAACGTTAATAGAGCTACTTAATAGAACTGCTAACAGAAAACTGGAAATGAGAATCAAGAAATTATTTTTAAATTATTTTTCATTTATTTAAGCAGTAGTATTGTAGTAACTTGCATTCGAGTCTGAAGTTTTACTTTTCCTGAGGAATTTGTTACTTTTAAAAGTTAGAGTTGAAAGATGGATAATCCAAGGCCTGAAAGTAACTCGGAGGATACCACTATTACGGATGACAAAAGTAAACCGAGGGATGAAAGTAATAAGGATGGTGAAAGCAAGGACCCAATAAACAGGCAAGTGATGTTATTCAAGTTTTTCTAATGTCTTTTTCTCTTCAGTATTCTGGTATCTCTCTCTTCCAAATCGTTTTATATATTTTGCTATAATTGCTCTTCTCAATTAATAGACTAGATACGATTTATTTTTCGCGTGAGGGATAAAAGTAAAAAGATAAATGATATTTATAAGAGAGTTGAGCATAGATGCTAAATATGGTTCACGATGTTATGTAATATAACACTGCAGGAACTGCAATTAATATTTTTTTAAATACGTTTCGTTAACCTTTTCAATTTTTTGGAAGTCTTAACAAATATTTATTACTTATTTTTTTTTTATATTTATTTACTTATTTGCCTTGACTTTCTTTCGTCATAGCCACCATCAAACAATTTTTATACATATTTTATAATTTATAATTCAATTTTGAATCACTTAACAAAAATTTAGTATTAACAGGAAAAGTTTTAATCACATCTAATATATCACTATTCAATTTTGATCTTTCTAAACTATAATTTATGCATTCAAATATAATATGATCCAAAGTTCCTTCTTCACCACATTGACATCTATCGTCAGATTTAATATTAATTGTTTGATCATTATTTATCGCATTTATTACTTATTTATTTATTACTTAAATTTCCAATTTTCGTTTCTTTTTTAGTAGACCATCTTGGTGGAGGCTGAGATTAAGAGAGCTAGTGTTGACGGTGTTGATATGTTGTACCACCTCTATCATTATAGTGACAGCAACTACGTGTCATCTAAGGAAAATGATTTTAGGTAGCTTTTCACTTCCTCAGTGAGGTTGTTACATCATTTAATTCATGGGAAATATTTTTCTGTTTATGCATTTTTCAAAATTTGGGAAAATACCAAAGAATGAACTTGTGACAAATAAATATTTTTTTTAACTGCAGAAACCCCTGAAGCAGATGTTGGGCACAGAAGCACTTGTTTGACATCGGATTGTATTCACACTGGTAAGTCAATATCTTTTGAATATTAACTTGAGGCCTCGTTGGTTGAGAGAGTTAAATCGTTGTAGATAGACTAATGGAGTTAGACTAATCAGCTGATTCATTTTCATTGTGTTTGCTTGTACTTTAGCATCTACAATTTTGGAGAACATGGATCCAGAAGTTGAACCTTGTGATAATTTCTACAAATTTGCTTGTGGAAATTTCATACGTAGCCAAGAGGTTCCACATTATCTGGCAACTATAGACTATTTTATAATAACAGAATATAAAATGAGAACACTAATTCGTGTTATACTAGAGGAGGAAATAAAACCCGAGGAGCCAAAACCATTTGTACAAGTAAAGAATATGTACAAAGCCTGCATGAATACGTGTAAGTAGGATTCTCTTACCTTTGTTATAGAAATTGTAATAGGAAAACTGGATTTCTATTAATTTCATAGCGTTGATCGAGTCCCATGGAAATATCCCGTATTTGCAAATATATGACAGTTTGGGGGGATGGCCAGTTCTAAAAGGAGACGATTGGGATGAATCAAACTTTGATTGGCAGAAAAGTGTTATAGATTTAGGCAAGAAAGGATTTAGCCCTAACCACTTCTTTAAAATAATTATCGACGACACTCCCGTTGAAAAAGGACTTAGGCCTACCATACTAGTAAGATTTAAATTTTATATAAGACTACATTAATTATTGTCAACACACTATAAGAGATACACTGTAAACGTTATTATGTCCATAGTAAATTTAATATTTGCAAGTACATAGGAATTTTTGTCAGCAAGCCATTAGAGCACCCTGGTTCTGTATTCACATAGTAATTTTTACTCTTTCATAGTAGTTAAGTATCAGGACAGTATATCCATCAGTAGTAAAGTAAGTAGGGCTTGAGTATCTTAAGGAGTTATTAGTCCTAAAAAAGCGTTTAAAAAGACATCCTGAGAATACTATTAATTTTATTAATGTAAGAATTTGTATACTACTTGTGGTACCTTTTTAAATGTATTTAAGTATTTTTATATTTTCAAAAATATTAATTTGGTAGCTTCTATAGCTGATCTCCAAGAGCTCCTCTCGAATAAGGCATGTTGCGGTGACCACTATATCTCCGGACTGGATCATTTAAAATAAAAAAATTAAACGGATTTCGTTAAAGTAATGTATAATCTAGAAATTAATCGATGGAGTAGGCTAAATATATATTTTTTGACTATATGGCGGCTTCTCAAAAAAGAAATCGATTTTGACCAAATTGTTGGCCTTAAATTGTTTATAAAAAAAATTATCGATGAAATAAAACCTTCGATTAATTTCTAAAAAATAGACTTACTGCCGTTTCCAAGTAATCTTGGTCAACGTTTTTGAAAACACCATTTTGAGAAAACGCCTTAAAGTTTCAAATGCACTATACATACAGTACAAAAAAAAAATTCAACTTATATCACTTCAAAAATAATCGTCGGATTTACTTGAAATTTTCTGTTTGTGTATATATATATATATATATATATATATATATATATATATATATATATATATATATATATATATATATATATATATATATATATATAAATATATGTTAGTTAGGTCCTGCAGTGAGTTTATGTACGGTTCTAATGCCATCCAAAGTCAATGAGCTTGTGAACCTAATTTTAGGTTTGACTTTTTAATTGTTAATTGAACTGGAACTTAATAAATGTATGTTATACTGACGTTTTTATTTTATAAAATATCAAAATTTTTACGGGGATATAGCAATTAGAAATTCGAATTGTAGTTTTAGCGCTAGAGATGTCGACCATATTTATGATGTAACATGTCGCACTATAAAGGAATTGGTCAAATATTTCTTATATGTATAAGAGTTCCGGGTATCTCTTTTCGACTCTATTGTATAAAACAGAATTTTTTATAACGTTGAATCTCTTAATAACTAAAGTGCAAAAATGACTATTTTAATTGGTAATATCTCCTAAACTACAGCGAGTTTAGCCTCATCATTTTGAGTTAAACAAGTTAGCCAAAGTTGGTTTGTTACAACAGAAAATTAAAGTCAAAACTCCTTTCAATCGAAATATATTTATCTTTTTTTATCGAAATTGAAATATAAAACCATGCACTAAATCTAATATTATTCTAGGTGAAAAACCTTGATTTTAGTGACAACCGTGCAAATTTAATAGAAGGAATCAAGAACCACATTGTGAATCGGCAATATGCGTATTTGGTAAATACAACAGTAGATTTGGGGGCTCCAAGAAACACTGCAGCTGTAGAAATGAAAGAAGCAATATTATTTAAAGCAAACCTAGCTAATGTAAGTCTAACAGCGGGAATATATCAAAATAAAAAGGAAATTTTTTCAGTATTTGAATTTTTAGATTTCCTCACCAGCTGGAAATTCTACCTACCTTCAGTACACAATCGCTGAACTCCAAATTAAGTACCCTATCGTAAACTGGGTGGAATACATCAACGAAATATTCTCACCAGGTCTTACGGTTGATGAGAATGAAGTGGTAAATGTAGTAGCAAACAACCATTTAAAAGAAATAGAAGAACTTTTAAGAAAAACTCCGAAACGGTGCGTATGGAAGCTAGAACAGATCTTCTTCTTTCAAGATGTAATGTAACGAGTATGTATTTAATCTATGGCGAATCTTTTTATAGAGTTATAGCTAATTACCTCATGGCGGTAATTACGATGGAAACATTAATATTTCTTCCTAAAACAATTCAAATAACAAGGGTGGAATACTGCACAGAAGTAATTAAGAAATGGTATGTCATTTTAATTAATGTTATTTGTAAAGAAACTTGACTATTGATCATTTCCGTTACATAACTTGCAGAAAAAATTAAAGTAAATGATATTTGAATGAAATTTATACTTGACGCCAGACAGTGGTGTCTTCGGGTTCGTTCACGCGAAAATAAATTGATTAAAAGCTTGTAAAATAATATAAATTTATTAAGCGAAAGTATCTCACCTACATACCACCACGTAAAACTTGCCTACATAGTAAGAGATTGTAAGTGATACGGCTCAGCATCATAAATAAGCCAAAATTATGTTAATTAAATTAATATTTACATATATAATATTATTGTTCAGCAAGTTATCACCCATATGAGTTATTATCAACACTCGTGCATCAATAAACAAATCAGTAAATTTTATCTTCCAGGTTTTATAAAGCTTTGTATTCATTATGCGCCAGAAAATACTTTAATGCAGATGCGAGAAATAATGTTACTGACATGGTAAACAGAATTAAAGCTGAAGCTATAAAATTATTGAAGAACGTTGATTGGATGGATGAAGACACAAGAAAAGAAGCTTTGGAAAGATCTGAGAACATGACTGCTCACATGGGATTTTCTGATGAAATACTAGATGTCAAAAAACTTGAAGAATATTATAAAGATGTACGTATTATTATTATTAATTATTTTAATAGTAGTGCCATTTGGCACAACATTCTTCTGCCTTACCTCATTAAATTACATATCATTGTGATTAATTCATTCTTGATTCTTATTATATATAAACATTTTCACGCCTTCGAAAAGACATTTTAAAAAATATATCTCTATAAAATAAAAACCAAACTCTCCCTCCTGTTTTACTCTGTCTTTCCTTCTCTTTTCTCGTTCCTTTACTCTATCGCCGCCATCCACCTCTTCCCTTTACTGCCGTCCTTATAACTGCACAATATTCTTTTCGCTGTTTACCTTTTTGTCATATGAAAATTCCAACGTTTCTGTCTCCCATCCTTTCCTCGCTATTCGCCCAGTATCTGTTTCCTTTCTCCTCGTTTCCCAATCTGAATCTTGCAATCCTTCTCATGTTTTTTGTGTCTTTTTCTCTTAAGTATTCTGGTATCTCCCTCTCCCAAATCCTTTTATATTTTTTGTTATAATTGCTTTTCTCAATCCTTTCCATTATTTCCTGTTGTTTTATCTACCTGTCTCTTCTCCTCAGCTCCTCTTCCGCTCTTATCTGCCTCTTCTGTCGTCGTCGATGTAAGATTAAGTGTTTTAACCGTTAGAAACAACAGCTATGCTGTCCTTTCGAATTCGATTCCTGGATCCCTGTGTATATTTTGCAGAACTTGTTAAGAGATATTAACAAAGCTACGTTTTGTAGTTTACACAAACGACCCACGAAATATTTTGTAAAACCAAAACTAAGCTTTCGTGCAGTGTCGCAGTTCTTAATGTTTAATCCACATGTTGTAATGCAGCTACAAATTGACGAAAACAAGTTCATTGAATCTTTTGTCAACATAAGGGCCTTCGGCTTCAAGAAATTTGTAGAGGGTTTAAAAGAGGCACCCGCGCCAGGAGATGACTGGTTCATTTCAAAAGATTTTACACAGAGCAGGCCATATTTTGAGCCAAGGCATAATAGTATCGGTGAGTATATGTAAGCAGAGCCGGATCTAAAGAACGTAGGCGGAAACCAGGGGTACTTGTCTCGGGCGACCAATAGTTCATCGGAGCGCTAAAATCCAAAAGACATTGCTCTTAGTTTTTTTTTGTCCTCACAGAGATTGTCATAGTCAATGGTAATCCATCGTGTTACTTTTTTTAATTTTTTTTTTTTTTTTCACCAGTGAAAAAGGATAAATGAAATTCTTTTTTCCAATGTCAATGTCTCGACACGGTTCGATACAATCCTAGATCCGTTTCTGTATGCAAATAATAATTAGTTATAATTCTAATTCATTATTTATTAAAATATTTATTTAAAAAAAAAAATTGCAATTATCTGTCATAGAATTTCCTCTCGGAATTTTCCGGGGCATGTTTTTCTCTGCTGATCGCCCTCAATATATGAACTACGGTGCACTTGGGTTTTTAATAGGTCATGAAATTACTCATGCAATTAGTGATCAAGGACTCGAGTTACCGTTGAAAAATGATAGCTCAGCTTCTAAGTGGAGTTCAGCAACCGAAGAAGCATATTTAAAGAAAGTTCAGTGCATGGACGAACAATACGGGAATTATACAGAGGAGGAAGTGAACCGAAATGTAAGTACCAGTGCGCAAAGCAAAACAAAATATTAGAAAATATTGACATGTTCCTTTAAGACAACTATCAGTACAGTTGACTGCAAAATAGAGATGGAAATGGAGAAAAGAGTGGAGTATAGTGCGTAGGAACGGAAATGACGCCAATGTACAAACGATTTTTTTGCAGTATTGTGTCCCTTTAAACATTCTTCCCTTTTAAATGATTCTGTAATATTGCATCTCATTAAAAGAATAGACTATTAGAAGCAGCATTTTTATAATGTCTCCATTTTCGTAATTTAGGTCAATGGCATTCTCACGCTATCGGAAAACATCGCTGATAATGGTGGAGTCAAAGAAGCATACTTAGCTTACAAAAAGTGGGTTGTAGATAATGGGGAAGAACCACAGCTTCCTGGTTTAAATTACACTTCCAGACAAATGTTTTGGTTGTCAGCTGCGAACATGTGGTGCACTAGATTTGATCCAGGTGATTATATAACTTAGTGTGATTTTTAGAAAGAAATCAAAATATTTGACTTATAAATTATATTTACAGAATTTATGAAGTTATATATCGGAGTGGGTGAACATTCTCCGACTGAGTTTAGAGTTGTAGGGCCCTTGAGCAACAGCAAAGATTTTGCCAGGGATTTTCGATGTCCTCGAGGATCTCCAATGAATCCTAAACGTAAATGTATTATTTTTTAGATGAAAGAAATAGCATAATAAACTAACTGTGTCGTTTAATAATAAAATAAATTGTTTTAAATTACTTTTAAATAAATGTTATTTCATTTATGAATTGTTGGTTTAATTAATTACATTACTATTGCATTATTTAGATGGTGTTCAGTTTTACATTTAAAAATGGTTCATTTACAATGCTGGGTCGTATCACCAACGACCAGCTACTTTGTTGGCTTACATGAGAACTACACTACAAAAAAGCTTATGTTTTGTAAGCACATAATCAAATGAAATCGATAAGAACCAAAAGTAGAAAACCAAAATCGTCACTATGCTTACAACTATTTAGAACAAAACTTTAATCTTTAATAGCAATTAATTTTTGAAAAATACCACTAGTTACAATTGGATACTTTTGTACAGAAAAAGAAAGACAAAGTAAATAAACAATAGGGTTTCTATAGAGGTACTTAATAGCGCTGCTAACAAAAAAACTTGAAATCAAAAATTGTTTTTAAAGTAGTAAAATAATTCTTTGTTTAAATAGTAGTATTGTATCTTACATTTAGTTAACCAGAAAACTTGCTTTCGGATTTTGGAATGGAATTTTACTTTTCATGACATATACTCGTATGTTTTTATTAAAAGTGGTGATTGTTATTTGTGTTTTTTACTAATGGAGAACATACAGTTGGATAATCTCGACGATATTCGGCTGGACGACTCTGAAACAAATCCAGAGAGTAAAAGAAATGTGGAAGATGAAATTAATACGAATGAAGACTATAATACAGATAGTGAAAATAATACGGAAGACTCACAAAACACGTAAGTGATTTTATTTAAAAAAGTGTTATTGATGATGTTTATGAGATAGAACAGATGATTCACATGAGAGCTAAACGAAATTAGAAGAATTCCTTTAAGATAAATTGGGCATAGGGCCCGCTGAAGGCAAAATAGATGAGCCAACTCAACAATTGTGACTGACATTTTTTTTTAAATATAAAAACGATTTAAACCATTTACGTATTATTCGGCACAATTACAAGTATTTAGTACTTTAGTTTTCAAGTTTCGTTTTTTTTTTAGAACACCACCATGGTGGAAGATGAGGTCAATAATGGAAATAGTTCTGACGCAGTTCGTAGGTTGTGCAATCATTGTCATAACTGTCTTAGCGGTGTCTCACTTAAGTAAGAAGATATTTGTTATTATATTATAATATACTACCAACTATTGTCTCCAAATAGAGCAAAAATTCTCTTGAAATTAGTTTGTGTTAACTTAGTAAGTGTGAATCTTACAAGACAAATCTTACGTCAAATCTAAACAAGACAATTTACTACCTATGTTTAGATTTTGGTGATAGCGTTGTGTCTTTGAGTTTACATGTTTTTAAAAATTTGTGGAAATACGAAAGAATGAACTGATAACGCATCAACTCGTTTGTTTATCCGTAGGAATGCCCCAAACAGCTGTTGAAAACAAAAGCATTTGCATGACATTGGATTGTATTCACACTGGTAAGTAAATGTCTTTTAAATATTAAGTTGACACCACGTTGGTCGAGAGAGTTGTTAATTTACAGAAAAGTTAAATGACCTTAAAGTGTAAGCATGTGTTTACTAGGTCATCTTGTTTATTTCCTCTTGAAACATACGTTCTTCTACGAATATTGATACGTAATAATTTCATAAAAAGTTTGATAGTTGATTAAATCACATAAACATAATCCCACTAGATAGTGATGTTGTAGTTGTTACCCAGCTGGTGCATTATATTTGTGAATTCATTTTAGCTTCGAGAATTTTGAAGAACATGGATCCAGAAGTTGACCCATGTAACAATTTCTACAGATTTGCTTGCGGAAATTTTATACGTAACCACAACATTCAAAATGGTGAATCAGGTATAAACAGGTTCTCTTTAATAAAAGATCATTTTACACCTCAATTTCGTGCTATATTTGAAGAACCAATAAAACTAGAGGAGCCAAAACAATTCGTGTTAGTAAAGAATCTGTACAAAGCCTGCATGAACACGTGTAAGTAGAATTCTCTCACCTTTGTGATATATATTGTTAAAAAAAACTAGACTTGTGTTTTTATAGCGCTGATCGAATCCCGTGGAATTCAACCGTTTTTAGAAATAGTGGACAGTTTTGGGGGATGGCCAGTTTTAACAGGAACCAAATGGAATGAATCAGCATTTGATTGGCAGAAATCTGTTATAAAGTTTAGGAAGAAAGGATTTAATTTTAATAAATTCTTTAAGGTGTCTATTGGCACTTACTACATCAATCCAGTTAAGCATGCAATTAAGGTACGTACAGCTATTTCGGCTTTACTATTTCCTTACATTTTATATAATATACATTTGCTACTACTACTATATTTACTTCTACTTCCTACTTCTAAATCATTCTGCTTTCGCTGCTCTCCACTGCCTGCTTTGTTTTTCTGTTCCTCTTCCTCTTATTTCAGCCAACTTCTTCCGTTACTCTCTCTTGTCAATAGTTCTTCAACGTGCTTTCCTTTTCTCACAAGATCAAACACTCACTCCGCCTCTTTCTACTGATAACCATACATTAACTGTAATATTATTCCAGATTGGTGAACTGAGTAACACTGATTTTGGTAACATCCATGAATCTTTAAGAAAGGGAATGCAAGACCGTATTGTGAATGCATATTATAACTACATGGTAGATATTGCAGTACTTTTGGGGGCTCCAAGAGAAATAGCAGCTTTGGAAATGGAAGAATCGTTATTATTTGAAATTAATCTAGCTAATGTAAGTCTAACCATGAAAAAATATAAAAGAAAAATGAAACTTGATTGATTATTAGAATTTTTAGATTTCAACACAATCTCAAGAACAATTACATGCTAACAAACTGCCCGATCATTACACAATCGCTGAACTCCAAATTAAGTACCCTATTATAAACTGGGCGGAATATATCAACGCGTTGTTACCACCAGATCTTACAGTTAATGACGATGAAGTAATTAGTGTAGAAGCATATAATCATCTAAAAGAAATAGATGAAGTTTTAAGAAACACTCCGAAACGGTTCGTGGGAAAGTTGAACTAGATCTTTTTTTGTTTTTGGATGTAAATGTAACGAGTATGTATGTAATATATTACTAATTTTTTTATAGAGTTGTAGCTAATTATCTCATGTGGAAAATTACTTCTGATAACATTGAACTTCTAACGGAAGATTTTAGGAAAAGAGAAGTTGAATACAAAACGGTGGTAGATGGCAAGAAATTAAGAGAAATATCAAGGTTGGAATACTGCACAGGATTAATTAAGGACCGGTATGTCTTTCGAATTAACATTATCTATAAAGTAGTTGGCCACAGTGCAAATCCTACATTTTACTTCAGCATTAAGTTAAAATAAACGAGTGATAATAAAAGAGTAAATTTTATCTTGCAGGTTTTATAACGCATTGTATTCATTATACGCCATAAAACACTTTAATGCAGATGCGAAACATATTGTTGTAGAAATGGTAAATAGAACTAAAGCTGAAGTTACAAAAATATTGAGACATGTTGATTGGATGGATAGAGACACAAGAAAGCAGGCTTTGAAGAAGGCCGCGGCTATGACTAGTAACATTGGTTATCTCGATGAAATTCTAGATGCTAGTAAATTGGAGGACTATTATGCCGATGTAAGTATTACACGTGAGCTATACTGTTCTTTCGGATTAAATTCCCGGAATCATATGTAAAATAATCCGGAAGTTGTTAAGAAATAATAACGATATGCATCTTATGCAAAGAAACTGAAAACACGACAATCTAAAGTCAATTTTTGATCAAGACAACACTATATGAACACATTAAAGAAACAGAGACAACGCTAATAATTTTGTACTAATACTTCGTCAAATTTAAGGTCAAAAACCAACAGATAACAAAATTCAGTTTTGTTAAAACAACTTAATATTTTATAATGAGATGATATTGATGTGTAGAAACAAAAACTAAAACCTTTTTGTACTGTTTCCAAATTCTAATACTTACTCAACTCTAAAGCAGTAGAGTAAAATCTACCGACAGAAAATGAAAACAACGCTTATAACAATTATTTGTTCTCAGGTACAAATTGACGAAAATAAGTTCATGGAATCTCTTCTCAACATGACGGTGTTCTTCACAAACAAAGATTTCAGAAAATTAAGAGAAAAAGTCAAGCGAAGAGAAAAATGGACGATTTATAAAGATTTTACAAAAACCGAACCTTTTTATAAACCGTTTGATAACAGTATCAGTAAGTAAATATAATTAATGATTTGTTATCAACACATTTATTAAAATATAACCTAAAAATTTTACAAATATCTGCCGTAGACGTTCCTCTAGGAATACTCCAGGATGTGTTCTTCTCTGCTGATCGTCCTCAATACATGAACTACGGTGCAATTGGCTTTATAATTGGCCATGAAATTACTCATGGTTTAAATGATCAAAAAAAGCAAGAAGACTTGATACTCTTTCACGCACGTTTTCCAAGATGGACTTCAGCAACCCAAGAAGCATATTTAAAGAAAGTACAGTGCATTAACGAACAATACGGAAATTATACAGTGGAGGAAGTAAACCTTAATGTAAGTATCGATGCATTACATATACCTTTAACCGTATATACGTATACGTCAGGCAATGCCCATTCAAATGCGCACAACCTCACTGTCCAAGTATTAATGGCCGCTGTGTGGCGCACCCTGTACTAACACGATTATTGGTACATTGTACAAGTAAGTGCAATCTATGCTGTAAAAGAGAGACACCAATAGATGACGGAGTAAAGAATTATTATGTAGAAACACATTTTTGTAGTGTGTTGTCCCTATAATCTTCCTAGTTCTTTAAATGTGTTTTTAAATGTATTAAATAATTTAGATTAAAGGCAACAACACACAAGAGGAGAATATAGTCGACAATGGCGCTGTTAAAGAGGCATACTTTGCTTACGCAAAGTGGGTTGAAGATAACAAGGAAGAGCCACAACTTCCTGGTGTAAATTATACTCCCAAACAAATGTTTTGGTTGTCAGCTGCTAGTATATGGTGCTCTAAATACACGCCAGGTCTTTATGTAACTTAATATACATTATGAAACGAAATTAAGATGTCTGACATATAATTATTTATATTTACAGAAGCGATGAAGAAGTATATCAAACTGAATAAGCATTCTCCGCCGGAGTTTAGAGTTGTAGGGTCATTCAGTAACAACAAATATTTTGCCAAAGACTTCCAATGTCCTCGAGGATCTTCAATGAATCCTCAGCGTAAATGTAAAATTTGGTAGATGAAGAATATGACAATTAATATAACTGTGTCGTTTATTAATTTATTTAAATGTTTTGATTTACTTTTAAATATATTTCCTTTTACTTTATGAATCAGTTGTTTAATTATTCTTATTACTTATGGAATAGAATGTCGATTGCGTAACTATTGCCTGAACATGTTCTTACTCCTTGCATGTGGCATTCGGTCAATTCAGGCAATTGTTTGCAAAATAGAATTCTTTTGTACAGAAAACAAAGAGAAACACAAAGCAAACGAAATATATAAACAAAAACGTTTGTATAGAAGTACTTGTTAACAAAAATACTTCAAATCAAAACTAAGAAATTGTTTTTAAAGTAAAATAATTATTTGTTTAAGCAGCAGTTTTGTATCGTACGCTTAGTTCTCCAGTATCTTACTTTCGGAGCCTGGAGTTTTACTTTTCGTGTTATATACACCTATGTTTTTGTTGAAAGTGGTAATTGTTATTTTTGTTTTACACTGATGGAGGGAATACCGTTGGAAAATCTAGACCGTGAAAGTAATCCGAAGGATGCAAGTAATGTAGTGGGTGGAAGTAATACGGAGAGTACTAGTAATGTGGAGCGTGAAAGTATACCGGAGGGTGGAAGTATTACGGAGGATGAAAATACACTGATTGGTGGTAGTAATGTGGAAGATGGAAGTATGGACTCTATAAACAGGCAAGTGGTATTATTCCAATTTATATTATTTTTATGAAAGATTTGTGTCCTATTAAGAATCCAAAATATTTCGTGATTCAGAACTTTACAAATCAATGCAATTACAGTGATTTCTTTTTTGTTTCATCTCAACTTCAGCTCTCCCGGTAAATACAAAACATAAATACAAAACTACCAGGGCTAGGGCTTTAGAAAAAAGTCTCAGTTTCGTCTTGTAATCGTTTGTCTCGTCTAGTCTCGTCACATCTCGTTATTGTGAGAACTTACTCCTAAGATAGTCTTACATATAGATAGGAGATATAGATAGGCTACAAAATGTTGTAAAAGGCAAAATTATAAAATAAAATATTTAAGAGATGTTTGTTTACCAGATTTTATATTTCGTAAATGTATGACCTAACTTTTTTTGTAATAAAAAAAGGTTGAACGTTTATGTTTCTTGTTACTTTATTTTTCTTGGAATTTTTTTTAAATAAAGTTAACGAGACGAGAATCGAGATTCTCGAGTCCCGCCGTAAGCGGTCTCGGTACCATCTCAACAGTTTTCAGAAAGGTATCGTCTCGTCTCGCTTTTACGAGTGCTAGTGTGAAACCATAACCAGGGCTGCATTTAATCATAGTTTTCACAGGGTTTTACCTATGGGCTCTTGAAATGAATAATAATCTCTTGTGGGAGCTAAAGAAAAAGTAATTTATGACAAACCTGGAAACCTGACCGGATATAATTGATAATTCGCGCAAAGGCTAAAAAAAATAACGAAAATATTGTTTAACATAGATTAGAGCATAGAGCCCGCTAGAGGCTAAATACGGCACTGGATGTTGCGTATTACAACATTCCAGCAATTGCAAATGATATTTCTTGAAACAAAAGTGTTCTTACTTAATCAAATATTGACAATAAACCTGTTACATATTTAATGAAGTTTTAACAATTATTTATTACTGAAGTTCAATTTTTGTTTATTCTTTAGAATACCATCATGGTGGAGACTGATATCAACAAGCGAGAGAATTCTGGCCGCAGTTCTAATTTGTACCACCATTATTATGTTTGTCATAGTAGTGACGTGTTACCTAAGTAAGAAAATGGAGACATTTTTAGATATTTTAATGTATTTACTTCATAGACTATTTAGTCTTTTTAGTTACTAGATAAATTAAGTTAAGTTTCGGGTAGCATTATTCTTTCTTATCCTGATACTTTGGTTGTTGGAAAAATACTAAACAATGAATTTGTGGCAAATCAATTATCTTTCTTATCCGTAGGAAAGCCACAAGCTGCTGAAAAGAGAATCCCTTGTATGACGCCGGGTTGTATTCGCACTGGTAAGCAAATCTCTTTTAAATATTAAGTTGACACCACGTTGGTCGAGAGAGTTAAGTCGTTGTTAAATTAAAAGAAAGTTAAATGAATTTAAAGTGTAAGCATGTGATTTGTTGGGTTATTTCTTGTTTTACATTTTATTTTGTAATGTTATTGCCATTGGACACTGCATTCTTGTGCCTTAACTCATTTATTTACATGTCATTGTGCTGAATTCGATTTTGATCCTCATTAAATCTAAACATTTTCACTCTTTCCAAACGAAAAAATATATATATATATATTTACCCGTATAATAATAAAAACAAACTGCTACTGCTATTACTTCTGTCCGTCATCCACCTCTTTCCTTCACTGCCTCCCCTTAATAACTGCCCAATATTCTTTTCGCTTATTACCATTTTCCCACATGAAAACTTAATGTGCTCCAATGTTTCTATGTCCGTTCCGCACACTCTGCACATCCTTTCCTCGCTATTTGCCTAGTATCTGTTTCCTTTCTTCTCGTTTCCCAATCTAAATCTGGCAATCCTTCTTATATGTATATATTCTTCATAGAAAACGTAGTTTAATAGTTAATTAAATGACACGAACATATGTCTCAGATATTTGTGCTTTCATTTTAGCGTCAAGAATGTTGTCGGACATGGATCCAGAAGTTGAACCATGTGATAATTTCTACAAATTTGCTTGTGGAAATTTTATACGAAACCAAGAAATTCCTTATGGTAAAACAGGTATAGACAGGTGGTCTACGATAGAAAAAAATCTAATATCTAAAGTTCGTCTTGTGGTAGAGGAGCCTAAAAAACCGGAAGATCCAAAACCATTGGTGATAGTAAAGAATTTGTACAAAGCCTGCATGAACACGTGTAAGTAGGATTCTACAACCTTTGTGATAGAAATTGTAAAAACAAAACTGATGTTTTGTTTGTTTCATAGCGTTAAACGAGTCCCGTGAAATGCAACCGTTTTCTAAGGCATTTGAGAGTTTTGGAGGATGGCCAGTTGTAAAAGGAGATAAGTGGGATGAAGAAGAATTTGATTGGAAGAAAACTGTTGTACAGTTTAAAAAAAATGGATTCAAGTTTAACCCGTTCTTTACAGTGACTGTTGGAATTCTATATACCAATCCACGTAAATATACAATTGAAGTAAGATTTATTTTTTAAATGAAATATCTAACTTCCTTTGTTTGTGGAATCGCCACACTATTTAACTTAGCTGGTCGACCTATCTATAGGAGAAGGAGGTGAATCGATTTTGTCCTATTAGGTTTTATGCGCCATTTGTTTAGCCACTGTGTGATACTTTAAAGACTTTTTTGTTGCATTTCGGAAGATTGAGTAGGATTTTCTTCCACAGTCATCGGCTAAGGATGTGAACTTCGGTAAAGTGCAATTCGAAAACGATAAATGTGTTAATAAGGGAATTAAAGTTCGAAATATATTTTAAGAGCTAAAAAAACATTTTGTTAAAAAAATGTCATCCTTTCGTAGATATTTCTTAGCAAATTTGTACATGTAGAAAAAAGTGAGATAATATAAAAATAAAACCATGTATTAAGTCTAATATTATTCCAGCTGAAAGAACTGACTGACATTGATTTCCGTAACCTTCGTAGATATTTAATAAACGGAATGGAGGATCCCATTGTGAAAGCATATTATAACTATATGGTAGACATTGCAGTACTTTTGGGGGCTCCAAAAAAAAGTGCAGCTGCGGAAATGAAAGAATCATTATTATTTGAAATAAAACTAGCTAATGTAAGTCCAGCCACGTAAAACTATAAAAAGAAAAATGAAACTTGATTGAGTATTAGAATTATTAGATTTCAGTAAATACCATAAACGTACTGCCCGATCATTACACAATCGATGAACTCGAACAGATGTATTCTATCGTAGCCTGGCCAGAATACATCAACGCTTTGTTACCATCAGGTGTTACGATTGATGACGTTGAAGAGGTCATTGTAAATGAAAAAATTCATCTAAGATACATACAACAACTTATATCATCTACTCAGAATCGGTTCGTATAAAAGTTAGAACAGATCTTTTTGTTTTTAGATGTTTAGCAACGACTATGTTTGTAAAACGTTGGGAATCTTTTTATAGAGTTATAGCTAATTATCTCATGTGGAAGATTATTTCTGACAACATTGAACTTCTAACGGCAGATTTTAGGAAAAGAGAACTTGAATTCAAAACGGCGCTAAGTGGCAAGACAGAACCAGATACACCGAGGTTGGAATACTGCGAAGGATTAATTTGGGACAAGTATGTCGTTAAAATTAACGTTACTTCTAAAGTGTGACCATTGGTGCGTTGGTTGTTGTGAAAGATAAATTAATTAGATGCATGTATAATAATATAAATTTATCAAACGAAGGTGGCTTTTATATATGAGTCCATGACACCGTCCATTATATATATATATATATATAAATCAAATATTAAATGAGTAAATTTTATCTTCCAGCTTTGAAAAAGTTTTTCATACATTTTACGCCAGAAAACATTTTAATGCAAATGCAAAAAATAATGTTACTGATATGGTAAATAGAATTCAAGCTGAAGTTCCAAATATATTGGAAAACGTTGATTGGTTGGATGAAAATACTAGGAAGAACATGTTGAAAAATGCTCAGAATATGACTGCTTACATTGCCTATCCCGATGATTTGTTAGAAGTCGATATATTAGAAGAATATTATAAAGATGTAAGTTTTTTTAATCGTAATACGATTCGCATCCCCGGAACCATATTTTATGAACAAATATTTTGTAAATTGTTATGATATTATGGTATATAACTATTGCCCACTGCTTCGTTTTTAATGTATATTTAATATGTTGTGATATAGCTCCAAATTGAAGAAAATAAGTTTAAGCAATCTCTTCTCAACTTGAAGGTCTTTTCCATAAACCAAAATTTAAAGAGATTAAAAGAACCAGTCAGGGAAACAACATGGAAGATTCTAAAAGATATTTCAAAAGTCAAAGCCTATTATCAGTCAGATGATAACAGTATCAGTAAGTAAAAGAAATTAGTAATTTATTATCTATTCTATTATTTATTCTATTATTTTATTTTTAATGTTTTTGCTATTGGGCACTACATTCTTGTACCTTAACTCATTTATTTACATGTCTTTCTGCTGAATTCAATTTTGTTCCTTATTAAATCAAAACATTCTAACTCCTTCCAAAAGAAAATAAAACATTATCCTAATAAAAATAAAAACAAAACTGCTACTGCTACTGCTTCGCTCCTTCTGCTACTCTCCCTCCTGTTTGTACTCTGCTATTCCTTCTCTTTCCTCGCTCCTTTTCTTTATCTTCGCCATCCACCTCTTCCCTTCACTGCCTCTATTTAATAACTGCCCAATATTCTTTTTGCTTATTACCTATTTCTCACATGATAACTTAATGTGCTCCAAAGTTTCTATCTCCGTTCCGCACACCCTGCCTTTCTCGCTAATTGCCCAGTATCTGTTTCGTTTCTCCATGTTTCCCAATCTAAATTTGGCAATCCTTCTCATTTTTTTTTTGTGTCTTTTTCTCTTAAGTATTGTGGTATCTCTCTCTCCCAAATTCTTTTATATGTTTTGTTGTAATTGCTCTTATCAATTTTTTCCATTCTTTCATGTTGTTGTATCTCGCTGTCTCTTCTCTTTACCTCCTCTTCTACACTTGTGCCTTCTTCTCTCTGCCTCCTCTGTAGCCATACCAATAATTTGTTATCAATATAATTATATATAAAAAAATATTTACGAATATCTGCCATAGATTTTCCCATCGGAATGTTCCAGGACGTGTTCTTCTCCGCTGATCGTCCTCAATACATGAACTACGGTGCAATTGGCCATATAATTAGCCATGAAATTATTCATGGTTTAAGTGATCCACAAAGTAATTTAGACGGGATACTTCGTAGCAGAGGTTATAAGAGGTGGTCTAAAGCAACTCGAAAAGCATATGAAAAGGAAGCCCAGTGTCTTAACGAACAATACGGGAATTATACAGTGGAGCAAGTGAACTTAAAAGTAAGTATCAGTGAACAATCATTTTCTTTGATGGAGGGGAGTATAGAACATAAGAACGAACATGACGTCATTGCACAATAAATTTTATGTAGTTTTTGTCCCGTTAATTATTCTACATCTTTAAATGATTTTGTAATACTGCATCTAATTATATATACAAGGTATTAATAGAAACACCTTTAATAACGTTTTGATTTTCATAATTTAGGTGAGTGGCGTCAATACGCAAGAAGAGAATGTCGCCGATAATGGCGGTATCAAAGCAGCATACTTAGCTTACACAAGATGGATTGCAGAAAATGGCGAAGAACCACAGCTGCCTGGTTTAAATTACACTTCCAGACAAATGTTTTGGTTGTCATTTGGTAGCATGTGGTGCTCCAAATATACGCCAGGTCATCATGTGACTTAATATAAATTATGACAGAAAATCAAAATATTTAACCTGAACATTCTATTTACAGAATGGATTAAGAAATATATTGAAGAGAATAAACATTCTCCAAACGAGTTTCGCCTTCTAGGTCCATTGAAGAACAATGAAGATTTTGCTTATGATTTCGAATGTCCTTTAGGATGTCCAATGAATCCTGAACATAAATGTAAAGTTTTTTAGATGAAGGATGTAACACAATAAAATAACAGTGTTGTTTAATAATTTATTTATTAATTATGATTTTTTAATAAATTTCATTTTGTTTTTGACTCGGTTGTTGAATTATTTACATTACAATTTTCTTAACAAATTAAAAATGAATAATTATTCAAAAATATTATTAACTTTAAAATGTGCAAGATTATAGTAAAAGTGTCAATCATACTTGAATGCTGTACAATTGGAGAGGTTGTACAGAAAACAAAGAAGTCACAAATCAAAGGGAATAAATAAACAATTTTTTGATTGAGCTATGTAATAGAATTGCTAACAAAAGTAGTCAGTTTAAAATTAAAACTAAGATATTGTTTTTAAAGTAAAATAATTCTTCATTTAGACAGTAGTGCAGTTCCTTACATTATTTTAACTAGTAACTTGCGTTCGAGTGTGGAGTTTTCTTTTGCTGAGACATATGTTTTTGTTGAAAGTGGCAATTTTTATTTTTGCATTAAAATGATGGAGAATATACCGATGCAATATATAGACAGTGAAAGTAGTCCGAAAAATGAAAGTAATCTGGAGGATGGAACTACTGCAGAGAGTATTAGTAATGAGGAGGTTGATAATACACTGAAGAGTGAAAGTAATGCGGATGATGAAAATAAAACTGAAGGTGGTAGTAACTCAGATGGTGGAAATAACGACTCCATTAACAGGCAAGTTATGTTATGCTATTTATTGTTGTTTTTAGAAAGGTTTTAATTTTATTAAAAATCTAAAATATTTCACAAGAATTATCGTGATTCAGAACTTTCCAAATGTTCTTGTTTTGTCTCAACTTTAGCTCAACATAATCCCGCTAAATACAAAACATGAATGCTACCAGGGCCGCATTTAATCATAGCCATCACAGGGTTACCTGGATAAGGGTAACTGAAGGACAACTGATAATTCGCGCGCGTGCTAAGAAAGTTAGGAAAAAGTCGTTTATGATAGATTAGAGAATAGAGCCCGCTGGAGGCTAAATACGGCACTAAATGTTGCGTAATATACATACATTCCACTAACTAACTACAATGGGCTTGTGTCCTACGTCTTAATTTCTATAAAAGTATACTATATATTGATAAAGTGTTATATGTTAAGAGATATTAACAATTTAAAAAGTCATTTTGTTTCTTTAATTAAATTAAAGGGATTCAACGTTGTAGAACATTCCAAGATATGTGACATTACGTCCACTATATTGCAATCTCTTTTATACAACAGAGCGTAAAAGAGATATATTCTGGACAGAACTCTGACAAGTTAACAGGTTACCAACCTTATAGCTCATAAATCTCTGTTATATGTATTTATATATCAAAATATCAATTATTATTTACAACTATTTCGAGGAACAATAAAATTTCAATATTATGTCTACCGTAACAGGGTTAAATAAAATAAAAACTTATTATTCTTTGACTTGACTTGATTATTTCGACTACCAACAGCTACAAAACATTACCACAGCACTGACCTAATCAACAAATAACTGACCTATTCAATATATTTTCAAGGCATAAATATGGTCGACCATTTCTAGCGCTAAAACTACAATCCAAATTTTTAATTGCTATATCATTTAGATATTTAATAAAATAGACACGTCAATACACATTTATTAACATCAATTTCAATCAAAAATTGAAAAATCAACCACTAAAAAATGAGGACACAAGCCCATTGATATCTCTTCATTAATAAGAGGTTTTACACTTAATAAGAAATTGACTATAAAACTGTTATTTTTTAAACTTTGAACAATTATTTATTACTGAAGTTTTCAATTTCCGTTTATTCTTTAGAAGACAATCATGGTGGAGGCTGTCATCAACAATCGAAAGAGTTTTGGCGGGACTTCTAATTTGTACCACCATTATCATGTTTATCATAGGAGTGACGTGTTTCCTAAGTAAGAAGATGGAGATAGTTTAATTCATAATAGTTATTTTTGTTTTATGTATTTTGAAAAGTTTGGAAAAGTAGCAAAGAATGAACTTGTGATAAATTTTTTATCCGTAGGAAATCATGAAGCAGCTGTTGAAAAGAGAACTTGTATGACACCAAGTTGTGTTCACACTGGTAAGTAAATAATTTTTAAATATTAATTCTCGTTTATTTTCTCTTGAAACATACGAACCTCTACTTTTGATACCATTCTATATCTACTATGTTTGTGTTGTTATTTTAGCGTCAAGGGTTTTGGCGGATATGGATCCAACAGTTAAACCATGCGATAATTTCTACAAATTCGCTTGTGGAAATTTCATACGAGACCAAGAAATTCCTGATGGTAAATCAAATACAGACAAGTGGTCTGCAATCAGAGATAATGTTAGATCTCAAATTCGTATTGTGCTAGAGGAGCCCACAAAACCGAAAGAGCAAAAACCATTCGTGTTAGTAAAGAATCTGTACAAAGCCTGCATGAACACGTGTAAGTAGGATTCTCTCACCTATATGATAGAAACTGTAAAAATAAAACTGGATTTATGTTTATTTTATAGCGTTGAACCAATCCCTTGAAATTCTACCGTTTTCTAAAACATTGGAGAGTTTTGGTGGATGGCCAGTTCTAAAAGGAGATAAGTGGGATGAAGAAGAATTTGATTGGAGGGAAATGACAAAAGATTTCAGGAAGAAAGGATTTATATTCAACCCGTTCATTAAGGTGTCAATTGAATCTGTAAAGACCGATCCATTTAAATATTCAATTCAAGTAAGATACTCTTTTAAAAGTAATTCATAAAATGTTTCACTCATATAAATCAGATCTGTCCGATTACGATCATTGCTCGCAAGACTCAGGAATACAGGCCCAGATACGATTTCGATACATAGTTTGTTCAAGACAAGTTGAATATTACATGAATCTTTGTTAATACAGACACACATTTCATGTGTGATTCACGTAATATTCATTTTTTCTTGAACAAACTATTTTTTCGAATTGGAATCATATTTCATCCTGTAAAACCCCCTTTACATTTAATTCTTTTTTTATTTTTGTCAATTTATTTATTAAAGCTAATCACTTTTATTTTAAATACACTAGCACCTTAATTTGTTTAAAACGTTCAATATAAAATATTTATTTATTTATTAATGAATTTAGTTTTAAATCATTAGTAGCTTATCGCGCGCGAAGCTACAGCGCATAGCTTCGTACGAAAGCTGTAGGGACAAATACGATACATACATTTCAAAAATATATAACTAACCCATTAAAAATAATTTTCTTATATTAAAAAAAAGATAATCGTTTGTAAAAATTTATTGAATGCTTTATTAAAATTAAATTGAATTGATTTTTAATGGATTAGATGACATTTGTTGCAATACCATCACCAATAAATATTTAAAAATAAACTCACGGTCTGAACTCGGCTATTAATTATACAGCAAAAAGATGTCATCACAGCGCCAAAGTAGTCTTCCTCGAGACAGTCTTGTCGATAATCTATAAGAATCAAAAAATTATATTTCAATTGAAAAAAATCAAAATATAATATATCGAAATATTTAAAATTGATTGTTCACAATAATTTTAAAATATTGCGTAAAAAAATTAAAATTCAAAAATATTGAACATATTTACAAGAAGCAATGGGCTTATATTCCATGTCTTAATTTCTATAAAACTGTAATATATGTATATTGTTAAAGTTGGTTACTAGAACAACTACAATCATTTTGTTCCTTTAATTATTAATCCTATAATTAAAATTTCAAGACATGTGACATCACCTCCGCTAAATCGCTATCTCCTTCATACAACCGAGCGTAAAAGAGATAGCATACTTAACACACAATTCTTGTACATATAACAAATAACCCTATCCCTCAATAGTGCTACATGTTACGTCATAAATATGGCCTAAATATGTAGCGCTAAAACTACAATTAATATTTTTAATTGCTATATCTCCGTAAACATTTAGATATTTATTAAAATAAAAGGGCCAGTATATATTTATTAGTATCAGTTATAATCAACAATTAAAAGATGGACCATAATTAAAATGAGTACACAAGTCTATTGCTTTTGATTTTAAAAATATAATTATTTTTACGCGGCAAAATTAAATATTAAATTTGATGTATTATTTATACAGAGAATAACAGCATGTATGTGTTTTATTTGTTTTAAATGTGTATGTACTCAAATCTTAGTGAACTAATACATTAAGGCGTATTTTTACATGATCTACCAGTGATACAATGAAATTAAAATCAACTTACGGTTTAGTGAGTACAGTGAGGATGTGCTCTATGCCTCCAGAAGGTCAATTATGACTGGATACAATGTAACCCTCCGTGGATCCTTTTCATATGTAAAGTCTAGAGCTCACGAGTAACTGGATACGTCCATTGGAACTCCACGTGTTGGTATTTGTTTGAGGAACTATAAAATTAGGTAAAAAAGTCTATTTAGCAAAAAAAGCAATGACTATATATGAAAATTATTTAATAACAAAAGTTTTCATTAGAAAAAAACAATACCTTTGTTATTCTAGGCGCTACAGAGGTCCGATCAGTTCAACATACACATTACAACTAATTGAATTTAAACAAAAAATGCACATAATTCTTTAAAAAATTAATTTTCATGACCCCTCCCCCTAATCACCAGATGATTCAAAAGCAAGACGGTGATTGGTTGAACAAAATCTCAAACCAATCAGCGCTCTGCAAAATTTAAATGTACACAAGAACATTAAAAAAATAATTTTTAAAAGCAATAAATTATCTATAAATAGAACAAACTGACAGGAGTTAAAATATTTTACAATTTAAAAGTTAAAATATTACATTTTAAGAGAATAAACGTACTCTAATTTCTCTAAATTGTTTTTAAATTGAATATGTTTTTAAATTTGCGTTGTTGTCAGATTTATAAAAAAAAATATGGTTTTTTAAAGTTTTTGATAATTATCATTCTGTTTAAAGTTCGGGATGTTGCCACATTTATTTTTTAATTATATATTTAACATTTTTTTTAATTACATATTAATCTAAGAATTTGAATTTATTTCTTTTATTTGATTATGGTGTCTTAACAATATTATGAGCTACAGCAATGATGCTTTACGCTTAGTCTGCTATGTTTTCGGGTTCGATCGTCGGACCACAGTTATATTTTCTGAGTTGGGTTGTCATTAACTTATATATAAATCTTGCGATTCTTCTTATGTTCCTTCTTGTCTCTTTTTCTCGTATGTATTCCAGTATCTCTCTCTCTCTCTCAATTCCTCTTGTATCTTTCATTGCGAAAACAAGAGCAGAGTAAAAATACACGAACTAGGAGGCAAAGATTGTTTGTTACACCAGGAAGTTAAAGACCAGTCTTTACAAATTAACAAATATATTTTAAGAAAAGTTAAATTTCTTTGAAACTGCATGTATATTTTTTATAGTTCAAATTACGATAGTAAGGACCGTGGTCCTAAGAAGACCGTGAAGTATTAATAAAAAAAAAAAAATACGATAGTTCGGAGGTGACTTATACTTAAAAGAGGTTATAAGAGCGGTATAAATCTATAATACGATAATGTATTTTATCTTATTCCTTTCTATATACATTATAGAAAAATTAGTGAGTCAGTGCTTTTTAGTTATATCGGCAGTTTATACCCCACAACTTGTTTTAAGTATGAGTTGCCGCAGATTTGTACATGTAGAACATGGCGAGGTAATATAAAAATAAAACCATGCATCAAGTTTAATATTATTCCAGCTGGATAGACTGAGTGACTCTGACTTTGGTTACATCCGTAAATATTTAATAAGGGGAATGGAACACCACATCGTAATTGCATATTATAATTACATGATAGATATTGCAGTACTTTTGGGAGCTCCAAGAGAAAGAGCAGAAGCGGAAATGAAAGACGCATTATTATTTGAAATGACCCTAGCTGATGTAAGTTTAACCACGAAAAAATATTTAAAAAAAAAACTGTTTTAAGCATTAGAATTTTTAGATATCCACAAAAACCAAACGCAATGTGCCTATACATTACAAAGTCGTTGATCTTCAACCCGAATACATCGACGCTTTGTTACCACCAGGTCTTACGTATGAAGACGTTGCAGAGGTCAGAGGAGAAGAAAAACACAATCTCAGAGACATACAAGAACTTTTGTACAATTCTCCGGAAAAGTTCGTATGAAAGTTAGAATAGATCTTTTTGTTTTAAGATGTATAGTACGAGTATGTATGTAATATGTTGTGAATCTTTATATTTATAGAGTTGTAGCTAATTATCTCATGTGGAAAATTACTTCTGACAACATTGAACTTCTAACGGAAGATTTTAGGAAAAGAGAACTTGAATATAAGGCGGTGGTTGATGGCATGAAACAAATAGAAAGACCACGCATGGAATACTGCACAGGATTAATTAAGGAACGGTATGTTGTTAAAATTAACGTTATTTCTAAAAATGCGGTATGTTCTTAAAATTATTAGGTAACTATTAGCCCACATATATGAGGATTCGACTCTGCATAGGAAATATTCCATATATATATACATACATATGAGTTATTAATAATACTTCAGTGAATAAATGAATAAATTTTATCTTCCAGGTTTAACAAAGTTTTGTACACATTATACGCCAGAAAATACTTTAACGCAGATGCGAGAAATAATGTTACTGATATGGTAAACAGAATTAAAGCTGAAGCTATAAAATTATTGAAAAACGTTGATTGGATGGATGAAAACACAAGAAAAGAAGCTTTGGAAATATCTGAGAATATGACTACTTACATTGGCTATCCCGATGAATTACTAGATATCAATCAATTGGAAGAATATTATAAAGATGTAGGTATTTCTTTCAAATGCCACCAATTCTGTGTAACATATGTATTTGTTCCGAAACTTGTTAAGAAATATTAACCAAGATACGATATGCAAATTGCACAAAGGACAATTTTCGTGTTCTGTTTCCAATTCTTAATTTAGAGTAAAATCGACCAACATTAAATCGTGGACCAGTTTATAATACTTTGTTGTGATACAGGTAGAAATTGATGAAAATAAGTTCAGGCAATCTCTTCTCAACATGAAGGCTTTCTTCGCAGACAAATATTATAACCATTTAAAAAATTCAGCTAAGAAAAAAAAAGAATGGAGGGTTCAAAAAGACTTTACAAACACCACAGCCTTTTATATGTCCTTTGATAACAGTATCAGTAAGTATATGTAATTAATAATTTATTATCAATATCTCGCCTAGTTATACGATTTGTTTAGGATTAGGTTTCATTTGTTGTCTGGAGTTGTTCTTATTTTAAGTATGTCGAATTTTCCAAAATATCATATATGAAGAGAATGTTAGTGTGGAACCGGTCTCTAATAAAAAGAAAGATAACTCCAGATGACGTAATAAACGTGCTCGTCTTTAAACTCGTTGAAATTGCATACAAGTATACTCATAGACTATATTGGGTTTTTCTTTTAACAAAAATATTACTGAAATTTCTAAACATATTTTGTAGAATTTTGGAGGTTATAATATAATATAGTTTTTCTTAATGTAATAATTTTAATTTAAAACATTGGAGGTTCTAAAAAAAACTAAGAAAACTTAAAAAATAAATTAAATTAAAAATGGTACAGTGAATGACGCGTACTGCCATATGCTAAACAATTTAAATTAAATACAAAATACATATTAAATTAAAGCAGTGGGTGGGGGAATGATACTTTATTCTTTTTTGCACGATTTTCAGAACAAAATGTAGTTTTTATAACTGTGGAACAAATCCCCAATATAACAAACCATAAGCGGCATGTATTCTTTTACGGGGATTTTGTTTAGACGTATTTATCGTGTAAATCGAGGTTTAGGTACGAGTATATTAAAATATAACCTAAAAATATATTTTAAAAAATATTTACGAATATCTGCCATAGATTTTCTCATCGGAATCCTTCAGGGTGTGTTCTTCTCCGCTGATCATCCTCAGTACATGAACTACGGTGCAATTGGTTATATAATTGGTCATGAAATTACTCATGCTTTAAATAATCAAAACAAGTCGCTTGATCTGGGTGATTCTAGCGTTGCTATTACCTATTGGGCTTCAGCAACCAGAGAAGCCTATTCAAAGAGGGCCCAGTGTATTAACGAACAATACGGGAATTATACAATGGAGGAAGTAAACTTAAAGGTAAGTATCAGTAAAGAAAATTTCTCAGATGTATTAAACATCAGTCGTAGCTTAACAAAAAACGTAAATAATGAACGAAATATTTGTAAATTTAACTCAATTGGCTTGTGTCCTCATTTTTTAGTGGTTGATTTTTCAATTGTTGATTGAAATTGACATTAATATATGTGTATTGGCGTGTCTATTTTATTAAATATCTAAATATTGACGGAGATATATTAATTAAAAATTTTAATTGTAGTTTTAGCGCTAGAGATGGTCAGCCATTTGTATGACGTGAAATGCATTTTATACGTCAGTTATTTGTTGAGTAGGTCAGTGCTATGGTAATGTTATGTAGCTGTTGGTAGTCGAAATAATCAAGTCAAGTCAAAGAATAATAAGTTTTTATTTTATTTAACCCTGTTACAGCAGGCATAATATTGAAATTTTACTGTTCCTCGAAATAGCTGTAAATAATATTAATATATTAATATATAAATACATATAACAGAGATTTATGAGCTGTAAGAATGGTAACCTGTAAACTTGTCAAGAGTTCCGTCAAGAATATCTCTTTTACGCTCTGTTGTATAAAAGAGATAGCAACTAGCGCTTGTGAGGTCACATGGAATGTTGTACAACCCTTTATTAATTAAAGAGACAAAATGACTTTTTTAATTGTTAATATCTCTTGAAATATAAGGAGTTATTAAAAAATAATTGGACATTTGAGGTTCTAGCAACCCACTTTATCAATACATAGAACAATTTTATAGAAATTAAGACATAGGACACGAGCCAATTGTCACTGTAGAAGAGAGACGGTAATAGTTGGTGGGGTAGAGTGCTTGTATCATGGGATCGCAAAGGATTCTATAAAATTACATATAGTATTCAAAGAAGCATTTATTAACGTTTTCATGTTCATAATATAGATTAAAGTCAACAACACACAAGAGGAGAACGTCGCCGATAATGGCGCAGTTAAAGAGGCATACTTAGCTTACGCAAAGTGGGTTGAAGATAATGGCGAAGAACCACAACTTCCTGGTTTAGATTACACTTCCAGACAAATGTTTTGGTTGTCCGCTGCTAGTATATGGTGCTCTAAATATACGCCAGGTTTTTATGTGACTTAGTATGAATTCTAAAAGTAATCGAAATATCTGACGTGTAGATTATATTTACAGAAGCGATGAAGAAATACATCGAAGAGAATGAACATTCTCCAAAAAAGTTTCGAGTTCTAGGGCCACTCAGTAACAGCGAAGATTTTGCTAAAGATTTCCATTGTCCTCCAGGATCTCCAATGAATCCTCAACATAAATGTAAAGTTTGGTAGATGAAGAATGTAATTTAATAATATAATTGTGTTTTTTAATTATTTATTTATTTATATGTTTTAATTTACTTTTTAATAAATTTCATTTTCTTTATGAATCGGTTGTTGAATTATTTACATTCATCATTTTGGAATATGATGTCGGTTAAGTCGTCTAAAGTAATTTGCCTAAGTACCGAAACTACATATTTGTTTTGCTAATTTTGTCAAATAATCAGACACGAATAAAAATAAGCGAACGAGGTCTTTTCATGCGTCCTTCAGTTGTGATGTTGTTCGATTAAGGCAGAAAAGAAATGCTAATAATAAAATAGTATCATTGATATTTGACTATAATTGTATTTTGTAAAATTACTAGAATGATGCATCTAATCAAAATTGCAAACAAAACAATTCATTCACGCTATGCACGGGCACAAATAAGGTTGGAAAGAAGATCGAACTAGAAGACACAGCAGTCTGTTGTGAGGCATAAATCTTTGGCCACTGTATCTGTTGGCTATTTAAATCCGAAATACTGAATATTTACTAATTATTATTTATAGAAAAATATCAATAGATTGATGTAAGTAGTTTCTAGTACAATGTCGTAGAATTGAAATCTGTTGAAAATTAAAAGAATACGCAAAACAAAAGGAATTAATAAACAATGACGTTTACATAGAAAATAAACCTAATAGAATTGCTAACAAAATTATTTGAAATCAATGCTAAGAGATTGTTTTTAAGGTAAAATCGTAAGAGAATTAAAATTAGAATTTTACTTTTCTTGAGATATATAGTTTTATTTGTTATTTGTGTCTGTGTGGTAAACATGCCGATGAGTGAAACGGGAGCTGGAAGTAGCCAGCAGGATGCAAAAAATGTGAAGGATAGAAGAAGTACGGATGGTGAAAGGATTCGAGAGGGCTCAGTAAATAAGTAAGTGATTTTACTCAAGTTTTTCTTGTTTTTATGTTTCCTTAATAATCTGTAGCATATATGTGTTACTGCTAGCACTTTCAAGGAGTTTGCTTCGAAAATCAACTCGATTTTCGATAATTGATTCAACTTTAATTACTCAAAATTGCTATTTCCTATTATTTTTTAGAAGACCATCATGGTGGATGCTCAGATTAACAAGGGTCCTATTTCTGATGGTGCTTATAGCTTGTACCATCATTATCATTATGGTGATAGCTGTGACATGCCATCTAAGTAAGAAAATATTTATTATAATATAATGAATTTACTTCTTAGTCTTTCTAATTAAAGATATTAAATTATAATTTAGATGATAGATCAACGTCTTTGATTTCAATTTCTAGACAGCTTTATATTTTTTGGGTTAAGTTGTTCCATTAATTTATGGCAAATGTTTTTCTATTTATGTATTTTAAAAAAGTATCACCTGATGGATTTTGTGAAATAAGTAAGAACTTGTGACAAATCTATTATCATATTTAACCGTAGGAATGCCTCAAGCAGCTGATGAAAGAAGTACCTGCATGACACCTGGTTGTATTCACAGTGGTAAATAAATGTCTTTTAAATGTTAATTTAGTGGTTGAGTTAAAGTTAAATGAAGTTAAAGTGTAGAAATGTAATTTGCTGGATTATTCCTTGTTTTATTTTCTCTTAAAACATACGTACTCCTATTTCTTTGAAATAACATAATTATTGATAGAAAATTAGTTCCATTAAGTGACACACACGTGGATAACACATAGTGCCAGTAGATAATAGAATTAGATTACTCTTATTTAGACTATTCAACTGGACCATTATGTTTGTATTTTTATTTTAGCTTCGAAAGTTTTAAAGAACATGGATTCAGAAGTTGATCCATGTGATAATTTCTACAGATTTGCTTGTGGAAATTTCGAAAGTAACAAAAACATTCCAAAATCGGGTATAAATGAATTTTTTATGATGAAGGATAAAGTTAGACCTCAAATGCGTGCTATAATTGAAGAGCCCATAGAACCAGAGGAGCCAAAACCTTTCGTGTTAGTAAAGAATCTGTACAAAGCCTGCATGAACACGTGTAAGTAAAATGCTTCCACCTTTCGGATAGAAATTTTTAAAAGAAAACTGGATTTTTGTTTATTTCGTAGCGTTAATCGAGTCCCGTGGAGTTCAACCGTTTTTACAAATATTGGACAGTTTTGGGGGATGGCCAGTTTTAATAGGAAACAATTGGGATGAATCAGCATTTAGTTGGAAGACAACTGTAATAGAGTTTAAGAAAAAAGGATTTAATTTTAACCAGTTCTTTTTGGTGTTCACTGCTTTTAAAACCTTCCCCAAACGTACAATTAATGTAAGCTTCAAATTTTATTTAAAATTTCTACATTAATTATTATTATGAAATCTCATGATAATTTTAAAGTATTTTTATCGAAATTCATTAGTAAGTGCTTTTTGTAAACGTAATACATGCTAATGCATATATGGGGGATATGGTCAAGATAGCATCAAAATAAAATCAAACTTAAATTTCAGTTAATGGGATTCCTCTTGAATTCCCGTGATTCTTTAATACAAGGAATGAAGGACCAAAGTGTGACTGCATATTACGATTACATGGTAGATATTGCAATACTTTTGGGTGCCCCAAAAGAAAGAGCTGTTGCGGAAATGAAAGAAACATTATTATTTGAAATAAGCCTAGCTAATGTAAGTTTCATGAATATTAAAAAAAGGAAAATGAACCTTGTTTAGGTATTAAATTTTTTAGATTACCGCTCCAAATGAAGAACGGCTTTTTAGTACCCAACTTCCTTACACAATCGCTGAACTCCAAAACGAGTATCCTATCGTAGACTGGGTGGAATACATCAACGCTTTGTTACCACCAGGTCTTACGGTTGATGATGATGAAGTGGTCAGTGTAGAAGAAAACATTAATTTAAAACAACTCGAAGAACTTTTAGGAAAAACTCAGAAAAGGTTCGTATGGAAGATAGAAAAGTTTATTTGGTTTTTAGATGTAAATGTAACAAATGCGTACTATCTGTTGTGAATCTTTTTATAGAGTTGTAGCTAATTATCTCATGTGGAAAATTACTTCTGATAACATTGAACTTCTAACGGAAGATTTTAGGAAAAGAGAAGCTGAATACAAAACGGTGGTATATGGCTTTAAACTAAGAGAAATACCAAGATTGGAATACTGCACAGGATTAATTAAAAATCAGTATGTCTTTAAAGTTAATGTTATTTCTAAAGAAGCGTGAAGGTTGGCTCAATTTCTATATTTTGCTAGCAGTTATATTGCCATTAAACCTACCAATAAAGTAAATAGTAGTCAGTAATAGAGCTCAGCATCGAATATTTCGGATATTTGAGTTAATATTAATTCATCAGTAAATAAATGGATAGATATTCTCTTCTAGGCTTGTTTATGCATTGCATTCATTATATGCCACAAAATACTATAAAGCAGATGCGGAACTGATTGTTGAAGAAATGTTAAACAGAATTAAAGATGAATTTACAAAAATATTGAAAAACGTTGATTGGATGAAAGCAGACACAAGAAAACTTGCGTTGGGAAAGCTTAGCGCTCTTCAATGGGACATTGGCTATCCCGATGAATTACAGGATGTCAATAAATTGGAAGAATATTATAAAGATGTAAGTGTTTCAAACGTAATAGTCGTTTGCCATTCAGTGTCTTTCGGTTCAATTACAAAACCATATTTATTTATTTTTGAACTTTGTTATAAATGAATAGCAAAGATACGTCGCATATTGAAGACAAGTTTTGTCTTTGTATTAGATAGAGACAACACCATATAATTTTGTTTTGTAACAGTTATCTTAAGTGTATTTGTTTCAACATATTGACCAAAAATCCATATTGTTAGAAATCTTTAAACAGGAATGTGTTATCCCAGTAAACATTTTGGAGTAAATTCTACTTAATTTCTATTACATATCATGAGTTTTTTGTCTGGAACGTGTTCGTTTTCTATTCAGTCGTTCATAGGAAAGGCCCTTTTTATGACCTACAGAGATCGCAACGACGGTTCACTGCTGAATTAAAAGCGGAGTCGGTTTATGATTTATGACCGGAGTTATAAACTTGACACTAGCACGGATGGCAGAGGTATAAAACTTAATGGAATTCTACTTTTTAGAGTCTGCAATATATAAATATTTAAATGAAGAAATAAATAGATGTAATATTTAGTACGGATCGTGATTTTTTTAATGAATATTATTCATCTTCAACAATACTCGTTATATTAGTTTTTTACATTGTTTTAAAACCTCTGTCTTAGCATCGCTGCTTAGAGTATTCGTTTAAACACATTATATTCGGAGATTGAGGGAGACAGCGTGTGCCTATTACCATTTAAGAAATATTTGTTGAAAAGATAGCATATACTTTAAACATACTGTACTGAACGAAATACTATACAAGTATACAAGTGTAACGGTGAAAAATATATTTTACTTGTCTAACCGCATCTCGTTTCTCTCTCACTTTGGAATGAAAATGAACTAAACAAATATATATCCTAGTGTGAAAGAAACAACTGCTACTTAATGAATGATGTTGGAAAAAGAAAGAATATTATTATGAAAAAAGTCTAACAACTAACACAAAATCTGTAACAGGTAGAGAATCAATTTGAACTAAAAGCGACTTTTGTGTACCACTTTTGAACTATTAACGAACTTGCTAAGACTACATATATCAGATTTTATTTCACAAAATCTTGACAGGTAGGGAATAAATTTGAACTAAAATTGGTTTCTGTGTTGTTGCTTCAAACTTGTAAAGCGTTAGAATAGAATTGTACGAGTGACTCGAACGTCACTAAATAGGGCACTTCACCAAATTGTTTACTGGGATCCAAAATATCTGACAATCAAAGTAAACTGATCAACGTCATCTTCACGTCCATTTGTGTCTCTAATGATAAAGAATTAATTTAATAATTAATTAATAAACAGTTTTTGTGGTTCGGGCATCTGGGCTACTTTGATGTACATATATTTAAAAAACACACTAACAGGAAATCAAGGAAAAGTTTATAACAATGAGTTGTTGTGATACAGGTACAAATTGATGAAAACAAGTTTATGGAATCTTTTCTCAGCTCGAAGTTTTTCGACACAAACAATGAACTTAGCAAATTAAGAGAACCTATCAAAACAACCGATTATCCGCTTCCGGAATATGATGGGCTAGTCATCCCTTATTATTCAGCACTGGATAACAGAATTAGTGAGTATACGTAATTAATAATTTGTTATCAATAATATTTATGAAAATATAACCTCAAAATTTATTTATACAATTTTTTATTTAATATCTGCCATAGATATTTCTCCCGAATTCCTGCAGGGCATGTTTTTCTCTGCTGATCGTCCTCAATACATGAACTACGGTGCAAGTGGCTTTGTAATTGGCCATGAAATTACTCATGGTTTTACTGATCATGAAAGACACTTCGATAAGAATGATTTTTTTATTAACTGGTGGACTCCTGTAACCACAGAATCATACTTTAAGGGAGCCCAATGTTTCGTCGAACAATATGGAAATTATACAGTGAGCGAAGTGAACCTAAATGTACGTATCATTGAAAAATGTTTTAGTCAATATGAAATAGACACAATTGACAGTATAGAAGTTGTAGTGTTGTAGAAGAGAGACAACAATAAACAAGAGAGAGAGAGCAGTATCGAGCGTGAGAACTGACATAACGTATATGAATTTTTGTAGTTTGTCCCTTAGTAGATTTTGTTCATTTAATTATCCTGACTCTTTAAATAATGCTATAATATTGAAATTAATCTATTAAAGAAATAATTATGATTAGTTTTAGAAAATATTTCTAAATAAATTTCTTATAATTATTTTCTTTTTTATACATCTTTTATAAATTATAATTCAATTTTACAAATTTCTAAATATGTCAATAATTCACTAATTCATTTTGAATCACTTAACAAAAATTTAGTATTCACAGGAAAAGTTTTAATCACATCTAGTATTTCACTATTGAATTTTGATCTTTCTAAACTATAATTTATGCATTCAAATATAATATGATCCAAAGTTCCTTCTTCACCACATTGACATCTATCGTCGGATTTAATATTAATTTTGTACAGGTGAGCAGGAGTATTACAATAATTACTTTTGATTCTGATTATAGTTGATATAATTATGCGGGACTTATTTATAAACCATCTCTTCTTACTTAAATTTGGATGTAACATTTAATAATCTCTTCCTTTTAACTGAGTTTTGTTAATGAAATTTTGTTAATTAAATATAGTTCTATTATAATAATGTTTTCGTTTGATCATCCAGGTTAAAGGCATTCCGACGCAAGAGGAGAACATTGCAGATAATGCTGGAATCAAAGTAGCATACTTAGCTTACACAAAGTGGGTTGAAGATAACGAAGAAGAACCACAGCTTCCCGGTTTGAATTACACTGCCAAACAAATGTTTTGGTTGTCAATTGCCAACACGTGGTGCTCTAAATACACGCCAGGTCATTATATGACTTAATATAAATTATGACACGAAATCAAAATATTTGACATGTTAATTATGTAATTACAGAAGTGATCAAAACTATTCTCGAAGAAGATAATCATTCTCCAGCAGAGTTTAGAATTATAGGGTCATTTAGTAACAGCGAAGATTTTGCCAAAGATTTCCAATGTCCAGCAGGATCTCCAATGAATCCTAAACGTAAATGTAAAGTTTTTTAGATGACGAATGTAAAAAAATATTATATATAACTATTTCGTTTAATAATTTATTTATGTGTTTATTTATTTACTATTTAATAAATTTTATTTTCTTTATGAATCGGTTGTTCAATTACTGATTTATTGAAACTATTTGCTTTGTTTCTTTCATCAAACAACCAGAAACACAATGCACGAACGAAGTAGCCAGTTTTCCCATGGCTTTTAGTATTATATCTTACCTTAAAATGCGTTCTTCAGAATTTGCATGCAGTATGATGTTGTTCCATTAAGGCAGAAAAATAAATATAAGTGTAGTAGTATCATATATATTTACCTGTAATTCTTTTTTTTAATTGGATAACTAATTCACCTGACTCAAAGTACATAGCAAAACTAAACACAATTACAAGTATTTATGGTTTATTTAACATAAAGAAATGTACCTGTTACATAACATATTTGGATGTATATAATGTCAGGTTCCATAACAGAAAATTATCCTTTTAAATTGAGTTTCTGATAAAAGTTAAACTTTTTATGCAAGATTATCTAATGTTACATTTTAAAATAGTGTACTTATTAGTAAACGATTTTAACTGTATTTACTGAATTAAATTACTTTAATAATGCGAAACAATTGTACAATTATTACATAGTTTATCACGTTCAAGGATATCCAATTAACCTAATTAATTATTCCCCTTGTTTTTATTGGTGTGTTCCACTAAGGGTTCACTATGTCCAAAATATTCGAAAACGTCACTAATGACGTCATTAATTTCGCTCATGCCTAGCTCACAACGACCTATCTGAAGAACTGGGTCTCGTAGTGGTAGTTGCTGGGCATTTAGGCTTAATGTTTAAACATAAAACAAAACACTTAAAGATATGATGATGGCAGAAAAAATTACTTTATATGATTCGGAAAGAGATATTTTATTGGATTTTATTTTATTATATAATTATGTTAAATAAGCTTAATAAAATTAATTTTAATTCATATTAGACTGCCATGTATACGCTGTTCCCCGTACCATAACCTAACTTAATAAATAAACAATGTTCATTATCATTTAGAATATATTTCTTTTATGGAAAATTTATTTTGTTTGTAGACATAGCTTTTGCTACAGAGTTATTCAATTAACTATCGCAATCCTTATTTTTTCAAATACTTCTTAATCCTCCATTTTCTCTCACTGAGTTTTAGTGTTAATTTAAGGTTTTAACCTAAAATATAATTTATACCTTATGAAATATAAATAAATAAAATTAATTATATTAAATATAATAGTTTATATTAAATAAAGATAGTAATTATTACAAAATAATGTATATTCAATATACAATATAATATATTCCCGTTCAAAATTACATTTAAGGTTAAAAACTTAAATTAAAACTAAAAACAGCAAGGTTTAGATTGGGAAATGAGGAAAAAGGAAACCGATACTGGGAAAGTAGTGAGGAAAGAAAGTGTAGAGTGTGCGGAGCGGAGGACGAAACACTGGAGCACATTAAGTTTGAGTGTAAGGAAAAAGTAGCGAGCGAAAGGAATATTGGCCAGCTATTAAAGGGAGGCAGTGAAGGAAAGAGGTGGATGGCGGAAATAGTAAAAAGGAAAGAAAAAACAGGAGAAGAAATAAGCTGATGGCTGGGTTGCACAAGGAACAGGAAGAGAAAGGAAGTACTAAAAGAGGCAATGAAGGGAAGCAGGAGAAAGGAAGAAGTAGCGAGGAAATAGGTAAACTTCAGCCCAGAAAAATAGACTAGGGAATAGACCAGTACAGAAGGAAGACTAGGGAAAATGAAGGAAGAGGGTCAAGAGAAGAAGAAGCAGAAAGTACGTTTGGAGATAAAAAGGTCTAGGATAATGTAAATTTAATTGTCTGCGAAGTGACCGTCGTCCATATATAAAATCCAGTTATCTGGTCCAGCTCGTTATCTAGTTTGCATGGGGAACATGAAGAGAGAGGGTCAAGAGAAGAAGAAGCAGAAAGCACTTTTTGGAAGTACTAAAAGTCTAAAATAATTTTTTTAGTTTTAATAAATCAATTAAGTTTAGTTTTAGGAAAATAATTAGTTTTAAATAAAATTAGTAAGTTTAGTTTTAAGGTTGAATTGTTAAGATAGGAATGAAATGTATTAAGAAATAGAATACGGTAGATTGTAAAGCCGAAAGGCACACGCAATTAACAATAAAAATAACTAAAAACAGTGATGGAGGATAACAAATTAAAAAGATCTTCAGTAGAAAATATTGAAAAATATTAATAGCAGTTAAATGTGCACGATGATGACTATAAGAAGTTATAGTTATAGTTGAATGCTGTACAATTTGAGTCTATTGTACAGAAAACAAAAAAGTCACAAAGCAAAAAGAAATAAATAAACAATAACGTTTATATAGATAAATAGATTTCAAATCAAAACTAAAAAATGTTTTCAATATAAAATAATTCTTTATTTAAACAATGGTATTTATTATATCTAACATTTAGTTAGCCAGTAACTCAACTTGCGTTCAGAGTCTGGAATTTTACTTTTCCTGAGATATATGTTTATTTTTTAAAGTGTTGATTGTTACTTGTGTTTTTTACGATGACGGAAATAGCGATGAATGAAACGGGTAACCCGGAAGGTGAAATAAATGCAGAGGAATCAGTTGACACGTAAGAGATTTTATTTAATTCTTTGTTGTTTTTATGAAGTGTTTGTGTCCTCTTAAGAAACTACAAATATTGTTCGAAGATTATTGTGACCTTGTTCATAAAAAATCATTTACGCAACTTTTTGTTGAAGTTTTCAATTTTTCTTTATAATTCAGAAGACCATCATGGAAGAGGCTGATGTCACCAAAGATACTAATTATGACGACGTTTTTTATTTTTACCACAATTATCATAATTGTCTTAGCAGTGACGTCTTACATAGGTAGGAAGATATTTGATATCTTATAACGTATTAACTTCAAAGTCTTTCAGTTACATAAATAATCGAGTGGGTTCAATGGGCTTGTGTCCTCATTATTTAGTGGTCGATTTTTAATTGTGGATTGAAATTGATGTTAACAAATGTGTATTGGCGTGTCTATTTTATTAAATATCTAAATATTGACGGAGATATAGCAATTAAAAGTTTGAATTGTAGTTTTAGCGCTAGAAATGGTCGGCCATATTTGTATGACGTGAAATGCATTTTAACGTCAGTGCTGTGGTAATGTTTTGTACTGTTGGTAGTCAAATAATCAAGTCAAGTCAAAGAATAATAAATTTTAATTTTATTTAACCCTGGAAAAGCAGACATAATATTGAAATTTGATTGTTCCTTGAAATAGCTGTAAATAATATTTGATATTTTGATATATAAATACATATAGCAGAGATTTATGAGCTGTAAGGTTGGTAACCTTACACAAGAATTGTGATGTCATATGCACTTGCAATGTGTACAACGTTGAATCCCTTTAATAATTAAAGAGACAAAATGACTTTTTTAATTGTTAATATCTCCTAACATAAGGAGTTATTAAAAAATAATTGAACATTTGAGGTTCTAGTAACCCACTTTATCAATATATAGTACACTTTTATAGAAATTAAGACATAGAACACAAGCCCATTTCCGATAACAAAATATATCCTGAATTGTGTTGTTGCTTCATTTAAGTATTTGCAAATATTTTTCCCTTTATGTATTTTAAAAGTGTTTAAATCATTTAATGGATTTGGTGAAATAACAAAAATCGAACTTGTAACAAATCAATTATTTTATTTAGTCATAGTAAAGTCTCAAGAACCTGTTGGAAGCAGAAATACTTGTAGAACGTCGGGTTGTATTAACACTGGTAAGAAAATGTCTTTTTAACATTAACTTAATGTGTAGGCTTATAATTTGCCGGGTTATTGTTTGTTCCATTTATGTTTTTGTAACTGGTTTATACGTTGATTGAATATAAAATTCTTTACACTAATTATAGTAAGTGACTCAGTTTGAACATTATGTTTGTATTTTCATTTTAGCTTCGAAAGTTTTGGAGAACATGGATCGAGAAATTGATCCATGTGATAATTTCTACAGATTTGCTTGTGAAAATTTTATACGTAATGGCAAAGTTCCAGAAATAGGTATAAACGAATTATTTAAGGTGAAAGATAAAGTTAGATCTCAAATTCGTGAAATTCTACAAGAGCCTATAAACCCAGAGGAGCCAAAACCTTTCGTGTTAGTAAAGAATCTGTACAAAGCCTGCATGAACACGTGTAAGTAGAATTCTCTTACCTTTGTGATAGAAATTGTAAAAAGAAAAGTGGATTTTTATTTATTTTACAGCGCTGATCGAGTCCCGTGGAATTGAACCGTTTTTAAAAATATTGGACAGTGTTGGCGGATGGCCAGTTTTAAAAGGACGCAATTGGGATGAAGATGAATTTAGTTGGCAGAAGTCTATTATAGAGTTTAAGAAAATAGGATTTAGTTTCAATCACATCATTCATATGCAAATTGGCTTTGACCGGAGAAACTCATCCAAACGTTCCATTAGAGTAAGATTTTTATTGCATATAATATTGCTTTTTATTGCATAAATTTGAAGCAGATTACGTCAACGTATGACTTTATTTTTATGTTATACTACAGATAACCAATGCCTTTAAAATTGAATCATATTTTTTAGCGAATTTACACTTCAATATTACTCAAGACCACGCGTATTTGAGAGATGGTGCCAGGATAACGTACATGTAGAAATAAGTAATGCATTAAATCAATATTATTTCAGGTGGGTGATGTCATCTTAGGTTCCCGTGCAACTTTAATAAAGGGCATCCGGGATTCCAGTGTGATAGCATATTATAACTACATGGTAGACATTGCAATGCTTTTGGGGGCTCCAAAAAAAAGAGCACTTGCAGAATTAAGGGAGTCCTTATTATTTGAAATAAGTCTAGCTAATGTAAGTTATAAAAAAAACCAAAAAAGAAAATGAAACTTGCTACAATATTAGAATTTCTAGATTACCTCACCAATTGAAAAACGTATATATCCAACCCAACTACCCCACCATTTCACAATCGCTGAACTCCAAATCATTTACTCTATCGTAAACTGGAGGGAATATATCAACGCGTTGTTACCACCAGGTCTTCGGGTTGATGAAGGAGAGGTTATCAGTGAAGAAACGAATTGTCATCTAAGAGAAATAGAACAACTATTAAGAAAAACTCCAAAAAGGTTTGTGCAGATGTTTTTGTTTTTAGATGTAAATGTAACGAGTTTGTAATCTGTGGCGACTCTTTTTATAGAGTTGTAGCTAATTATCTCATGTGGAAAACTACTTCTGAGAACATTGATCTTCTTACTGAAGATTTTAGGAAAAGAGAAGCTAAATTTGACGAGAAAACATCCGAAACACCAAGATTGGAATACTGCACAGAACTTGTTAAGGAACGGTATGTTGTTAAAATAATAATATTTGTAAAAAAACCTATTGGAGAAATTCCTACATTTTTAAGTCAAAAGCATAAGGTTTAGTCTGCAGATCATCGGTATATTTTAAGGATTTGTTGTCAAAGATAAACTGATTATGTGCTTGGCTACTTTAACTACTTTATAATTTTCAAAATAATGAAAAGTCTGAATTTCGTGCTTTGATAAAGCATTGCTTTTTAATGTGAAAAAAACCGTCCAAGCAAAGCAATGACTTAATATGTGTTATTAAGATTCGACATTTTTATATATACTCGATATTATTTATATGCATAATAGTAGTGCTTAGTAGATTATCATACATTTGAGGTAATATTAATACATCAGTGGATAAATGAGTTAATTTTATCTTCCAGGCTTTTTTATGCAGTGAACTCATTACTTGCCAGGAAACATTTTAATGCAGATGCAAAAAGTGTTTTTGTAGAAATGGTAAACAGAATTAAAGCTGAAGTTACAAAAATATTGAAAAAGGTTAATTGGATGGATAAGGAAACAAGGAAACTAGCTTTAAAAAAGATTAAGGACCTACATTGTGACGTAGGCTATCCCGATGAATTACAGGATGTCAATAAATTGGAAGAATATTATAAAGACGTAAGTATTTCAAACATGTTATATACCACTACAAAGAATATGGATCGGAAGCGTATAAGATTCGAATACGATATTCTCAAACATCGAAAGAAAAATCCGAATCGTAAATGTTCGGACGTCTATCTCGAAGATATTTCAAATCATATAAATGGGGTTCACCCCATTTATGGAGTTGAACTTTAAAAGACGAAATTTCTTTCCCTGAACGTAACCAAATATTAACTAAATATATTTTCGAACTGTGGTCTAGAAAATGCTTCGAAAAATCTTACACAAATCCTAATCACACATATTCAACATACGATACGAAAAAATGTTTGTTGGGAAGTAGCACACTAAAGATTAATATTGTCTTTGTCGGAGAAATATAGAGACATCATGATTAGATATCAAGGTCTGCACTAAATAAGAAGTCTAAACCTTCTTTGGTTTAGATAACAACACTTAACAAATATTTCGTAAAATAGATTGGTGATTAAATTGTATTAAAATAATTAAATATTATGTAAATAATTGGATATTGATGAAATCCAGGTACAAATTGACGAAAGCAAGTTCATGGAATCACTCCTCAGCATGAAAAGCTTCTACACAAACAATTATTTAAGCAAATTTAGAAAACCACTCAATAAAACTGACTACAAGACTATTAGAGATGTCGAGTTAGTCACTGCACATTATTCGGCGATTGATAACAGTATCAGTGAGTATTTGTAACTAATAATTTATTATCAACACAATTTATTAATATGTAATCTGTTACAGATTTTCCTCCCGGACTCCTGCAGGGCATGTTCTTCTCTGCTGATCGTCCTCAATACATGAACTATGGTGCAATTGGCTTTGTAATTGGCCATGAAATTATTCATGGTTTTAACCATCAAGGAAGACTGTTTGACATGGCACTTTCTCTAGGTGACTGGTGGACTACAGCAACTAAAAATGCGTACTTTAAGAAAGCCAACTGTATTATAGAACAATACGAAAGTTATAAAGTGACGGAAGTGAACCTAAATGTTAGTATTAGTAAAAAAAACTTTTTTGCGTAATACAGAACATCAATAGTAACTTAACGAAAAACGTAAATAAACGTCGGCCATTTGTATGATGTGAAATGTATTGGATAAGTCAGTTATTTGTTGATTAGATCAGTGCTGTGGTTATGTTTTGTAGCTGTTGGTAGTCGAAATAATCAAGTCAAGTCAAAGAATAATAAGATTTTATTTTATTTAACCCTATTACGGCAGACATAATATTGAAATTTTATTGTTCCTTGAAATAGCTGTAAATAATATTTGATATTTTGATATATACATACATATAGCAGAGATTTATGAGCTGTTAGGCTGGTAACCTGTAAACTTGTCAGAGTTCTGTCAAGAATATATCTGTTTTACGCTCTGTTGTATAAAAGAGATAATGACTTTTTTAATTGTTAATATCTCCTAACATATAAGGAGTTATTAAAAAATAATTGGACATTTGAGGTTCTAGTAACCCACTTTATCAATATCTATATAGTTCACTTTTATAGAAATTAAGACATAGGACACAAGCCCATTATACAAATGTCTCTGTTGCAGAAGAGAGACAGCAATAAACCGAGATGGGGAGTATAGAACGATTTCTTATGGTATTTTGTCACTTTAATTATCTTAGCTGTTCAAATGATTGTTACATTTGCGTGCAGATTCTATAATATTGCAACAAAATAACATAGTAAATAATTTGGTTTGGTTTGGTTTTAAGAAAATTAAGAGATGTTTTGCGACCTAATTGATAAACTTCAGACTTTAGTGTTATATTTCTTAATAGATTATAGAAATAAATATATATAGTGATATTATAAAAAAGTTTTCGTTTAATTATTCAGCTTAATGCCATCCTGACCCTAGGAGAGGACATTGCAGATAATGCTGGAATCAAAGCAGCATACTTAGCTTACACAAAATGGGTTGAAGAAAATGAGGAAGAACCGCAGCTTCCTGGTTTGAATTACACTGCCAAACAAATGTTTTGGTTATCAACTGCCAACTCGTGGTGCTCTAAATATACGCCAGGTCATTATATGGCTTAATATAAATCATAACCTAAAATCAAAATATTTGACATATAAATTATGTAATTACAGAAGTGTTAAAAAGTTTTATCGAAGAAGATCATCATTCTCCAGCAGAGTTTAGAATTATAGGGTCATTTAGTAACAGCGAAGATTTTGCCAAAGATTTCCAATGTCCTCTAGGATCTCCAATGAATCCTAAACGTAAATGTAAAGTTTTTTAGATGACGAATGTAAAAAAATATTATAACTGTTTTGTTTAATAATTTATTTATATGTTTTGATTTACTTTTGAATAAAGTTAATTTTTTATGAATCGTTACTTCAATTATTTAAATTGTTTGTGGAAAATGTCATACGGTGTTGAATATGTGTCGAAAGTATTTGCTTTGTTTCTGATGTCAAATAACTAAAACCATAATGAAGATAGGTGAATGAAGTAGTCAATAGGTTTCCTATATATCCTAATAAGTATCCTAGTTAAAATAACATCTGTTATATCAGTTACTTATTAACAAAAACCACAAAATGTCTTTAAATAAATAAATTATCCGTATCAGATTACTTATTAAGCTAAAACACGAACCTATTAAATATTCAAACCATTTTTTAAATCATAAAATCAACAACATGAAATTAAATGCGATTATTATTATTAACAAAATATATAAAATTTTATAATATGCATGAACACTAAAACTTAAATGTCATAATTTAAAATTCAAAAGAAACTGAAAATATTATTGCATCGTTATTATATCTTACATAATCGTTTTTTATGTCTATAAAAAACTTACAAATTACCTCAAAACCATTAAATCTTCAATATCTGACGTAATTGTACCTGCAATAGAATTAATTAATGCCAATTTCGTTTTTCGAAGTTTTGATTATGTTGGAAAGGTTAACTGCTTTAGGTCGATTATGACCCCAGCCGCTGAAGAAATTTCTTGTGTGAATGATTTTGAATTGATGGCGTGGTGCTTCAGGTTAAACGTAAAAACTCAATATAATCTACAAAAGAATTATAGCTATTGGCCAGCTATTAAAGGGAGGCAGTGAAGGAAAGAAAAAACAGGAGAAGAAATAAGCTGATGGCTGGGTTGCACAAGGAACAGGAAGAGAAAGGAAGTACTAAAAGAGGCAATGAAGGGAAGCAGGAGAAAGAAAGAAGTAGCGAGGAAACAGTTAAACTTCAGCCCAGAAAAATAGACTAGGGAATAGACCAGTACAGAAGGAAGACTAGGGAAAATGAAGGAAGAGGGTCAAGAGAAGAAGAAGCAGAAAGTACGTTTGGAGATAAAAAGGTCTAGAATAATGTAAATTTAATTGTCTGTGACCGTCGTCCATATATAAAATCCAGTTATCTGGTCCAGCTCGTTATCTAGTTTGCATGGGGAACATGAAGAGAGAGGGTCAAGAGAAGAAGAAGCAGAAAGCACTTTTTGGAAGTACTAAAAGTCTTAAATAATTTTTTTTAGTTTTAATAAATAAATAAAGTTTAGTTTTAAGAAAATAATTAGTTTTAAATAAAATTAGTAAGTTTAGTTTTAAGGTTGAATTGTTAAGATAGGAATGAAATGTAATAAGAAATAAAATACGGTAGATTGTAAAGCTGAAAGGCACACACAATTAACAATAAATAATAATATAGCTATTAAGAAAATATTATAGTAGAATATAAGAGAATTCCATTTCCATTTTGATATAGTTTTAGTAAATATCATATTTGGGTATCGTTTTAAATATTCGTGTTGAACAATAAATACTTAACAGGTTTTTTCAATCTCATGACATTAACCTCAAATGAACTCTAAAGCAGTTCGTGATATTTGAGATATTGAAACTGTTATATTTAACTTATAGAAATTGATAACATACTTAATTAAAGCTGCTCCTCCTCAGGCTATGCTCTATATCAGTTAAATTTGGTTTACACATTTTGACAACTGAAAAACAAAAAGTTTTATAATTCATTTCTTTTGTAAATGATTTATTAAAATTATATTTCATATGTATATAGTTCTATTAATAAATTAATATTTGGAGATTGCCCAGTAAACATTTAGTGAAGTAGAATGGCTTGGTGAAGTTCGAGTCACTCGTACAATTCAATTCTAACGCTTTACAAGTTCGAAGCAACAACACAGAAACCAATTTTAGTTCAAATTTATTCCCTACCTGTCAAGATTTTGTGAAATAAAATCTGATATATGTAGTTTTAGCAAGTTCGTTAATAGTTCAAAAGTGGTACACAAAAGTCGCTTTTAGTTCAAATTGATTCCCTACCTGTCACAGATTTTGTGTTAGTTGTTAGAATTTTTTCAAAATAATATTCTTTCTTTTTCCAACATCATTCATTAAGTATTCATGTTTCTTTCACACTTTTTTTTTTAGTTCATTTTCATTCCATTTATCCAAAGTGAGAGAGAAACGAGATACAACATGTTGTATTATAGAGCAGAGGTACTCGCGCAAAGCATTACAACATACAACGTTGCCAATTGGTAAAACCTATTCGCATTAAGCGTATACTATTTAAAAAAATATCTACAGTGACAAATAAAGTGTTACAACTTGGCAACATCCCACTCTATACTTAATTTGTATTTAATTTGTTTATTTTTATAAAAGCTTACATGTATTGAGTACAGACTCCGAAGAAAATAACATACTGTCCTATATGGAGTATACGTAACCTTTCTACTGATTATCTTTATACTGATTTGATATCAGTTAGAAGCCAGATTCGATCCCGGGTCTCCCATTTAGTACACGGGTATTGTTCAACTGAACTACTTCTGTAGATAAATTGAACTCATTTTTAATTGAAGAGATGATGCGTTTGCCTAGGTCGTTTGTACAAAGGAAGTATTATCTATAGCATTCCTACCCTGGTCTGCTTAGCTGTAACAATTCTTTTGCCTACGATGGTCACTAGTAGACTACCTTATTTATTCATTTATTCCAAAGATGAACTTCTTTCTCCATTCGAATACTGTTATATTATTTTTTGTCCTTGGCTTCTAATAACATAATTAGTTTTGTTCTTATAGATAATTAATGAATTAATTATCCAAATAAGGACATGAACTAGCAGTTAAACCAGATCTGGAGAAATCGACGCTTGACAGATCTGACATAAACAACTTGTTCTTTAATAATTAAATTTCTATGTCAAATACGAAATTGGCGCTAGTTATGCAAATCATTAATAAAAAATGTGAAACGATCTACATTTTTTCGAATGTTTTTTTTTATAATTCTTTGTTAAACAGTTTATGTTTAAGATAATGTAATGTAAAAATACTTGAATAAATAAAGAGATCCACCACCTCTCTTTCTATGTTTTTTTATAACGCCTGCGAGTGATGTAACGCAACCTTATTAACTTCAGAATATTCAATTGAATACATAAGTGAAGTGAAATTGAATTGTCACTTGTTGAGAATAAATAGACATCTCTTTTTGTATTTACATTAATATTATATAGTATACGTAATAATATGGTTAAGTATAAATATATTGAATTTGGTCTGTATTAGTATGTACGATGATCTTCTGAAAATTTTAAGAACTCACATAGAGATGGGACTAATATAATAAACATTTTAATGGTGTTGCTCAATTTCATCCTACTTAAGAGTGGTATTGTGAACCATGACTTATTCTATAAAACCGTACTATATATTGATAAAATTGGTTACCACCTAGTAAACGATTTGGTGAAGTGTCCTATTGATTTTGCCATTTGTAGCTGATAAAACAGACATTTCATCTGAACGACTGTAAGAAACTGAACTGTAAATTAACTCTTTCATGACAAAAGAATCATACGCATCTTCACTATGATGTCAAAGTGACTCCAAAATGTTAACTGGGATATATTACCATTTATTTCAATCAAAAATTAAAAAAAAGCCCATCACGAAGTTAAATTCTATATATGTGAAGACATTGCAGATGTCAGTACATTTCAACCTGAGAGGTACGGGATCTGGACACTGGCCGCTGGGTCCACGATGTCGCGGTCACGGTCACGGTCATGGCCATCGAGTCACGTGGGAGGACCCGACGCGCACTCGGACTTGGACTACCCGCAGCGGAGACCAGTTAATGGCCACTGGCCACTGGACCGGTTTAACTGGACTTATGTTTTAATCTCACAGCGCGAGCGTCAAACAACTCGAGATTTGCGTGACGTGTGCGTCATTACCTGATGTAAACATTTCCATTGTACCGTTAAAAGTATTTTAATCTTACTTCTCTCTTTATTACAATCTTCTTTCTGTGGCTTTTATGAAATTAATCTATATTAGCTGCTTGATGCGTGGACTGATATGCTACCATACCCTAATTGAATTAATACATGTATCAGATTACTTATAAAATACTTCTTTAATGAATGCGCATGCGTGAGAGTTCTACGGCGGTAAAGTTCAAACCTTACTTGGAACCCTACATTACTGGAAATTATTTAATTCGAGATAAAATCTGGCAAATCAAGGAGTTGCAGGGTTTCAACGTTATCTAGGTTCACTTAATTATTAAAATTAACTTTTAGCTTCAACAAATTAGAAACTTAAGATCATATTATATTTGAATGCACAAATTATACTCCACAAAGATCAAAATTTAACAGTGAAATATTAGATGTGAAACTTTCCCTGTTAATACTAAATTTTTGTTAAGTGATTATAAATTAATTAATGAGTTATTTAAATATTTAAACAATGCTATAATAGAATTATAAATTTCATGTTAAAATATATATTAAAAATGTTTGATGGAGACGAATAAATGTGAAGGCCAAATAAACTATTAGTACCTAGTTAATATAAAATTTAAACTACAATAAAATGTAAATTATGATAACGCCAATATTTTTCACTAAATCGATAATTATAGTACCCTCATAGATGAATGCGGCACTGCTCTGTATTAAAAATGTATTCTTTGAATTTCTAGAAGATGTTCTTAGCTTTAAGAAAAGTTTCTTTTTAGCAAAAAAGAGGTTGATTTAACATATTGATAGTAAACAAAAAAGTTGTTTTTGAAGAAGCAGGTTTCATTAAACTAGAACACAGACAAAAAATATATGTAATCTTTAATTGACATTGACAACTGATTTTTAACAGAAGGAGATAAACAAATTACGTCTATCATACAGGATGTCCAGCAGGAAAGTTCCAGTTTTAATTAATAATAACAATAAATAAAATAAAATTTCGGTTTTAGTATGTTAAATCACGCTACAGTGTTCAAATATTTACAGGCTGAAGCGCATACTTTTACCAACCCCTGTAACCGATTCTATTCTAGTCCATCCCACAAGATTATGCCATTTAATTAGACTTTCCTCAGTAGACACCTTGTATATTCACGTTCAGACGCTCAGAGTACCTGGTGATTGATATTTGTATGTTTGAATTGTTAACACGCCTGAAAATTAGTACAATTAGTTATTTCATTATTTCATCTTTAAGACGGTATTAAAATATTATTTAAATGACAATGCCATTATTAGGTTGGCAATGCTTGTTTTGCAATTAACTATCTTCAATTCATCAATGTAAATATGGATTTACAATTTAAATAAATCAATATTGCATAATCTTATCTTATTGATTACAAAATATTACTTCTGCTTTGCAAATGAGTTTGACAGCTGACTGATTCTTTAGTTGACGTTTAGAGTCTTTCAACAAGAGGTGTCATTTTAAATTCGCACGATTTTTTTAGCTGTTAACATACAACAGTTATTGCATTGACATTGAGGCGTCTATATGCAAAGGGATGTAAGTGACAAAAATAAAAATTTTCAGAAAACGAGTTTAAAGTTAAAATTGTTTTATAATTTAGAATTTCTGCAAAACACATACCGATATAAAACCAAGTGTGGAAGTACTCAACGCGCGCAGTCGATTAGAAAGTTAAAATATATATCCGTTATTAGCGGCTATCAATAAAAATAAGTATAGCATGTTATTTCTAATTGAAACACTGAACAACAAAAAATATCTAATTAATCCCATACAATTTAGAGAAAGTCATCATCAAGAAAATCTATTTATAGCTCAAGTAATGTGTTCCTTATTCGTTATATTTCATTTAATTTGTTCAATTACCTGCAGAAATAAACCTCGGTACTCCTCACGTACCTTTGTACAATACCTTCTATATGACATGAACATAGACGTCCGAAGAAAGTTTCAGAAGATATAACATTTTAATATTCATCGTTCCCCCTCTCTCCTTTCGCCCTGGATCATATGCTTAGGTTTCTTAGGTAATGCATACTCGTTACGAATATGCATCTTGTTCGCCCCTACACACGGCTGCCCATGGACACAAGCATTATCAGGTCTTGGTATTCCTACACGTACCTAGATAACGGTTATTTACCAGTACTTTGTCAAACCATTTACTTTCACTTGTTCATTGTTATCTTTTATTTTCTGATTATTTCAAATTAAATATTACTTTTTTAATAAAATAAAAAATTGTGATTGTCTCTTGAGTTGAGTTGCGTTGTGTTACGATATTAAAAATGATTGGAATTATATCGTAATTTCATGCGGTAAGGTAACAAAACTGAAATGTGTGACAGAAAGTTTACTGTTATTGTTACGTAATATTATCAATCTATATTGGGACAATATTGGTAATAGTATTTAATGACAATGACTTGCCGAAAAATGCGAGAGTTGTGTTTATGCACATTGTATTTATTGTATTAATCATGGAATGGATTTAAAGCTGGGAGATGGAATGGAAGGCAAAAATTAATAAAGTATTCCAAATGGGATCCAAATTATTTACTAGGAATTATTGATTACGAACTGAATAATTCATTTATTCGTAAGAACATTGTAAAAACCTAATGGGACACAATAATTATAACGTATCCGCCATTAAACCTTTTAATTGGGCGCTAATGTTTGTTTTGACATGTATAATAATCAGACAACATCTTGTCACTACTTCCGACTTAGCAACATCTTAAATTATTTAACACACGTATGTAGACGTAAAGGTTAAGATGTTAATAACGTAACTGGCGGCAAATTGAGGAAACCAGCGGACCATGACCAGCGGGCATGCAATGAAGACCTGGAGTTGTAGACAAAGCTCGGCTAAGTATTTGTTACGTAAGACAATAAGAAATATGGAAGGCAAACATTATAATTTATCTGCTTTCCATAAATACATTTAATCACATAGATTTAACGCTTGGTGGATTTACGTTGTAATAAGTAAACAGTGCTGCAGACATTTTAAAAAGGTTCTGTGTCAAAAAAGGAACAGTTGCTTTTAGATTTTTTTGAAAAAATGACGAAACGACGGTCTGGTTGTATAGATATATAGGTATCTGAGATATTTTTATTAACCGGGCTTCCTAAGACCAGGGTCCTTTTTTCGCCCTTATTATTACATTCCATAAACTACATATCTACATTTTATTTATTATTACATACATCCTACAGTTTTAGATCCGCAGGAAGAAGAATAGCGCCAAATCACCATCTCGAATCTTCTATAAATTTCTCTCATAGCAACCCTGTACATAACCTCAAACTCGTATGTCTTTAAGGCTGATCGAATATTAAGAGTATTCAAGAACGTGACGACATAGAACCAACTACAAGTTCTTCAACATAATAGTTGTATTTTTATGTACAAAACTCTTGAAAATATAAAAATAACTAATCAATCAACACATGTTTATATGCCTTCAACTAATCGTGCCATTCATTTACGTTTTTAGAGACTGCCTTGATATTTTTTAGCAACTGTAATATGGCAACGTAAATATAGATTTATTAGCAAAAATTTAATTAGCATATAGTGATATATTTTGACGTATGCCTTTGGTATTTTACGTAATACTTTTTGCTGATTTCGTAACTATTGCGTATTATTAATCAAGTGTGTAGTAACAGGATGAATATTAGGTTTGCATCATAGTATACGAGTAGGACCTCTCACAGAAACATAACGCCCGGGATAACTAATATTTTTGAACTCCGTTTATTGGGTTTGAGTTACACAAGTTCAGGAAAACAATCACTCTTTGTGCAGTTGTATTATTATTTTATTTTAATGTTTTTGCCATTAGGCACTATATTTTTGCGCCTTAAATCATTAACTTATACATCATTGCGCTTAATTACATACTATCTACCCATTCTCATTCCTTCCAAAAAAAAACCGAAAAATACAGATAAAACAGATCAATTTAAACTACTACTCTAGAACTAGAACCTACTGCTTTTCTCTTTCTGCTACTCTCGCTCCCGTTTCTACTTTACTCTTCCTTCTCTTTCCTCGCTCCTTCACTGCAATCCTTTAATAACTGCACAATCCTACACAAAATAAACCTACAGTATTGCGCTGCAATTAGATTCATATTTTTGAATTGTTTTTTACAATCTTATTTTTATATAAAAATGAAAACAGAAAACAAAAACAATGATGTGTTGTTTATCAAAACAGGAAATGAGCATATACGGGTGACCTTCAATTGATGAGAAAAAACTAAAAATGAACCAAAAGGACCGTGAACTGAATGAATCGTCATCACGTAGGAAATTATCGAGATAATTAAAATTCAGTTAAACTTGTAAAGGCTTTAACTGAATAATAATTAAGAAATACAAAACTATTGTTAATTGAACTTTGTAAACTACAAATATTAGTTCAAATTACGAGAGTTGGGTGACGATTCATGCTTAAAACAAGTTGTGGCGTACAAATTTACAATACAGTAAGAAAGCACTGTCTCACTAATTTTAGGGTGGACCAATCAAATGTCTGATGTCTGTCAAATATGTTAATAACGTATAGAATCAAGTGGGTCGAGACCTTGGCACAGTAGCCGACATCCACAAGGTGTCAACAATTTTCTAAACATGCAAAATGGGTGCGCACTGTATTGTGTGCATCCGATGTCAAGTGCTCTAAGTCTCATTCTTTAATTAATTATTCTAAAAACAGATGTAATATTCTTTATAGAATGACAATTTTAATTGTTAATATTTTATATAAAATTCTGACTAACAAAATATTTAATCGATTTTGTCATTATATTGTATACCTACATACCATACCATATCATACAGTTTTGTAGAAATTCAGCCAAGTTCCAAACCCAAATGAAGAATAAACATTTTCATAAACAAATATATTGAGACTTACTGCAGTTTACCATTGACTGTACAAACGTTTGTTTATTAAAATTCATCAGAATCACTGAAGAAATAAAGTATTCAAGAATCGTACGAAAACCGCAAACGTCGAAGTAACTGACCTGTAAATCCTACAACAAACATTGACTAGTACCTACCTACACACACACACACATTCAAACCGAAAATTGGTATTCAAACATTAAAATTAATGACATTGGCATTATTTCAATACGATTACATTAAAATCAAGAATTCATTTAAAAATAAACTTTTATTTTGATAATTAAGAATAAGAATAACCTTGAACTATTATACTATTTTTATATGTTAATGATCTAAGAATAATTACATAAGTTTTATTATCATTTTTAGAATGTACATATAATACATAAATTATATTTTTATAATGCATACATTGTTTTACATATGTTGCATTTGTAAGACAGTATGAATTATGTTCTTCAGAAAATACAAATCAGTCAAGAACAAACAAGAGTCATTGAAAACACGTCAGAGGTGAACAATACAATTTATATGTACAATATACATTCAAAAAAATACTGCTAGCTTAAATTCAATTCTAAATTGAAAAAATGCGAATATAACTGATATTCACTGGCGTAGCTAGGTATGGGCGAGTCGGTGCAGTGCACCGGGGCCCCCAAGCTCAGGGAGCCCTCGGACTTTTATAACTTATATTTATATTTTAACGGTTTCACAGTGAAGTAATACTCTTAGTAAATAGTTATTCCCGACAATGCTTACAAAACTTTTATAACAAAAACATAAACATAAACATACGAAATAAAACCATGCGAGTATTTGTAGATTGAATAATTATTCAATTGTTTAATGATAAAATAATTTTACACTTTTTAATAACTTTGAACCAACATTCTTATAATAACAAGATGGTTGGGAATTATGATCTTGACAGTGTAGAAGCCCAAAACACAACTGACTTGATTGCCATACGGCCGTGTCGTACACAGCAGTCATCGTATTGTAGTCATGCGCATTACTTCTATTAGAGACAACAATACATTATAATGTTGGAATGCCAACAGAGACATCTTCTTATGTTCTGTACTAATTTTGTACTGAACATAAATTGCCAGCCAGCAGAAGTAGATAAGCTCACAACTAATATCAAATTATACAATGTTACATAAAATTATTATAAACCAATTTACAAAAAATAATGTGAACTTCTTAAAACTATTATAAACAAAATTACACAAAATAACATAAACTTCTTAACTCTATGGTAGTCTACATAATTTTGTGAAAATAATATAAAACAAATTAATTACTATCCTAAATATAACAGAAACCATAATTATCAATGTAGCATACATTATCAATTGCATAATGTACACAACAATCATCAACTCAATAGTTACAATGTTATTGAAACAATTATCTTTTAACAATTCCAACAGTACAGATGTTTGTTTTACATCAATGTTGTAAACATTGCAATTAATATCTGATGGAAGTATTGTATTTGAATCAAAAATTTTATTTGTTGCTTGTTTGATTCGCACCAGCAACACTGCGCTAATAATCTCAAGCTGGGGTATTGTAAGTACCTTACTTGATGGAGCTACACTGGACTTGTAGCAAATTAAATTTGTTTTTATTTTAATATTTATAAAAATAATATTGTGTTTTAAACCTAATGTCATAATACTGGTTGATCTGTTTAATAATGTTTTATAAACCTCCAATACTGAAGGATTGCGTCTAAATCTTTTTTCCAACACATTAAATCTTTGCGGGGCAACTGAGAAAGAATCCTCCAATTCTATTTTATTTACTAGGCTGAGTAATGGCAAATCAACAGTTAAATTATTTTTAAGTGCTACTGAATTTTGAAATTTATGTTCAGCCTTTAAGTAATCCTCAGAAAACTTATCTGATTCCTCTGGGACTTTCTCAGTTGTCCAAGATTGTTCCATAACATTCTCAAGGTTTGTATATTCACAAATAGCAAGATTACATACAATATTATTATGTGAATACTTATTTTTATTATACAATTTTCTTGGAACCACATTTCCTTTATTATTATTGTCATGTGACATATTTTTATAATCTAAACTATACTCAATTGCAATTGCACGTCTTTCTAAAAATGAAATAAATTCTGCCATAGTAGGCAGTTCTTCTAAATTTCTTTCCATGTGGAAAGTGCGGTTAGTAACGATATCTAATTTTCTACTTAAGGCCGAGATTAAAATCATATCCCACTTGTCTACAGGCTCATCAAGATTTTTTAACGCTTGAAATTGCTGTTTTACTTGACATAAAAAGGCCCTTATATCGACTGCAGTACCTTTCTGCATGTTGGGAATATCAAGTATTATATTAATGTGATAAAAGATTAATCTCGCCTTATTTTCATACCGCGCTAACAATAAATCAATAGCCTCTTTGTATGAACTGTTCACAAGCGGCAGATTTATAATTATTGAGAGAGCCTCATCAACGAGATACTTTCTCAAATAAAAAAGTCTTTGAACATCGGACAATGATGCATTATTGTGAACCACTGCTTGGAAGAGCTCATAAAAGGGCTTAAACCTGGTTATATCCTTGCCATCGAAGGTTGGAATTTCCACCGCTGGGAGCTTCAATGGAACTAATTCAGGCCTATTAACTTCTTTTAACTTATTGATGCTAGCATTTAATTTTGCAATAATGTTAAAATACTTCTCTTCAACTTCTTCAATGTCTTCCTCATCTTGATCATCAATTTCTAAAATGCTGTACTGCGTGAGCTCGTACGATTGGAATGTAGTCATCATCTTTTCTTTTTTCACCTGCAGCACCTCCACTGTAGCGGAGTCGAGAGCCCTTGGGTCGCTGACGTAATTGTCCATCCGTGATATTGCACTTTTTGCAGCCGTCCGCGCCGATCTAAGCCTTTTCAATCCCTCCATCTTGCTTAGGTGATAGATTCGTACTTATATGATAGATGAAACGTGGATGACAAACTAATCCAGGTTAATCCAGCAACATGAGAAGTTTTTAATAGATTGGTACTTGCAGATAGTAATAATAACTTTGTACCTTCATGAGTAAAGAAGTATTTTACTCTCCTCCAGCATCCATGTATCCTCTTCCGTAATGAATAATTTTTCTTAAAATATAAACGTGTAGTAATCCAAATTATATGCGAATCCGCTTAAATCAAACGTTGCATTACCCAATCAATGGCAATTGATGACTTGCCAGGCCGCCATAGGGTAAATGTAACAAAATAGCTTGCACTTGTGCTGGTTACTATACAGATGTAACCTCAAAACACCACGAAATCACACGCGGGTACCAATGGCTTGTAAGGCCAGTTTTTTTTTTGTAGGATTTAAAACCTTCTTGAAATGTAATTGTAAAATATCCAGATCCTCCGTGAATCCGCCAAAATAGAGCGTCCCATTTACCCAATCAATGGCAATCGCCAAGGGGCAAATGTAATAAAACGCCAAAAATACAATGAAAAACACACGCGGTTAATAAACTCGAAGGATCGGCTTTGTAAGACTCGAAGGACCAGCTTCGCATGTACGAAATAAAACCATGCGAGTATTTGTAGATTGAATAATTATTCAATTGTTTAATGATAAAATAATTTTACACTTTTTAATAACTTTGAACCAACATTCTTATAATAACAAGATGGTTGGGAATTATGATCTTGACAGTGTAGAAGCCCAAAACACAACTGACTTGATTGCCATACGGCCGTGTCGTACACAGCAGTCATCGTATTGTAGTCATGCGCATTACTTCTATTAGAGACAACAATACATTATAATGTTGGAATGCCAACAGAGACATCTTCTTATGTTCTGTACTAATTTTGTACTGAACAAATAACAAAAATTCTAAATAGGAATGAATTTCATACTCACTTTTCTATAAATTTATCGCTGAACATGAGGGAGGGGGGAAGCATGGACCAGGCAAGGGTCTAAGTCTATTACGTAATTCTCTCAGGCAGAGGTACGCATTCTAGAGTTGTTTATGTTGAGATTAAGCTGAAACAAAAGTAGCTGCAGGATTGTACTTAGAGTCTTAGAGCGCAATACACATACATGTAGTAAGTAGTTTTGCTGTGCCATGCAGTGCACGATAAAGAGAGAAGATTTATATATATTTATATCTGACTTGAAAAACCTAAACAGTTTAGTTAGGGGCACAGATTTTTTTTTTGCACCTTGGTTACCTAGCTACGCCACTGCTGATATTAAATGGATTTTTCGTCGACTGTGAGAAATTTTTTATGAATTTACGGGCTAGGGGCGCCACAATTTTAGAGGTGACAAAATTTATAAAATATATATAAATATTTATTTATTTATATACCATTACAGTTGAAGAAGGGCGCCTTATCACAAGCGCTTATGGAAGTGTGAACCCTACGTAAAACGTGACGTTAATGTATGGTCTTTCCGGACCATAGCATTACCCTCGCTTCACACTGCACGCTTTTGGTGCACGCTAAAATAAATGCTATTTCTATTATCATAACCGCAAGTCAATAACAAACGTTATTAATAAATAAAACGGCATAGTTATCTCATTATTGAATGCATTCCTGTTATAGGATTTATTAGACCATCTTTTATAACGCTTATCAAGATATATTAATAGGCATAGAATTTGTTAGTTTGTTGATCTGCATTCCTTACTATCGATTCTATTTAAGAATGAATGACAAATGTAGGTACACATGTTTGTAGGTATATTACAATTTCGTCCATCAAATAGTTTCGACAAATTAATCTTGAAATAATGTGCTATAGTTTAAATTACGAGAGTTCGGCGGCGACTCATGACAATTTCGACTATATTTTCAATGGTTTTATTTTGCATATTTAAAAAGATGTAAACCTTTTTTTAAATATCTCGTTTTTAAATATTTTTATTGCATATTTCAATTTAATTGTTTTATATTACATGCTAACGAGTTGATTTTTACTGCATATTTTCTATTTGTTGTTTTTTTAATTGCATATTTCTCAAAAATAAGTGCATATTTATTTATATTTGATTGCATATAAATCCGGGCTCAAATTAACGACTATTCTAGTTATTTATTTACTACTATTTGGCTACTAAGGTTGGCAAATAGAGAGGAAGAAGAAGAGGAAGCAATGACGTCATATACTCAATCATTTTTTGTAACTTTTTACATCTTTAATTATTAAAGGGAAAAAGTGATTACTTCAATTGTTAATAATTTCTATAATATTGCGAATTGAATAAAAATAATTGGATATTTGAGGATTTGGTTAAAGAGACCTATTTTCTCTTATTTTCGAGATACCAATCTACCATTAGCGCGTGCAAAAAACTATTTATAGAATAGTGATATTATCGAACCAGATAGAACCAGTAGAATTTTAAGTTCTTTACAATGTTAAGTACCTAAATTGCTAAATACATTACTTAACGAAGGTGTTAAATTCATCAAATAGAATTACATCGATCACCTTGAACTAAACTTGAACAACTCGCATTTGATTCTCTCCAAGCGACAAATTCGTGGAGCTGATTGTGATAATTACAGCTAAGTGCAAATGCGAACAAATCATAAGTTTTTGATTTAATAAAACTTCATATTCTTAAAAAAATATTACATAAACATAGAATAGCAACATAGAATAAGAGAGAATGTCAATTAAATGGCGATGAAGTGGTTTTCAAATCGTTTTTGAAGAAAGTGCCCACAGTCTGGTACGGTATGGGAATAACACTTGGAAGAAAATAGAAACGGAAGACTTTGAGTTGCTCTTCGCAGCAAAAATGTCAGCACATATATACGAGTAACCATACAGATGCCAAAAACACCGTAGGATTCGCTTCAAACTCTCCTGTTTCCCTTTTCTCCACGTTTCATACAATAAATATTTAGTCGTATAAATTTCCATATAAAATTTCCGTTCTTCTTTTCTTCACTACTCGATATAATTTTGCGCGCAACGTTGCCGAATCACCATTGACCATGAAAAGAATTTTAAAAAATATAATATTTTCAATTATTATATCCCGAATACAAAACGGTAAAGTGCTAATTATTTTAAATTTATTTAAAAAACATTTTTCTTTACTCTCCAAAAAAAATTTAAAATTCTATAGAGAATTTTTTTGTGTATAATAGGAGGTGATCCTAAAAATTACTAAAACGTTATTCTTAGCATATAAACAAAAATTTTAAAAAATGAAACCTGCTTTTAAGCTGAAACTATCTTAAAAAATGTGGTACACACAAGGTGAGTTTGCTACAATGTGAAGTTCGCAAATGCTACAAATTAGACGACTGTATCTATTCATTCTATAACCACTACACTATAGCTAACAGTAATCTTGCCATAGAAAAGATTTGTCTAACTAGAGGTACTGCAGACGCACTTCACTAAACAATGGACTCATTAATTGAGTAGATTAACTGACTACAGCGCAGCGCATCGCATCGCCTCCCGCATGTAAAGTATCATTCCCACTCACTGCTTTAATTTAATATGTATTTTGTATTTAATTTAAATTGTACATGCATATGGCAATACGCGTAGTCATTCACAGTATCATTTTTAATTTAATTTATTTTTTAAGTTTTCTTAGTTTTTTAGAACCTTACAAGGTCCAATGTTTTAAATTAAAAATATTAATTTAGCTATATTATTTTATAACCTCCAAAATGTGACAATCTGTCAAAATGCAGTAGAATTTATTTTTAAAAGAAGTTTAATGTCAGTTTGTCATAAATAAAGAAATAAAAACAACTTCTATAACTAATTGTTATTAAAAAGAGCAATTTTAATAATTTCACCTTCAATTTTGTCCAACTGTCGAACTGTCAAAATTTATATTACTAAAGACGTATGCGCACCAATTAAATTAATTAAACTCAAATTAAAACACGAATATGACTAGGAATGCCTATTCTGAAAACCTGAAATCTCGATTAAAATATTAGATAAAAACAGTAAATTAAATATGAAAACAGTGAGTGGGAATGAGGCTTTACCCGTTGAAGTTGAATGACTTGGATACGCTTACTAGCTACATGTGAACACAAAGTGTAGAAAACTTTTCATACTTGTTCGGTGAATTATATAGTATCTTAAATAATTTATTATTCAAGAAAATCGATTTATATATGGCCTGGATTTCTACCGTTATATTTATAATGAAGTAACGTCACATCTGCTAAAATTTCAAACAATAAAAAAGCAACTTTTCTTGGCTTTGTAACAACTGTTTGAAAGTGTTAAATAATAATATGTATTAAGAGATTACCCCACTCTGAACTTTTTATAAAACCGCGTATATTTATTACCTATGCTTTTGGAAATGTTTTAAGTATACAGGTATAAGAATAAAGTGCGCAAGAGACTGAATGCTGTGATAAATGCAAAGAGAGAGAGATATAGCTGACGAGTGTCCTCTGTGTCTCTTTCTAGCCAAGCACAGGCTGCAGCAGCGGTTCAGCTAGAGAAAGACAGATAGGATACTCGGCAGCTATCTCTCTCTTTGCCTTTATCGCTTCCTCTTACACGCGGCCGTACCCTTCGCGCACTCTATTCTTATATGATTTTAAGAGTTTACCCATATCAATATTCGTGGGCGAGAGCATTGATGCTTGTCGCTAACTACTGTCTTCTCTGGGTTCGATCCACGCGCCAGAGTTATATTTTCTGGGTTTGGTTGCAATCAAATTTAATTGCTTATCATAATCATAAATATGAAAATGTAATCATAAAGAAAAGAGAAAGAATTAGCTTTATAAAAGAGATGGATATAGTTGAAAGAATGAAAGTTGTGCACTGGGAGGACTTAATTAGCAAATGGACGGAATATACTTCAAATATATTATATTTCAAAAGGGGCAAGGAGTGCAATGAAAGACATCGCAGTGGCGACGATTCCTGTATCAGATCGTAATGCGGTTGTTGTTAAAGTGAAAACGAATCAACACATAAAATTACAATAAAATAAGACTGTTAAATAAGCAACGATGGAATAGCAAGAGAAAAGCTAAGAAATAGGAAAATTATAAATTGTAAAAGTTGTATATTATAAAATGTTAGTAAGTGCATATATTGATTTAAGTGCTAATAACTATGAAAAGTTGATGCACACAAAATGAAATTAAAAAAATATATATATTCTGAATACTATTTGAGTTTTATCAATTTGAAGTGAGCGCGACAGTATACATATATACTTATACAATACTTTTTATTCTTTTGCGTTTATCTCGATGCTACTTTCTTTCAACTGGTCGTCATGATATCTCGAGGACGCCTCATCCGATATTATTGAAAATTACACCACAGCTTGTTTATAAAAGTATCTATCGAGTAGCAAAGGATCGTTAAAATAATAATTTGCAAAGGAACTGTAAAGTGGCACCACATCCAGTGATCCGAACTGTTTGTTTCAATATTTACGATGCTAGTTAACATGTTTTGTTTTGGGTTTCCCTGACTTCTATTAAATAGGTGCTAACACATTTATGAATGACATATTGTTAGAGAATAAATCGCAAAATTTTAAGGTTATGTAATACATAAAGTCATGTTTAGGCATTACGTTATTAAGATACAGTAAATAGTTTTTATTATGAAAAATATGATCAAAGTAATTGTGGATGCACACTGCTCCCTATAAACGAATCTAATACAAATCTTACACGATTCTAACACGATTCGTTTCGATTCGTACGAATCTTGCACGATTCTTGTCAAACAGGTTTGTGGAGCTTCTTTGTAAATGCAGTCAATATTTAATATTATTTAAGGTAAACATAAAATGATTATCTCTTACCCCAGTAAACAATTTGGTGAAGTGCCCTATTTAGTGACGTTTCTATCACTATTTCACTTCAATTATAGTTCGCATCAACTTTATCTTCATTTGTATTCCGACAGGTGGAGTGGTTCCGTCATCTGTAGCCGATAAAGTAGACATTTTATATGAAAAAATGTGAGAAACTGGACTATAAATGAACTCTTTTATGACAAAAAAATCATGACGCATCTTCAATATGATGTCAAAGTGACTTCAAAATGTTTACTGGGTGGTTTTGGCTTATTCAATTCAATGCTAACATTCTTAAAGCAATACAGAATTTTTCGTGTTGTTAGGTGTTTATTTGAAGGAAATTAGTGCTTGACGCTTCTTAAAAATTATATAATAGTCATAATTCGGACTCTTAGAGTCATCATACAGTTAAAATCTTTCGAGAAAATTGCTAATAACCAAGATACCATAAAATTTCTTCACGGCGATTTGGTCTTAAAATCATTGTTATTTATTTTGTTGTACTATTGTTTGAAAGAAATAACTCATGCTAATTTATTAATGTCACGTAACATTATATACATTTTATAAAAAATTATCTTTCTTTTAAAATTATATTCATTGCCAAATTTATATTCATTCTTCATAAGGACGATCACGTGATTATTCTGCTAATTCGTTCTCAAAGGTTGTTGAAATCAGTTGGGTTTCCAGAAGAAAACAAACGGCAACCCCAATGAGTCATCAAAAGTTTACCTTTGTCTTTATGTCACAGATAATCAGACCTTGAACTAGATTTACGAGTTTGCTTGCGTTTTACACTTGATGCAAGTCTATTTTAAGATAATCTGAATATACATTACCAGATTGAGTCGTCATTTTAAATTACGCACCTTTTATAAAAATGTCGACATACAACCGTCATTTCGATGACATTTAATAGATATTTTATTTTACCATTTGTCACGAAAATATTGCGTTATTGCGTTATTCTGTTGATTTAAAATAACAGCTCTTGTTGAAAGATCTGATATATGGAGAGGTGCATATTTCCGTGTGTATATTTTTCTGCGATGAAGTATTCAATGTGCGACTAGTTCACAAACTCTGTCTCTGTCTAGTAGCTTTATATTTCATAGATTAGTGCCAGGGTTAATACTACTCATGAGGAGATTCTAAATCCCTATGACCTAGTTTTGTGAGAATCTTACAATTTATGGTAGTTGTCGTGATATAAGTCTCATTGACACTTTTCTGGTCCTACCCATCAAGACTGTGGATTCTTTATTTTGTTGTTATTTAACTTTTCCTTCCCAATCCACCCTATTCTAACATATCACTCAACAAGTTCGTGGAATGACATATACATGGCGCCATTATTGACAAATACATCTGTTTTTTAGGTAGTACCAACCTTCATATCGTTGTGATGCATCTAATCTCATACATGCGGTTAGATTTTTTCCCATCCGTGGTTGATGCTGGGATTTTAAATTTACAAAACGTCAAACTTAATCTATGGTCGTCAACTTGTGTTAATTTTGTGAATATTAATGAAATGAGAATTTTATGATTCATATTTCAACTTCTTAAACGGAAAAAAGTCTAATCGGTCCAGTGGGAAAAGATTGTTTTATTGATATTGGGTTATAACTTTATTATATTATCCGCTCATCCAGGAATAAGTCTTTACTTAAAGACCCGTCTTTACAATGGTCCAGCTACAAATTTAATAACTGTGCTGAGACACATTAAAATATGACACTTAGGTGATAACACAAGTTCTCTCTTTATTAACAAAAGGAACTTAATTTAAATGCATAAATTTTTATTGAGGAACTTGCTTGAACAGGAAATTGCTTTTAAAACATGTTTATATTTGTCTTGTAATTTGATGGCCTTGTCCAGATGGAAAAGTAAGCCTGTGAGGGGTCGCATTTTCCCATCACTATGCCAAACAGATTTTCGTGTATTTGAAATTAATAAAAATATGCACGGATTAGGGCTAGACCTCATTGAGGAATAATTCGCGCAGAAAAAAACGCGAATTCTGTAACACATGGAATCATATGAACATACACACACCACCGGTTTTAATTCTACGCGGAAAAGAATCTGTAGATTTCTACAAAATTCACCCCGGTACAGAGAGTTTTTTCTTAGCTTTGTTTGTGAAACGTGTAGTTGAATGAGAACGCACGCACTACGGAATTAATTCCAGTCTTTGTCGGCGGATTTCTTTGTAAGCAGTATGCATCTGTCGCTTTATCTCTTTGAACATCTTTTCATCTTTAACATAACAAGATAAATAAATACAAAAGTATAAAAACAGTTCTTTGCCGAGTCAAGTACTGTATATAATCTTAGATGAATTTATCCGGAGTGTGTCTTAGGTAAGTTTTAGTATACAGAATTAAAACCTCATGGAAAACAACCGCGTGGTTTTATTCCACAGTAAGACCTATGCCTTAGAATTGAATTGAACTACCTACAATTGAATTTAAGTAATTTTTACAAAATGTCAAATCTTTTGGTTACCATATTTTTGGATACTTTAGCGACTTGTTTTAAACATACCACAAGTATCTAAATACTTAATGTATCTATACGAGTACATGCCTATCGATAATGTTGTGTTAATTTCTCTCAGCCTCGCCCATTTTCTAAATGTATGTACATATGTAAACACATTTCACATAAATTGGGTGCGTAGTTTAAAACCTGAAATGACTGTCCATTGTTATTGTCGATGGGAATGTTTCGATGGTGTGCTCCATGGCACAATGTTGTGCAATGTTTCGCTTGAATGGAGAACACCATTAAATTACATTATGCGAAATACTCACTAGTTCGACATCCAATATTCATATATTTTATAAGTTTATAAGTTCACGTTATTTAGATATTAGTGTCCAACAATGTTATCGTCTAGACTAGTGCGACTCCAAGACGCGACATGTGTTTAAGTGTTCTAAACTTATAAAATTCTAGGAGTGATTCGAGTATTTGCAGGCTTTCAGTCGGTTATTAGCAAAATCCTTTGAAGAACTGGAACGAAAATGTGTTAAGAAAAATATAAGGAACAAATTTAATGTACTTTTATTACCGCTTTTATTACTTCCTTTTCTAAACATATTCCATAAAAGTGGATGAATGAATTCGTATGAGATGACCCGGACCCGGACCCGGACCCGGACTAGAGTTATATTTTCAAGGTTTGGTTATCAAATTAAATTGATTATGTACAAACATCCAGGAGACCACAATACCACAAAAACTATAGAACTTGTCGGTGATACTGATAGGATTTTAGCATCCGAAATAGGCCGACGTTTAAAAAAGTAAATCAAATATACAATATATTTGTTTGAAGTACAAAACATGCTGATGTATTAGGTTATATATTATGCCGGTTTTAAACCAGAGAGACAAAACAATAAAACACGAACAAAAACTGTTTTTCTGAACAAAAACACTAATGTTTACATCAACTTAAAACATTTTCATCTTAAAAAACTGTTTTTGCAAACAAAACACATTCCCATCTGGAAATCAAAGGAGAACACGTTTATTGTTGTTTTTTAGTCTGCTTGGTTTGAACCCGTAGTTTTGTTTTTTGTAAACATTTGCGCTTGTTAGTTGCTGTTTATAATTTAGCTAGCAACTAGTTCCAAGAGCAGCTAGAAATAAGTGCTGAATACAGTGGACAAAAGATAAGACCAGTAATTTAATAGAAATATATCGCCAACACAATAATTTGTGGGATACTAAATTTTTATGTGTCACACAGAAAAACACTAAAAACAAAACCAGTCTGTTGAAATTTAACAGTCCGTTTTAGAAAAACAGAATTGTTTTAAAATAAAACAAAACATGTTTTTGTATTGTTTTTTGAAAGCAAAACTGTCTCTTTGGTGTAACACCGGCATTACACCGGTATGGACGTGTTGTAAAACTTCTTCCAACAAATGTTGGATAACATATGTTGGAATCACATCGGTACCACGCATTTCATTGGTATGGACTACTAGTAATTAGTAATTAGTATTGTACATAACACAAAAGAGACAACAATCTGGATCGACATTCGACATTCAACGTTCGGTTAGCCCGTGTTCCTTGGATTTGTTTAAAGCTATTGCTATCATGCTGTGCCCACTGCCCACGCTATGTTATAGTACTCATTTACTTGCGTGCAACGATTTAGTTTTGGATGCGATGTGCAGATTGCATTTAGGTTATGTTGGAAAGGATTTATAAATGATTTGATATCAGCTTCCCGTGGTACGTCAGCACAAGAAAACAACATTGTAATGTTATATCAGTTGTTTCCGAGTTGTTCCGAGTTTGAACCGAGATTTTAAGGGCTTGTATCAGGCAGGAGCTTAGAGCGAATAACCTTTGTTCTTTGTTCACTCCATGATATATCGATAACCCGTAATCAAATTACATATCAACCTGTATATACGCATCTGTGTACATATTTGTTTGCAGGAACAGTTGAGTCTATGATTTAATTAGTTTATCTTATCACCTCATGAATCACAATATGCATATGCTTATATATAAAGAGCCGGCGGTCTACGAAGAGCAATAGATTTGATTTAAGGCACCCACTTTGATTAGATTTAGCTGCCTTGGAATGAAATTTCCATATAACACAATGTTGAAGAAAACTTCTATATAAGAATCGCTTTCTCACCATGTGTTTTTCTAAAAGATATTTGCAAATCTATAACCAATAAATCAAAGTCAGCAATTGGATTCCCTAACTATGTGGTCAAAAAGTTGCTCGCAACGGGATTCACAGTGTAGAAGGTCGTGCCTGTACTTATATATAGATAGTCCAGTTCATTAGTGATGCTTCTTACTCTGATTCAATATTTATTCATTCAATAACTCGTAAATGCAACGAAACAAAATTGACAAACCTGTCGAATAAAAGTCGCTCTCAATAGCAGAAAAACAAACAATTTAATTTCTATTCTTTTGTATAAATTCTTTAATGAAATTCGGTACTATTTGTGTAGCCGTTCACTATCACCAACATGAAAGAGTTCATTTATAGTTCAGTTTCTTACAGTTCTTCATGTGAAATGTCTATTTTATCGGCTACAAATGGCGAAACCACTCTACCTGTCGGAACTATAATTGCAACAGTGATAGAAACGTCACAAAACAGGACACTTCACCAAATTGTTTACTGAGCCCACTCACAAATTTTAAATAAACCCAGTAAAAACCCTATCACCTTGCACTTGCCATATTTACCTGGAAATTACCTTTTTTCACGTGAAAACCTAACGCCTCACAATCCATCTAAAGTTACCTTTTGTTTCAATAAATTACGAAAAAACCATAGACAATGAGATTTTCATGAAAAAAACCTATCCATTCAAATGACAATCAAAAAACCCATGCGAAGAACACTGGTTACCAAGTGTCAGAGATCAGAAAAGAAATTCAATAAATCTTCAACATAGTTGGAATTATTTTAATAAATAAACACTTACACTTACAATGACTTATCATTAAACTTCATTAAAAGTTTTACGGAAATATTACATAAATGTATTTTAAAATACATCCCACACTATTTAAAATGTAAAAGATTTGCATCTAATTCAACTAACAAATTAGAGTTAGATTCATGGTGGCACATGCCTTGTGGTCATACAATACAAAACATTATCGAATATCGGACACGACGACAAGCTGTCCAAGTTCGATGATTAGAAGACAGGGGGGCGGTAAATAAACGACAGTCGACGTCTAGTACCGTACTCATACACTACATTCATTTGTCGCCGTAGTGACCGTGGTAGGTCGTACGGTTTGCTTTGCCTTCTAATCCGACGCGGTATAAGCATATAAGTGACAGCGCTCCTCATTATTGTTTAGTATTTGCTCGACCGCCGTGTTGGGCGTAGGGATATAGTCATCGTAAGACAAAATACAAAGTATTAACCAGTAAAGGGGCCCAGTTTAATAACAGAAACAACTCTTGTTGTTTCTAAGAAATAAATTCCACTTGTCTACATTATTACATTACAGTGATTTTATCTTAAAGTGTGTGATTTCATTTTTGTGGTTAAGTGAATTAATATTACCAATATGAAACAAACAGTAATCAAGTAAGTGAATTTTGTTTTTAATATTTTATTTTCTATTACTGTAAGCGTTATTCTTGTATGTTGGGATTTGTAAAGTAATATTTAATTGTCTTGTGATGTTACCTTGTGCGATGTTAGTGTATTCATAGTTTGTAGTCCAAACAGGTGCTTGTGACCGAGAACCGGAACGGATTTAATTAATTTGACGACATGAACGACACTTTGAAGACATCGTCAACTGTCATTGACACATTATAATTTGTATGCTCTAATTATTATACCAAGTGGTAGGTGTATTGCCTCAATCATTTGAATATCTGTTTCTTAAAATAATACAAGAATTATCCCGCTAAACATAGCACATGTATGTTGTCTAAAGATAGTAGCATTTTCGTAAAAAAGACACGTACCTTACATAGAAAATCGTAAATTCTACAATACAAACTAATGCAAAAGATATTTAAAGTTATATAATCTTGCATAAAAAGCTTTATAAACGTCGGAGAACACAAATTTATATACCTGTTCAATTTATATTCATGAAAAATATTGTTTTTTAGTTACACTTATTTTTTATATTTCTATTAATATTTGTTGTTTAAGATATTAAAATATTACTTGCATAAATTTTTTTACATCCGCGGACGTAACTAAAGAATCGAATTGTACAAAACTGAGAAGAAGTGACTTTCTCAAAATCGTAAATCCATAAAATTCATATTTATTGCATAATTAAATAATTGATTTATGAATGATTGAGAAAATATTAAATATCCCTACGCTGGTGCTTTTTTTAATTTTTCAATGAACCATACTTTAGACCAAAATTAAGTCTGAACTATCAGTTGACCTTCAATAAAATCAAAATACAGGACTTTACTGATATACAGGTTATAAACAAACATGTTATTAACAATATATGTTAAACATATTAGTTAAGGAGATTAAATGATGATTTATATAGTTGATCTAAGGAAATAAGCAATTAAAACGAACAAGAAATACCGGCGCCATATTTTTTGGGTTTAGTTGTTATAAAATTTAAATTGATTATGTAGAAACTTATTATATAGGTAGCGGTGTTGTTAACATACTCGTATATGAGACAATATCACTAAGAAAACTTTAAATTAATTTTCTTTAATAAAGATGAACGAACTGGGTCTCTCTTATAATTAAATATTGTAATATGTAGTAATATGAAGCAAGAATATTATATAGTCATTGAAGGGTAAAATTCTTCTTAATGAACCAGTAAAACAGTATATTTTACAACTAGGTTTCTAGTTTCTTATCTAAATACCCTGTTAAACACAGTTATGCATAATTCAGGTACATATATTTTACATAAAAAGGATTGTAAGTTATGTAAAGAGAAAATATAATTTTTTAAATTTAATTTACTTAACATAGCCTATTTCCGATATTGAGTCTAATATCTTCGTGGCATCAAATCAACTAGATTGATCAATCAAATTAATGTAAAATATTCTATAAGAATTCTAACAAAAACAATTTTTACATTACATTTGATTAACTTAAAACCATTATGTATATATTTTCTATTAATTTACGTAAAAAATTTACATTTAAAGTAATAGTAAACACTTTTTGCGATTAGAAAGAATTCAATGTTAAAGATAAATAAACGTAACCTTCTTAAAAATAAACCTAATGACCATTTTAAAAGAATATATGTAGGTTGTAAGATAACAATAATTATAATAGTCTGAAACCCCTTTGCATTATATTTTATGTACTTCTCTGAATAATTAGCTGCGATCGTTACCATTTTATGCAAATGAAACTCATAAATATTCATAATTTTATCTATAGATAATATATAAAGGAAATTTTGGTAGAGATTTGTTAGGTAGCTACGAGAATTATTGCGGTCGCACACTTCCGACTAGCGTTGTCTCTGTGTTTATTCAATGTTTCCATATCGTATAGACAAAGACAGAATGGGCTAAATACAAACGTGTCTCCAGTGTGCGGTTGCCATTACATGAAAGAAATTCGTTTAATACAAAGTAATTTACTAGTTAATGCTTATTGATTTAAAATTACCGCTCTTGTTGAAAGAACCATATATTTTATATAGAAAAGAAAACTGAAACAAAGCTCTTTTTAATAATATTCATAATTTTACATGGGTACAAGTTATTGCATAGAAAGAAACACTCTTGGTCTTGGAGGTCATTTTAAAGGTTTCAACTAGAGGTGTAGAGATATTTCGTTTGCAAAAAACCGTTAAAAAAAAGATTCGAAAGTAGGTTGAAGGAATCATTCGAAATATGAAAGATTCCGACGTATTAAGTTGTATGTCGCGCTAGTGTGGACGTGTTGTACAACTTATTCCAACAAATGTTGGATGTCGTACGTATGTGTACGGTACTTCATATTTAAAGGTTTTTGCAAACTGAATGTCTCTTGGCGCCCGGTCTATATAACTCGTATTTCAAATCAACAGAAGTTAGATAGATTTTCACGAGTCCAGCCTGCTTTTACAATCTAGCTATTTCACGAATAATAATATTGTATGTATTCATACATTTATAATATAGTCTAACTTAATTTACAGATTGTTTTATTTTATTTATATAGCCCATTCATATCCGGTTTCATTTATATACTAGTATTTTCAAACTTTCTATTTCATATGAATCGTGCATGCAAATAGATTTAGTAAGTAAATAACTTTTAAATGTTAAGCAAATGTCAGAATCTGAATATTTACTAAATGAACTGAGTATCTCCAAGAATCTATGAAAAGAACAACTAATTTTCTAATGGTCCAGTTCATTAGTGAGACAACTTGCAGATGAACTTGTCGAATACCGGTGGAATGCATACAACTCGATTATTTCTATAGTTCTTATGACTCTGAGCTCTGAAAACTCAGTATTTGTATTTGTCTCACAAATGAATCGATGAATCGGGGTCTATAAAAAGTTACAAAATGGAAGTCTCAATGGAGGCTTATTTAAAAGAACTGATTCGGAATGATATTGAAGGTCAATCTTATAGACAACAGATTTAATACGGTATATGGATTACAATAAAAAAATTAAGTTTGTTTTACAATTAGTAAAGCATATCTTCACCAATTTAAAAAAAAAAATTGCGCGTCTGTACCACCCCTCTTATCTCTACTTCAATAGCCACTAGTATTGCAACAAGTTAAATTTAATTGCTGCCATTCGGAGGGTTACTGAAAATTTCCCAAATACTAAATGTAACTAAAAAAGGACGATGTAGCGAGTGAGCGCCAGGCTGCTTTGTTTTCTTTTACAAACAGTTTTCCTGTTCTAAGTTATTTATTTATTTTAATTTTTTTTTTTATTTAACGTCGGCCTATTTCCGATGCTGAGTCCTATCACCGACGACCTCCTTCAATGTTGGCAGTATTTATGGTGCCGTGGCCTCATATATGTGGGCTACACCACTGCTTAATAACTGTATGATTATGTATGACCATAATCAATATAAGTTCATAATAACCAAACCCAGAAAATATATATCTGGTCCGGGGATCGAACCCGAAGACACAGCAGTCGGCGTCAAGCATCAATGCTCTCGCCCACTGTGTCGTCTTATTTTAATTTATTAAATTCTCTTGCCTATTTTCGGCTCTGCAGTTTTTATGACCTCGATGAAACCAATTAATGTTGATAACTATCAAACCCAGAAAATACAGACTCAGTAGTCTCAGTTCAGACATCAATGCCTTCGGCTACTATATAGCCTGAATTTTATAACAAAACTCGTGACATTTCTAATAAGCAAATCAGAATTCCATGATAATATCAAGTAAATCGATCACAGTTTGAAACCTTCTCAAGTATTACTTATTAACATATTTTTACAACATTAAATAAATGTAAAATACGTACACTTCAAATCTAAAAAAGTAAATAAGTTTACCTTAATGCTATAATGAAAATATACTCTCTATATAAACTAGTGCAATGGGCTTGTGTCCTCATTTTTTCGTGGTCGATTTTTCAATTGTTGATTGAAATTGATGGTAATAAATATGTATTGGCGTGTCTATTTTATTAAATATCTAAATATTGACGGAGATATAGCAATTAAAAGTTTGAATTGTAGTTTTAGCGCTAGAAATGGTCGGCCATATTTGTATGACGTGAAATGCATTTTAACGTCAGTTATTTGTTGAGTAGGTCAGTGTTGTGGTAATGTTTTGTAGCTGTTGGTACTCAAACAATCCAGTCAAGTCAAAGAATAATAAGTTTTTATTTTATTTAACCCTGTTAAGGCAGACATAATATTGAAATTTTATTGTTCCTTGAAATAACTGTAAATAATATTTGATATTTTGATATATTAATACATATAGCAGAGATTTATGATCTGTAAGGTTGGTAACCTTACACAAGGATTGTGAAGTCACATGCATTTGGAGTTTGTACAACGTTGAATCCCTTTAATAATTAAAGAGACAAAATGACTTTTTTAATTGTTAATATCTCCTAACATATAAGGAGTTATTAAAAAGTAATTGAACATTTGAGGTTCTAGTAACCCACTTTATCAATATATAGTACACTTTTATAGAAATTAAGACATAGGACACAAGCCCATTATAGTGTGATAATTATAATAGTGTAGTAATTTTGCAATTTACCTACTTATTTTGAGTAACATTTCAGCAATTATAAAATGTGCAACGTCATCAATAAATATGTAAAGACAGTTAATTATAACAGCCTATATAAATTGCAAATTAAACAATTTTAATAATGTAAAGCCATTAAATTCATAGAAATTTCGGTGGTTCTGGTTCAAGATTTAAATAGTCACGAATATTAACAAAAATAAAAATTCAAAAGAATATTGACGACACATTGAGCGAGAGCATTGATTGATGCTTTATGCTAGAATGCTGCATATTTCGGTTCGATCCTCGGACCAGAGTTATTATTTCTGGGTTTGATTGTTATCAAATTAAATTGATTATGTATATACGTAGACTTTTTTATTATATGTATATTTTACACTATATTATCATTTTTACTTTAGCTCTGAGGTCTTCAAACTGTCCTTGAGAAATTTGTGCTAAATATAAAGATGATCGCGTATGCTGTAGACACACCTGTCTCAAGACAATTATGTTTTTATGGTAGAGAAATATGAACAACAACATATGAACAAACAGAAGCAAGTTTTAGAATTTTTGCTTAAGGACTACCTTAACTTAAGTGTGCGCGTTTCCATAGATCGTACTAAATACGGGATTGTCTTTAGGCAGTTGTATCTTCAGCGTGCGCCTATTTTAATTAAATGATTAAATGTCAAAGTTAAGTTCTTCAATGCGACACCAACATGCGATATCCAATGTTTATTATGTTCAATTTGTTGGAAGAGGTATAATACTCATACAATTTTATATATTTATAAAAAAAAAGTAATAATTTAAATATTAAAACTCAGCTCAATTTTTTAACATTTTTCTCTGATCTACAAAACATAGATTTAGTTATTTCATTTTGTTACTTTTATTTTATTTTGTAATCTTTTCATGTCTTAAGCCTCAGTTTCATAATGAACACACATTTGAATATAATAAAAATAACCTAATGCGTAATTTTAATGATATCATAAACTTTTACATCAACTTATTAATAAAAATATATGAATATCGGATGTCCTATGTTGGTGTAGCACTAGTGGGGCCAGCGCATAACCCTCCCCTTGGTAATTACCCTAATAGTGACCACACTCTGAAGACTCCTTGTTTACCAGAATTACTAGTATCTACCAAAATAAAATCAAATGAAAGAAAATCTATAAAAACCTAATCTATAAAACAAGGCATACTATCATTATTTTTATTCCCTGCAATTATTATTATGCAACCTTAATAACGACTTAAAAGTGACATTAACAAAAATGCAAATAAAAATTAATTCAAAATTATACTACACACATAATTCATACTTTTCTGACAGTAATTGCGTAATTCTGTTGTTTCTATTTTATATAATTGTGTTTAACGAAATTGGCGCCTTCAAAAAAAAAATTAGAATTCAGAAAAAAATAAGCGATATATGCCTCGATTGCTTTGTCCTCTGTAAACGCCCATTGTCATATGCAATAAGAACCAACCGCCAATTTTCTTTGATTAGATAACTTTTAATTATATTTCTGTTTATCACATAATTTAGTATTTTTAACTGGTTATTATTATTCGTACATACAGAGAATAACACACAGTTGATAATTCCATATATTAAAATCACGTTATGGAAATGCATTACAAGGACAACTTTGACAACAATTATAAATACATTATATACTTCAAAAACAAACACGTGTTTTATATAATTTTTCTATATTTCTGAATTAGAAAATTCTAAATTTCGTGTGTTTATTAAGCATTGCCTTTTGATGGGAAAAAATACCGCGTCCTTGTCAAGTTCTTGATTTGCTTCAACTGTATTTTTTCCCATTCAGATAGAATGATCTTCTGTGATTACAATGATCAGCGCGTGCTGCAGTAGCATTAATTTTTGCTGCATTTACTACAATTTTATCAAACTAAATTACTATTATTGTAGGTTTTCAACAGTAATAGTCATTACTCACCGCAGAAATTATAAATTATGGTTAATTTAGGTTAAGAGATAAGACTATTGTCATAGTTGGTAACAGTGGTGGACGAAACCTTGAGTTTCACTTGGATGGCAGTAAATTGTATCAAGCCATAATCAACTTTCTGAGGGCCCGCGCGCCCATAACTAAATACGCTTCTGATGCGTACGATTTGTACCATTCCTTTGTTCTAATTATAGAAAACAAAAGCTGCAAGAATATCTATACAGGAATCTCATTTACAAACGTACTGCCATTGTCAAGTTGTTATTTATGTAATCATCAATGCAACATAAATAAAAATAAGTGTATTGTCTTTAGTTTTGCTTATTAGTTAGTAATTTGATATGGTATTACAACTTACAATATGTTATTATCAAGGTATTGTATTCATTCAGCAAATGTACTAAGAAATTTGCACGAATGAATTTGATTGATGACCTTCGATACCATTATCAATCTAATAGCATTCATCTATCGGTTATATTTTTTTCAGTTTTGATTCTGTTTGTAATCATAAAGCTTCGTACACATTACGTTATTCATATATGTTATTTAGACATGTAGAGTGTTGCAATTCTCGTTAATAATCGTTTAGACTAGTGCAAATTCAACATGCCACACTAATAAAACCACAACCTATTCTTTTGAACTTCTTTAGAACGAGTATTACTTTTGTACAGAAATGTTTCCAAAGTTTAGCAGTAAACCACAAAGGATTGCGATTTTGAAGGTGACAAATACATCGAGTAGTCTCTAGTATAATCTAAGTAGTTGTACCTATTATCACAAAAGCAGCCGCTGCCAACAGAACATCTTCATTATCGCACAGGGTATATGAAACTGAGCCTTTTAATATTCCAAATCCATTATCAAAACCAATTACATAAATAAAATATCATCTCTGGTTTGCGGTTCAAAACTGACCACCTATATGGATAGCAGCCAACGCATTGAATTTAATGAAAAAAGATATTGAACATACTTGTTCAACAAGCACTGACTTTTACTACTTTAAATATTAAGTTACATATCGCACCAGTGTGGACGTGCTGTGCAACTTCTTCCAACAAATGTTGGACGTCGCATGTTTAAAGCTCACCAATGTGTACGAAGCATAATGCCCGTATATATTATCTACTGATTTTACTATAAAAAATAATAAATAAATAATGGTTATAGTAAATCCCACAAATTATGAATGTGTGTCAAACCATGTCAGTTACCACCGGGCATTGTGCACTGGCGAATTATGTGTCGACGAAGCTGTAATCGTATGTTTATATTTATAAATAACAGGTAATTCCCTGCACGATATTGTACGAGTATTTGAACATGATGAATATACATTTTTTATATAACTAAATTATCGTTTAATTGCATGTTTTGATAGAATGTTGTTTGTCATGGTCGTAGATCTGTTGAGTACTCATAGTTCTGTGTTGTTAAAAAAAATCTGTAAACATCTGAATCCTTGAAAAGTATTTTGATCGTTATGTAAAAAATTCTGATGTATATTTGATAATTTGAGGTAAATTGTTGCGGATTTGATGCCTATTTGATCTATTTGTTATTATCGGATGTAGTTAATTCACACGCAAAAACAGGGCGGATTAGGAGTGCTCCCAAAGAAATCACTTTTTATTGTACACATTTTAAAATCATGTTAGCTTACATAGAGGGATTACTTAACGTGGAAACATCCTTAAGGAGATGACAACAGGGAGTCGCTGGGAAACGTAACCTGGACCTGAATTGAAACAGATTTCATTCTATCTCTTGTAAAATTTGTAACTGATTTTATTTTATCCAGTGCAAATATCGCAATGGCCCGGGCATTGGATATTTTACCTTATCTTAACTCCCCTCTTGTCCGCCATGCAGTTTCTAATAATGTAACGATCACGTCTTCCTCTTTTATTCAAATTTCATGCAATTCTTTTGAAAAAGAAGCATAGCTTCCGTCGTATTACTACTGAGCAAACATTATGAACGAGTGACCACCAGAGGTCCCGAAGCAAACAGTTACAGTTACGCCACTATACATAACCTAAAAACCAATTGTCATTTATTGGTTGTAAATCATTACGCATGCCGACGGAAAGTGGTGCAAATGAGGTTATTGAGGTTTTGAGGTTAGTGGACACAATCGTATTTTCAACATAACTATAAAAATAGAAACACCTAAGAAGTGCTATGAATATAGATTACTGAAGAAATATTAACTAAGAAAATTAAATAACCTACAAAAATGTTATAAAAATTGTTTGTAGGCTATTGATCAATTATTCCTTGATATTTGAGTATGTCTACTGGTCTTGTTACGGGTATGAATTACTAATTATTAACATTTTACCTATTATAATTTGCTACTACCACCAAGATGTGCACCGTTGGCGGCTGCAGACTGTCTCACGACCAGATCCTTTTGCACGTGCACATGCAGACATTCTGCAAGACATAATTCTTGATTGGAAAATTGCGTGTATCAATAAAAATGTAACTAAATTTAAACTATAGTGCTTTTTTGAAGCATCTCAACATCCGAATTTACAAAATGTACTTTTAATTACGGTTTAAAATGTGTTCCAAAGCACTCGAGTTATATGTGTTGCATACTACCAGGCGCTATTACAATAGTTATAAAAGTATTATTAAATCTATATGTAATATCGGATTAACACAAAATTGGATGACGACGTATATGGAAGTTATGTACTATATGTATTATTAAAGGTTTAAACCAAAATTTAAACCTTAGAACTTTTAATAGGTATACTTTTTTATAATTACCTTATTTTTAATGGTTTTACCCAAAACTTAATTATATAGCAACTGTAAAAACCTAACCTAAAAGCCGAACGTTAGAGTATTGAATGTTTGTTATATATTAAAAACTAGTATGAACAGGTGGTTCGCCTAATAATCAGCAAACAGCACGATTAATCGAACACGCAAGTGTAAGCATGGCCTAACGTCCTTGGCTTTATAAAAATAAGTTGTAACGTCTGGTCAATTTTCCTTGTAACGATAAATGAATAATCATAAAATATAACATAAACAATATTATCTTTGATAAAAATAAATGAAATTAAATAGCGGTCAACGGGGATGGGGATACATCAGCTGTAACTCAACAAACTCCGTTTTTTTGCGTCGCATGTAGAACGTAGTAGAACCCCGCACAACGCTCTCTTTAATTTATTTTATCTATTCATTGAGAGCTGTGTTATCTAACTTTCGAAATTCGCCAACATACGCGTACTCTATGTATATATAATTACTTCTTTCATAATAAACAATTGTTTTATTATTATTAATAGATAACATTTAGTAAATGCGATTAATAGAAAACCACTGTGAAGGATAAACCAGTTGTGGAGTGACGTTAATGCTGATCGGATCGCAAGTCGCAAGAAAATTACCGTCCGAACAAAATAAAACATTTCAATTACATCAAAGTTAGCGAAGTGTTAATCTCTGTTCAAACGTGTCTTGTGTTGTGTTACATCCGGGTTGTTATAAACGAAGGACAAGAAAGTGTTAAGATGCCTCAAAAATATTTTATTATGTTTGATACTGATTTGAGGTAATTATTTGTATTTTTAGATCTATTCCGCTAGACACACTTCTATGTGTTACATTGAAAAAAACGCTATAGTTTTCATGAAAAATTTCAGTTGTGATATCGTCAAATTTTAAGAAAATAAACCTTGTTTATAAAATGTAACTTAATTGTAAAAATATTAGATAATTTATTTTATTTAATTTATTTAACGTCGGCCTATTTCCTTACAACACTGCTGCCTAATAAGTTTACGATTATGTATGTAGATAATCAATTTAATTTGATTTTATACTCAGAAAATATAACTTTGGTCCGGGGATTGAATCCGAAGATATAATAGCCATATAAAATGTTCTTCAAAATATTCAATAGAACAGATTGGAAATTATCTAAATTCACTTGTTTGATAAAATACTGTAAAACTTTTCTTCAATATTCGTAAAGTTAAATTAAGAGATTTGAATCGTGCATATTCTTTATCCGCCAATTATGTATATTTTACATAATATACGTTTATTAAGGTTTACATGAAATATTACTATTATTTTAAGTAATATATCCGCTAAACACATTTACATGTCTTTAAGGTTTATCTAATGTGCAAATGATCTAATAATTTAATACACTTTTTTGAATTTTTTTAAAAAAGTCTTTTTGTCCATGTCTTATTCCTAAAACGTCTTATGGAGACCCTTCTAAAAATTATAGCGCCTTAAGATCATTTTTTTGAGAATAGAAGAATTTTAAAAAGTAGCTATAACATAAGACCCTTTGATATTAAATATTACTAGGTTTCGTTTAAATAAAGTTTTACATGAATGTAAAGCAACATTCAAGTTTTTATTTAGCGGACTGATATATAACATGTTTTATAAGAAATAAAACTATTTGTTTTCGAATTAATAAAATCATAAAGCTTCTTGAAGAGATCTTTTCTATTAAATATAACTAGATTTCATTTTAAGCAAAATATACGAGTGAAAAAGTTAATATAGGGTACTTTCCAATAGAGCGCATAAGGTGGCATTATGCATAGAATATTACATTTAAAAAGTGTAATATTTTAAAAAATTTCTGCTCTCGCATGATGTGCGTAATTGATACCATCTAATTAGCATAACAAGTAAGGTGTATTTTTCCTTAAAGTAGACTTTGATAGAAATTTTTGTTATTGATTATTAATATTGCTTACTATTTCCAATAGTATAATAATAGGACTCAAGTTAAAGTAATAGTTAAAAATATTTTTTTAAATCCCCTAGATGTACAATATACTCGTATTTAACTCTGATACAAATTTACACATTTCATTTCTAACCTCAAATTGCAGGTTATGTGACGTCATCATTTTGATAACATTGTCCTTTTCAATATCCTAATAGAACACATTTAATGCACAATGCTAGAAACATTTCTGAATCACGCCATTTTTATTTTTCCTTTATCAAAGATTTTTTTACAATTTTTATTGATTGTAATAACACAATAGTATAGATAATAAATAATTATTCTCGTGTGCAACTATAGATAAATCAGTAATCAAATTTTATTTATTTACTAAGTTATTTACTAACAAGCAAAAAATAAAAATAACCATGAAATATAGAAATAACAAGACCCATACCACTCTCTAAACGGATTTTCCCAACAGCTTTTTTTTTTAATTATGTGTTTTGATATATAACTGGAAAGCAAAAGAATTCTGGGAATTCCATAAATTTGTATCTTAGTAAAGAGGAGTGTTTGTGTATTGGATGGTATGTAATAGGGCTCTCACACTGGAACCGTCTACTTGCGATATCGACACTTTTTTCTAGGGTGTAGTCGCATTAGAACACTTTACCATGGGAGGAAGTATCTACGTTATTGTTTTTTCAATAGACCACTGTGTCAAAGAAGAATTTCTTTTTTAGTCTGCGTACTACCGAATTATACCGAATATTCAAGTATTCTTTCCTTGTAGGCTTTGGTTCTAAGCACTATATCTTCATTAATTGTGGGTATATCCAAATCACAGTGTATTACATTATTAGGTAGAAACCAAGATGCATTCGTGGCTTACATTTTAGTCTGGAATCTTTGTATTATTTTAATATTATTATTATTTATTATATTAATTGTGTGCCTTTCGGCATTACAATCTACATTATTTCTTATTTCTTAATGCATTTCATATAAATTCAAACTGAAAACTAAACTTAAACTATTCTAGACTATTACTACTTCGAATAGTACGTTACTTCTTTTCTTGATCCTCTCTCTTCATGTCCCCTACTTCTCCTTCCTTCTCACCGTTTCTTGCTTCTCCTTCCTTATTGCCTATATCTTCATCTATCACCTCGTCTTCCTTGTCTCCTCTCGACAAACCCTCTATTATCTTTCACTATCCTTCCTGCCCTCTCTCTTCGTTTTCACTTCTCCACTTATGTCTATTACAGGCATAAACACTCTATTTCCTCTTGACTCTCTTACAATTTCTACTTGACCCTCTTCCTTTACTATTTTATTATTTCTCTATCTCCGTCATCCACCTCTTGTCCTTATCTCTTTCCGCAAATCCTCTTTTAATATTAGACGTTTTTTAAATTTAATATTAAATTTTAATATTAGACGTAGATGAATCCAGTTTCTGATAAGATATTCTAATTGTTGATATTAGTCGAGAATTTGGACCTTCCATATCATAACACTAGTGTGAGGGAGACAAGAAACCAAAAAAATAAGGATTTCTATTATGATTTAATAAGTCAAAATATACTCGTATCTAAATATCAACCTGTTGTGTTTATTTTATGGGAATTACTTTGCGGCTAACAAAAAGCACCGGTGGAAGTTATTACATCATTTTCATTTTTACATATTTATTTAATTTTTGAATATATTAAATGTTTATTAACTTGAATAAGATTAGGCACTGTATGAAGTTCGTACTACGAACCGTACGCTAAAAGTTTTACAAGTCCCTCTAATACACTGTTTATTATTTTATTCTATCATTTTGGACTCGGCCTTGAGCTTCATCTTAGTTGCTCTAATACTTATTTCATAATAATATGACTATACTCTTTTATAATTACACTCGTACTACGATTTGGAGATAATGAAATAAATTTGTAATATATTTTTAGTCTCAAATTTACTGTACTTTAATTTTAACTACTTTATCGCGGTTTTATTTAAAATAACATTTATCAAATGACGGGTCAACTCTGTGTACGTAATTTGTTCAGGTTCAATAAACACATAACGCCTAATTAGGGAATAGTCAATTTACAAATCTAAATATATACATAACAGATAACATTGAGACATGTTCTATTAGTTCAATTGTACTTCCTTTTAACACCGCCTGAGACACTGAGTCTTTGATAGAAATAAAATTATTGACATTGATATAAATGAGTGCCTACACCAAGGCAACATTTTCTACAGCCAAACTATGTCTTCCTATGTTGAAAGGTATTCCATGTTTTTGATATACTATTTTACGTTATCAAAACTATTACTGAAATGTATGCCCCAAATCAACAAAGCATGACAGCAATGGACACGTTAAAATGTGAAAAAATTATAATGATATTTTCTATTCATATATAAAGTTTTTGAAGTGGAACTATTCGATTATTTCGCAACTCCCAAAGGTGCTTTGTGACATAACAAAAGTAAAATTAGTAACAATCACGATAAAATACGTAATCTCCATGACAAATATATGAAATACAGATTGTTTAGTGAATCAATCACGCGAAACATTTTATAATAGCAAAAACTATGATATAGCAATTTATTGTTTTCATTCTTTTGAGGTTAAAATGTGTTCTGGCACGTACAGAAAACTAATCATATTCTTTGAGTACAACCTGCAAGGGGGCAAAGGGGTGTATTGCACCACTTCTACACTATACCGCTTTTATATAAGCTATATGATATAACTCAAATTATTTCTGATAACAACCTAACCTATAAAATATAGCGGTGTTCGCTTTCACAAAATAACGCTTTTCTTGTGGAATTCTTAATCTCTATATATCTATGTTACTATTATATGTAGCTTATTGTTCACTCTTTATTTTCTTTTTTTCCAGAAATCCAAGCTGGTGGAGGAGAAGGACAGCAATGGAACGCGTCCTGACGCTGTTATCAGTTTGTGCCACTATCGCTGTTGTTGCCTTAGTAGTGTCGTTGTGCGTTGTTTTGGTCAACGAAAAAAATACACTAGGTAACTTATATGTTCTATATTAAATATAATTTTATGTATAGTGATGCCATCTATGTTTTAAACCCGTAAGAGTATATCGTACTGTATCGTATTGGGCTTGTGTCATGTGTTAATTTCTAAAAAATTGTCCTATATATTAATAATATTGGTCACTAGAACCTTAAATGTCAAATTATTTTTTAATAACTCCTTATATTTCAAAAGATAATAACAATTAAAAGTCATTTTGTCTCTTTAATTATTAAAGAAACATTCCAATTGCATGTGACATCACAACCGCTAGTTGCTATCTCTTTTATACGACAGAGCGTAAAAGATATATATTCTTGACACAACTCTAACAAGTTTACAAATCTCTGCTATATGTATTTATATATCAAAATATCAAATATTATTTACAGCTATTTCAAGGAACAATCAAATTTCAATATTATGTCTGACGTAACAGGGTTAAATAAAATAAAAACTTATTATTCTTTGACTTGACTTTATTATTTCGACTACTAACAGCTACAAAACATTACCACAGCACTGACTTACTCAACAAATAACTGTTAAAATGCATTTCACGTCTTACAAATGGCCGACCATTCGCTAACGCTAAAACTACAATTCAAATTTTTAATTCCGTCAACATTTAGATATTTAATAAAATAGAAACGCCAGTACACATTTATTAACATCAATTTCAATCAACAATTGAAAAATCGACTACTAAAAAATGAGGACAGAAGCTCATATAGATATATTTGATCCATTTTAGAGAACTTTTAGAATTAAATTTACTCAGCTATTGGTTTATAATTAAAGGTGGAAATCAAATGCCAGGGAGCCCAGAAGCATTAGGAGGACATCCTGGAGTTTTGGCAAAAAGTACAGACTGCTCAACAGATGGCTCCAAACCGCAAGAGATTTGTATGACACCAGGTTGCGTACATACCGGTAAGAATATCTCTAAGAAAATTTTTATAGTAACTTGGCATTAGTGATGCTCTACTTTTTTAATATTTCTCTCAGTTTTTTCAAATCTCAGACCTTAATGTAAGATGTTTTTAAAAGTAGACTCATGCAATAATGCGGGTGATGAAATATATGATACGATCAAAAATAAAGCTTCCATGACATGAACACTTAAACATTCTCCTAAATTTACTACAGATTTAATATATTGCTATGTAAAATTAACATCGTCAAAAATATACACCCACAAACATTCATAAAATTTCATTCTGCAACTGATTTTTTCTAATGTATTTGAATTTTTATTTCAGCTTCGAAGATTTTGGAGAACATGGATCCAAACATTGAACCATGCGATGATTTTTATGGATTTGCTTGTGGAAGTTTCTTGCGAAAGACCAATATTCCTGATGATAAAACATCAGTAAATACATTTTCATTGATTGGTGATAAATTGCAATCCCAACTTCGGACAATAGTCGAAGAACCGATGAAGCCAGATGACCCTGCACCATTTAAATTAGCTAAGAACCTGTACAAAGCTTGCATGAATAAATGTAAGTAAAACTGCTGAAATATTGAATTTGAATAAATTGTTTTATGATTATTAATAAATGAAATGATATTCCTCAGCTTTAATTGCATCCCGTGGAATTCATCCTTTGTTAAAAACCTTGGAAGATCTAGGAGGTTGGCCAGTTCTAACAGGAGCCACTTGGGATGATTCAGCCTTCACTTGGCAGAAATCTGTTAGAGATTTTAGGCACAAGGGATTCAGTATGGATTATTTTATTGACTTCTCTATCAGCAATGACTTTAAGAACTCATCAAAGAGGACAATTGATGTAAGATTTAGATATATTGATACAGTAATAATCAGAGAACATCAAAAATATTATATTACACAAAATATTAACGTTATATTTTGTTATTTACCGAAATTTAGTATAATTCTGTTACAATAGTGCAAAATATTTAATTTTGCATAAAAATCTTTATTAACGTCAGAAAATGTAGTCGCAAGATTACTTTTGTTATGTAAACATTATATAAACCGTTTTATATTTGTGACAATGTTTAGCGAGTTTATATTATATTATGTAAACAGAGCTTGCAGTTTTCTAGTTAAATAAAACCTAATTTTACCGTTCTCTACCATTGAAATTATATTCTAAAAGATATTCTTTTTTTACACTCACTTGAATGCTAATGCTGTTTGTCACTGAGAATTAAAAAATCCCCGCAGTAAAGTAAATGTGGTGGTCTTTCTAGTCAATGTTCTTATAGGACAATTATTCTTTCAGCTCGATCAAGCATCACTGGGTCTCAGCCGTGAATATTTATCAAAGGGCATTAAGGACCGTATTGTAAACGCATATTATAACTACATGGTAGATATCGCAGTTATATTGGGGGCTCCAAGAGAAAGGGCCGCTGCAGAATTAATGGAATCATTATTGTTTGAAATAAGTCTAGCTAATGTAAGTATCACTTATGAAACAAAATGAGATTTTGTAAATATAGTGACTAAACTAATATCTTGTTATATATTAGATTTCATTACCAAATGAAAAGCGAAGAAATGCTACCCAACTCTATAACCCTTACACAATCGCTGAACTCCAAACCATGTACCCCAGCGTTGCATGGGTGGAATATATCAACGCGTTATTACCCACAGGTCTAACTGTTGGTCAAGATGAAGTAGTTATTGTAAACGTTCCTAGTTTTATCAAGGATTTGGAAGGCATTTTAAGTAAAACACCTAAACGGTTAGTGAAATTAATATATATATTTTTTGTAAATTGTAGGGTTAAGTATGTATCTGATTTATTCTTTTAATTGTAGAGTTCAAGCAAATTACGTTATGTGGAGAGTAACTTCATTCGGAGTATTTTTCCTTACTGAAGAATTACGCAAAAGACAATTAGACTACAGTACCGCTTTAACTGGTAAAACAGAGCAAGAACCAAGATGGAAAGAGTGCACAGATATCGTTACTGGAAGGTATGCTTAGATTTTCTTTTATATTCTCTATGAAATATTCGCCTGATTACGGCAACCATACTCACACATTTGGTATGAAAACTTTCAATATGGTTCTGTACTATTATACATAAATAGTATAATGTGGTGTACGTATTATATAAAATCGCTTTATAGGAAGCGTATTGGAATGTTTTGCTAACAGCTGCACAATGGATCATGTTCGTTAAAGCCAACATCTGCTCTACAAATTTTCTAAGCTTGTGGTCTTTTATTGTTACTGATGTAATGGAAGGGTTTCGAATAAAACCAGTCCTAATGTGTTTAAATATTTATTTTGTTAAGAAGATCTATTGTATTTTACTATTGTTAACACATGTCTATGTTACTGCAGCCTACCATTAGCAGTCGGTTCGATATACGTACGAAAACATTTCAATGAGGACGCAAAACGAACTGCTTTGGAAATGGTGAATGGAATCAGGTCTGAATTTAAGAAAATTTTAGAAACAGTAGATTGGATGGATGATGTTACTAGGAAGAGTGCGTTGGAGAAAGCAGCATCCATGACAACTCACATTGCTTATCCTGATGAAATACTGGACAATGCTAAGCTAGAAGAATACTACAAAGGTGTAAGTACATGGAAACAAACCAGCATATTAATTATACTCTTATAGAATTGTCTATTATGAAAATATAAATATCTTTTAATAGTTGGAAATTAATGAAGATCAATACATGGAATCAGTTCTCAACATGAACATATTCATGACAAACTATGCTTTCAATAAGTTAAGAAAGCCAGTCAACAAAACTGCTTGGGAGACGCATGCAAGACCTGCCATTGTTAACGCTTTCTACTCGTCAATTGAAAATAGTATTCGTAAGTATCCTTATCTTATAATAAAATAGACACTATAGCAACTTATAAAATTATTCAAAATATATTTGATTAGAATTCCCTGCCGGAATTCTTCAGGGTGCATTTTTCTCTGCTGATCGTCCACGATACATGAACTACGGAGCCATTGGCTTTGTAATTGGTCATGAAATTACTCATGGTTTTGATGATCAAGGAAGACAGTTTGACAACAATGGTAATCTTGTTGACTGGTGGGCAACGGCCACTAAAGACGCTTATCTAAAGAAAGCTCAGTGTATTATTGATCAATATGGCAATTATACTGAGAGGGATGTGAAATTAAATGTAAGTAACATGTGGATTACAAACCGCAAATCTCTATAAAATCGTTATTCACAATAATAATATTTCTATTCGTTGTTATTATAGCTCAACGGTATTAATACACAAGGTGAAAACATTGCTGACAATGGTGGAATTAAAGAAGCATACTTAGCTTACGGAAAATGGGTTGAAGATAACGGACAAGAACCTCGCCTTCCAGGTTTAAATTTCAGTCCCAGACAATTGTTCTGGTTGTCAGCTGCCAATATTTGGTGTTCTAAATATAGACCAGGTCAGTTAATTAAGCAAAGGTCATAAATACTATTCTGAAATTATTTGACTATTAACATTTTATTAAATATTTGCAGAAGCGATAAAGATGCGTATAACCACTGGAGTTCACTCTCCGGGAGAATTTAGAGTCTTAGGTCCATTAAGTAACATGGAAGAGTTTTCCAAAGATTTTGCATGTCCTTTAGGATCCAAAATGAACCCTCATCACAAATGTAAAGTTTGGTAGAAATGAAAAATCACGTAATATTATAATTATGTCACACACACACAAAATCACATTAATATTGCACTAAATTTAAATAAAATTCGTCATTTACCAATGCATGTACATTATTTATATGAAATCATATTCAATAAAAATATCATTTTACATAAAAAAAACAATTTTATGTAATTTCATATAGCTATAGGTAAAATTATAGATAAAATTGATAATATATTTTTATAACAATTTTATTTTTTAAGTACTTAATTAAAATCTGTTTCGTAAAATGTCACATTAGGTTAATAAGATATGAATAATTATACATACAATAAAAAGGAAAAAATTAATTTTTTTTAAACATACAAACCTTTGTATTATTTGCCCATAGAAAGTAATAGCACTAGAAGGAATAATATTAGATATATTATCGTCGTCGCATATATAATAGCGTTTACCCCATCGCAAAATGACATCTGGAAAAATTCGAAATTCGACTCTAAAACTTTTATAAATCTTTCTATAAATGTCTACGAAATAGGTGATTTTCAAGAAGTTGCAAAGAGCTGTTTTCTCCTTGAAAAAAATCTAGTAACGATAAAAAAAGTCTCTTTGAATCTATAGAAAAACGCAATACCTCCGTGAATAGTGAAGATATTTTTAATTTAAACTACAGTACTAACCCTGAGGTTAGTAATAAAACGTAATATCTGACAAATATAACCGATAACAGCTTCGATTTATTTATTAACAAATTTGTTTATTATATAAAATCTCTAATGGACAGATACTTTTAAAAGTAACGGTTTATTAATAATTTATACATGAAATACACCATCTATTAAACAGTAGATATAAAAGATAAAGTTAAAACATTGTTTCATAGATGGCACTAAATGTTAATAAAGTGCAACGCCTGATTACTATGCAACTATATATACTCCTAGTTTATAAATATAGTTGCATGCTGAGTTAAAAATAGCATTTTTCGCATTATTTGAGAAAAAGTTCTCTTGTTGAGATGATGAAAATACGTATTTCTAATTTTAGAAAAAGTAAAATTTTCGACACAAGTTAAGTTATACTACACTTAAAAATAAAAAAATGTTTCTTGGAATTCACTTACATTATTATTTATTTACATTTATTTTATATAAAATAATTTTCAACAATAAACAAACAGTTTATTAAATATAAAACATCAAAGAATTAAAGCCTATCAAAAATTGTATAATAAATATGTTTTAAATTTATATTCACAATGATATTCAATGAGGCAAAGAAGTTTAATATAAAGTTCCTGAGGATGCCTCTAAGTCAACGCGATTATTCGTAATCCTCTTTGAAATATTTAATATAAATGAATCTATAATATTCACATAAGACCAGAGAAATCTATTTAATGATTGGAGCAGCGTTGTACGTTATTCTAAACGATACATTAAATGTCTTAATATTTTTTCTCTCACCATCCCTTCCACATGTTAATGGCATATATGATTTTTCTTTAATTTAAGATATTTCTAATCAGGTGATTAAGTACTGAAATTCATACTCTACAAAAAATAATGACAAATTGTAAAATATATTGGGTATCGCAAACTTTCAGTACTTTGTAACCGTAATGAATATTGAACACAATGATTTCCAATTTACCCAATCTTGAAGAAATTAATATTACAATAGTACCTATTCTTCTATTATGTCAATATTATTATAGTGGGGGCATAAAATAATAAATAAGTTTCTATAAAACAGAACTTATTTAAAGTATTTACTAACTATGCTAAACTGTTTGATAATTTTGACTGCCTATTTATATTTACTTCAGATTGGTTTATCATTGTTTGCCACCGGTTATTGATTTGTGATCTAGTCGCTCATGTTCAGATAACCAAGCCATCTGAAAAGACATTTAAAAAATATTACCACCTCCTCTTGAAAATGTTGTAATATGATAAAAGACTGAAATTGATGAAATACCTTTTGCTTATGTTGTTGGATAGCTGCTAAACATCTATCCATAACCATTTCCTTAGTCAGTAAACCATTTTCAGAAGCATATACAGCTGCTTGCCATGACACCCCTAATTTAGAGATTTCTCTACCAGACATACCTTCGGTCATTTTTGCCATTTCACTACATAGAGCTGAATAATCAAACTGCTCCACCTTCAATCGCCTAAATAACAAATTACATGTTTCAATTATACTAATTATGTATTCGATTGTGATATTATTAACGTATTATGCAGTTATATACCTCTTGCCTTCGGCTGCGGGTTGTAATATAAATTTATCAAAATACAATCTAACTAGACGTTCCCTTTCTTCTAAACCAGGAAGTGTGAACTCAACCATTTCATCCAAACTAGAAAATAATATTAGTACATACATCTGCCTACCATAATTTCCTATTATATTTTTGGTGTTTTAATATCTGTAATTTACCGGTCATTAATTGCATAATCAAATTGTTCTGGTGTATTACTTGCTAATACCAACATAAACCTAGGACTTTGTTCTCCAGTACGGTATAAAAATGCGTTTAACGCAGACCTCAAATCTTCTGAAATTTTCTCGGATGAGCGCTTTCTTAAAAATGCGTCGGCCTCATCAACGAATAATAGCAGACCTATAAATTCAATTATTTAAAAAAATATTGAAATAAAATGCAATTCACCTAATTTAGCAGAGTTGTGCACAAATGCTTTTCAAAAGCATTTAAATACAAAATGCAAATACCTCGTTATTTTACTATTTCAAATAGAAAATAAAAAATAAATTTCATGTTAGTATTTAAATACAAAATAGAAAATAGGTATTTACTATTTCGTATTTGCATTTTGAGTATATGTATTTAAAAAAGGCACATCTCTGTAATTTAGATTATGTTTATATACCTTTCCGTGAATTATTCGCCCAGTCAAAAACTTTATGGATTGCAGTTACTCCTTCTCGACCCATTGGTGCTACATCTCCTCCGGTCATAATAGCATAATCCATTCCAGAGTGAGCTGCCAATTTCTATTAGAAAATGTTAAAAGTTATTTTTTGTTTAATAAAAAAAAGACAACTTTAGTCACTATAATCGTAAACTTATAAACCTTGGCAAACATTGTCTTTCCAGTACCAGGTGGACCATGCATGAGAATATTTCTATACATTCCCCTATTATGCCGTGTATTCTTAGTAGCAATTGCTACGTCACGCAAACGTTCTTCTAATTTTGGTGCCAATATAACTCCAGAGAGAGCATCGGATGAACTTTTAGTTGTTAATTTTTTAATTGCGGCAATAGGATTCTTAACAATGTCTAACAACGAGAATTTACTTGTTTCGCCCACCAGCGAAGGTTTACCTGTAATTTAATAAAACTGCTCAAAATTATACTTAAAAACTAAAACGAAAAAGTGTTTCACTATTGTGTTTTTACCAATTCTCGCTTCAACATATCGTGCTGTTACACTTGTTGCTCCTTTAGCTGAATAAACACCAAGAGCTAATAAAGATAAACCTCCAGCAGCTACAGTTACTTTTTGCCAATCAGATAGTAAAGCATGAGCACCGGCTCCAATAACAGAACCTGCTGTTCTATTAGAATGTAAATAAAACTTAACATTCTATTCTATGTATAAATATATGTCATATTTCATTTCATTTAAAACACAAATACATACTTGATTCCTTCTAACACTGTAACTCTGTTTTCCGAAGCTTTTAATCTTATTTGTTCCAAATTTATATCCCTATTTTCGCGATCAACCTGAAAATATTGGTTATAAATTCATTATTGCTCTTTCTCTTCCAATCATTCATTCATATCCATTCTCCTTCCTTTTGTATTGCAATTAAAATATATGACATTTAAAAAAAAATTTTTACCTTTGCTTTTGCTCTTAATTCCGCCTCTAACAGTTTCATTTTATTTTTTTCACGAAGTTCCATTTCATGTTCTATTGTAGCTTTTCGCATTGCTTCCTGTTTAGCAACACTTTCTTCTTGTCTATATGAAACGGAAAATACAGTTTGTAATTTATATTTTGATTCATTTTGAAATGAAACTATTGTTATTCACAAAAACAAGAAATCTATAATTAGTTACCTCCTAAGGTTTTCATCTTGTACTCTTTGTTGTTGTGCCAGTTGCTCTTCATAACGTTTCTTTGCTAGTTGATCCTGATATTGTGCCCTTGCTTGATGTTGTTTTGTCTCTTCCTAAATATGAAACGAGAATTGTAATTTTTATTGCAGAAAATGTTTTATTTTATATTTTCCAAAATATAAATATTGTTTTACCGCAAGTGTTTTCCTCCGTTCTTCATGGTCAACCCGTTTTTGTTCAACTTTTGCTTGCTCTATGTGTGCCTCATATTCTTTTACTTTAGCAACATATTCTTGCTGCCTTGTTTGCTCCTGCATTTTCGAAAGGTCCAAAGCATCTTTAGCATGTTCTAGAAATATCAGAAAAAATATTGGTTTTATTATTAAATAAATAAATATAATGAATAATAATATTTTAAGTCTTCTTGAACTTTTAAACTTGTGCTTATAACCAATTGCATAATTCATTACATGTAAAATAAATGATGCAACTTTATGAGTTTAAGTACAATGCAATATAAAAACATATTACTCGATTTTTCTAATTCCCTGGCTGCATTAGCTGCCCGTTCTAGTGCTGTTGAATCAAATCTGTAAGCCTCCATGGCCTTTCTTTCAGCTTTAGATAAACTTGCATCTCCAGCAGATTCACCAGCGCCTCCAGGAGCTCCCATTTGAGGTAAATCGGGCATTTGCGGCGGGTTCTTGTTATAACCAAAAAGCCAAGACATTATTGTTTTTTTTAAAGGGAAATGGTTTTGTAGTTGAAAAACGTCAAGTAATCTTAATTGTCTAAAAACTTTTGGTAATCTTTAGATACTTATTACAACTTTTTGTACGTAACATTGACCTGGTCAATTTCCAATAAAAACTAACCTCTTAACCCTACACGAAATATCATGCGGTTATGCATAATGAAGTCAGCTATATATGTATACATCTAAGACCTAAACCAAGTAGGAGATAAGAAAAATATTGCCCACAGATGTCTCTAATACTCATTATTGTTGGCATGGTTGGCGATTATCTCTGGGTTGGCGTTGCTTGTCTCATTTTCTCTGTTATTTAGGGTCACCATGAATTATATTAAAATGGCGGTTTTTAATGTCAATCTTGGTCGACCAAAAAAGCATACATAGTTTTGCCATTTGTTCAGTTTGGTTCAGATTTCTTTTAATTTTAAACAGTTTATACTAGAAATAAAAGTGAATTAAGGACAAAAGTTATATTGCGGTGTTATTTCTAGTTTTATAATTTGTTCTTGTATTTGAAGCATGCATATATAGGATAATAATGTACGTATTACCATACTATTAATCTTAGACTTAATGCAATCTATAAATAATTACTAACAATCTGTCTATAATATACAGTACACAATGTTTTTATTCAGTTACTATTGTAATATTATTTTACATATGTGTGAAGTTTTCTTGTACGTAAACATTTTATTCTTCCGCATTTTTCCAATGTCAATTCTAATCTGGAAACAATCAGTAACATTCACTTTTGCTCTACAGAAAAGTTAATCTTTGGACGAAAATATAATGGATGGCGTTCAATTTTTGCAACCACCACCAAATCTATCAGCACCTCCTCCGATATCTACCTTATCGGAAGGTCATCATGGCGGCCTCCCAAACATGGCTATGCCTCCACCAGGTATGGGACCCGGAATGAATGGTCCTCCACCTTCTGGCAGAGGTCACGGTGGTAGAGGTGGAGGCCACTTTTTTAGACCATTTGTCGGCGGTTTTCCGAGAGGACCTACAGGAGGCCCTATGACACAAGATGATTTTGATGGAAAACGATTAAGAAAATCAGTAATGAGAAAAACTGTTGATTATAATTCAGCTGTTATTAAGGTTTTACAGGTTAGTCACAATTAGAAAAGTATTTCTATTTGGATTGATGTTATTTATAAATGTTGATACCTTATGTAAACTAATATTTAATCCAATAGAATAGAGTATGGGAGCGAGATTATCGAGACCGTAGAGCTCTGCAACCTGATCCAATGTACATACCGGATTTATTACCACCTCCAAGTTATCAGGATAATCCGACTAACGCTGTAACCACAAAGTAAGATGAATTTATGTATCTATTCTTGTAAAATAAGAAATTTGTTATTAGACAATGTTAACATTATTATTTTTATAGATTTGTTAAGACTGCTACAAACAAAATGAGGTGTCCAATATTTACTTTAGCATGGACTCCTGAAGGACGTCGATTAGTGACTGGTGCAAGTTCTGGTGAATTTACACTTTGGAATGGATTAACATTTAATTTTGAAACTATATTGCAGGTAAAATATTTTACTCTTCTATTTGTGGCTCATGTACCACTTTCAAGCTGAGATTCTATTCGTCATTTCAATTATATCTAGTCACAAATTGTCTTTCTTCAATTTTTAATTAACTGTCATTTGCATATTTTATCTTCGGGATACCTTTATGCTTTCTCCTCAATTTACGTTATGTTTTGTGGTTATTTGTTTTAAATTTTCGTGGAGTGGATGAAACAGTTCGCAGAGCAGAATTTTGGACGTATTCTAACTAATTTACTTACATTGATTGAATAGTAGTATTTGTCATACAAATATGAACGATAACGTTAAAAAGTTTGATTCAACAAAATGTTATCACAAACTTGAATATATTTATAATAATATCAATTTATGGACAATAAAGCGCAACTGTTAAAATTAAATGCAGACATGTAAAAAATTCTAATGATGATTATATTTATAGGCTCACGACAGTCCTGTTCGAACAATGGTGTGGTCGCACAACGATAATTGGATGGTAACAGGCGATCATGGGGGCTATGTTAAATATTGGCAGAGCAACATGAATAACGTCAAGATGTTCCAGGCGCATAAGGAAGCCCTGCGGGGTATCAGGTACAGCCACACAACCTTCACAACATTGCTGACAACATGTATTTATTGCATTTCTTTTAAATTTGTTACATTATTTAAAGCCATATGCTGTATTGTTCTTAAAATTTTGTATCTTAATTATACAAACTTATCCATAAATTTTCGACAATTTGAATATCTACATAATTTAATATCAGATATTACTTAGGACTTCATCGTAAATTTAAACGTAATAAATACGCCAAAAAATCGTTTCGAGTTAATAGCATAGGCGCGCGCAGAAAATATTACGGGGTGGGGGACAACGCGTGTCCATTCCATTATATCTAGTGTAAATTTATCATAGATTCGATTCTATCCTGTATAAATGTTTAACAGATTTTGTTCTATCCCATGTAAACTGGTCACATATCTATTTTTCACAGATTTTCTGTCTTAAGTGTAAATTTCTTGAGGTTTTACTCTATTCACTGTTAATTCTTTCATTCCATCGAGTATAAATGTTATTGGTATCAAAGAGGTTGGGACAATTGCCTACAATGTCTTTTTGCGGACTTCTTTTATAGTAAAAAAAAGAGTTAATTTCATGATGAAGAATACGTACTCATAGATTTGCCATATTAAAACTTGATTCGAAGAAATGATGTGCCTTTTTTTAAATGTATGGGTGTTCAAAAATTAATTCTCTGTTCTGAACTGTTATTACATATAACAAAATATAAAGTAAATTTCAGTTGTGTAAAATTTAGTTGCGGATTTTATAAAATATAGAAATCAAGTACCCTTGTGCTATCGGTGAATTTCTTATAAACCAATTTTACCTTATGTCAGCTTTGTTTTGTCATCGATTTTTAAAACAATTGTTATTTATTGCTGCTGTGTATTTCCCCAAATAAAATAAATAAAAAACACCTATTCCACTATTCCTATTCTGTACTGTATATGATCAATAAAAATGAAAAATATGTAAAACATTTAAGAATTTTTAAAGTTGTAAGAGACAAATCATAATAATAATTAATTCCATATTTGTATAGTATATTATGCGATAATTACACTGTCATTAAGAAGTTGTTAGGATAATACAAGTACTTAAATTATAATAAAAAAGAACTAACCAAATTTCTGTGAAACTACCTGATTTTATTTCTGTGATATTAATAAAGAAAAATAATTTATATTAGAAAAATATTTTTTTAATGTATTTAACATGTACTTTATTTGAATAAAGTAATGTTTTTTTAAACTCAATTCGTTTGTTTTTATTTCTGTTCGACGTAATCTCTATTTTGCTTCAATAAAAAAAAGAAGATATTAAAACATAGAATTTTTCTACGCTGCATCTTTATGTAATGCTAATAAATTTATTATGTTAAATCTTTAAATTATGATCAGTTTTATTCAATTTTTTTTCTTTGAAACATTTAAAATTTTCATAGTTTTTAAAAATATATTTCTTGTTACATTTTTAAGAAATAAAGAATTGGAATATAAGATATCTGATTTTAGTCTTTATTAGGCGCAAGAATTTAGTTAAAATGATTAATATCACATGTTCCTTCACCTTTCAATCGCAATAAAGAAATCCTATCTATCCTTCCTTTGCTAAAACATAGATCTAACTTTGTAACATTTCTAATGTAAATTAGAATATGTTAGATCAATGATCGATCGTATGAAGTGACTTTGAACATATATTTACGAATTACATTCCATATATGATTATATAAATGGATGGGTTTATATTTCTCTTTTAATATTCCCCAGCCTTTTTATAAATATCGATAGCGCTAGCAACAAGAAGATAACTTTTTTTTTACTTGGCTCTATTCTATTTAATACACTTTCGACATAAATATAATCTACATATTCGTCAATTTACATATTTTTGCATTATTTCATTTCTTTAATAATACTAAAACTTCGGGAAGATAAATTTTAAGTATTCTGGTATTATAACGAGTTCATATATGATTATTTTAAAAAATTCAAGTATTTTTTCTGTTATACTTAATAAAAGAAATAGTAAAAAATTTCCCGACAATAATTTTTTCAAAGATCTACTTTTAGCTAAAGAATATACACTTTTATAAAACCAGAAAACTTAACACCACTTATCAATAATTTATGAAATGTACATGATATATAGTTCTGTTTGTAAATAAATAAAATAAGATGACCCGCTAGAGTGTGTTTGTTGTATTTTGTGCAGCTTCAGCCCAACGGACTCCAAGTTTGTGAGTTGCAGTGATGATGGTACATTAAGGATCTGGGACTTCCTACGGTGCCAAGAAGAACGTGTTTTAAGAGGTGATTTGAGCTCTAATCTTATTTATTTTTTTCTATTTATAATAAAATTACTAAGTTTATTATTGTTTCTTAGCGGTATATTTAACCTATCATGTTAATTAAACCAACATCAATAAAATTTGTGCATGCATTGCATGTGCAGATTAAATAAATTTTAAAATGTAATGATTGTGATATTTTCTCGCATAACTACTCAAAACTAGTAACGCATATGAATGACTTTAAATAATTTTATTTAATACTTTAAAATACTTTATTTAATATATATTATTTTTATCTCTTTTTATTTTACAAAATTGCAAGTTAAAGCAAGAAATTAAAATAAAAATCAGTAGCTGGAAATGAGCTCGTTTGTATATTTCAATTTTGCTGTAAATGATTGATTTATTTCAAATAAGATAGTAAGCTGGTCGTTAAATTATATTTCATTTTATTGTACTGTCATACTTTTCGTTCATCAAAACTTAAACATACAATACAAATTCCACTTATTCACAGAATTAAATCATTTTATTTGTAAGATATATAGCGGTTGCTATAACGGAATACCTGAATAAATATTATGATATACTAAGCTATAATTTCAATAAAACAATAAATTTAAAAATTTAAATATCCGTGATAGGTCTCGTTTTTTGTAATGAATTTTATTGTGATAAAATATTTTCTAAATCCGGTTATACAAAGTGTTATACATTTTGCATATATAAAATTAACAAATTCAAATTATATTTTGCAAATTCCTATATATATATAAATATTACATTACAATGTCATTAAGGTCACGGCGCCGACGTTAAATGTGTTCATTGGCATCCGCAAAAAGGTCTTATTGTATCTGGAAGCAAAGACAATCAACAACCTATTAAATTATGGGATCCTAAGAGCGGACAAGCACTGGCGACACTGTAAGTATAAACAACATATTTATTTAATGAAAAGTTAAAACTGTAATAAAATATAGTAACAATCCGAATACTTCGAAATCCGAAGATATTTTAACATAACTTTTTAATAAAAAAATTCTTTATTCGCCAAATATTATAGGCATGCACATAAATCGACAGTTATGGATTTAAAATGGAACGATAATGGCAATTGGCTTGTTACAGCGTCGAGAGATCATTTGTTAAAATTATTTGATCTTCGGAATTTAAACCAAGAAGTTCAGGTGAGGATAATAGAATATAAATATTTAAAAATGTGATTCAATTATTTCTAAATTTATTATTCTTTTTAGGTATTTAGAGGTCATAAAAAAGAAGCCAGTTCTGTAGCATGGCATCCTACACATGAAGGATTATTTTGCTCAGGAGGATCAGACGGATCAATCCTATTTTGGCATGTTGGGTAAATGATTAAATATAAAAGTGTATGTGACAATTTGGTCTAAAATAACTAATATTAACAAATTATTTACACTGTTTTTAGTACTGATAAAGAAGTTGGTGGTATTGATTCAGCTCATGATAGTATTGTATGGACGTTAGCTTGGCATCCTCTGGGTCATATACTGTGTTCTGGTTCCAATGATCATACTATTAAGTTCTGGACGAGAAATAGACCTGGTGATCAAATGAGAGATAAATATAATCTAAATACACTACCTGCAGGTTTAGCAGGATTGGATGATGTAGACTTGGGTATAATTTTTAAAATTAATTTTGTAATATAATAATACGTTAATAGGAATTATTATTTTATTTTATTGTTTATATGTTTCAGACGAGCCTTCTGTCATACCCGGAATGGGTCCCGACGATAAGATTGATATAACAGATCATTTGACTGGTCTTGGTAATAGTACAGCAGCCATTCCTGGATTAGATTTAGATACTACTAATATAGGAGACGATAAATTAGGAAAAAGCGCTAAGAAAGTGCCGTATTCTAAACCGATTCCAAGAAACTTTCAAGCTCAATGGAATGATACAGGAAATAAAGAAGAAGGTAATAAAACTTTAAATTTTAACAAAAATGATACCGTAATAATTATGCATGTAATAATTCAATGTTCTTATAGATGAAGATGACTCAACAACAAATGACATCAAAGAAGTTATTACACAAATCGTCGAAAATACTCCAGGTGTTGTACCTCTACAAAAAATTACGCCAACTGGTATTATATTATATGGAAAATTAGTCCCCGTAAAATGTAAGTAAAACGTTTGAGACATATACAAATTACTGATTTTCGTGGTATTTATTTTTCGAAAATATTCGTTGTTTAATTCAGAATTTTGCTTCTTGTTTCAAATGAAATTTTGTTTTGCTTTCGCGCTAAGTTCCATTTTTTCCAGTCACAATTTACTCAGTTGGGGGACCCCTATTCTTCAGTTTGAAGATTAATCCATGACTATCTAAAGGCTGTGTAGAAATAATATATATTGTATTGAAATGTTACTAAATATTTTTACCGTCATCTTTTAGCTGGTTCAAAATTACAAGCGGCTATTGCAGAAGGTCCTGACGCTCTTAACAAGTTTGTAGCTTCTGGCGAAATTGAAGAATTGCACGACGTTATGCCGCATGAAGATAATTACAGTGAGGATTATCTAAATGATGATGACAACAGCGTAGACACTTACAGTGAATCTAACCTACAGAAAAATAAAATAGAGGACATCAATCCACCAGTTAAGCGTTCGCGATTTTCAGATATAGACCATAAACCAACATTTATTTATGGTGATAGATACAACTCACCAATGATTGAACAAGGAGATTTTAATCTTTCGAAACCTTTACAACCGCCGCCTATGATGAATACAGAATTTAGAGATTCGGATATCAGAAATGCTCCTGGTAGACATTTAGATAGAGATCAAGATATAAATTATAGAGATCCTATTGATGATGGCCGAAGCATGGGTAGGCATATGGATAGAAGAGATATGGACCATTCATATAGGATGCCTCCCACAAATAGAATTAATGATCGAATACCTAACTCACAAAACTTTGATCGTGAAGATCAAGATTTTAGAAACAATTCCATGGATAGATACGAGCAAGATGATAGTTACAGAGAAAGGGATAGAGATCGAAATAGAGGGAGAGATAGAGATAGAGAATTTCATAATAATGATGGTCCTTGGGCAAATAATGGCGACAATGATCGAGAAATGCCATGGGGAAATCAACAACCACCTCATTTTAAACCATTTGGTGGTCCCGGTAATAATTCAAAAGGTCCAAATAACCAGTTTCAAAATAACCAAAACTTTAATAGAAATAACAATTTCGGACCAAATAATGGACCACCGGGTGGCCCAAATAATTGGAATATGCCACCACGAATGGAATTCCGAGGAAGAGGGGGTGCTGGACATTTTAATAATGGACCTAGAGGAGGTGGTGGTGGCGGAAATGGTATGCGCGGTGGCAATAGATCAAGAGGAGGCTTCCGTGGTGGCCCGGGATCTCGTGGCGGACAATGGCGACCACAGAATAATTTTTAGTGATCGCTCGAGTTGTATATTAAGACTTTCTGTGAAAATATGACAAAAACTTGTTGCTTCCATTGCAATAAACTTTATGAGTGATAAAATTTTAAAAATAATAATTAAAATAGTTTTGCTCTAAGTATTATGTTTGTTAATAATGTAAAACACGAAAAATATGTTTTTTTAATACTAATCCAGCATACATTGAAGATAATATTGTTTTATTATTGGTGTCAATTTAATTTGTATAGTAATCAAAATAATAAAGACAATTTATATATTATTTTTAGAAACTAATATGATGTGAATTTAAATATATTTCCACTCTTTATTTGAAATATGTTAGTATTTACTTAATATAAGTTAAAACTTCGTACGACGAAACTCCGTATCTGATGAGGAATACAATTTACGTCTCATCTTGTTTTTTTGTTACTTAAATACATATTAATTTAATTGTACTTTTCATTGAATTGAAAGTTATTATTTTTTAAAAGTAGTAGAAAATAATAATCTAATTGAACGAATTAGTTTTCTTCCATCTCATTTCTGCCTCTATTTAAACAGTTCTAATTTTATTATTTTTATTTTAACAATTATACAACAATGGTGATGAGCAAATCTTCAAAATAAATCTGACTGGAGATCCTCTCAATCTTTAAACGGTTTTCCACAAAATATTTAAGATGTCAACAAGTAAAGGTATTAAAAATATTTACACAGTATATTTTTCGGAAATTTCATTTATGTATTTGTATAAATACGAGGGCCCTAATACACTTTCACATATACTAGGGAAAAATAAATAACAGCACTATGATTCTCCCACTCTCCAGTAGTGTAACAGTTTTATTAAATAATGTTTAATGTAAACAAATAAAGAAAAAAATTCTTATGTTCTACCTTTATATTTTAAGAAATATATCTTCAACTTTTCCAGTTCAGAAGAAAAGGTACTCAGTAAATACGTAGTATATACACACGAAGAAGTCTTTAACAGTTAATTCATATTACAATTTGTCCAAGAAAAGAAAAACAAATTACTTGTACATTAAATAATTCAATAATACATTCAATTTAATGTACTATAATAAAAAATAATAAAATGTGTATATGTTACAAGCGTTTAGTTAGTTTAGCTTTTCGAATTTTATAATGAATAAAGATAGATAAACTGAGTAAACTTATAATTGCGAAGTAGATGAGTTTATCTTACCTTTTCGTTTACTTTTAAAATTAAATGTTTTTGAATCACTACTACGTATAATACACATTTTAGATCATATGAAATGATCTAACTAATAGGATGTAGTTTATGGTGTAAATGATGCCAGGGATTTTTAAGTCTATACAAAAAATCACAATAATTTATACTCGTAATAATCATTTTAGCAAGTATGTTGCATATTTTGAACATTTTAGAAAAGCACAAAAACGTGAATTATTATTTGAAATAAATAATATAATATATACTACAACACTAGTTATTAAATCATCGCAACATAAATATCTAATTAGCCTTACGTCTATTGCTAAAATCAGTGAGTTTTATAACATTTTTTGTGTTGTACACTTTGACACTGTTCTTTTTATCAATATAACTTCACAATATTTGCTCCGCTTTTACGTTATGAGTGTTCATATGAGAATGTAAACAATGAGCTTGTATAAATCCTTTTCCACAAACTTTGCACACATGATCTCTTTGACCTGTATGTATTTTTCTGTGAACTGCTAAAGTGCTTGCTCGGTTAAAAGATTTTCCACAAAATTCACAACTGAATGGTTTTTCTCCTGTATGTATTAACGAGTGTCGTTTCAAATGATCTTTAGCTGGAAAACGTTTATCACAAACTTTGCAGCCATATGGTTTTTCTCCTGTATGTGATCGTATATGCAATTTTAAATTATGTGAAAATCGATATCGGTTTCCACATATAGTGCATGCATATGATTTTTCATCGGTATGCGTTAACATATGTTTTTTGAAATCACTTTTTTGTATACATCCTTTTCCACATACCATGCATAGAAACGGGCGTTCACCTAAAAAAAATATGTTTGTATTAAATAAAAAAAAAAATACTTATAAATGTATACCTAAAGACGGTCGTTTTCTTATAGACTAATCTTTTAATCAACGATAAAGTTCTGTCTATAATTTTGTTGAAAGTCTATTCTGCATACGATTTCAATTTTTCAAAAAAGAATTTATTAATAAGGACATCAATTTTATAGTTTTAACTCACTAAACACAATTACATATATTTCAGGATTATTTAATATAAAAAAGTTTAGCTATTACATAAAAATTTTTAGATTAATATAACGTAAGATTACATAGCAAAAGTTATCTTCTGATATGAATTAAACTTTTTCTACCGTTAATAAAGTTTTCTATGAAAGATTATATATTGTTACATATTAAATTAGTACATTAGTAAAAGATTTTTAATGTCTTTACATTTATTTAATGACTATGTAACAGAAAATATTACGTTTAGTAATATATAAGTTAACGTTTTGTGTTTAGTAACAGTTTTAATAGTAATACTATAATAATGTCATTGGTTCAATGGTAAATACAGAAAATATAAACGCATCCTAGTAGATCAAGACTGATCTGAATTTTGAACTCTGATATATAAAAACACTTCACCTGATAAATAATGTATTGAAATTTGTGTTAATTTTAAATTATGTGAAAATCGATATCGGTTTCCACATATAGTGCATGCATATGATTTTTCATCGGTGTGTAATTCATCGCACATCTTTTATTTTTTTAGAGTAAAACGTTTCGTACGTGTATTTACGTTACATTTTTTATGTTAAAGAAACCAAAAATATACGTAATTGTGTTTGGTAGGAAATCATTGTACATTTAAAGAAATCTTTTATTAAAAAGCTTTATTCAGCATATGCTGAATAAACTCTTATATAAGAAAACCTAAAATAATTTTGAAATATTATCAGGATACCTGTATGTGTCATAACATGATTTCTTAATGATGCAGCTTGCCTATATGTTTTGCCACAAATGTCACACTTATGTGGATTCTCCATGTCATGAGATGCCATATGTCCATCATATGAATTTTTAGTTTTAAATCCTGTACCACATTCACTACAAAGATAGGGTGTCTCATCAGAATGGAGTTGCATGTGATATTTTAGCGATGAATATGTTTTCAGTTCCTTTTTACATTCCGTACAAATATATGGAGGTGGAGGAATTTTTTGTTTTTCCCGTTTAGAAGCTTTAATTTTGGATGATGTTCTTTTTCTACGTTTGTTCCTTGGTTTATTATCTTCTATACTGGAATCATTTGCATTATCATCACTATGTTCCATGTCATTGTCATTGTCATTGTCGTTATCGTCATCATTATCATTATCAAACTCGCCTACTTCTACTTTTAATACCATAGGCATTGCTGATATGTCAGGATTTGTTATTATTTCTTCAGATTTTTCAAGTTTTATATCATTTTGGTCTTCATTATTGTCAAAGTAATCAATGCTGCCGTTCTCAGAGTTGTTTTCGGATGTATTTAAATCATCTTTAATTATAGATTCATCGGAATTGTTGTGTAGATGTTGTCTTAAAATTTGATCAGAATTTAAACAGAGTTGCCTAAAGGTAAATGCTTTACTAACTTGCTGGATACATCGTACGCAAATTTGATCTGGTAATCCATCATGTTCCGAAATCTACATATTTTAATATAAAATTAAAGGAAAGTTCTATTATTCAAACCTTAAAATTTAACTATTTTAAAGAAAATCAAAAGGTATCAGATGCCTACCTCCACTGATGTACAAGACTTTAGCATTTCTGACAGTTGACTTATTTGTCCAGATACTTTACTGGGGCAAAATAATGAACGCATTGATCCATGGCTACTTAAACACGTTCGACACACAATATCAGATTTTCGTGAAGACATATTAAATATTATATGACTTTTAAAATACGTAACTGTTAAGACAAATCTTTAAAAAGAAACAATAACATTAAAATTCATAAAACGTAACCCATATGCAGCATAATATAAACTAGAACGAACTAGAAGATGACATACTACTATTGTACCTGTGTGGTACCTTTGATGTTGAAGCCAAAATAGGAAAAGAGCGTTAGCAACACAGGTATTAAGGACACACACCATATTAAGGAGGTTATCATAGATATAAGCTTTTTTTATATGATTTATTTAATTACCCACGTTCATTAAATTATTACAAACGCTAGAAAATCTAATTTGGAATCAGACTTAATTTCTTTAGTTTTCTCTTTAAATAACTTAATACAAAATTAACTGTTTTATTACTACACTCACTGCGCCTGCAAGTATAGGCAAAAGAATAGCACAGTCTTAAGAAAGCGAACTTAAAAAGGTTAATGAATCGTCATAAAAAATAAATAAGAATTGTTACTTAACTAATTAGCAACGCTGCGTGCTGTCGACACTTTTATCGAATTGAAAAAACGGTGTTTTTAAAAAAAGGTAAATTCTGCTTCCAATAAAAATATATTTATTTAAAATCAAATATTTAGTTTATACAAAAATTACAAGTTATAATGCAATAAAGATATTATGATATGAAACATATCATTTTAAATTCTTGTACCACTTTTGTAGAAGGTTAGCTGCTTGCTTTAAGTTTTCATCTTTCTATATAAAAAAAAAATAGAACATGATATCATTCCCAACATAAAACCGCTTCATATAAACATTTTTGTATATTGCAGTTTACCTTTATAAAGCAATATCTAACGTAAGGTTCTCCAAGTTTTTTATGGGATTGAGAGTAAAAAGCACTTGGAGGTATCCCTTGCAACCCAACATTCTTCGTCATCCATTTCGTAAATTTATAATCCATCTCAGGATCCTTTTCTTCATCAAGGTTAATTTTTTTTGCAAGACCACTCCAATCTGCAATCATGAAATAACCACCTTGTGGTATTACAGGAGTCATTCCTGCATCTTTTAAAAATTTAGCTATAAAATCTCTTTTTGCTAACAATTCCTCTGGTAAACTTGTAAAATAACTTTCCTTTTTCCCTAATAACTCTATTTCTTTTTCAAACCCTCGAGCAGTAGCTTCCTAATGAATAATTGAATAATTAGGGATTTATTTTTACCAGATTAAAATAAGAAAATTCTGGTTTTACCTGTAATGGTGTACTGCAAGTATAGACACAGTTCTGATGAACCATTTGTAGATTTGCCAATAATTTTGCTGGACCATATGCCCATCCAATTTTCCAACCAGTAACACTGAAGGTCTTTCCAGCAGATCCTATTGTTATGGTGCGATCCCACATTCCCGGCAAAGTAGCTTCATTTAAAATATAATTAATTTACACATCCAAGACGAAAAAATATTTAATATGCCATTTTAAGCCTTACCCATTCTTATATGTTTGTAAGGCTTATACACTAACCACTCGTAAACTTCATCAGAAATACAAAGTACATTATGTTGTTTACACAAATCTGCTATAAAGACAAGTTCTTCCTCGGTAAAAACCTTACCAGTTGGATTATGCGGTGAATTAACAATAATCATTTTTGTTTTTTCATTAAACAAACAACAAAGCTCATTTTTATCAAGTTTCCAATCACCCGAAGAAACATTTCCATTTGTTTTAGTCTAAAAATGCCAATTAAATTTCTATAATTTTTTAGAATCTTAAGACAGTTACCTAAAATAAATATGTATTATATATAGTTACGGGTTTTAATGGAATAAATTTGCAAACACCACCAGCTGCTGTAACCATCGGCTCATAACAATCATAAAACGGTTCAATAATAATAACTTCATCGCCAATTTCCACATGACCTTTAAAACAAAATCGTAATTCATATCAAACTTAACATTACTATACAATATAGCGATGAATATTTCATATACCTTGAATAGCAACATAGAGAGCTTCATAAGCTCCAACTGTAACAATCACATCCGTCATACAATTAATTTCTTTGCCAGTTAGTTTAGAATAGAGACAACTAAGTGCGCCCACTAGCCTGGGATGACCCTGAACGATTAGATTGTCTTAATAAACGACTAAGAAACAAAACATTGAATGTAATTATAAAAAGTCATTACAAAACCCCTTGTATATTGATTCAATAAGTGATCTCCACTTGCTACATCAGCAAGAGCTTTAGTAACATGTTCAGGTGGTGGATAGTCTGGAAAGCCTTGTCCCAAATTTAATGGCTTATGTTCAGCAGCTAACTGAACATATTCAACCCTATAAATAAGAAAATTAATAATCTGGAAATTGAAAGAAACTTAATATGAAAATTATATTAACAAAACTAACCATACACTTTTTCCTTGGCCAGAATACCGTTTTGGTAACTTAAATTTATCATCCTGTTTTGCCATTAGTATCGAAGTAATATGAGTACTACGTGTCAATGACTTATTATGTTTGACTACAACTTCAACTGACTTTAACAGTGTCCTTTGAGATAGCATCTATAACCGGATAAGTATCTTTCAAAAAATTATGAATATATTATCAATAAAAATATACTTATTAAATAGTAATCTTTGTATGTTTCGTCAAGATTCAAGGTTAAATTTATTGAACCGTAGATTACATTTTATATAATGTAGATTGAAATAGTTAAAAACCATTTGTTTTGCTATCTATTACCATTTGAAGTTATGAACTGCGATCTGTATTTTATTTGTAATAAAATAGTTGTGCAAAATATTACATAATATATGATTTTACACATTTTTTATGAGGCAGAGCAAGGCCGAGCTAATTTAAATTTATTATATAAAATATAGCGCTAGATTTATGTAATACAAGTGTCATTTTTGCTACAACTATAGTTACTTCTGGCAGCACTAATGTTATGTATCTTTGGTTATGTAAATAAAATATTTTGATTTTGACAGTCATCTGTTTTCCTCTATTCCACTTTATTCTGTTCTATTCAAAATAGTAGATTGCAAAAATATCATTAAATAAGATCAAATAAAATGATATCCATGTAAACCTACAAGAATCATAGAGAAGTGTGTAATTATTTAGTTCAGCTACATTTTTTGTTTTGAAACTTGTAAATAAAACTATTACTAAATAAACCACTTTTAACCATTGATCCAATTTCCATGTTATCTAATAGAATAGAAAAATAAGATATATATTCAACGTATAAATCTTAAGATCAATGGAGCAACCATGCTTAAAAAAGTTTTTAAAATATATAATATTGACTAGATACAATTGTACTTATGTTGGGTCAAAATCAGTTTTTTAAGAAAATCAAAAATAGAAGAGGTCTGCATCAAGACTAAACACTTTATGTTGCGCCACTACTTAGGATTAAGCTTAAAACTCATGTGCAAGTAATTTTATGTATATTAAACGAAGCGTGGAAATGAAAGATTATTAAAATTTACAATTTATAGACTATATATTTTAGAATACAACAATATAAAAACATTGCAATCTATTTTTAATAAGTTTTTTATATAAATTTTATAAATGAAAAACTTACCTTTAATAAAAACATAATACAAATATATAAATCATTTTGTTTCCATAATTATTGAAATTATGCTATACTTAAATCTAACATTCAAATTTTGGTTCTTAATTTTATATGGATTTTTATCTTTTATTACTGTGTTGCATTAACAATTTGCACAAACTCTGGTTTTAGTGAAGCTCCTCCTACTAAGAATCCATCAATATCTGGTTGCGTGGCTAATTCTCTAGCATTAGCTGCAGTTACAGAGCCTCCATATTGAATTCTAATACTGTTAGCAACATCAGCGGAAACATTTTCCGCCAGCCAAGTTCGTAAAGCTTTGTGAACTTCTTGTGCCTATCAAAAACAAAAAAAATACATATTTAAATATGTTAAAACAGAAATTAATATGTTCAAACATTTCTAATTCTTTCTTACTTGTGCAGGAGTTGCAGTTTTTCCAGTTCCTATTGCCCAAACTGGTTCATAAGCTAAAACTACGTTGGACCTGAAAGATAAAAGCGAACGTTAAAAAAATTTAGTACATGAGTTAGTCTTTTTATTATTGGTACCTGCTAAACACAAAACGTAAATTCAGGTAGTATTTAACATAATATTTTTTATGTAACGTTACGTACTATTATTTGCCGATGTTTAACATCGTTCTGTAACTTAATCAATAAATTTTAAATAAATGCAGAAGACATTACATTATTTTTATTAATAAGTTTTATTTATGTCAGAATTATTATTTCTGGTCAGAATATGTAAATTTATGTAACCTGGCGTTATATTAATTTAAAGTTTGTTATGTAAAAGATCGTTTTTGTTATATTAAATAAACCTTGAATATAAATATCTGTCTAGCGGGTAGTACCATTCTAAAAACATTTCATCATGTTATTTTTTAGATATAATCAATTAAATGAAACAACAGTCCTCAAACTCAGAAAATATATATATATATATATATATATATGGCTCGCGGATCGAACCCACAAATATAAGCGCGACAAATCTTTTGCGTTAAAGTTTGAACAAAAACTATTGTAATAATTTTTATTAGATAAATTAGAAATAATTACCAGTCTTTTATGGTGTTAACTAAAGCTTTAGTCTGTCTGAAAACAACGGCTTCAGTTTGTCCAGCTTCTCTCTCTTGCAGTGTTTCGCCTATACATGCGATGACCTGAAAGAGGGGCATTTTTCAGATTTCGTGAACCACAAAATAATATATTGTATTCATATTTGTAAATATATACCTTGAGACCCTCTGCAAGGGCATGTGCAACCTTATCTGCTACCAATTGATCACTTTCACCAAATATGGCTCTGCGTTCAGAGTGCCCCAAAATGACCCAATCGGCACCAACGTCTTTTAACATCGCTGGAGAGATCTCACCTAAGCATGAAGTAAAATATATAAATTATAAATTAGTTTTTTAATTAATTAGAATAAAAATAATAAGTACAACCTGTGAATGCGCCTTTTGGTGTTTTGTAACAATTTTGTGCAGCTACATGTACACTCTTCGGAAGAGAATCTCTGGCAAATGATAAATAAGGAGCTGGACATCCAATAACGACCTAGGATGTTGAATAATATCTAAATAAATTGATCAATGTGCAAATTAAAGAAATTATTATTACAAACCTCTACATCAGGGTTAAGAGGTCCTTCTTGAAGAAATCCACAAATATCAGATATTACTTTCTTATCACCATTCATCTTCCAGTTGCCACCAACACAGAATTTACGAGGCATGATTGTTAATGAATCTATAAAAGTTAGAGGTGAATTAATATTCTTACTGGAGTTGAAAGGACTGAATACACTCCGAGATTATACACCAATTAAATAATTGATCTATGTGTAATCTATAATATATGTACGTTATCTATATGATTAGTTACCTGGTATTATTAGAACAACTTAAAACTTATAATTTACTTTGACCTTTAATTTTGCCCTCAAAGTTTCAAACTGTTTAAAAAACTTCTAATGCGAATAACCTTACCCAGTTTACAAGGTCAAAGTTGTCGAATATGACGACGGAAATATTTTGATTTTAGTACAGAAGGTAATGCATAGGTGGGGTAAATTGCTACATCGCACATCAGGCACTTCTCAAATTTTATTATTTTTAAGCCACTTTAAACAATTTGCGATATCTTTGGTAATGTGATCAATTTTGATATTTAATATTTTGTGATACGTTGACAGTGTTAAATACTTCCCTAATTCAAAATATAATTAAGATGGGGAAGAAGGATAAAAATTGTTTAGGTAGATCCCTAATTAAAGATCGTTTTGGATCAAATAAGGGAAGAAAAACTGTAGCAAACAATTCAATGGTGTGTATAACCTCACTTTTTTATATTTACAACCTGACAAAAGTTAAATTATCAAAACAATAAATAAAATGATAATTCTTTTTAATGCTGTTAATAATTATTACATTTTTTTTAGCTTCATACAACTGAAATACAAGACGGTTATGACTGGGGCAGGTTAAATTTACAAAGTGTAACTGAAGAGTCCTCATTTCAAGAGTTTCTAAGTACAGCCGAACTTGCGGGAACAGAATTTCAAGCAGAAAAACTAAATGTTACATTTGTGAACCCGAAAGTAAATATTATTTTGATAAGTTCTGCAAAATTTGACAAATATTTTCTAAATACTTATTTATGATTACAGGTGAATGTCGGTTTGTTAACCGGTGCTGAAAAAGTTAAAGCGGAGGAAGAGCAACTGAAGAATAAAGACATGCTGAAGATTCCTCGAAGGTTTGTTTTCCAATAGCTTCAAAAGGTTTATTGGTTTTCAGTTTTATAAGCCAAAAATTATACTATCAATATGTGTTGCCATGGGGCAAACAATTACATTGAAATTAATTTAGATTAATTTATTTTAAAGACCAAAATGGACAGAAAAGACAACAGCCGAAGAACTGCAACAACAAGAACGTGAGGATTTCTTAACTTGGCGCAGAAAATTGGCAGTTTTACAGGATAACGAAGGATTAATGTTGACACCATATGAAAAAAATTTAGAGTTTTGGAGGCAATTGTGGAGAGTAGTTGAAAGGAGTGATGTAGTCATTCAAATTGTGGATGCCCGTAACCCACTTTTATTTCGTTGTGAAGATTTGGAGCACTACGTAACCGAAACAGATCAATCAAAACTAAATTTAATTCTATTAAATAAAGCAGACTTCCTCACTGATGAACAAAGACAAATATGGGCTGATTACTTTGCGGCAGAAGGAGTTCGAGTAGCTTTCTTTTCAGCAAAATTAGCTACAGAAGAAAATGATAAGAAGGAAGATGAGGAAGAAGAATCTGATGATTTAATTGATGAAAATGAAAGTGAAGATGATTCTGCAGGTATGCAAAGAAATTAATATTAACAGAGAGATTAATTTTGAAATAAACTTCTTTTTTATTTAATCATATTTTTAGAATCCGAATCAAATTATGAACCTACTTCAGAGCCAAGTGAATATTCTGACATGACAATAGTACGTGCAGCTCTTGAAAATCTTGCATCCGCCGTTGATACTGTTGAACATAACTTAAGTAAAATTGAAAACGCAATTTCAAACGTTATTGGCACCAGTTCAGATGCCACTGTATCAAATACTGATAATTCTACAGAATCAAAAGAGCAAATCAATATAATTTCTGAATCTAACGAAGAAAATCCTAAAATTGTAAATTCTTCTGAGCTTTTAACGCGAGATGGACTAATTGAATTGTTTAGAAATATTCATAAAGGCCAAAAAATGACTAACGATGTCACGACCATAGGCTTGGTAGGTTATCCTAATGTGGGTAAAAGTAGTACAATAAATGCTTTAATGACAGTAAAGAAAGTGTCTGTATCGGCAACTCCAGGAAAAACCAAACACTTCCAGACTTTATTCTTGGAAAAGGATATATTATTATGTGATTGCCCTGGGTATGTTAAATAAATAACTAGGTGTTAATAGAAGTTAATACTTATTTTATATTTAAATGTTTATTCAATTTTAGGCTTGTTATGCCAAGTTTTGTATTTACAAAGGCTGAAATGGTTATAAACGGAATTCTTCCAATTGATCAGATGCGTGATCATGTAGCTCCTGTAAATTTAGTTGCTTCACTTATACCGCGACATATTTTAGAAGACAAGTAAGTGAATTGATTTTTAAGTTAGTATTGAATATGATTCACTCTGCGGATTTTATATTTCTTTTTTGTTAATACAGATATGGTATCATGATTACTAAGCCAATGGAAGGTGAAGATGAAAACAGAAATCCAACAGCGGAAGAAGTATTGAATGCATATGGATGTTCGTATAATTTTGTCAATTCTAATAATATACTTTTCAAATACTGGTTTCTTTATAATCATTTATACTACAGATAACCGAGGTTTTATGACTGCTAACGGCCAGCCAGACTGTCCACGTTCTGCACGATATGTACTCAAAGATTATGTTAACGGAAAACTTTTATATGCCACTGCGCCTCCTGGATTACCACAGAATAAATACCATATTTTTCCAGAGAAAAAAAAACTTGTTGATAGAGTACTACCCCCAAGAGAACAGAGGGCTATTAAAGTAAATAACAATGAAATAAGAAATTTTTATAAATTAATTTACTGAAAGGTGGCTAATATAATAGCAGAAAATATTTTTGATTCTATGTTTTTTTTTATATAGAACTACATATAATATTTAGATTCTTTAAGTTTTAAGTTAAAAATGGAGTTATACAACAATTTAATATTTTCCAAATCGAGGATATATTTGTAATTGATTAATTTTACTCTAGATTGGGAAAACGACTACAGCTGACCTAGATAAAGATTTCTTTCTTCGGAATAAGAGTGGAGCTCATGCAAAAGGTGTAGTTGGAAAATTTAGTGGTCTACCAGATGCGTTGCAAGGAAGGTAATATAAATGTGTAAAAAGTTTCTACTTCTTGCTCTACAAATTAATTGTTTCATTATCTAAGTGCTAATGTGCTAGAAATTTATTTCAAGTTAACTATTTATTACCTTTTTCTTATTATTATTTTGCAATATTTAAATATCCTCTTAATAAATTCAAATTTTTTTTTGAGAACAGTTCTACACAAAACGTTCAAGAAAAACCTTGGAAGAAACAAAATAAGCATGGAAATAAGAAAAAACGGGAAAAATTACGAAGAGTTTATGCAGAACTTGATCAGCACTAGGTTTGGAGGATTTCAAATAACAATATTTAATACATTTTTAATATTTAACATATATTAAAAATAATTTACAAAATCAAACCAAGATCTCTGATAAAATGATTACTAAAGTCTATGAAATATATTAAATATATATTATAAGTTCTATTTCTTGTTTAAATAATAAATATATAATAATCATTTTATCTTCAGGTCTTATATGAAATAATTACAACTTTTACATTGTTAACGTTTTTACAATAAATGAAAATGAAATAAAAATCAAAGGTATATTATATTTAATATTTTAATCATTAGAATTAAAAAAAAAATTTCATTAAGGTATACAACATGATTTGTAAATTAAAAATGTTTAAATTAAACAAATAATTCATATTATTAAGAAGAGAATAACATATTTTGTGGTTTAATAGAATAAAACGCAGTGTAAAATGGGACGTCCCGTTTTAGATTCAAATTCATGTAATATTTCATCTATGTCATTGTCAAGATCATTACTCAAGGCCAACTGAAAGAAAAGATGATATTTTAATTTTTCTATAAAATATTCATTAAAAAAAGTAGTGTAGAAATTAATAAAGACAAATGAAATAATTACCATTGAAACTATATCATTTATTAAATAAGCGCCCACTGTTGCTTCTTCGTGATTGTCCTGAATATCTATATTGATTACGTGAACAGGTTGATTATCCGTAGGTGATTTGGATTCCATGCATTCTAATACCTGGGAACACATAATTCAAATAATTATTTAAAATTTAGTATAAACATTAGTGTCATCAATATTTTCCAGCAATTATTAGAAAAACATATAGGTACATAAATAAATCGGGAGAACTCTTGTTTATATAATACTATAAATATTTTTAACATTATATACCAAGAATATCTTCTAGAATATGAATATATTTACAGATCAAATTTACAAAAATTTTCTGTACAAGAAAGATTATGATTTTATGTAAAATTTCTTACAAAGTTTTACTAATATAAGTGCAGATTACATTTAAAACATAGATGTTCAGTATATTCAAGTTATGACCTGTAACATTTTGGTCCAACAAGATCATCATTAAGTTCACAGGAGTTTTGAAAAAATATCTTAAATTTAACTAGCGCATTATTAGCTGTAAGTACAAATGTTTTTACATGTAGGAATAGTTGCATAATGTAGGCGTTATATAATATACTCGTACAAGAATTTATTTAAAAACAAAATATTTTTACCTGATCATAAACACGTTCCTCGCACGTAATTAAAATATCAAATTTCTTTTTTGACTGCTGAAATCGTTCCGGGCATTGTTTAATTCTTCTATTTCTGTCTAACATATGTAACAGCCCATTTTGTGTATAGCTGTATAAAAAGAGTTAAGGAAAAACTGGATGTTTCATAAATCTTAATTGACATATTCCATAGATTTTGCTACGTAATTAACAAATGATAAACCTAAATTAAATTAAGATATATATTAAAGAATAGGCATATAATAAATGTTAAAGCTGACGACATAGTGATAAGACGGCTGACTGCTATCACCAAAGACACAGGTCTTCGAGTTCGATCTCTGAACTGCGCAATATTTTCTGGGTTTGGTTCTTATCACAATTATTTAGTGTGTGTTCGTAATCTATGAGGTAATATATGAGGAAACAAGATTATAAACACTGCTAACATTGTAGGAGGTCGTCAATGATAAGACTCACCTTTGAAAATAGGCAGAGGTTAAATGAAATTTAAAACTGAAATGAACTATGAAGTTCGGTTCAAGTCTCGGCTAGAAATTGATGTTTAAATATTTTGATAATAACTTCAGAAATGTTTGAACTTCAGACCCATAAAAATATCATAACTGGTAAATAATATAATTATAGCACGCGAATTCAATTCATTTCAGAAACATTAAATTTTATATAATAATAACTGGTCAAGAAAATAAATTTATCATCGTTTAAGTCGTGAATCCGTTTTTGCACTACTAATATCTAGGGCTAAACATTCCTGCAGAGTTGTCCATTGATCACCAACATACACTTAACACCTCTTTTATATATAAACATACACCAATCTACTATTCAATGAAATTTAAATAATTAAATTATCATTTATAGTTCATGAGATATAAACGTGATATTTCTCGGTCATAGAATTTTTCAAAGATTCCTGTGTACCGATCCAAATTTAAAGAGTACCGAAAATTAAATTAAATTATATAATTATAACTAGATATGAAAAAACTTAACAAGAAAGCCTCACAAAGACTCACACCTTATAGTGCGCCATCGGTAAATGAACTGTATTGAAAATAGGCCACCCGCTAAACACAATTACATATATTTAACGTTTAATTAACATAAAAAAAATTAGGTTAATATAATGTAAGTTTACATAACAAAAGTTATTTAGACGTAAATTTAAATTAATATATTAGTAAAAGTTTATTAATCTGTTTTGCATTTATTTAATGACAATGTAACAAAATTATGTTGCACTTCGGTAAATAATAAAACGTAATGTTAGGTAATAAGATATTACGTTAATTATACGTAAGTTTATGTTTTGTGTAACGATAAATAAAATTACCAAACAATCGGGGTTTCCTATTATAGATCGAATCGACAATAGCAAACCTAAGCATAACAATTTAAAAACCACTAACGTTTTTCAATTTATATTCAATAGATAATGGTGTAAAAAGTGTTACCAGTAATTTAGGCGTATTAGATATTAAAACATACCGTTTTCTTTTCATATGTTTTATGAGAAACCAGAAAATATTTTTTAAATAAACAAATTGATTGTAAGTATATACATGTATTATATATCTTCTTGATAACCTACTTACCCTCGAAAATTTGCACAGCATTTACATTATACAAAATTTACAATATAATTTTTTATATGAAAATCATAAAGCGCCTAAACTAGGCAACAACTAATGCAAACACTCTTTATAGTTTCATATTTCTTTAGTTTCCGAAAGATATTAAGCAGTTTGTAAAAAACCATTTGTATGTTTCAATGTTGCGTGCTGGTTGCAACTATGGAAAAAAAACTGTAAATATTACATTAACTCAATGTGTAAAAAATATTATTTTTGATAAGGATACAATGATTTATCTTTGGTCATAAGATCTGCATAAATGTCGTCATATGTTATTCCAAATTCATAACAATTTGGTCTGTCGACGGCTGTCCCAGGCAATTTAACTTTATCTCCAGTACCAAATGAATCTACTCGAAAGCCTTTCTTGCCTAATAATGCGTGTGCTTCCATACTCCGGTTCATGTTCGACGAACAAATCACACCAATACTTAGGTCACTAATATGCGTCATCTCTATTTTATATTATATCTGAAAATAAAGAAAATGAAAATTATTAAAACATGTTTAATATAAGTCTAAAATTTGGATTTTAGCCGAGATTTAAACCATGAAGCTATATTTATTATTCCTAAGAACATGACAATATTATTTGTAAGGTAAAATGTCGCACAATCTGCAGATTTACTCTATCTGAACTCTTTAAGATGAGAAAAGAATTTTGAGAAAATATTTAATAAATGTTCACAACATACGAGTTGCTTTTGGTAAAAATTTGATTATTTATATATACAACAGTTACTCTTTATGCTGTTGAAAAAACATATATTTTTGCCAGTGTTACAAGAAAAAAAAAACAAAGAAACGTTAAGATAGTGCAGACAGTGCTGAACTAGGAGTAAATTTATTATCAATAAATTTCGATAGGTCGGTTCACGGAGCCCATGAATGGGGTCAAATTCTTGAATTTTATACAAGTTTTTCCAACAGCTGAGCCATGAGTCAGATCAGCTTCGAATATGAATAACGTGGGCAAACCTGATAGTATTAATACTATTTTCTATTAAGAAAAATGTTGCCTTCGTTTTGCATTCAAAATATTAAAATAATGATACGGAAGATAACAATGAAGACAATATTTCTCTTAATAAAAAGCGCAATAAAAACACCTGTGGACAAGAAGAAAATAAAAGCTTAAAAAAGAATAAATATTATTGGTAACTCTATTTTCGTTTGGATTTGGCATTCTTTATAAGATTTAGCTAAGTACCCACTAAACCTTTTTGGAAAAAAGGCTCTCGCGCCCCCTTCAACAAACATTTTCTATTTTAGAATTGTAACATAAAAATTGAATTCAATTTTAAGTCAAAACGCACGAAAACGAAATACTATCGAAGTGCTGTTCGCTTTGATGAGCGGACACTTTCTGCACAGTTTACTATAGGTAGTACTGTACCTACATAAAAAGAACTCGCCCACTATCATAAAAGGAAACATATAAACAGTACACAAACGCTCCACTAAGCGCAAATTATTTCGTACCCATGATGTTAAATGCGCCATGGGTTTTATGTTTACTGGTGCATTCTATTCTTTTTTGGTGCTAGTTACAAGACTCACATATTAAACTACCGCCAACGAATAATAGTAATGAATTAGTGTAAATGAGCATTTACTCTAATAATAATAATGTATCATTATTACAATTTTTAAAGTTTTTAGGTTAACCACGCGCAAAAAGAAGAAAATACGAAAGATGAAGTAAAATAGTCACAACCAATAAGACAATGAACAGAATTCAGAATGTAGAAGGAAATATGTTTCAGAAATTGCTAGTAAAAGCTACAATGAAAATTAAGCATGTTCAAAAATTTTGACCATATTGTATGAAGTTTGAAAAAGAAAACATTTTATAATAACAAATATTCTAGAGTATGCGTTGATTCCGGAACCACAAAGTTCTACATCCTTAAATCAAAAAAGGAATTTGATTTAGTTATTACATTATCCGAAAGTACAACCCCCCATAACCAATTAAAAAAATAAATTATTATTAACACTCCGCTAAGTTCGCATTGCTCTAATTAAAAATATTAAATTCATAACCTTGACCTGTTGTTATTAATTTCATTAAAATAAGATTAATATGAATCTAATGCAAAATTTTACATTAAATTATATTAAAAAATATATTTTTCATAGCCACTGCTGTAATCCCATTAAAACTATATAATTTATTCAGATTCAAAGAAACTTTTTGGAATTAATATGAATTTTAAAAAACCCGCGATTACTGAATTAATTTAAAAAAAATGGTGCATTTAATATAAGCAAGCAAGAAACATCCTTCAGTAAAAATTATTCGATTCTTGAAACATCAGTTGTTCCTTCCTTTGGTTATTGGTGATGTTTCGTTTCATAAAAATATTTGGAAAAAGGTTCTTAAACACGAATTTCCAAATGTAGCAACGATTGCTATTGTTTTCTGTTTTCAAATAATGGTTTTCGATCTATAGATTTCTTTAATTGATTCTTGCAGATATGTTACCAATTTCTTAGCTTAGCGTAAGTCCCGCGTTCTTCAAATTAATGTTTCCGATTAACCAGAATCTCCATAATTACCATCTGCAAATTTTAAACAATATCAAATGTTCTCAACAAAAAAAAAAAGAAAATATCGAAACTTAAGTTTCTTATTATACAAATTTACCTTAGACCACTTAAGACATTCGAAACCGAAATTTCCTTCAAAAAGGAAACAAAGCCGTCGGATTCGTATGATTTACATTTAAAAACAAAGCTTGCACGATAAACAAAGAAAGAAGAAAATGAGTCATGTCATATCCACGTCGCTTCGCTAATAAATATTATGGATTTTTTCGCTCTTACCAAATAATATATCGATTGATAATTTTTATTGAAAAATGATTCGTATTCTCTTATATTAAATGTACCATACGCAATTCGTTTCCTACATAATTCTTAAATTGCTGTAAAGATAAATAATATGTTATATGCTGTTTTAAAAAGAAAAATTGCTTTTTAAAATGTAATATAAAGCAATGTGAAAACATTAGAAATATTTGAATTGATATTAATAACCCAATAGCAACAAGGAACAATTTGTGAAGACCTGTAATTAAACTAATATTAGTACAAAAAAAAAGTAAAAAATAACAAAAATGTGTGTACGCTCTTCTATTGACCATTTAGATAACGGAATAATTTGTGAAAGCAGATGAGAAAGTCAAATTTCCATACACGTGTAATATTAAAAAGTAAAGTACAAAAAAAAGGCAAGGATAGAAACTGCGGAACAAGTAACCCTCAGAGGACGAACCGAAGAAGTTGCGCACGCAACTATTGTTTTCAACTGCGCACAGTTGTATTTCTGAATATCCCTATTGTCAATAAAAATACGCTAGAAGAAACATCTTCTGCGATTCGTTTTCACCCTTAAAAAAAATGTAATTTCTTACCCCCGTGAAGTAAAATAAAAGATTTATTTCGGCCCAGAATAATATACGTACTTTAAAATGAAGTAAAAATGGAAGAAAAAAAGCAAGTAACCGGACCCTACCCAAAATCCTTTAAGACCAAAACCTAAACCTTACTTTTGAAAAGTTTTTGGCGATTGCCTAAGACAAACCAAAGAATTAGTTTCAAGGACAAATTGTAAAATATGTATTTCATTTCATTGATGTCCGACTGTATATAATTTTAATACATTGCACACAAAAACATGTATGAAGACAAATACGTAAAACGAAGCTGTAGATTGTATTGCAGTGGAACATTGTGTAAACTGCAATATATCCCATATATTTATAGTATATTTAATAACAAATATTGTATTTGATATATGCCATCCAAATTACAATTATTTAATGTCGATAAGGTTATGATCACACAGATTCCATGTTGATATCTAAAACAAAAATAATATTATTATAATTATAAATAAAAAAAATTAATTACTTTTTGGTAACAAAGATAATTTCGGTCTATAACAATTGAAAAACGTTTAATAAATTTAATATTTTTTGCCAGATGTACAAAATCAGTTAGCTGTGATATTATTAGTAACTCGACTGAACTCTACAACTTATTTCCAGAAATGGATTCCATTCGGTAACTTGATTATTTTATTTTTGCACACCCCACAAAAACAAAGTTCTGGCAAGTGTCAATACCAGAACTACCAGAGAATAAAGAAACATGAAAGTACCAACCTATTAATATATGTAAATATTGTTTCATAAAATGTATGATTATTAATATAAAACAATAATTAAATTAAATCAAATAGTTTTAGAAATTAAAGCAAATAATTTTAGAATCTCAAAGTGATATGAAAATAGTACTTTGTATTCAAATTTATAATACTGCATTAATATTTAAACTAGATGTAGTGTGATGCACAGTGTATGTAGTAGTTGGTATCGCCGTAGTGGCCGAATGTATCATGTGGTATCATGCATGCCAACACATGCAAATAGGAAATTTTGGTCTCATACTTTCCAGACGTTTTTATAACAACAAACCTTGATCCTCTTTTTCTTAAATGTTAATATGTTTAACTGTTGCTGTAGTTGTTAAACATGGTTAATTGTTGTTATTAAGTACGAGTGTGATTGCATGTACGTTGTTAATTTGCAACATAGGTGAATGAGCAGAATTTGAAGGAATATTCTTTTCGGCCGTAGATTAGTCAGCACAGAACCGTAAGGAATTGACATTTGTTTTTAAAGAGTTTAAAACTGTTTTAAAATGGCAATGCCAAATTCTGTTGACTTAATTGAGGAAGACGCTGCTGATTTGCAATTTCCAAAAGGTAAATTATTAATAACAATGTGAACCAATAAAAAAAGAAACATGTAACTGTGTAGCTACACATATTGCTTTATAGAATTTGAAAATGCAGAGGCCTTGTTAGTATCTGAAGTTCATATGTTATTAGAGCATCGTAAAAAACAAAATGAATCTGCAGAGGAAGAGCAAGAATTTTCAGATGTTTTTAATAAAACAATAACATATACGGCGAGATTCAGAAAGTTTAAAAACAAAGAAACAATTGCTAGTGTTCGAAAGTAAGATTTTAATGACAGAATATGGAGTTTGTAACAACACAGATTTAATAGCATGATTTTAATATTTTTAGCTTATTGGCGCAAAAGAAGCTGCATAAATTTGAACTTGCTTCTTTAGGTAACCTCTGCCCTGAAGCTCCAGAAGAAGCAAAGGCTCTTATTCCATCATTAGAAGGTCGATTTGAAGACGAAGAATTAAAAATTGTTCTAGAAGATATTGGAACTAAACGAAGCTTGCAGTATTAAAAATTAAACTTAACTTTTACTTATTATAGTATCGAATAATTTTTTATACAGAGTTCTAATAGTAATAATTATTTTGTTTGTTTTATTGAAGTGGAGGTAAATCTTTGTGCAAAATATTAAAATATCTCTTCGCAATATTTCATTTGTTTATATTGCTAATTTTGTTTTCCTAAACAAAGATTTGTATAAAGATTTCATATTCATACCTTATATATTTTTTTAAAGGACTATTTAAAACATATTTATTGTAAAGCAGTTATTTAGAAATAAAAGTATTTACTCGAAAAAATAAATATTTTTTTATTAATTATACATAACCAAGCTTAATGCAAAACTTCCTACTTCATCTTCCATTATGACATTTAATTTAATCATGGCCGCTGCCTAACCTATTTATAATATAGACAAGAGAAATAAATACAATGTTTCGATTAAAGTTTTATATCTTCTAGTTTTAAGTATTTTATATTTATAAGGAATCTTAATGCATTTCATTGATATTTATACATTTTAATAATCTATTTAGTGTTTTCTTTGTTGACATGGGTATGTTTGACATTATAGTTTTACATGTCTGTTTATTTTTATACTTTAATATTATTGTTTATTTTAAATAGAGGCTAATATATAGTATCGCATGTCTCATTTGTAAATAATTTCTTTTATCAGTTATGTAATATTATTTATAGAACAAACAACAGGAAAGGGAATCGATCTTTATGAATTTTTAGTTGAGGCTGAATTACCTCATTATTTTACTGTTTTTAAGTAAGTATTTATTATGAATAATGATATTTTTATAAGACTAAAAGTTATGATTTTAAAATGTAGTTATGTCTAACATATATAATTGTAGGTCGGAGCTTAAAATTCAAACAGTATCACAATTGAAATATGCTACAGATGAAGATTTAAGACTTATTGGTCTATCTCGACCGGAAATTAGACGACTTCGAAAATTTTACGATAAACATTTTCCACATGGTTATCTTAGTAAAATAAAACGACTTCTTCAACCTCCCAGAAAAGATGAACCTGTATGTTGAATTTACAGATACATATTAACTTCATAAAATAAAATAGTTATTCCGATAATCAATTATGCATATTTTTATTTGAAAGAATACTCCATTGGCTACTGTTTCTGAAGAGAAGGTGGGGCTTAGTAAAATTCCATCTGAAACAAATTCTCTTGCTCCAGGCTCTAAACATATTATACCGGCAGAGAGTATCTCTGTCCACAAGCAACTAGGTGTTGGAGAATTTGGGGTTGTTCAACAAGGAGTTTGGAGAAATGGTGGTGATCGGGTATATATAGAAAAACAAATAATTTTTCAATAATCCCCGCAACTATAAAGGAATGAGTGTGTAAAAAAATCATGTTATTTTAGATCCAAGTTGCTATAAAATGTTTATCTCGCGAGAGGATGCAGTCGCATCCTATGGAGTTCTTGAAAGAGGCAGGAATTATGCATACTGTTGATAGCCCACATATTGTTCGATTATATGGAGTTGTTCTTGATACTGATGCTTTAATGCTGGTCAGTAAAATTAAAATTATTTAAAATTTATTCAATGAGAAATACTTCATTAAATATTATTAAATGTACTACAAAATATTGATACAGGTTACTGAATTAGCTCCTCTTCGATCACTTCTTGAATGTCTTAAAGAGCCAGCATTAAGATCAAGTTTTTCTGTACTTACTCTTTGTGAATTTGCATCACAGATTTGTGCTGGTATGACATACCTTGAATCAAAACGACTCATCCACAGGTATATTTATTTATTACAATCCAAATAAAACTAGATTATATTCGTGGGTCTATTCATTCATTTGATTTATTTACAGAGATTTAGCAGCACGTAATATATTAGTATTTTCTAAAAATAAAGTGAAAATATCGGATTTTGGACTCAGTAGAGCTTTAGGAGTAGGAAAGGATTATTACCAAACAAATTTTAACGTCAATTTGAAGTTGCCTATTGCATGGTAAGTAGCGTGACATGAAATTTTTATAAATAAAACTGGAACACATTTAGAATTCAATGTACTATTTTTAGGTGTGCCCCAGAATGTATTACATATTTAAGATTCACATCACTCAGTGATGTCTGGGCTTATGCCGTTACCTTATGGGAAATGTTTTCTTATGGATTCCAACCGTGGGCTGCCTTAACTGGACACCAAATATTAGAAGCAATCGATGAACCAAATTATCAAGTAAAAGTCGTACTGTTTTAGTTGTATATTATTAATTTATTACCAGGAAGGAAAATTAATTTATTTTTCAATAAACTAGCGATTGGAACAACCAGAATGTTGCCCTAAGGAATATTATACCTTAATGATAAAATGTTGGCAACATGACCCTTTGAAAAGGCCAAAATTCACTGAAATACAAACAATGCTGCCAGATTGTAAACCAGAACAAGTTCAGGCAATAAGTGGAACTGGATCTGAGCCTGATCCTCGAAGAGAACAACTAGCATATCGAGCAGGAGAAGTTATTACAGTTTTAGATAAAACGTAGGTGTTGGAAAAATCTGTTTGTTCTGTTTGACATTGTCCCATCATGTTTCATTTAGCTACCGATTACATATATCAATTCAAAAAGAGAGTTAGTTACTTTCATTAAGTTTGTTTTAAATTAATTGCAGTTCAAATGCTCCATTATGGAAAGGAGTCATTGAAAGTGGAAAAACAGGTTTATTTGATCCAAGCAATATTGTGGCATATTTTGGAGCTTTGCCAGGTGGTCCTCCTAATCATAACACAGCAACAAACAACATAGTAGCAGGTCCCAAAGAACATTTTATAAGAACATCAGACCGCATCAGCAAAAGGCGATTAAGATCAGACATGATAAGCTCACCGCAGGGTGATTTAAAGCACACTGGTATGTAATTTAATTTATTGTTATAAACAATGTATTTTTTTGTAATCTTATTAACTTTTATTCACGTTTAAGGCCATGTTGGATTGGATGGAGCATATTTCGGTGATATCTCATTTTTACCATTGGGAAATCAAAATGTTCCTCGTCAAATAGTTGCACCATACAAGCCTTCAGAAGATTTGGAAGCTCCCTTACTGCCACCGACTCCTACACAACCAGATGCTCCAAGTTTAGACGACCCTTCCACCTCGTTGCATAATTATGATCATCAAAATTTGTCTTATTTAAATAATAAACAAAAACCATCTTTGTTAAATTTGCACATTAGCCTGGACAGCGCTAAAGATATTAACGATCCAAACGGCGATCCAAATTTAAGAAGAGTAAAATGGACCGATGTTGAAACACTTAGCGAAGCTCATGAATATCATGAGATTTCAGATGAAGAAAATATTGTTCCAGAAAGTCCCAGATTTGAGGTAGGTTTTAATATTTACAATTATTTTAATGTAAGTATTTGTTAAAAGATTCTAAAATTTCAATGTAATTTTTTCAGAAAACATTTGATTTGGGACCAAGCCTTCTTGATGAAATGGAAAGTGTGCTAAGATCTTTGAGCAGTCCTAGACCTCCACCGTCTCCAGCTGATCACGAAGGTACAAATCAGAGGAATGAAATAATGGAACTTTCATCTAGGTAACATTATTTTAAGCAGTTTCATTTTTATAAGTTCATCTGTGTAGTGTAATTGTACAAAACAAACAATTAGTATCACTCTACTTATCTTACATAAATAATATTTAAATGTCATTGCAGATTAAGTAGAAGTGCTAGCACTGGTAAGAAGAAGCATGCTAGTGTTAAACCGATATCTGCTTCAGATCAGAGGGCTCTCGAGAGTGCTATAGCTATGGCGAATGAGATTTCTACAAGGTTAAAATACAATTCAAGTACAGAAAAGTGAATGAACTGTTTTTTAATGTTTGTTGATGTTTTAGATCAATGACTGACTTAGATTGTGGAGATGCGTCCCATACACCAAACAGTCCTTCTAGAAAGAAATTCAGTTTTCGATTTCCTTCTGTTGGAGGACCAAGCCAGACAAATCAAAACGAATCTCGTGCTAACTATCATCACGAAGCTCAAAGTTTCCAAGATTTGCAGGTAAAATATTCTTATTATATCGCATTTTCATACATTTACATATTCTTATATTCAGAATTAGTAGATGCGAATAACTGAACATATCCCTGTCTCCTATCATGTTTCTTGGGTTACTTTAATTTTCGACTCGGCTAAATGTGTAACATATGCTTTATGATAAATATTAATTCTACTAATCGCATTCTATACAGCTTCTAGAATATGGTGGCTACAGTGATGAATCTGTCGAATTGTGAATTTTTTTTAAGAATAATATTTTTGTCACTATAATGTTTTTACTTTGTCTTTGTTGGCTTTTATAATGTTTTTAATTAATACAGTTGAAAATTTAGGTAGATGTCGTCAAAGGTTACAGAACATTTTTGAAACCAACGTTATTGAATGTAAATTCAAATTAAGCATGGACCGGTAGCGAACCTTTTTATGTGCTAGAAATTTACAATAATATTAACGGAGTTGCTAAGATTCAGGGCAGTTTTAAGTAGGTGGAAAATAGTAGAAAATAATACTGAGACAGATTTAACATCATAAAATTTCAACAATATGGATGAAAGCTTACTACATCTACTATTATTTATTGATGAATGCAAATCAATTATTGATTAATGAGATTTTTATCCGGTTCACATTTAGTTAGTTTTAATAACACAAAAACCGAAGTCATTATTTTTCTTAAATTTATTTCGGACAATAAAGCTGAAAACGTGTGAGAGAGTAGAAGAGAAGATTTAAATTAAATCTTTTTGAAACATATATTTGTGTTATTCAAGTAACTCTGGTAACCATTAATAGTAAACTGTAGTTGATTGTATTTATTAACAATCGTTATATACTTGTTGTATAATAATTTCAAAAGCAATAAGTAATTTTAAAGTACTTGTAAGCATTGAAACAATGCCGAAGAAATTATATTTCTAAAATTTACATATCGATGTCAGAAAATTAAATTTTGATTTTGAGGATTGCAATTACATATGTACTAAGCACATAAGGTATGTAATGCGTGAACAACGAATCATTGATCATAACCCATCACACTTATATACATACATATCATTACTGAAAGCATATACATACATATTTTATGTAAAGATTAGGTAATAAATAATCTTAAATAATTTATTTGTCTTTGTTTTTGCTTACGTAATGTAATAAACATAATAGTGACACTACTAATTTATTAATGCTTGTCCTTGCACCTTTTCCTTACAATAACCCTTTTATTATTTGTAATTATTGTGTTTTTTTATATTTTTGTTATTAATTTAATGTTTAATTTATGGCTTGTGTTTTATTTTGTTATTTCATACATCACTGGTTTTTTTTTTGCATCGTGTGTGTGTGTGTGGTTTTTCTGAATGATAGCGTTTACGATCCTCTCTATTATCCTTGAGTTCTCTTGATTCCACGACAAGTGAATGGACAAATTCCTTAGTTCGAGGACAATCATTCAGACTTCCTCTTTGGGATCGAGCTTCTGCTGAATTTTGTTTTGCAAAATCCCGTGAATTATTATCTAGACCTTTAAATCTGCAAAATTATAATGTTCAGGCACCAGCAGAAGAATCTGCGCCTAAAATTGATTCTAAAAAATCTATGAATGTTGAAGCAGTGAAAGTCAGTAGAGGGGATTCAAAAATTATTAATGTTGACGAAACATTAAATTTAGATAAAATGTATTTATCCGATGGAGAAGATAAATCGAATGAAGTTAATGCCGCTATACAGGGCACAATAAAAAAAGAAATTTTCGGTTATGATTTCAATTTGTTGGATACTATTGATAGAAATTTACCAAAAAACATAACTGCAACAAGCGCAAATTCTCCAACAGATCATTATAGCCCCAAGTTTTACACACAGAACGCAAGTCTAACGCCTAAAAATGTGGGAACGCATGGACAACAATTCTTTCCAATGGAAATACCCCTTGATAAAAACCCATTAGAATTTACGCAATATCATTTTCCTGATCCTGTTACGAAAAACTTGACGAAATCTGATAGTTTTTCACGAAAGAAATATGACCGTCCCCGTCCAGATCATTTTTCTCCTAATTTAGAATCAATTAAATTAGAGAAAAACCCTATGTTCCTTGCAAGTAGTGCAAAACGACATGTAGCTAAGAATATGAAGAAGGATAGTCCAGTTTTTCCAAAAACTATCGAATTTAATCCGAATTTACACAATTCGAACGCTAGTATTCATTCGGCTTTCCAAATTCCATCTAATGCAGTGGCTCCTCGGCCGCGGGCGTTGTCTTTCTCCGAGAAACCACATCGACGTGAGCCCGTGCAGAAGCCCATGAGCGCTAAATCAATTCGGGCTCGTAATCTTCGACGCCAGAGTTACAATCCTAGCGTCTTTGATTCGTCGTCGTCTGATAGTGACGTCAGCTGTGATCGTTCGGGACGGAGCATGAGTCATTCGGAGTGCGACATCCGGTCTAGAACGGGCGGTTCTCTACGTCGGCACTGTACTAGACGAAAACAAGGCTCGGTTGCTTCTGTATTTTCCAGTAGTAGTTCCAGTATTAGAAGTGCACCACAGCACTTCCTAGATCCTCAAATTGGTCGTAAAGATTCATTTCGGTATGGTAAAGGTTTAACATCCCCAAGGGTTGAGAACGCGAACGTCCAGAAGGCCCAAATGTTTTATGACAACACTATAAAACAAACAAACCCTTTCTATGACGACATCAAGCAATATAAAAATGGATTTTACAACGATGGGGTTGGCGTTAAGAAAAAGAATAATAATATAAATCCTGAATTTTTGAGTGGACATTTTGATGTTTCTAAATTAACGGGAAAAAGTCCTCCTCCTTCACAAGCGTTTTATAATAAGCAGCAGAATGCAAGTCAGCCTTTTCAGTGGCCTCCCACACTAGAGGTTAAAACTAGTGACCGGTCATGGCCAAAAATCGGACTTGCTGGTGAATACACAAGTTCGGATACAAGCAGCGATTCCTTGTCTGAGTACCCTGAATTCAATAAAGACTTTTTGGCAGGCTTCCCTCCTAGTCCTGCGCCTTAATTAGTTATGTCTGCACTTTTTAACTATAAGAATTAAATTACTTAAGACCTTATCACCAGAGTTATATAATATATACTGCCTTATGTAGTTAGTAGTTTAGTTTATTTGCATGTTCTTTCACTTTGTGATTTCCCAATCTGTTTGGTGTTCTTCTATTTTATACGATTTGGAACTTGGAATGCATGGTAATACTTTTTTTATTAATTGTATGCAGCATTATTATAGTTAGCAATATTTTTTTTATGTTTTATTAATTTGATGTTTTAATTTATATTATTTAATCCTTGCCGCCGTCCTTCCTTACATCAATTTTTCAAATTTGAATTCCTTGCTCGATCCGCACCTTCTTTCAAATACTTTCAGTCTACTATTACTGAAGAGTCGCGTCTGGCGTATAACAGCTTAATCGAACAGCCAAGTCCTACGCTAGAATTTCATACGTGTCTTTCACGTACCAGCAGTAATGGAAGCACCCTTCCAAGACTCCCTACGCAGGAAGTACCAAGAGAATGTGCCCCAACTCGTAATTACACTATGTCCCGAGTGAATGATCGTTCTTCTTTGGATAGCGAGTTATCTTGCAGTCCTTCTCAAGAAACAAACCCACTGCGAATCTTACGCTCTAAGAATTTCCCTGCAGTGCGGCCTAGAATTAGAACTATGGAGAAAATCAAACCATTGCCTAATGTACGAAAGTTACTACCAAATGAAAATTCTATTGACATTACAAATTCTTGTGATTTGGATACTGTATCAGTGCCAGAGAGTCCCAGTTATCTCACGAACTTAGAATGCAATGCTTATAACAATGGGGTGTTTAATTATTCCCAACCTAATTTAACTGAACAGACAAATCCTGTGCCCCTGCCACCTAGAGATCGTTCAACCAAGCAATTGCCTCCCACGAAGCGCCACACGAGGAAACACCCATTGATTATTCCAGTATCGAGTCTTCAAAGAACGTTGGATAAAGTGAATCAGTTGACTCCAGTTGAAGATATTCCCCCATTACAGTTTGACATTGTCAACAATAAAGAGAACCGTGATGACAATAAAAATGAGCCATCATATGTCAATCAAAAAGAAATGATTATTAATAAGCAACTTAAATATTCGAAACAAGAATTTTTAGATAATAATTTTACAGCAACAGAGTTAAACAATCAGAGTTCTGTTCAGTATGAAAATGTAAATGCCCAAGTTAACGATATAGATGTAGATTGTGCATCATTGCGTTTTGAGAATATGGTGGAGGTAGATTTTAATTCAATGGACAATTTTAATGAAACATTTACAGAGACGAACACTATAAATGACTACATTAATGATAAAAATAAATGTATTAATAACCAGAAAAAAAAATCCGAAATTTCTAAACAATTACCAATGTATATTAGCCAACCAAACGAGCTTGCAAATCATGCACTGTTCAATAAAATTCGAAACAATGAATTACAAGGGAGTTCCACAGAAAATGTTCTAACTGAAATCAATAATTTGGATAGAAATTTGAAAGAGAACGAAAATTTCGATGAAAGTTTAGATTCTGGTAATGATCCTTTATCAGTAGACGTAGTGGATGGTGGTAGTGACTCTGGGCCCGGTAATGTTGAGGATCTACTGGAGTTTGCTGGTCAAAAGCCGAAAGGTCGAGCACGGGGGATGGAGTCAGATGAAATTAGAATCATGTGCAAAGTTTTAGGATCAGAGGTAAAATATTTTAAAATATAGAAAACATTGTTCTTTAGTTGTTATTTAGCTTTTAGAATAGATGATAGTAACTTTACACTGCACCGGCTTAAACTCTTGTATTAGAAATACTAGATTTTGTATATTTTTATATCGTAATCCAAGGATCTCCAAATTACGAGCGGGACCCTTTAAAAAATAACTAGGAAATTAAATTAAATGAAGAGAATCCTGCTAAGGCAGACATAATATTGAAATTTTATTGTTCCTTGAAATAGCTGTAAATAATATTTGATATTTTGATATATAAATACATATAGCAGAGATTTATGAGCTGTAAGGTTGGCAGGGGTTGTGATGTCACATGCATTTGGAATGTGTACAATGTTGAAGCTCTTTAATAATTAAAGAGACAAAATGACTTTTTTAATTGTTAATATCTCTTAACATATAAGGAGTTATTAAAAAATAATTGAGCATTTGAGGTTCTAGTAATCTACTTTATCTATATACTCCTATAGTACACTTTTATAGAAATTAAGCCATAGGACACAAGCCCATTTAAATGTCGAAGGTAATAAAGATGCCTCATATTACCGTCTTCCATAGAGTATATCACGCCACGATATATTAAATACACACATATTAAATGCTAATTTTATAAATTGTTATTTAAATGCAAATTTCTCATTATTTACATTTCACTATGCGAAATTAAATGTATGATAAGTTCACAAAAACAACTTCAAAATGCAGCAGGTTCTGTTTTAGACTTCAATCAGTATTTTCATTAGGATATTTCATCGCATGTATCTCTTTTTCTTTTTCACACTGTTCTGTCTCTCAGTTTGTTTTAACAATATAAAATGACAAGTCACTTAGTCTAAGAAAAGATCAGTAAATCTAAAAAAAGAATACACAATATGTAAATATGTCATTTATCGGAAGTTGTATTTATGTGATCTCTATTTCTGTAGGTATCTTCTGACGATTGTCTACTAGCGCTGGAATTCATCGACTGGGATGTACACAAAGCAATCAAACTAGCACGGCTCCAGAAAGTACTGGGGGTTCCATCTCTATCGCTGGGCGAGTGTCGAGTAGCCCTGGAGGTCTCGCACTGGGACGTCACTAGAGCAGCTAGATATGTGTCCACGGACAGCACCAGTGTCTGAGGATAGTAAGAATAGAAAAGAAAGAATTCAGGGTAATTATTTTATTTTATGTTTTATTTATCGTTTATTTAATAATCGAATAAACAAACGGATAATAAAACCGAGTGACAGCTTGCTTGATATTATTTAAATAATAATATATATATTATTCGAAATATATAGCTTAATATAAAGTGAGTGATTGAAAACAAGTAACTTTATCCCAGTTATACGTCTTTATAATGTTTAACGTTACAAGTATGTTCAATTTGTGTTTCTCGTTTACTGGGATATTATTAAGAAACGTAAATGTAACATAAAGTTGTGATTTTCGCACAAATTTTCAATTAAAATATGAAAATATTTGTCAATAATAATGCATTAAATTTGTGATTGGTATAAGAATTTTATACGACTGAAATTTTGAATAAAATCGTGGATATTATAGTGTTTAACGGAAGTAACAGACGGATGTAAAAATTGATGTAGTCGAATTAGATTGTTCAATAGAGTGTACAAGCTTTCAAAGAAAATGAAGTTTATTTCTTGAGGCTCTTGAATTTATGAGAGAAAGAAATAATTATTTTTATATTGACAAAGGTTGTTTTTATGCAGGTATCTAATTCTTAGGTAGCTTAAAGAATACCCTAATTCGACTATAATTGTTATTAAAATTTTCTATTCGTTTTATTTATTGACAATATTTATTTTCTATACCTAATGGAGGTATGTACCCAATTATATATTTGTCTATGATGTATCTACTACGCAAACCTATTTGCTTATTAGGTATACCACAGACTAAACATATGCATATGTATTTATAAAATATGTAGTATACTCGTATATATGAAAATAACGGAATAGTATAATCATAAAGGTGTCTTAATAGTGACTGGAAAACTAATTATATTCCAATTTTTACTGAAATATATGCAACTACATGTATCTTTAGATTATAATTTTTTTTAAGATTAATATTAACGGAAATATTGAAAATTTGAAACTCTAACAAAATGCGGTACATCACAGCAGAGAATCTTAATCTAGATTTTACAATTTAGAAATGGTGCAATTAAAATTTCCAGTTACTGTTGGGACACTTATACATTTCCAAATTTCGGAGCTCATTTGTATCTGCTAGAAGCTCTCTGCATCTGTACTTAATTCATAATAAATTGTACCTTTTAATTTTTGTTGTTGACCAAAATTTAATGCAGTGATTGCAGCGTCAACATTCAAATATTTTTTTACTCTGCTGGCGGAAATTTGAATTACTCGTGGAGTATAATTTTTACGCGAAACTTAATAAAGTTTTTCGAGAAAAATAATAAATCTGATAAAAGATGATTTAGATTTTGCTACGTTAAGAAAATCACTGATTAATTTTAGAATTTCATGACATTTTCAAATATCAAAATAAGTACAGGATGTTATGTATGAAAAGCAATATTTTTACACCTAAATAAAAACACCAATTGTTTAAATATTATGTCAAAATTTGTTATGAATCAGATGCAAATTACGGTTCTTCTGATTATTGAACTAATACATTCTAAAACGATATATACATATACTCGTTACATAAGTTATTTCAATTTTTCAATCAATATTTTTAATAACTTTACTGGTCTGCTAAACACAAAACAGTATATATTACTTAATATAATAATCAAATTTTACTATAGATATCTCCTAAAATGTATGTAATCTTTATTATGAAAAGCTATTATATTTTTTATGTAAAACGTACGTAAATGTGTTTAGCAGATGATCTCTTAGTAATTTTTAAAACTAAAATTTCCTTGTACTACATTTTAAGAAACAAAAAACTCTAAAACATTTTTATACACTTGTACTTTAGTATTATTAAATTTAATTCAATGTATTGTTATTCTTGCCATTTTTTAAATTATTCACTATGTTTATTAAAATTAATCTATTTTAAAATCGAATCATTTAAACATAATTATTTATATTCATATTAGATTATTTTCACTTTTATAATTTATTTATTTTATTAGAAAAAATGATAAACAATTTTACTGTCAAATTAGTATTAAAATATAAGATTAAATATGTATGTACTTACTTATTAATAAAACTATATTATATAAATAATTATACGTATATAAATATAAGTGTAATGGTTATACGGGCCAATCAATTGATCCACGTCATTTAAAGATAATGATTAAACAATCTATGTATAGATGTAGTGCTAGAAAGAGGAAAGGTTCTGATATAGATACATGTTTCTCGTTTTAGCAGTTGTATGTATACATAAGTTTGTCTGCACAACATAAATGAGACAGGTCTCTCCTATCTCTTAATATGATCGTGTTAATGTAATAAAGACTCCATAATATATTTGTTCAGGTTTTTTTAAGGAGTTGTCTTTGATACTTTGTGTTGGACATGTCATAACAGTTGACACACTCCCCGATGGTCATATAATAAACATTTACTGCCCTATAGACTGTTCTTCCGCGAATAATTTCAATGGTAGATGTGTACTTGTTCTTTATTAAGTACTTTAAAATTTTATTAAAGGATACGTACATTGTATTTTGAGTTTTTTTAAGAGTTAAGAAGATGACGGAGATTCTGCTATTTAAAATTAAATTATTTTTTTTTCTGCTTATGGTTGCATTGTTGCTTATGGTATGGTTGAATTTTTTAAAATAACTTATTTTTTCAAACTAAGTGCAACGAATTGTGAAATTATAAACTGCATTACGAATAGCGCAATATTTTGTTCCTTCAAAACAAATTTGTGTATAGAAATACATAGATACAAAATTCCATGATGCCGAAGTACTTATATTTTTAATTTTCGTCTTTTTTGAAATGTTACTTTTAATATTGATATATTTTATAAAGAAATAATTATCCTGATTGATAGTATTTATATAACTCATACGAGTATATTTGAAATATATGTTTCTATTAATTTGTTCAATAGACTGCAGACAAGATTCATTGCGCCTAAATAGTTTGCAACTAAATTTACACCGTTAAATACAACATGAAATATAAAACATTTCATGAACTTTTATTATCTTTTTCTTTTCATTATACGAGTATTAGCTTAGTTTGCCTAAGTCACATCGCAATTGTTATGACATGTATATATACATAAAGGAGACTTAATTAAAAGTTCAGTCTAATGTCAGTTATTTAAAATGGAAACCTGAACTTCCAAAAGCAAAGTGTTTTATTACAATTATTCCAAAAGAATGTTTCAAATTCCGATCCTGTAGCTATAATTCTGTACTTAAATTAAAAAAAGAATAAATAATAAATAAGTAATAATAATTATTGATTGAATATCTCGCCATACACAAAATATTACTTAAAAATTGGTAAGATTTTATATAAAATAGCTTACTAATATTTTACATGGATTATGTATTATTTTTTGTAAAATATTCATAATTATGTTCAGCGAGGTAATATTTTGTTAACAGCAGAAAGAAGATTTAATCTGTGTATTGCAAAACACATATCAAAAAATAAGAATAAGAATAAATAATAATAAACAACAATATGTATTTAAAAATAATTCTACAAAATTTTACTTAATGTGATAATAATCCCATGTACATTGTACAGTATTTAACTATCGTAACGTTTGAGAAATAATAGAAAATAAGAAAATATTTATTAAATTAATTAATTGAAGCAGTAACTATTTTAAAAACTTTTAAGAATTATTTTAAGATACAGAAAAGTAATTTAGATGTAAAATTTATGTTAAATTAATTTCATTAGAGAATGTATGTATGTATATACGACCTTGGACCAGTGTTGTAATGTATCTAATACACTTTTAGTATAAAATTGTGAATCGCAATGTTGAGTAAATCTTAAATATACGTAACTGTTTAATGGTAATAACTGTACCTAATTACAAAATATTACAACACTTATTCGAACAGTATATAATATAAAAGAAGGCATCTAAATTCTAAATACGGAGGAATACATAAGATATATTCAAGCTATGCTGAAATAAATAGGAGATTTGCTTATTTGTGTGAAATTTGTGATTACAATTTTCAAAATTAAACTTAAAAAAGTCAATAACAAACAGAAAAAAAACAATATTTAAAAAAAAACTGATTGTATAAAATTTTTCTATGTAAGTAACCATTGGTTGTGATGGCCACTTCCAAAAATTCTAATCTATTTTATGAAAATTTGTAAAATCTTAAATTCTTTTTTATCCAGTGCCTATCAGTTTCTATGAATTCAGTTTTTTTCAGTATGAATTTTCACTGTAGGTATATGAATGTAGAAATATCGTAGCTCGCCCACTGTACCCACGTATTAATCAATAGATTTTAAATCCTGCAGTCCTACAAAGGTATTAATGTATTATCAATATAAATTGATTGAACAAATATTGCTGAACTAAGATAATATGAAAAGATTTCTTTAAATTTGATAGTAAAATTGTATACATATTTATAAATATAATTTATATTATTTTAATACTTTTTTTACAATATAATTTTAGTATAAAAAACTACAAAAACTGTTTTATTTAATCTTCTTTCACCTCAAGAAATGCAGAAAATCTTATATTATAATGTCCGAGGTGTATGTTTATTTTTTTATATGTTTATATTCTTATATGTGTGCGAGTTTATTTATTATTTCAATTTAAAAATGGAATTAAATTTTGACATGAAATTCAAGCCACACACAAAAAACAGACGTCGCTTGCGACGGGGGTAAAAGCTAGTAATTGATACAAAAATAGAACTGATTGAAATGCTGGTATGGGAATATGTAATTTGATTATTGTGAAAGTAATTTGTTTTTCTTTTAGTTTCCATTATAAAAGTGTGTTCAGCTAACATATATGATAAACCGGTACATCCATTCATTATCTGTAATCGAAAATAATAAAGTAAAATAGTGTTAACGTCCAATGAAACGTGTAATAAACCGCCTGATCGTTATACTACTATAAATACACAAAGGTAGTTGCATTCTAAAATTAATTCTTTGCTAGAATTTAAAAGACATAGGTTTTATCAATTTCAACAAGAGTTTAATCTTCTTTAATTCAGAAAACGTTGATTCATAAAACTATATTTAATTATTACTATTATTTTTTAAAATTATTAATTAACACTATTTAATAATTATTTACCTCAAATTCAAACCAAGCTGCCATCTACTAAGCAATAGCTATAACAAGGACAGTTATGGATTTCTTTAAAAGAATGCGCTGCAGCAGTCGTTGTATAAACCGCCTGATCGTTACACTACTATAAATACACAAATAGAATTGCATTCTAAAATTAATACCTTGGTAGAATTAAAAATACAAAGGTTTTATCAATTTCAGCAAGAGTATAAACCTTCTTTCATTTCAAGGAAAGCAGAAAATATCATGGACACTTTTTATAAAAACAAAAAAAATTACATTTCTTTAAAATTCTTGATGCAGTTATGTTCGCTATGAGTTAAAAGAAAGAACTGCTTCATTACTTTTTAAATACCTACGCGTGTCTGGCTTTTACGCGACTTTTTTAAAATTCATGGACTTTTTTTTCTAATTTTTTTTAAAGATACCTTGAAATATTTTGATGCGGTTATGTTCGTTAGGCTTTAAAATAAAGAACTGCTTCATTACTTTTTAAATACCTACGCGTGTCTGGCTTTTATGCAATTTTTTTAAAACTCATGGACTTTTTGTTTTTAATTTTTTTTTTTCGATATCTTGAAATATTTTGATGCAGTTACGTTCGTTAGGCTTTAAAATAAAGAACTGCTTCATTACTTTTTAAATACCTACGCGTGTCTGGCTTTTATGCAATTTTTTTAAAACTCATGGACTTTTTGTTTTTAATTTTTTTTTTTCGATATCTTGAAATATTTTGATGCAGTTACGTTCGTTAGGCTTTAAAATAAAGAACTGCTTCATTACTTTTTAAATACCTACGCGTGTCTGGCTTTTATGCAATTTTTTTAAAACTCATGGACTTTTTGTTTTTAATTTTTTTTTTTCGATTTCTTGAAATATTTTGATGTAGTTATGTTCGTTAGGCTTTACAATAAATAACTGCTTCATTACTTTTTAAATAACTAAGCGTGTCTGACTTTTACGCGACTTTTTTAAAATTCATGGACTTCTTTTTCTAATTTTTTTTTCTTGATTTCTTGAAGTATTTTGATGCAGTTACGTTCGTTAGGCTTTAAAATAAAGAACTGCTTCATTACTTTTTAAATAACTAAGCGTGTCTGGCTTTTATGCAACTTTTTTAAAAGTCATGGACTTTTTGTTTTTAATTTTTTTTCTTGATTTCTTGAAATATTTTGATGCAGTTACGTTCGTTAGGCTTTAAAATAAAGAACTGCTTCATTACTTTTTAAATATCTACGCGTGTCTGGCTTTTATGCAATTTTTTTAAAACTCATGGACTTTTTGTTTTTAATTTTTTTTTTTCGATTTCTTGAAATATTTTGATGCAGTTATGTTCGTTAGGCTTTAAAATAAATAACTGCTTCATTACTTTTTAAATAACTAAGCGTGTCTGACTTTTACGCGACTTTTTTAAAATTCATGGACTTCTTTTTCTAAATTTTTTTTCTTGATTTCTTGAAATATTTTGATGCAGTTACGTTCGTTAGGCTTTAAAATAAAGAACTGCTTCATTACTTTTTAAATAAGTAAGCGTGTCTGAGTTTTATGCAACTTTTTTGAAATTCATGGACTTTTTTTTCTAATTTTTTTTTCTTGATTCCTTGAAATATTTTGATGCAGTTATGTTCGTTAGGCTTTAAAATAAAGAACTGCTTCATTACTTTTTAAATATCTACGCGTGTCTGGCTTTTATACAACTTTTTCAAAATTCATGGACATTTTTTTTCTAAAATTTTTTTTTGATTTCTTGAAATATTTTGATGCAGATATGTTCCTTAGGCTTTAAAATAAAGAACTGCTTCATTACTTTTTAAATAACTAAGTGTGTTTGGCTTTTATGCGACTTTTTTAAAATTCATGGACTTTTTCTTCTAAATTTTTTTTTTATTTCTTGAAATATTTTGATGTAGTTACGTTCCTTAGGCTTTAAAATAAAGAACTGTTCAATTTAAATTGAAATATTTGTCCTTTACTGGCTTTAGACTAAACAATAAAAAAGTAAAAATAAATATTTTAAAACGCTGTTTATTCGAAAACGGTAAGAGATAATTAAAAATGGTTTTCAATTTTGGAATCAGCGTAAAAAACTACGTTAGAAAAGATGTATCATGTGCCAAAATAGAAAAAGTGTTTTTTGTGAAAAGTAAGAAGAGTATAGTCTTCTTACTTTTCTTAAAAATTGATGAAAAAAATTTGTTGATTTTTTAATGGTTTTTAATGTAGTTTTGAATGCTGATTTCAAATCTGGAATTCATTTTTATGTAAGTCTTTTGGTTTGCGAGATATAAGCATTTTAAATTAAAAAATAGTCAAAAATTTTACACACAGATTATTCGAAAACTATAACAGATAATTAAAAATGGACTTCAATTTTGGAATCAGCATAAAAAACTACGTCAGAAAACACAAATCATTTTTCAAAAATATAAATATTTTAGTTTTAAGAAAAAAGGTCCATGAATTTAAAAAAGGTCGCTTAAAAGCCAGATACGCGTAGATATTTAAAAAGTAATGCAGCAGTTCTTTATCTTAAAGCCTAAGGAACATAACTGCATCAAAATATTTTAAAGAATCAAGAAAAAAAAATTTAGAACAAAAAGTCCATGAGTTTTAAAAAAGTTGCATAAAAGCCAGACACGCTTAGTTATTTAAAAAGTAATGAAGCAGTTCTTTATTTTAAAGCCTAACGAACGTAACTGCATCAAAATATTTCAAGAAATCAAGAAAAAAAATTTAGAAAAAGAAGTCCATGAATTTTAAAAAAGTCGCGTAAAAGTCAGACACGCTTAGTTATTTAAAAAGTAATGAAGCAGTTATTTATTGTAAAGCCTAACGAACATAACTGCATCAAAATATTTCAAGAAATCGAAAAAAAAAAATTAAAAACAAAAAGTCCATGAGTTTTAAAAAAATTGCATAAAAGCCAGACACGCGTAGATATTTAAAAAGTAATGAAGCAGTTCTTTATTTTAAAGCCTAACGAACGTAACTGCATCAAAATATTTCAAGAAATCGAAAAAAAAAAATTAAAAACAAAAAGTCCATGAGTTTTAAAAAAGTTGCATAAAAGCCAGACACGCTTAAATATTTAAAAAGTAATAAAGCAGTTCTTTATTTTAAAGCCTAACGAACGTAATTGCATCAAATATTTCAAGAAATCAAGAAAAAAAATTTAGAAAAAGAAGTCCATGAATTTTAAAAAAGTCGCGTAAAAGTCAGACACGCTTAGTTATTTAAAAAGTAATGAAGCAGTTCTTTATTTTAAAGCCTAACGAACGTAACTGCATCAAAATATTTCAAGAAATCAAGAAAAAAAATTTAGAAAAAAAGTCCATAAACTTTAAAAAAGTTGCATAAAAGCCAGATGCGCGTAGATATTTTAAATTTAATGAAACAGTTTATCAATTTAACCTGCAGCGTATATATCTCAATTAAAAAATTACCCCATTTAAATTAAATATATATTATTAGAAAAAATCAAGCACATAACTCACACTCGTTGTGTTGCAACGGGTCGAACAGCTAGTTTAAAATATAGTATTATAATCATTTTTAACCTTTCATTGTCTCAGGTAATGTAGAAAATTTTTATTTTCAATGCGCGATCAGCATGTATATATGGATGCATTGTTCAGGCGTTGTAATTTGTAAACTGATAGTGTCATCTATAAAACAAATGATTACCTTTATCTATTATATCTACTGTTTAATAGATGGCGCATTTTATATTTAAATTATTGCTAAACAATTACTTTTAAAAAAATAATTAATATGTCCATTAATAGAGATTATATAGTACCATGTACATCAGATGCTTTGTCAACTTTTACATATTTTATTCATTTAATTTTCTATTCATTCTTAATTGCACTTTTCTCATTAGTTTCTTAAGAGATTGGTATTATCAAGGTAGAAATAAATAACATAACACAGCGAGAATTTATTTATTAATAATATTTATTATAAAACAATTTATATTACAATTTAAAATAACTTTTAAAAAATATAAGTATTGGCTATTAAATATAGTTTTTACAAAAAATAAAGCTGTATAAAATATTTAGACATATATAGTATTAATTGTATATATTTTTATAGCAGCCTTAAAATATTTATTAGCTTAGCCTAATATTAATTATGATAAAAAACTATGTTATATCACAGAAAAGAATATCTCAGGATTCATTATATGGACAATTTTGCCATATACTTTTGTACTTTATGAATAATTGCACTATATGGCGTTAGAAGGTACAAATTGTGATGCACCAACAATGTGATATAACAACTGAATTAAAAAAAGTTAAAAAATAAAAGTTTATGTATAGTTAAAAAACGTTAATGATTCTGTTTCCGTTCATGAGTAAGTAGGTTTGAGTACTTCCGAATTTTTAAAATGACAGTTAGATTTTCAGGGCGCCCATGTATATATTGTGTAGTGTATACAACTTATAAGTTTCTGAAAACAATTGAAAACTAATGCACCCGCGTAGGTCACCTGATTGAACCATTATTGTCCATGATTTCATGAACGGAAACATAAAAGTGTAAATATTTACACGTATTTTAAAAAATCGTTATTTTTTTAACTCATTTTTTTAAATAAATTTGAATAATCTCAGTGTAAGTTAAATTTGCGTTATGCAATGCTTCACGTTTTGGTTTTATTTTATGTTCAAATATTCTCAAAATGAATATTTTAAAAACATCTATAAAATATGATGTATTAGCTCTTTCATTTTTGGATCGTGTCGTTTTTGGTTTATAGCTACTGGTAGTCGATCCTTGTTCTTTTTGGCAAGCATTGCATTTGGTACATGTCAGTAACAAATGCTTTGCTTGCCTACCACCATCAAATGTGAAACGCGTCAGTATTTAAAATCGTAAACAATTAAATTTGGCAAAAATTTCGGCTGACGATTTTAAATACTTGCGGATACAAAATTTTCAATGAAACGTCCTTTGATATAAGATAAATTGATTTTAGTTAGATACTTAATATAATACTAATTTCTTTAATTTGCCAAATTTCTGATTCTTTGTTTTTTCAGGAAGTAATTATAACATCGGACTCCAACTCCGAATGTCGCCTTCCTCTCGATTTTTTTCAGATTTGTAATGATCAAAGTTCTTCGGTTATTCATGAGTTCCCTCAGTTTTCTTAATTCTTTGCGAATTTGTAGTTTTTCGGATCCTGTTGTTCTGGCACATTCCAACCCGCTGTACTTTGACTCTAGCTAGAACAGTGATTCATTGTTTCTTTAGTGAGTGAACTGGTTTAGAAATGAACATTTTTTGCAAGGGTGGAACCTGGCTGTTAGAAGAATATGTAAATATATGCAAAAACCCGACCTATATCTAAATTTCCTTGGGTTAAATCCGCTCCAAGTACAGTTCTGTCCTTTAATAAGATATTTTAGGTTTGAATATGTGATCATTTAGAGAAAAAAACCTACTGACAGAGTTATGTATTATACTTATATATATTTTACATCTAATGTGTACATATCTCCTAAATAATATTAGGCGTAGTGCACTAACATCAACGTATGCAAAGTTTGCAGCGGACTAACTTTTCTTTAAGGTATGATAATGGCCCGTTATTTCGTTTTCAAAATTAATAATAATAATATCTGTTTATCTTGGTTGCAAACCTTTTTCTTTATTAGACACTTTCGATATTCTACATAAACTTGTGAACATAAATCTCTGCTATATGTATTTATATATCAAAATATCAAATATTATTTACAGCTATTTCAAGGAATAATAAAATTTCAATATTATGTCTGCCGTAACAGGGTTAAATAAAATAAAAACTTATTATTCTTTGACTTGACTTGATTATTTGACTACCAACAGCTACAAAACATTACCACAGCACTGACCTACTCAACAAATAACTGACGTTAAAATGCACTTCATGTCATACAAATATGGCCGACCATTTCTAGCGCTAAAACTACAATTCAAACTTTTAATTGTTATATCTCAGTCAATATTTAGATATTTAATAAAATAGACATGCCAATACTCATTTATTAACATCAATTTCAATCAACAATTGAAAAATCGACCATTAAAAAATGAGGACACAAGCCCATTCGCTTAAATTCAAGGTAAATTTTTATAACTAAGTTAAATAATACGAAATCAGTTTATAAATTATAAATTAAAAAATCCATAAAGTTGCTATAAGTGCAAGGTTGCTTACCTCATTCCTAAGAAAATTGTAACGAAGCCACATGGACGCCCATTCAGTCTGCAGGCTGTGGAACAATGCTTCCTGGGAGACAGTCATTTTACTCATTACTGAAGAAAAGTTATTGAATTCTCTGCAACAACAAAACGAAACATTATGGTAAGCGTCCACTGGTTGGCATTAACGCATCGGATTTATCGTTCAAACATGATGGTTAGAGGAACGGGGAGAGGGAGTGTGGAGGATTCACTACAGTTGTACTTGCGTAGCTGCTTTGAGTTATTGTCTTATACGCTCGTAGTCTTCTTCTCCCTCTTCCATGTTCGAAGTAAAAATCCGAGTATGTAATGCCGACCAGTGGACGCTTACTCTTAGAACACAAATAAATTAGTGACATAAACGAAGATACAGCTGTTCAAAAATATATTTATTTAACACCATATCAATTTATCTCCGACGACCTCCTACTATTGTTGGCAGTTTTATGGTGTCGTGGCCTCGTATATATGTTCTACACTACTGCGTAATAAGTTTGTTATATTTATGAGAGCCTTCACATCATCATTTTGATAACAACCAAACCCAGCAAATATAACTCTGGTTCGGAGATTGAACCCGAAGATACAGTTGTCTTGTAACAAGCCACTGTGCATTCAAGTTCAAAATTTAACCTTGTTTTTATATTATTTAATAATGTATAAATCTAAAATTACTTGCTGTCACAATAAGAAAACGCCATTTTGTTTACCCATACTATAGTTTGATTTGAACAAATTTCGAAATTAATGCTAGTGATTTATTAGCTAATTACCAAAACATAGTACTAAGAAATAGTTCACAGCCAAGAAAGTCTTGCAAACTACTCAAAAAAATGAATTGGGTATCGACTTTATAATGTGGTATAATAAGAAAATGACATTAGTATAAAAAATATATTTGAAAATCAATATTAACCTCGATATTGGCGGCTTCGGTAGGGGGACGTTGTAGTTCAATAATTTATAAGCTGACATTTTTATAAAATGCAATAAACCTTCACTTTCCAAAATACTTTTAGTTAGATCTTAAAATATTTAATATATACTGTATATCTTATAAAATCGTGTATATATACTGTTACTTATACGGCACTTATAATTTAAACAAAAACACTTATAATTTAAAATAGTAGTGATATTTTTCTCAGACTATTACATATCAATTCTCATCAAAGATCAACATTTACACCATTTAACAAAACAAAAATCTATTTTTTAAATTTATTAGAATTATACTTTTTAAGGTTATGGCTCCTTTTCTTAAAGGAGCAACATATTTTATCTCTAAAATGTCACCGTCTTTATTATTTATACGTTAATAATCTTTCATTATTATTTATCTTTTTATTTGTATCCAATTGTTTATTTTAATTTTTATTTAAATGTAATACACTACTTCAATTCAAAACACTGGTACCAAAGTTTGCCAACCGTTTGTTATTAAAAATTCAAATTACTTGTTCCTCGATTTAACTAACAACTTTTTAAATTGTAATTGAATGTTGGCAATAATTTCGCAACACCATTTGCTATATATTTTAAGATTTGGAATGGAGCAATAATTTTTGAAATATACACTTCGAAAAACACATCCGGATCCTCAATATAGAATGCCTTTTTATCTGTGATTATACAAGTTTATGACTAAAGTAGTATCCACTTATTCTTTTAGATAATTTTAATAAAAGAAAATTCTTTTTAGGATAGTTATTTATTAACGTTAAAATAAAATAAAATGATTATATACAAGTCCACAAGAACGCCATTTTAACAGCAAAAAAAAAATATTATTAATGAAGTTGGTCCGCTGTTGTTATCCGCTGATGGTACAAGACCAATCAAAGACCTCAATTATTTTAAACGAAGTAATGCATATTAAACATATACACGATTAATATTAAACTTAAACGCTTCCTAAATAAGACGTAGCAATTAAGCATAAATTTATAACACAGTTAATTTAATAGCAATCCATATAATTGTATTGTATTGGTTATCAAGAAAAGACATTCACAACATTTGCAATTTAAAGGTAAGCGTAATTGTATTATATATGTACATATAGTGTTTTCATGGCAGCTTTAACAAATGGCGTAGCGTAGCATATCAACATCGTAGATGTTTCTACTAAATTTTTATATAGCCCGTTCGCTCTCTCTCTCTCTCTCTTTCCTTGATAAAGCTTTCAACTGCCTAAGACGGGAAGGCTTGATTCTTCTCGAAAGCTATAGAACAGTTCTGGAATACAGTCAATAACAAAATATAGTAATCGCGAAAATCAACAGGTTTACGTTATTGAGGTTAGGTATCGAACATAAAAATTTTTGGATTTTTAACCCAGGGTAATCTTAAGGTTTTAAAAACGTTTAGAGTACTTAAAAATGGACGCAGTACAATTTCTGTTTAAGAAGGGATTGCTTTTTTGAATCTGTGTTAATGAAATGAATGCGGATTTCTTAAAAATAATGAAATATTTGGTGGACGATAAACACACAAAATGGCGCAAACGGCTTTTAAACCCATAAACATAAATTGGCTTGCATCTTTGTATTTTCTCAACATATTTTTTAAATTTATGTAGACTGTTAAATATTTCTGTTTAAATGGTACATTTCAACAGCTTCGCTTACAGAACGCGTCCGAGAATTTATTGTTTAATTATAAGATTCGCCATATTGTTTCGCTTCTCTTAGAATATCGTACTGTGAAATTTACAGCTTTCAAATCAATCAATTCGCATCTAAGAACAAAATTTAGAAAATTGCAAATGTTTTAGCTTAAAATAATAATAATCAATAAAAAATAACATTTTCTTTATTACCAAGTAGAAAATTGGCTATTGGTTGTGCAAGGTACAAAGTAACAGGTAATAACAGGTATTTTAGGTTAGCATACATATAGCCTGCTTTGTAAGCTTAGCGCAAAGTTGCTGCTAGAATAAAATACACTTTACTTATGAAACACAACAAAAATTATGATTTCAAATTAATCAATTCATTAACAAAAAGTTTTCTTAAGAAGTCATTTTGAAGCATAAATATTACTAGGTTTTATTTAAGTAAAATGTAAGGTAACATTCATGTTTTGTGTGTAACGGGATTGATGTATAATAAGTTTCACATAATTATTTTTGAATGAAATTAATTAAACGTTTAATTTCTTGTTTGTTTTTTTTCAGGTTTTCTACCTTTCATTCAAAAATTTTATCAAATAATTTCAACCGAATTTTCTGATAAAAATGGGAAGGCGCTTGAAAAGCTACAACGTGCCGCTGCCAAAACCACAAGAACTGAAGTAAGTAGATACTTACATGTTTATTACATCTTTATTTATTTATTTTTTTATTATATTGTTATAACTAGTTTATATAAAGTATCTAATAACATTTGTTCTAGTTAATTTTAATAATGGTAATATTTTTGAAGTCAGAGTATTAACCATTGTTGATTCTTTTTTTCTGTCAGTCATCATACTAGCTCAATGGATTAGTTCTCTTTAATCTTCTTGTCAGTCCATCCGTTTGCATCAGGTGAAACGCTTCCACGTTGACATGATGTTGGAGACGTTGCTCGTGCTTTCTTGCAATTTTCGTAATTTCTTCAGCTACTGTAGTTACTTTGAGATCCCTATGTATATCGCTATTGCGGACATACCATGGTGCATTCACTATGTTCCTCAGAACTTTATTTTGGAAAGTCTGAATGCATATGATGTTGCATTTCTTAGTACAGCCTCGTTGCTGGATGCCATATGTCCAAACTGGTTTCCATATTTGCTTATACAGCATTAGCTTGTTATGTATGAACAATATGGATTTGCGTCCCATTAGCCAGTACATTTTCTTATATATTATTCCTATCCCACCCATATAGTCCGGGGCCCCGTATCATTGATACGGCGGTAGCTACGCCACTGTTACTGCTACTAATATATTAAAACTAGAGTTTACCCCCGTCGCAAGCGACAACTGTCTTTTGTGTATGAATTGAATTTCATTTCAAATTTTAATTCCATTTTTAAATTGATTTTCATTTCCAATTTCTTCATTATTTGACCAACTTTTTTTCAAAATTTGGGACTTTTTTTTCGATTTGTAAATTAGGTACCAAAGTTAGCCCATATACAAAATTTCAACTTTCTAGTTTAATTTTTACTCTCGGCTAAAACCGCCCCTGTGCCCCAAAATAAATTTTTTTAATTTTTTTTCTTAAACCATATTCCATTATTACACAATTTAAAATTTGAGTTTTCTCCAAAGTTTCCTACCGGGCCCCCTAATTTTCTCAACGCCCCCTTTTCAATTTTTTAGTTTCTAATTTTTCAAAAATGTCAGCATTGAACACCGTAATACACATGCCAAATTTCAACTTTCTATCTTTTACGAATTAAAAGTTATAAAGCAAAAAGTAAATAATTTTTGTATACAGTTCTGCGAGGCGCAAAATCATCTCCGACATGCCTATTGCAGAGAGAGCACTGATCCAAAACTTGGAGCTGCAGTGGGGATTAAAGTACCTGCGCCGTAACGCTTTGGAGCAGCAGCAGGTAAATATGAATATTAATATTGGCCTTGGCAATTCGATCAAATTAGCATTCTATCCACAAATGTAAATAAAATAACCAAAGTTATTATTATAGATTTATTTCCTATTTCACCCAATTTTTGCAACAAAATTTTCTATTTTGAACGAATAATTATATTTTTGTTTATAGAAGAAACGGTATTCTAAAGGACGTAACGGGGAACTGGTGAGAGTGAGAAAACTGCTAAAAGAAGGACAGAATTTAATACATAAAATGCTTAAAAAAGCTTCTTCTACAGAAGCCATACCAAAGCGCCGAAGGCGTAGGGACGGTGGTAGTTTGATATTCCCATCTTTCTTTCCCAAAGTCAAACAAAAGTTTACAGTAGTTTACTGTCATGGTGAGTAATATATTTCAATTTTAAATTAATATAGGCAGATAAAATTGCGCCTGGTAATATGCAACTATTCTATCTATCCGTTGGTTCGGATATCGGCTAACTTTTGTATGTGATTACAAAGCCATATTGTGATTAAAAGGGACCGAGGTCAAAGAGTAATTCAAGTAAAATATAGTACCTTATTGAATTTATTTATTTGGAGAATATAGTCATAAATAAACTTAAAAAAAGAAACACAAAATATTGTAGACCAAACTAAAGGAATTAAATAATTTCTCATCTGTTTATTAGTTAAGGCATACTAAAAAAAGGCTACTTTTAGACAGTCAAATATGGGAACACCAACATTGAGTTATTAATGCCAAACTTCCGTAAGTTCGGGCTCGTTTCCTGGATCATCACTATATTATACCTATGCTTGGAAGTTCATTCCTTGAAGGTAGCTTGGCCGTGATAATCCGAGAGAAAAGTATAGTCTGACAGTCAATACTTTTCAATCTTCAATTCTTTTGGAGTTCACGTGACTCACCTAATTCCATATACTTCGACCTAAAAAGTAAATGATACATACTTTATAAATAATTTTTTAGGTATATTTTATACCTCATGTTAAACTGAACTGTTTTTATATAAACAACATTTTCAACAGCGAACAAAATTTTCAAATGCTTAACTGGTGGCATCTGATCAGGCGCAAGCTTGTCTTTTTTTTTTTTTAAAACATTGAATTTTGGCTGAGATTACTTTCCATTATAATTTCATTATTGTTGCAGGTAAGCCCAATGAAAGAATTGTGCACATTACCAAGTACATGTAAGCGACTACAAATTGTTGTGGACATTCCCCAGATGTATTTTCAACAGAAGAGTTTTGAAAAACATTATTTTTCAGTAAAAACAAATTATTCACTTTGTTTTAATAATATAAAACGTTCTGCTGCGTTCAGCTTTTATAATTAACATTTTCTGTGACAACCTTCCAACATTTTATTTTGCTGGTTGAAACAGAAGAACATTTTTTTTTTTTTAAGAAGTTATTTACGTTATTCATTTCCGTTTTTACTTTTTTAATAACTTATAGAATATTTTTTAAGTTGTAATCTTATTTTTAAACTAAGTATATAAACGTATATTTATTATAAAATATATACTATATAACTAAAGTAGAATCTTTGCTTAATATATGCGTAAACTCAAAACCGCCATAAGTTCAATCGCAAAACAAATTTAAAATGAAGAGTACATAACTTTGCTCTTTTTAACAATATCTGCAGGTAATTTGAAACGGCTAAATTAAATTAATTATCCATGGATAATACACTAAATATATATTAGTCTGTGCACCTAATGAGATACAGACTCGCATTTTTTATTGATTAGACAACAACATTATTTATTACAAATACAAAATAGTATTAATTATTACATAATTTATTACAAATTATCGAATTATATCACAGTTATACAATAAAAACTCAACTAAAGCTAGTCACATGATATAATTTTATAAATAAAAAGAAATTATATATAGAATACATGAAAATTATAATTAAAAAATAAAAAAAAAAAACTTAAGATTAATGTACTCAACTTGTGTTTAATTGAATGCAAATAAATTGTAAGTTTGTTTAATTAAAATTGACTGAAAACTTATAAATAATAACTTATAAAATTATTATAAAACCAACGTGCGTTCATTTTATTACAGTATTTGATATGATAATGTAGATCAAACCATATTTTTTATATAACAATAAAAATGTAATCATCAGTACACTAGACTAGCTTTAACGTTCTAATTTCTCTATATCATTATATTTATGTATAAAGTTAGATTTGTATTCAGAGGTAAACCTTATGTTCAGACTAAGTTTTTGATAGCACCTGTTCAAGGCAGGTTATACAAAATTTTCCTGAAAGCAACCTATTAATATTTGTATGTTTTACAATCAGTCCTTATATATTATAAAGAAATAAATAAAATCAGAACTTTAAAAATGTAGATCAAAGTTTTTTTAATAAAACATAATATACCAATCCTATTATGAGTTTTTAACAAACAAAAAACTTATAAAGTTGTAGATATTTCATCTCAATTATTATAATTGGTTATAGCAAACCACGGTTGATACATTTTATTTTTATTATGTAGATTATTAATAATTGCAAGATTTTAGTATTTTTTAATAAAGTTATATTAGTTTATCTAGAAGATTAAAGTAATTTACAAAATTTTTAATTTAATCATATTAAAAATACTTTATTTATAAATCTATTTTATAACCATTTATAAATGGCAGTCCAGTTGGCACATTTTTCTGATAATGCATGTAACTTTCACCAAAAAAGTTTAATAATGTGTATTCTTCAATATATATTCGTTCTTTAAAAAAAGTCCAGCTTGCAGCGGTATATGCCAATATACAAAGAGGATTTTGGAGAATAATCTGAAATAAAAACAGAATATAAAACAGTTTTTCATTTGGACATTTTTCATGAAGAATTTTACTAAAAACCTTTAAAGTAATGTTATTCTAATGCGAATTGTGGTTTTAACACAATGTTGAGTAAATCGTGAGTTTATTTCAGAGTCTGACGGCTTCGATACGCATAAAATGCTTTCTCCCTATTACCTAGGTATGTATAATAATCTTACTTGTGTTCCAATTGACCAATAGAACCACCCTACGTAGCTTGGATGTCGAACATATCCATATACACCATGTGTCACCAGCTCGTGTCCTTTTACGTGAACACTTTGAACAATATGATTAAAATTAGATTTGGCTGTCAGCATCGCCGCTTTCCGTATAGCCTCCCCTGCGAGGCACATTAAAAGCCCTATTGTCCATACGAGTGTATTGTCCTTTAAATCTGAACATTTTTGTTATAAACACTATAAAGGAATTAATTATATCAAATGCTGTTTAAAAATATACCTGCAAAGAAATAAGTTTCAACAAAAAACTCCAACCAACTTGCCACAGCCGCACACGTATATTGAAAACTGTGGTTTAGAATGAAAGAGTCTACAGATAATGTACTAGGATTGGTATAGGCTATTGTAAGAAATTCTGAATAATGAAATAATGCCATTACTGCTGCGTATACTCCAAACGATTTCCAATTAGATGATCCAAGACCAACAATAAATATTCCCATAGCAAATACATAACCCAAAAATGTTGCTCTAATAGCTACTTGATATGTAAAACCTTTGAATATGAGACGAAGCACTATATTTATTAGAGAGAAGTAAAGTGCCGGCCCCCAGCATATAGCGCCCCATATTTTTGGAACAAAATTAAAGTACACTTCAGGGAAAAATAATAAAAATATTAAACTTGCACTTCCCAAAAAGCATATAATGCTTAATTTTCCTTCATATATCAACATTATTACAAGATTTTAAAGCAGAAACTAAAGTTATTGTTGGTGTATCACTTATGTGAGCTTTTATTACATTTTGGTTTATTATAATTTAATAAATGTATAAAATGTTGCTCCTTAGACTGTGTCAAATCAAAAATCATTTCTAATAGCAATCATAAAAATCATGGGAAAATTAAACGAATCACTTTGAAAAATTAAAACTGAATGTAGCCGCTTACGAAATGTCAAACAAATTTTGTAAGACCAACAAAACAAGCTGAAATAAAAGAGGATTTTCTTACTTCAGCTTAGTTACTTATTTCAATGTAGCCATGATGATTATTGTATTCTAATTGAATTTGTTCTGTTTGTAGTTAAACACAATTAATCCATTTCAATAATTTACTATAGTTTTTCAGTTACATTTGTGTAAAAAAGTTTATAATGGCTGGACTAACACCAGATTGGCTAAATGCTGAACACAGCACTGGAGTGAGTATATAATTTCCAGAATAGTGAAATGTTAACGGCGTTTTATAACCTAATCTGCCCCACCGATTCATGACATTGCAGTATTAAGTTTACTGTTTATGTCATTAAAACAGATTATTTAAAAGAATACTTATTGCTGAAATGATTTATCCACACAAAAAATGCAAATTTTATATCTCAGTTGACACTGCAACTAAAATTCTGGGACCCCCATGATTTAGCAATGTTGCAAGAAAAAAGTGAAAATCGAAATCAATTATCAGATTTAAGCCTCTATATTAGAAAAATTCCTAATCACATTAATTTTTGCATTTACTTTAGAGTTTAGAAACGCAAATCTATTTCTGCAGAATGTCATAAAAAGCGCGAATGTGACAGTATGCCATGCATACTTCAAGTTTACGTCACTGATCTCTGTCAACATTTTTATAGTTTAACTAAAGAGATTGTGGTATAAATATTATATTCCTTGTTATTGGTATTGTTCGTTTTGCCGGTATAAATAGGCTGAGTAATTTTTTATTTTAGACTTCTATCATGGCAGCGGAATTTGATGGAGGAGTAGTAATTGGAGCTGATTCCAGAACAACAACTGGGTAACTTTTTATAACTTATCAGTGTTTGCTAAATTATTCTTATTAGTAACACTTTCTTTTATATTTTCTGTGTAGAGCGTACATCGCAAATCGAGTAACAGACAAATTAACCAAGATTACTGATCATATTTACTGTTGTCGGTCAGGATCTGCAGCTGATACACAAGCTATTGCTGACATCGTAAGCTATCACTTGGCATTCCACTCGTAAGTATTTAACAACTAGTGAAAGTATTGATAGTAAATCGATTTTTATTTATTTAATGAATTTTTGGTTTGTTAATGCAGAATGGAGTTAGGTGAACCAGCGCTAGTGCAAGCTGGTGCATCAGTTTTTAGAGAACTTTGCTACAATTATAGGTAAATCAATTTTCTTTTATATACCATCTTGTGTTTATAGTATCTTTATTTTGTGAAATCTTTGTAGAGATTCTCTTACTGCCGGAATTTTAGTTGCTGGTTGGGATCGTCGCAAGGGAGGCCAAATATATTCTGTTCCTTTGGGCGGAATGTGCGTTAGACAAAAAGTCGCAATTGGTGGATCAGGAAGTGGATATATATACGGTTTTGTTGACGCAAACTTTAAGGAAAACATGAAGCAAGAGGATTGTGTTAATTTCGTTATAAATGGTGAATAAATATGAAATTTTCTCTAAAACTGACGGTTTTGTATGCATCAATAAATCTTAAATATGTTTCAGCTCTGGCTCATGCAATGTACCGCGATGGAAGCTCCGGAGGAGTTGTTCGTATTGGAATTATTACCGAAAAGGGGGTAGAACGTCGTTGCATTTTAAGTGATGACTTGCCCAAAATGCCATTTATTTAAATATTATCATATAATAATAATTTATATGAAGCAAAATTACTTTTGTTGCGGAATTCAATGACTAACTGTGGTAAATTCTAATTGAATGTATAAAATCTAAAAAATATACATAATAAATTCATTTGTAATAAATTTTGCAAGAATTATTTTTTTCTATGGTGAAAATGTTCTGTTAGCGAATCTTAACAGAACATTTCAGTATTAAATAAAATTGATGATGTTAATTTAATTGTAACATTTACAGTTCAATATACATTCTAGAAAATTTTATATTATTTTTATATTTAATATTTCAAAAATATTACTTTTAATGTAATATACGAATGATAATTAGTTGCTTTAAACGGTTCTATTACGAGCTCTAACTCGTTAATCTTTAGTAGATTTTAAATCACCATATTTGTTACCTGCTAAGCACAAAACATGGATACTACCTGCAATCCATGTTTCATGGATTAACCTACGTTAAAACAGAACAGTAAAATAGGTCACAAAAGGTTGTTTAGTAAGTAAATAAACTTTAAATACATGTAATTATGTTGACCGGATAGAAATATTTAATTTAAAAAGTAGTAAAACTTCTCCTTAAGTTTGCGTTGTTACTTAAAATTTCTTAGATAATACGATAATCATTAACTCCATCCGTTGTAGTTAAAAACGATAGTTACATATAAATTATAATGTGCGTAATATAAAATGCTACATAGTTTACTTTAGTTGACTTTATTAACTTACATCATACAAATACATAACACTATTAAGATTACTAAGCAGAAATACCATGGGCACTTTTAATTCCTTCCGATAAACTCATTTTTTGTGTGTACAATTCCTTGTTTGATTGTAAAGCCAGTTCCAATTGACCCCGTTTGGTTGAATCTTGCTTAACATAATCTTCAATAAATTTACTGCAAAGTTCATAAGTGCTGCTGTTCATAAGATTCGATTGGGAGTTATCCTGGATATTATTCTCCTTAACAAAATCACGATTAGATATATTGCTTTTACACTCTGTATGCAATTTATATAAAACAGATATTAATTGAACAGCATCAACGATGAAATCTGTTTCAATTAATTCCAAGAGGAGACTATCGATAGATTTGATCCAACATAAATAAAATGTTAGAGGCCCAAAATGTCTGCTAGACCGTAGTGAATCAAAACATTTGTTTTCATTAACATGATTGTATACAGTACTGGTAACATGATGGTACATTCTGTCATCAGGATCGAACTGTATGCAAGCTCTATCCAATACGTATTCATACTCCTGCCTTTCAAGTAATGATTTTAAATATTGCTCTTCAAACATTTTAGGCAAAGTTATTTTTCGACCAGACACTGGAAAATATGTTTGATTTATTCGTTGTCTCAAAACATGATTTGCATGTTTGAGTTCTCCTGTCGGATCTCTAGTTACAATAAGACGGTTTGAATTTCTTAAACCATATGTTATATCAGTGATAACGTATCTGGTTTTGGTAAAAGCTGTCAAAGCAGGATCATTCGATAAAATGCTGTCAGTTTCTGTATATACCTAAAATATAATATGGTTGTAATATTTGTTTTCAATAATATATAATGAATGAAAGTGTAATGTTGAATTACTTGCACAACAGGAGGCATTTGAAGAGCTTTCTCAGCTTTAGCAGCAGCTTCTTTCATGGCTGAATCCAATTCCTCGTTGGTCATAAACTTATATGTAGGTGGATCCAAAGCTTTTCCGCCATGGGCTCTTTTTTTAAATACCTTTCCCAAATTGACTCTTGTTAAATTTTTCAATAAAGACTGCACCTCATCATTAAAAAATAAAGGTGCAGGGTCGCGTTTATCTGTAAATTAGTTACTTTCATGACTAATATATCGATATAATCGTATTTTAGGTAAAGTTTCAAGCATTACTATACCATAATCATTGGAGCAAGCAGAACTTGAATATGTTTTGGAAAAATTATGGTACACTCTTGTATATCTACATTTATATTTATGAGTGCTGTTTAATATATTAATCAGTCGATTTGAAATTAATGACATTTTAAAATAGTTCACAAACAGCACTGTATAAAAATAACCTTAAATTTCCAACACTCCGACAAGCTGCAGCAAAAACTTTTCAAAGTAAACAAAACATAAGAACTTTCTATATAATTTGTTCAGTTGGTAAGAAGTTTTATTTTTTACCGACATGCCATCGTTGCGCATGCGAGTTATACAATTTATTTGACGGCCACGTCTATGTATTTTCGTGTATGCTGACAGAATTTTAAAATTATTAAGATTTAGTGTTTATTTCTTAAAACAATGGTATGAATATGACATATTCTATATTATAGTATAAATTTATAGTGTATAATGTATTATTTATTAAATAAAGCCAAGTAACTTGTGGAAAAAAAATTATGTGTTCACAAAGTTGACATGTCTGTTCCAAGTCATCACATTACCTGTATATTTAAAAAAACAGGTTTCTTGACTGAACTCTTAGTTCTTTCAATATAACTTGTACTAAAAATTTGATATCTTAATGGTGTAGTTTTCTTTATAATATGTTGGTTATTACAGTGTGGTATATTGTCATTTATTATGTTCTAGCCGCTTAGACTAGACATAAAACGTCAGATCACTGCTCGGTCTGACCGGGTCAAATGTGTAGATCTTCACCCTTCCGAGCCATGGATGTTATGTTCCTTATACAATGGCCATGTTAATGTTTGGAATTATGACAACCAAACGATGGTTAAAAATTTTGAGGTAACTTCAGTTAAAATTTATAATTTCACATTAAGTCCAATGATTCATTTGATATTTTTGTTAAAAGGTTTGTGACCTCCCCGTACGTGCAGCACGGTTTGTTGCCCGAAAAAATTGGATAGTTACAGGTTCCGATGACATGCAAATTCGTGCATTTAATTACAATACCTTGGAAAGAGTCCATGCATTGGAAGCCCACTCTGATTACGTTCGTTGTATTGCTGTTCACCCTACCCAACCGTTACTACTAACAAGTAGTGGTATGTATGTTTTTTATAATATAGGATCATATAGTTATTACTTATGGTTTATTTAAACTTTATTGTTTTCTAGATGACATGCTTATTAAATTGTGGAATTGGGAACGACAATGGGCTTGTCAGCAAGTTTTTGAAGGACATACCCATTACGTTATGCAAGTTGTATTTAACCCTAAAGACAATAATACTTTTGCTAGTGCATCTCTGGACAGAACTGTTAAGGTAAATGCAACTCTAAATTTTGTTGTTGTCATATATCAAATATGTATATTATTTTATGTCATTTTTAGGTTTGGCAGTTGGGTAGTGGCTCACCAAACTTTACCCTTGAGGGCCATGAGAAGGGTGTTAACTGTGTTGATTATTATCACGGTGGTGACAAACCCTACCTAATTTCCGGTGCTGATGACAGATTTGTAAAAATATGGGATTATCAGAACAAAACTTGTGTTCAAACACTTGAAGGACACACCCAAAATGTTTCTGCTGTAATGTTTCATCCAGAACTACCTATTGTCTTAACAGGATCAGAAGATGGCACCGTTAGGATATGGCACTCTGGAACATATCGGTTGGAATCCTCTCTAAATTATGGATTCGAGAGAGTTTGGACAATTGCTTGCATGAAGGGAAGCAACAATGTCAGTTTAGGGTAAGTAAACTAATACATTTTCCATAATCATAATTTAGTAAACTTTCTTTTAATTAAATACTTATGATTAAGTTATGATGAGGGGTCTATCATCGTAAAAGTTGGTCGAGAAGAACCAGCTGTTTCAATGGATGTAAACGGAGGAAAGATTGTATGGGCGAAACATTCAGAAATGCAGCAAGCTAATTTAAAAGCACTTCCGGAAGGTATGTTCCTTTAATATAGAATTTATTTAGTAATAAGAGTCTTTTGTCAAGTATCAGTTAAAAAAATTATTCCATAATTCAGGTACAGAAATTAAAGATGGGGAAAGGTTACCAGTAGCAGTTAAAGATATGGGGTCCTGTGAAATTTATCCTCAAACGATTCAACATAATCCAAATGGCAGGTGTGTAGTAATTGAATATCAAACATTTAATGGGCTTGTATCCTCATTTTTTAGGGGTCGATTTTTCAATTGAATATTGAAATTGATGTTAATGAATGTGTATTGACGTGTCTATTTTATTAAATATCTAAATGTTCACGGAGATATAGCAATTAAAAATTTGAATTGTAGTTTTAGCGCTAAAGATGGTCGGCCATATTTATGACGTGAAATGCATTTTAACGTCAGTTATTTGTTGAGTAGGTCAGTGCTGTGGTAATGTTCTGTAGTCGAAATAATCAAGTCAAGTCAAAGAATAATAAGTTTTTATTTTATTTAACCCTGTTATGGCAGACATAATATTGGAATATCATTCTTCCTTGAAATAGCTGTAAACAGCTGTAAATAATATTTGACATTTTTAAAATATATTGATATATAAATACATATAGCAGAGATTTATGAGCTGTAATGTTGGTAACCTGTAAACTGTCAGAGTTCTGTGAAGAATATCTCTTTTACGCTCTGTTGTATAAAAGAGATAGTAACTAGCGGTTGTGAGGTCACATGCATTTGGAATATTGTACAACGTTGAATCCCTTTAACAATTAAAGAGACAACATGACTTTTTTAATTGTTAATATATCCTAACATATAAGGAGTTATAACATATAACCCACTTTATCAATATATAGTACACTTATAGAAATTAAGACATAGGACATAAGCCCATTAAATAATAATCTGTAAATTAATAATTAGTTATTTATACTAATAACACTGTTATTGACAGGTTCATTGTGGTATGTGGCGATGGTGAATACATAATTTACACCTCAATGGCTTTACGTAATAAAGCGTTCGGTGCAGCACAGGAATTTGTTTGGGCTCAAGATGGTTCAGAATATGCTATTAGGGACGGATCTAGTGCAGTGAAAGTCTTCCGTAATTTTAAAGAGCGTAAAAATTTCAACCCTGATGTTGGCGCTGATGGCATTTTCGGGGGTAATATGTTGGGCGTACGTTCATCATCAGGTTTAGCGTTGTATGACTGGGAATCATTGCAACTAGTACGTAGGATTGAAGTTCAACCACGTAATGTATATTGGTCTGAAGCTGGGGCTTTAGTGTGTCTAGCAACTGAAGACAGTTACTTTATCCTGAAAGTAGATACCGCCATGATATCTGGTGCTTTAGAGAATCGTCAAACTCTTGGTGATGATGGTATTGAAGATGCGTTTGAGGTTGGTTTTATTATTGCTACATTTTTTTTATAACATATAAAACCAATTTAAAAGTTCTATTTTTTTTTTAATATCTTTTAATTATGTTTAGGTTTTAGGTGAAGTAAACGAATCCGTCAAAACGGGACTGTGGGTTGGTGATTGTTTTATTTACACAAATTCCGTTAATCGAATTAATTATTATGTTGGTGGAGAAATCGTAACTATTTCTCATTTAGACCACACCATGTATTTGCTTGGCTATGTACCCCGGGATAACAGGTAGAAAAAAGTCTTCATTACTGTAATGCTTTAATTAGGAGTACCTCTTTTTGAAATTTGGTTTGTTTTAGATTATACCTAGGAGATAAAGAACTTAACGTATGTAGCTATCAATTGCTATTATCTGTTCTGGAATATCAAACTGCTGTTATGAGAGGAGATTTTGATACAGCCGACAGAGTTTTGCCAACTGTTCCAAAGGAACATAGAACACGAGTTGCACATTTCCTAGAAAAACAGGGCTTTAAACAACAAGCTTTAGCGGTTTCAACCGATCCGGAACACAGATTTGAAATCGCACTTCAATTAGGAAAATTAGATATAGCGTTAGAATTGGCCCGAGAAGCTGCAAGTCAAGCTAAATGGCGACAATTAGCTGAACTGGCTACCAGCAGAAACGACTTCAAACTCGCACAGGAATGTTTGGAGAAAGCTGAAGATTATGCCGGTCTGTTACTTCTTGCGACTAGTACAGGAGATGCTGATATGATAAAACAACTGGGTCAAATTAGCTCAAATGAAGGAAAACATAATATTTCATTCATGTCTTTGTTATTACTTGGCGATTTAGAAGGATGTCTAGAGATTTTAATTAATACTGATAGAATACCGGAAGCAGCCTTTTTCGCAAGATCATATTTGCCCAATAAAATTTCATACGTTGTTGAAAAATGGCGTGAACATTTATCTGGAGTTAATGAAAAAGCTGGGCAGAGCTTGGCAGATCCAGCGAGCTATGAAAATTTGTTCCCGGGATTACAAGATGCTCTGAAAGCTCAACAATATCAGGAAAGTAAACCGCATTTGGTGCCCGCAGCTTTGGCAGCTCAGGTAATTCATATTTTATGGTTCAGTTTATAAGTTTAGTAGCTATAAGATATACATCTTTATTGGGACCTTGTGGAACACATGGCAGGGGAATAAATTGGGAATCGAACATTAAAGAAAGCTTGTTTTGTACGTTGGTGTGTTAGAATATTGCGGGTAATTGATTGGAATCTTTACTAACTACCTAATTTTAGACTTGTTTTAGCTAGTTTTTTTTTATTATACTTATGCAATTAATTTATATGGCGTTGCTGTATGGTCCCAGTATAATTTCAAATACATGTTTTATTTTTACAAGGTACAATCAATACAAGTGATTGATTGTTTCAGTTACCTCAAAACTCAGAGCGAAATGTTATAGCTGAGATGCGGCAGGCTGAATCATCGGGACAATTTTCTGGCGATAGTTTGGATAATCCACTAGGAAAACCCAAAAATTGGTGCGGGACTGTAATTCCTGGTCCAGAAGGAGAATCACAGTGTGTTCTTCCACCGAAACGAAAAACATCAATCGCAGATCTCGATGATGACTTAGATTTAGACCTTGAAGGAATTAATTTAGATGACAACATTGACTCGGTAAGTTAACTCTATTTCATACTAATTAATAGAATATTGAATTATTGTTCAAATAATTTAGTATAATACTCATCAGTAGTTTAGTTTATGTTTTGAGTAACAAGTAACTCAATGTAAAATGTGTTCACGCAGTGCACTAAATTTTAAACATGATATTTATGTAAACAAACATTTATTTTATGTTTTAAATATTATATTCAAGTAAAATATGTTAATTTAAAAGTAGAATTCAAATTTGAAATAAAATTAAAGATTAATTTGTTAAATTTAAATGAAATTTTTCAAACAAACATCGCTTTGCAAACGTTAGTGTTATTATAGTTGACTATGAATCAGGCAGAAAATTATGATGAATACAGTTTCAGGGTTAACGTAAAAGAGGGAAGAAAGTAGTTGTGAGGTTAGTAAATGGACCTGTGTAAATAATTGCATTTTGATAAATTACTCAAATTACGAGACGGTTAAAAACTAGTGACTGACAAAATTAAGATGAGAACAATGGCCAGTGGATGGCTCGCTATTACTTTCCTAGTAATAATTTGCTGTACTAGTAGTAGCTTGTAAGGCGTAAATTCATATTATGTCCAATTTTAAAATTGTGAGTAGGTAGTGGTTTATGCAGCAGTCGCTGAATGCGTGCATGCATTACATTTTGTTGTAAAACGAGATTTTAATCATTCTTGATGTTTTAGAAGCGGATTTAAGTGAGAAGTCTATTTTTTAAATTTGATTACCATAGATTATTACAATCTGTCCTGTTTAGAGGACATGTAGTGATAAGTATGTAAAGTGTAAGTGTGTTGTACGGGGTGTGCCCTTCGACTCTTCCCTCAATTACAAAAGATCCTAGAATCTGATTAGTTGGTTAATAGGTCTTGAGGTAATTTCTTTTTTAGTCTGCGTAGTGCCAGTTTATTGAACATGATGGTCATGTATTCTCTCTTTGTAGGCTTTGGTTCTAAGGACTATTTCTTCATTAATCGTGGGTATATTCAGATCACGGTGTATTCGTGGCAATCCTAAACAGTTTAGACTGAAATCTTTGTCTATTTGAATATTAGTGGTTTCTTTCTTGTGTAAGAAAATATTTGTGCAGAATTTTTAGAAAATTTTAGTTTGCTATAAATATTAGGTAAACATAGAACTATCAGTTTACATTAAAATGTATTAAAAAGTTTTAGGTCGCCTGTAATTTGTAAAACAGTTAACAAAAATGTTCGTTCATATTAATTAACATTTGACGACATTTACACTCAGAAGACCTGCTGTGATAATATTTATTTTATACATAAAAATAACAAACACAACTAAAATAAATCAACTGAAACAATCTCTAGTAGAACTTGTTCGCTTCAAATAGATTTGATTTATATTTTTGTTGTTCTATCAATTATAATAAAATAAATTGTTTGTTTTTGTTTCAGGATGTCAACATAGAGGATATAAGTGATGATGAATGATTTAAATTGAACAATAAAGTATCTTGTAACAATAGAAGAAATATATATTATCATTTTTTATAATCATTACAAAAGTTTTAGTATTTTTAAAAAAAAAATCATAACCTCGATATTTTGTTTAGTTGAAATCTGAAAGTTTATATCTACAGCTATGATCTTAGCTCTACGGGCTAAAAGCTTAGTGCTACGAACTAGGATCTTAGCTCTACGGACTAAGATCTTAGTAATACGAACTAAGTTTATATCTACAGCTATGATCTTAGTGCTACGGGCTAAGATCTTAGTATTACGGTCTACGACAATGTTCTACACGTATTTCTACGCATTCCTTATCTTCATGTTAACCACAAATATATGTTTTATAAACACAATGCATTTTTTTGCTGTTTATTTAATACATTTGTTTTCATATTTGAGTATTTTATGTGTTTTAAGTATAAATTATAATAAAATTATCTATTAAAATTTAAAGTAATTTTTTATTTGCTTATACTACCTGGGAAGACGGTAGACTGGAGCCTCGTAAGACAGGTTCCCGCTAAACCTATATGTAAGGTTTATTTAGCATACAAATTAATCTTTTACATACAATGTTTTAGGTTAGTATAATGTATAAACTATATATTGATAAAGTGGGTTACTAGAACCTCAAATGTTCAATTATTTTTTAATAACTCCTTATATGTTAGGAGATATTAACAATTAAAAAAGTCATTTTGTCTCTTTAATTATTAAAGGGATTCAACGTTGTACAAACTCCAAATGCATGTGACATCACAATCCTTGTGTAAGGTTACCAACCTTACAGATCATAAATCTCTGCTATATGTATTTTTATATCAAAATATCAAATATTATTTACATCTATTCAATAAAATTTCAATATCATGTCTGCCTTAGCAGGGTTAAATAAAGTAAAAACTTATTATTCTTTGACTTGACTGGATTGTTTGAATACCAACAGCTACAAAACATTACCACAACACTGACCTACTCAACAAATAACTGACGTTAAAATGCATTTCATGTCATACAAATATGGCCGACCATTTCTAGCGCTAAAACTACAATTCAAATTTTTAATTGCTATATCTCCGTCAATATTTAGATATTTAATAAAATAGACACGCCAATACACATTTATTAACATCAATTTCAATCAACAATTGAAAAATCGACCACTAAAAAATGAGGACACAAGCCCATTTCAATATTATGTCCGCATATTTTGAAAATTGTATTTAATTAAAACGTTATTATTGTAATATTCACAGAATATTTTTTACACATAAAACTTAAAATGTGCACCAGTGAACAGGCGCTATAATTTTCTGATAGTCCATATTTTTAGTCACAGTACGCATTGGATTTGTATCAAACCCAGTAAACAATTTGGTGAAGTGTCCCTTTTTGTGACGTTTCTATCACTATTTCACTTCAATTATAGTTCGCATCAACTTTATCTTCATTTGTATTCCGACAGATGGAGTGGTTTTGCCATTTGTAGCCGATAAAATAGATATTTCATATGAATGACTCTGAGAAACTGAAATATAAATGAACTCAATATGATGGCAAAGTGACTCGAAAATTACTGAGATGTATGAATTTGGGGTTTATATCTGGCATAATCCGCCTCTGGCACAAAAACAAAACAAATTACATATTTGCAAGTAGTGGGCAGTAGTGACAAATCGAATAAATTTATTAAAAACTCAACAGTCGCTAAAGTAAAATAAAATAATTCTAGTAATTTTTTTTGTAGTAATGTAATTTTAAATATATATACAATTATATAGAATTTTTAAATTTGGAACATACCATTTGCATTCCATGTTAATTCCTCTAGCGTTAAAAACAAGTAACAAAAATAGTGTCACAGAACAGCATAAAGAAAAATACATAAATATAAGTGTGAATCGTTTTAAACGTCTACAAATCGCTGCCTAACAAATTACACTACTAAATTACGGTGTTAACAGCTCAGAATAAAAATAGTTTGCTACAGCTACGTGATAGACCAAAGCACGTGAGATTACACCGCCACTGATGCCTGTACCACTGTACGCCTAAGCGTCTATCCGCCATACTGACGCGTCGGATTTGTAGACGGCCAGGCTACAACGCCAACGGGCAACGAGTAGATTATAGCTTGTTAAACATTTAATTCACTCATTATGTAACAAATTACATTCAAAAATTAAATGGTCAATCAGTAGTTATTTGACAAGATGTGTTTGACATATACAGGGTGTGCCAGTGAGTTCCGAAAGTTTAATTCTTCTATTTGCTTTCGTTCATATCAAATACAAATATTGCACTATTAAAAACCGGAAAATAACTTCTAAATGAAACCTGCAACCATAGAAATATAGAGTACGCAAAGAGTACGGCCGCGTGTAAGAGAAAGCGATAAAGGCAAAGAGAGAGATAGCTGCCGAGTGTCGTATCTGTCTCTTTTGATAGGAATTGTGTATTTTATAAATTGGTTAAAAGATGGCGACAAAGATCACGGGGCAGTAAAATTAGTGCTTGTTTAACTAGAACAAAAATGTAGTACCTAAAACGAGTTATGAAAGAAAGGAAAATAAAAAAAAATAAGTATGCGTTCAGTTTACAATACTTATTCAGTAGAGTCGTGGGTCATGCCTGGCTCCTAATTGTTTTAGCTTCGACAACCAATACGACTTAGAACAAGAGCCATGACGCATTGCAGGCTATACGTTGTGTAAGCTCTTTTTGTTTTGACTTTTAGGTTAGGATTTTGTTTATATAAGCAAGTGATAAATTAAAGCAGTATATTTATTTTTTATGACTGAAATGGTAGTTAATTTTTAATATAATTTATTGCTTTTAAAAAATGCGTAGTATCTTATTAACACAATGCTATATCTTAGAAATATTTAGTTTATTGTAGTGGCTGTATTTAAAAATATTAAGTACGCAATATTTGATTAAATATTTAAGTATAGATGTGATACTGATGCATAGTCAATGCGCATTTTAATATAATACATGTTAAAAAAATTGTTACTGTGAAATAGCAGAAAACCTAGTTTGCCCAAATTTTGCGGACGCCCATGTTCTAAGTTTAGTAGTCAAGTTTGTAACTGTGACTATAACAATCCCGTCACAAAGTATATTACTAAAACATTTAAATATCAATAAACCAGACTAAATGAATTTACGTAAAAATGGACAAAGATCACACGCACACACAGCCAATAAATTGTCACTAATTCAACTGGGTTAGCTAACATGAATAAATTTATTTAAATGTGTTTCGTTTCAAAATTCTTAACTAGATCTTGTCCTTTTGATACAATCATTTTTAATAACAACTTTCTGTTCTATAAAATTTCTAATTTTATTTTAAAACATTTCCAACCGCCTGTTTCTCCTGTGATATACTGCTTCAGTGCTTCCTCTGCCCTTGCCCTCGCCCTCGCAACAAACTGTGGCCGTCAGAGGGATTTGGAGATTTCGTTTTGGCTCACGGCTGTGGTACATTGCTTCGCTACTGCTACAATTTGCTGTGCGACCTGACGTGACAGTTTGACAGTAACATTTCTAAACAGCCTGCTCTATGACACTTTTTTTTTCTTACATTTTAACTTATTTTCTTAATTAAACGCTTTATTTAATCTCATCGTGTTGACATACTAACTATTGGGCTATTAGTGCGACATCTCATAATTCTCAAACGAATTAAAAAGTGAACAAAAATCCAAAGCTAAAATTGTATGTATTCATTTAAATATAGCCGACACTTACAAATGTTATTTTCTATCATAGCTTTATCAATTATTTATATTTATAATAATAATATTTGTAAATTAAAGGAACAGATAGCAGTAAAAATGGAATGCTATTAAAATAGCAAAATTTTATGTTTGAAAACATGTCTTGACTTGTTTTAAAAAACGTTTTATTATACCATATGTTTGAAATCAAAATATATCCATTTTATTTTCTAAATAATAAATTAAAAAGTAATAATTCAATTTATGTTTAATGTTTTTATGAAAATAAACGTTAATTTGAATCATTTTGTTTAAAGTACTTAAACATATTTGACAAAATGATGCAAAAACATAAACAATTTAATATTATTGTTTGTAAACAACATGGCGAGAAGATCATTTCTTTGATAGTTGTTGAAAAACATTTTGTAGTTGGTGACATGGATTGAAATGTTCGAATTCAAAACAAAAATATTATATTTTAGGTTTTGAAGAAAACGAAAACGGAAACTTACGACTATGGTGGTAACTGGTAATAGTGGTGCCGTAAAGGAGAATTAAGTGTGTCGTTAAATGCATCGTTTAGTAGATGGTGATGGACCTGTAAATAGAACGTTTTATAGAGATACGAGTACTAAGGACGGCGCTACAATAAACACGTGGAGCGACCACGTGCCACGCCTCATAGTCTCACAACTGTTGATGCGTCTGTGGTGATGCAAAGTGGTGAAGGTTTAGATGCGGCAAATGTACAATTATGGCATAATTATTGAATTCTGAACACCTACTGCTTTATTTTTTAATTTTTATTCTGAATGCATCAACTTTTGATAGTTATTAGCACTTAAATCAATATATACATTTATAATTCTCCTATTTCTTAATAATCTCTTAACAACCTCCATCTTCCAACAAAAATATTTATTTAAATATTTAGTAGATCCTCAAAATAAGTAATGAACTTAAGTCTACGTTTTTCATGACTTTCTTAAATCATTTTCCACTGTCGTTACATACAAAGTATTAGACATCCACAACCCACGAGAGATGGCTCACCCATTTCTATAAACAATTTCGATAGCACTTTAGTTGATTGGTGGTCAAGAGAAAGGGAGGCGGGGTAACTTAACGATGTACTTAAATTGTTTACAACTCTAGCGAATATTTAACAGTAGTTGATTTCATAAAATTATAGCTCGTAAACGTCGTTATAAATATTACAATAATTACTTAACCAATTTTATACCGGTGTGGTGTTCTCATATGGTAAAAGAGTGCGGCGCTAATTCTTCTACAGAGCCGAATTATGGTCTGTATCCGCTCCCAACACCGTATCTCTGAGATGATTTGTATGTATGTACTTCTTTTTCTTTGATGTGCCAAGCATGGGTCAATCAATAAGTCAGCATCAATAAAATTCCACTCCCTCTAGTTCAGTGTTCAATTCGCCTAAATATAGTTAACATGTATTTCATCTATTCTCCTTCTAATTATTTTAAGAGCAAATATTTCAATTTAAAAATGCAATTGAAATTTGAAATTAAATTACGAATTAAGCCGATATCAAACGATGCGGTGAACGTTTGATTCAAATGCTTGCCTCTAACGTGTGAGTCAAATATTGAAAGATTGACATGGCAAGTTTGCTACTACACGGTGGAACGAATATTTGATCCGAATGATTTATTTATTATATTAATTTGTTGATATTATTGACACTGACACTGTTTAACAAAAACTTTCAAGTAAATAAAGAAACTTTCAAGTATAAAACCTTCCCTGTCCATTGTGGTGGGGGTAGAAAAATCTCTTTTGACACGTGTCAAAAGATCGACATCTGCACGAACTTCTTTCAACTTGAACTTTGGACATACCATCACCATCAAACGCCCAACGTTAAAGGTGTTCGTAGCATCGTTTGTTACCGTCATTATTTCATTGAATTAAAATCACAACGTCGCTTTCCAACGGGGTAAACGTTAGTATGTATACATTTGATATATTTAAATCTGGTTGCATAAATAGATTAATCATCAGAAAAACTAAAGTTGATGTTGTGAAGAAAAGTTGCACACGAGAAGTAAGTATAAAATATATAAATTGAACATTTTAAATATTTATGTGAGCAGCTGCGTTTGAGAATTGCAAAACCTAAGAAACTCTTCAAGTGCTGGTATCCTTCTAGAGTCCGACGGAGTCTTCAGGTCTGCTGCAGTGTTCATAGCTTCACCGTCACATCTGTTGACAGTCTGATGCGATTTCCGTTTTGTTACATCATTTTTCAATCAGGGGTAGTTACATATTTCCAAAATTGGTAGCACCATCTATTAATACGTCCGTGGTTCGCGGACATATCTTTTTAAGTCAAATTTTTAATTTTTTTAATGAAATACATTATATTACATATATGTTTATTTTTGCTGCTTAATTTTTCGACGACACTAGATTAGTATTAATTTTGGAAAAAAATATAATAGATTTTATATATCTTTGTTCATCTTGTTCGTAATATCAACAGTTATATGTTGCACGAGCCAGCTCTAAGATGTAGTAGACGTTTGACTGGCGCTCGTATGACTCTCTTTTATAATGTGTAATATAAAATCTGTCGGCCATATTTGTATGACGTGAAATGCATTTTAACGTCAGTTATTTCTTGAGTAGGTCAGTGCTGTGGTAATGTTTTGTAGCTGTTGGTAGTCAAATAATCAAGTTAAGTCTAAGAATAATAAGTTTTTATTTTAATTAACCCTGCTAAGGCAGACATAATATTGAAATTTTATTATTGCTTGAAATAGCTGTAAATAATATTTGATATTTTGATATATAAATACATATAGCAGAGATTTATGAGCTGTAAGGTAAGCAGCGGTTGTGATGTCACATGCATTTGGAATATGTACAACGTTCCCTTTAATAATTCCTTTAATAATTAAACAGACAAAATGACTTTTTTAATTGTAAATATCTCCTAACATATAAGGAGTTATTAAAAAATAATTGAACACTTGAGGTTCTAGTATCCCACTTCATCAATATATAGTACACTTTTATAGAAATTAAGACATAAGATACTTCAGACTGTCCAGTAGTTTTGTCGTACCAATCTGGCAACCCTGGTAACATGAGTGCAGTCGACAAATTAAATTGTTTTGTAATATTAAACTTACTAAGTCATAGAAACATTGTCTGATCGAAGTTTGGAAGATCAGGTTGGTCCGATCGAATTCAAAACGTCATGGCCGCGGATCTGAGACGGACAATTATCGAATGACACATGTCAAATGTAAATCGATCTCCAGGATCGCACATAAATATCAGTCAGTAATGAATACCGTAGCTTTACCATTCATAAAATAAGTGCAATATTACTTTGAAATCTAAAATGGTTCGCTATTGTGCAAATACCTCAAGTGAGTCTCGTTCTTGAGGTTCTCGTATTCGAACGAGTGGTAACTGGTAACGAATTGTGGCACTGGATCAAATTATTAGTCTCAAATGAACACGAACTGTGGAAGTGGATATTCCGCTTCATTTCGAATTTTATTCAGATTAATTTTCAGCTGATGTGTAAAATTAAAATACGTATGAATTCAATCAGAATCATTTTGTACGATTATTAGAATAGTACATTAAGATGGGGTTTAACAGTGGCGGACTGGGCCTAAAAAATATAGATAAAAGTTAGAAAAAAATGCAGTAATATCCATTTAATATTTCACCGTCAGTTTTAAGATATCTCTTGTGTTTCACTGTGTAATTTTGACTGAAATTGATGTTAATAAATGTATATTGGCGTTTTTACAAATTTTAAGTGCAGTTTTACCGCTTCTGATATCGTCCATATTTATGACGTAAAATGTCACACTATTAAGGGATAAATCAGTTATTTGTTATATGTATAAGAGTTCTGTGTTAGGTCTTCTTTGAAACTTTTAAACGCTTTTTTCTCACACATAGCTTTTTCAGAGTCGGTGTCCTCTCTAGCTTAAAATCTACTGCACCGATCCTTTTGAAATTTTGCACACTCCTTCTTTACATAAATTCCGAGGTAACGCAGTCGAATATTTTTTCTTTTTTAATTATAACGTATTTTAAAATAACAAAGTTTTTGATATCTTTCATGAAAAATCGGTATTTTGATTTCTAAGTGCTGTAAAAAATTGAAAAATCAATAATAAAAAAAAAACTTGACAGGGTTACTTGCAGAAACTTATTAACTAATGAAATCATTTTGGTTTTTTGATTTTAAATAATCCAGTGATGAGTTATGAGGGACACCGGAATAAAACTTTTTTTTGTGACGTCTCCGAAGATTGGCTGTCAATGCCTCATTTCTTGATATTTATTTGTGAAAATTTCGCAAAGTATTTTTGAAATGTTATTTTATCATGTAGTAGTTATACAAATAGTTGTATATTAACTGAGTCGTCAAAAAGAAGTATCGAAAATATGCTTTTTTGTATGTATTTGACCTTACCCCACCCTTGACAAACCTTATCAATCTTTCAGTTTATGAGAGAATCAACTACAAATATTAAGTTTTGACAATATTCCAGTTTGATTGCATTTACAAGGTATCTGAGTATTCTTCCCTATAATCGTATAGAGGATAAGATTTTCCATAAAACTGAAAACTCAACTCAAATGGACTGAAGATCGATATACGTTAATTTGGCACTGACGTTGAAACCCCGAGCTGTTCTACGTGCTCCTCCATTTTGTAAATCTTGCCTACGTCACTGCAACTGGTGCAGTATAAATGAAACAATCAATTTCGTGACTAATGTTAAGTACATGGATTTATGTTTCTAAATAAATAATTTTAATGACGTGAAACCAATTAATGCTGTAATAAACTAGTCGTACCAACACTGATAACGCTAATTTGATATTCCTGATAATTAAACCAATTATTATTTTATTTTTATACGTTTTTAATAAGTTAATATAAAAGTATTTTTATGTTAGTGTTGTTTACACTCTGTTTAGCCTAATAACAGGTACCTAGGTAAATGCATTTAAGGTTTATTCAATATAAAAATAATCTTATACATAAAAATGGGACGGTGTCCTCATTTTTTAGTGGTCGATTTTTCAATTGTTGATTAAAATTGATGTTAATAAATGTGTATTGGCGTGTCTATTTTATTAAATATCTAAATATTGACGGAGATATAGCAATTAAAAGTTTGAATTGTAGTTTTAGCGCTAGAAATGGTCGGCCATATTTGTATGACGTGAAATGCATTTTAACGTCAGTTATTTGTTGAGTAGATCAGTGCTCTGGTAATGTTCTGTAACTGTTGGTAGTCGATTTACTTTATTTAACCCTGCTAAGGCAGACATAATATTGAAATTTGATTGTTCCTTGAAATAGCTGTAAATAATATTTGATATTTTGATATATAAATACATATAGCAGAGATTTATGAGCTGTAAAGTTGGTAACCTTACACAAGGATTGTGATGTCATATGCACTTGGAATGTGTACAATGTTGAATCCCTTTAATAATTAAAGAGACAAAATGACTTTTTTAATTGTTAATATCTCTTAACATATAAGGAGTTATTAAAAAATAATTGAACATTTGAGGTTCTAGTAACCCACTTTATCAATATATAGTACACTTCTATAGAAATTAAGACATAGGACACAAGCCCATAGAGTAGAGATTTAGATTTACTTAAAAATATAAAAATTACTTTAAAATTTACTTTAAATTATAAAATGCATGTTCTTATGTAAAATTTCATGTTAATGAATAAATAAACGTAAGTAGTAAAATGTAGCAAAATTCTCTTGGATTGTTGGTACATGGTACATGGTACATGGTTTGATGCCCAACAAGCTGAGACATCTTTGAACATGGGTACATGGGTACATCGTCTTCGATATCTGACTTCTGCATTAACAGACGGCATTTAGTATTTTACCTTTAAACATATAGATTCAACGAGTATGTTGTCACCATATTTCAAGTACTTTTTTTAATGTTTTGTTCCGTTCAGCTGTGCGCACTCGATCACACTCGCCCTCCGCCTTCAGAATTAAAGCTAAACATATCACATCTCCAACAGAGGTTGTCAACATGCAGCCCATGGCCTTCTATAGAAAAGTGTATAACAAAATGCTAAGGATATTTTTATAATTTTTTTTTTTTTTACGAATAGCATGGGGGAGATACCCAAAGTGTAACAAGACGTGACAAGGGGGGAAGGAACCATTCAACCTAAAATTCGATTTCCAAAAACGTAAAAAACAATTATATTTGTGTAATGTACGTTGATAACACTAAAATTTAGAATATGTAGCGCTGGTCTGGAGATCGAATCTAGTAGAAACAATAGTTTAGCATTAAGCATAATTGCTCAGTATTGTCATTAACCTCTATTTGAAGTCTTCAAATGTTATTTATTTTCATCGATTTATATTTAATGATAACCTTTAAAAACCAAATATTATTGTGTATTAAAAATTCTGTTAAAATTCTAAATAAACAAAAGGAAATAAAAACAATTTGAACATATAAATATTTTGAAACTATTTAACTACAAAACGAAATGAAACATAGCGTTTATTCCTTGCCTGATAATTGTTAATTAAAATTGTTATTTGATAAGATAAAAATTACTAATATTTTGTTATGTAGGTAGTATGTCGAAAACAATGTTAAATATTTGTTATATCGGGGTAAAGGACAAAGTCAAGCAATCAATGTTTTCGTTGCATTGCACATTCTGATCCTACAATTAGATTTTAGAGAGTCTGAGAGAATAAGTAAAGAAACGAGTCTCTGATGAAATGAATTGGTTCTTCTTGACAAGGATTACAATTAGAATTATTTCCAGTGTCAATTATTTTTTCATCTTATTTCTTGTGTAAAAATTGGTAGACAAAATTTAGAGAAGAATTTGGTAAGTTGCATATTATTAGTGTTTCTTTGAGACGTTGGGTGAAAAATGTAACAAGAATTTATGTTTTGTGTTTAGCGAAAATTAATATTGTGTAACAAATAATGTATAGCATTATACGAAAGAGTGAAGTGGAGGTAAAACGAGGAGAAAGAGGATCTGGAAAGGGGGGACAGTTCGAAGAGGAGATGAAGAATAAGAGACACTGGATAACTTGAAATGCGTGGATAAAATACACAGCCAAAGAAACATTGAAGAAATGTTTTAGGAGTGAAAAAGGGAATTAGAAAGAATGGCAAGTATAAAAAATGGAATAGTAAAATTGGAGGAAGAAGAAGATGATTAATAAGAGAACAACAAGGAGAGAAAAAGCAGCTGATGAAGATGTAGAGAAGAAGAAATTTCTGTGAATCTAATGGGGAAAGTTGAAACTTCGTATGGTTTGTTTAAATGTTGACAGCATCTGGCGCAGATCGCTCCATTTCAGACACCTCCACCGGAGACCTAGAGCTAGAGCGACGACTTCCAATTTTCAACCTCTACCAGGCACAGCTCACACGGTTTCACGTTCACCGTCCATTAGTCGGGCTATTACCAGAAGCAGCCCATAGGGAGCACTAAATTACAAACTTTAAATGAATATGAATGAATTAGTATCCGAAATTGTATTTTGTAATTTTTGAAAACACTCAGCAACTTATAAATCAGGCAAATGTCAAACAGGGACACTTAGCAAAACACTATTTAGTTTTATAAATAGTCGCAGTTAAGCGACTTTATGATTTACTGGCTAACGTGTTATAACTTGATTTTGCTTACATTCATTTATTTCGTATATTTAAACAAAATTTCGTTGATAATTAATAATACATATAGGTATATACATAATATATTTTTATTTGATACTACTTTTGAAATTTTGTAACCGATTTTTAAACGTAAACTCACGCAGTGACTGTTTTAGGCGTAGGTACGTGAGGTTAGTGAGAGAAAAGTGTTTTGCAGTGCAAGGTGAACACATGCTAGCTTGCTACAAACTAATTCCAAGATTTATTCATATATGCTTATCACATTAATACTCTTTTACGAATATTTATGTTTAAATATTTAATCTTTAGTAAAATAAAAATATATTTAATATTTAGTTTAATATCTAAAATTATATAATCTTGCATAAAAAGTTTTATTAATGACAGAAAACATAAGTTTATATTGAAACATAAATTTTGTTATGTAATCTTACATTGTTTTAACCTTAAAAGTATCATGTAACAGGTAAACTTTTTTATGATAACTTAATGACAAATATGTATCTGTATCAGCGGGAATCTTTTTGTTTATTTTCATTTTTATAAAAGTACTTTTTATTTAATGAATTAAAAAGACAAAAATTATTTATTATATTGTTTACGGTAAAGAAAGGGTAGGGCTTTAATTATTAGTTATTTAGGAGCTTCACGCTATTGCTATTATTCATGTACTGTGTGACAGTCCATAATTTCTAAGAGATGTTAATCTTTTTGTCCAGTTGGTAAATTTGCAATGAGTATAAAAGGTTTTTTAACTTTTATACTCGTGACTTGAGAATAGTTGATATTTTTAAAAATAACTTTCTGTTTCTTATACCACTCAGTTTTTAGCAAAAGCTCGCACCTTTTAGCACCTGCAGTTCAATAAATTAAGGTTTTTGATAAGAGTCGTAATGCGATTGTAAGTTATTATCGACTGAGGTGTTAGTCACAACAACTTAACCTATGCCTATCGTTTCTGTTGTTTTGTTTGTGACAGATTTATAATAATAATGAATGGGACCTATTGTTCTGAAAGCCATTGTTATGTCTGCCATAGTCCATATATATCATACCAAGCAGTTAACTTTGACTTTTAACTAAGTGCAAAAATTACTGTCTGCATAAAATGCATAAATTAATTAATGCACTAAAAAGAGAAAAGTTATGTGTCATACTCATATTCCACTAAACACAAAACATGGATATTACCATACATACATCTTACATTTTTTCTTTTACCTAATGTGTAGTACAGACTGATTTGACTCTAACATGCGCGGATTTTGTTTTCGAATTAAACACATTATTTAATCGAAAAGTACTAATTAATATAAAGTACAAATATTGTGATTAAATATGAAATAAAATGTCAGACAAAAGCATTTCCGCAGACCTCAACTCATAGTGACTTCCCATTTTCTTCTTGTTAAACGACTAATGCAAGAAATAGATTTATGTTATGTATGTTCTCGAAATTTTTTGATGCAGTTATGTTCGCTAGGCTTTAAATTAAATAACTGCTTCATTACATTTTTAATATCTACGCGATTCTGGCTTTTACGCGACCTTTTTTAAATTCATGGACTTTTTTTTCTAAATTTTTTTTGGATTTCTTGAAATTTTTTAATGCAGTTATGTTCGCTAGGCTTTAAATTAAAGAACTGCTTCATTACATTTTAAATATCTATGCGATTCTGGCTTTTACGCAACCTTTTTTAAATTCATGGACTTTTTTTTTCTAAATTTTTCTTTGGATTTCTTGAAATTTTTTGATGCAGTAATGTTCACTAGGCTTTAAATTAAAGAACTGCTTCATTACATTTTAAATATCTACGCGATTCTGGCTTTTACGCGACCTTTTTTAAATTTATGGACTTTTTTTTCTAAATTTTTTTTTGGATTTCTTGAAATTTTTTGATGCAGTAATGTTCACTAGGCTTTAAATTAAAGAACTGCTTCATTACATTTTTAATATCTACGCGATTCTGGCTTTTACGCGACCTTTTTTAAATTCATGGACTTTTTTTTCTAAATTTTTTTTGGATTTCTTGAAATTTTTTAATGCAGTTATGTTCGCTAGGCTTTAAATTAAAGAACTGCTTCATTACATTTTAAATATCTATGCGATTCTGGCTTTTACGCAACCTTTTTTAAATTCATGGACTTTTTTTTTCTAAATTTTTTTTTGGATTTCTTGAAATTTTTTGATGCAGTAATGTTCACTAGGCTTTAAATTAAAGAACTGCTTCATTACATTTTAAATATCTACGCGATTCTGGCTTTTACGCGACCTTTTTTAAATACATGGACTTTTTTTTCTAAATTTTTCTTTGGATTTCTTGAAATTTTTTGATGCAGTAATGTTCACTAGGCTTTAAATTAAAGAACTGCTTGATTACATTTTAAATATCTACGCTATTCTGGCTTTTGCGTGACCTTTTTTAAATTCATGGACTTTTTTTTTCTAAATTTTTTTTTGGATTTCTTGAAATATTTTGATGCAGTAATGTTCGCTATGCTTTAAATTAAAGATCTGCTTCATTACATTTTAAATATCTATGCGATTCTGGCTTTTACGCGACCTTTTTTAAATTCATGGACTTTTTTTTTCTAAATTTTTTTTTGGATTTCTTGAAATATTTTGATGCAGTAATGTTCACTAGGCTTTAAATTAAAGATCTGCTTCATGACATTTTAAATATCTATGCGATTCTGGCTTTTACGCGACCTTTTTTAAATTCATGGACTTTTTCTTTCTAAATTTTTTTTTGGATTTCTTGAAATATTTTGATGCAGTAATGTTCGCTAGGCTTTAAATTAAAGAACTGCTTCATTACATTTTAAATATCTATGCGATTCTGGCTTTTACGCGACCTTTTTTAAATTCATGGACTTTTTTTTTCTAAATTTTTTTTTGGATTTCTTGAAATATTTTGATGCAGTAATGTTCGCTAGGCTTTAAATTAAAGATCTGCTTCATTACATTTTAAATATGTACGCGATTCTGGCTTTTGCGTGACCTTTTTTAAATTCATGGACTTTTTTTTTCTAAATTTTTTTTTGGATTTCTTGAAATATTTTGATGCAGTAATGTTCGCTAGGCTTTAAATTAAAGATCTGCTTCATTACATTTTAAATATGTACGCGATTCTGGCTTTTGCGTGACCTTTTTTAAATTCATGGACTTTTTTTTTCTAAATTTTTTTTTGGATTTCTTGAAATATTTTGATGCAGTAATGTTCGCTAGACTTTAAATTAAAGATCTGCTTCATGACATTTTAAATATCTATGCGATTCTGGCTTTTACGCGACCTTTTTTAAATTCATGGACTTTTTTTTTCAAAATTTTTTTTTGGATTTCTTGAAATATTTTGATGCAGTAATGTTCGCTAGGCTTTAAATTAAAGAACTGCTTCATTACATTTTAAATATCTACGCAATTCTGGCTTTTACGCGACCTTTTTTAAATGCATGGACTTTTTTTTTCTAAATTTTTTTTTGGATTTCTTGAAATATTTTGATGCAGTAATGTTCACTAGGCTTTAAATTAAAGAACTGCTTCATTACATTTTAAATATCTACGCGATTCTTGCTTTTACGCGACCTTTTTTAAATTCATGGACTTTTTTTTCTAAAATTTTTTTTTTTATTTTTTAAATTTTTTTGATGCAGTTATGTTCGTTATGGTCTAAAATAAGAAACTGCTTCATTAGATTTTAAATATCTACGCAGAAACTCAAAAAATTGCATTGCTCTTAAAATCATAAAAGTGAACCTTTTCATCATTTTTAACAAGATTATAGTCTTCTTTCATTGAAAAACTCAAAGTAGAAAATATGTTATTTTTATAACGGTTTTTATATAATTTTGAATGCTGATTTCAAATTTGTAATTAATTTTTAGATAACTCTTTTGGTTTACCAGATATCGGCATAAAAATTCGAACTATTTTTATGAAAAGTAAGAAGACTATACTCTTCTTACTTTTCATAAAAATTGAAGAAAAAAATATCTTATTTTTATAACGGTTTTTAACTTAATTTTTAATGCAGATTTCAAATTTATAATTCATTTTTAAATAAGTATTTTAGTTTATGATATATCAATATATTAAATCTCCATATAGAAAGAAGACTATAATCTTGTTAAAAATGATGAAAAGGTTCACTTTTATGATTTTAAGAGCAATGCAATTTTTTGAGTATCTGCGTAGATATTTAAAATCTAATGAAGCAGTTCTTTATTTTAAAGCCTAGCGAACATAACTGTATCAAAAAATTTCAAGAAATCCAAAAAAAAATTTAGAAAAAAAAAGTCCATGAATTTAAAAAAGGTCGCGTAAAAGCCAGAATCGCGTAGATATTTAAAATGTAATGAAGCAGTTATTTAAATTAAAGCCTAGCAAACATAACTGCATAAAAAAATTTCAAGAAATTCAAAAAAAATTTTAGAAAAAAAAGTCCATGAATTTAAAAAAGGTCGCGTAAATGCCAGAATCGCGTAGATATTTAAAATGTAATGAAGCAGTTATTTAGTTTAAAGCTTAGCAAACATAACTGCATCAAAAAATTTCAAGAAATCCAAAAAAAAATTTAGAAAAAAAAAGTCCATGAATTTAAAAAAGGTCGCGTAAAAGCCAGAATCGCGTACATATTTAAAATGTAATGAAGCAGTTATTTAAATTAAAGCCTAGCGAACATAACTGCATCAAAATATTTCAAGAAATAAAAAAAAAAAATTTAAGAAAAAAAAGTCCATGAAATTAAAAAAGGTCGCGTAAAAGCCAGAATCGCGTACATATTTAAAATGTAATGAAGCAGATCTTTAATTTAAAACAGAATTAACATAAGTGCATTAAAAATTTTCAAGAAATCCAAAAAAAATTTTAGAAAAAAAAAGTCCATGAATTTAAAAAAGGTCGCTAAAAGCCAGAATCGCGTAGATATTTAAAATGTAATGAAGCAGTTATTTAAATTAAAGCCTAGCAAACATAACTGCATAAAAAAATTTCAAGAAATTAAAAAAAAATTTTAGAAAAAAAAGTCCATGAATTTAAAAAAGGTCGCGTAAATGCCAGAATCGCGTAGATATTTAAAATGTAATGAAGCAGATCTTTAATTTAAAGCCTAGCGAACATTACTGCATCAAAATATTTTAAGAAATCCAAAAAAAAATTTAGAAAAAAAAAGTCCATGAATTTAAAAAAGGTAACGCAAAAGCCAGAATCGCGTAGATATTTAAAATGTAATGAAGCAGTTCTTTAATTTAAAGCCTAGCGAACATAACTGCATTAAAAATTTTCAAGAAATCCAAAAAAAATTGTAGAAAAAAAGGTCCATGAATTTAAAAAAGGTCGCGTAAAAGCCAGAATCGCGTAGATATTGGAAATGTAATTAAACAGTTCATCAATTTAAAGTGTAGCGGATATAGAATAATTAAAAAATTAAACACATTTGAAATATTAATTATTTAAAAAACAAATACATAACTCACACTCGTTGTCTTGTGACGGGCCGAACAGCTAGTGAATTTCAAATTTAAATAGAAATAAAATATTCTCATTTTTCTTGAATCAACAAGAGTATAACCTTCTTAAGAACCACGAATTTTTAATTTAAAGAGAAATAAAATTTTCTTTGTTTTTTGAAGCAACAAGAGTATAAACCTTCTTAAAAACCACGAATTTTTAAATTAAATAGAAATAAATTTTTATCAGTTTTCTTCTAGCAACAAGAGTACCTTCTTAAAAGGCATGATAATGTTGAATATTTCGGAAATGGACGTATATTTTGCTTTTTTCACTAGTTTTTACAGTTTCACAATACTAATAACGCTGTTTTTACGCGTTAGAACGTATGATATATTTTCTTATAAGGATTATTATTTATTACGCAACTCTATACTTACCTATCAGATATCCAGGATTCCAAACAACTATACAGTTAGGATTGAAATAGATTGAATAAATAACATATTCTTTTTCTTTTGAAGACAACATCAGAACGTTAAAGAATTGTTCTGACTTTTATTACGGCATTTATTATTTTTTTCTATATGCAAACAAGTAAAACTGTTTAAGTGAATACGTAGGACCGATAAGTATTACCGATGTATTAAGTTACATGATACTTCATTTGTTGTTTGGTATGTTGATGTCAACGACGCGAAGGAAATACATACACCGATTGAAGAAGGAGGAGCTAAAATATTTGAACCTTAACTAAGCAATAAAACAAACATAGTTTTTATACTTTGGTGAATTTATTTGTAATGAACTACTTCTACATTTTAATGATATTTTCCCTTTACATTTATATAATTTATATACTCTAATAAAATCTTAATATATTAGAAATCTATTTAATTATTAAGTACATATTTTTTTAAATAACATAATATTCTAAAAATAACAAAAACGAATTACATACATAAATTAGAAAAAATAATAATAAATTTTTAACAGTTTTATATGAAAAATTATAACAAAAAATAAAAATATAATTAAATAAATTTATATATAAATGAAAATAAAATTAATTATGTATAAACATATCGTGAATATCATTTCTTAAGACTAAAATCTTTTTAAGTATATACAAAATCAATATGCATGAGTTTTACAAATAAACAAACAAACAAATCAAGTCAGTTATTTCCAAAGACACATTGCTGTAAAGCTTGTTCGTTTTGATACTTTGCTGTTAGCAGAATGTTGTAAATTTAAACTAAATAAAACATAAACGGAAACCAAATCCAATAGAAATCCAATAGAAATTATTCACATCGATAAATATTCAAATTTTTTGTTTCAGAAAATAATGATCAAGTAAGAAAACGAACAGGCTTATAGTAATATTTTATGTACAGGTCTAGAAATACTCTATTTTCTAGAGCGATTTGCTTAGTGACGTAATTATTGTGATTGATAAAATGACCACCAGGAGCGCTGTTAGTTATGAGAGTGTTGCTTTGAAAATGCAATGGAATAAATACGTAATGATGGCCACAGTGGCCGAAAGTATTTATACTCTCCCAACACTCCCAACAGCGCTATATTATCTAGCTTTGGTTGTTATCAGAATTATTTACATTACGTGCTCACAATAAGATAAAGATAGTTGTGTAGCCCACATATATGAGGTCACGACAATATAAATACTGTCAGCATTGTAAGAGGTCGTCGGAGATAATACGTTAATAAATGAAAATGTTAACCTGTGTACAAAAGGGGTATCAATAAAAGCTGCCTGTTTTAAATTTGCCGCCAATTAGTCACCAAGATCACGTGATTTAAAGTTGCCTGATTTCAATTATTGTGATTTTCTTAAAAGTATAATCTACACAAAAAATTCTTCAAGAAATTTTGAACAAAAATCATAATACCGGGTGCTTGCTTGGTGAATTTAAGCAGCATTTATATGCAAAACACGCTCAATGGAATGGTAGTCCATCAAAAGAGTTAAAAATAATTCTTATGTCCTAGTTAGATATCAAATTAAAAAATCGAATATGTTTTCCTTATATTCCGCTTTATTTAAAAAACAAAACAGAAAAATTATGTTCTGGGTATAAATACTGTAAAATTTCAATTGATAATTATTTATTTTTCGTTGTCATTAACTAAAAAATTATCTTATAATGCAGCGTTACTAGCGACAAAAAGTGAAACTACTACAACTGCATCACCAAGCAAACACCATCTCCAAACAAAGATTTATCGAAACTAAATTATTTCCGCAATATAAAAAATGGATGATATTTCCTATTAATTAGAAACATTTTAAAGGCAGCTGTATTAATTGCTTTGTATTATCGAATAGTATTTATTTTCTGAATTTATTTAAACATATTTAACACCAGGTTTTCTAATATGTAATTTCTTATTGTACATTATTTTCATAGTGTAATTATGACAACACATTTAGAACTGATCTCTTAAAAGTCTCAAAATTAATTAAGTTCAATTCACATTATCAAATAGTTATTTAAAAATAGCCAATGTTCTTATGAAGTGCATAATATTTGTTTTCAATAATACTTTAGAGGTTAGAATATATATTGGTAGCATATTTTCAATAGTGTTGATAAATTAAATACTTGAAGTGACCAAAAAAAAACCAATATTTCTATGAAATGTTTAACTGCTTTTTCGTACCTAAGAACACATTCAAATTATTTAAGAAAAAAATGGTTTCTTCTTGTATAAATTGTCAAAATGACAAATGTTTTTGAGGTTAGAATATTTCTTGGTAGCATACTATCAATAGTACTAACAAAATGCTATGTGTAATACAAAAAACTGTTTTTAAAACTCCATAATTTGAAGGGCTTGCATGATACCAAATGAAAATAAGTCCTTGTTGCCCTTGGGAGGAATTGTTTGTTTGTTACTGTATTGGTGAGTTTGTAACACATCTCTATTCATTTTCACTCAAGCTTAGCAATTAGCTTTGAAAATACAAGCGGTGATTAATAAGTCAGTGAAAAGTTTCGTGTTCGTTCTTCAGAGCAAAAAGTACGGACGGCATTACTACTCTACTGACATGTAAATTATTTTCATTTTCGCTGTAATTCATACATGAACTTATCTGTCTTGTTATTGCAAATAGAAAAAAAGAGTTCCTTATATAGATTAAATGATTTTTCTTTCGTGAAATTCTGTATCTAAAATAAAGCTAAATAAATAATGATTCGAACGAAGTTCAGAACGTCTTAATGAGTTGAACATTTAAAAAATAACTCAAAAATGATGATTATATATTATTATCTTACATGAACATTTGCAAATTAAAATGGTTTCAATTGTGTGACGTCACAACAGGGGGGGGGGGTCAATGGAGTCGGAGGGAGTAATGAAATTTGTGTGACGTAATTTATGGATGACCCCAAAGGCGTATAAAATATAATATAATACAAAATACAAGATAGAAAAAGTATTTTCTTTCAATTTTCACTGATTTATCAATCCGCTCATGTTTCATAATGTTTTTTACGAATTCTGCCTTACCTTCCTTTAATAAATTCCATACTTTTACAAATTTCTTGAGTCTTACTAATTCTTCCATATATTTTCAAACACCACATAAAGGAGATCCTCTATTCCATTCACACCACGTGGTCAACCACGTGTTTCAATATCTTTAACTCCACTTATTATTATTCCATTTTTAAATGCATTACAAATGCTATAAATATTATTATATTTACATTATTTTTTGTTTTAGTTTTTTTTTTTAATATTTTATAATTTTCTTCTCTTATAATTTAACTTTAAATTATCTTAAATATATTTTTCTTTAAATTAATATTAATTAATTTATTAATTATCTCAGTTATAATTCGACCCTGATCACGACACGGCACTCGTCGCACATAATTAAATACAACTCTGCTTTTGTTCATATTTTCACATTTCTGCAAAGTTTCTTCTCACTTATTTTAAATTACGTAAAACACTATATCTTTTTTTTTACTCACAGATAACATTTTCCGAACGGTGGCGTTGACGTGCTCACAGGCGTTGGGGGGCTGTTCTCCTCCTTCACTCCAGTGAGACCAACTGTAAAGACAAAGGCAATTAGTACCATTTTACCATGGAACAAAAGAAAGAATGAGCTGAATTGGGAATGGAAGGAGCAATGGAACTGCTAAGTTAAGCGGCTGCTTTTGTTACTTTTTCTCTGACGTCATGCTTTATGAATTGGACTAGTGTAATATTCGTTCGAAAAAGTTACAAAATTAAGCTCTGAGATTCTTTTGAATTAGTTTATCATTATATTTTGGATAGGATGTAATTACTCTTTATAATTGAAGATGTAGCATAAAGAAATCAATTGCAGAATAAGATTTTTATGCAGAGAGGCAAATCGATTAATAATACAATACGAATAAATATGAGAATAACATTTTAAAACTGAGAACAAAGTAAAATGAATATGAAACGTTTCTATCTAATTAAAACGAAATAATATTTTGAATCAAATTTGTTGTACAAGGGCTGTTTGGAAAATAACCGCCGTTATTCATTAGCGCCAGCAGCATACGCAAATAAATATAATTTTTTTCAAGAATATTACGTAAATTTTACGTTTCAGGTTTGCAGTGAAAATAATTAGTCTTGATAATTTTGAATCTGATAATAATTTAGTGCAGAATACTCACCATCGGGCCAGCCATAAGTGTAGCTCGCGTCCAGACGCCTGGCGCACGGAGAAAAGCTTCCAGGACTTGTCGACGCCCCCGCATGGAAATCTGAAACGTGTAAATACGTGTTAATTTCCAAAACATTTTACATATAAGTCACTATAAAGGTCCCTAAGGTCTGTCGCACACTACAAGCATAATTAAGCGAATTTAGACCGGACGTATACAGGCTACTACGCTTTACCTATCCGAGCCCTGTAAATGTAATGAACCTCGCACACTGCAAGCAATAAAGCCGTCCGAATACGGGTGTTACGTACTTATAATATTGGAACCGTATATCAGCGAATTTAACCAAGCGTATACAATGCTAAATCCTACTTTGTAAAAGCAATCAGCCGTCTCTGACTGGAAGGGATATGGAGCGGAATGCAATAATCTCTTTCATAACAGTGGTGTATCGATAAAAATTAGAGTAAAACTTTGCTCTCATGATGAGTTATGTTAGTGCAAAACAACTGCAATACACCCTACAGTACACAAGTTTGACTTGGTGTACTGTCGTATCGGCACGTGGTATGCATGTATTGTGACACAACACATGCAAATGACACAGGACACGGTTCAAGCCGCCGATTTACGCCCAAATTCGCCGTCGCTTAAATACGTTTGCAGTGTGCGACAGGCTTAAAGCGGGGTTCAGGTAATATTCAACTTTTGTATTAATAAACAATTACTAATCCACTCAACTCTCTCAGACTCTTTCTTAAAGATGTCGGTATACACTAACCTCTAAATATAACTACGTAAAATTTATCTCTAAACGTATCATCTACATAAATATTCTATAAATCCAACAGTTCAATCTTACCCAGTGTGTTTGATAAGGAACTGTAGCTGTTCATCTGCATAGGCGGCACCGACTGCTGGAGCTGAAATACAATAAACACAAATGTTAACAGAATTGTTAATAGCAATGAACCGAGTTCGAGTTTTAAATTTCTAACTAACGTGTCGCAATGTTGCCAACAACACAGGTGCATGTTCAGGATTTCCTGTTAACGTGCTCCTTCAATAACTATTTTCTAAAAATATAACTAAAATACAAGAACAAAGAGGGTTTTCTTTCTTCTTATTCGATATAAATAAAACATTGTTTCAGTTTATAAAACGTATACATTACTCCTTGGTACTGGGTACTACTGGTACTGATATATGTTACAGTGCTTGTTTCAAATGTTTAGAATTTCGTTTTTCAGAATCAATTAGTTAAATAAGAATTACTTAATTTATGGTGACACGATTACAACTAATGTTAGCATGTCTTAATTACTATAAAAGTGTGTTATGTACAGAATGCGGCACGGGAACTTCTTTATTTTAAAAACTCACAAAAGAAAAAGTATTAAAGATATGATTTTTATTCGTTTTCCTTTTTCATAGAGGTACATTTAGTCGCGGAGAGTCGAAATGGGAACATTTTGTCCATCATGTCTGTGCTAATGGTCGTAATAGGAGTTCTTCCTCTCGCTCAAGGTCTCTTCAGGGTCAGGGATTTAAAATAGGGTGCTAAATTCGGGAAAATCGCGTGGATTAAGTTTTTACATCACTGCCAGTTTGTATGGATGAAATTTCAGATCTTCACGAAGAATTTGTCTCACTGTGGTCGCCTGCCTTACTCTATCGAGGCTTTCTAGACTCCTAGAAGTTCTTAAAGGTCCTGGTTTCTTTTTCCACACACTATCAGTAGACATAAGCATGTCCACCCACTGAAGTGATCTTTGAAAAGCTGGCGATCTTTGTTTCCTGCCGTTGGAAAAATAAGTCGCCACAACGAACGCGGTCTTCTCTCATCTAAAGCATGGTCGTTAATAAAGTAACCGTAGAAAAAACGTTGGTCTAGTATCTTTCGAATGTGTTACAACCTCTCTATCTTAAGAATTAATAGCCGCTGTGTGGCGCGCCTTTCAAATAAGGAAGTTCCCGTGCCGGATCTTGTATTACCCATTTGCGTATAGAGCAATAAAAGATGGTGTGATTTTGTGAGGACACTCATTTAAAGTAATTAGAGGTAAAAAAAGACTTATTCGTTTATTATTTAACTTAAAACATAGGTGTTTTTTATGATCTTATTTTGTACAGAAGGAAAAATTTATCCTGAATTAAGTGCAATTCAGAAGTACACGAACGTAACATAAGAACAAAGTATCATTCCTACTCACTGTTTTAATTTTGTATTTAAATTAAATTGTATAACATATGGATATATGCGTAGCCCTTCCTTGCACCATTTTTAATTTACAATTTATTTATGTTTTCTTTGTGTTCTTAGAACCTTACAAGGTGCAATGTTTCTAATTTAAAAAAAAAAAACTATATTATATTATAACCTCTAAAATATGACAATCTGACAAAATGTAGTAGGATTTACTTTTAAAAGAATTTCAATGCCAGTTTGTCATAAATAAAGAAATAAAAACAATTTCTGTTACTAAATATTATTAAATACTGTAATTTTAATTATTGCACATTTAATTTGGCCAACTGTCGAACTGTCAAAATTTATATTACCACGCATGCGCACCAACTAAATTAAAACACGAATGTGACAAAGAATTGCTTATACTGAAATCTGAAATCTTGATTAAAATATTAAATAAAAACGTAAATGATATATCAAACCAGTGAGTGGGAATGAGGTTTAAATAATAATTTATTTAATGAACATTTTTGAAGAATTAGAGATAGCCGTGTGCCTATATGTAAGGGCAGTAGATGCAACAACAAAATTTAAACATTAGCTGAGACATAAATTTCAAAATTCATTCGTAAATTAATTGCCATTGTAATTAACAATTTAATAAAACTAAACATACTGGTAGAAATGCCACCAAGGTAATATTTAAAACAATAAGTTACAAAACCCCGCCCAATGTTGTTGTTTTGTTCAACATATATCACCTACACCTTCCTTTGCCTCATTACCTCCCCTTCGTACCCCTCACCTCGTTAAACACGGTACAGGTCAATAAAAATTACTCATTAAAATATTATTTATGCCTTGACGAGAAAAAACAAAATAATGTTTACTATAAATATAAAAATACTCTTATAAAATCCAACGCGCAAAGAATCGAAATGAATTGCAGTCCGTGAGCCATGTGCCTTGTTTTTTCTAATAAATTGAGTGCTCAATAATACGGATAATTGGTTTTGAAAAAGATAATTACAAGGGTATTATTATTGTATTATATTTAACACGATTGCAATAAAAATTTAAACATGTTTATTTTTTATGTGTTAACACTTTTATTTGATAAGTAGGAGAATGTATGTGTGTGTGTGTGTGTTTTTATTCACACGTATTCTATGAGTATGATATTAAACAGGGAGTTGGAGACATCGATGTCAATCTTGAAAACGATGGGTTGAAAGCCGCGAGGCTATAAATATGCCTATTACAATACCCAAAATAGGTTTTTTATAGTTGAATGAATTAAAACAAATGATACAAACAATTGTATTGTAAAAGTGATAACTATCAACAACAACAATTTATGAAATTTGGTTCTTGTTCAGAAATAGTATGCATAATTCTTTTTATTGCTAGTTTTCCTGGAGTATTATACCATTTTGGAATCCTAAAGAGTTGCGCCAATTTTTAAAAAAACTTGCCATAGTAGTGTTCCTACTTTTTTTTACACCACGATAAGTTAAAGTGGACAGAAAGTAAAAGCCTTTAAAAATTTTAGGGAAAAAAATAATTTCGATTGATTTTTGTGTAAAAACTACTAGCATTCTGGGATTTTTAATGGTTGTGGTGGATAGCAGTGCTATTTAGGTTGCCGATACAAAAAAAAAAATCAGAAATATTTGAAAAATTGTGGTCATGGTAGTTAAAAACATCTTAAGGTGTTTCGGTTTTTGAAAGATTTTTATTTTTTTTGTAATTTCTAAACAAAATGAGATAATTTTTTTTTTCTTTTTTCTCGTATAGTGATGAGCAGGACCTTCTGGTGCCCGCTTATCGTTGAATTTTGAGACACCCTGTATATACAGGATCTTATTTTCACATTACATATTAGGGAATATCTAACGTTATGTGGGTAGCATTGAATTTAATAGTGTCGCAGCAAATGTCGTATGCAAGCGCGGTATCGATATGTTTTCGTATAAATGAATTTTGTGGGCCACCAGTCGCATTTCTTTGGTTCAAAAAATTCCGATGGTACCTTCAGTAAACACATTTATACAAGATACCGCTGCATAATCTTTCCTTCCGCTTCCCTTTTATCCGATATTTCATTTTTGAAATCTAATGCGATTACTGCCTTCCGTGCTGTATTCCGTTATGTATATACATAATTATGTAATTGTAATTAATTAGGCAGCAGTGTTGTTTTTAATCTTACATGTAATTTTGAACTTGTGAAATAATTCGACATACGTCAGTAATATATATTATTTTGTAATAATTATTATCATTATTTAATATAAATTATTGTTTTTAATATAATTAATTTTACTTCTTTATAGTTCACAACGTGAAACTTGTATTTTAGGTTAAAACTTTAGAGTAATACTAAAACAGTGAGTAGGTCTTTAATAATTCACAGATTAAATTAACACGTGGAAATACTTAATAATGGAAAATAACAGAAAAATGAAGAAAACTACTTGTAGAATTAGAAAGTAATGTTACAATATCAGCAACTTTTTATATTTTAATGAACCAGTATATAAAAAGCGTAATAATAAAAAACAAATCAGAAATCAGGTAATTTGGATTTAATATTTGTTTTTCAAAATAACTTGTCATTCTATTCTTATTATAATCGATTTAACTTTTATGAGCAAATACGAATTAATTTTTAATGACGAATGTAAAATATACCAAGCATAAAAATATATTTAAATAATATTTATAAGTAACTATTCAAATATTTAAATGTATTGTATTTATTTTATATAATAAATACAATAAAGTGAATAATAAAACAAAACAACTAATAATAAAAAACAAGTGTTTAATATTTTAAACATTTTGAACGGATTGATTGATGCTTGTGAATACATTTTTTTTTTTAATTTTATTCAATTTAATGTCGGCCTATTTTCGATGCTGAGTCCTATCAGCGACGACTGCAGTTGTTGTAGTGTCGTGGCCTCGTATTTGCAGAATTAAAAAATATATTTTACCGATTAAAATAATAAGAGAGAACGATCCTAGAATCGTTAAACTTTTACACCATGTTATAAATCCACTTAAAATGAATTACAAATCTGGTTTAGACGTAACTCTTGTCCTAAGCAATTATAATTAAACCATATCGTTGGAACCAGAATCATTTTTTTATTTCAATAACTTCATATTTCAAAAGCTCGCATTTTGTGTATTAAATGGCGCGCATTTTGTCAATTTTCAATATTTTTTCTCTCATACTCATACTAATTAATAATTTTCTTGGTTTTTATTTTTGAGATAAATAGAAGAACCAAAATCGACAACAACGTCCTGGTCCAATTTCTTGACAGGGTCTAATTCAGCATCATTTTTAACATATTTAACAACATTTTTAAATTTCAAAAAAGATTTTTTTGTATGTAGAATAAGTGTAATGATAAGCCTAAAAAGTTAAAATATCGTTTTTCATAATTTTTATTATAAAAAAACAATCCTCAAAATACCTTAAATTTAGGACCTCTAGACCCTGTCTCCCCTTAATACTTTAACTCTAAATACTACCAGGAAATATTACCTACTCCATGATAAATCCTTAATCAAACATATAGAGAAAAGATCAGTAACTAAAGAATAACGTGAACGAATATCTTACCTGACTCGAGAACTGTGAACTGTAAGTCGGTCGCGGCACCGGCTGGCATGAAGAATGTCCATAGTTAAGTTGTGAGGGCGCTGGCATCCAGGCGCTGCAAGGAACGGGCAAATATTTATAACTGGTTGACATTTTACAACAGAAAAGCTAGGCAGAAAAGGCAGACCATGCAAAAGCAAGATATGGACTGTTTTTGACTGCAAATAGCAAACCATAATCTTCATCAGATGAAGTATACTTGTTCAAAACAATCTTGTAACTTCCTTACAAATCAGTAACTACGGTTGCAGAATTAGAAGAGGATTGTGCCCAAGAAAATGGATTTAGGACCTGTCAAACTATTGTAAATTTCAGCAAGAGGTGTCATTTTAAATCAACAGAAAAACACAATATTTTCGCGAAAACTTGGGATACTTTTATTTTAATCCACCACACAAGAACAATATTTTGCCAAATGTCAATGGTGATAGTTAAAAAAATGGCGCGAAATTTAAAATGACAGCTCTTGTTTAAGACCCTATATTATTTAGCATCTTAAGAGGGATTTTTATTTTATTGTAGGATACAAAACATAGTTTTTGGATGTGTCTAAGCGGATGTGGCGCATCGACAATGGTGTGAGCGGAGCAAACGTGCCAGGGCACATACTTTTGTGTTACGAATTCAATAGCCTAGAAGCCAATGCAATTAAGTAAAAAAAAATCTATAAATCACTGATTCTTAAGCCCGTCCGCAAACGGATCGACTAGTTTGAATAGAAGTGTTAGGATATAAAAAAATGGACATTAATTACGAGAAAGCATTAGAATTGCAATTTAGGCATTGGCACTTGCTTTCAAATTTCCTGTATTTTGAAGTAAAAAACGAATTTTATCGTCAAATATATATATATTGACAGTAAGAAGTATATTCGCTTAAAGTTGAATTAGACCTACACATAGCCTTTGCGTCGTTCTAACACCTCATGAAATTAACTAAATTTGTTGTAACGGTTCATTTTCTTTAAGGATTCCGTGAGTTCGTCTCCCAATTATGTGTAAAGTTATGAAAAATATGACCCGATCTCATATATTGGGGCGGTTGCAGGCAGGGCACATGACGGTTTAAAAGCAATTTGTCTTTGTCGTAGAGAGAGAAAGATAATACCATATGAACATATTGAGTAGATAGAGATAACGCTATTAATTTTGTCTTGGAATAAATTTTTCGTATGTGACGTTTCCCAAAATGTTCTCATGGTGCATACCGAATTGCCAGACTTATTGCCAGTCGTATCTCTTGTGCTCTTACTTGCGCTGTTGATCACTGAGTTGAAGTTGAGTGATTTCGGGTACAGGGGTTAGCCATTGAAATGTGAAGGACAAGTATCAATGCCTAACAAGGCAGCGAGTGTGGTGAGTCATTAGTGTATGCAAGAACGAATTAATCAATGATCGATTACTAGTGATTGATTATTGATTGTGGTGCAATACCTTGAATATGGGCGATGCGCATAATTGGTCCAGTTGTTGCTAAGATGTGAGAAGAATACATACAATTATTATCTAATTAAAACAAGTTAAGTCGTGATATATGCAAGGACACCAAATGTATCAACTACGTAAAAAGTATGTAAGGTTGGAGGTAGAAACTAACCTGTCGTATCTGGAATAGGGTTGGTAAGCAGGAGGGGCTGCGAACAGATTCCGCGTCAGGTGATGACTGCCTCCAGAAAATACGCCTGGATCAGCGAATAATCCCTTGGGATAACCTCCACCTGTTGAACGGTACGGCCGCTTCATGCGACGCCGTCGTCTGTAGTTGCCGTTTTCGAACATGTCTTCGTATTGTGGATCTGCAATTTTGGAAAATCTATTTTAACATATTTTTTACAATAATCCGCGATGAAAAGTATTAGTGTATAATCGATATTAATCGACAACGCAACCAAGAATTAAATATCACTTTAATGGAAATAATTTGATCTAAATTCGTCCGCATTAGTAAGTGTAATTTTTCTTCAAATTTTCTTTAAGTTTGTTCAAGAAAAGATTCCAGAACAAACTATTTATCGGAATCAGAATCAGAATCGTATTAGATAGCGTAAAGCCCACTTAAAATGACAGCTCCAGTTGATACTGTCGTATAACTATTTTTGAGGTTATTATACAAGGAAAATGAACGTTTAATATCTCGATCGTTGTCTATCCGCCATTGTTAAAGGGGTGGTAAGTCAGTAGAAGATTCACACCCTAACAGGTTGCGTCAGTGAAAATAATCGTGACTCACCAAGTGTCCAGTAGTTGCCTTTCCGTTCACCTCCCCCCTCCCTAGGAACCTTTACAAAACATTCATTTAAAGATAAATTGTGTCGTATTGAATTTTGCCATCCTTTTTTGTTACGTTCAAAATATGGGAATCGTCCTGTGATGAAGGAGTAGATTTCACTAAGGGTCGCGCGTTTCATTGGAGAACTCTGTGAAAAGAAGGATCAAATAAATTACGTCGCAATTTGTTTTTTGTTTGTTGTTGTTTAGAAATATATAAAATCTTTGATTTTTACCTGAATCGCCATTGCTATTAGGGCTACGTATGAATATGGTGGTTTTCCTTGTACTACACTCGGGGGTCGATCTGTCGTTGATGTTGGAGGGGCGGGGCTGCAAATTAATTGATTAAAATAAAGTGTTTGGATGGAGAACAAGGGTTCAGAATAATGTCAATATGATTTTGTGAAAAAGAACAAGAAGTATATTCTTTCAACTTAACTACACATTACAATTGTATATTGGTAAATAAATAACTAAAGTCAATGAAATAATTCATCAGAATACACAAAGGTCTAATAAATAAACTTTCAAGTTTCAAATAAATCGACGATGTAGTTCTTTTTAAACAAAATATTCCAAAAATTCCGCTTTTTAGGAAGAAGTTGTTTCAGACATCATTAAATGAGTATATATTTTGCAGTTTGAATAGAAAATATCCATGTTTATCAGTGTGAAGTTGTCTATGGCACTTTATATAGACAGGCTTCGTGTGTGGTTTTGTCTTACTTGGTTGGTGTGTCGCGGTCGGATGAGTTGTTTCCTCCCAGCATGTGGTGCATGGAGGCTCGATGGTGTGTCACAGAAAGAGAGTCTTCGTTTTTGATGATGCTTCCTGGTCCTGTGATGACGCTGGGTGTATCGCTCGCCGTTGATGCTTCGTTTCCATCCGAATAGCTGGACAGGCCAGGATTAACTGATAACAAAAATATCAAAGATAATTTTCACAGTCAGATACATATTCTCTTAAAATTGTCTTAAAAAAATTAGAGATGATTTAAATAGTTAAAAAAGCTCATATAAAGAAAAGGTTATTTCACCTAAATATTTATTTGTATAAAACTTTTTTTAAGTATAGAGTCATTTAACAAGAGGCTAATTTTAAATTTCGCATAATTTTTAAGCTGTCAATGTGCAATCATTATTGGCATTGTGTTCCATTGCTAAAAGTTCATACTTTGGATTAAAATAAATATATCACTAGTTTTCAATATTGCGTTTTTTTGTTGATTTAAAATGACACCTTATTTTTCATTTTTAATTGTTAACAAGTTAAGTGAAATTCAAATTTTAATGGGCTTGTGTCCTCATTTTTTAGTAGTCGATTTTTCAATTGCTGATTAAAATTGATGTTAATAAATGTGAATTGGCGTGTCTATTTTATTAAATATCTAAATATTGACGGAGATATAGCAATTAAAAGTTTGAATTGTAGTTTTAGCGCTAGAAATGGTCGGCCATATTTGTATGATGTGAAATGCATTTTAACGTCAGTTACTTGTTGAGTAGGTCACTGCTGTGGTAATGTTCTGTAGCTGTTGGTAGTGAAATAATCAAGTCAAATCAAAGAATAATAAGTTTTTATTTTATTTAACGCTGTTACGGCAGACACAATATTGAAATTTTATTGTTCCTTGAAATAGCTGTAAATAATATTTGATATTTTGATATATAAATACATATAGCAGAGATTTATGATCTGTAAGGTTGGCAACCTTACACAAGGATTGTGATGTCACATGCATTTGGAATGTGTACAACGTTGAATCCCTTTAATAATTAAAGAGACAAAATGACATTTTTAATTGTTAATATCTCTTAGCATATTTAAAAAAATAGAAACGCCACTATACTTATATTAATTTGTATTTCAATAAATAATTTAAAAAACGACCCCTAAAAAATGTGTTCTTTATTCAATTGTACCCGTTTAGAATTTTGAATTAGAGACTCCGTAAACTAGCGACTCTTCAAATAATACATATTTGCCAATCTTTCTAGGTTAATTATAACATTTAAATTTTACTTGTGTAACTATACATACATAAAATAAGTCAAAGTATAGAATCAAGAATAATTGAACTGAATAATTTTTCTATCGTCGTATCTTGAAGTCTACAATTTGCACCGATAACACTATTTATTATCAGAACTGCATTGTTTTTCTCTAGAATTCTAGAACTTCTGGAATGCATAATTCAAATACTTACCAACAGTGCTGTAGTGCACCATACCTGAACTTATTAGAAATTATCAACAGGGCAAATTAATTGTTACATTTTATGACGTACTAGTACAGATAACACATCACTCTATTAGTACGTAGCATGACATATAGATGGATTCATATGATTTTTAGATAGCACTAACCTTCAGACCATATGTGTTAAAATTTCATGACTTTACGACCATTATTTTACGAGATAAAGTGGTATTAGTGACGGTACTTTTGTAATTTTAAAAACAGTAGAAAAATCTGAATTTCGTGTGTTGATAAAGCATTGCTTTACGTGAAAGACTTCAATTCATGTTGCTTTGAGTCCTTAAAAGTTTCTAAAAATGATTATTAATAAAACATAAGGCGGAACGGTACGGTGGCTGAGAGAATTGAAGCATTGGCCCAACCGCTGTATGTCTTCGAATTCGGTTCGCCGGTTCAATGTTACATTTTATAGGTTTTGTTGTTGTTTAATTTAATTTGATTATTTACTTGGCATATAAAAAGAGCGACGTAAAACTGCAAGCATAGTACCGGATCTGCGGTGATAGATAAAATAAAATAAACATGAATAAAATAAATTACATCAGTGAAGACGATTCATAAGATTCATCTTACTAAAACACTAACTGTGACACATTACTATCATTACTATTAATTTCAAAATCAATGAAAATCAAACCTTGAATGAGTCAATTGATTGAGGAATGTTGTCAAAATCCATAATACGAGTATGTTAAGTTCGTGTTATTCGTTTAAAATGGCGTCTTTGACATGCACAAGTGATTTAGAAATTGACGTACTTAATTACTTCAATAATGAATAGTCTAGAAATACAAGTTAAATAATTGTTAAGGTAGTTCTTGCTGAAAAACTTTTCAACAGATTTTTTAAAATTTGTGTTTTTAAGCTAAGAATAACGTTAACTCATAAATCGTTAAATTTCAGAATTTTGGATCGTTTAGAATCCGAGATAATTAATAACAAAGTTCGCAATTTTCATGTAAAACTTCCTGTCCGCCCAATTGTTTTGTATTATTCACAAAAAAATTAAGAGAGTAAAGAAAAGTGTTTTTGAAGTGGTTGAAAAAAATAGCACTTACCGTTTTGTATTCGAGATATATATATATATATATATATATATATATATATATATATATATATATATATATATATATATATATATATATATATATATATGTAGTATATGTGAAAATATATAAAAAAAAAATATACTAATTTCATCTCTTTAATCATAAAAGGATACAAAGTTATAAAAAACATACATCTGCGTGTAATGACACATTAGATGAGCCAGATACTAATAATTATCGGGCATCCTATCAATTTTTTTTATTATGATTCTTGTGAATAAAGAAAAAGAATCTCCCTTATTTATTTCTCCTATGACGTCATACACAGAGCTAACAGAAGCAGCAAAACTAAAATTAAAACTTTAATTAGCTATATCTTCGTCAACTTTTGGATATTTAAAAACGCCAATACTCTTATACTAATCTCTATTTCAATTAAATATTAAAAAAACGACTCAATAAAAATGAGTCCACAAGCTCATTAAAAAAATATCTAAGAAGGTTAAGCTTAAATCACCTTAGAAAGATTTACCAGACTATTTGGAGTCACCATATCCACGGGTCCATTGATCCACGTGTGAATCCACGTTGCGGTGAGAAGTTTAGATGTACCTGCAGCTTTATGTTTCACATTCCCGACGATGTGATTTCAAATCAAATAAAATGTTTCTATCGGCAACGGTCAGCGGCGGGTTACAGCACAAACAAATTGATTGTTTGTTTTATTTCGATGCCTAACAGGGCGTACTATGTACAACCAACAAGTCGGAGGATTAAGGTGGTTGTTACGGAATAGTTTATTACAAGTTTTACATATCTTAGAGAAGATAGAATGGAATCTGAGATATTGCTATTATGTGGAGACTCTATACAAGTTATAAAAAACTAGTGTTACTAATTATGAACCATAACTGCATTTAAATAAAACTGCGCTGTATATTGATAAAGTTGCCTATCAAAATCTGCAATTACTTTTATTTAATTCGCAATAATATAGAAATATAAGATATAAGATTTACAAAAAATGTATTTAACATATTCGGCTTGCAGTAGCGCATAGTATTATGCAGTATCTTTCACACGGCCTGACTTTTCTCGAATAGTAAACGAACAAGTGTTCAGTGCTGAAGTATCATTTGCAGGGAGTGCACATGTTTCAAGATTATTAATATTAACAAATCTTTTATGGATAATGATTTATTGATTTCTTTAGTGGAACAAAAGCCTGTTTTGTGGGATAAAACTATTGAATTATATAAAAATCGCGTTGAAACTCAAGTGACGTCACAGACAATATTTCATTCAAGATTTCCAAACCAACAATAATTCGACTACTATAAATTCTAGCAGTACCTTTGGTTCAAAGTCCGAAGTTTAATGATTCTTCATATTCAAACTACTCAGATATAGTGGATTATAATGAGTTATAAATCAAATACATATTTTGGCCAAATAAGTACATCGATTACCTATTCTAAAGATATTAACAAAACTTAAGTAATACCTACATCAATCGGTGTTTTTCTTATGTCTTTACTTACCTTAAACATATAGCAAATATCATTTTAGTACATTTATTTTGCCGTATGAAAACTGCGGCTATACGTTTTTACTAATAAAAATTTACCCGCTGATTATACGTTTAAAACCGAATACTGTAAAAAACGTGCAGTACAATGTCGTGTAAAAGTGTAATATATAAAGAAAAATACTATTTACGTACAACAACCTTAAACGGTATAAAACCCTGTACAGGTTTTAAGTTCCAGAATGTACGAGTATGTATAACAGAACAGAACAGAACAGAACAGAACAAGTGCAGAACGGATTCTGTAAACCGAGATCTTTTCATGTCACCACATCATAAAACTACATTTATATTATTATACGAATGTTATAGATTTAAAATAAAAAGAAATAATTTTAATATCATGCTACATGGTAAATCTAGAATTGAACAATATTTCTTTTAAATGTATTTTTAAGTGTAGAACCAGATGTTTTCTCACTGGGTACTGACCAGGGCCGGCTAGGTATAACTAGGGATGTCGTGGATTCAAAGCCACAAACCATAATTAAGTTCCAAACGTATTCAATGCAAATTATATACAGTAAATTGTTGAACACTAACCGTCTTACTAATAAACCTGTTATAAAATTTATACCAGGTATAAAGCCCGTCCGGGCAGACACATTCTCAGTTTATAACTGGTATAAATTTTATAACAGGTTTCTTAATAAGGCGGTAACAGTTTTAAACAAAAATCATTTTATGACATTTACGGCGATTTCAACTGGTAATTGATTTTAAACTAACATCAAATACGTATATATGGCCTTTCAACAAGAGGTGACATTTTAAATTTACTCGTACATTCCTCATTAGAGCGATATTTGGCAAATGTTGTGTTCCATTACTAACCTCAGAGTTTGTACTTTGGATTAAAATAAAAATATTAAAACTTTTCACGGAAATATTGCGTTTTTCTGTTGATTTAAAATGTTACCTCTTGTTGAAAAACTCTTCTTTTCTAAAACAGTTCTTTTGTTAATACAGAACGTAAGACAGTGGAATCACGAGGAAAAAAATTGAATATTAATAAAAAGTCAGAAATATAATCCATAGATTTATAGATAAGTTTCTTCGTGGAAATTGCCAGTTTAAAAGTTAACGTAACATTTTATCCATAATCTGTTATGTAGAAGGTTTTTATAGCTCCGAGGGCTTCCTATAAATACATCCCTTTACCCCGCGGCCATTCAAATAATATGATATACCAACAAGTTAATTGCAAAGTTGTTTATGCAATATTATCTGTCTAGACCGTGTTGTTGAAATTAAATTAAATGAATTATTCTGTTTCTTACTTTACTTGTCCAAGGGCCTTTACGCATCCGTAACTACGTCATTGAATTCTAATAAGAGTTGTTTATCTCAGTGTTCGCGTAGTTCGAGAGTTCTTTGAATATTTTTATCGTGTTATAGGGGCCTCCCCTATACTATAGTGTGAATATTATCAATAAACCAAGACTTTTATTCATAAGCATCTTGTAATATAAAAGAAAGAGACAACAGATTGTTCTCAACATATTCAATAAACATTTTTCTGGATCGTTTCGTTTCACACGATGGATGATGGATTGACCTAGTACGACCTAGTAATAAACAGTAAAATAAACATTACTATTATTATTTATATTTGATAGCTTCAAATATATTTATTCAAACAGTTTATGTGAAATATAATACTTCTAATTCACTAGTATACGATAACTAGTAGTTTTTTATTGAAAAAAATTGGTTAAAATTTGGTTATGTTGGTGAAGTACGCAGTCGATTTGATAACAGTCACTTCACACTATTGTCAAATCAACTATTATTAAAAAAGTTTGGGGAAACTGTGGTTTAAAAGTACGAAATATTGTAGAGACAGGCGAGATCGAGTGTGTACAATAGCTCTCGCATTGGCTTGCCTCGGTTCATGAGCTGTATTTTGACACAAGTCAAAGGAAACGAGAGACTAGACGCATGGGTGTACTCGCTTCTGCTCAGTTACTTGCTATGTCGATAAATGTATCGCCAGAGGGACATTAGGCGAGTCAAAGTTGACAGTGAACTTGTCCAATCGGAGCCTTGCCATATCGACAAATGTTTTGACAAATGTTTCGCCGAGAGTACAATCGAACAATCGATTGTCGTAGCTCGCAGTTTACAAGGACCAATCCATTTTCATTGCGAGCTAACTCTCATATCAACCACTCGGTCCTCCGCGTTTTCAGTTCGAGTTACCATTCACTCGGGTCTGAGTTATGAGAGTTTCAGGTTACCGTATAAATCGTATACCGTGCTCTAAACAAACTCAGCTCTGGCCTTAGCTATAGATTTCATTATAGTAAAGAAAAAGAAAAAGAAAAATAATAAGATACTCATAGGTTATATTTTGAGCAGTAATATGTTTTATAATTTGAATTTATTTGTCACATCTTTCCGGTTCCGTGTGTTCGTTACTAGTTATATGATTAACTGATTAACTGCAATAAATGTAATCAAGTAACTTAATCCAATTTTTATGAAATTTGAAACTGTATTTCCTGCTTATTATTGTTATTAGCATAAAAATTATTCATAGATTGTTATCTTCATATATTCTTATCGCCAATGAACCCGTAATAAGAGTCGCGTTGGGCTATAAACAGAACCCAGACTCTAAAATTTGATTATTTTTTTATATTATTGCGATTTCAACTACTACTACACTGTTAAAAATGTTGTTAAATTCTTAATATGCAAATGTATATTAAAATTAAGAACCGGGTATATTAAATATTTTTAAGATCTTATTAAAATTAAGATACGGGATCTGAATTCTTCTCCAATGCACTGGTTAAATAATACTCGTATATTTCAGTAATGTTATGAAATTTCAGAAAGATTAAAATATTTGTAACTGTCTAACAGAAGTAGCATAAAAATCAGAAATAAGAAATCAGTCTGAAATACATACATTATACATTACAAATTCAGTTTTATAAGCTATTGTTTTTAAAGTAATAAAGCATATTAAAGCATAGTTTGTGAACAATAATAAAAATTATAAAATGTATGACAAACCCTTAGTAATGTTACCAATAAAAATTGGCATTTAACTAGAAAATATAGCAATATTCATTTTCAAAACTTATTTTTGCAGTTCCAGCTCAGTAGCCTAAAAGCCTAAAATGTAGATACGTTATTCATCTAACTAATTGCAGCTTTAGATTTGGACTTAGACTGATATAAAACGATTTAAACATAACAAACATGTTTTTTTTGATAATATTTAACCTGCTGTATAGTATCGCCATCTATATTTCGCGAATCAAAAATGTCCAAGTATCGTTTCACCTTAAATATACTTTTTAATATTTATTTTTAAGTGCATCAACCTTTGATAGTTATTAGCACTTAAATCAATATATACATATTAGACAATATCTCCAATTTTATTAGGAATTGTACATTTTTATTCAAACTTACATGTTGCTCTGAAATCAAAAACTTTTATTTCAGTAAATTACATACACATTATAATAATTATATTGTTTAACTTAAATCATATTATCCTACCAGAAATCAACAAAAACTACATTTAAAGTTTATTATTTAAATTGTCAATTCCTATTTATCTAATTTTATAATGACTTAACAATATGCACAGTGAGTTCTGTCTCATCCAAATATCATTATGTTAGCACATAACCAATTAAATTTGATTGCAACGAAACTCAGTAAATATAACTCTGGTCCGGAGACACAGTAGTCAGCTACTGTGTCGTCTAAGCTGACATTTATTATTAATAAATTATGACACAAAATAAAACGATAACTAATGAAGTTTTAACAAGTCTACTGTGTACTGGAATTGTATTGTATTCGTATAGAGGAAAATGTTGGTTCAAAATATCGAAACAAAACACTGAACTTTATTTTGAAAGCACCCCTAAAGTATTTACAGTGTGGCTGTTACATCGAGCTGAAACTGTAATGGGGTTATTAGTATTATGTTGCACCCTGGAGTCATCCCTCGGGGTGGGAAGAGATGCTGGATAATGAGTGGTGTGTTGCGCTAATTTAAGGGATGTTTTGGCAATTTGTAATTGATATACATATAAACAAAATGCTCCAAGCCCGTTATTAGTAGGAAGAAAATCGATCTGTTCTTAACCCCCGACCGACATAAAGCACACGCCGAAGCGGGGTTACTAAGTGCAAGTGCCTAAGTACACATGCACTGGCCCCAGGTTAATCCAATTATTAGTATAATAGCTAACACCTCTTATTTATCTACAATATTTTGTTTGTTGGCATTTGGAAGAAGGACAACAGGATAATAAATATGTAAATGTTGGATGTCGCATTTTCGCATGGCGCACCAATCTGTACGAGGCATTACGTTATATTATCCTTAAAAATGTTATGTAAAAGCAACATTTTTATATATAATAAATAATGAAATAATATATAATAAACCTTAAATATATGGTAACTGTGTTTAGCGAGTAACAATTATTATTAAAAATAATTATTCTAATTATTATAATAATTCTTAACTATAATTAGTTATTTAATAGACCGTTTGATCACTAGATTATTTATTATACGACTTTTCCTATCAACATAAAAACATATCTATATACAAATACATTTGTTTATAAACAATAGAATTGTATAAGATAAAAGTTGTGTATTTTTAAAAAATCCCCACTCACATTACGAGAAATCCGCCATCGTAAAAACGTTCATTCATCAAATTACGTTTAATTCATGAATTGAAACCGGTTTATCAGGTTCAGGTTCGGGTTTGCCATACTTAACGAGATAACCTGTCTTCAGTTTGCTGTCTTGTCCAATAGCATGGTACAACGTTAGAAGATAAGACAGCAGGAGCGTCCAATCGTGGAACACATTTATTACACTTGTGTTACCTGTTTAAATATTATATCACAAAGTAGGTTAATGAAAGGTAGCCATTCAAGTTTTAACTAATATAAATATATATTCAATTCTTGGGTTGGAAAATAAACCTTACAAAATATACCGAAAATTTCTCTCTCAATTCTTTTGCCTATGTCCGATGCTGAATCATATCACCGACGACCCCTTACAAGGTTGACAGTTCGAACCGTATTTTATTTTTAAAAGAAATTTGAAATAATTTAAATTGCTATTTTTAATAACAATTAGTAATAGAAATTGTTTTCTCTTCTATATTTTTCAAAAACTGACAATAAATTTCCTTTAAAAGTAAATCTTACTGCATTTTGACAGATTGTCACATTTTGGAGGATATAATATAATATAGTTTTTCTTAATTTAATTTAAAACTTTGGACCTTGTAAGGTTCTAAAAACTAAGAAAACTAAAAAATGGTACTGTGAATGACTACGCGTATTGTCATATGCTAAAGAATTTAATATAAATACAAAATACAAAATAAAATTAAAGCAGTGAGTAGGAATGATACTTAACGTATGCTTGTAACTAAAAAATAAAATTAAAACTAAAACAAAAGTAGGTGGGAACAATACTTAATTCATAGTCAAAATGAAAGTACATTACTAGGTAGGTAGTAGCAAAGGCGCAGTGTGTACAGTGGGGTGTACACTGCACGCAGCGCAGACATTCCATTTTGATAACTCAATTTGATTGGCGACAGAATGCCTCAGAAGCGCGGGCGCGGACTAAGGCGCGGGGAATCGGAGTACAGGGGACTCCTGGACTCAGAGAACAATGTCCAGTTATCGCCCACGCCGTTTTGCAACTCAATTATGCTTGCTCATATTTATACGTACGTATATATGTGACTGGAAATACTTATTAAAAAATATGCACACAACTTATAAGTAATAGTTCTGATATTGTTTGCACACGTCGACATATTTGTACGAGGCAACGGTCGGTGCGCAGTTCAGCATCGCTGTTAGTTGGTGCTGTCGATTGTTCAGCACAGTGGTTCACAACATTTTCATTTTTTTGAATGAAACACCTGCAAATCAGATCAAGTGTGGTATAAGAGGTCCTTACGCAAAGTAGAGTGATTAAGAACTACTTGCCAGATTTGTCAAACGATTGAAAAAATTGTTCGATAGAGCTTCAGATCTATTATAGGAATAGATAGAGAATAACAGGACAGAAGTTAGGTAGTAGCACGCTAATCTTGTACACTATGTTACTTCTATGTGATAGATAGAAAATGAACCTTGGAATTAGGTTGTATCATTAAGTTTGAAACTGCACTGCAAGAAAATTTTCTACCTGATAATATTATTTCATAATAGTAAAAAATAAAATAAAATTTCATAAATTATACTCAATTAAATTAAAGCAATTTTGTAGGTAACTGCAATATTAGGTTGCTCCTTCAACATAAGTTTACGTTTTCTGACATTAATAAAGCTTTTACTCATAAGTACTATTTAATTAGACAAAGTGAAGAATCATAGCAAATATACTTACGTATATTTAAGGTTTATTTAACATAAAAAAAGACTTTTACATAAAAAATGTTGTTATTTGTGACTTATTTTATTGCTTTTTGAAAAATAAATCTAACGGTTTACTCATGAATATAATCATATATTGATGCTTGAAGCTTGATGCTTGATTCAGATTCTATTCCGGACCAGAGTTATATTTTTTAGGTTTGGTTGTTATCAAGTTAAATTGATTATCTAAATACATAATCATAAACTTATTAAAGGCGTATACTTAACATATAGGAGGCCACAACACAACAGCATCAGAAATACGCTGACATTAAATTAAATTAAAACTTCTTAAGACGAACTTTTAAATGATTAAAAGTATTAAGAAGACACCTTCAAGAATGCAAATTAGATTTCGTTTAAGTAAGTGTTATATGCTTGACGGTTTCCTTTCCTTTTGCTATAGTAAATTTATTTGCTTTCATTCAGAATTTGACACTTTCAATATGTCTTATTCATTTATATATTTTTGTTATACATATAATCATTATCATCTTTGTGCTACATCCTTTGGCGTTCTTTAAGGTTTCTCTATATTTTTCCTATTGGCCTATTCGTTCAATTTGCAATTTGGTAATCCTCTACATGCTCTTTCCATCGCGTCCTTTCCAGTCTCTCCTCTTGTACCCCCTGGATTACCTTCCCTAAGTTTAGTTATACAATACGCATAATTAATATAGTAATGCGACTTTTTAGTTAGAACTTAGCGGATCGCTGATTGAGAATCGTTGGCAGAGAGCAACCTGGTCACGTACTGAATTATGTATTATATTTGTGGTGCAGAATGTAGGTATATGATATATTCATATATTAGTACAACTACGTAATATACCATATATTCCAACAAAGAATGACCACGACTCCATCGACCAACTGGTCTAAATAACCCATGAAGTTGTGCTTGAGCAGCCGTAGCCGTGGGTAGAGAACGTTGGGCAATGGCAATGATAAAACTTTTACATCGAGACTTTAGAGCTTGTGCTCTGTGGATGCATGGGATAATATTACGGAACGGTATTTGATAATAAATCATTTTTATGCTATAAATTCAACTAAGAAATTACGTTTTAGAAAATAGGAATACAAGCATGGTTTTATTGTAGACATTTATTTATTAATTAGAAGGTGTTCCCTAAGAAGGGCGTTCGTGGAAGGCAGGTCCGTATTTATTAAATATAGTGACAATGATGTAGCCCGTAGTGTATTAATTTTTTCTCGAAATTTTAAGTGAATTAGAGGTTCATCTAGTGGCAGATTAACCACTTAGCTTACCCCAAACGCACCATAGTTTTTGAGACAACTTCTAAAACTTATAATGGAAAAATTATATGGAAACAAGCAAAACCACTGCAAAATTGTTTTATTTATATAGTAAGTTTATTACAAATTATATTCTTATATATCTTAGCTATCCAGAAAACTGAGTTAGAAAGTGTGTATTTCTTTACCTGCTTTTTCTTTTGCCTAACATAACGTAAGATTGCACAACAAATTACATATGTTGTTACATATTATATTAATATAATGCGGAATGTTTCAAGTAGAAAATTGTTTTGCAGTGTAAGTTTACAGTTGCTAGCTTATAACAAACTTATTCTAAGATTCATTTTGTACTTCTAATATATATGGTCTTTCAATAAGAGCGCCCGATTAGTATCATCTCATATGAAACACCTTTATACAACTTATATGGATATACAGTGTGTTTGTTTTATATGAGATTATACAAAATTCTGTGCTTTTATTGAAACACACTATAGAAATTGTCTTGCAATGTAAGTTTCACGTTGCTAACTACTACAAAGAAATTTCAGTGTTACATTTTCTATCGGGGGTCTTTTAAATTTATTTAATGACTATGTATTAGAATTTTTGTAAATAATAATTAAGTAAAAAATATTACGTTTAGTGTTAAATGGGTCGTGTCTTTGGGATCACAAAATACATAACTGTTTTATCTAATAAAAAATGCACTTGCCTCATTTTTAAAATAAACGGATGCTTGTAGAAAGAACATTGGACATTTGGAGGTCGGACGTTTTTGGTTGGGTGTTTTGTTGTTGCCTTTTGCAGCGAATGGTCAACAAGAGGAACCCTGTATTTGTTCTTAACCGTGGGAGTACTCGTATGTGAATTACCGACGCGACAGCCTCGAGCGAATGTTCAGCTCCTTCAGTTAGTGTTTGGCGTGTCAATAACAGTACACGACAGCAATCATGTGACCGCGTTCCAGGAACTTGAACATAATTGACTCATGCACGGACATTGATCAACGACCAACAGGCAATAGGCAAACAGCAAGTAGTTAACTGCAAGTTGCACCGGGAACACTATACTCGTGCATTCAAAAGTCAGAAGTTACAGCTCCAAAAAAGTACAAAGAAATGAAATAATGCCAGCAAAGAATAATTGATCAAGATCAGGCCCTTAAAGCACTGCTCTAATATGAACATGACTCACAGAAAGCTCATTGTAGAAAATTAACATTTAAGATTACGTAAAAGTCATATTCTAACAACAATAACTCTTAAATTATGCAGTCCAGAGCAATGATTTTGATGTCGTATATTATTATTAATTGTTTATTGTTCGCCTTTCGGCTTTACAATCTACATTCTTAATACATTTCATTTACTTCAACTTACAATTAAATTTACATTATTCTAGACCTTTTTATTTCCAAAAGTACTTTCTGCTTCTTCTTCTCTTGACCCTCTTCCTTTATTTTCCCTAGTCTTCCTTCTGTACTGGTCTATTCCCTAGTCTATTTTTCTGGGCTGAAGTTTAACTGTTTCCTCGCTACTTCTTTCTTTCTCCTGCTTCCCTTCACTGCCTCTTTTAGTACTTCCTTTCTCTTCCTGTTCCTTGTGCAACCCAGCCACCAGCTTATTTATTCTCCTGTTTTTTCTTTCCTTCTTACTATTTCCGCCATCCACCTCTTTCCTTCACTGCCTCCCTTTAATAGCTGGCCAATATTCCTTTCGCTCGCTACTTTTTCCTTACACTCAAACTTAATGTGCTCCAGTGTTTCGTCCTCTGCTCCGCACACTCTACACTTTCTTTCCTCACTACTTTCCCAGTATCTGTTTCCTTTTTCGTCATTTCCCAATCTAAACCTTGCTGTTCTTCTTATGTGTTTTATGTCTTTTTCTATAAGGTACTGAGGCACATTATTTTCCCATAACCTTTTATATCTTGTATTGTAGTTGCTTTTTTCGATTTTTCCCATTCTCTCCTGTTGTTGTTTTGATGTCGTATATGAAAGTATATTTTAATAAGTGAAAAGTATATTTCCTACTGTTAAGTATTTGAATATTCTTTTGATATGTTGTTTAATGTTAAATAACGTTATCAGATATTATGTTTTTATCATTGACTGCAATCAAATTTATAAATGAACTGTTAAGTACATGTTTCGAGTTTCTATAATTAGTTTAATGAACATGACATTATTCGAACAAGTAACGAAGGCTCCTGCCTGGAATGGCTGATAGCTGGGCCTTGTAATTCATGTTGACAGGACAAATTAGTGTTAACTATTTACTCGTATTATAAATCTAAACTATCCGTGATAATAATTGTGTAGCTTATAGCAGGGCTGCGGAGTCGGTAAAAAAACATCCTACTCCGACTACGGATAATTTTATTTATCCGACTCCAGATATTTTTATTTATCCGACTCCGGATAATTTTATTTATCCGACTCCAGATAATTTTATTTATCCGACTTCGAATAATTTTATTTATCCGACTCCAGATAATTTTATTTATCCGACTCCGACTCCGACCAAGTAAAATACTAAGACATTTTGTGTTGAATATTTTGCATATTTTGAAAGGGCAGTTGGCAGAACCTTGTTTCTTTATTATTAATTCTCTATAAAAAGTGTATCTTGATTAAAAAACAAATGGATTAGGTAAAAAATATTACGCTTAATAATACAAGAGTTTACGTTTTGTGTTTAATGGGTAAAAACTGAAAAAAATCCGACCATTAAAATATAGTTCACATCCCAATTGTCACAGTTATATCACCAATTGATACACAGTATAAACTTAAAATAAATAAGGTGTTACGTACAAGATATTATTAAAATAAATATGTAATTAATTAATTAAATAAACAATAAACAATGGCACAGTAGTGACTTTCATAATATTCGCACCAGTAAGTGGTACAAGTTAATACCAAATAAAACAATTTCGCAAATAATGCAACTATGTATTATAGATTACAGATTTGTGTAACATAAATAATCCAATTGTATTCTAAATAACTGACACCAATTATGTAACGATTATAATAAATAATAATTATTATAAATAAATATTGCCAAATAAAAATAATCAAAATAGGTCATATGACGTCACTGATAGATATCAAGTTTGCAAAATTTATAGATCCATTTTTGAAACATTGATAGACAAATCGCGGGTCGTAATACTCGTAGAACGTAGAATTAGGTTATGTTCTATTTATTTTTGATAAAATTTTTGAAACTTTGATAAAATATATGTACATACCCAAAATGAACGATCAATGACAGATTTTGCAAAATACAACATCATTTTTTTTTCCTGGAATCGAAATTGCAAACCGTTTCTATTTCTTTTTTAATAGCAAATAAATAGACCAACAAGTTGCAACAAGAAAATTTCCTGCCTACGTAAAATGCAAGGATGGAAATACCCAATTTTCCTGACTCTACCAGAAACGAACGAGAAGGCAGAGAGCGGGTTTTAAAATTGGTAAGATAGGAAATTAGGAAAGTAACAAAGAAAGAAGAGGATATTATGAATGAAGTGAAGTGACATAGAAGGTAATTGAAAGAACGGACAAGAGTTGCAATAAATAATTAGAGAAAGTGATATAGAAGAGGATCATCAGGAACAGTTGAAGACAAATGAAGAATCGGAGTTTAATGTAGGATACAGTTGTGGATAAAAAGGATGGCGAAATAACGAGATCAAGGAAGTACATAAAATAGAATGATCATAAAAGAAAGCGTTGGTATTAAAATAAGTATTGGAAGGGAAAGTAAGAGAAGAAATGCAGGATATATGTGGAGAAAGAGGAAAAATTGGAGCACATAAGAAGTAGCTGTTGTAAGAGGGTTGAAAGCATATTGAATCTGGAGGAATTGGTGCACAGGAAAAGAGAATAAAGAAGATGGATGGAGGAAGTAAGAAAGAAAAAGAAGAAAAGGAACAGGACCGAGGTACATTGGAAAGGAAGGAAACAATTAAAAAAGTTTAAACTTTGAAATGATGAATGATGAAATATTGACGTCGAGTATGCGTTACGTATTTTCTATACGCTGATCTTTTATTTCTGCCACCTAGAATTGATTAATGAGCACTCGTAGCTAATTTGTTCAGCATTCTTGTGTTTTACGAAGTATCCAGTCTGGTTTAAAAGGAGCTCACGGCGATTTACAGTGTGTTGAACATCACTGTCTCATGACATTAACGCTGACTTAGCTATACGCCTATTTGATTTGATCTACTTATAGGTATCTTGATTCAACATGTCTACATACGTGATAAATTAAGTACGAGTAATAATTTTGCGTCATGCTTTCATTGAATATGAAGTATATGACTCATTGATTGTGCTGAATAAACTTGTTTTATTTGGGACATAATTAATTTAAGGACAGATGAGGCAATTTCATTAGAACATTAGTATCTATTATTTTGCTGACAATGCGCAAGTGAATGAACAAACAGCAAACAATAGAATAGACAGGCCGTGACGATAAAGTATGAGTATTATGTCACCATATTTCGATATCATATTCTAATAATTTTTGCACTAATTGGCAATAGATTTGTGAAAACAAAACATCAAATTTATTTACTCTATATTATGTTACTAACATACATAGCCTAGGTCAGGCACGGCATTTTTTTTTAAGTAGGTTTCGTCGGGAATTATTTGAATGATAGAATGCATTCGAATTTGGTGAATTTGTTTAAGTCGCTTAAGAATCTATATTTGTTTCCTAAAAAACAAGCCTTCCCTTCAAGCTACGCAACCATTATTAATTGATGAGGATGTTATATGTAGTGTTAAACTATAAACAATGAAAGGAGAGTTAAATTTAAATCTAAAAGTGCAGAAAAACCTGTCGTCATTGAATCTGGTGACTTAGGACGGAAAGAAGAACACAATGCATAGAGAAACATACTTCGACGGATAAATAAAGAATATTCTTCTCGGTCTCTGCCAATTTTTGCATCAAACGTATTGAAATCTCTTAATAATTGAAGATCCGAGATGTTTTAATATTTTTACGATTTTGAACATTACTCAACCTGTATCTGTCGACGGGTTTTAAAACTACGGGTGATCAGAAACCCTATATGTGACCTTGGTGAAATTGGAATATTGTTGTTTGACATAGCTTTTCATTTTCTTTTCTAACGGATAACCTTTTACAGTAGGTTAACAGTAGTTTGTGCTGTTTTTACCACTCCGAGGGTTATATAACTATACTTAGTATAATGAGAACATTTCGATAAAAATAGTTTCAGTTAATAAATAACATCTATTTTCAATGCTTCTGCAATTTTTTTTAAATAATACATTAAATTACATATTAAAAATTAAACATTGATAACAAATATTTATATTTATATGTTAATCATATATAAAGGCGTGTCCCCACTCGTAAAACATTCAATATTTTACTGCAACAATATTATAAAACTATAATAATATTTATTTATCACTTTTTTGTTATTATTTGATAGCCGCATTTGAAGCCGTATTAATCATGGCGCAAATTGCGCACATTTGAAATAGGCCTACAATCGAAAGTAACTAGAGATAATGATTAGATACAATTGATTTCACGTGAGAACTAAATAAAAAAAGGTAATTTCAGATATGGGTCATTGCCACGTCATTTTTTGGCTTTTCGAAAAGTGGTCCTATATTTGTTTTCTTTTTGTTTAGTTACGCTATGCTCTTAAAAAATTATTCGCATACTGGTTGTTTCTGTATAAAGCCCTCACTGAGTTTTAGTACTAATTTAAGGTTTTAACCTAAAATGTAAGTTCAGCTTGTAAAGTATAAATAAATAAAATTAATTATATTAAATACAATAATTTATATAAAATATAGATACTAATTATTACAAAATAATGTATATTACTGACGCATGACGCCTGATTTCACAAGTTTAATATTACATTTAAGGTTAAAACCTTAATTTAAAACCAAAAACAGTAACTGGGAATGGGGCTTAATGCATTATCAACACACAAAATTAAGATTTTTCCATTGTTTTGAACATTACAATTATTCGGAAACTAATGATTGAAATGTCATGAAAATTTGGCAAATATTGTTTAATACTATCTAAAAATCAAAAGGATTTGCAAATAGTGCCGCCATCTATATTTCATTCCACGAACTACGATCTAAAAGTAACACCGAATTTGCGTTTATGCTATCACTTTAAGTAATAATTTAAACTTATTATATATTTTAATGTAATTTACAGTATATTTAAATTATATAACTCTTAGTATTATATGTAGAAGTTGATTTAATGTGGACGCTGTGTTACAAAAATATAAAACACATTTCAACAAACATAAAAAATGTTGTTGCTCTAGTGTGGACGGTCCTTAAGACTTAAAAAGTGTTAATATAATTAAAATCCAGTGTCTTAAAAAAATAAATTTCTAAGTATGTATATGATATTAACCTTAGATTAAAATAAATTTAAAAATCGCGAGGGTCTTGACCTCGCTTACGCTTCGATGGCCTTCCAGATTATTAAAAAAAAAACACAATTTTTTATCTCATCTCGCATGAGGCAGCTTCCAGGCTATTACGCACGCTGATAAAAACTTTGTGCGTTATCACCATCCACCAATCATGAATATCTACTGCAGTCACAATCAATGTTGGCTATGAAAAATAACAAAATTTTCCGTTTGTTTACGTAGGAAGTTACCAATAATTACAGATTTTTCTTTGCTAGTTTCTTTTGAGTTTTCAATGTGGTAGCACTGTATCAGATATTGTTTGTTGACGTATCCTAGGCGTACGTCATTTCGCTGACAAACGTCAACAGCTGGTGACGTTAAGGGTTATCGTGTAAGTGTTTTTATTTAGAAATGGTATGTTTTTGATCAATTAACTTATTTAGATTTGTGTATACAGAGGTCACGCATTTTACAGATATGTACGACTGTTTCCAACAAAGAGTAAATAATGCTTCTGTAATCATATACTGCATTTACACGAATAGCATTGCGCACAGGAGGACCGACGTCGGTTGTAAGGTAATTTAGTGCGTATGCGTATGTAAAGAATTTTTAAAATGACATTTCAACTTGCATTGAATAGATTTTGCGCAATTTTTTACCAAAGATATGAATTTCTTACCGTACATGGTTATTAAATAAATTAGGCAAGTAAATTTTTGATTTTCTTCTTGAAAACTTGCTTCAAATAATAGTACAAAAATCCAAGTGTAAACGACCAAGTAATTTGGCCAACTCTTCTTCGAATGATTTACCCAGTAAACATTTTGGAGCCACTTTGACATCATATTGAAGATGTGTCATGATTTTTTTGTCATGAAAGAGTTAATTTATAGTTCAATTTCTCACATTTTTTCATATAAAATGTCTACTTTATCGGCTACAGATGGCGAAATTACTCCACCTGTCGAAATACAAATGAAGATAAAGTTGATGCGAACTATAATTGAAGTGAAATAGTGATAGAAACGTCACTAAATAGGGCACTTCACCAAATTGTTTACTGGGTTAAGACCGGCCATGATTTTCCGGCGTGTAAAACTGGTGTAAATGCAGTAATACAATCTAAGTGAAATAGAAAATATTATGACAGAAATTAAACCATCGCAAAGCCACGTTCGTTTTTAGTCCGTCAGCATTGCATCAGTTCTGGACCCGTTTTGCACATAAATATGCTTGCGATTTCTAACCTAAGTTTTAGTAAAAGTCTTAGTGACTTATTTGTAAAATTAATAATAAGTGTGTACTTTTAAATTTAGACCTTTGGATACTTTGCATTAATACGAGTTTAACGAAGTATACATTCTGTGTTTTCGATTTCTGACAAATGGTTTTGCGAATTTGTTTATAGTGGTTCAAGTTAGTTGCCCCGTTAAGGATCTCATTTTTTTCACGATCACGATCGTTGGGTCGTATATTTTTAAAAACCAATCATTTTTAACTGTTCATAATCAATAATTTGACCCGTATAATCATACTGCGATTGTACATTTTTCATATTATAATTAGATGCAACACGAAATGAACCTGGGCGATTAGCATCCCGCAGCAACTGCGCTGATTTCATGTATCAATCGTCAGGCAGATCGTCCACTGCGTTTGGCGCCTCCTGGACCCGTGAACAACGGCTTAAAGAGCTGTCAACACTATCTCTAAACTGATGAACTTTGAGAATGTTTTTTTTTTAAGTTTTTACATTATTTTATTTATTTTTTTCATTGTATCGTAAACAAACACATTTGTGTAGTAAATAATATTACTTATATGTTTTATATACAATCACATAATTTGTTTATTTATTTCTCGTTTTTGTTATATTTATTTCACGATTTATATATAGTATGTTTCTAGTACAGTTATGTATCAGTACATATGTAGTGTTAGTACATTATGTACTTTCAATTTATATAACAATGATCTAATATGATAAATTATGTTTATTTGATAATGCAATTACATCTATGTTACGTAATAAACATTGATATATTGATACATTTCTATATCTGCGTATATTATACAAGAAAGATTATTTCATGTGTTAAGAAAAGTGTTATTTAACACTTAAACGTGTATATTTAAGAAGTCATTCATTAATTACGTCACATTAATCGAAAATCCAAAGTGTGTGACAAGACGTGACAATAGAAGTTGTGTGACGTAATTTCTCAATGACAACTTTTTCTAAAAAATGAAAATTTAATTGAAGAAATGAAAAAATAAACACAAGAAATAAACGTTTTGTTCAATAAAAACCAAAGGCCTCCTTTCTCCCATAATTTCTAATTAATATAAGTTGCATGAGTTCATTTTAACTTAGCTGAATAAGGTTTTAAATTTTCCCTTTATACTCGGACATATTAAGAGAGGTATTAGTTATAACTTAACCGTTTTACAAATAAATCTGTTAAAAAATTTATACAAGGTATAAATTGATAATAAGCCTGTCCAGGCGGGCTTTATACCTGGTATAAACTTTATAACAGGTTTATTTGTAAGGCGATAAATGTTTTTATATTTTGACTTGAAAACTTAGACAAACGACTCAAAACGAATAAAAATTGCGCGGACAAAATTCACATCGCAAATTTGTATCAAAATTATTTGCGATTTAAAATCGTCTATATGATTCCATGCGTTACAAAATTGCGGAGTTAATCCAGTTCTCCCCAAATAAGGAAAACGAAAATAAATCAAATGTAATCCAAAATAAAACTAATAAAGTTTAAAATTTGTGCAATTAAAAGGTGTAGAAATATTTTAATGTCAAAATAAAAAATCAGAGAGAAGTGCCGAAAAATCTTTTCTCTCGGTTTTCTAAAAAGTTACTAAAATTTCAGACCAGTATTCGAACATTTTGATAGTACATTTCATAGATTACAATACGATTTCATGCAAACTCTTTTTAAGAAGTGGCGCGAATAATAGAAAAAAAAGCTATACGTGCAATCGACTATGGTAATCATCCTCGATAAACCTAAATCTTTAGCAAAAAAAGGTAAAACTCAACAATTTCTTTTACATAAAAGCTTCAGAAGTGTTTTCGCGATCAAGACACTAAATTATATTTTCAAAAAGTTAATTTTTGATTGGTTTACTGTTTTATTTGCAACAAATTTTGCCACTGCGTGATAACTTAAAAAAAAATGACTATCTGTTGTGACATATGACCTTGCCATGTCACAAACTTCGTAGAAAATAAAAAAGAAATGATGATGAATGAAACCTCGATCTGGGTTTATCACAGCGCTGATAAAATATAGTGTAGTCACGATTCAATTTAATCAAGTTTTTGAATTTTATTATTTTTATAATATTAAAATAGGCCCTATACTTTTTTTATTTAAGTTATTTAACGTCGACCTATTTCCGATGCTGGGAGAGATGGAAAGCCTCGGCCAGAAAGAGACAGATAGGATACTCGGCAGCTATCTCTCTCTTTGCCTTTATCGCCTCTTCTTACACGCGGTTGTACCCTTCGCGCTTTCTATTCTTTTATCTCTATGTTATATAGAGTATCCAAATAAGAGTGCCAGATTTAGTACCATCGCATATAAAACACCTTGATACAACTTATATGAATATAGGGTTTTGTTTTATATGAGGCAATACAAAATTCGACGCTCTTATTAGAACATCCTATATAATAATGTTATACAAATATTTCCAGTTTTTTCCGCAACAAAATATAGTAGATGAATTTAGAAAAATATTCTAATTGGTTGAAATATTTAAGAAAATGTTCTTGGTATCAGGAATTGTTTTTTTATTTCTCATTTGCCTTTAATAAAAGAAATAGGAGTGAAATAAATAAATTCTAGTGATGAGAATTTCATTTGATAAGAAGAGTTGCTTCTATCAAAGAATTTCTTAGCTTCATTGTTCATTGTCTATCTGTGTGAGAAAGAAGTTTGTGCTATGCACGTTATAAAAAATAAATACCGATAGAAATTCTAATTCTAGGCGTTATATGGTTTCGAGTTGGACGTTGTGGCACCAATGCGGAGAAGGCGCGACGCGACGGGACGGAGCTGCTGAACGTAGCGTCTGACCTGCGAATAATGGGCTTAGCGTCCACGACTTAATTTCTATAAAACTGTACTATATATTCGATACTAGAGTTTACCCCCGTCGCAATGCGACGTCTTTTTGGTGTGTATGATTTGAATCCAATAAAATAATTCGTAATTACATTTCATATTTAATTCTATTTTTAAATTGAAATAATAAACTCGCACATAATTCTTTTTTTCAAAATTTGGGATTTTTTTTTTCGATTCGTAAATAAGTTACCAAGGTTAGCCTATATACAAAGTTTCAACTTTCTAGCACAATTTTTACTCTCGGCAAATACTGCCCCCGTGCCCCCAAATAAAATTTGGAAATTTTGAATTTTCTTTTATTAATAATATACTTAATTATTCTAGAATCCAGAATATGAACTTTCTCCAAAGTTCCCTACCGGCCCTCCAAATTTCTTCAACCCCCCCTTTTTCAATTTTTGAATTTCTATTTTTTGAGAAATGTCAGCATTGAATACCTTAATACACATGCAAAATTTCAACTTTCTATCTTTTACGAATTAAAAGTTACGATTAAAAAGAGCTCACTTTTTTTCCAGTTTTTCCAAAATTACGGGTTTCCAGGAAATTCAGGGAAAAATCCGGGGCCGCCAAAAGTCTAAGAATTTTTTTCTCTACGAAATAGGCGATTTTCAAAAACATTGACGAAGGTTTTATACTTGAAGGTTTCTTTATTTACTTGAAAGTTTTTGTTAAACAGTGTCAGTGTCAATAATATCAACAAATTAATAAAATAAATAAATCATTCGGATCAAACATTCGTTCCACCATGTAGTAGGAAACTTGCCATGTCAATCTTCTTATATTTGAATCAAACGTTCATCGCATCGTTTGGTACCGGTTTTACAAATGAAGCTGTTGTGAACAGAAGCCCTTAGCCACGAGCACTTAAAATTGGTTCTCAAATTAAAATATTGTATTGTGTGTTAACTTCTAGTATTAGTACAACGGTGCTGCAAATGACGTTTTCTAAACAACAACGCAATACGCACAATTGCTTATTAGCAACAATCACGTAATTGTTTTTTTTTTAACTAAATTTGAAATAGTGCACGTTCTACTATACTATACACAAAACAACTATAAAAACAACATATTTTTAGCTTCAGTTTGCGATATTTTCAGTGGCGTTATCACGTGTTGACGTTACTAAACATTGACGTCACATTTCATCTCGAGATGGGTGTGACCCCTGCTTGACCCTTTATGTGACCTCGATATATAATACAGCACGCTCTTAAACGGGAACATAAATCAGATTCTAACATTATTTTATTTTACTAAATTAAACAGAATACTAATTTCTTAAAATTATTTTTTGGAGTTACGTATCATTCCCACTCACTGTTTTAATTTTTAATTTAATTTAAATTGGATAGCATATGGTAATATGCGTAGTCATTCCCTATACCATTTTTAATTTAGAATTTGATTGACGTTTTCTTTGTTTTTAGAACCTTACAAGATACCATCTTTCCAAATTAAAAAAAAAACTATATTGAATTATAACCTCCAAAATGTGACAATCTGTCATGTATTTTTAAAAGAAGTTTAATGATAGTTTCACAAAAATAAAGAAGTAAAAACCATTTCTAATACTAATTATTATTGTATACAGCAATATTAATTATTTCACTTTTAATTTTGTCTAACTGTCGAGCTGTCAAAATTTACGAGTATATTACTAACGACGCATGAGCACCAACTAAATTAATTAAACGCAAATTAAAACACGAATGTGACAAGCTTCTAAAAACCTGAAATCTAGATTCTTAGAATTACAAAATAGTGAGTGGGAATGAGGCTTTATGTTAAGTTGTTTTTATTTATAATATGCGAATCTCAAATTATTTTATGTAGTTAATAAATTCTCTAAAGCATGTTGTAGAAATTACACTCTTTACAAAATTAATATTAATCTAATCTTGATATTTTGTTATTTAATTATCCGTTAAATTTTGGATTATATCGATTGAAGCTGGATAACAAATTTTAATCTAAAGTTAACATAAAAATAAATAAATTTGTTTCGTTAAACGAAAAGTATAATTAAAAACATTCAAAAATGAACTTTACGTACAATGCATACTCGAATATACATGCAAAGCAGGCTCCAGATGTTACGGTGAACATTTGATTCATATTCCAACATGTGAGTCAAATATTAGAAGATGGACATGGCAAGTCTCCTCCTAATGTTAAACGATTCGTGCAGCAGTGCACGACACTTGAATCAAATGTGTGATGGGGGTAGAAAAACCCCTTTTGACACGGGTCAAAAGACTGACAACAGCCCAAACTTCTTCTAACATGAACGTTGGACACGCTTAGTTCCAGAATCGGCCACATGATGCGTCCGGTGTTCGTAGCAACGTTTGGAGCCGGTTAAAGAGACGTGACATATATACATATATATATATATATATATATATATATATATATATATATATATATATATATATTCAATTGGAATTAATTAATAAATGAATCACTAACATATTATTAAACAAAGTGACCTCTAATTTTGAATCGAACAATACTCATATTTCCCTAATTTTATTTTATTTTTTTTCTATTGAAAACTGAGAACCATTATTCTAATTCTTTGTTATAACGATAAAGAATGCACTGTTTTCTTTTTAAAATAAACACGTATTTAATCAATCATTTCTGTATTTATTTGGCCAGTGGTTAAATAGGCTTACTACACTGGTGTACGTTAGAATAAGTATACCTTGTACTGTTCTGTATATACTTAAATCACAAATAAAGTATATTGTTTATTTGTAGAAACGCGAGTCCATTGTATTCGAAGACAATTGTTAGTTTACGTTTAATTCTTCAATGCTTCATTGTTAATTAACTACACCGGACGTTAAGAAAACAAATATTTATATTTCTTCTCTTATTGTTTGAAAATGTATCATTTATTTTTTTTCAATATATTTTTAAAGTGTGTGATGAAAAGTGTATAGAAGGATTAATTGTATTGTAATAGAAGATTCTTATGCACGACTATTGATAATCAAACTCTTATACTAATCTGCATAAAAAAAAAATGGCAGTATTTTTGATAATTAGATATTATCTTAAACAAGCGAGCTTAATCTCCATCCTCATGTGAGTGCCAGTGTCATTTGAACCAGGACCACCGACCACCGTTCAGCTTCTATTACTGCACAAGCACCGTTTGGTCCATACGCATATCAGTAATAAAACATTCGTGAGAAATAGAGCTTAAAATATCCCATAAAGATAAAAACCGCAGAAAATGTTATCTGATACAATTATTAATATAAATATAATTAAAATCTTATATAAATAAAACGTCGTTGAATTTGGTGGCTTCAAAAGTTTTCTCTACTTAAAAAAAAAAAAAAACTTTTATCTAAAATACGACGAACTGGGAGTCGACGACGACGATACGAGATGATATTCTCGAACTCCTAGTTGCTCGTATAGTGGGACACTGTACTGTTATCAAATGTTATTGTTTTACACTCATGTAAGAGGCGAAATGTAAATATTTGGTCTATGGAACGGTGTAGAATTTCCATTCAAGTTACGGAAATTATGATGGCGTTGCCGAGATTGTTGGATCAAGTTGGGGAATGAAAGGAAGTGCGTATGACTACGGTGATAACAACAGAGATCGGCAAGCGTTGCCTTTTGAATATTTGCAGTTACTCATGCGGAGACTAAGTGCAGAAGTGACGTTGCCAAATCTTACGTCGCGTTTTGAAAAACGGAATTTAAATGTCAATTACTTTTTATATTCCTTCGAAAGCATACTATTTTTAGTATTTTAATCGAAAGCTTGATCTTTTCTGAACTATATTCAATTGAAATAATAAGTTTCTCCATTAGATGCTTACATGAAATTTTAAATCAAATGCACAAGTTAATGAATCCGTATACTCCATTTTTTTAAAACTAATTATTTTCTAAAAAGTTTCGGAAACCTACCCTTATTTAATTTTTTTTATTATAATTAGACGAGGATCTCTTGAACACAAACATATATTTAAAATTTACCATAAGTTTTGTTTAACACAATTTCCTGCAACGCGTTGCACATTCTTCAACATTATAATATTAATATTGTTATTGAATTATAAAGATTCTTACCATGATGAGGTAAATTTCCAAGGGTAAATGATTCCTGCTTGATAAGCTTTTGACCTCCTAGAGCACCGTTGAGTCCAGATACTAAATCCTGCAAAAAACATATTTGTCATCAGAATTAGATAATTAATCATTCAGAGTTCAACATAATTGTCAAGCACGTGTTAGCTTAGAGCAAAAAGATAATGGGATTGTGAACCATGTGTTAATTTCTATTAAACTTTACTATATATTGATAAATTTAGTTACCAGAACGTCAAATGTCCAATTACTTTTTAATAACTCCTTATATTTTAGGAAATATTGACAATTAAAGAAGTTGTCTTTGAAAGAAGAAAATGTAACGTTTTATATAGCTTGTAGTAAGCTAGCAAGTGTCACATTTGAAGTGCAAGCTTTTTCTATAAAAGAAGTAGAGTAAATAAATCTAGGAATTAGCTTATGGCAAGCTACCAAGTGTGACCTGCACTGACAAACAATTTTATACCTGTATAACATTTTACAAATTTGAATTAGATATGACTATACATATAAAATAAAAATTTCATCGATGTGTAACGTTTAAGCAAAGCAATGCAATCACGATGGAAAAAATAATCATTTTTGTTTTATAAAAAAAAATTAATTGCTTTCTGCTGTAGTAATTCTTCATACAATATTTACATAAAATGAATTCATGCATTGCAAATAGTAACAATAATAATGTAAAATTTATAACCTTTAAAGAATTTAAATAAATGCATCATTTAAGGTATGGCTCACATTTGCATGTTCGGAGTCAAATATTTGACTTATATGTATAAAAAAGGCATGTATGAACCTGTCTTGAGAAATGTTTTTTAGAAAAACATTTGGTGAGAAGTGTGTTTCTTTATTTTTCACAAACCGAACATTAATTTTCCTTATGAGATATTATGGTATACTGAATTGTGACGTATAAGCACTGTCTCTAAAAGAGACTGTTAAGTTTTATGTTTTAGTTTTAGAAAGTAGGCATACTTTTGCAACTAGAACACAAAACTAAACTTAAAACATTACGTGCGAATAATACTTAACGACTAAAAACTACAAATGTTTAATCAAAGTTAATCGCCACTAACGTTTGGCATTAAAAATAAAATAAAAATTATAATACAATTTAATTTAACAGCATTTAAATGACTACTCAGTGCTAAATTGTCGAGAAACATATCAACTACATAATCTAGTAAACACATTAATTAACAGAGAAATTACAAGCGACAACGCGACGAATCAGAAAACGCGGCTTAATTGAGCAAAGTGAAACTATTTATTTATTGACTGCGATAAATCTTCATAATTTCACAGCCAACGTTTGAGACTGTGCAAGAGCAGTGGTTCCTAAAACGATGTTCCACGGCACACGTGTTGCGAATTTATAATATGAGACTCTGAGGGGAAGTAAGTGACAAATTTTGAAATTTGAGATAACCTGCGCAAACGATAGAATATGTAGAAAACTATTTAGTGGCACAGAGATATAAGCGAAAACTTGGACAGATTTTACTATATAGCGTGAATTCTAAAACCTACTGAAAGAAAACGTCTATACGATCTTAACTTTAAACTCGTTTTCTGAAGAATTTTACTTTTGTCACTTACATCCTTTTGCATCTAGATGCCTCATATGTATTTCGCAAAATTTTCACCTGCAATAAAAGCTATAAAATAGATATAATATAGGATAGATGATCATTGTAATTAGAATATCCTAAAAATTAAATTAAAAAAATATATATTCCACAATATTATGACAATGTTTTTAAAGAAAATGTGGAGAGAAATACTTGTTATAGCAAAAATTATAAAAATTGTAGAATTACTTTTATTCTACTTTAAATTTATACCAGGTATAAATCCGTCCGGACAGGCTTATTATCATTTTATACCTGGTATACATTTTATAACAGGTTTGTTTGTAAGGCAGTTAGGGTTTTGACTTTGGCGACACAACATTACGGTTTCGTCATGAGAACTTCAACACATTCGATTGGAATTGATTATTAATAAATGATTGTTATATAATTATTGATTTTTAATTGAAAGAACCCTAACAGTATGATGATTCTAAAGAGGCAGACCCTGACCACATTCTGTGGCAATGTAAACAGCAATGGCAAGAAATGGACTCCAACGGGCGGTGCTACAGACTTTGCAGACGCTTCCTGTTAACACCGCCTTTTTGATTGAGAAACCGAAATTTATAACTGCAGTAGCCATGAATAGATCATTCTTGTTGTCTGGATATAACGTATAAGAAGAAGCAGAACAATATTAGGGGCGATAAAAGGCTACATGCCTAGGAAGCACGAGAAACTATATATAAAAAAAAAATATGATGATTCTAATGTTCCGCAAATGTAAAACTGACTTCACAAAGATTAAGAACCACTGCGCTACGGCATGGGATCAGGATCATAGACTATCAGTAATACAGCAACTGTTGATGCCTCAAATGTATCTCCTACGTCATCACTTTCAGCAATTAACTGTTCAACAATTTAGCTACGCCGCGACGCCTGCAGTCTACCGTCTAGCATTGTATCGTGTGTTTTAAATGAATCCAAGATCCAGGGTTAAGTGAAAGCCGAAAGGTATTGCTGCTATCTAAAAGAGTTTTAAACAGCAACAGCTGCTGCACACAAATCAAAGTATTAAATGCCCGTGACACACGTCTAAGCGCTGGGGATAGTAAGATGTTAGAGCGAGACGGAGATATGAATTACATTCCTAGTAGAATTTTCTGTATTATCAACTGTATTATGTACATTACAAATACTTAAAGAGAAAAAATGTTAGATAATTAGTAATAAAAGCTTTTAGCTAATAAATTATAAATGAAGTTGTATGTTAGATTTAATTGAATATGTTAACTAACTTCAAACACTTTTTACATATATTGTACCAGTGATGTATTGTCAATGGTGAAGGTGGTGCAATTGCTGAATAAAAAAACTTTAAGTAATGGGCTTGTGTCCTCATTTTTTAGAGGTCGATTTTTCAATTGTTGATTAAACTTGTTTTTAATAAATGTGTATTGGCGTTTCTATTTTATTAAATATCTAAATGTTGACAGAGATATAGCAATTAAAAATTTGAATTGTAGTTTTAGCGCCAAAGATGTCGGCCATATTTATGACGTAACATGTCGCACTGTTAAGAGATATGTCAGTTATTTTTATATGGATAAAAGTTTTGTGTATAAAAATTACAGTAACTTAGCGGACGTGACTACATTCCCAGTAAACATTTTGGAGCATTTTGGAGTCACTTTGACATCATATTGGAGATGCGTATGATTTCTTTGTCATGAAAGACTTCATTTATAGTTCAGTTTCTCACAATCGTTCATATGAAATGTCTGTTTTATCGGCTACAGATGACGAAACCACTCCACCTGTCGGAATACAAATGAAGACAAAGTTGATGCGAACTATAATTGAAGTGAAATAGTGACAGAAACGTCACTAAATATTTACTGGGTTGCTGATTAGGATTAGTAAACACTCTTGTATACATAGAAATAATACTAAAATTCATCGCATCCTTACTTTACTCAACACAACGTATATTTACTTTAATTGCAACTCTTAATGGGAAATATTTAGCACCTCTTTATTTTAGAAAATTTTTCAACAATTAACTTACAAAGTCAGCAATTTATGAATGTACTAACTAAAGATATTTTAATTAATAAAAAAAAGTAGGCTATTAAGCCAAGAATTTTTGCAAATAGTTGTAAATATTTTCAAGTTTGTTGTAGCCACATTTCTGTCGTATCTAGAAGTAAACATCATTAATTTCTCCAAAGAAGAACACGTCTCAAATTCAAGGATGAACAAGTAAATAACTTAAAGCACTCTACTTATAAAGATCAAGTAAACACAAATATTTCATTTCAATCAACAAAGTAAAAACGAACGTAGTTATTATGTAATATTTATAGGTTTCAAAGTTACATAAATGTGTGTATATAAATTCATTTAGTGACAGCTTTTTGTTACAGCTATTTTCTTTTCTGTAGAGGTCAGATTTTAGAATTTGGTTGTGAACCATAACTTAATTTATATAAAACTGCACTGTATATTAATAAATTTATTCAATTCGCAATATTATAGAAGTTATTAACGATTGAAATAATCAATTTTTCCGTTTAATAATTAAAAGGATAAAAATTTACAAAAAATTACTTCAATGTACGACCTCATTGCTTCCTCACCTTCTTCCCCACTACCATTTGCCAACCTTTACAATCAATGTTAAACAAGAGAAGTGCAAAAGAGATGCAGTATTAGACGTGAAAGGTATAACAGCTGTTGAATCACCTGATATAACACCAAAAATAAATAATATTATTTATTATATTCTTTCAGTTCGTGACGTCATCAACTGCTATGAAACTTTGCAGTTTCTTTAGTCTGCACTGCCACTAAGGCCCTCCGCATACGAGTCGACTGATTGCAAACTAGTCGAGCCGTGTTTCGTGACTCTATAGTATTTTTAACAATAGCATAATAGGGAATTTTATTGTGTCGTATTTGTATGTATGTATGCACATCTCTATTCATGATGTCACCATCAAAAGCATGTAACCAAGGATGCCCTACGACCGAGAAACACGTGCAAAACGTGCTCAAAACCAGTTTAGTTTCGTTCGTGCTGGGTGTTTTCTCTTACTCGTATACACGCTCGTTCTCTCACTTACAACACAGTTCCATTCTTATTCGATTCGGGTAGATTCGGGACTAAGGTTTGCAACCAGTCGCCTCGTGTGCGGACGCCCTTACTCTACCAAAAATGTTTTGACAGTAACCCAAATAAGAAATTTATTTAGGTGGTTTTAAATAAAACAAAATCAAGTTCGCGTTCCGGCCTTCCTAATGAGAGATCCTATCAGTCAAGTTCATTATTTAAATAATCAAATTCTTAGCGTTTCAGAAGGTCTTTGTCTTAACCTTGTCTCTTTACGAAATTATTACAAATAAATTTATTCGGTTTAATCTCCCGTTTTATTTCTTATCTGAATGGTGTGATGATTTCTTTTTTTTCATATTTTTTTTAATCAGATAATTTTAATGTTTTTGTATATGTACTTTTGTATTAACATTATTTTACATTACATAGCTTATGTACGAGAACTCTAGAAATTATTTTACAAAGTTGATTTATTTTATAAAGTTGAGGTAAATATAGAAGAGAAAGAAAGAGGAGCGAGAAACAGAAGAAGATTTAAATTGTATATAATGAAAAACTATTAAAAAAATGTTTTCTTTTGTATTTCTTAGCAAATTCTTACTACTTGCCTGTTTTATTAATTTTATTTTCATTCTATCTCGTCACAATATTTAAAAATAATGTTTTATGAAACAGATAAGCGCAATTATAATTTTCTCTTTACTGAAATAAATGAAAATAGTAAATTTCTGTTTATGGCTACGTTCATTTCAAAATTTGGGTAAATGACGTAATTTGGAAATCGTTTTCATCTACTGGATGTAAAAGATATATAACTAAGTTGTTCTAAGGAATGATCTCGAAGTTTAGACTAGGGTATGAAGAAAGGGGAGTGTAGAGGAAGAGAAACTATAGAGGATGTGTGGAAAGGAAGTGAAAAAATTAGAGCACAATAAGAGTAGGTGTAGGAAAAAGTTGGAAAGTAGACCTGATAGTTATGTTACAAGATAAACATAAAAGCCCATATGTTAAATTAATAATTACAATACTCATAATTTTTCTTTATTCTTTATCTGTCTAACCGATTCTTAATTATGATAATTTACTCTTGAACACTCTCTGTTTCTCAGTGAGATTGATGATTAAAAAGTATAAAAAAGTTTCACATCTCTAGAAAACTAATCTCTTCAGAAAATATAATAAAAAATCATTGAGTTGATTGTTCTAAGGAACACCTTCGCCTTAATAACACAACCATTACTTTCACGACGTTGTATGGCAATGACAGACCTACGAGTCATTGATACACTTTACATTTATTTATTTATTGCTGTTTTTTTATCGCACAATTTGCTGTTGTACATACACCATTTAAAATTATAATAATAAAACATTAAACGCGTTTAGTTGATTTAATTTGTGAAATGATTGGATAAATCTATTTATGAGTGTTAATGTAATGCATTTATAGCTATTCAAGGAATCGAGAAATAGCTGTGATAAAAATATGTTGTAAAACGCATCTTTTTTATACGTTTGATATTTACATTTCTTTTGTGAAGTCGTAATAGCATAAAATAGTTTGTCTACATATAGCAGTGAAGTACTGTGAGCATGGGCACATAGAAATATATACTGGAAAGAATATAATCTTATCTCATTACAAATATCATATAAACCAAACGGCACACTATGGTCCTTCGCTTGGTTTTAATACGGATAGAGAGATTTTTATATGAAAGAGTTTTTAATAAATATTATTATAAATATAATTTGTAGTTCCCTTGTATGAGGACGAAACTAATCTTGCTAAGAGAAGTTGGCATTACCACCGTTTACTATAATGTCGATCCCTTTATTGAGACTTTTCCGTTTTGGATGGGCAAAGGTTCTAGTGAGTATGCTCCACATACTACTGTTCCTCCGCAGCTTTCTAAATCTGTGATTACAATCTACAGTATTATATTTCCTAATTTCCTAATATTTCATTCCTATATAAATTCAAACTTTAAACTAAATTTACAGTTTTCTAGACTTTTACTACTTCGAAAAGTACTTTCTGCTGTTTCTTCTCTTGATCCTCACTCTTCATGTCCCCTACTCCTCACTCTTTCTCACCGTTTCTTGATTCTCCTTCCTACTTGCCTGTACCTCGGTCTCTCACCTCGTCTTCTCTCAACAAACCCTCTATTATATTTTCACTATCTTTCTTCCCTTCTGTCTTCATTTTCCTTGCTCTTGCCTTTTACCTCCTTCATTCATTTTATTCCACTCTCTTTTCCTTTTAATATTTCTATCAGCTCGCTTTCGTTTTCCACTCTCTTCTTACACCTGTTATTGATATACTCCAGCGTTTCCTCCTCCCTGTCATATACCCTGCAACTCTTCTCTTCATTCCCCAGTCTAAATCTAGAGATTAATTTCTCATCCTTTCCCCTTTGGTTTTCCAGGAACCCTTCGTTCATAGCCTTATCTTGGTTTATATCTTCCTTATATCTTAATCCCTGTATCTTGTGTTATATCTTCCTTTACCGTCTTCCTCATCCTCTCATGTTGCTGAATCTCTACGTCGCTTTCTTTTATCATGCTTCTCACCTCGCTGCCGTCTTCCCTAAGTCTTTCCACTTCCATCTTGTACTTTCCTTCTGATTACATTTTCATGTGATTACTGTGCTATCATCTAGCTCTTCATCAAGTATGCTAATCGTATGATACACAAAAAGCTTTATTTCTACTTGACACTGAGACAAAAATGTTTCTAATTCATATTTCATACATGGGCATCACGTACAAAGGATAATAATGCAAGTATGCAAATTTTGCAGGTGCATTTCTAGTTTAAAAATAGAATTGTAATACATATTATTACGAGTATATCGTGTTAAGAAAACGAGTACTAGGAACTAGTGTAAAAACAATTTCTATTTCAAAAATAAAGTAGGAAATAAAATATTTTTATTTTTCGTGTTTTAAATGAGATAATACCAAATGAAATGAAAATATCTCTAAATAAAAAATAAAATGAAGCGTGAATAGATAATGTTAGTGCCCGTTGAAATAAGGAACACTCAGTAAACTTTTTGCATATATAGAAGATACATATATTTTTGTTTATGAAATGGCAAAATCAGTTCACCATACCAGTATTGAATGAATTTGCAAATAAACTATTAAAGTGTAACAGAGATAGATATATATATTGTTTATTTTTCTATGATATTCAGGTGAAATGAAAGCCTAAATCATACTAAATCAAAAATTGAGACTGTTAAATAAAATATTCGGAATCAGTACACTCAAATTTATCCCCAAGTAGAAAATGAACCTTGAAATTACCTTGTGGCAAGCTAATAAGCACATGTGAAACTTACATTGCAAGACAATTTTCTACCAGTGTCAGGAAAGTTTGTCTGCCAATAAGGTGATTTAGAAGCACATTTTTGAAACTAAATTTTGTGACTAGATTAATTCAGACACAACTCTATGCGAGCTATGCATATTTTAATACCATTTGCCGTTATCGTGGACACTTTTCAAGGCGCTCGTGTTGTAATGTAAATTAGTTGCATACCTATTCTAAATACTCTACATAGTTTGTCATGTGCGATAGAAGTAACCGCAGCCTAGACCGCACTAACTAGAACTTGCAAAGCGAATCTAACCACTAATAATTAGCCAGCCATGTGTGAGAGTGAACAGGACCGTACTGCGGAATACTGATCAATCACATTATGTTGATATTGACATTTGACATTTATGTTATTATTCTTTGACTTGACTTGATTATTTGACTACCAACAACTACAAAACATTACCACAGCACTGACCTACTCAACAAATAACTAACGTTAAAATGCATTTCACGTCATAAAAATTATTAAAATTAACCCTGCTAAGGCAGACATAATATTGAAATTTGATTGTTCCTTGAAATAGCTGTAAATAATATTTGATATTTTGATATATAAATACATATAGCAGAGATTTATGAGCTGTAAGGTTGGTAACCTTACACAAGGATTGTGATGTCACATGCACTTGGAATGTGTACAACGTTGAATCCCTTTAATAATTAAAAAAAACAAAATGACTTTTTTAATTGTTAATATCTCTTAACATATAAGGAGTTATTAAAAAATAATTGAACATTTGAGGTTCTAGTAACCAACTTTATCAATATATAGTACACTTTTATAGAAATTAAGACATAGGACACAAGCCCATTTCGTGAGCGTCACATATTACCTAAAATTCTTTTAATTTTCTAATTTTTATATTTGTGTGAAGAAATATCATAATAATATTTTGTTTTAATATAAAACGGAACTATATATTGATAAAGTTGGCTTCTAGAACTCCTTATAATTATTATAATAGTTCCTTATATTTTAGGAGATATTAACAATTAAAAAAGTCCTATTGTCCCTTTAATTATTAAAGGTCACATCCGATGATTAACCATCTCTTTTTTACAACAGAGACGTATACGAGTTTGTGTGATACGTCATTTAATACTAACAGCTGCATTGTGTATCCCATGAAGTATTTTATTACGAAGGTTTTTATTACAAATCTCGATTACTTATTTCTTCTGTGACGTATTATGCATATCTAAAACATGCGACAAAACTGAAATTCATCGTAATTCTCTTACGTCCCAAAGTGACTTCTGTTCCCTATATGACCACAAACGATCAAACATGTTGGCCAAGCGGTTACCAACACAGTGTGTATGAGACCTTTAAGAAGCAAAACATGAGCTATAGTGAAGTTCCTAGTGCAACCCTGCGAGTAAGTTGATAAATTATCAAATAAAGCAAAATTACGCAAACCAGAGGCAGGGTTATCGGTACTGGTCAACCTTAATGACCATCGCGAAGCATCGGAGCCTGTAATAACAGGAAAAAATTGGTTAATCTGTATGATAAGTATAAAGTACCGTCATCACTGATGCAAGATTCAACTTGTATTTTATTAAAAAATTAATATAAGTTCCACTGAATTTAATTTACATATTCTATATTACAAGATAATATCATTGGCGTTATTATGAGCAAACTGACTTATATGGTAGATACTCTATAGTGGGCATTTGAAGTCCAACTGCCGGTATGCTCGGAGTGACTTGGTGCATAAATCAGCATGTTTAAGAAAACTAATAAATTACTAACACTATCAAAACTTTCTGTCGACAAGAGCTGACGAATATTGTAAATTAATTGTAAAAAAGTAATTTAAAATTTCGATTGTAATATATTTCTGCTACTGTAGAAAAAGATTATATTTGTTGAAAATAAGAGTGTTTGTTCATTTAAAATCTCTTTATGGGTATTAAATATTATTTAATACATATTTATTAGTGAAGTTAGCGGGAAAGAATGCACGATTTTTTATATATTGTATTTCTTTAACAATTAAAAAAATATATGTATATATCTATTTTAATAAAGTCAATATTTTCTGCAACATTGCGCAACTAACTAGGAAATCGGCTATACCAATACAGTTTTATAGAACGTAATGGTCTTGTGTACTCATTTTTTCAGCGGTCGATTTTATAATTGTTGATTGAAATAGATGTTAATAAATGTACATTGGCGTTTGTATTTTCTTAAATAATTAAATATAGATGGAGATATAGCAATTAAAAATTTGAATTGTAGTTTTAGCGCTATAGGTGTCAGCCATATTTATGACGTAACATGTCGCACTGTTATTTGTTATATGTTTAAGGGTTCTGTGTTAAGTATACTATCTCTTTTACGCTCTGTTGTATATAATATAAAATAAGATTTTTTAATATTTATATAATATTTTCTCTGCCTTGTCTGTGCGACCTTGAGCATCGAAGAATAATATGCTTCCCCGTTAGTAGGCTGTTACATTGTTCACATATTGGTTGTGGTTCTCTTTTGAATATGTAGGTATGAGTAAGATTTAAAAGACCTATCATAAGCCTACATATTATTACTTCTATTTAGTCCGTCCGGTAACTCTTGTTTGTAAATTGATGGCTTTACTTCCTTAAATAATTATCACTTTCTTCGAGGATGTGACGTTATATGTATTGCAATTTTCTATAACATTGAACCCCTTTAATAATTAAAGTGAAAAAATGAGTATTTTAATTGTTAAAATCTCCTAAAATATAGCGAATTATTAAGAAATAATTGGACATTTTAGGTTCTATAGAACAGTTTTATAGAAATTAAGACATGTTTCAGAAGCCCATTCACAATTAGAGTCGAGTATGATGATCTTTTTCTCATATTTTCGTCAATATTTTTATAATTAAAAAAATTAAGAAGTATATACATACATTTTAATGAAAATTCCAAATATATCATTTAAAAAATGGGACACAAACTTTTTAAAACAATTTACATTACTATCAAGAATTACGAATTTGTAATAAATTAAATAACCGTAACAAATATTTAATTTTCAATTCAATTAAATTATTAGAAATATAATTTTTCACTTAAAACGATATTTTCTTAGTAATTGTTCACTTGCCATTATATCAGTTCACGGTAACCGTTGCACGCTGTTAATTAAATTAATGGAATTAAATTGAAATAAAATATAAGACGTTTAATTTAAATGTATTTGAATTAAGCATATTTCAAATTCCAGGTAATTGAAAATAATATTTCAGTTAAAACAATATCCATTGTTCTATTTTGTTGACGTAGCCCAAATGCCAAAATAATACAGAATATTTCTGAGCAGAATATATCAAGAGCAGGTACAGAGCTGTACATATCAGAAAATATTTATTATTATTTACGACCTTTTTATATTATTTATCCCAATGTAAAATTAAATCATCTAATGTAATAAATTTAATAAGTTAATAAATTATTAAGCTAGCAATTGAGTAAAAAATAAACATTAGAATTAGGTTGTGTCAAGATAGTAAGTGTGAAATTTATACTGCAAGACAATTTTCTACCTGAGATGGTTTGTCTAATATAACAAAAGTTGCATCTTACGTAAATGATTTTAATTGATATACAACGTTTTGGTAATTATTTTTACAGCTTTTTGAATATATTCATAAGTACACTTTTTTAAAGATTATAAAGTCCTTTTTAAGGATTAAAGGCATTTAAGACAGCTGTAAAATAATAATAAAATATGTAAGACCCTTTTAGATTAAATATTACATGAATATAAAGTAACATCACTTATTTGTGCTTTGCGGAAATATAGTACGGATATATGGACAATTCCATGGGGCCGAAGAAAACAATTAGAATAGGTAGTAGGCAATAGTAGTAGGCTATTTCTATTAGTAGTCTCCTTATTTTTTATATTACAATAACCTCTATTTAATACAGCACGTAAAAGACATTGGTGAATATAGTTTTAACGGAAATGCCAAAGATAAATCGCGCTAGACAAAAATGCAAATGATTAAAATATGTATTTCATATATTTACTTACATTCTGAACCTGTGCTGACAGCATATATAATATATTGTTTCAGAATATTTTTAGTTGAATTTAAAACACTGGAAATACAATTCTTTTACAGAAACAGGCATACAGAAATTTACTATCTAGGTTTAGACATATTAGGTTAGGAATTTAGAAGTAAACGTTTTCAAGCAAATCGGTTATAACATTGATTGAGGTTGGGATTAACCTATAACCCTATTCTAGGAATTGTAATATTAAATTTGTAGCAACATCATTCATTAAGTAGATATATTATTTGGCTAACGTAATATGAACAAACACTACATTTGAATTAAATTAACATAATTGTGAGTGTAGTATACAATGTAGCGATCTAAATGGCTACGGAAACAACAATCAGAGAAGTTTTATATACTCAAAACACTTGTATGCATTTAAAACAATAATTTAAATAATTAGAAATGTATTTTGCGAAAAATAAAACTTCAAATATTACAAATATCACTTCTGTTTGTTTCACAGACTGTCACAAGAACGAAGCGACGGCTCGCAGCTACCTGTGGCGTTCGCTGTTCAGTGACACATTGTTAAAAACAAGTTTTTAATGAATAAATATTATTATAATACTCGTAGTTAAAGTTTGTTATGATTTTTAGAAGATAAACAAATAATTCTTATACAATTATAAGAATAATAAAGTGATTCTTGTTATAAATATCTGTGTCAAAGACATCTGTTTAAATAAAAACAATTAAAAGATTTCAGACCTAGTGTTGTGGTTAACAAGTGTAGCTAATGTCAAAAATTATAGTTGCATATGTATGTTTTTAATCAGGTATTTATATAAATCAAAATATGCATGTTCCTGTTTCGTTTTTGCAGGAAATATTTTTACAATGTATCATATAATTTTTGAACACTGAATGTATAAATAAAACATATTTTATGTTAAAAACTGACATTCCGTAAACTATGAACTTACTGGTAGTCAACACTGGATATAAAAGCAGTTACTGTTTGTGCAAAATAATAAAATAATTTGTAAAACTAACCGATCCCACATGAAGCATTCTCTCCGAAAATGCCGACGGCTGCGTAGTCATCGTGAAGTACTTTTTGACGGTTTTATACACTGAACAGAACTCGTAAATTTATATAAAACACAAGTCACAATATCGAAAATCAAAATATAACCTCAAAATTCTAATTGTAACCACGCAAATAGTCTTAAATTTGTCATATTTTTATGAATTTTCGTTGGCATTCTTATTATTTTATGTATTTAACACCACTTGTAAGTTATAATATTTTACACGAGTTTAACAAACAAACAATTAAACCATTTTGAGAATATTACTTCCACTTATTTTGACACATCTTATTTTCACTATTAGATTTATTCAACCTTGTTTTATAACACTTTACAAGTAAATTATTATAAATATATGATAAATAGAACTATAACACAAATTCAAAAACCAAAACAAATAAACAAATTTGTTATTATCTTTAGTTTATAATATGAAACACATAATAAAAATAAAAAGTTAAATGTTTTTTTATAAACAACCTGAACTAAATGTAATCAAAAATTCAATTACATTTGATAATCAGAGCATTTAAAATATATTTAAATAGTATTATTGTTCAACCAGCAATAGTAATAAATATTTTATTATTATTAATGTGATATATTTTATTGATTAATTTCACGCCTAATTATTAATTAACAATATTGTTAATTGATAGTTAAAGAGAGACTGAGAACTTTAGCATTAAGTTAGGTTAGGAGTCATATGTAAAGTAGTGGGAGTTGTAGTTGCAGAGTGGGGATTCTGAAGGCGTGGTTTATGTTAAGAAATCATGATTCTAGCTCAATTTACAAGTACATTTTTATACACATGCTGCAAAAATTATTCACCTTTTATACAAACTGTTAATTTTATATTTGAATACATTTATTGATTGTTTCATGTTTTGTTATAAGATATACTCGTATGTATACAATGCAATGCATAATTAGCAGTGACAACTTTAAAAGAATAAACGGTTTTGTTAATTGCCAAAAATTCCGAATTGATTAAAAAATTAATCGAATGGAATTACTCCATCCCTCTCAACCCTACAATAATTTATAGAAGTAGAGTCTTAATTATAATAGGACTAATCTTAATTGTGTTCGTAATTGCGTTTCCGGTGTACAGTTACCAATTAAAATACAATTCAAAATGGTGGATGGAATATACGCCCTACTTCACGCGATAAATAAGTACAACGAGTGCTGCCATTTTGAATTTCAATTTTGATTTGTCAATTGAACTCTAGAAACTCTTGTGACGAATGTAATTAGGGCTAATTTTATTTGACTGCCGCTTGATTTTGAATTTACACTAGATAGAATGGAATATGTGACAAATGTATACGGGACATAAAATAATTTGAAGTTTTATTCTCACCTGTCAAACTTTCTGTGGACGATTATGAATTCTATGGTATATTTACAATTTTTTTATTATTAGTGATCAGCGGTCTATTTTCTCAGGTTAGTTGTTGTCATTGCGCATATCATAAAAACTTATTTAGCAGCGTTGACACTATGAGCCCATGACACCATTAAAACGGCCAACATAGTAGCAGGTTGTATTACTATACAACTGATCGTTGTGGAAATAGGCTGTCATTGATTCCCCCTCCCCACTCTCGATTAATGTTTTGATTAAATTTGCAATGTGGCCACCTACAACCTTTCCTCATGTTGGCAGGCCTTAAATATGAGAACAACACTACTACATATTAAATTTGTGATAACCCATAATTAGAATTACTGACAAAAAATTATGTTGCAGTGCAATTTCCATCTTGCTACCTTACTACAAGCTAAGTCCATGGTTCATTTTCCACCTCTCACATATAAATGGTAACGAGATGTACAAGATTCAACTTGCACTGTAGCTTGCTACAAGATAATTATCTATATAATCAAGTAAACATCAAACGCAACAAATATAACATAGGTAATGAAATCGAATCTAAAGATACAGCAGATTTATATAAATGACTCTACGCTCTCGGTCACGGTGCTGTATGTAATGATTTTTTATTACTTCTAGTAAATAAGAAATATTTAGGTTCTATGTTATGTTACTATTCATATCCAACACTGCATGTGGTTGAAAGAGAGGTGGTATCAAATCAGGCGTATATAATGGTTAACTGATTATGTCATCTATAGAAATGCTGTAAGTACCGCACATTTTGGACTCCTTAGTTAACAACATTTCTAAGAATAAAGTAAACTGTTTTTGTGTACCTACAGGCAAGCCCTCTCTAGTGCCCCCCCCCCCTTTCCGTTCACCGCAAACACTTCTTTTTTAATGGAAAATTTATATTTTTAAAACTGTTACATTTTAACAGAATGTGCCACCCTAGTGAAATTGCTAGTCGGGACCAAGGTAGAAAATAAATCTTGGAATTAGCATGCAAATTAGCCAGTTCTAGTATGAGATCACCCTTAAGGTCCGAGCACGTGCTCCGAGCTGTATGTAGGTTTATTTTCTAATTTAACGTTTCACGGTAGACTTGCAGTAATAGGAAAAAGTATATCCCGATATTAAGTGCAAAACATTATGTACACTTAACATGTAATATTTTCTTTTTGGAGACTGTGTTCAATATAGAACCAATTGGACACTGAACGGGTGAGGTGATGCGATTTTGGAACCTTTTTTTTTCAGACCAGAAACAGATATTTAGTTTTCGTGTACCATATTAGATAATTGATAAAAACCACGAAAACCTGAAAACGCTTCTGTAATTAAATATGGTGATAAATATTTAAAATGTTTTTTAAAATTATTTTAATTCCATTATCTTTTAATTCTATTAAGATTTATGATATTTTATAGCCATGATGTTTCACATAAATCCTAAAGTAATGAATTACAAGTGGGCGTGTCTTATTTTTCGGATCTGATTGGATATGTTATCTGTAGGCGGGTGAAAGTACACTGCTTTTGAAATATTTTCATAATTCGTTATTTGAAATTAGTTATGGTTTAAATAAATGAATGAAATATAAAGTAGGTCGTTAACTCTAACAAGTATTAGAAGTATATATATGCACTGTACGATATATCGATAATTTAAGTCTGTTTTGCATATTGGGAAGACAACTTAAGGTCTTAACTCACAACCTTTATGCTTTTATCAAGCACGCATTTTTCCCGGTTTGTACAGTCCTGTTAGCAGGTACAAGATCGGCCAAACGATTTATTGTTATTTCCTTTTAACTGACAATGTATAACTAACTATCGCGATAACTATGAGTTCAGCAACCAGCCCTCTCTCAGAATGTTGGTTATCCGTAGATATGCTTATAACTATTTTCGCAACTTACCACTTGTTTCCTGACCTGTATTTATGACCGTGTTCCAGCATTTTTTTATTAATAATTTATGGGCTTCCTAGAACCACGGTCCTTTTTTCGCCCTTGCTAATTCATTTCATTTACATTTTACATATTTACATTTTATTACACCTATACTTTTAAACCCGCTTGTTCCAGCATATAAATTCACGTTTTTTTCCTTTTTGGGGTCCCCATCTTACAACCAACTCCTAAAATAATTGAAATTGACGTGAAAATTGACGCTACTAACTTTAACGAAAATTTTACTGAGCTACATTACGTCCTTCGTGAGTTTTTTATATGAGAAACGCCATCTTACTTATTGTACATGGTTATAAGTGTTGCCTATATTTTAGGCAGCATATTACTCTACACGTACCACGTGCCACGAGCTGTGGCTATTAAATAACGAAATTGATGCTGCTACAGAAGTAGTAATGTGTATGCGCCAAAGGACAGCGACCGACAGCTGTTTATCGCGCCTTCTCTTTCAAATGCAGTGCATCTCGCTTCTGTAAACATATCTGTTCATATTTATGATTATGGTTGCACATAATCAATTAAATCTGATAGTTACCAAACAGATAATATAACTCTGGCCCGGGGATCGAACCCGGAGACATAGTAGTCTGAGTCGACTCGACTACTTATGTCGTCTCTCATTAGAGTTGTTTCTCCGGAAAAATGTTAAGTGTAACAATAGAGCAACGAATTGTCATGAAATTCCACACGAAACTTGGAAAAACCGCTACTGAAACTTTTAATTTATTGAAAGAAGTGTGTGGCAATGAATGTTTATTGCGTGGACGTATTTTTGAGTGGTTTAAAGATGACCGAGAAGACGTTCAAGAGGATTCAAGCTCTTCCACGTCAAAAACACATGACGATATCGATAAAGACGGAAATCTGATTCGATCTGCGCGTCGGTAAAGTATTCATGCGATTTTGTGAAAACAGTAAAATAAAATAAGTTACAATAGCCAGAGGCGGCCTTTGGGGATGGCAAGCAGGGCAACAGCCTCAGCAGAGGGCCTCGCTCTTGTAGGGGCCTCGCAATCTCGCGCAACAACCCAAGTACAAAAATTCATTACTACTAATAGACTTCGTGGACTTCGTTCACGTCCAAAGAAAAAGTATGAACAAGTGCAACAACACTCTCTAGAGAAATAAACGATAAAAGATGCGTATATGCTCAAGCTATTCCAAGGTCCCACACAGGCGACCAATACATTTAATTCAAGGTTCAATCAATTTCTTTTTGGGAGTATACATTCATACATTTGCTTGATTTATTGTTGACATTTTTTAAATATTTCGATTGCTCGAAGGTCATTCTCAACAAGAAACAAAACAGCCATTGTGTTTAAATACAATAATACTAAAGTTATCTAGAAAAAATGTTCAATTGATTAATTGTTTTATTGTGTATTGTAGGTTATTAATAATGTTAATGTTATGTAAACATTGTACAGTTTAATTACAGTAAGTCATATTGCTAATCTTGTTGATTACTTTAGCATCCCTTCACTTAGGTCATTTAATGAGCTATAATGGGCAATTTCTATAAAAGTGTATTATATATTGATCTTTAATTATTTAAGGGGTTCAACGTTGTAGAACATTCCTAGACAAGTGATCTCACGTTGCTATCTCTTTTATACAACAGAGCGTAAAAGAGATAGCATATTCAGGACAGAACTCTGACAGTTTACAGGTTACCAACCTTATAGCTCATAAATCTCTGCTATATGTATTTATATATCAAAATATCAAATATTATTAACAGCTGTTTCTAAGCAGAACATCAAAGTTATTATTCTTTGCTAACTAACGTATGTGTACTACATTAACACAGCACTCAAATGAACAAATAACTGACCTACCCCAATACGTCATAAATATGGCCGACATCTCTAGCGCTAAAACTACAATTCAAACTTTTAATTGCTATATCTCAATCAATATATAGATATTTAAAGAAATAGAAACGCCAATACACATTTATTAACATCAAGTTCAATCAACAAATGAAAAACCGACCCCTAAAAAATGAGTATACAAGCCCATTTGTGTCCCTATTAGTTGTGTACTTACTTTTCTCTCAAAATTCTGTAACTTGTATTTAATCCGCTATATATATCCGCGGTATATTTACATAACATTGTTTACCTTTTACGTAAGTTAGTATAATGTAAGATCACTTCACAAAAGTTATCTTTTGACAATAATTTATGTTTTCTGATGTATCAGATATATATTAAACTTCAGTAAATAGTAAAATGCAACATTAGGTAAAAACATTACGTTAAGTAATACATGAGATTACTCTTTGTGTTTATTAATAATTATAAAAATTACCAGTTATGTAAAAATTAATGCTTTTCAATTATATCGTATCGGAATTTGATAGACCTAGGGCAGAGGAAGGAAGGTAAAAAGCTTGGTAAAGGAAAGAGACGCGGAGATTCAAAAACAGTACAAGACAAGATACTGAAGGTTTTGGATTAAAGGATTCCCACGGTACCTGTAAAACAAAGTGGGAAAGTATGTGAAAATGAATGTTGGATTCAGGCTGAGGAATAAAGAGTGGGGCAGTAGGTATTGGGGGAAAAGTAGAAGAGAAGTTATGCAGCATATGCGAGAAGAAAGAGGAACAATTAGATCACTTTAAGTGTTGGTGTTAGGATAAAGTGGAAAGTGAATTAAGCTTAAGAGTATGAATGACGGAGGTAAAGAGAAAGAGAAGAGAGAAGAAGGAGAAATTTTGTAAGCAGAGGAAATCGTAAGGAACGATTGCAAGAGAAGAGAAGAAAGTAGATAGGTAGTCACATTGCTTGTATGCAATATCGATATTTTACTACTTCTATAGCTCCCACCTCCCATTAAAACACCTAGGTTTATTAATACCTGGATATACGTTCATTTAGTTGAACAAGGTTTGGTAATAATAACTATTTACGACTTCCGTTTTCTTAAGTAGCACAATGAATTACATTTGATATAAATGACTTATGACATTTTTATTTGAAATAAATTCCATTTAGTTTTCATAAATTCATTGTATAAAACGTTGGTTACCCTGGAACGACTGCTCCAGTCGCTTTAATAAAATCCACTAAGAATTTATTCCCGGATGCATTAATTGGATAACCAACTGTATCTCGGAAGCCAGTTGACGTCCCAAAACCTGAAACAAAATAATAACTAGAGAATAGATTAAAACAAGGAAGTGAGAGGGAAAACTTTAAACTGACGATATCTCGAAAACCATGTGACTTTTACTACGATCATGTTAGGCTGTGACAGATCAGTGTGACGTGCTACTTTTGAGACAACTTTTATTTAACCAATCTTGACATTTCTTGTTGATAAGTCGTATATTTTTGATTTCGGTTATACTAGTTCGGTTTAACTAGTAAACAACTACTGGCCAGGCCGTTATTTTTTTTATGGCGGTTATTTTTTGCAATAATTATTGTTTTACGATTCTGTAATCGCGCGAGAGTCATTAGACCCAAAGCTAGAACGGGAACCATAAACAAAATTTCTTTGTTTTGAAAATCATTTCGTATACCGTTTTGTATTTAAATATTTAAACAATTGATTATTTGATCACTTGATCACATATTTTTATGGTTCAGCTGATCGATGGTTTATTTTAACATACAGTTTGCTGACGAGGCGTTATAATAAACAAAAGTTGAAATATAAACAATCGCTCTTGTTATACTTGAATCAGTCACATATGTGTATCCAATTTTATACTCTGAACTTACACTGTTAAAGATTTTCAAATCGGCTTGGGAACTCTTTTTTATGGGATCATTCTTTTTAAATTTTCAATTTATTTAATTTTTTTCAATATCCAAAAGTTGACGATTAGTTATAGCTAAAAAAAATTGAGTCTCAGATTTAGGTTGTTGGTTTAATTGATTAATGGGGTTGATTGTAGGTTGTAAGCAGAGGCGATCTTAGGGGGTGGCAAGCAGGACAATCGCCCGGGGCCTCGATCTTGTAGGGACCTTGCTTTCTCGCGCCAAGTCGAATCATTCATTACTATATATGTTGAAAAAGTAGCGAGCGAAAGGAATATTGGCCAGCTATTAAAGGGAGGCAGTGAAGGAAAGAGGTGGATGGCGGAAATAGTAAGAAGGAAAGAAAAAACAGGAGAATAAATAAGCTGGTGGCTGGGTTGCACAAGGAACAGGAAGAGAAAGGAAGTACTAAAAGAGGCAGTGAAGGGAAGCAGGAGAAAGAAATAAGTAGCGAGGAAACAGTTAAACTTCAGCCCAGAAAAATAGACTAGGGAATAGATCAGTACAGAAGGAAGACTAGGGAAAATGAAGGAAGAGGGTCAAGAGAAGAAGAAGCAGAAAGTACTTTTGGAAATAAAAAGGTCTAGAATAATGTAAATTTAATTGTAAGTTGAAGTATATGAAATGTATTAAGAATGTAGATTGTAAAGCCGAAAGGCGAACAATAAACAATTAATAATAATAATTACTATATATGTATTTGAATATTGCGCATTACTCTTTAGAAATCCCACTAGAATCACTGCGTATATCTTTTAAGGCATTCATGTACCTTAGTTTATCATCATTAATATTTGTCGTCTTTGCCTGTGCGCAGTCAATGCCTCATTTCTTGATATTTTTTTATGAAAATTTCACAAAGTATTCTTTAAATGTTAATTTATTATGTAGTAATTATAGAAATAATTGTGTCGGTAAAAAACATTATCGAAATATGCGCTGATTTATTATAACATAAAAATATGAAAGATAATAACAAATTTTCATTTTTGATACATTTTCCTTTAAAGTAACGAACTTAAGACAATGTGAACAAATACCCAGGTTTGTTAATATGCTATTTTCTCTATCTTTCCATGACAAAGACAAACCTGTATCAAGTAGAACCAACAAACCCTTACATAAGTTTTTCGAGGATATTTGGGGTTGATGGAGGTCAAAATATCACAATTTTCTTAAAACAATCCATGAGAAAATCTTTTATTTTTTTCAGTGTAACATAGCTCGGAGCGAACTCATTGCGCACAGTCAAAGGTATTGTTCTCTTTTTGGTTGAAAAATATTTTGAAATCTGATCCAGTGAACTCAAAGCCAGCAGCTATAATGCTGAACGACTACATGTAACGCACAGGGCACGGCATATAGTCCAGAGATGATCAACCTTCTGCATGAACAGATTATTTTATCTTAATTACATTAAAAATATGATGCTTCTTACACTTGCACTTAACAACCTCTATCACTCTATGCATCAAATAATAACGTTCAAGCAAAGAAATGCTTTACCAACACTCGAAATTCAGATTTTTACATTGTTTTGAAAATTAGAAAAGTAGCGTCACTAAATCTACTGTAACTTGTAAGCTAATTGTCGGAATGTCATGAAATTTTATCACATATCGTTTGAAGGTTAGTAATGTCTAAAAATCATATTGATTTGTCAATACCCTACAAACAATTTGGATCCGAAGCGAATAAAATCGAATACGATATTTTAGAACTCGAGCTAGTATAGGAATCAACATTTGGGCGATATAGGATGACTTATAGACAACAAAAAAAGAATATCCGTTTCGAAAACGTTTTGAATGATTTTTCTCTTAGTTGGTAGCACTGTAATTTAATTTATTGAGTAACTCGTTCACCATCCCTGGCTTACACCACCATAAGCCAATGGAAACTGTATCCAGCAAAACATAAAAGTCAGTAGTAGCTAAAAATGTAAATTACAATCTTTTTTAAATGTTGGCTTAGTATAGCAAGCAATTCAGCTTACGTCCTATAAATTGTGAAAAAAATATTATTAGTATTTCTCAGTATAAACCTGACATTCAATTATTTGTTTCAGTTAATATCTATAAATGTACAATTAATTATGAAAGTACAACCAAACGAGCCAAACTTGCAGCTTTAGTCTACAATATTTTTATTAGTGTTAGCGCTATTTGGTTATATGAACACGTACCATTCACGTACATCGATTTGACTTCAACCTAGACCTGCGGATGACATCCAAAAATAAAGAGGCTTTCAACAAGATTTTAAAGGTCACAAAGGAAAAAACGACTACTAAAAAAGGAGTTTACAAGCCCATAACGACCGTTTAAACCTGAACGCCTGGATGCCATGCATCCACTGCATCTCCTAGATGACCAGCCTTGTTGACACTCACTCAAAATTCACTCTGTGGTCATTCACTAAATACAACTTGATTTATTTATTGAGAAACACCAATCCAAGACAAATACACACTCAGATTTACAAAGTGCTCGACATAATTTATTGAATTTTAATAACGGAGAAGCCATTAAATATGGACTACATAACCTCACATAAATACTAATGTACATGTACATATTGTGCGCTATTAAATTTATTCAATTGACCATTTATGTTGTGAAACTAATTACCTATGCACTGCGTTTTGTGCATTATACTGTGTACTGCATACTCCAACGTCTGTAAAGTCACATAAAATGCATTTAATTGCACGACGTTTTTTTCTGAATATTGATTTGCGCAATATGTTGTAAATTATGTATAAATTTAATTATGATATTTAGAACTCGTATATGTTTATCATGCTGTCATTTTAAGTCAATAGAAAAACGCAACATTTTTGTGAAAAAACAAAGGGTGAGGTTAGGAATGGAACACAATATCTGTCAAATGTTACCGTGTATTTTGACAGTACAAAAATGTTGCGAAGTTTATCTTGTTATAAGGCATTATATACGAGGCATGTTTTTTAAGTAAGTACCGTTTTGCGATTCTGCCTTTGCAGCGCTACGGTCGGCGTTCCGCGCATGCACGCTGGTTACCTACATCTCTTGTCTACGCACTGACGCCATTACAGTCTGATTCTTCATTGTATACGTTGTTTACTGAGTGTTTAAGATGCCTCCGACAATCCTGAGTCCCGCCGATTGTGAAGTACGGGCTGTTATACGATTTCTTAGTGCTAAAGGCGTAAAACCGATCGATATTCATCGTGAGATCTGTGAAGTTTACGGACAAAACATTGTGAGTGATGGAATGGTAAGGAAATGGAAGCATTTCAAGATGCTTTCATGTAAAAATAAAATTATTGCGATATCTTTGCACGTCTTTTTTTAATTCCAAAACGGTACTTACTTAAAAAACACGCCTCGTATATACCTAAAACAATTTATGTAATAGAATACATTCTAAATACATAGTATATATAATTATGTTTAGCTGCATGTAACATAGACATCAGGTTTACTGGGGGATAGATTCATTTTAGCTCAGCTAATGGAGATTTGATGGAACAATGCATTTTTCTATTTACAAAATAAATGAGTTTATAAATATCAGAAATACAAAAATGTTTTGAAGTCAAATGAACTTTGAAATCAACAAATCAACAAATCAACAACTCGGGGACTTTGTAACTAAGATATTCCTGATTCATACATAGGCGTAGACTCCTTAATCTTAAATTGTATGTGAAATATTAATCAATTGTCACTTGATTCATACCTGTGTATTTAGTATGATTTTTGTTGTTTGTGTATTTTGTTGATCGTGACCCGGGAGTTCGAGCTCTGGTGCTCTTGTTCTTAAAATCAGCTGCCGACCGGATACAGTCACGTACCAGTAACTGGTACAGTCCACGTAGATTTAGGAACAACGAAATATTGCTGTGTTAAATTAGAATTTATATATTTATTTTGTAAATTACTCCCGCTCTCTAAGCACAAAACATAAACTAGTGTTATTTTATATTATATATAACCTAATATATACTATAATATATTTATTATTATAATATATATATAACCTAATATATAATATAATTATACCTAATATTATGTTTACTATTTACCGAAGTTTAACATAATTCTGTTACATTGTCATTAAATAAATTTAATACCCATTAAAAACGTTTTAGTAATATAGTATGTGCCACGGGAACTTGCTTATTTTAAAAAATCACAAAACACAAATTACTCGTGATCATATAGATATAAGAATAGAGTGCGCGAAGGGTATGGCCGCGTGTAAGAGGAAGCGATATAAGCAAAAAGAGAGATAGTTGCCGAGTGTACTATCTGTCTCTTTCTAACCGAACCGCTACTGCTGGCTTGGCTGATTAGCGGTTAGGTAGGGGGTAATCAAGCAAGTAGACGCAATGCTCGGCTTGAAAGAGACACAGAGGACACTCGTCAGCTATCTCTTTCTTTGCCTTTATCGCAGTTTTCAGTTCAGTCGCAGTTCTTGAGCACTTTATTCTTATACCTCTATGCTCGTGATAGTGGTTTGGAAATAAATTAAAAATAGACGAAATACAAGATGGAGGAGGTATTACAAAAGGAAGAGTAATAGATAGTAAAACTAAGAGAGGAAGGAAAAGAGGTACGGAATCTATTCTGTACGGTACGGTACAGAATAGGATGAGGATGATGAAAGAAACAAAGTACAATATCAGATATAGTACAATATGGTCGAAAGGAATGTCGCAATACCTAGAAAAACAGGGAGGTAACGAAAAGAAAATGATGATAAGATTTAGACTAGAGAATGAAGAAAGGGTAAGTAGATACTGTGATGCAGAGGAAGAGATACTATGCAGGATGTGTAACAAGGAAGTGGAAGGATTAGAGCACATTAAGAGTAGGTATAGAGAGAAGGTGTGAATAAGTTAGGAGAAAGCGAAATGAAGTAAATGATAAGGGAGATGGAGCTTGATATGTAATTTGTAGATTATTGTAGAATGGTGTATGTAATAAAATGAAATGTAAACTGTGAAATAAATGCGGAAGAATGTTATGCCAAAAGCCCCATTCCCTCTCACTGAGTTTTAGTGTTAATTTATGGTTTTAACCTTAAATGTAAATTTCACCTTGAGAAATATATTAAATATCATAATTTAATTTAAATAAAGATGGTAATTATTATTAAATGAAGTATATTACTGATGAACGACGCATGATTTCACAAGTTGAAATTTACATTTGAGGTTAAACCTTAAATTAACGACGTGTAGGTTAGATTAATAATTAAAAAGAAAAGAAAAAGAAAGACTAACCAGACTAAGAAAAAAATGCAATATCATTGGTAGAATTAATGTTGAAGAATGTAAGGCCAAAAACGTTAAATAAATATGTACAATATATAAACGTTACTTCAAACGGAACTTTGGTTTGTTGGTTAACTTTTTACCTGCCCACCACTGGCTGTAATGTCGACCTGCTCTAACATGTGAACTTTCCTAAATAAACAAAATTAACAATTGACTATATTTTTGCAACTTGCAGTAATTATACAAATACTAACTTACGTTAGGGAATTTATTGGGTAAAACAATTTTATGAACAGTATGCATCACATAAATGTTTAGTGATTTCTTATCTATTGTTTAAATATACAATCAACGTTTGATTTTTGAGGTGGAAAGTTTATTTCAAAAGCAACACAGGTACATACAGGGTGTCCCAAAATTCAACGATAAGCGGGCACCAGAGGGTGGTCCTGCTCATGACTACACAAGAAAAAAAGAAAAAAAAAATTTATCTCATGTTGTTTTGAAATTACAAAAAAAAATAAAAATCTTTCGAAAATTGAAACACCTTAAGATGTTTTTAACTACCATGACCACAATTATTCAAATATTTCTGATTTTTTTTTTGTATCGGCAACCTAAATAGCACTGCTATCCACCACAACCACTAAAAATCCCAGAATGCTAGTAGTTTTTACACAAAAATCAATCCAAATTATTTCTTTCCCTAAAATTTTTAAAGATTTTTACTTTCAGTCCACTTTAACTCATCGTGGTGTAAAAAAAAAGTATGAACACTACTATGGCAAGTTTTATTAAAAATTGGCGCAACTCTTCAGGATTCCAAAATGGTATAATACTTCAGGATAACTAGCAATAAAAAAAATTATGCATACTATTTCTAAACAAGAACCAAATTTCATAAATTGTTGTTGATAATTATCACTTTTACAATGCCCAAAATAAGTTTTTTATTGTTGAATGAATAAAAACAAATTGTACAAACAAATTACTTTTTACCCATAATCAAGATTTTCCTTCTGAATTGGGCATAGCGAATTCGGTGGCGTTAGTGATGGCGTGAAAGTATCGTGAGAAGAAATTTGTTACCATACGTTGCATACAGAGAAATGATATTTACGACATAACTAATTCTTCAAATGAAATACACGCGCAATTATATTTCAATTAAAATTTCGATCCCGCGTTATTACGAGAACGTTAGGTTACTCGTAAGAATAAATCAATAAGAAATGCTTCTGTTGGTTTGAATGTATGCTATGGGTGTGATCTTAGCTATACATTCATAAAATGAATAAAATTTTATTGCTTAGCAAGTAAGCACCACTGGAAATAATTCTAATTAAATAATATAAGATATATACAGAAGTATACCTTTGTGGAAATATAGAATACTCATAAATTTCAAATAAAAAATTGACTTGTAATAAACATATGGAATTTATATTACCACGTGGTTACACACAGGTAACGAGGCAATATAGCCCTCTACTTTCAATTCGATGCACTAAAGGCCTTATTGACTTATCAATAATAACTTTATTTAAATTTTATATAATGAAAATGCATAAAGTAAAATTGCCGTATATAATTACTGTAATGCTAAAATTGAATGAATGCATTGATTTTATTTTACCGTTAAATTTAAAATAGAATTCAATTCTGAACAAGTCAATGTTTAATATTGAAATGTTAGTTGAAATTATGATTGGATTATAGGTTATGTTCGCACATTTAAATATATAATAACTTTTTTGTTCAAAGAATTTTATTAAGCGACAACACTACCCTAATAATCTCCTATAATATAAAGTAGGGCCCAAACTAAGGCCCCGCAAGTCATTTCATCTCGCTCACGAACTCCTTTTCATAAAACTAGAAAATTCGACAAATCTATATGATTTTTAGATAGTACCAACCTAGTATTCTAACTATTAGCTTACGAGTTACAATGGTTTTAGTCACGCTACTTTTGTAATTTTCAAAACAATGGAAAAATCAGAATTTAGTGTGTTGATAAAGTATTGATTTTTAATTGAAAAATATACCTATTAAGTAATACAATAGCTTAACTTATTAGGTGATGTGTTATTAGGCCCCACGACACCACAAAAGTTATCATCGCATAGATGTCATCGGTGATAGGACTCAGCATCAGAACTGATCGACTGAGAAGGAGATTGTATTTCAGCGTTGATTAATGGTCAACACGCAGTTTTTTTTAGATTTAATTATCAAAATCATAAGCCTCTATTTTTTTAAGTTAAAAATTCAACATAACCTACAATTTATTAACCTCAAATATTTACTAACGAATAAGAAACTAATATATTTAAGTGTCAACGAAAACAAAAATATTTAAAGCTATAAAAATGATTATTTAAAACACACAATAATATTTAGGTTCGCACCTAATAAACTAAAAACATAAATCAAGTATTAGTACGACAAACGGCCGTAAGGGGGTAAACCTGTATAATTATTAAAACGAAAATATTTTCAATTCAAATGCAAAACTATGCCATAAATTAGTTGAAATGTTTGCAAAACATTTATTTATAAACTGAAATAATCTATAAATTATTTGAAATGAACACAATACATTTCTATTTTCTAAAACCCTGAATTTTTAGTTACTAACCCGAAAATGATTTTAATCCAGCCCCTGATTAAGCCTTCATCGATCTCTTGGCAAAATATAAAATAAATGAGCATATATTATAAAAATACGACGTTATGCAATACTTGGCAGTGTAAAAACGATTTACAATTATAAATATATACATCTCCAGCAATTTTGATATTTCAACAATTTAGAAAGGGGTATATATAACTTCTAATGCAGTAATTGACAATAGGATCAGACAAATTGTCATTAGAAGGAATAGAAGTTTGGAAGTGGTTACTAAAAAGAACTGAAGTTAAGCTTGGACAAATTGTCACTGGAAACAGTTAAAAATAAGATGTAAGATAAGACAAGAAATCGTTTGAAGAGAGAATTTTTAAAATTGCAGTGGTTCGCAATTCCTTAGTTAGCTCCGTGGCTTTCTATGACCGTTGCCAAAAAAATTTTACATACTTTTAAAAATATATTCTCTGAAACGCCTTCGAATAATATAGAGCAACTATAATAACATCTAAGATTGTTACAGATATTATCTTGAAACCATTTAGTTTTAATACATTACTAGTTCCATGTGGAATAGGTTTTTAATCAAATATTAAATTCTTTTGTAAATTAGTTTATTTAAAATATGGAATATATTTCAATGATATTATTCACATTAAACTTTTATGTGCAGCAGTGTCTTATATTATTTAATTGGCAATTTAAAGCAGAAAATAGTATTAACGACTTATAATATTTGCTAATAGTTGGCTTTTATTCGATTCAAATCTTTTTATTTACATAGAAATCTTAATAAACGCTTATTATATAGTATTAGGTCTTACTATAAAAGAAGACTAATAGAAAAATTTAATTGTTTGGTTACTTTAAATTTGTTTCTTTAGTTAGTTCTTAAAAATTCATATAAGTTTTGTATGTTATGTATAAACTCTTACTATATTCAAATTTAAAAGTAATTAAAACATTTATATTTTATTTATTTTATTAGCGACATTATAATTATGTAATTATGTAATGTAGAGCTGCCTTCACAGATGGAGCTACTATCTCCGTAGCTCTGTGACTGATACGTTTACAAATGGCAGTTAGCTAGATAACCGAAACTAACCGAAACATTCATATAAATTTCAAACAGCTGCAATATTATACATCACCGTTTACAGCAGATAGGTTATAAGTGTATGTAATTATAGTTAAAATATTCAGGTATGTATTTTCTTTGTACATTTTAAATATATTTATAAATGCCTTCATTTTGATGTCTGAAATTATTTTTCATTTCTTTATTTAATATTCAATTTTGCAGCATCTTATAGATATATGCTCTATAAGCATCAAATGACAAAGTAATGTTGTAATTTTACTATGTGCAACAATAAAAAGTACATAAATGTGATTTAAATAAATACCATTGACTTATAGATACTATTAATAAGCTTCTTTAACTAAAAGGAGTTTTTATTTTCAGATAAATATATTCACAATAATGGGAAATCCCAATTCAAAACACTCTCCTGATAAGGATAAAAAATGTGACGTTTCTCTCATGCTCAGTGACAAACAAGAAGATATTCCGTTTAATGAACTGGATCCACGATCTCCAAATACAGATATTACTCGTACACCATTGCAGGTTCTTTTTAGATAACTTGTATTTTTTTTTAAATTCCGTTAATATTGTATATTCATAACTTACATAATTGACAGATCCATAGTCCTGGGAAACGAGTTCAGCAAAAGATAACGAAACAAGTCGATCTAAGCAAGAAGCTGTCGATGCTTTCAATATTAAATAAAGAAGAGGAGACACCAATTGAAACGGGGTCGCTTTTACGCAAACGATTACTTGAATCACTTGATCCCCGGTCACCAAGTACAACGATTGTGCGAACACCTATTCTATTACCTCCCAATTCAAATGAAGCTGTGCCTTCTGAAGAGATTTTGGACAATTCTATAATGGAACTAACTGGAAAATCTAAAGAAATCATTGAAGAAAAATATGCAGATAATTTAGGAACAAATGAGATGAACGAATTAGTAACAACACCTTTGCCAAAGAAGTCTCTTTTAGAGACAAATTTTGATTACTTGGAGACTGATTTAGATAATTTTCATAGTTGTGAAACATCACCTGTTATATCGTCGGAGAGTACTGATTCATGCCAAGCGGGCTATGAAAACAATGCAATTGTTTTGGATGAAACTCCACCTAGCGTTAATACAATTGAAACTAAAATGAACGAATTAGATCCTCGTTCTCCTACAGTGGAAATTAGTCGCACACCTATAATTCTTAAGGAGGATGATGACTTTAAACAAAATGTTGGTCCTGATAATGATATCAGTGAAGATCCTAGATCACCAAGCGATTTTATTGACAGAACCCCGATTGTATTACCAAATGATAAAATGAAATCTCTCTCAGAAGTACATCAAGCAGATGTATCTGATAAGGACAATGAGAGCAAACAAACAAACTCTTCAGAAATGCTACTCAGTAATGAAGTTGAAGTTGTTCATCAGATAATGCAGAAGAACAACAAGATAAGGGGTGAACGAAATAATCAAATTTATGAAGATAAAGAACATGCAAAAGTAACTCCACGAAAGACTGTAACCGGGGGTGGAAATCGCACCCCTCTATCATGTGTAAAAAATAAATCTGGGTTTCATGAACGATCTAATTCAGAAAATATTTCCATTAGTGAGCGGCTAACGCCAAAAGCCAATACGTTTATAGATAATATGAAATCTGCTGAAAAGGAATTTAATGGGATAGCAGCAGAAGATGATGAAAATAAAAAAGCTAAACCGAAGTTCATTAACAAAAGAACTTCTAAAATACCGACACTACAAAAGAAGTCTATGGAGAACAGGGTTATGAATATAGCAAAAAATAAACTGTCGAACTCGCCTGCTTTAAAGAGAAACAGTAATTGGGATCAAGATAAAAGTGTCCTTATTTAATAGACATCTCCTTTGAGATTGTTGATTATTTCCATTAAGGCAATTTCTGTTTTTATTTAATATTGTATATTTATAACATAAATGGTGTAACTTGAATAATAAATAAATGTTCTTATAAATTATGTTTTTATTCATTATTAATATACATATTTACGTGAAAGATTGATCTTTCTTTCTAAATATTATTTTGTTTATCTTTTGGGCGGCTATTTGGGGTTTTACAATAATTTTAGGCGATATCCATTCAGTCACAGGCTGACAGGACGCATAGTCTATTGTTTCTGTAACTATGCATGCAGGTAATTTTACTTTCTTTTGGGAATGCACATCACCAACACTGTTTTTATGTTTCTTATTTGAATCTATTTTCAATGTTGTTTCATAATTGTCTTGAATTTCTTTAGAGTTTATATTACAGGTGTCATCTTCTATTTTAATTATATCAGGATGTTCTTCAAGTTTCCTTTTGTTTGATTTGTTTTTATTTTTAAAATATACGTCTCTTTTCCTCTGAACTAGCTTTTGTCTTGTTTCAGTTATTGTTTCTAATTCGGGAGCGTAGCACACATGTAAAATACCGCCATAAAATGATTTTGCGTCCAAGAATCTTTTAGCTATTCTTGCAGACTGAATTCTTTCGTAACAAATGTGAAAACATTCTGTAAATATTTCTACAGCATAATCATTTGTTGCCCCATATGTTTTAATGGGTCCATATTTCGAACATAACTGTTTTAACTCAGTTCTTAGATTAATTTTTGGTACACCAAATATTAACAGATGTGTAGATTCATTATTTATAGTGTAAACCTGAAACCAAATATAAAATATTATAACAGTGTCACATGAAATCACAGTTAGATAGTGGATCCTGTTTTATACTAAAATAATTACCTTAACAGCAGTTAATTTTTTACCCTGTCTATACAGTGGCCTAGTAACACATAATTCTTCCTTGTCATGGTGTTTTAAATTTTTAATTTCTTTAGTTTCTTCACTCTCTGCACTATTTCTTGTCATCATATTTTAGGTTATTATCAGTTATTATTTAAAGAAAATTATATACAAAGAATGAGATGTCAACGTTTCCATAATAAGTATGAACTTGGTCCAACTTTAATGGTAAAGCAGAGACACAGCATTTGTCAGATTAATGAAATACATCTATATGCTAATAGGTGCCGCTGCTAAAAATATGTGGTTACACATCACCCCACCTATTCATACTTCATGAAATTGCCCGCAATCTGTATAAAGAATTTAGAGTCAAAATGTGTTGTAATTGGATATATTAATAATTATAAATAAGATATAATAAACCAATTAGAATTATCATAGTTATTTAATACTTGTTAACAGGGTTATAATATATACTTATCATGGTTGTTCATTTAATTCCTAAAAGTCGATTGTAAGTTGTTTTTAATTAATGACATCAAATATAACCTATGTTCATGAATAAATGTCTTTATTTGAAAATATACTGAGCTTAATATATTATGTTTTGTTATACTTACGTGATTTAAAATGTTTTATAAAGTATTTAAATTTTTATTATTATTTTATACTTTTCTAAAGTGGGCCTATAGTTCGTTGTATGTAATTTTTTAAATTATTAAATTTTTTTATCAGTGTTAATAAACATTTATTTTGAAGTTTTGTGCTTGTTTGAAAACAAAATTGTGTTTATATAAATTAACTTTGACCAGACAAAGCACTGCCTTTATTAAATAAATGTGAATTGGTTTGTAGCTGTTTAGTTCTTTGGTGGTAATCTTTAAATATAAATATTACATATATTTATATTAATATATATTACTAATTTTATTTTATTGAAACATTTTTAATGAGTAAACTATATTTTATTCTAGTTCAGAAAATTTATTTGTTATCATATACAGTTTTGTTGTTGAATTCATTTTTTTTTTTAAATAAAATTATATTATTTTGATTTTTAAAATTGTTTATAAAATTACACTATTAGCTTTTTTTAAAGCTAATAGCAAAGTTTGGAATGTGGCTATTTATAAAAGTGAAATTATTAAATTGGCGAGTATAATTTTATAACAAATTATCCATTTATAATAATGTATGACTGTTATGAATGAATATGTATTTTTTGCATTGTAAGTTAGAGATCACTTTCAAATTAACCATGTTTATAATATGTTTTTTAAGAGCATTCATCACAGAATTATCAAAAACCTATTTTTAGGATCAATAATATTTGTAAAACATTTTTAAGTTTTCCTTCTTTTACATACTATAAATTATTTCTTATCAAGAGGATTGTCTTCTGTTATTGTATATTTTAAAGTAGTGTAAACTATAATTTAAACTCAAGGTAACTTTTAAACGATTTCTTTTTGTAATTATTAATATCAAATCACTGTTTTAAAAATTATTTTTATTACTATTCTATTGATTCTAGTTGTTATTTTGCTTACGACATTGGTGTCCCTCAATATTTTGATGTTATCATTGATTAAAGCTCTTAAATAACATTTGTGGAGTTAAATTAAGGAACTACTTTCCTGTAATAACTGTACACATACAAAATATAATAGAATTAAGGGTTTTGAACGGTCTATAGTTCTTTTTACATTTTAAATCTTATTCGATTTTTGGATTTTTCTAAAACTATTATGTTTAGTTTGAAATAAAGCCGCACGCAGTTATTTGTCTTCTTCAACAATGACAAGGTCACTTACTGAAAGCAAAATATATATACAGTACGACCTTGATCCTAACTAATTAGTACCACGGATGTTATAGATTACAAAACACATTTTATAATGCATATTTACTTGTAAATACATCTGTTTTGTAACTTGTGCATCTAAATATAAACTATCTTTTTAGGCTTTTGAAATAAAACAAAAAAAGGCAATCAATTTTATTTAACTACTAATTATAATGAATAATACCTAAATTTGTAACAGAAGAATTCAACAAAAACAAATAGTGATTATCTACTATAATTGTAAACAGCAAATATTGGAGCTCGTTGTAGTTTTCAAAATTATAATCATTTTAAAATGCACTTTAAAATTAATTTTTTTTGAATAATAATTAAAATGGTCCATCAATTTTAAATTATAGGTAATATTTTTAATTATTAAATTGCAACTCCATCTTACGTTAAATAGTAAAACAAAATGTATTTTTATTGTAAAAATTAATTAGAAATTTCAGCGTAATTCTAAATTCAAATCAATTTTTAAATTTCAAAGCTCTTAACTGAAAAAATAATAATTTTCTAACCAAGGGTCGATTAAAAACTTGAGAGTAATGAAAACTTAACTGAAATATTATTTACTTCCACAATAACATTTTTATTAATTTGGCGTTTATTTATTCTATATACTTGCTAAACACATATTTGTTTAACATAAAAAAGGTGTAATTTTACATAACATTTTTATGTATACATATGTAGCATAACATTACTTATAAAATACTATTCTTTGATATAAATTTTCATTTTCTGCCGTAAATTAAACTTTGTATGTAAGGTTAAATAGTTTAATATATTAAACTAGTAAATTATTCAAATTCTTCAAGTTTATTTTGCATTCATTTAATGACAATGTAAGGAAATTATGTTAAACTTCTGTAGATAATAAAACGTAATATTATTTAAAAAATAATACATGAAATATTAGTAATTCTCGCTTACATAAAATATTACATTTATGTAAGGTAATATCCATATTTTCTGTTTAACGGGTAATATATATTTTTCATATTTTGACTACATTAGATACAATTGTTTTGAAATTAAACGTTATTTGAGCTTACAATTAGAGGGTATAATAAATATCTTTGTAGACATATATGTATTTTGAAGTAATAAGCAAAAACTTATTTACAACTATATGTCTAAAAGAAATAATTTATTTTCTAAATTCTACAGAATCTGAACTCGAAATAACATTTAAATTCTACACAGTTTATAGAATGTAGTCATAATATTAAAAGTATATATGGTTAATAAACATAAAAATAATAGACAATGTCAATGAAAATGTCACTATAGACCTCAATAATTTCTGATTATATTTCATTATCTTGAGTCTTCTTTACTGCACTATAATTTTCATTTTTAATTCATTTTGGGTGATATACTCCTTAAGAGCCGTTTGTTGTATTCTTAATTTTAACTTCAGTCACGGAAAAACTGAATTTTAATCCATAAAATAGGTTTTCCAATTCTAGTTCTATGAAAGAGGTATTTTGGTTTAACTACAGTTATGTTCCACTCGAACAAAAATTAGAGCGAGAAAAGAAACTATAAACCAAGGTCTATAATAAACCTCAGTTATCTGAGAATTGAAAAATCGGTCACTAAGTCGGCTCCAAACTCAGTATTTTAAAATTTTGAAAAGTTTTAATAAATATTTTGGTTCTTAATTTCTACTTGAAAATTAAATGAATTAATTAAATGTAAATATTTTCGAAACGAATGAATCTTACAAATGTTGATTTTCTCAGAGACCAGAACGAATATAACATCGATGTTTATCTGGCATCCCTGTTATTTGTCTTTTCTTATGTTATTGCCTATCTGTATTCTTACGTAGCTTTATGTATGTTTAAAATTAATTTATTTGTTTTTTTGCATTTACGTGCGTCATAAATTTACTCAGTTGGTTTTGGGGATTATTTATCTATTTTTTGTTTTCAATAATATTCATTCCAATAATTTTTTTGTAAATGTAATTCTTTCATTTAGATTATAAAAATTGTACAGTAATTACTTTTTTATATAAAATATTTTTCTTATACCATGATACTTAAGTACGTTTTTGAAATTAGTGTTTAATATCTATTAATCATCATAGATCTTAACTACAATTAATACCAATAAAACATTTAAAAATTGTGAAACAATAGATACTGTAGACAGTAGGTTTAATGCCAAAAAATACTAAATAATTGTCATATATGTTACACCTAATTATTGAGCATGCACAATTTCGTGAAATAGGCAAAATTCTGTGAAAAGGTACTAGTATTTCAATTTCATTTAATTGTAATATTTTCTATACTTTTTAATATGGATTTATATTTTACTACTATTATGCGAAAGAATTGTTTATTTTACGATTTAGGCAAGTTCTCTAATTCGGCTTAAGATATATTGTCTGAGAATTTTGGGTAGGCACTTTTTTTGTTTCATTATGTATAAAAGTGAAATTTTAATTTTCTGGGTAAAAATCTTGAAAATAACGGTTAAGTTATCTTGTTTTTCTCGAAAACTATAAGTCCCACAGAAATTTTGTGAAAACCTTTTTTGTAGATAATAATATTATCTACAATTTTGTAAATAACTTTGTGTTGAATTTTTTATAATAAAAAAGTTATAAGCAAAAATAAATGTTAGCTTCAATTTTTGTGGGAGTTGTGGTTTTATAAGATTAAAAACTGATTACAATCTTATTTTCAATATGTCGATGGAATGGGGACACTCCCCAAACATTTAAATTCAGGTTTGACTCTTTTACATGATGAACAAAAATTGCTGCCTACTCAAAAATGCACGGTTGGATGACAAATTTCACCGACTAATACATTTATACTCACTAAACGCAAAACGTAAATTTTACATATATCATCTATATTTATTTCAATTTTTTTTATAGAAACGATATGTAAAATACATATATTTTTTTTACAAATATTTCTCTTCGTTTTCTTGTTATTAGAACTTTACATAATTTTTTATGTAACGTAGCGTAAGAAAAATGAAATTTCATAAAATTCAAATAAAATAATAATAACTGTGTTTAGCGGATATTAAATTATAAGTATTTATAAAGTTATTTTCTCTTTTAAATTGTTTTATTTATTAATACTATGTTGTTTTTTGTCATTGGTGTAGTATTGATATATTTATATATCCATAATTAACAAACATCTGTGTATTTCATTGTTTACGGTTAATAACTCGACGTTAGAGTGTGAGTTCAAGATGTAATTCAGCGTTTCAACATAGATCATAATAAATATTAACAAACTCACTGTTATTTGCAACATTTCTGTATACGTTAGGCAATGTTAGTTAGCGCTTGCTGGAATTGTTTCTTTGTTATCACCTAACTCATAAAAAAGCATCATTTATTATAGGAAATAAATTTAAATGCTCTGCATTTTAACAAAAAGACATATTTCTAGAGACAGTACTAGGACTAGTGATTCAAAAAATGAAAATTATTTGTTTGTTTTGTACTAGAGGCCTTACCAAAGTCTTTACTTGCTGTTTTGTCTAGATTTTTTTGTATTGTTGAAACTTGTTCCATTCTCAATGTTGTATTGTTAAAAAATATTCCTAAAAAATTGTGTACGTACTGTGTAGGTGTTCAATTATTTTATTTGTATCAATGAGCTTGTGTCCTCATTTTTTAGTGGTCGATTTTTCAATTATTTATTGAAATTGATGTTTATTTTATTAAATATCTAAATGTTGACGGAGATATAGCAATTAAAAGTTTGAATTATAGTTTTAGCGCTAGAAATGCTCGGCCATATTTGTATGACGTGAAATGCATTTTAACGTCAGTTATTTGCTGAGTAGGTCAGTGCTATGGTAATGTTTTGTAGCTGTTGGTAGTCAAATAACCAAGTCAAGTCGAAGAATATTAAGTTTTTATTTTATTTAACCCTGTTAAGGCAGACATAATATTAAAATTTGACTGTTCCTCGATATAGCTGTAAATAATATTTGATATTTTAATATATAAATACATATAGCAGAGATTTATGAGCTGTAAGGTTGGCAGCGGTTGTGATGCCACATGCATTTGGAATGTGTACAACGTTGAATCCTTTTAATAATTAAAGAGACAAAAAGACTTTTTTAATTGTTAATATCTCTTAACATATAAGGAGTTATTAAAAAATAATTGAACATTTGAGGTTCTAGTAACCCACTTTATCAATATATAGTACACTTTTATAGAGATTAAGACATAGGACACAAGCCCATTACTGTTAGTGACCTCTATGAACGGTCTGGGTTATAATCATTCTGAATAGCTGCTATATTCTGACAAATATAAAAACAAAAACATGAATAAAAGAATGTGATTCAGACATTGCATATTTTAGTAAACAAATAAATTGCTAATAAGCAACTGTTTAATCAGAATTATATTATATTTTATGCCGTTTTTTTTTTAAGGAAAATATTGTCTTTTTTTCACGTTTGTTTTTTTTAATTCCTGGTGCACAGGGCAACATTTTTTGAATAAGCACATTAATGGAAAAAATAGAATATGAAATATGAGTATGCATTAGATATTTAACTATTTTGCATTACCAAAGATATATTTTTTATGTTAAATATTATTGGGAAAGTATTTTATTACCATCATACTTTTTTCGTATGCTGTTTTCAGAGGATTTAATCCGCATTCCCAGCTACTGCATTTTAGTTTCCTTTTATGTTTTAACCTCAAATGTAAGTTTTAGCTTGTCATATATAGAGAATTAAAAATAATTATATTAATTTATATTAAATAGAGCTAGTAATTATTATTAAATAACGAATATTACTGACGATTTATGGTTTTACATAAAATTAAGTAGCTGGGAATTGGACTTTAGATTCTCGGTTCATTTGTTGGGAATCACTGACATTAAGTTTATCTTATGCAAAATTTCTTTAGATATTTTTTAATTACATAAAACATACATCTGGCGATATTTTAAGATTAATTTTGAACATCCGATTATCTTTTTTTTTAAATGTATGATCTCTATCTTTATCATGGTGTGCTGAATTCATTTTTTTTCTTATTTGTTTTCATAAAATTAGCTAATTAATATTCTATTTTTTATCAGGTTCATTCGCTGAATATGTAAATTTTAATTTCTTTAAATTTAAAATTTGTTCATTTTGTCATTTTTTAAATAATAAATCTATTTATAATTTGTGGTGGGGAACAACTATTTTCTACATAATAACGTAATATTATGTATGTAAAATATACGTAATACATACGTAATACATCTGTAAGTGCCACACTGGAACCGACTACTTGTGACATTCGATTTTTTCAAACACTTCATCATGAATCTTCTATTTTAATGTTTATCAATATGTACGTGTTCATTTGTATGTTGATCATAAAATGAACTGAGAATTATTTCACAACATTGTGGTGTATTGATAAACAATAAAGTAGAAACCTCATTCCATGATAAAATGACTTATTCCGGATGTCGTAAGTAGTCGATTCCAGTGAGAGAGAGCCCCAGAACATTAAGCCTTAACTCTGACAACACTTTTGAGCGTTACAGCAATTTTCTAGATTCACTAATGAGATAATTAGAGTGAAGGAGTAATGTGGTTATGACTTTGATATTATATCAGTTAATTTCTATACAATTTTGATGATGAGATAGAAAGTTGAAATTTGATTCATTGATATTGTAACTTATGAACTGTTGATTATACTGTTGAAATTTTTCAGACTACCTCGAGCGCTGACTCTTCGATCTCTGCAGAAGCCATGTTGGGCGCCTCCAAGATGGTCCGTGGGTCATACAAATGGAAGTACAAGGTTTCACAGTTCAGGAGTTCATCAGCAGCAGCAACAGCAGCAGCAGCAGCAGAATTCACAAAATAAAGGTATGAGAAAAAGGTGGCGGTGGCGTTCTGTACTATCTATTCTGGATTGGTGGTGTTTGGCTGCAGGAGGATGGATTACTTGGCGAGGTGTGCTGACCAGATGGACCCCACTCGGCATCGTCTTCATCGTAGCGTTGCAGTGGCGCCACAGAGGGAAGAAGGAGGATGTTCATCTAGCTACTAAATATGAGGTCAGTTGCTTTGAGATTTTCCTTGGGGGACCAGCATGTGAGTAGAAACACTGTGCTGTTTTTTGTGTTTTAATTTTATACTAAAATTGGGAGCTTAAAACAAACATATAAATTTGCATTCCTTTTTATGAGTCATAAATATTATCTGCTAAATTATAAAAATATTGTAGCACTGAGCCATCTGAAACATTGGACTTTTGCGACCTGTGATTCCATGGTAAAAATAATCGTTTATTAATTAATTAAATATTTGTTTTGGTACCGATTATCTTAATAATGCTTCTAAAATGATAATTATTTTATTAACTACACCGTTTCTGCGTTTGTAACCCTATTTATTTATAACTCTAGGTACTACTGTAGTAAATTATTTTAATTTAAAAGGTCTAGTACATAGTTTTCTTATAGTGCCTTCTCTTAACTCCGTATATACCATACAATGCGCTTGTGAACTCTTTTTTAGGGGTCGTTCTTTTAATATTCGATAGAAATTAATTTTAATATAAGAGTATATATATTGACTTTTTTATTTTTTTTAAATATTCAAAAGTTGACGGAACTATAGCCGCATGTGTTAGATATGCATTGTACGTCAGAGGAAATAAGTAATAGATTATTTTTCCTTATTGGAAATTTCTATAACGTTTTCCTTGTAATAATTAAAGACAAAATAAGTTTTTTTTTTCATTGTATTATTTGCGAAACTAGTAAGGAGTTATTAAAAATAATTGGACACTAGGTTCTGGTAACAAACTTTATCTATATATAAATTAGGTCATGGTTCCCCATTCTTTTAAATACACAGAAACATAGAAAATAATGATTACTTTACTAACAGTAACTAAACTAAATTTTGTATTTGGAGAACAAATATGATATACACATTTTCGTGTAAAAAATTGAAGACTGGTAAATTCCTATACTATATAAATTCCACATGGTATATATTAAAAAAAAACAATAAGTTGATAGATTCAATTTTTTTTATTAAAAAAAATATTATAATAATCTTCATTATTACAGAAAGTCTCCTTTCTGTCTAACGATATGATTATTGAAGCAGCGAAGGCAAATGTTTAGAGTTGCAAACAAAAAATTTAAAAATACATTTCTGTAAACCTTGTAGACACAATTTATTAAAAGCCCTTCAAATTTTATTCACCTCCACCTTTCTGTATGTTAATTCTGAAAAAAATAATTGATTGTTTTAAAATGATCGAAGATATTATTTTCACACGTATGTAGGTAGAATCAAAATACTTACAATATAGTAATTGAATCTGCAATCAAAAAAAGGGTCTATTTAGACCTTGCACGCATCTTCCTGCGTTTACGCTTTAGCCTACGCATCCTCTTTTTACGCCACTGTAACAAATAAACTGAAGTTAATAATAATATAAAATAAATAGTTAAAAATTCCCTTGTCAAATACTCATTACAAAGTTAAGGTAAAAATAGAGAATTAATTTGTTATAATAAAGAATGATCAAACTATTGACTACAAAAAGCAATAAAAAACGCAGTCTTCAAAAACATTTTAAATCAGTAATGGAAAATGAAAAACGATCTCATAAAATTGAAAAATTTATATTTGGCAAAAAGCACGTTGCAAATTCTAGTTTCCAGTGCCAAAATAAATTTGACCGAAAAAGGTAGAACCCTTAACAAAGTAAACAATATAAAATCTAAAGTCGATGTTTCTAAATGCACATGCAAACGAACGTACAAATACATAAGTGGCACGTTTTTTTCCAAAGGACATCTAAGGACAAGATGGATATATAGCCTGCATATTTGTTGATACATTAAAAATTTATGTTAATGATAACATTTGCAAATTTAAAATAAAACAAATTGGTAAAAATATGTAATTAAAATTACGACTTAAAATATTTACTACGTAAATAGCAGTAAAATCTAAGAATATTGTGGTTTTTTTATCTAAAAAAAACCAGATATTTAGAAATTGTTAAAAATGCAAAAATCAACTTAACCTACAAATTACACGTGTATACATTTTTCATATTATTTTTGTGATAAAAGTAATAAAACGTATAAACACTTATATTAAAAATTAGTAAAAATGTAACAGGTATAATAAGACTAAATTTTATAAAAATATAAGATGGTTAATGCACTTACCTTAGCCCTCATTTTCACAAGTTATTGTTTGCAAATGAAATGAAATAGACAAACTAGAATGATCTATAAATAATAGTAGTCCTGCCAGATCGGAAGTTTTCACCCTAGATTTAAGGGAGTTTAGTTGCGCCAGTGACTCATAGAGGAATAATATTGAGTGAATTAGGGTATTTTTTTGTTTTTAAATACATGTTTTTGAATATCCAAAAGCGTAAGCTTTTATTTACATATTTGAATTTCATAAATTAATTAATGAACTAAAAGGAGGAAAATAATTTATCATATAGTTTAATAATAAAAGTTTTCTTGATAATAGTATAAACAACATTATGAAGATAATTTAGGTGAAACCACAGCAAGATATTTCAACAAATGGTTTTCTAAAACACCAAAATAAAGTCTACAATGGGTTACGTTTCTTTATGGCGTAAAACCGTGCTATATATTCCAAAGTTCATTTTATTAATCATCGTACGATAATTCCGCTGCGTTGAACTTATGGGTCGCAAAAGTTCGTGTGCTGACGTGAACTTTTTGTAAAGTGCTTTAAAGTAAACAATATTTTTTTAAATATATAATTTAAGAGATAATATTTATTATTATAATTATGTCCGGTATAATTAATTTTTGATTATTTTATTATCTCAGCCAAATTTGTACTGATGCTGCTGTAATCTAAGTCTAACGGACGTTAGCATGGTGTGGATGCAGATAAGGATGCTGCTAAAATACTAACACTGCTTCAAAACTAATTTTTTGTTTGTAGTAATTTGCCAAGTTGTATCGTAAGTTTATCAAAATTATACGATGGAAATGCCGAAGGCGCAGGCGTAGACAAAATGGGGTGCAAAAATAACGTGGAGCTAAAAAAAAGTCATGATTTAATATAGGCTTGTCGATTGTAACTAGATGCATTTGAATTTCACGGGTAATCTAAAAGTTTGCGTGAGGGCGATCATAAGGTTGGTGACCTTACACAAGAATTGTGATGTCACATGCACTTGGAATGTGTACAACGTTGAATCCCTTTAATAATTAAAGAGACAAAATGACTTTTTTAGTTGTTAATATCTCCTGACATATAAGGAGTTATTAAAAAATAATTGGACATTTGAGGTTCTAGTAACCCACTTTATCAATATATAGTACACTTTTGTATAAATTAAGACATAGGACACAAGCCCATTAATTATCAGTTCGGTTGAATCATGTAAACCTCAACTCGTTCAGTTAATCTTATTCTTCTTTTCCATAATTCAAAATCGTTCAAATTAAATCACCCCGTGAGAACGCGACTTTACCAAAGCAAAATGGTGGTAAAGTCAATTATTTAATGTCAAATTCAATGTCAATTAAAATTTATAGTATTTCCATTCATGACTAATATTAAAAATGAATAATGTCTAATATTAAAATAGTTTGTACCGTAAGTATATAGATTGAAAACACGATGAGAACACATAAGTAATGATATATAAAAATAATATCAAATTTAATATGAAATTAAAGTTCTATTTTAATGTTTATCAATACACCACTGTCCTACGAGTAATAATATTGCATATTATATATTTGTATCGTTTTCACAAAGAACATCGCAGTCGTTATGTACAAATTAGCATGTATATACGCGACTACGAGTAGAAGTTAAACCGGCACTTGAAAGTACTCGTATGATGAAGTGTGTAGTAGTACTCAAGTAATCGGTTTCAGTCTTTTGGAACTTCATCTTTTTTGGAACTTATATTTTATTATTTAAGCTTTTATAATTTAGCCCAAGGCTGCTTTGCTACTTGTATAACTAACTGATTTCACAATCTAACACAGTAGTATGAGAAACGCACCATCACTGTGAGCTTGTTTCAGGTACAATGTTACACAACAATCCCCCTTCGAATCTTCAGCCGATGTTTTGGATGGTTAGCCGATTGTCCTGTGCCGTCTTCTCTTCGTCCGATTGTCTACGGAGCGTATAGCTCCACGTTTGGTGTTAATATGGCTGAAGCAGATGTAGAAGATTTCAAACACTATAGAAGTTTAGCACAATTTTTTGCCAGAGGAATAAAACCGGAAGTTCGACCAATTGATCCACTTAGTTGTCTTGTTGTACCATGTGATGGAAAAATTTTACATTGTGGACCCGCAGAGAGTTCTTATATTGAACAAGTTAAAGGTAATAAAAGCAAAGCTTGCCATTCTAAAAATCCCACACATAATAACTAAAACATTATAATTAGATTATTATATGTTATATTACATTTATGACTGCACAAGATTAAATAATAAAAGTAGTAACACGACTGTTTGCCACTAGGGATTAAATTAACTTCTGCTATTTTAACACATCGAATTTTGTAAGAGTAGTTGTATTTAAATTTAGGCAGAGGTATTATATTTGAAGAAATAAATCATAGAAAAGGTGAATATAAAAATATTAGAAATGTTAAATCAGACAAGACAGTTTTGTATTTATTATAATTATTATAATTGGTTTCATTTGGTTAATACTGGTTTATTATAAAAATATTGCATTATTGAAGAAAAGATTATTTGATATTTCCAATATGTTATTTACAAGTAACATATTTTTAGAAATGTTTGAATCTTTTTGCATCACTGTTTATTGTTTTCTTCTCATTATTCATATTAATTACCATTTACTTAAAGTTTAAAAAGTTTATCGCGACTATGTTGGTTAATATCTCATTTTATCTGAAGTATTGCAACATTATTTTCTATATTTTCGTAAACAATTTTATATACTTTATAATTTTTACATTTAGATTAAATTTTCTAAATATTTTTGCTCATATTAACAATTTTTTTTAATTTCCATACAGTACATATACTAACTCATTTTAAATCTCTTTTAGTTTCATCGTAAGTACTATTAAGTGTTTGTGACGTTTGAAATAAAATAATAGATGGTCTTACAATTATTTTAAGACATTAACAAAAATCTGGTATTTTGATTTGTTCTACTTGTTAGTTTGTTATACAATATTAATATTTATTTATGAATATTTTAGGTGTTTCATACCGATTAGATTGCTTTTTGGGACCACAAACATGGCGACAAAAAAATGGATTTGAAGACGATTTAAAAAGAAAACAAACAGATACCTATAACTCATTCCATAAATCAGTTATGCACAGTAAAGATGATACCAATCTGTACCAATGCGTCATTTATTTAGCCCCTGGAGATTACCATCGGTTTCATTCCCCCACAAGTAAGAACACTTCACATACTATCTAAACAGAGTACCTATAATTGTATCTACTGCATAAGAGTGACGTTTGTGTTTATTTAGTATTACGAGAAGTTATTTATTTTAAGTAGAAGTTTATTTTGTGTAGATACTAATTGCACGTATTATTACAGGCTGGAAACCTGAATTTCGAAGACATATCCCTGGTGAGCTACTCTCTGTGAATCCTAGTATAGCGCGATGGATTCCCGGCTTATTTTGTTTGAACGAGCGTGTGCATTATATTGGATCTTGGAATCATGGATTTTTCTGTTTTACTGCTGTCGGTAAGACTTCTTTGAGAGATTTTTATCTCCGCGAATTATTAATAATTTTAAAGCAAAAATATGGCTCAAATGGTTCAGACCCTTAGTAAATATAATATGTACATGATTTTATTTCATGATTTATATAGGGGCTACAAATGTGGGGTCCGTTAGCGTTTACATTGATGAAAACTTGAAGACAAATAAATGGCATGGTTGGAAATATGGTTTTACGAATTGGACGCGTCCCTTATCAGGACAGTTACCCGAAAATATTTACGCCAATGAAAAAGTGTTATCTTCGGATATTCAATTAGGAAAAGGACAACTTATAGGACATTTCAATATGGGCTCAACAATTGTGCTTATATTTGAAGCTCCCAAGAACTTTAAATTTACGGTGAACCCTGGACAGGCTGTCAAAATGGGCGAGAGGTATGTTTTATATTAAAATGTTGATTTAAGTAAGTAAAAAATGCAATTCGCAATGCAATCGAATGGTCGATGCAATTTTTATTAGCTTTTATGACGTTAAAATATTTCAACTTAGTAATTATTAAAATTAGTTTTGGTACATATATTTTAATTAAGTTATTAATTATTAAGTTATACCTTGAAACTATTTAATGTGTCTTATAAATTATCTATATTTTGTTATAGTTTGGATTTGAATAGTACTTTTCCTGCGGTTATGTATTATTTAAGCTACTTACTTTTTCCTTTCCAAATTTCATTAACGCCTTTATAATTTCAATACGGCAACATCAATAACAATATTATATTGAACTTCAAAATTTCAAGTGAATTTCATGTTACTTTTTAGTAAATTAAATTTACATAATTTCGATAGATAAATGTTTTACGTTTTCTATTAGTGATTGGAAAAGTGAAGTGATTATTAGTGTAAGAGCATGTGATGATTTTCCTTTATTTTTCTGATACATTTTATTTATTTCAGACTTGGGTGCGTCGGTAAAGTTGTTGAACAAGTGAGCAAGGATCAAAATGACAAAGATACAACAGAGCAGAGTATTTAGTTTCAAATTTAATCACAGCTTGGCTGACAGCAGATAACTAATTGGAAATATAGCGCACGTGCTAATATGTTAATGATTTTGGAAAGCATGAATGGATGTTTGCCCTAGAAATATTTGATACTTGACCAAAGTATCATTTAAGATTACATTTATTTTTAATATTCAAACATGAGTTTATTGCAAAATATATAAGTTAACTTATATTCATAAAATATAATGTTAAGAAGTTATACACAACTCGAAAAATTAATTCGCTGAGATGATAATGTTATTAATATTAAATAGGTCTTTATAATTTTTCAAAATGATTTGACATTTAGTGAGATTTCTTGTATTACTTTAAAATAGTCACTGTAATTTTTAGAAGTTAATACTGAAGCTATTGAATTACCTCTAGAATCATAATGTCCGGTTTCACGTGTAATGTTTTTGTTAAATTAATTATTTTTACATGTTAAATAATTTTGCAACACAAGTTTGGAAGACTAGCAATGTTTGACATAGTATTATAGCTTTAAGTATTATTAGTAAATAATTCTTGTAATATGCAGGCAATGCAGAATTATACCAGAAACATTATTTTAATCGGCTATATATAATTTAGAAACTATAAGACATATTGGTATAGTTTTAGTACCTTGACTCCATTTTACCTTACCCATATTTAGAAAAATCCATAATGAAAATCTGTGCTTCACTTTAAATGAAAAGTATTAAAGCATCAAATAAATGAAGTAATTTAGAATAATGGGTTTGTTCTATGGGGTTGCCATATCTCATCTCTAATACATTTTGGTGTAAAAAGGGACGATGTAACAATATATTTGTCTTGTTGTTTACTTACTATATTCCATTTTCTTGCACTAAGACTATCCTGATGACACAACATTATAAATAACATTTTTTAACCTTCTAAACACAAAGCCATGTAATATTTTTTACTCAACGTTACATTTTATTATTTACCGATTTAATCGACAATTTATTAATCTACACATTTTTATGATAAATGAAATATTAAAAAGAAACTCTTGTTTAAAAGATATATTGTCTTAAAAAGAGAAATCATTTTCATATATTATAACAAAGAAACCATTATTATTAACTTCTTTATATTGTAAACAATATATTCAAGAAAAATATTTCCTAGTAAATACTAATGTAACATTTACGTAAAACTTTATACGTAAGAATTCTGTGAACAAATAATCGTTATTCTTTAAAAAGTTTATGACTAATAATACCTAAAGGTACAATTACTATTATTTATAGTATTATAAGTTGCATTATTCATTTTCAAACATATTGTTAAATAGATTATCACTTTTGCAATATGTTTTAGTTTAGAAATAAATATAAACCGCTAAACACAACACTTAAATATAACCTACTAATACTTTAATAGTATTAAAGGGTCTTATTTTACTATTTTCTAGCTATTTTAAAAGCCTTTAATTAATGATTTCTTAACATTTTATGATCCCTAAAAAGGTGTCATTAAGAAGTGTTAGTATTATGCTAATAAGCAAAAGGTTAGATTTATTTTTAAAAAGCAGTAAAATAGGTCATAACTGTGTTTAGCGGATATATATAATAGATATTTATTTTTAACTTTTTATTAGATTTTGAGATATAGTTTATTTAAGCTGTTCTTTTTATGATGTACCATTTAGATACAAGTTTAATTGTAGTTTTGTTGTTGAAAGTCAAATTAGACGCAAAAAACATATTTCGAGATTTACACAGTTGGTTTTTCTATATATATATATATTTCAAGCGCATTATTTTTTATTAGTGTCACTTAAAGAATACGCTGAAAATTTACTATATAAAGTTAAAAGTATAAACTGATTAATTACGTGCCAAATATAACTTGCAGTTCTTGATATTTTTATTAAGAATTCAACAAAATATAACATGTTATATACTATAATGTAGCCCTCTACACATAAAAAAATATTAGTGAGAATAAAACTTTGTCTTTTTTATCAAGAAGTTTCTCTCACGTGTGTGACGACAAAGACTTAATTATCAGATGTTTTGACGTAAATAATTTTTGTTAAAAAGAATGTTCTTATATAGGATTTTCCAATAAGGACTGTAATTCAATAAACCCTGTATATTCAGATAAGTTGTATCAACGTGTTTTATATGATATATGATACTAAATCAATAAGGCAGGTCTTATTGGAAAACCCTATATATTATTTCTACATTAACCACTTCTGTAACATATCTGTAATTCTTGTTTAGCTGATGGCGGCATAAACCCTTGTACGGTAAAGAGCACGTACAATCATAATACTAATTTTTTGTTCTTCTAAGAAACTTTTCCAAATTAAATTGCACCCAAAAGGAGTTAATGTATGTTATTAACTAAATCAGTAAAGGGCACTATATATTTCGTTTATTGTTAATTTCTTAGAGATTTCGTACATATGTAATTGTGTTATTTCTTTTTCATAGAATTTATATAATTAGCAAGTATCTTATGTAAACGATTATATAAAAAATATAAGTAAAATAAAATGTATCAATGTGATGTTTTACAATTTGAAAGAATTGGCTGTTATGCTGTAACTGTGCAGTTAAAATAAACATAAATGTTATTCTTTACTACGCATTACGAGTTATGCGTATTTATTGATTTGGCTGATGTATATCGGAGGCGGACTAGTTTTGAATTTTCTTCTTGGGTGTAATCTAAAGAGATGAGAAGTATGGGTAGGCTACAGAAGTAGTTTTGTTCTGATTGCTAACCATAGTCTCATTTGAATTGCTGGTCCGCCCCGTCATCTGCACTTTTTAAGTTGTTTGCAGTATATTTGTAATCGGCGAACAACTTGAAGGATACTGCCAAATGTACAAAAATCATAAAACTGGAGTGGTTCTTTATATTGAACTAAATAATTTGTTTCTGTCCATGCCATGCTAGATGATAATATCCGTACTGAAAAGAAGATGCCATATTTACTAAGTTATTTACTGGATTTTATTAAGTTTTTTTTATTACTCGTATATTATATTAGGTTATTTTAGATAGAATTTTTAGTAATTTTAACATAAGCATAAGTACAAATTTTATTCGTTTAAGTAGCACTTTAGTGTCATAAATGGCCTGGCCTGGACAGACAGCTAAAAAGTCACAAGATCTATAAATATAGACATATCTTGCAGTAAGCACTTTATACTTGACCAATCCACCGAAGATCTTTTTTAATATAATGCAATAGTAGTTCTTTCAAACCATAAGGACTACTATGTTAATGTAGTAAAAAAGCAGTATTTTTATTGTGATTGATAAATTGCTGATTTTAATGTACAATAATAAATTAATTCCGTATTGTAACATGGTAAAAAGAATATATGTATTGCGGAAACTAAACAAGAATATGAAACTTGCAGTTTTATATTATTAACAATTTGGGACTAAAAAAGGAAAGAAGAGATTTAAAGAAGTGAAGTGTTAATTATTATACAAACAAAAACCTGCATTATAGATGAGTTTGAATAATACCTTTTATGATAATAGTCCTTTTCAAAATAATTGTAGTTATTTATGTATTTATTATAGTATAACGCTCAGGCGTAAATGTGAATTCAGGGCTGTTTTTAAAGGAACACTGTTCCTGAAGTATTAAGCTTATAATCATAATTATAAGTATCTTTTAATGTATTTGAAGGTAATATAAAAGTAGCTATGGCTTTATACATTTGCTAAAACAATTTTAATAATACTATGATATCATAAAACTCTTATGAAGTGTCTAAACTTATTTGTTTTCAAAAATTTATTTTTATTACGGCTAAATTGAAAATTTGAAGTTTTTAATACATATTCAGACAATATAAATCTTAGGTTAAGGAAACGCTTCTTATGCAAAATTAGTAGCAATATTCTTAACGACTCCCGAACTAATTGTCATTTTAATAAATTTACAAAATCATATTCATTAGGTGATATAGTTGTTGAGAGTGTTTTAGGGGCAAAGTTAAACAGCTGCTACTAACTTTACATATGAGTAACCTATGAGTACCTGAAAGTTAAATTTTGATATAAATTTCTCTGAGAATATATATCTGTAACGTATATCCCAGTAAACACAAATGTAGGATTTATATAACATTCATGTAGTAGATATGTTTATAGGTAAATGTCACATAAATCTGATTAGCGGGATATCTATGTATATATTCCTAATAGAAATATATTTTTACATATATTTATATAAAATAAATTTGCATTGCATAATTTTGGCATTGAGATATTATATATGTATAATCATAATTACTGTATTTAAAAATAAGTCGCTGTACAATATTTTATAAAGACGAAGCTTTTTAATTGTTCTATTCATAATTGCATGTTAGAGTTATAATAAATTTATGATAAATTCAAAGAATATTGAGCAAGAAGGTGTCTAATAGGAGGTAAAATAAATACACTGCCAATTATTCGGATGAGAAAAAACTTGTATATGACGACCATGCTTCTCTTTTTAGCATTATTTTCATATATAAGTTTACCTCAATTTCTTCTTATGATATAAACAAATTTCAAATGAACCGGTCAATTGATAGTTTGATTAGCAAGGTTTTAATACGGATTATAGCGTAATATATACATAACTACTATTGCGTATGGTTCATTTTCTTAAGTATTACAAAAATTGGCTCTAATAAATAAATAATTTATTTAAGAGGTAGTTACTATTTATTTATCCAATATTCAAACCTTGATAATCTTCTTGCTACCATCTATTAATATAAAAAAATCTGAATGATTTTAAATCAGATGTTTCCGCTGTTAACATTCTGATGTGGATTTTTAATTCACGCTTTACAATTTAATTTACGCACCATACAATATATGACATTGTTCTGCTGTTCAAAGGAATTTGCAAGAATTTACTTTATAACTCATTTAATTATTGTGAAAATAAAGAAATACAAAAGTAATGGACTCTTTATTTATTATAAAAAACAATCTATAGTCTGCCATATTTTATTAATTTAAATTAAAGGAGTATTATAACATATTACCCAAGATTCAAACTTCTCGTTTACACAGGTGAATATAAATTGAATGTAAATGCTATATTCTTTTCATTTGAGGAAAGATGATCTGACATTGAAAGCTCCCCATTAATCCTGAATAATTATAATTAACAGCAATAAAAATGATTAGCAAGTTTTAGTCAAATACGCCATCTCTTGAATAGTAGATTAAGCAAGACAAGTAGTTGCAGATTTGTTAAACAGAGAGCACTGCAAAAATCGTGATAATTAAACGCCTGATTTGGTTTCTACTACAAATACACGTATAATTATTACTCTAACTATACCCATAAAATTTCTCAGGAACGGGTGGTGTTTTTGTAATGTACATGTATTTCATTAGCCGTAGCCATTGCTAGGCCCCGGGCGGCAGATATTTGCGAGGCAGCAGAACTTTGCGTGGCTCTTGTTTTTTGTGTAATTTAAGTAAATTGAAAGTAAGTATTTTTGATGATGATTGTCGAGAAAAGCACAAGTTATAAATAAATAAATGTAGAGTTATAAATGTTGAACACAAAGACGACAAATATTAATAATGATAAACTAAGGTACATGAGAGTTTTAAAAAATATACGCAGTGATTCAAATGGGTTTTCTAAAGCACGAGGCGCGAGATTCAAATTCATATATCCTATATTATTATGTTTACGCGATTCGTATGGTGGCTCGAAAACTGTTCCGTGCATCTTTTCGAAAATTGCATTTCTCGTAGAAAAAAAATAGTAAGGCTTTCGACATCCACGAATTTTCCCCTGAATTTTTTGGAAAGCGTAATTTTGAAAAAACTAAAAAAAAATTTTGTTACTTTTTGCTGCATAACTCTTAATTAATTTTAACAAAAACGGTTAAATTTAATTGCTAATTGGTGAATAAAAAACGTATAACTTATAACATATAACGTATAAACATATGTTATATTTAGTCTGTAAATATTGTCAAAAAATAATAGCAAAATACATGATCTTCTTGTACTGTAAATTTTGCTCGTAAGTAATGTTGCCGCTCTGTCAGGCGCAATGATACTAAGTTTTAAGTTTATGGACATTTAAAAAAAATTTTTTTTTTCAATCTTTGAAATATTTTGATACAGTTATGTTCCTTATGTTCTAAAATAACAAACTTCTTCTTTACATTTTAAATATCTACACGATTTTGGCTTTCGTTCAACCTTTTTTATTTTCATGGACATTTTTAAAAAAAGATTAAAATCCATTTTCTTGAAAATTGTTGATGCAGTTATGTTTCTTATGCTCTAAAATAAGAAACTGCATCATTAGATTTTAAATACCTATGCGATTTTAGGTTTTATGCGGCCTTTTTTATTTTCATGGACATTTATTTTCAAAATTTTTTTTTTGATTCTTTGGAATAATTTGAAGCAGTTATGTTCGTTATGCTCTAAAATAAAAAACTGCATCATTAGATTTAAAATACCTACGCGATTTTGGGTTTTATACGACCTTTTTTAAATCCATGGACATTTTTTTTCTAAATTTTTTTTTTGATTCTTTGGAATAATTTGATGCAGTTATGTTCGTTATGCTCTAAAATAAAAAACTGCATCATTAGATTTTAAATACCTACGCGATTTTGGGTTTTATGCGACCTTTTTTAAATCCATGGACATTTTTTTTCTAAAATTTTTTTTTGATTCTTTGGAATAATTTGATGCAGTTATGTTCGTTATGCTCTAAAATAAAAAACTGCATCATTAGATTTTAAATACCTACGCGATTTTGGGTTTTATGCGACCTTTTTTATTTTCATGGACATTTCTTTTCTAAAATTTTTTTTTGATTCTTTGGAATAATTTGATGCAGTTATGTTCGTTATGCTCTAAAATAAAAAACTGCATCATTAGATTTTAAATACCTACGCGATTTTGGGTTTTATGCGACCTTTTTTAAATCCATGGACATTTTTTTTCTAAAATTTTTTTTTGATTCTTTGGAATAATTTGATGCAGTTATGTTCGTTATGCTCTAAAATAAAAAACTGCATCATTAGATTTTAAATACCTACGCGATTTTGGGTTTTATGCGACCTTTTTTATTTTCATGGACATTTCTTTTCTAAAATTTTTTTTTGATTCTTTGGAATAATTTGATGCAGTTATGTTCGTTATGCTCTAAAATAAAAAACTGCTACATTAGATTTTAAATACCTACGCGATTTTAAGTTTTATGCGACATTTTTTAAATCCATGGACATTTTTTTTCTAAAATTTTTTTTTGATTCTTTGGAATAATTTGATGCAGTTATGTTCGTTATGCTCTAAAATAAAAAACTGCATCATTAGATTTTAAATACCTACGCGATTTTAGGTTTTATGCGATCTTTTTTATTTTCATGGACATTTTCTTAAAAAAAAAAAATTACATTTTCTCGAATTTTTTTGATGCAGTTTTGTTCGCTATGCTTTAAAATAAAGAACTGCTTCATTAGATTTTAAATATCTACGCAGAAACTCAAAAAAATGCATTGCTCTTAAAATCATAAAAGTGAACCTTTTCATCATTTTTAACAAGATTATAGTCTTCTTTCATTGAAAAACTGAAGAAGAAAATATGTTACTTTTATAACAGTTTTTATATAACTTTGAATGCTGATTTTAAATTTGTAATTAATTTTTAGATAACTCTTTTGGTTTACGAGATATCGTCATAAAAAGTCGAACAATTTTTATGGAAAGTAAGAAGACTATACTCTTCTTACTTTTCATAAAAATTGAAGAAAAAAATATCTTATTTTTATAACGGTTTTTAACTTAATTTTTAATGCTGATTTCAAATTTATAATTCATTTTTAAATAAGTATTTTAGTTTATGATATATCAATATATTAAATCTCCATATAGAAAGAAGACTATAATCTTGTTAAAAATGATGAAAAGGTTCACTTTTATGATTTTAAGAGCAATGCAATTTTTTGAGTATCTGCGTAGATATTTAAAATCTAATGAAGCAGTTCTTTATTTTAAAGCCTAGCGAACATAACTGCATCAAAAAATTTCAAGAAATCCAAAAAAAAATTTAGAAAAAAAAAGTCCATGAATTTAAAAAAGGTCGCGTAAAAGCCAGAATCGCGTAGATATTTAAAATGTAATGAAGCAGTTATTTAATTTAAAGCCTAGCAAACATAACTGCATAAAAAAATTTCAAGAAATTCAAAAAAAATTTTAGAAAAAAAAAGTCCATGAATTTAAAAAAGGTCGCATAAATGCCAGAATCGCGTAGATATTTAAAATGTAATGAAGCAGTTATTTAGTTTAAAGCTTAGCAAACATAACTGCATCAAAAAATTTTAAGAAATCCAAAAAAAAATTTAGAAAAAAAAAGTCCATGAATTTAAAAAAGGTCGCGTAAATGCCAGAATCGCGTAGATATTTAAAATCTAATAAAGCAGTTCTTTATTTTAAAGCCTAGCGAACATAACTGCATCAAAATATTTCAAGAAATCCAAAAAAAAATTTTAGAAAAAAAAGTCCATGAATTTAAAAAAGGTCGCGTAAATGCCAGAATCGCGTAGATATTTAAAATGTAATGAAGCAGTTATTTAATTTAAAGCCTAGCGAACATAACTGCATCAAAATATTTCAAGAAATCCAAAAAAAATTTTAGAAAAAAAAAGTCCATGAATTTAAAAAAGGTCGCGTAAATGCCAGAATCGCGTAGATATTTAAAATGTCATGATGTAGTTCTTTAATTTAAAGCCTAGCGAACATAACTGCATCAAAAAATTTCAAGAAATCCAAAAAAAATTTTAGAAAGAAAAAGTCCATGAATTTAAAAAAGGTTGCGTAAAAGCCAGAATCGCGTAGATATTTAAAATGTCATGATGCAGTTCTTTAATTTAAAACCTAGCGAACATAACTGCATCAAAAAATTTCAAGAAAATGTATTTTTTTCTTTTTGAAGAAAATGTCCATGAAAATAAAAAAGGTCGTTTAAAAGCCAAAATCGCGTAGGTATTTAAAATCTAATGATGCAGTTTTTTATTTTAGAACATACTGAACATAACTGCATCAAATTATTCCAAAGAATCAAAAAAAAAATTTAGAAAGAAAATGTCCATGGATTTAAAAAAGGTCACTAAAAGTCACAATCGCGTACCTATTTAATAGCTAATGATGCAATTTTTTATTTTAGAACATATTGAACATAACTGCATCAAATTAATCCAAAGAATCAAAAAAAAATTTTAGAAAAATATGTTCATGAAAATAAAAAAGGTCGCAAAAAAGGCTGAAAAACGTAGATATTGGAAATTTAATTAAACAGTTCATCAATTTAAAGTGTAGCGGATATAGCTCAATTAAAAAATTAAACACATTTGAAATATTTATTATTTAAAAACAAAATACATTACTCACACTCGTTGTCTTGCGACGGGCGAACGTGGGAAATGCGTATATATTTTAAATTTAATTGCATAGTTCATCAATTAATGATGTAGCACACATAACCCCATAATTTTTAGGAAAAATATCCATAACTTTAATAAATAACTTAAGTAAGTGGTTTCAAATAACGTAATTTAGGTTGCCTACTCTTCAGGCTTACAAATTTGGTATATCTAAAGAAAAATATTTAATCCAAAATTTTATAAGGTGAACATTTTCTGTTGCGCGGGGCTTCCAAAATTGTATCAACTCTAAACTCTGATCCCTAAAGCAAAACGACATTGAAAAGTCATTGACATTATAAAATATTGACGTTGAAAAAAATACAAATTATTTTGATGTTAAAATAAAAACTACCATTGTTTTGTAATGTTTTATTGTTGTATTCATATTTCCAGTTATAATTTATCCATTTCACTACTAAATACCAAAGTTATTTCATTCGGTTCAAAACCAGATCACAGACGACTTTTAAACCTTCTTTATAAGGTGAATCCGACAATTGATCAATCAACATAATAGCCTCCGTGGTATGTTTATGTGCAAGATGTTTAGTTTGTTCCAATCCGTTCGATTTATTAACAAGTTCTAAGGTTCGTTCCACATCGCCGGGTTCCTGAAATCGCCTCTGCATTATTGGTAGTAACTCAGGAAACTTTTCACTAGCGAATAAAACCGGCGCTGTGGCCAAACCTAGCTTCAAATCAGCAGCTACTGGCTTTCCCATAACATCTGCCGAAGATACGAAATCCAGGAGGTCATCCACAAATTGGAAAGCCATGCCAATATTACGTCCATATTGGTACGATATTTCGACAACTTCAGAAGGTGCTTCAGCGAGTACCGCGACCGCTTTTAGGTGGTTAGCTATCAAAGAAGCTGTTTTATAGTATGTCTTCGATATATACCGATCAAATAAATCCTTTCCTGATTCCATAAAATCAGCTTGTATCAGTTCCCCTTTAACGAGATCGCTCATAACTTGGGTTAATATAGTGGTGACATTATCGTTCCTAAGTCTAGCTAACATCATTGAATTAATACTGACTATATAGTTACCAGCTGCTGCCACTTGTTTTACATTCCATAACTTATTGACACTTGGTTTTCCTCTTCGTTGATCCGGCTGGTCAATTGCGTCGTCGTGATACAGAGAGGCTGTGTGAATCATCTCTGAGAGCATGGCTACCACCCGCTGTTCTTTTGACAGATCATCTTTGCCCACGTGACAGTTCACTGCTCTGGCCATCAGCACCGTCACCATAGGACGAAGCCCTTTGCCTCTCCCGTCGCAGTAATACGTGGAAATTTGCTTCAATTTCTCTTGACGCGTTCCCTGAATCAGTTCCTGCCTCATGTCACTATGGATCGTTTTTAAATCGTCTTCTATTATGGCATACGGGTCTATCTGTTGCTCCGATGGTGTTGAAGTACTACGCCAAGAAGAACTAGAAGGTTCTTCAAGATTCTGTGAGAACGTTGAAGTCCAACGATGCACTGCTACTCTCTGATTTGTCCATAAGTTAGGTTTGGCAGACTTCAGTAACACTACACACACAACCCGGGTGCAAAATATGGAGCCCTTTAGAAAAGCCATACTTTTTGCAATGATAAATACACCTTCGACGAATTCTTTGTGATATTTTTATCAATCCATACACTAAGTACTCACTTTACCGCATTTAATTTTGATCTACAATATATTTCTTTATATAACTATAACAAGGCACTTGTTCAGCTGGTTTTCAACACTTAAATAAATAAAAAACGTTGTAACAATTAAGCAAATTTGGTCTATAAATTATTTATTTAATTACAAATGAACTTGTGGCAGTTCATTAACAATAACAAGTTACATTGTTTAATTTTTAATATTGATTTTATTATCAAGACCCAATCCCACCTATTATTCTATTTTTTATTTTGCATGTTGCTTTTCAAAATATACTGTTATATTTATTATAATTATTTTTATTTTCTACAAGCTGAAAAGTAGGAAACAAGTTGTAGTAGTAGCAAATGTATCAGGCGTTCTGTTAACATGATTTATGCAGTGTCATCTGTTAAACAAATAATTCACCACTTCTTTATATCTACTGTTTCAGAGATGGCGTATTTGGTTATATTATTATAATTTTTCAAAATTATCCCCCCACACTTTTATTTAATATATTATTTACATATTTAATTTCTTATATTTAAGGTAAAGAAGTAATTATTGAAAAGAATCTGTTTCCAATTTACCAAACACTCTTCTTATAAATTACATACAAAACTATACCCATGCGCCACTGTTTAATTGATTATCTTATCAACCTGATTATGTAAATAATATCTCTGTTAAATGATATTACAGTCCACTTTACTTTGAACTCAGTTGTGAACACTTGTAGACAGCGGTTGGTCATGTTGTGTTTTCTTATTTTGTTCACCATCGTGTCCGGGGCATCGCTATGGTTCTTCATGAAGAAGGGCAACCCGGAGCCGATCTTCGGCGTCTACAGACAGCCCAGTCGGTGGTTCTATTTTAAATACTTGATATTTCTGGCAATTTTATATTTACGAAAGGTGAGTGAATAAAGTTTAAGGAGTAACAGTGCCGCATGGTTATACAATTGATAATAGTGGCTACAGTTTATTAAAATTTAATGAATTTCCTATTTTATATTGGCGTGTTGTGTTATAATTAAGATATTAGAAAATAAAAGTACAATTTAAAGAGCATGGTATATTAAACCAGAGTTTAGCTGCGTGTATAATTACATAAATTGTAATGTCATTAAAAAATCTAAGCAGCTAAAGATTTCTTTTTAATGTTTATGTTTATTCAGTGTCTATTATTCTAGAAATATTCTTGTTTTGCAGTTTCAAAAGAAAGAACTCACCGAAGCTGAAATCGCTGCTTTGGAATCAGCCACTCCTTTATCAGCGCATCCTTTGGCTTTTGACGCTGTCTTCTATTCTGGAGCTAACAACAAAGGATACTATTTAATGATGGGTACAGAACGTCGGAAACGTGGTATTGTCAATGGACTATTTTATCTTGTGGTAAGGATATTATTATTATTTAAATGTCATTGTGCTTAATTCAATTTGGATCCTTATTAAATCTAAACATTCTCACCCCTTCCAAACAAAAAAAAAAACTTGTCCTTATAAAAATAAAACAAAACTGCTATCCTTCCTCGGTATGTGCCCAGTATCTGTTTCCTTTCTCCTCGTTTCCCAATCTTAATCTGGCAATCCTTCTCATGTTTTTTGTGTCTTTTTCTCTTAAGTATTCTGGTATCTCTCACCCAAATCCTTTTATATCTTGTGTTGTAATTGCTCTTCTCAATTTTTTTCATTTTTTCCTGTTGCTGTATCTCCCTGTCTCTTCTCCTTAGCTCCTCTTCCACATTTGTGCCTTCTTCTCTTTTTCTCTCTGCCTCCTCTGTCGCCATTCCATTCCTTTCATAATATTCCTTTCTCTTTTAGGTACTTTTTTATATTAAATAAACTTTAGCGAGACTATCTTCAAAATTATAATTTCTAATTAAAACGCACTCAAAACAAACTTAACCCGTTACTGTTTCGCATTAGATCCCTGGAAAAGGACTGCTACAATCCCCTAAATTACCTGACACCTTATTATTCCCTGAGGAAGATTTAGGCTACAAAGGAGAAGGTCCTTTTGGAGCAGAAGGCATTCTTAGCGAACCAGTAACACCGATGAGAAATTGGAAGCTGCGCTACGAAGGAAAAATGAGGTTTGTAGCTAAAACTGTATTTACATTTTGTGGAAACTAGAGTTCCCTTTCTACTACAAAGATAAGAGTGTCAAGTCTCCAGTGTGCGACTAGACTAAGCTGTAGATAAAGTTTCATGAAGATGCAGAAATAAATTTTTAGATAACGTAAAATCCATAGACTTAATATTAATCTTGTTATATCAGAAAAATATAATTAGATTATTTATAGAAGATAATTTTATTATCTTAAAACACATAAAACTCGAAGTGTTCATTCAGTCCACGGAATCGTGGTTTGCATATGTGTGGTTATCACGATGACCGAAGGTGCTTAAGGTCAAAATGATAAACAATGATGATTCTGCTTGTTTCTACTCTAATCTTATATTTATTACCTCTGCTATGTGGTAACAGCATCGTCGAACACTAAAACAAACTCATTTGCGTTTATATGGTACTACACTTTGCATATAAACATTTACATACTTTATATAAACATAAAAGTGTTATGTCATTTTTTACATAATTTAATACAATCATATAATTTACATTATTGTTACATAAATGCATAAATACATTATTGTTACATAAATAATATTATTTCAGCAAACTAAAATTTTAACATGACACATATTGCCCACTAAACACAATGGGCTTGTGTCCCATGTCTTAATTTCTATAAAAGTGTACTATATATTGATAAAGTGGGTTACCTCAAATATCCAATTATCTTTTAATAACTCCTTATATGCTAAGAGATATTAACAATTACAAAAGTAATTTTGTCTCTTTAATTATTAAAGGGATTCAACGTTGTACAACATTCTAAGTGCATGTGACATCACAACCAGTAGTTGCTATCTCTTTTATACAACAGAGCGTAAAAGAGATATATTCTTGACAGAACTCTGATAAGTTTACAGGTTATCAGCCTTACAGCTCATAAATCTCTGCTATATGTTGCAGAGCTATTGCACTGCTATACAGCTATTTCAAGGAACAATAAAATTCCAATATTATGTTTGCCGTAAAAGGGTTAAATAAAATAAAAACTTATTATTCTTTGACTTGACTTGATTATTTCTACTACAAACAGCTACAAAACATTACCACAGCACTGAAGTACTCAACAAATAACTGACATATAAAATGCATTTCCCGTCATACAAATATGGCTGCCATCTCTAGCGCTCAAACTACAATTCAAATATATTTCTATGATCTATATTTCCTATGATCTTTTTTAAAAAGCTTAACAACTCTTGTTTACGCGTTAAGGTCCACTTATTCTTCCATTGCGACAATTTAAACTCAATCAATCTAAATTAAAATTTCAATTTTTCTTTTGAAGGTTATCATTACGTTATAAGTCAGTCCGTTTTTGATAATAATCGAAGTCATTAATAAAAATATTATCAAATAATGCAAACCTGATAATAATCATAAATTTTTATAAATATTTCAGATATCAGTCTAATCCAGAAGAATTGGTTGACGTCATTTTCGAAGGTAACTTTGTATCAAAGTTAAAACACTTCAACTATGGCACTGATCTTCATCCTCCATGTGTTGCTAGGTCCATAGCAAGAGAAGTTTGGACCAGGGATTATTTTTACTCACTGAAAGTGTAAGCAAAATATTTTTATTCGCTTTTATATATTTACTTATTATAAACCTATTAAGCCTAAATGTCTATAAGATAGATTTCAAAATATTATAATATTCAATAGCTACAAAAGCACAAAGACTAAGCTACAATTGTTAGAAAGGCTGTAAGACTAAGCTATATTAGACATTTTTTCCACGTATAATTAATCGGTATTCCAAATTACACATAACCCTTATCCTAAATAATTAATCCAATAGCAATGTATAAACACTAGTCTGACCCTCATTAAACCTTGGTATTTCTAACTAAGGTTTAATGTTTATTTAAATACCTGAAAATATTACCTACTAAATAATAAATCCTTAAACTTACATGGACATTTACAGAACGATTTGTAAAAAAAGAATAATTATAAATTATAATAAAATTAAAACAGAGCACATCAATCTCACTACGAGCAGATGGGACAAATCAAAGGAAAACTCACCGTTAATGGAGAGGAACATGAAATTAATGTTCAAAGCTTTAGAGATCATAGTACAGGTGTGTTGGAATTAAATCATTTTTATTGAAAGTGTCTTTATTTATAGTGAATCCATTTTCTATATTTTCCATTGTCCAGGTTTCAAGAGAGATTGGAAATTGATGCACCGGTATGCCTTCTTTTCGGTTTTCTTAGATGACGGTAGCTACGCTTGCATTGGAATCATCTGCCAGCCTTGTACCAACTCTACGTAAGTGATAATATATGTGTATGTATATGTATTCCAAGTTGGAGCAGTTGGCTTTACATTTTAAGCAAGACTTTCAGGATCACATAACAAAAAAAAAATTTCAAAAAAGTTAAGATTTGAAGCAGCAGGAGTGAAAAGACTGTCACAGGGTGCAAATTTTCTCGATTTTTTTAAAATGCCAATAATTTTTAAAATAATTGACTTAGATTTTTTTAAATATTTTTCTGATAACTGTTATGACTTGGCCTATGAACTACTTCCGGCTTGACATTGAATTCTGAGACATTAGCTTATGGCAAGCTAGAAAATGTGAATCTTGCTATTTTCTACCAGGCTGTCAAGAAAAAAATTTAAAATTCGACTTTAATTAAATAATTCACAATCCAATTATTATAATTGTTCTTTCTTTATCCCCAGGTTGGAAACAGGGTATGTGGTAACACCTTCCAAAGAGACAATTCCCATCGAATGGTGCGATTTTCAGCTATATCAACACGGAGAAGAAGGCACTCCTCCGACTGACCATGCACTAAGGTTTGGTTATGGACAAGAAGAGTTTACTTTGCAAGTAAGTGGACAGATTTGACATTTCTAGATTTTCTTTTCAATCACAATGATTCTAATACTGAAAAATTTCAGTTACTCTTAACTAAAACAGTCTTCTTCTTTTAGATTAATGTTGAACATCAAAATATACATTACGTTGGATCAAACTGGGAAGCCAGGATGGTTGAAAGGTCAGTTTATTGCGCTTTGTAAAGATTCCCACTGCTCGCGTCAAACGCATTGGCTTTATTGAATAAATCATGGAAGAGAAGGGAAGTGGGAGAGAAGACATATACAGTAACAGCTATGCGTATCCCGTTTACAGCCATCCCTACAAACAATTTGTCATATCTTAGCAATCTCGTATCAGAAAGCGGTTAGACAGTAGTCAAACAGTGTTCGGGAGAACATATGTGGTAGTACTGGGTAGTACTTCGACTTGCACTTCGGCAAACCTCGCTTGGAAAGTATTATGAAGGGAATCTGATGGGGTACGGAGCGTTCCGGCCGGTGCAGATATGCTGTCCAAAGCTTCATGTAATGTCTAATAGGATTCCAATCACCATTCAGAGTGATACGATTCGCATCTAATTGGATTCCGATTAAAATTGTTTGTAGGGATATCTGTCGCTACTGTCCCGCTTCTCTTCTCTTCCATATTTCATTCAATAAAGAAAATGTGTTAATGCGAGCAGTGCGGATCTGTGAACACTTACTGTAACGATCTTTTCTCTGACACTATGATTTCTACTTCATCCAACATATTTTCGCTTGGATTACCTAATTGAATATTCACATGTTACAGATTTTGCCGCTACTTATTAAACGGCGTTCCCGGAAGAGGCTTTAGTGAGTTCCACTATCGACACATAGGTGGCAGGCCTGAATCTGTTGCCAATGCTGATCCAAACTGGTACAAACATCTGCGACTGAAAGAAGCTAAATATTCTACATACAGTCAATAGACATTTTTCTAATTTATTCTATTTATTGTCAAACGGAGTTGGAGGATTGTAATTTAATTATAACTATTATTAAATTTTTGATATAAATAAAAATAAAATAACATATTTTCATTTTATTATTTCTGCGTCTTTGTAGGTCAGTGCTGTGGTAATGTTTTGTAGCTGTTGGTAGTCGAAATAATCAAGTCAAGTCTAAGAATAATAAGTTTTTATTCTATTTAACGCTGCTAAGGCAGACATAATATTAAAATTTTATTGTTTCTCGAAATAGCTGTAAATAATATTTGAAATTTTGATAGATAAATACATATAGCAGAAATTTATGAGCTGTAAGGTTGGTAACCTATAAACTTGTCAGAGTTCTGTCAAGAATATTTCTTTTGTTGTATAAAAAAGATAGCAACTAGTGGTTGTGAGGTCACATGCATTTTGAATGTTGTACAATGTTGAATCCCTTTAACAATTAAAGAGACAAAATGACTTTTTTAGTTGTTAATATCTCGTATTAAAAAATAATTGGACATTTGAGGTTCTAGTAACCCACTTTATCAATATATAGTACAGTTTTATAGAAATTAAGACACAAGCCTATTGGAGGGCTTTTTTAACCTAAATGCAGCTCTGATTGAAATTGCGGGGATAAATCAACGACGTACCTACACTATTACAACCAAAGCCCATTGTAAACCTATTAAAGAGATAACGATGATTATTATTAAAATACATAAATGAATTAGGCGGTCGCTAAAAGCTGTAGCTGACCCATTAATAATGAAATGGCGGTCATTATAAATAAATAAGTTAATTGCATTAATAGACAAACTAATTTCATTAATTCATTATGCAGCCATTTTTAGTCAGTTAAGTTCATCACGGGATTGGGACAGGTTGTCATTTTATTTTTATTTAAATAATAAAATCCACAAGTCCCACGTGTATTTGTTGTTGTAGTTTTAGTTTTGTTTGTGCTTTGCTTCACCAAGATGGATCTGGATGATGTTTTACCAGATGTTGGTGCGTTTGGTGTTTATCAGAAGTGTCAGCTTTATTTGGTGCTCCTTCCAGCAGTGCTTCCGTGCGCTTTTCATGCCTATAGGTAAGTATCTATTGTGAACTATCTTCAAACACTTTAAAAACAACTATGGCGCGCAACTGAAGACAATTGTTTTTAACATATGGATAATAATCAACACCCGAACATTCGTCTAATCTTTTGACTGATTCATTTAAATAAAATAAGGGATTATTACAATTACTCGTTTGCTCTAACATAAATACTTGGCTAATACATTCAAACTAAGCTTTATAGGTTATGTGATTATTGTTATTTTCTAACAAGCTGTAAAATAGATAATAAAACTTTATATTTTAGGAAAAAATCTATACGTAACATGTAATTTTAGTTAGGTTAGACCTTGGAGCATATATATATGGGGAGAGAATGCTGAACCTGAAAGTGTGTCCAAAATGTGTGCGAGAGAGAAAGGTATATGTTCCTATTTGTTCTCTATGCGCATACGTCGAAAGTGACAGTTATCAAGTCAGAGCTGTCTATATATAATACGTGACAGTTGTTAAATATGACATTATATTGATGTAGAATAATATAGATATGTATAAATATAAATAAACTATATATAAATATAACTAAAAACGTGAGTTCTGTTCACTCCAAATATCAGATGTGTTTGGTCTACAGCGACATCTATGGCGTTCATGAGTATATGTTTACACTGGACGGTCACTGTTATATCGACAGACGAGCTTTGTACCAACTAAAGAAATATAATTTCTTTACAAATATTTTATTTATTATATCTTAATAGAATATTAGTATTTATTATATCTAGACAGCTGGTACTTTCGACGCTTGCGCATAGAGAACAAATAGGAACATATACCTTTCTCTCTCGCACACATTTTGGACACACTTTTAATCTATAGGAAACATAGGCTACTCACACTCCATACTATATGCTCTAAGCGTTAGCCACGTAAACCAAGATTTCTAATAACGTCACTAAATAAAATATTGTTTATAGTCAGTTGTTTATGGCCGCACGACCTGCGCACTGGTGTAAAGTACCGGAACTACAAAATTGGACGCTTTCTGAAGGTCTAGAAAAAAATATAAGGTAAAAAGACATATTAGTGCTTCATATATAGACTAATCTATGAATAATTTCTCCGTGTATTCTCGTTTTCCAGTATTCCATTGGAATCACGTGACAACATATTACAATATTCAGAATGTCTTGTGTATGTCCGGAACTACACCGATCTTTTGGAATCATGGAGTACCTATAATTCCACGGAATATGTGATCAGAGCAGCGAATCTTGTTGAGACGCGACCTACGGAGATTTGTACGTCTGGGTGGCACTATGATAGATCGCAGTATATCAGAACTGTTGTCACCGAGGTGAGTGGTTCATTCTGATAAGCTTCGATTCGAAAGTAATAACCGATGTAATCCGGACAGAGGCGAATCCAGTCGAATCTAAACACGTATACGGTGAATGAGTGAGATAGCAATATTATATATATACCATTAGATACATAAATTGAACAGACAAAAATCTTGTTTCTTTGTCAGACAGTAACTTCTGAATTGTAGAGAGCTGGTAGGGAAGTGTAATAAGGAATGAAAGACACAGCATCTGTATATCTTCGTATGTTAAAAAAAGAAAGAATTATGGAATGAAATGTTTCTGACAGTCCAGATAGATAATGTGACATATCAAATACTTCATTTAGACTACAAACAACTATACGAACCGTAGCTATTTTTTAGTACCACTAACTACTACACCACCGAAGACGTTAGTAACATAGTATTTTAATTAAAATATAATGTTAATTATCAACTGTTCTAAAATGAATTAGTACCTTAAATGACTGTTGCATTGGTTCATAACAGATAGTCAAATGAACAACATCCTCATTAAGAGTTACCTTGTTTAATTGTTAAATTAATTAGATGAAAATATTAACTTAATTTAATTTCTCATTTTGAAACTTTATTAAAAGATTTTACTTTGACATTTTTATACATTTATTGTGCTGTATTTTTTTTTTAAATAACAACGCCTTATTTAGAAAAAACGAAATCAAAATTTTGTAATTTTAACACGGGCTCTTATGGAGAATACAAATTTTTTTATGAACTTTTTTGTTTAAATGGGCTTGTGTACTCATTTTTTAGGAATCGATTTTTCAATTGTTGATTGAAATTGGTTAATAAATGTGTATTGGCGTTTTTATTTTAATAAATATCTAAATGTTGACGGAGATATAGCAATTAAAAATTTGAATTGTAGTTTCAGTGCTAGATCCCAGTAAACATTTGGTAGTCACTTCGCCATCATATTTAAGATGCGTATGATTTTTTGCCATGAAAGAGTTAAATTACAGTTCAGTTTCTCACAGTTGTTTATATGAAATGTCTATTTGATCGGCTACACATGGCGAGACCACTTCATCTGTCGAAATACAAATGACGATAAAGTTGATGCGAACTATAAGTGAAGTGCAATAGTGATAGAAACGTCACAAAAAAGGGACACTTCACCAAATTGTTTACTGGGAGATGTCGGCCATATGAGGGCAAGTTTTCAACTGGGACTAACCGCTTCTACCCTTTTGAATCAGACAGTGAACAACTATCTTAAGGCGCTAATATTTAAATTAAAATAATTGCATACGCTAAATTACATATTTTCTTACAGTGGGATCTTGTTTGCGAAAAAGATTTTTATGCAACTTTCGCACTGGTTATTTTCGGAGCAGGAGGTTTAATTGGAAATTATATCTTTGGATATTTGCAGGTATGCGTGCAAATGACTTTTAGTTACCATTTAAAAAATTACGTGAATATCAAAGACATAATGTTGCAGGATTCTTTAGGAAGGAAGCCATCTTTCTTCCTGTATTTGCTAATCTGCACCATATTTGGAAGTGCCTCTGCTTTTGCACAAGACTTTGTTACTTGGACTGTCTGCAGAACTGCAGTTGGCTTTACAGTTCCAGCCATTTTGGCGTCTCCTTATGTTTTAGGTGAGTGTTTTGAGTAATATCTTGAAGATTGGTAATTAGATGGATTCAATCTCTTCAATCTCAAATGTCAAATTATTTTTTAATAACAAATTTGTTATTTTTCTGTTTGTTACAGCAATTGAACTAGTTGGTCCAGATAAGCGGTCTTTGTGCACAGTGTTGTCGAACATCGCCTATTCTCTGGGCCTTGTTCTTCTATCAGCCGTGGTATACTTAATTCGGGACTGGAGGGTGCTAGCCTTGGCAACGGCTGCACCGTTTGCATTTTTCTTCCTTTATTGGTATGTGACTGAAATCAATCTCTAAGTGCATATGTGCGTGTTCGGGTACGAATGTTCAACATTCCTGCATAGTAGACACATAGTTCGTGTTCACTATGCATAGATTTATATATATTCGTACTTATGCAGTCGCTCTACAAGCGAAATTAAGTGGGCGGGGTAAGGTCATCAATACAAAAAAAAGCATATTTTCGGTAATGTTTTTTGACGACACCTTTAATATATAATTATTTCTATAACTACTACATGATAAAATGATATTTGAAGAATACTTTGTGAAATTTTCATAAATAAATATCAAGAAATGAGGCATTGGCAGCGAATCTTCGCAGACGTCACAAAAAAAAGTTTCATTGCGGTGTCCCTCATAACTCATCACTGGATTATTTGAAATCAAAGAATCAAAATGATTTCATCAGTTGATAGGTTTCTGCAGGTAATCCTATCGAGTTTTTTTTTATATTGATTTTGAAACTTTATTATTATAAAATACGTTAAAATTAAAAAAAAAGAAACTCGACAGCGTTACCTCGGCATTTATGTTAAGAAAGAATGTGCAAAATTTCAAAGGGATCGGTGCAGTAGATTTTCAGCTAGAGAGTGCACCGTCGCTGAAAAAGCTATGTGTAAAAAAACGCGTTTAAAAGTTTCAAAGAAAGACGAGACAAGTGAAGACTTAAAGCTCTATATCTCCGACAGTTTTACTCCAATCGACTTCAAATTTTCACACAATAAACTTAATATGTTGCATATTAATATAAATACTTTGAATTGAAACCTTACTCTTTCCTTAAAGCGTAGGAATCTGACAATTGGCAAAGAGCACGAATAGACGAACACGCATGCGTTGACATATTGTAAGCAGATACTATTGATACAAGCTTATGTTGACTATAAGTTTGTCTCAACATTCATTGTCTCCTAAATAATATTATTCTTTTAATTAGAAATTCATGCAGAGTTTTCTTTAGGTTCGCCATGCCTGAAAGTCCACGATGGTTACTCGCCAGAGGAAGATATGATGACGCAGAAGCTATCTTAAGGACCATGGCAAAGTAAATATATATATAGATGTGAAAAGAATAGTTATAGTTCAAATTACGAGAGTTCGGCGGCAACTCATACTTAAAACAAGTTGTGTGGTATAAACTGCCGATATAACTAAAAAGCACTGACTCACTTATTTTTCTATAATGTATATAGAAACGAATAAGATAAAATTCATTATCGTATTATAGATTTATACTGCTCTTATAACCTCTTTTAAATATAAGTCGCCGCCGAACTATCGTGATTTGGACTACACTTTTATTTTTGTATTGTTCGTTATTAATTTAATGCTACGCTGTATTCTCTTTTAATATTAAATCTATATCCTAATCCTATACTTACATGTCATTCCCAACTTAACCTGAAAAGTATTCTAACATTCTAATACTTCAAAAAATATTTTAGTATTATTACACTCTTGTCTTTATTTCTGCTTGCTCTTTGTTTGTTCTTGTTTCTCTCATAGCTCTTTCTCCTTCTTTCTTGTCTGTATTTATGCCAACAAATTCTCTCTCTCTTTCTAGTATCAATCCTAAACTCACATTACCCATCTCGCTCCAACGTTTCTTTTTCTCGCTTTATACAAACCACGGTTTTTGTAAGAATATAGAACATGTTAAACCAGATGGATAAATTAAAAAATATCTTATGTAAAATGTAGGGTTAATGGAAAAGTGTTGCCAGCAAATTACATGTCAAAATTGAAGAGAAAATTAAATGTCGATAAGAATGTTCCAAAGATAACTGCAGACAAAGGAATCCAGTACGGGATAATGGACCTGTTCCGGACTCCCAACATGCGGCATAAAACTCTAATCATCACCTTCATCTGGTTCACCAACACCAGTGTCTACGTGGGGCTGTCTTATTACGCTCCAGCTCTAGGAGGAAACGAGTTCTGGAACTTCTTTCTTGCAGGAATTGTAGAACTTCCTACCTATCTCTTTCTACTTCCGGCTCTAGAAGGCATCGGCAGACGGTGGACACTTTGTGTCAGTATGGTTGTTGGCGGAATTGCCTGCTTAGCAACGTTTCTCGTGCAAAATCGTAAGTAGAAAGTTTAATTATTTAATCTTCAAGGAATTGTCAAGCATTGACCTATTTACACTAGGAATACATCACATATTATTTAAAGCTATCTAGAGCAACATCTGTTAAGTCATCTGATAAGACATCTGTTTTTCGTTTACCTAAATTTGTTTATCATATTTTCTCGTTCATTATTTGTTTTACTACAAGACAATCACTCCCCTACATTCCTTACTGAAATATATATACATAAATATATATTATTTTACCTACTACCCCCACATGCGACATCCAATATTTATATATTTTTATTCATAAGTTGACATTATTTAGACATGAGTGTACTAAATGTGTTGTACTTTTAACGTACAGACTAGTGCAACATAAACATGCTACACTAATAAAACCCTTACTTTTGCTATTTTTTTTAATTCTAGGTAGTATTTTTATGAAACAAAAATGTTTCAAAACGAAGTCGGTCTTTATCAAAGAGAATTCTCATAATTATAAAAAAAAATAACATTTATATTAGTAACATTCTAGTATTCTATTTTCTCAAAAGTATTTTTAAAATACGTATTTTGTATTTAAATACTAACACGAAATTTATTTTTTATTTTGTATTTGAAATAGGAAAATAACCAGGTATTTGCATTTTGTATTTAAATGCTTTTGAAAAGCATTTGTGCACATCTTTGGTTTTAAATATGAGTCGCCGGCGAACTCTCGTAATATGAACTATACATATTGATAAAAATCTTTATTAGGACTTCTAATCCCTAATTAGTTAAAATAACTTGTAATTATGTTTTAATTTAAAATATGATTTCCCAGAAAGTAATGTAACCCTAGCGTTGTACTGCGTTGGTAAGATGGGAATTTCCAGCGCCTTCGTCGTCCTACCACTGGCGGCGTCCGAACTCTACCCAACAGTTGTTCGGGGCTTGGGAATGAGCATCAGCAGCGTGGTGGGCATGCTGGGTCCCGTATTTATTCCATTAATCAATTACCTTGTAAGCAACAATTAATTTCTAACATTTAATCCAGAAATCTGTATTAATTTGAAGTCTATATAAAATTTTGACATAAATCTTTCTCTTGCTGTATTTTTAACAAGGGATCCGATATGATGGTGCTTCCCTTGATGATAATGGGTGGTTTATTGGTGCTAGGGGGTGCCGGTAGTCTGCTGCTTCCTGAAACTCTTGGTCAACCTTTACCACAAACTCTTGCAGATGGCGAAGCAGTGAAACTTATTAAACCTTGGAAAGTTTGTAGACGACATGTGAAAAGTTATAATGATTCAACAGAGACTAATAAACATAATAGCTGCTTAGAAAATCTTGAATTACAACAAACTAACTTCAATTCCTAGTTAAATTTGATTAGCATCTGTCAGTATTAGTTTGTTATTTAATAATATTTAGTTTTCTTAAATGTTGCGGACTTATTAGGCAGTGGTGTACATGACATAATATAAGTCATTTATTTAATTATATTGTTATATTCAAGAATGAGATAAAGAAAACAAAAATGGTAGAAAAGAAAAATCTGACTGTGTTTTTAAATTTTAAAATAGCCAAGGCTCAAACCATTTTCCTAACAGGAAGAATCAGTCAAAGACAACATTTGTTCCGCGCGTCAAATTCTTACTAAAATGTTTGTAATTATTACTACTAAAACCATGGTCTTTGTATTCTATTGTTCTGCAACTGGATAACCTTGGTTTGCCGCTGAATGAACATCCAATTAAGTAAAGTGTGACTGGAAAGAATAAAATTAAATTAAAAGCAAAAGAAAGTAATAGAAAGAAATTCAATAATTTTCAGAACATTTATCAAACTTTACAAATTTTTCAATCACCACAAAGCTTGAGATTAGCTATGAAATCCGAGTAACAATGAAATTTTTTATTAATAAACAGTTCAGTAGATGAAAAAAATTTGAGTTTATTGATCTCCAACTTTACTATCAAATTGTTTACAAACCCTGGTATGAACCATATGTTCAGTCGTGATATTTGTACTACAGATCCTCAACCTGTATTATATTTTCTTATTCGGATAACAGACGCTATATAATGGGCTTGTGTCCTATGTCTTAATTTCTATAAATGTGTACTATATATTGATAAAGTGGGTTACTAGAACCTCAAATGTCCAATTCTTTTTTAATAACTCCTTATATAATAGGAGATATTACCTATTACAAAGTTATGTTGTCTCTTTAATTATTAAACGGATTGAACGTTGTAGAACATTCCAAGACATGTGATCTCACGTCCGCTATGTTGTGGTCCGCTTTTTTATACAACAGAGCGTAATAGAGATAGCTATTCATGACAGAACTCTGACAAGTTTACAGGATACTAACCTTACAGCTCATAAATCTCTGCTATATGTATTTATATATCATAATATCAAATATTATTAACAGCTGTTTCGAGGAACAATAAAGTTTCAATATTAAGTGTGATAAGTTTGAGAACCACTAATTTCTATGCTGCCGAAAGAGTTATTGGCATAGGTTAGTTAGCTTTAGTTTGCGTTAGTGTAAACACATGCGCCTTTACAGCTATTAAAAATGGCTGCCAAGGTACAAATCTTTGATCCTCCAAGCTCCGCTAGTTCCGACAGGTAATGTTTTAAGATTATGTTAATAAAGTACATTAATTATCAGTATCAATATAAGTAAATCTTCTAATAGGCATCTGTATGAATCTAAAATATATAATTATCCAAAAGTGTATTATGCGGTGCTTTGACGAGGTGACGATCGCACATGTATGCATATTTAAAATTTAACATTCTTCGAAAAATAACATTGAATAATTAAATTAAATTGTTTAACTATGCCCTATGAAATGTAATTTTGTTATAAGTCAAGAGTAATAATGTTGTCGCTTTATTTTCATTTTATTTGACATTGATTCTTTATTCATAACCTCAAAGATTCAGGTCGTTCATCTTCATAAATATTTGCCACCGCATCTATATCTGCAGTATATTTATACAGTTTTTATGCGCATTGGCAAAACCTAAGACTCATTGCCATCTAAGTATATCAGCATATGCTTTCAAAACTATACTTCAAAATGAGTAAGCGAAACTACATATGTTCTGAATTCATGAATTATGCAGATCACCTTTGTTTTTATTTTCAATTGTTTACAGAGATAATGATCACAATTAAAGTGTAGTTTCAATCATATTTGATCACTTTTATCCTTTATTTATAATTATCTTCTATAGAGTCTGGAATTATAAAAAATAGATATTCAAATGTAAACAAAGCATTTATTTCATACGTGCCGAATATACCATATATACATTTTTAACACTATAAAATTTAAAAACACTATTCCTATTGGTAATATTAACTTAAAATTAGCATAGGCAAAACCAAAAAGGCTTTTAATAATTAATTACATATTGAATACCTTGTATTACCATAAGTTTAATCCTCCAATTGCTCCAATACAAATATGCATGTGTGTGTTTTATGTTTATTTTATTTTTTGAATTAAAATTTCCTGTTGATTTCAGTTTTATTGCTTTTATACAAAACATCCTTCTATTTCCATAACGAGTTAAAATAAGAAAATTTGTTCTCTTTTTGCATTTCTTTTTGTTGAAGTTGTGGTACAACGCAGTTATTTTGCCAGTATTGCTAACTAAATTGTAACGTGCAACTGATATATATTATAATTTCTTTAATTCTACTTTAATTTGCATTGGATTTCACAGGAGTAGATCACATGAGTATTTATTAATTGTTCTTGTAGAACTAAAATACCAGAACACACTTGTGTTTTGTATAATTACATTCAAATAAATGATGTAATGTACAGAACCTAATAAAATCAAGAATATTTGTGTAATTTTCTCTACTAGTTTCGTAATTATTTTATACAAAATAAATAGTAATTTAAACCTACACATAATCTTGTCTTATCATTGTATTATTCATGTCTGATAATACTTTTAGGGTCATGAAAATGTATTTGTGTACTGCTAATTTATATGATATTGTGTTAATTAATTTTAATTTAGCTTCTTTTACTTGCTTATTTAAATATGCTGAACGTCTGGTCGTACGATGCAGTGAAGCATATGGATAAATTATTAGTTTATGTTATCTGCGGTATAAAAATAAATTTAAATAAACGTAGTATCTAAACATCTATATATAGGTGCCTAACAATAAAATGAAGTATTTTAAATAAGTTATCTGATCTAAAGTAAATAAAAATCATGTATAATCAATATAACATTTTTTTCCTTGTAAAAATATTATTTGTTCTATTTATTAGTGGATATTAACGCATACATGAACCAAGATACGAATATCATATGTTAGTTGTGTGTAATAGAAATAATACAATTTGTGAGTGTGGATATTAATTGCTTGAAGGTCATTAAATTTGAAAGAACTTCGAATTTATTGTTTTATGACACGCATTTCAATTAATATAAGAAATGTGTATGATATTAACATAGTGATAGATTAGTCGTTAATAGACTATGCAATTAACACCATTATTTGTGCCATAAAATATAGAATGAACAGTATTTTTAAACATTTACGCAGCGATGGAGGGGAACGAAATTTGGAAATTTGTGATGCAGTGTTCATGGATGGGTCAGGAGAACCAGAAGGTATTTGTCCCGCATCTCCAACATCAGTACCACATCCAAGATCTCCAAGACCCACGTCAACAGGTTCGTATTTTAATATATAGAGTTATTATCTTCATTTTAAATGAATAATAAAAATAAATATTGTACTTAAGGTTCAAATCGGTCACCTAGACCACGTCGACAGAGAACTACCTCAATGTCTACTTCAGCTAAAACCGCCGCAGAATCTATTATAAGGTCACATATACGCACAATATATACTGCTGGACGACCACCTTGGTATAATCATGCAGGACAACAAGTAGAACCTTTTGTTATTGGTGAGTCAGAGATTATTAGAAGCAATTGGGTAATGTTTATTTTTTATAATTGTTTTTATATGGATTTTAGGAATTTGTGGAGGAAGTGCTTCTGGTAAAACAACTGTAGCTACCAAAATAATAGAATCATTAAATGTACCTTGGGTAACTCTATTGTCAATGGATTGTTTCTATAAGGTAAGTTCTAACAGGAAACAGAGCTTCATATTTATCATTCTTTATCACTTATATTACTTTTTTTAATTTTTACTTTTTTAATTAAAAGAAGCTGGAGGACTGGGTTTTGATATATATGCTAATAAATTGAGAAGATGTAATGAGAGAAAATGTATAAGTGAGCAGCTCTTGTAAAAGAAATCATTAAAAGTTTCTATGTTAGTAATTACTGAACTTTAATGGATTATATAACTCATTTTTAGGTGCTTAATGAAAAACAACATGATATGGCTGAAAGAAATGAATACAACTTTGATCATCCAGATGCTTTCGATCTTGATCTTATGGCGCGTGTTCTAGAGCGATTAAAAGAAGGCCGAAAAGTGGAAGTTCCAGTTTATAACTTTTTAACACATGCTCGTGAAAGTAGAACGGTAATTTTTTCTAAATTAATTTCCTACCAAAAGTTACATTTGTATTAATATTTGAAATATTCTTTTAGAAAACAATGTATGGCGCTAATGTTATTATATTTGAAGGAATTTTAACTTTCCATAGTGCTGAAATTGTCAAAATGTTAGATATGAAAATTTTTGTAGACACTGATGCCGATGTAAGATTAGCTCGAAGATTAAAAAGGTAACTTATCAAGTAATAAACATATTATTTAAAATATTTTGATAGGGAAAAGTTACAATTTATTTTCTTATTTTTTTTTTTAGAGATATATCAGAACGAGGTAGAGATCTGGAAGGTGTGTTAAAGCAGTACAGCACAATGGTGAAGCCAGCTTATTGTAACTACATAGCGCCTTCTATGGCACATGCCGACATTATTGTTCCTAGGGGAGGTGAAAACAATGTGGCTATACAACTCATTGTACAACATGTCCACACCCAATTACAAAGTGTAAGTATATATGAAGCTTATTTTCGGGCTAATAAATAGTTTGTAATAAATAATAATATTACAAACTATCGCGTACTCTCCTAAAAACTAGTAGTTATTATGTTTCAGTATAAATATTTATCATACAAAAAATTATTCACAGAGAGGTTTTAAGCTCAGGGAAAAGCTGGCACATTCTTATATAGGGCAACCATTGCCCGATTCAATATTCCTTCTGCCAGCCAGTCCTCAAGTAAGAGGACTCCATACATTCATTAGAAGTAGAAATACACCAAGAGATGAGTTCATATTTTATTCAAAAAGATTAATACGACTAGTAATAGAATATGCTTTAAGTTTGTTACCATTTGAAGATGTTACAATTGAAACACCACAAGGAATTCAATATTTTGGAAAGAGAGCGGCTAGTAATAAAATATGTGGAGTTTCTATTTTGAGGGCAGGAGAAACAATGGAGCAGGCAGTCTGTGATGTATGTAAGGATATCAGAATTGGAAAAATTTTGATCCAGACAAACCTAAACACTGGTGAACCTGAGGTTTGTTTTCAGCTATAATTTTAAATATTTGTTTTATACTTATCAACTCCAAATTAATACGTCTACAAATAATTTTTTCAGCTATACTATTTAAGATTACCAAAGGATATAAAAGATTATAAAGTTATTTTGATGGATGCAACTGTTGCCACTGGAGCTGCAGCAATGATGGCTATCAGGGTACTTCTTGATCACGATGTACCTGAATCTAATATATTTATTGTATCTCTATTGATGGCTGAAATTGGTGTTCATTCTATAGCATACGCATTTCCAAAGGTAATTTTTTATTTTGGTAAGTGCTGTAAACAAATTCCGATAAAACTAATTTTATTTTAAAATTAATTTTAGGTCAGAATTGTTACATCAGCTTTAGATCCTGAGATTAATAGTAAATTCTACGTTTTACCAGGAATTGGTAATTTTGGTGACAGGTATTTTGGTACGGAACCATCAGATGAATATACTGTTGAGTAAATTTTTTATTTCACGGTAAGGTGATAAATATAAGAAAATAATCGCAAACCATAATGCCTTATATGTTTGAACATATTCAGCATTATGTTTGTTATAATATAAAAGATTTTAAAATAATTTTTAAAGTTTAGTGATAATTATTTAAGGAGTGTTACTTTATGTAAGTGGTAAATCATTTTCGTTACTTAATTTTACGTTCATGAAGCATAAATTAATTTATAGTTCCAATTTCATTTAGTTTAGGGATAGTGTAATGTTTTTTTATTTAATAGCAATCTCCCGTTTTTCCATTTATATATTATTAAGGTCGTTTTTATATTTTGCCACAATTAATTTTATTTTAGTGATAAAACAGTATTGTTGTAATTTGGTTGCATAAAATTTTTTTAAATTACTTTTTTATTCTTGCTCTTCACTGATATTTTTAAAAAAAATCTAACTCTTACGTACTTAACAAAATGGCAATAACCTTTAATTTTCATGTGCATTAATATTTTTAACAGCCATTTTAATGCAATTAATATTAAATTTAATTTGCAAGATATGTGTTTCATCTTTTTAATATTTGCCGCATACAAGTAATTATTTATCCTTTTCTATTTATAAATTGTGTTGACGTATTTTAACATTTGATGAAAATGATTCATTTAGGAAATGGATTGGATATTGTATGTAATAATGCGTTTAAACTACAGCCCGACGGAGTAAGTGCCACTAGTCGAATACATATAACACGGGGTCAAACAAAAAAAGGAAGAAGGCAATTATTTTATTTATATAATGTCCGTATTTATTGGAATCGAATAATATATATTAATGTACGGGCAAAAAATACTTACTCATTTTCTATAATAATTATTTTAAAGCAATTTAAAAGTAATAGCTTGTATATTTCTGAGTTAATTTATGATTTAGTTCAATTGAAATAACTATTGTTATATACATTAATATTGAGCACATTCTAGTCCTAATTAGTAGCAATAGAAATCTGAGCAAGAGACATTGCAAAATTAGAAACGACTTTACTACATATATTTTATTATGTATGCCGCGAAATAAATTAGATATTATTTTTAAAATTTTTAAATAGTAGTCAATTTTAATAGAATTGTGCTAGTCTAATTTATTACTTATTAAATTTTTTTGTATTATGAGTGATATATAAATAATGTTTGCAATAATTGCTAAAAAAATAATATTAAATTATTAGACGTCCGTCATTTTATTTTAGAGTACAATTTTTTTTATTTTAAAGATATTACTAGCTACAAATTGTCATTGAATTTAAAATGAATATAAAATGAATTAAGTTTCAGATATTTAATAATAGCACAACGGTTCCAAAAAAGCCATTATTTTCAAGGATTAGCCAGCTAAATTGATTTTTATAAAGATAAATATATTTTGTTACCGACGTGTACATATATATAACTATAATTAATTTTTATCCACTTTATCTTAAATAATAGGAAAAGATTTCGTGTAATATTGCGTAACTACTATAAATTGGTGTGTCCTTGTACCCAATGGGCCTGTGTCCTCATTTTTTGGTGGTCGATTTTTCAATTGTTGATTGAAATTGATGTTAATAAATGTATTGGCGTGTCTATTTTATTAAATATCTAAATATTGACGGAGATATAGCAATTAAAAGTTTTAATTGTAGTTTTAGCGGTAGAAATGGTCGGCTTATTTGTTGAGTAGGTCAGTGCTGTGGTAATGTTTTGTAGCTGTTGGTAGTCAAATAATGAAGTCAAATCAAAGAATAATAAGTTTTTATTTTATTTAAACCTGCTAATGCAGGCATAATATTGGAATTTTATTGTTCCTTGAAATAGCTGTAAATAATATTTGATATTTTGATATATAAATACATATAGCAGAGATTTATGAGCTGTAAGGTTGGCAGCGGTTGTGATGTCACATGCATTTGGAATGTGTACAACGTTGAATCCCTTTAATAATTAAAACAAAATTAGGAGACATAGGACACAAGCCCATTGAAGCTATTATTATGATCATATACGATCAAGGTAATCTACATGCCGTGTTTTCCGATTCAATTCCTGAATCAGCGCTACATTTTGTGAGAAACACATTATTGTAATGTAATTATGTTCAGTGTTTAAATACTTTTGATATATATGAATAGGTAATTAATATCCCGTATATCAATGCAAAATGTTAGAATACTGCCAATAACTAATCTGAGTTGATGCACTTAAATATATTTAAAAATCTTAATTGGTAATATAGGATGTGAATCATAAAATACAAAATTAGATGCATGTGTTCTTGGGTAAAGAAGTTATATTCTGTACAATACGGATTAGTGACATATTCACTTGTAAACATTTGTTTAGTAGAACAGTTAGTAAAATTCTTTTATTTTTATGAATATAGTGCTTATGACGTGCTTATTTTTACATTTTCAATAATAACAGTAGTAGATATCTTGAAATAATTTTACAACAGATTTGTAAAATATTTATTAAAAGAACAGTATTTTTTTATGTAATTATAATATATGTATCAAATTCCAGGGTCTCAATTAAAAATTCAGCTTGTTTTTGAACAAGTATTAACTAAAATGGAAATGTATTTTTATTTAAGCTGTTTTTATTGAAACTAGCTGATAAGAGTCCATTAAAGTAACTAAATTTAGTAAATGATTAGGTGTTAAAAAAAGTAGACTCATATATTTATGTCAATTATTTTCTTAACTATAAGTAAGATTGTTTTATTAAAAATCCAAGAAATAATTTATTCAAATGGAAACTGGCCAGTTAATAATATGGAATTTGTTTCTAATATTCAAATAGATAAACTAATTATTTAAAAGATAAGTTAATATTCAATTGAAAATAAATATGTATACTTTGTATTTATATTTTATTTATTCAAAAAAATTTGAAATTTAGTTTTTTAGGATCTGAAATTACAAATTAATAATAATAGAAAAATGCTGACTTTACAAGAAATGAACCTTCTTATTACATATTTTATAGCTATTAGATCCACAAAAGAGAGTTCACTTTCTCTTCAATTTTGAAAGAGACTTCCCAAATATAAATTTTAATATCTATTGGTATTATTCAGTACTTAAGAGCGTTGTCATCTTACAATAAGATTTAAAAGTTGTGATACGTGCAACACTATCAATGTTCAATCTGATCAAGTTCCGACACGATTACTTATTAATTTAATTGCACGGTTAAGTATTTTTCATTATTTTATACTACTACATATAGACAAATATCGTTCTATTCAATGTAAAAGTCTTTCAATCAGAGCGGTCATTTTAAATCAATAGAAAAACGTAATATTTCCGTGACTTTTGATAGATATTGTGTTTCATTACTAACCTCAGAGTTTGTACTTAATTTTAAAATAAAAATATCACCACTTTCACTGAAATATTGCGTTTATCTATGATTTAAAGTGATTTAAATGTTGAAAGACAAACGGTAAAGAAGAAATTTATATTCTTTTGACAATTTGTGTTAGTATTAAGTTATTGTCCATAATATTAATTTATCAACAAAATGGTCTTTGAAGAAAAATAATATTTTTAGAAATTTTAATATTTATTTCTGTTGTAGTATTTTGCAGATTCTCAAAAATGACAAATAATCACTAAAAATTGCATTTAAATTATAAGAAAATTGTATGAATTGTTTTTTATCATTTTTTATGTATCAAGTGTTAATAAATAAAATTGTTAATAAAAAATTAATTTTAATTTATACGTACTTATATGTTACTCGTTAAAAATAGTCACGTGTGTGACTGGCGTAGCTAGGTATGGGCCAGTCGGTGCTGGGCACAATATAGTCAAAGTTTTAGTTAAGTTCAAAAACTTCAAATCTTTATTAATTACTTGCAATATACACAAATACATTCATTCAATGATACAGTTTTGTAAAATCAAGTATTAAAAGTTTAAAATTTGTTTATATGAACTTTGAATTTTAGTCTGCTTCTATTAGACAAAAGTCAGTGCATACAATCTGAAGATAAACTGATAGAGCTGCAAAGATATATTCATCTGCTGCAAGACAGCAATGATACTGTTCTGACATAAGTTTATGTGTGCCCAAAATGAAGTACAACAAAAGCAGCAAGGCGATCACCGTACTGAACATGAAGGTAAGGAAGTGATCTGTAATACAATTGTTTCTTAATTATCAACGGTTATATTTCTTAGTATCTAGATACGTATATACTAGTCCTATATTTTAGGAGATATTATCAATTAAAAAAGGCATTTTGTTTCTTTAATTATTAAAGGGAACTGACGTTACAGAAAATTCCAATGCATGGTATGTCACATCTGACAATCCGCCAATGTGCTTGTATTAAAATTTATTTCAATCGAAAATGGACTTGTGTCCTCATATTTAGTGATCGATTTTTCAATTGTTGATTGAAATTGATTTTAATAAATGTATTGGCGTGTCTATTTTATTAAATATCTAAATATTGACGGAGATATAGCAATTAAAAATTTGAATTGTAGTTTTAGCGCTGTGAGATGGTCGGCCATATTTGTATGACGTGAAATACATTTTAACGTCAGTTATTTGTTGAGTAAGTCAGTGCTGTGGTAATGTTTTGTAGCTGTTGGTAGTCGAAATAATCAAGTCAAGTCAAAGAGTAAAAAGTTTTTATTTTATTAATATTGAAATTTTATTGTTCCTTGAAATAGCTGTAAATAATATTTGATATATAAATACATATAGCAGAGATTTATGAGCTGTAAGTTTGGTGACCTGTAAACTTGTCAGAGTTCTGTCAACAATATATATTTCTTTTACGCTCTGTCGTATGAAAGAGATAGCAACTAGCGATTGTGAGGTCACATGCATTTGGAATGTTGTACTTGTTATGGAATGTTGGAATTGTTATTATCTCTTGAAATATACGGAGTTATTAAAAAATAATGAAACATTTGAGGTTCTAGTAACCTACTTTATCAATATACGAGTATAGTACACTTTTATAGAAATTAAGACATCACAAGTCCATTGTTAATTTTCTGCGGGTTATTTTTGGCGCATTGTTTAAATACTTATATCATTTTCTATGAATAAATTGTTCTAAATTTCTAGTACTCACCTGGCCATCTAGATGAAGCAATAGCAAGGGACAACAGACATACGAACATGATGAAGATAAAAATTCCACATTTTATAAAATCGTGCCTTGTTTGAACAGCAAATATATACATACATGTCAGCACGACCAATATAATACAAAAGCCAAGTAACCACTGTTAGAAAAAATTATGATTAAATGAAACTTGAAATCCTCCTATATTATAATCGATGCAGATATGGCGACAGTTTACACCATGGTGTTTTGTTTGTCGCTATGGTCAAAACTTTGCAATGGTTTTTTAAACTATTTCTTGATAAGCGGATTTAACAAAGGCGAAAGGTCATTGTTACTGGACACAATCGGTAGGTAGTATTATAAAAATATTAAAACAAAGTTGAAACTTCTTACCGGTGGTGAATCTAGAGTTGCGATTGTGGTAGAACATGCCAAACTAATTATAATTGTAAAAAAAATTAGTAGCAATATATTTTCTGGGAAATGACGCCGTGTTTCTCCACAACATTTTATGGTACACATGGCGAATAAAGTAATACACCAGAAGATGATGCTGAAAGTAAAAAAATTAATTGTAGATAACTTTATGTGGATAATTTGTTCATTTTTAATTATATTAAAAACACATTTATCACAAACTGTTTGTAAGCTTCTTGAGCCTTTGCGATGATCTGATCTGACATTATAATTAATAAATATAAAAATAATTAGTTTGAACGATACTATACAGCAGGTTAAATATTATTAAAAAAACATGTTTTTTTATTTTTAAATCGTTTTATGTAAGTAACTGTAAACGCGAATCAAAATCTTAAGCTGCAATTAGTTAGAGGAGTAACGTATCTACATTTTAAGCTTTTTTCCACTGACTTTTAATGAGTTGGAACCGCAATTTCCGTGAAGAGATTCTGAAAATGAATGAATGTGTTCTAAACAGCTTACCATATAATGTAATATTGTTGGAAGAAATCGCTTAGGTCCGGGGTAAAACAAAACGTGCAAGTCAATATTGTGGCAAGCAACGTTTGTAAGAATATGATCAAATACACCTGCAAAAAAAAAACATTAATTAGTCAAAAAATGATATACTGTATACAATTTTGATGGTGTACTAATTTGTTTGTGAGATATTTTGAAAATAGAAATAAATAGGTTTTAAAAAATCATAAAATGGGCTTGTGTCCTATGTCTTATTTTCTATAACACTGTACTATATATTGATAAAGTTGGTTACTAGAACCTCAAATGTTCAACTATACCGGATCTTCGTTGTCAAATTACAGCTTTGTAAAATTAAAAATAAATACACAATCAATTTATTTTGCTGTTTTTTTTAAATATTTTAACTTTAAACCAGAGTTCACACTCAGAGACTTACCTTTCGAACAAATCTATGACGAAGAAGTTGACTTTGAAATTCTAACGCAAATTTCTGTCTTCCAGGTTCAAACTTGATTGAGATTAACATGTAAAAAATAATTAAAGCATTATAATTAGTAATAGTGATATCATTTTTCACATATTTCTCTCTCATTGTCCATTAGAACATAAAAGTAACTGCACATATTGTTAGTTAAGTAAGTTAGGAAAGTAAATCTCCTCTCTAGGAAAGTTTTTGAAGCATGTTTTATATAGAATTTTATTTTTAAACAGTGAACGCAAGAATGCAAGCGATATGTAGCCGTTAAGCACATAATTGTATGTGTATTTATAGTAGCATTCAGATCAGGCGCTTAGTTAACATGATAACTGCTTTCGTATCTACTGTTCAACAGATGGCGCCTTTGGTTGATGTCTATGATAATTATATTCATTATTAATTAATACTATACGCTTTTCTGTTTAGAATCCACTAAGAATCTTACCAGAAACTTAAATAGTCTAATGTTGTTTAAATTAGTCAATCAATAAAGCATCGAATGTTAGGAAATAGGCTACAAATTAGACGTCTTAGTAAGCGACAACAAAAACAAATGGACTTAGAATAGGCAGATATAATTTCACCTAAGAATTATATAAGATCGGCTTACCAGAAAAGGCATGCTGAGGAGAGATATTGATAATTCGGCGGGAAGCTATAATAAAGTTAATCTTTTTACTAATAATTTTGAAAAGTTATACCTAAATAAATTTTTAACTACATTAAAAGAAGGTGCAACTAGTCAGCTAGTTTGCTGTTACTAGATTTATATTTTAAGAAATTTTAATGTTTTAATTATACATGTTGTGTAGAAATAGTATACTTTATATTTATTCATTTAATCTTTCTGTTTCTTTAAATTACACTTTCTTAACTTCTGTATTTTGATTATACTACTTTTGGCTAATATTGTGGTTATAAAAAATATTTGATCAGTGGTAAACTAGTCAGCTTGTTTGATAGAAAGTGGGCCCTAGATGAAAAGAGCCACCAGCGAGTTTACCAATCAATAAACAGCATATCCTATGGGATCCCAAATAGATAAAGTATATTTTATACCCAATATATAATAATAAGAAAAAAATTGGAAAAGTTTTAGTACATTTTTATTTCATTTATTGAATTTTATACAAAAATAAAATACAAAATCTGTGAAATAAATGGAGGACAGCGTGATATTAAGGGGTTTCTAGTTACTATTTGTAATAATCTGCAAAATAAAGAGGAATATGTTCATAATGTCCAAATAGAGAGAGAGTGCAGCGAAAATGTACTCCTCTGAACTAATTGGGTTGTTGCGGTCGCCCATCAACCGTTGGGTGTCATACATCAAGTAAAACGAGAAGATGATGGCGCCTAAAGCACCGTAGGCTACTTGAGCCATTGGACCTGAAATAAAACAATAAATAGGTTCATAATCACACTTCTTCCAGTGAACCACATGCCTTTAAAGGCATTAAAACAATTGTTTTAAGCTTGTGTTAATTTCGTTGTGATATTTATACAAAGGAAATGACACAGTAATTTTATTACAGAGATTTTTTTAATCGTGACGAGATTTTTGATAAATTGAATTGAAATTGATTTTGATAAATATGTTGTATTTTTAATTTTAACAAAAATAAGATTTTCTGCATTTCTTGAGATGAAAGAAGGTTATACTCTTGTTAAAATTGATAAATTTGTTGTATTTTTAATTTTAACAAAAATAGGATTTTCTGCATTTCTTGAGATGAAAGAAGGTTATGCTCTTGTTAAAATTGATAAAAATGTAGTATTTTTAATTTTATAAAAAATAGGATTTTCTGCATTTCTTGAGATGAAAGAAGGTTATACTCTTGTTAAAATTGATAAAAATTTTGTATTTTTAATTTTATAACAAATAGGATTTTCTGCATTTCTTGAGATGAAAGAAGGTTATACTCTTGTTAAAATTGATAAAAGTGTTGTATTTTTAATTTTAACAAAAATGGGATTTTCTAAATTTCTTGAGATGAAAGAAGGTACTCTTGTTAAAATTGATATATCTTTTATATTTTTAATTTTAGTAAAATTAAAATTTTCTGAATTTCTTAAGATAAGAGAAGGTACTCTTGTTAAAATTGATAAATCTTTGCATTTTTAATTTTAATAAAATAAGATTGTCTGCATTTGAAATCCTTTATTTAAGGATAAGAATATATTAAACCAAACTTTGTAGACTCAACATTTAATTCTGCGCCTGTAGCTTCAACCAACCAAAATTCTACCACTGTTACCAACTGTATTATAACTTACTTTTGAAAAACGCCATGAACATGCCTCCTATAATGAGAACATATAACATTGCGTAGAGACACCCTCCCCACATGGTGATGTCCCATTTCGTCTGGAAGGCAAAAACTGACACAGCAAAGCAGACAGAACAAGTCACGATAGCAGCGAAGTAAACCTACAACAAAATACACTTCAAAATGTCACTCATATTTTATTAAGAACCGAACCAATTATTAGTGCATTCATTATTATAGGTTATGTTGAATAAATAAAAGTTTATTTTATTTCTTATCGCATTTCTTACCGCTTCCGTTTCGAAGCCTGATGTTACGGCAGCAATCATGATACCAAATGTTATTGTGAACAGGGTTAGCAGTATGAAGTTTAACGGACTTTCACGCCTGTACGTAGGGCAACATGACAGCACGCACATTATTGAAAAGCAAAATGCCATGCATAAGTAACTGAAACATGAAAATGAAGAATTAACAAATAAGAACACATCCATATATACCATAGAGATATAAAAATAGAGTGCGCGAAGGGTACGGCCGCGTGTAAGAGGAAGCGATAAAGGCAAAGAGAGAGATAACTGCCGAGTGTCCTATCTGTCTCTTTCTATATGAGGTAGCGGGTAAACAAGCAAGCAGACGCAGTGCTCAACTAGAAAGAGACACAGAGGACACTCTGCAGCTATCCCTCACTTTTCCTTTATCGCAGTATTCAGTCTCTTGCGCACTCTATTCTTATACCGTATTTAAACAAAGACCTACGTTAGCCATATATTTTCGAACCAGAAGTACCGCACTTCGTCCACGAACATAAATACCGAACATAGAATTACAGTAATTAGTAGCTGGAGAGTAAGAATGGCGTACACCTGATAAATAAAATTTAATTAGTAGATTAATATCTGTTTTATTACAGAATAAAGACGATCTTTTTCACATACAGTTTTCTCTTTCTTACACTACTTTTTATAAATCTAAAAAGATGACCTACAATGCTTACAAAATATGTATAAATCATTTAACATAATATAAGTGTAATATTATACTTCTGCTTCACATTAACACATGAGGTTAGAAATCGCGAGTCTGTTCATTTACGCCACTTGAAAGAGTAATTTGCTAGTTTTGTTATGCAAAACAAAAACATCAATGTTTACACCAAAGAGACAATTCTTTAAACATTTTTGTCTTTAAAAATTGTTTTAGTAAACAAAACACATTCCCATCTGGAGTCAGTATGATCCAAAAAAAATACGTTTGTTGTTGATTTTAGTCTGTTTGGTTTGAACACGCAGTTTTGTTTTTTTGTGAACATTTGCACTTGTCAGTTGTTGATTATCATGTTTTTAATTTTTATAGAACACACAGAAAAACACTAAAATCAAAACCAGTTTAGTGTGAACAGTCTCTTTTCAAAAACACAGAACTGTTTTAAAATAAAACAAAACATGTTTTTGTTTTGTTTTTTGACAACTAAACTGTTTTCAAAACTGTCTCTCTGATACGAAATCGGCAATACTAATAAAAATTCCCGGTGAGACAGGACTATGATATTCTGTGTTGTCGTGGCCTCATATATATGAACTACACCACTGCTGAATAAGTTTATTATTACATATGTACATAATCAATTAAACTTGATAAGAACGCGAAAACACAGCAGTCTCTTGCCCACTGTCTTCGCAAAACTATTTTCTAATACTTATAGTTTTATAACGGATACAATGTCATACTGGGTATTGCCACATGACGGTTTAAATAGACAAAGATTTGTGACGTCACATTTTGTCGTGATTGAACAACAAATAGACTTACAGATTATACTAAACTTTATTATCTCTATATATAAATACATAAATTACAAAATGGTCTTTAGATTAACTTTGAAATTGTTCAATAAGCAGTAATATATTTTCGCATAAAAATAACACATCGGTGTACAGTGATAGCGCTGCGTAGATATACTCATTATCACGAACAAGATTCTTCTTGTCTGACATCAACCTGTGAATGTCGAAGAGCAAATACCAAGAGAAGGAAATACCTCCAAGGCATCCATATAGTATGTTGAAGAGATAATCTGCAATTAAAATAGTTAGATACAAAGTAAATCATGTTACTTAACATTAACTTCATGGTTACTTTAATCAAATTGACATTGACATTTACCGAACTCGAGTTCGTAATAACGAACTATTAATTCATTAATTAATCAAAGTACCCTGGTCTAGTTAATAATTACGCGACATATTTACTTTGAAAATATATTATTCCAACGGAAGCAATACTTGATATCCAAATCATCGCAAAAAGCAAACTCCCGTTTAATGTTACACTCCACTTATTTTGAGAGGCAAATACTGCTACGACGAAGCAGACCCCACCTGCAGCTGCCATGGCTATATAAATCTGTGTAATAAGAAACATTAATTGTGTAATTAAATTTGTACCATTTACGTATAATTTACTTCTAAATGTATCTGCTACATAAATACTATATTTATATTTATAAGAATGAGCGTGAGGTTAATTTTATTATATATCAACTGTTAGGTCGTCTGCACACAAGTTGACTGATTGCAAACTAGTAACGAAAACGAAAAACGAGCCAAGTCGAGCCGTGTTTCGTGACTCTGTAGAATTTTTAACAATAGCATAATAGGGGATTTTATTATGTCGTATTCTGAGATATTTGTATGTATTTAAATACTTTTGAATAGTATTTGTGCACATCTCTGCTCATGATGTCACCATCAAAACCATGCAGCCCTGCAACCGAGAAATAGACTTGCTGCAAACGTACTCAAAACCAGTTTGAAATCAGTTTAGTTACGTTCGTGACGTGTGTTTTCTCTCACTCGTATACACGTTCGTTCTCTCACTAACAACACAGTTGCATTCTCATTCGGTTCGGGCAGATTCGGCGGGGCTAAGGTTTGCAATCAGTCGACCCATGTGCGGACGGCCTAAATAAACAAGTAACTGTAACAACCTAACTTTTATTTTATTCAAACGAATGTATCACAAATTTAGACGAATGTTCACGAGTTGAATATTTGCCATATTTTAAAAAGAAGTGTGGACAAGTGTATCAGCGAATAATCGGCAAACAGCGTGAATAATCAAACACGCAAGTTTGAATATGGCCTTATTGTTAATCACAGAGCCGGCCTGAAGGGCTTGCAAGAAATGCGACCGAATCCGAAAAACGGGTACGCTGTTCCAAAGAACCCTACAAACAATTTGTCGGATCTTATCAATCTCGTATCAGAGAGCGGTAAGGCAGTAGTCACACAGCGTTCGGGAGAACATATGTTAGCACTGTGGTTGTACTGGGTAGTAGCACGACTTGCACCTCGGCAAACGTCGTATGGAAAGTATTATGAAGGCCGTCAGAGGGGGTACGGAACGTTCTGGCCGGTTGAGACATGTTGTTAAAAGCTACATGTAATGTCACACTAATGTCTAATAGGATTCCAATCACCATTCAGAGTGATACGATTCGCATCTAATTGGATTCCGATAGAATTGTTTGTAGGTGAAAGAAACAATATAGTAAACCTTTTAAATAAATTTCTCTTACATCTACAATAGATATATTCATACATTGTTTTCTATCCTTACCGCTTCTATTTGAAATGCTGCAGTTAGCGATGCGCATAGAAACGTCAACAGAATCGTGAAAAAAACAAAAACCTCATAATTCATAGGACTGCAACGTCTTAAGATGTCAAAACAACATAGTGCAAAGGAAGTAGACACGTAAAAAATCACAGCGAGAACTCTAAAATGTTAGATAATCAAAATATAAAAGCTTAAAGCCGTTGTGGCAATGAATCTGTTTATATTTCTGAAACAATCCTACGTGGGCCATGAATGGGCGAGAAAAAATTCGCGAATTCCATTCACATACAAAAATACTGCACTGACAGCTGCACTGAATAGTAACTGCAAACTCACAACACCATAGACCTGCAAATAGAACGTTACTAATAATTAATAACTGGATAATAATCTTTGATAAATATAATGAATAATAGTTATGGCATAAATCAATACTTATTCTGGTTTATAATATGTCTAAATTAGGTTGTGATCCATAATTGATTTATATACAACTGCACTGTGTGTTGATAAAGTTGACTTTCATAACCTCAAATATCCAATTATTTTTATTCAATTCGAAGTATTATAGAAGTTATTAGCTATTATATTAGTTTTTAAAAAATGATTGAGTGTGTCGCTGCTCATCTTCCCCTTCCATCGTTGTTAAACAATCTAAGTGCAAAAGAGATGTAGAAACAAACGTCACAGCGCTAGGAGCTGTTGCGGCAACCCATAAAGTTTTAATATAATATCTTGATATACAACGTTTTAAATAAGATTACTTGTTAAATTCCATTCAGTACTTCAGGTCAAGAAATATATTATACGGTAAAACGAAATTCAAACTTTAAATAGATATATCTCTGTCACTTTATAGGTTGGTCACTTTATATACATTATTTTTACCAATAATTCAATATACTCTATGTTGCATATACATTAACGTTACTAAACTCTTAAATCTGTACCAGAGGTGTACCATGAAGAGTTACATTTATGTAATATATAACCTAGTAATATTTAATCTAATAAGGTCTTATGTTATTATTTAATGGTTATTCCTAAACCCTTTTATCATTAAAAACTTCTAAAGACTTTATAATTCTTAAAAAGATGCTATTAAAAAGTTTTATGAGTATGCTTATCGTAATAAAGGATAGATACATTTTTTAAAAAGCAGTAAAATAGGTCACAAACTCACCTTCCGAATAAAGATATTTCGCTTTATTTTATCGTCAAATTCGGAAGTGTAAAAATCATCGCCGCGGTGAGCCTCAACATCACGCTGTAAATTATATAAGTGTATTAATAGATTTTCCAAAAAACATATTGTGGGAGTGAAGGTCAAGAGGAATAAATTAAGGTTAGAAACAAGAGCGAGAGCGATGCAGAGGAAGGACGGCGGAGAAGGAGAAACGATTATTGCGAGAGGAACGAAAAGACGGTACAAGAGCCAGAGGTGGAGAACTGAAGGAAAGAAATTTGTAAGTACACAAGCAGAAAAGGATGGCAAAAATAGAACAAGCCAAATATAATAAGAGATACAAGAAAATATTGGAAGACGAGATACCATCATACTAAAAGGAAGAGAATAATAACAAGGCATCTAGAATCGCTGGATTTAGAATTGGAAATGAGGTAGAAAGCAAACCGATATTGGGAAGACATGAGAAATAAATAATAAAGACATTAAAAATAAATCCGTAATTCTGGAATACATTCAATCATATAACTGAAAGCTGGGGGGACATACAAAAGAGAATATGGATATATGATAGACTGATAGCCAGTATGATGTCGTATGGAGCAGAGGTTTGGGGGTGGAAGGAACAAGAAAAGTTGGAAAGAATACAGGTGAGATATATGAAATGGGTACTAGGGCTGGACAGGTGCACGCCAGGATACATGGTGATGGAGGAGCTAAAGAGGGATAAGATACGAATTAAAACAGGGGAAAGAGCGGTAAAATACGAGGAGAAATTGAACAGAGCGGAAAGCAAAATTTTAAAGAAAATAAGAGAGGATAACATAAAGAATGGGGGGGGGAGGAGGTCCAAAAAAGAGAAAAGAATACTTTGAAAGGAATGGAATGGCGATCGAGGAGGCAGAGAGGAGAAGAGAAGGTGGCGCAAGTGTGGCAGAGGAGCTAAGGAGAAGGGATAAGGAGACACAACAGCAGGAGAGAATGGGAAATATAGAAAAAAGTAACTACAATAAAAGATATAAGAGGTTATGGGAAAATAATGTGCCTCAGTACCTTATAGAAAAAGACATAAAACACATAAGAAGAACAGCAAGGTTTAAATTGGGAAATGAGGAAAAAGGAAACAGATACTGGGAAAAGAGTGAGGAAAGAAAGTGTAGAATGTGTGGAGCGGAGGACGAAACACTGGAGCACATTAAGTTTGAGTGTAAGGAAAAAGTAGCAAGCGAAAGGAATATTGGCCAGCTACTAAAGGGAGGCAGTGAAGGAAAGAGGTGGATGGCGGAAATATTAAGAAGGAAAGGAAAAACAGGAGAATAAATAAGCTGGTGGAGAATAATAGAGAGGGTCAAAAGAAGAAGAAGCAGAAAGCACTTTTGGAATTAGTAAAAGTCGAGAAGATTTTAAGTTTATTTTAAGTTTAGTTTTAAGTTTGGAATGTATATAGGAATGAAATGTATTAGAAATATAATACTGTAGATTGTAAAGCCGAAAGGCATACACAATTAATATATAAATAAATAATATAACTGAAAGCTACGCGGAAAAATTACAGTGGGGTCCAAATTTGCGCTGCAGATTTATTTCTAGCGTCTAAGAAAGAGGTTATTGTGTAAAGGGGCGGAGAAAACGTTATAGAGCATATTATGAAGAGGGAATGTTTGAGCAAGGTAGCTTACAAAAAGGAGATAGATGAATTGTTTGGGAAAAAGGAATTGCATGGCGTAAGTATAGAAAGAGGAAGAAAGAAATAATGGAGAACGATGCGGAGAATGCATATTGATATTATAATAGCATTTTCAAGGAATGGTATGTCATTTTTTCAAAATGATATCAATTGGAGAATGTTTAAGAAAATGCCTTTACCTGTCCCGACATCCTAACGTGAAAATTTAACTGACATAAGAAATTTTATATGATATTTAAGACGAATTTAGAATTTACAAAGAAATATAAAATTACAAATGTTCTGTTTATCGGTTCACTAGATAACAAGTTTCATGTTTATAAGTTTTTAACACCAAAATTGCGAAGTTCTTGAAATTCGATTTTATCGGTAAATAAGAAACAATTTTTGTATTTGGCAAGGAGTGGTTTGAATATCCGTATTGATATTATAAATATATTGTCAAAAGTAATGTTAATTATTCAGCGGTGTAATTATAAAAGCGAGGCTTCGATACTATTAAATAGTCAACAGCAAGACGGCTGTCTGGAAAATTTGACCACATTTCTTCTTTGATATTATCTCAAAGACTTATGTCTTAAAAAATCCTATAAAATATTATGCCAAAATTGCAAACGTTGACAAGAGTTCAAAATAGCAACACAGATACTTTAAAATTAAATAAGGTATATCTCAATATTCCAATTTTAATTTTCAACGATATTAAATGATTTTTAATATCTTTTCCATTTACCATATTAAATAATAGAATTATCTTAAATTTTGGTAAATAATAAAACGTAACGTTGGGTAAATTATATTACGTGTTAAATAATACACAGGGTTACATTTTGCGTTTGGAGAGTTATTAACTTTTTCTTCAATAAAAAATGTTTGTGCGGTAAACTTATTCAAAAATAGTACTTTCTCAAATAATCTCTTTCTGCAAATTTCGAGGAGAAAGAGAATATTCTCTCTAACATATGGATTATCCTATTATTATCACAAGGAAAATACTAGTAGTTATCTTGCGTTTCTTGAGATTTATAAGCTCAGATATAAAAAGTGATGTAAAAGGTATTGCCGCTACTCAGGCGCAAATTACTTAGATAAAATCTACTTATTGTTGATGAATTTTAACAAAAAGAGAAATTAGTTGAGATAATAAAAAAATAATATTGTTTTAATTGTTGTAAGAATGTAAAATTCTGAACTTTAGCAACTAATAATTATACAACAATTGGAAATATCAAATATACCCGATGCTTTCTCTTACTTTCTTATTAAACTTTCAAATTTATTGCATATTGTTTATTTCATAATCTAATACATCTTTTCACTCTACATTCATTTTTTTTTATATATATTTTACAACTTTTTTTTTAAATTTTCTAGAAAAAAAAATTTCGATGACCCTTTCAAAATTTTCTATTCTTTCTATATGAAATCGCAAATCTTTAAAACGCAAAGAAAGACCATAATAATGTCAACATAGAGCGTCATAGATGCAAAGACATATTCGTCTGGATGAACAGCGAGCATCTTGTTGCCCATAATTCGTTGTGTGTCGAAAATTAGGAACACCGAAAACAGAATACCGGCCGTACAGGAAAACGCCAGCGCCACCTCACGATCTGGAAATTAAACTTCATTTAAATGCGTTGTATTTTGTAGAAAGATAAAAAAATCTTATATTTCTATGATAAACTCAGCGCCGAATTTGTAGAGGATCCAAAACTTGCATGTCAGACTGAATGGGCTTGTGTCCTCATTTTCTAGTGGTCGATTTTTCAATTGTTGATTGAAATTGATGTTAATAAATGTGTATTGGCGTGTCTATTTTATTAAATATCTAAATGTTGACGGAGATATAGCAATTAAAAATTTGAATGTTTTGTAGCCGTTGGTAGTCGAAATAATCAAGTCAAGTCAAAGAATAATAAGTTTTTATGTTATTTAACCCTGCTAAGGCAGACATAATATTGAAATTTTATTGTTCCTTGAAATAGCTGTAAATAATATATGATATTTTGATATTTAAATACATATAGCAGAGATTTATGAGCTGTAAGGTTAGTAACCTGTAAACTTGTCAGAGTTCTATCAAAGGAGATAGCAACTAGCGGTTGTAGCGGAATGTTGTACAACGTTGAATCCCTTTAATAATTAAAAAGACAAAATGACTTTTTTATTTGGTAATATCTCCTAACATATAAGGAGTTATTAAAACCTAGTTATTGAACATTTGAGGTTATAGTAACCAACTTTATCAATATATAGGACAATTTTATAGAAATTAAGACATAGGACACAAGCCCATTGTTGACCAGTAGCCTATTTCTTCAATAAAGCCAATGCGTTTGATACGAGTATATTTGATAGTATCCATTGAATATTTCAAATGACTGCAAATTCGGCAAATTTCCAACTAGTAATAAATTTACATGAAATTTAAAAGCACTTACCTCGGATAAACGATATTATGATCAAATAAATAAAGAGACCGATTAATGCAACGAACAGAATCCCGTAGCACAACGTCCAGTCACCCCTAGTGTTACATGCAAAAACAATTAGAGTCGAACAGACAATCCATGTTATTACCAATGCTGCCAGAACCTGGAAAATAAACATTTCAATTTATTAATAATTAAAAGGAGAAAATTTTAATTAATGATAAAGGTTTTTATGAAGGAGCAATTTAAAATGAGCGTTATCTTCAACTTTTTCACTTATTTCTTTTAAATTGACTATGTGCGCTTTCCCTCTAAACACAAAATGTAAACTGATGTATTATTCAACGTAATATTCTTTACCTAACGTTTCATTTTTTTTATTTATTGAAGTTTAAACAAATTCTAATGCATTGTTAGTAAATTAATGCAGAAGACATTAAAAATCTTTTACTAATATATTAATTTAATATGTAACAATATATAAATTTGCATAAAATCTTACATGCATTGCTACAAATGCATATGGGCAAAAAGTGCAGTATTTCTTTGCTTACCGGTATCATTTCAAAGGTTGAAGCTAGAACTCCCATAAGTACGCCTAGCGCCAAAGTGTGGCAAAGCAATAATAATATATTAAGTGGCTCTTTTCTTCTGAATTCTGAACAACATATCATAATAATAACGATTGCAAAAAGAAAGCTCAGAGATGTATACCTGCAATATAAATGTACATAACAAAAGTATTAACTAAGGTTTATAATAAACTTCAGTTAATTGTGAATTGGGTTGCAGACCATAACTGAAACTGCACTGTATATTGATAAAGTTGGTGATTAGAAACTCAAATATTCAAATATATTTTTTCTATTCGCAATATTATAGAAGTTATTAGCGATTGAAATTATCATTTTTGACCCTATAATAATTAAAAGGGTTATGTGATTTGTGAACAAGAACTTAACTTTCTTTAGGTCTACTAATTCTCTTCAACATTTTCTCAGTCTATTTAATTATTCATAATATTTTCAAACATGAAATAATAAAATTAAAATTTATTTAAAATAGATATATCTTACATTGGCCAAACATGTGTGTGGCAATAAAATCTCAACTCGTCTATAAAGATGAACGCCAATACCATGGCTAGACTTAGATTCATCTGCATCCATAGTAGGAAGAACACCTAGAATATCAGAGAGAACATTTAATGCAGCTGGTAGCAACACAAAACCTCAATGCTTTTATTTTAAACATAAACATAAGTATTGAGCTTATATATAGCACAATTTATTATTATTTTTATTTTAGTGATCAGTAACAAATATAAAACCCATAACATTTATTTGTGTATATATAGTTGCATGTTGACCAGGCGTTGAAAATAAAATGAATATGAAAAAATTTCAATAAAATGTAATTTCTTTTTTGAATGAAAATAAAAAAGGTCGCATAAAACGAATTTCGGCAACATATAACTTCTAAGAATGTAAAGTTATAAACATACATCTAAAACATTATAATAGTAGAAGATTAACTTATATTTTAATCATGAATTAAAAAATGAGTTCATAAGCCCATTATAATTATAAAATACTGACCCTAAGAACAAATTCAGCTCTTGCACGTGGATCTTCAAAATACGACACAACAACAACGTCAGGGGCTTCCGGGTCCTGGCCCTATAACAATAATAAGTCATCGTTATCAATTTATTTATATTAAGATGAAATTAAATGAAAAGGACCTAGCTGAGTAAACCATTTACTGAAATTAGTGGAGTCTAGCTCGGTAACAGTTTCAAATCGACCATTTTTACAAAATCGAACAAAGTGACGTCACTCTTAGTTTAAATGAACTCTTCAAGCTCTGTATTTCATCTGATTAAAGTTGACGAGTCTTTGATGAATCGATTTTTGCAATAATTACAAACTCTATATGAATTCATCTTCCCAACGTGTTATTTCATTGAAGTAACTATAGTGAAAGTATGAAATAATCATAACTTCGATCAGTGAAGATGTGTTTTAGCAGCAAACATCTTCAAACTGTATCAAAAATGGATACACTCATTGAAGCAAACATTAATTTTATATTAAACCCTTAACGACCTAAATAAGTACAATATTGCGGCCTAGAATATTATACCCCTTGATTACATATCCTACTGGAAATTATTATATGCTAAAGACTAAAGAAGCTACTGATCAAATTCTGTATTCAATTGTTTCTTGTATCTTAGTTACAGTTTTAAGTCGCTTAATTTCTGCAACTCTATCAATCTCGTAAATATATTTTCTGCCATGAAAAAAGGTTTCTTTTTAACATATTTAAAAACAATAGCGCTAAACATTATAATGGACACAATATCAAAAATACAAAAAGCAAATAGTATAAGTTATTCGTTTCTGATGAAGATCGTTTCCTCCGATTCAAAGATTTGTATACGCTATAATTTAAAACCAACATAAATTCGATAACTTACCTGTCTAGAAGAAGAATGTGTTGACATTATATTAGTAGAAAATCATCCATCACAAATAATTTTAAATAAACACATTTTATGTGTAGAAAGAAAAGTATACTAGATTAACTAATAAATGTAAGTAGCAACATTTTTGTCTTCTAACTTTAAAAATACTAATATGTATTGAATATTTATAAACACAAGCGTAACATTTATGTAGCAGATATGTTTACATAACGTTATTTAATAGGCATACATTTTAAATTATAGCAATAAAGTATAGAAATGATAACTTAAAAGTATTAGCGGTTTATGTTAATTATATTATAGGTTATAAATTATTAAAATTATATAAATGAAATGCCAGTATATTTAATATGTATATAATTTATTATCATTTTAGTAAGTGTTTGTAATAGACTAACAATTGGTTTAGGTTTGTATAATAAGTCCTTAATTAAAAAGGTTTTTCGATTATTATATTCACATACAAAATGTATAAATAATGAGTAGAATAACTATTCCTAATAATCTTTGTACTTGTATTCAACAAATTTATGTTTGAGTTATAGAACTTATTGTATTGCATAAATAGCAGGCGAATTTAATTATTTCAATAATCTGACAAGATTTTGAATATTTAAACTAATTACGTGATAAAAGAGCAAATTACCTTAAGAAGTGATACTATTTTGAGTAATGTAATATATTCAAATGAATTTCTATTACAATCGATATAGAATCATTAATTATTAATTTAAATAATTCTGGTCGTAGATCGTAATCGCTTGCTCTTTAAATGAAAATAATCTTTGTAAGGATTGAATAAAAGTACGTGTGTTTTTTTCTAACTCTTCTTCAAAATTGGTTACAATTTAAAACGGGTTCTTTAAATATTATAACTTTCAATACAACTATGCGTCAAAACTGCACCATTAATTATTATTTGTTGATTATCCTTATCATAACACAAGACCACTACAATGGGCTTGTGTCCTCATTTTTTAGTGATCGATTTTTCAATTGTTGATTGAAATTGATGTTAATAAATGTGTATTGGCGTGTCTATTTTATTAAATATCTAAATATTGACGGAGATATACCAATTAAAAGTTTGAATTGTAGTTTTAGCGCTTGAAATGGTCGGCCATATTTTTATGACGTGAAATGCATTTTCACGTCAGTTATTTGTTGAGTAGGTCAGTGCAGTGGTAATGTTTTGTAGCTGTTGGTAATCAAATAATCAAGTCAAGTCAAAGAATAATAAGTTTTTATTTTATTTAACCCTCCTAAGGCAGACATAACATTGGAATTTGAGTGTTCCTTGAAATAGCTGTAAATAATATTTGATATTTTGATATATAAATACATATAGCAGAGATTTATGATCTGTAAGGTTGGTAACCTTACACAAGGATAGTGATGTCACATGCACTTGGAATGTGTACAACGTTGAATCCCTTTAATAATTAAAGAGACAAAATGACTTTTTTAATTGTTAATATCTCTTAACATATAAGGAGTTATTAAAAAATAATTGAACATTTGAGGTTCTAGTAACCCACTTTATCAATATATAGTACACTTTTATATAAATTAAGACATAGGACACAAGCCCATTGTGACGTCAACGCCTAAAGTTTTTCTTTTTAACTAGACACTTATAAAATGTTCATGCATAACTCCATAATAGAAAATTGAACATTTAAAATTCCTCCAGGAAATCTTGTATAGCAATATTATTCCAGGCAATATATTGTATAATTTTATTGAATTTAAAACCAAAGAATGTAACTAGTTGAATAAAAAAATATTAATGTTATCTTGTTTCTTTATTTTAACAATGATCGAAATTACTTTATTCAAAAGCTTATTATACCCCAACATTATTTTATTTATTATATATGTTAAATATAAGTTCATTGAGATGAAAATATTTTTCAAACAAAAATTATGTATTGTGCAGTAAGGTTAAATAAATATTGGCGTTCTAACCAGGGCTAAAAATGGTATTTTTGTGAGATTATACATATTTGCACTGGATAGAAAAGAATGGCAACTTAACATTTTCTTGGGAAACAATAAACGCATACGCCTTCAAATATCAGGTTGATAAATAGATTAATTTATCGCCATATTATAGGATACAGAAGGATATGATATAGTTCACAGATCTCTTCTCTTTTGTTATTGCAGATTTTTCTTAAAACAATATATTTTATTTATTCTACTACTCAAAATTTTAAATTATAAACCGATATCTTTTGACAAGCGAATTAACCCGGACGAATAGTTGACTATACTTTTTATTCGAATGGAATTGAAAAGTTAATTTTGCTATTCAAAAATATTTTAATCTTAATAATCTTTGCAGATCAGGGAAGTTTGTAAAAAATGTAACAATGCTAAGCAGTTATATTGAAAAAGGGTGTAACATTGAATTATTAAGTTTTATTTATTGAAATTAATGTATATTTTTACATAAGATATTTGTCAACAAAACTAATAATGTGTATGTATATTATTATTATATAAATCATTTGCATTATGTTACTTTGTTGTCTTAATGATCCCAAACGTTAGTCAATTTTGTTTTTGAAATTATTTATCTACTTTAAAAATATAATATAATTTTGGAATATTCATATCATTTCAACAGAATGTATAATAATACTAAAAGGTTTCTCAGTACATTTATCCACCTATCATTGCTTACTGCTCATTCAGTCAAAAGACAAACAAATTTTAAAATAAAGAAACAACGAAATTAAATAATGAAAAAATTTTATTCTCTAGGAAATATCCAATAAATAAAACTAATTATAAAATGAATAAATAGTTAATATTACTAAGATCCTCCTCATTTTACGCTTTCAACATTCATATTGAGAGTTGTAAAACTCCAAACAAATCATTTACAAAACAAATTGACTATATATCCACATTAAAATGTTAATTAACTTAATTATTATTCACATACACGAACTCCTAATTATTGTTTCTTTAAAAGTTTTACAATTTAGTGAATTACAAATTTATTTTTACTAAATATATATTCGTTTTTCTTCTAAAATACTTTATATTAGCTGTTAGCCTCAATTTATTGAAATTTAAAACTATTTATTGCGAATATACAATACGAACGTTATTATTACAATGTTTCAGTTATTTTAAGGAAAGCTTATTATGTAACAGTGTTTATATTATTTGCTTCCTATTTAAATATGAATAAATAATCAGAATCAATATATAACAAAATAAAAATTGATAATTCTGAGGCAACGTCGTTAATATTGTGTTTGACTGTGATACTACCTTTTTGCTGCATTTATAGTGCACCTTTTTACGTTTTACTGAGTGGTTTAAAAATTGAACTCAAATATAAATTAGAATAATATTATATTTAAAATAATAAACCACTTACGTAATCAAAAAACAAGACAACACATTATATCTGAAAATATCCTACATAAATAATTGTATACAAAAACAAAAAACAATATGAGCAAAGTGCCTTTATAGGAAATAGTTCCTAAAACAGTATAGGGAGATTTTAGTCCCTAGAAGCGCCGATGATAGTTAAGATATACAAGAATATGTTAACAATATCCAAATAGAGATTAAGCGCAGCAAAAATGTACTCTTCAGGCGAAATAGAGTACTTATGTTTCCCACCCATCATCAGCTGCGTATCGTATACAAGATACACCGAGAAAATAAGAGCTCCGAGCGAAGCGTAAACCAACGTGACGGTTTTTCCTGAAAAATTAAAGTTCAATTGTTACAAATGTGAATCTGATAATGTAGCAATAATATATAGTAATAATTACCTGGAATAAATATTGCAACGATTCCAAAAATCATTAGGATAATCACTGCGACAAATAACACTCCTCCCATTACTGTAAAATCCCATTTTGTTTGGAAAGCAAATAGGGTCAGGCCTAAGCATACTGCGGCTGTTATTCCAGCAGCCATTATAACCTGTGATAAAGTAACAGAAATAAATTAGTAAATATAATATAAAGTCTATGTTTAAAAAAGGTGTAAGGTATATTTAAAGACAATGACTAATCATATAGAAGTTAATTTTAACATTTAATTGTAACTGAACGGCGAATATCATCTGCAGTTTTTATACATACGAGTATAGAATAATTAGGGCTTCTGGACCCGACCCGACAGACGAATGCTTTTGCTGGTGTAATGGGCTTGTGTCCTCTTTTTTTAGTGGTCGACTTTTCAATTGTTGATTGAAATTGATGTTAATAAATGTGTATTGGTGTGTCTATTTTATTAAATACCTAAATATTGACGGAGATATTGCAATTAGAAATTTGAATTGTAGTTTTACGACTAGAAATGGTCGACCATATTTGTATGACGTGAAATGCATTTTAACCTCAGTTATTTGTTGAGTAGGTCAGTGCTGTGGCAATGTTTTGTAGCTGTTGATATTCAAATAATCAAGTTAAGTCAAAGAATAATAAGTTTTTATTTTATTTAACCCTGCTAAGGCAGACATAATATTGAAATTTTATTGTTCCTTGAAATAGCTGCAAATAATATTTAATATTTTGATATATAAATACATATAGCAGAGATTTATGAGCTGTAAGGTTGGTAACCTTACACAAGAATTGTGATGTCACATGCACTTGAAATGTGTACAACGTTGAATCCCTTTAATAATTAAAGAGACAAAATGACTTTTTTAATTGTTAATATCTTTTAACACATAAGGAGTTATTAAAAAATAATTGAACATTTGAGGTTCTAGTAACCCACTTTATCAATATATAGTGGACTTTTATAGAAATTAAGACATAGGACACAATCCCATTGCAAAATTAAATAAAATCCAAAGAATTTTACAGCCCAAAAATTTAAAATATTTCTTAGATATTTATTTATATACCTATATATTATATTTAATATGATACTACCGTCAATAAACAAAAAAAATCATAAAATTTAGTAAAGGATTAGCATAAAGTGTTTTTTGTTACTCCTAATAAAAAAAAAATGTTGGCCAAACCTCTTCACTTTTGAAATTAGCGGCTGCAGCAGCTAACATAAATCCTTCTGCCAGTGTAAAAACGAATAGGAAAATGTAATTCATCGGAGCCTTTCGTCGAACATTGGTACAGCAAGCCATGGAAATAAGACAGACAAACATAACAACCAGTGCAATCCACCTACAAATAATAAATACAATAAAAATTTCCGTAAATAGGAAACAAACTAACGTTGTTAATGATAATAAAATCTCACCATATCTCCGGATGCGAGCCAATAAACTTCTTAGTGGGTCCGTGGTATAAGAATAAGGCGATGAATCCACAAGTGATCAATAATTGTACAGTTAAAATAGAATATACCTGCAAACAGAATTGTAATTATAATATAACTTAAGAATTGAAAAATATTTATAACGGTCTGTCAACTTAGTTTGATTTTAATTTACCTTTTTAATAAAATTCTTACGAATGCTTTGATCGTTAAATTCGAATCCCTTTACATCATCTCCCATGGGGTCTTCAGGATCGCCCTGGTAGCCTGTTCCGTATTGTTGTGGTGCAGGTGCAGGAGCAAATCCGGTGGTAGGCGGTGGCATATGACCATATGGACCTCCTTGTGGCATAAATCCAGCTGGTGGAGGAGCCTGAAATATAATTAAATATTAGAACAATATTTTAAAACATGCCTACCCAGTAATCATTTTGGAGTTACTTCGCCGTCATATTGAAGATGCGCATGATTTTTTGTCATAAAGAGTTCACTTACACTTCAGTTTCTCACATTCGTTTATATGAAATGTCTATTTTATCGGCTTCAAATGGCGAATCCACTCCATTTGTCGAAAGACAAATGAATATAAAGTTGATGGGAACTATAATTGAAGTGCAATAGTGATAGAAACGTCACAAAAAGGGACACTTCACCAAATTGTTTACTGGGTAATTTATAAGTACCAATAATTTTGAGAAAATGAAATTTAAAGAATAATACATCCCTTTCCACTACTCTAATTTAATTAATATACGTTTTTGTAAGGGAAAGGATACGGGCCCGTATTCCTCAGTCTTGAGAACCACAATCTTAATCGAACTGATATGATTTATATGAGTGAAACATTTTACGAATCACTTTTAAAAGAGTTTTCCTGTACTATTCCTGAATTTTATTATCAATTATTATTATACTTTAGAAATACTCTTTTAAAAGTGATTTGTAAAATGTATCACTCATATAAATCAGATCTGCTCGATCACGACTATTGCGCGCAAGACTCAGGAATAGGGCCCCAGGTCAATTTCAGGTCAAAAATACTTCTCTCGTGCTGAGTTTAAAAATATAAAAGTACGAAGAAACTTTATTAAAGTGAATAAGTTACTTAAGTAACACTCCAATTATTGCAGATAAATAACTCAACCGTTATATTAATTGCATAAGAAATAATATTTAACTATTTCTTGAACTCACATTTGGTGGATAACCGCCAGGGTATCCTGGATTTCCAAATCCTTGTGGTGGTGGACCAGGATATCCTCCTTGTGGACCAGGGTATCCTCCCTGAGGAGGATAACCCCCTTGAGGGGGATAGCCAGGCTGTTGTTGCCCATAAAATCCTTGATTAGGATCTGAAAATAGATTAGATTAGAAAAATTTTCTAGTTGTTCTAAAAAATAAAAATAACGCTTTTATTCAATTTCATAATAAATGCTGTTTCTAGCCATTATGAGTAATACATTATAGATAATATTATCTATAATTAGAAAATATAATTGACAATTCTTACTATTAAATCTAGTATGCTTGTAATAAAATACAAATATTTGTTCAATGACTTACACATTGTATATGCAACGACCTTGTTTAATTTATATCTGTTATATATTTTGTCACTATTTATATCTTGTTAAGGTAGTGATTTGTACCACATGAAATTTAACTAGATAGCAAATTATGCCGAACAATTGTCATGTGTATAATGTTATTCGCGTACAAAAAATTTAAAAAAATAGTTAAACAATGGAATCGCACTTTGAAACAAGTGACACATATTTATATCTTCTTCTTGGTTTCATATCTAGATTACAAAATTTTAGTTCTTAGAACTGTCTTAAGACAATCTTGTACAAAGTTCTTGCAATCATAACCAGAGTGAGCAAGACCGTCTTGTGTTCAGATTACGTTCAGTCTTACTCTGCATCCACACATGCGCGTTCGAGAACTAATGCTTAAGGCCTGTCTCAGTATGGCACCGTATTTAAGCGAATTTCTGCCGGACGTATACGGGCTACTACGCTTTACCTATCCGAACCCTGTAAATGTAATGAGATCTCTCTGGAGCTCTCAGACTGCAAGCTACAAGGCCGTCCGAATACGGGCGGCACTACCTCGCACATTAGAACCGTATAAAGGCGAATTTTATCCAAGCGTTACCACTACTACAACGATATTCTATCCGAACCTTTGTAAATGCAAACAGCCGCCTCAGACTGGAGGGGATACCTAAGATCGCTTGTTGTTACGCTGCAATACGGTTCAAATGAGATCTATCGGCAACATCGCTTGTAACGAGTATGTTCTGCATGCAGTTTATGTTTGTATTTCAGTGAATCAAGGACACCGATACCGATACCGATACGATAGAACTAAATTTAAATTCACGACAACCAGAAATCAGATATATAATAAATGCTAAAGTCCCTTTAATACCAGTAGTGTATCGATAAACATGGTTGCACACATAGTTAGTGTTCACAAATATTTATGTATCCGTATACGAACACGAATGTTTTCACGTAGTAAAGGTAAATAAAACACATCAAAGCGTATGAATCTGATAATTTGCAAAGAGTGCGAATAGGCACAGGTATGGTGGATATAGGAACATATCCGATTTTTAGAACGTATTTTCTTGTGCAATAATTATAGTAGTCTAATGGTAAAAGCCGATATATAAATGAATCAAGTCATTGAACAACTGTATAATAAACTTGTTTGATAACTTATTTAATTTATACTACCTTAGATGAATATGCTAAATGTAAAAAGGTTTTAAGATACAAGCATTCTTACTTTATAAATTCATACATTCTACTTTATAGTATTGTCTTGACAACATATTATGGTAGGGTTTTTAATTCTTGAAAAATCTTTGCCTACTTATTCACTTTTTGTAAATAGATGTTATTAACAATGCATTTCCAAATTATTATTATGTATAACATAATACTATTGTATTAGCTTATTTATATTATTAAACATTATTTATTCTACTTTACAAGAAGTACAGTAAATTGTCATGAAAAACCACATTGTTTGCATATTGAACATTAATGAATAAACATAACTTAATTGCAATGCAATTAAATGAATAAGAAAACTTGTTAAATAATTATGGTAATATGATTAATAATAAACTTGTATTACGCTTTAAGGTTAGCTGCCAAAAATACGAGTTTATTTAATAAATCACTGATAACTGTTAGCATAAGAAACAATTTTACATAAAATAATATACATTTTAATGTTCTTTTCTCACTCTCAGTAGGAATATGACATTATGACATTACTTATAATACTCAAAGGAGATAAAAGGTCAAAATTGTATCAAGAATTGAAAACGCTAATAGATTACACTTATTTTTTGTATTTTCGAAAATAAAATATATTTACTTGGAGCAACTAGCGGCACTGTATGAAGAGGTAGTTGTTCTGTCATTATTTAAGAGGAAAATAAAATATATTTTACACAACACAAACTAACTAAATATTTTTAGGTTATGACATAAATAAAAAAAAACTATTATCACAACTGATAAAGAGTTTTAAAGAGAAATTATCGGTTTAAGAAGGACTTTGACACCTAACAAATTGTTAATAGCTTAATGACAGAAGTTCTCAACTTTTATTGAAGTAAGACATTACACATCGACGTTATTAAAGAATAATTTCGGTTCAAATTCCTACAAACCACTTGTCATTAGATTCATTGTTTTGGGCATAATCTGTTTTTAACAATTGATTGCAGAATCTTTATTTTTGAAGCTGTGGTAGTGGTAGGCGATCTACTTTAATTAAATGACAGAATTTGTTCTTCAATTGTATACAGAAAATGTACACAGTGCCGGCAGTTAAGAGAAACTGTACGAGATAGTTTTACGCTCTGTTACTACTATGAAATCAAACCATTTGAATTCGATACGCAGGCTGTATGTTAGGGATCCCTGATCTAAGATAGTTTATCGGCATGCTGTTATTGATTAGTTAAGAGCTATTCAATCATATTAGATAATAAACCATTGTTGATAATTAGATAAAAACTAAAATGACTCACGCAACATACGTGTGAATTAGCATTCCTACCCAATGTTAAGTGGTATAATATAATACAACTAGAATCTTTAAATAAGATCTTGTGGGGAAACGGTGACACACTTGTTAAAGACAGTTTTTCTCGCTTTGATTCTGACAGTGATTTATATTTCTTCTCTGTCACACAGCAAATCTAGCTGTCAAAAAATGAATTAATGAATACGACTTCAATAAGAGTGTCACTCCCTCAAAAAGTTAACAAACCAATATGTAAAAAGTAAATGCGAACAAATAAGAGTGTCTTTAGACAAATTGTTAGCGTTGTCGTAAAAAACACTAAATTATCTTAAACAAAATTCTAACACACAAATAATAATTCTAATGGAGCGTTCCTATTGGTACAACATTGCTTGCTATAAAATTATGCAATTTGTGACGATGTTGCACCAGTGGGAATGCTCCTTAAAGTTGTTATTGTATTAGTAAAAAAGATGCAGTGAGGTGTAATATAACTAAGAAAGCATTCTCAAGAAGACAAGAGTGAAACCTGGGTAAGGATAACCGCCTTGTTGCCACTGACTCATGGTGAATAGACGTTAGTGACGTCACAGTGAACTGAAATGCAAGAAAAGCGTTGAAATTTTATTTGTAATTAAAATAATACATACCAGTCATTGTTTCTATAGTTTAGGCTGTGGAAATTGTTTTTCGTTGGTGTCTACCTGTAAATAGAAATTAATATTGTTATTAAATTATATATTTTGCCTTATCTTCTTCTTGTATCTTCTATGTAAATAAAAATTAAATGTTGTTCGTTAGTAAGCGCATCACTTAAGAACGGCTAGACCGATTTGGCTAATTTTTTTTAATATTCGTAATAGGAAAAACTAAAAGTGCTTTTCCGGTGGAATGTTTGCTAGTATGTGCGTAAATGTCGTTTCACAGCTCCATACAATCAGATATGCACAAAATAAGCATAAATGGCATTGTGTTCTTATTTTTTTGTGGTCGATTTTTCAATTGTTTATTGAAATTGATGTTAATAAATGTGTATTGGCGTGTCTATCTTATTAAATATCTAAATGTTGACGGAGATATAGCAATTAAAAATTTGAATTGTGGTTTTAGCGCTAGAAATGGTCAGCCATTTGTATGACGTGAAATGCATTTTAACGTCAGTTATTTGTTGAGTAGGTCAGTGCTGTGGTAATGTTTTGTGGCTGTTGGTAATCGAAATAATCAAGTCAAAGAATAATAAGTTTTTATTTTATTTAACCCTGTTACAGCAGACATAAAATTGAAATTTTATTGTTCCTCGAAATAGCTGTAAATAATATTTGATATTTTGCATTTTGAATGTTGTACAACGTTGAATCCCTTTAATAATTAAAGAGACAAAATGTCTTTTTTAATTGTTAATATCTTCTAACATAAGGAGTTATTAAAAAATAATTGAACATTTGAGGTTCTAGTAACCCATTTTATTAATATATAGTACACTTTTATAGAAATTAAGACATAGAACAAGCCCATTATAGCATATATATTGCTAAACATTCATGATTTCTTTATACAAAAAATAATCAGACCTGACCCAGAATGCCAGACCTTGAAATCGAACTCCAATTTCCTCACCAGTAGTAAACGAAGGAAGGAGACAACAAAAGTGACGCAAATAACGATTTTAGTAACCCAGGGTAGTGGTAGGAAGAGGGTAGTAAACTGCGTGATGTTCCCATTTGTGTACAACAGTCAGATTGAGTCAGATGCCGCCGAGACGTGAAAGTAAGTTTACGCTTTTATTTGTATCCATTTGGATTCATTTCATTATTTTTATATTTAATTGTATATTTTTTAGGAGAAATATTCTAACTAGGCTTCGTAATGGATGTAAATGAACAGGATAATTTAAATGAAGCGAATCAGGAAAGCAGCTTCAGTCCGCAGGGAGAGGAGAATAGTTTAAGTGACTTGTCCGACTATGATGAACCTAATGAATACGAACATGACGAAGATTTGCTTTTGTCATTAAATAAACCAAGTACTAGTCAAACAAAAAAGCATGAAAATCATTTTACAGTTTTATCACCCGGAGAAATTGTTGAAGCAATGGAAGTAGTTATTCGAGAAGTGCAGAACTTACATTTAGAAGTTGCGCCGTCTGCTATACGTACATTATTGAATCATGAAAAATGGATCACAGATAAAGTGATAAACAAACTATTTGATAATCCAGACGAGATATTTAAAGAGGCTCGTTTAGTAAACCCTTACAAGATGCAGGAAGGAAAGGAAGAATCAAGTAAACCGAATGAAAATGAAATCAAAGAATGTCAAATATGTTTTATAGTATTCTCCCTTTCAAAAATGACAGGGTTGAATTGTAACCATCAATTCTGCGAGGACTGCTGGCGTGAATATTTTACTTGTAAGATAATGGAAGAAGGCTGCGGACAAGGAATAACTTGCGCTGAATATAAATGTGACGTACTGGTTGATGATGAGATTGTCATGAGACTAGTAAATAAGAATGTCCAAGTTAGATACCAGCATTTAATTGCCATGACTTTTGTTCATTGCAGTAAATATCTATCCTGGTGTCCTGCACCAGGATGTGACTATGCAATTCAAGTGAAGCTCTCAGAAAGTTGTGAAGTGAAGTGTAATTGTGGTCGTGTATTTTGTTTTGCGTGTAGAGAAATGTGGCACGAGCCTATTGATTGTAACTTATTTAAAAAATGGCTTAAACAAGCTGATCACAGTTCTGATGATCTTTCAATAAAATGGATTGATCTGTACACACAAAAGTGTCCTAAATGTGGTGTAGACATACAAAAAAATGGTGGCTGCAATATTATTTTGTGCAGTAATAAGAATTGTAATTTTGAATTTTGTTGGATATGTTTAAGGGATTTTCATGACCATCTTGTTGTTTCATCTTTAAGATCCTGCATTAATAATACGCGAAAACAGGACGACCCTAAATGTAAATCCAAAAGAGCATTGCATCATTATTTACATTACTACGATCATTACATGAACCATATGCAGTCACTGAAACTAGAACAGGAAAACTTGCCTGGTATTATTGAAGTTCGAAGAAACCAATTACTAGCAAAAGATTACATTTCGTTACATGATACAAAATTCCTGAAAACCGCTATTGATGTATTACGTCAGTGTCGCGAAACCCTTATGATGACATATCCCTTTGCATATCATTTAGAAGTAAGTGATAATCATACATTATTATTTGAAAATAATCAAAAAGATCTTCAAAATGCAACGGAAGCTTTATCAGGATATTTAGAACGCGATATCACATTGCAAAATATAAACGAATTGAAGCTTTTGACTACAAGTAAAGCCAATTATTGTAGTAGTCGCCGAGACGTGTTACTGGAACACATTAAAGAAGGAAACGAGAAAAGATGGTGGCTATTCACTCTATAAACTTTCTTTTACAATTGTTTTTAAATGAGTTTAAATTGTAATGAGTGTCAATCAATACAATGATAATTTTTATTATTTCTATTTCATTAAATTTAAAATGATATATTTATACAATATATACATATATTATTTTAGAAAATAAAACAATATTTATTTTTCGTATTTTCTTCTAAGAACTTATTTGTTAATAAATTATTTGTTACTCTGTGTATTATGTACAATTTACGATGTTAAGAAGTATATAACTTATATATTAATTTGTATACATAATTATTAACAAAAATCTTTTATGAGACTATTATTTTGACATATTCTAAATAAAAATAATTTGAAAATGTTTACATCAATGTTTTAGAAAATTTTGTATTTTGTGAAGAAAATTTCTGCGTCCTTGAATATATCCCTAAATTTCCTGGAAAACCATTATTTTGAAAAAATATATAAACCTTGTACAGAAACAAAATGTGAGTGTTCATAGTTCTCCGTATTTAAAATGGAAAGTAGGCTCTTAATTCTTATTTCAATATTCTTAGTATTATTAACCCTGCGTGTGAACACTCTATTTTTCGAGGAACGGTGTGTAAACTGGGTCTTTGAGGGAACGGTAGAGTTTTTTGAGGTTTCTAATGTTTCAAAAAATCTGAAAAAATTCTGGATTACTTCTTGAAGTGTCTACTACATGGTCCAGAAGTTGCCATAGTCCAAAGTTTAAAACCGTTGTTAATAAAAATTCACAAATAGTGAAAAACGTGTAAACAACAGAATATTGTTAAAAAATTCATAACTTTAGAACAAACAAATATTAAGAAAAACGGTTTTAGACTTTTTTATCTTAGACTATAAGCTTTCGAAAGAATGTAGTATTTTTGGCGTGGGCTCCAAAAAGTTGAATTATTTGTGCACCTGAAAGTGGGGAATATTTTACGGATTTATAAAATAAAATCTTATTTTATAAAGAGTAAATTTTTATGTTTCTATATATTTCTAAAAAAATCCTAAAAGTTATTGGTCTTTTAAAGTCAATATAGTGAAATATATTTTTTATAAATATGTATTATAAATTAAATACCATATAATTTCATAAATAAACCCCGAAATGTAAAATCCTCGTCATAGTCATAGTTATAGTTATTGATTATTTCCTGACATGGCTAAAACTGATAAATGACTAGATTTGGCAATAACGAACGTGAATGGAGTTGTACATTTCTTACAACAGATAGTAATATTGTACAAAATAAATATTTGAAATATTTGATTATCTTCAAAAGCTGTATATGCAAATTTAAAAACCATAAAAATAAATACTTGTAGGTAAAAGATTTATAATGGAATAATAAAAATATCTATTTACAGTGCCAAATTTAGAGAAGTGGAGGCCCCTAATTCTTTTCCAAATAAAAGGGATATTTTTTTTCGGTCAAGTCTTTCAAAAATTTATTGCTTATATCGCTATTGTAGAGGCCTCCTGCCCCCCCTCAAATCCGGGCCTGTCTGATACAATTTGTTTTGAAAATTACATTTGAGATTTGGAGAAGGTAATATTTAGCTTGTACTTTTTCATGGAATTTAAATTAGCCGAGTAAAATGACTTGACGGGCCATCATTTGGGGACCAATGCTTTACGTAAAAGAAAACAATGCCACTAATAAATATAGATAATACTAACTCAACAAAGAGTTGCATAACGGAATGTTGTTGAACTATATAACAAAATTGAAATTTTTGAATTATTTTCATTTAACTTTTCTAAAATACAATAGCTTATTGTCAATACAAAATACATCTGAGAAAGAAATATTTTGTAATACAAACACTAAACCTTTTCGGATATTGATAATTTGTAGCAATAAGAAAACGATTCTTTGGCAGATTACGTAAATTTCATCTAGGTAAATTATTCACTATTATTGGCATTAAATTAAAAGCCATCGCTTTATTATTTTTATAGAATTTTTTCATTTTCCAGTACACGATTGAAATGCACTCAGAGGATGAGAATGAAACCTGTAGTTTCGAGGCCGAATTTTCTGATTATTTAGATGATTCTGGAATAGAAGAACCAGTTAATACAAGCAGAGAGAGCGATGAAGAAAAACATTTCAAGGTTTTATCAACCAAAGAAATTATTGAAAACATGGAAGATAAAATTAAAGAAATTAACACGTTCTCTAAATTATCTCACACAATTTTACGTGCATTATTGAATTATTTAAAATGGAACACAAGCGAATTAACAGATCGATTATTTGACGATCCTGAAAAGTTGTTTAAAGATGCCCAAGTGGTAAATCCAACTAATATCCAGGTAGATTCGAAGGAGCTAACGACACCAGCTGAAAATGGAAATAAGGAATGTGCAATATGTTGTACAGATACTGAAATTTCAAAAATGATTGAACTGATATGTGGCCATCAATTCTGCGAGAACTGTTGGAGTGAATATCTCACTAATAAAATAATGGAAGAAGGCTGTGGACAAAGAATAACATGCGCCGGACATAAATGTGATTTGCTGGTTGATGATGAAATCATTATGAGATTAATAGACGACAATGTCAAAGTTAGATACCAACTATTAATTACCAACAGTTTTGTGGAATGCAGTAAACATCTAACCTGGTGTCCTGCACCAGGATGTAACTACGTTATTCAAGTCAACATCTCCGAGTGCTGTGAAATTACTTGCAATTGTGGCCGTGTATTTTGTTTTGCGTGTAGTGAAATTTGGCACGAACCTATAGACTGCATATTATTTAAAAAATGGCTTAAGAAATGTGCTGATGATTCAGAAACCTCAAATTGGATTGTTAAGAATACAAAAGACTGTCCCAAATGTTATGTCAACATAGAGAAGAACGGTGGTTGTAATCACATGGTGTGCACTAAGGGAAGTTGTAAATTTCACTTTTGTTGGGTATGCTTAGGGGATTGGAATTTGCACAAGGATTACTACAAATGTAACAGATACGAAAAGGATACGTCAACAACTAAAACTGATAATCGGAGAGCTATGGAACGATATTTACATTTCTATAAGCGTTATATGAGCCATGTGGAATCTTTGAAATTAGAAGAAGCACTGCCTGAAAGTATTGAAGAAAAAGTGACTCAAATGCTTCAAATTCATAACATGCGATATCTGGACGTAGGGTTCGCTAGCACAGCTGTCGCTGTTTTACGTCAATGCCGCGAAACCCTTATGATGACGTATGCATTCGCATATTATTTAGAACAAAGTGACAATAATTCAGTAATATTTGAAGATAATCAAAGTTATCTTGAAAAGGCAACTGAAGATTTATCAAAATATTTAGAAAGAAAAGTCACATCCGAAAAAATAATAGAATTAAAAGAAACAATTATGGATAAATTTATTTATTGCGAAAAACGCCGGAAAAAACTACTGGAACACGTTCATGAAGGATACGACGAAAGTTGGTGGCAATTTAATGAATAATATACATCTCCAACTTGAGCTGGTACTGACATTATAATCCATTACGCAACACTTCTAATGTTTATAAAACTAAATGTAATTAATATTTCATTGAATGACAATTAATGTGATTATTTGTAACTTGTTTAGATATAAAACAAAAATCATGAAAATAAAATGTTTCTTTAATTTCGTATGCAGTATCGCCTTAGGCAAGAGGCCTTCATTAAATACTCCCGCCGTATAGTTCAAAATGGAATTTGAATCCAGAGATGTCTTCAAAAAAAGAGAAGTCAAAAAATTGGACCTGAACGGTGTTGCCGATTTTGGCTCTTCTATTTATCTGAATAATAAAAACCTAGAAAATTATTATTAATTAGTATAAGTACAGTTTGTTCGGAACTGAACAAACAGTTGTGACACCATTTTTTACTTAATTATATTACAAGACACCATTCCATTTAGAAATAGATTCACACAATGTTTGTTATTAATTATGTGAATATTTCATGGGTTTGATTATTATCAAAGTTAATTTGTTTTAAGTGCTATCATAACCATAAACCTTATTAGACAATGTTCACATATATTAGACTACGACCACATAAAAACTGCCAAAATAGAAGAAAGTCATCGGTAATAGGCTAATAATAATAAATAAATTGAATTTAAAAATATTACTTTACGATTTTACCGTGTGATTTTGCACATACAGAATACTGACAAGAATGCAGTTTGATTTTCAAAGAAAAACAAACCCAGTTTTCATTTTACATATACGCAGTTAGAAAAGTAAAAATTAAAATTTATAAGACCACATAAATATTTTTTTATAGAAGATATAGGGGAAATTGAAATAATCTGGAGCATCAACAAGTAGAGGTTATTAGACAAATTGGCATGAAGTCGTTATTCAACGTTACTACGTGAAGAAAATATAAAACATATATGTAATAATTATATTTTATAAAAAAAACAGTCTTGACAAATAAGGTAGAGTCCTGGAATTAAATTGAATTCATTTGCAAATAGCAACTCATTGAAAATGAGAACACTGTTGTGTCAACAATAAGATTAGATAAAGAATTCATTATAATAGTTAAAACCAATTAAATTTAAGTATGAGGAAGAATTCGATCTTGAAGACATATGAAGACTATAATGTTATTTAAAAATATAAAAAAAATGCAAATAAAGACTGAGTAATAATTAAAATGTCAAAACAAAATGAGGATGACTCATTAGTCAGCCGACTAATGGCATGTTGTCAAAATATGGACGACTTGCCAGAATCAATAAACGACTATTCACTTATATTATAAAATTTACCTTTATTGTAATTTAATGTTTTGTAGAATATGATTAAAATGATTCCTTTTTCTTCTGATAACACTTTTATATAATCTGAACTGTATATCACTTTACACCTGTTTAATAAACGCACTAAACAACACACATGACTTATGAAATGTTCTATCGTAAGTTCTGGAAATGTGGGAAAACTCGTATTATAAAACTGTCAAAGTATATTTCACCTTCACATTATTTTTTTACATTGCAAATATAATTGAACTACATAGTGGTGACATCTAGCATACAGCTGGTGTGTGAATTGTAAATACATGAATTGTACTTTAAATATGTTTGAACCTTGAGTAATCAGAACTGCAAGAATAATGATACCCTTATTAAAATATTTTTAATTGGTTACCTAATTGCAATATCAGATTAAAAACTGAACTGTAAGAGCCACAGAAGAAAAGTTAACATGTGTTTCTGCTTTTATTTGTATAAATATAATTTTACAATAATGTATTCAATAAATATTTAGTTTTGATGTCATTGTTTTGTAACTTGCGAGCTTTTTAGTAAAACTAGTAATATAATGTTATAATTAAAATAAATAATTATGTAATCTTAAACCAAAGGACTTTAATTTTAATATTTCGTAATTAATGCTAAAAAACAATTAACATCGTGCGTAAAATTTGCCCCTGAATGTTATACTTCTATACTAACGCTTGATATTTCTGCAACTTTTTAAACTGTTCCAAATAAAATATATTTTTCAAATATCAAAATTAAAGTTCATAAATTTATAAAGTTGAATAGATTATTAAGGTAAATTTAGAATCTTGTTTTGCAATAAATAAATTGATTTATAGCTGTTTATTATAAAATATATTACACATACATTTATTTATTACCGTCAGTTTAATTTAAAGGTTTATGCACTTATATTAAGTACAAACCGACAGGTAGATAAAATTTATCTTAAAATTTAACATTTAACAGATGACTACAATATAAAGCACATAATTACATAATATATAAGAATATAAATAAGTTTCTTCCGATTTAAAAGGAAGACTATATTTCTACGCAATAAATTCGAAATGATGGCTTTCTGAATTATTAAATGTAAAATTTAATAATCATTACTTAATATATATATATATTATACTCATATTTTGAACAATGTATTTAAAGTTATAAGTTTATATAGCAACTCTTAAAATTTTGTAGGATGTATATATCATATAAATTTTATATAAAAGATATTTTCAGACATAATTTTTTATGTAAATAAAATTATGTAGTATCAAAGTATAAAGTGAAATTTCTCATTGTTAAAATATTATCCAAATTGGTTTGCTGCTAAATCATATTTCGCAGCAAACGTTTTAAATTAATATTGTTATTTAGCGTTACACATGTATATTTTGCTGTTAAATTTTTAGTATCTAGATACAGTTATTTAAAAATGTAACTATTACATTTTCCAAAACACCAAAATTAGTTTTAGTTACGACGCTGGATTATGACTAAGTGTATCAACCAGACTGCATTTAATGCGTTAAAAATAATTACTATAGTACAAATTACGAGAGTTCGTCAGCGACTTATACTTAAAACAGGTTGTGTGGTATAAACTGCCGATATAACTAAAGAGCACTGACTCACTTATTTTTCTATAATGTATATAGAAACGAATAAGATAAAACTCATTATCGTATTATAGATTTATACCGCTCTTATAAGTATAGGTCACCGCCGAAGTCTCGCAATTTGAACTATATTTGGATTCCGTGAACAAATACGTAGACGAAAATAGTGGCGACAAACTAATATTTAATCTTTCTAATGCACGCATTGGTGTATTAGAAAGAGAATAGACATGTGCATATACTAAATCATATTATTGTATAATATAGAACATTATGTATTTAAAATACACATGACAAGAGGTAGAAAGGAGAATGAAAAATGAGAAGGTAGATGTATTTTCGTTATAAATCAAAGGATAATCATAACGAAACCTTAGATCTGTAAATATGCTTGTTTCAAATATAGGGCCAGTTTCGATGAAAATTGCAATTAACAACTTTTGTAATAGTAGAAAAGAAGCATATAATTTTTTTTCTAACGCCTAAACAGTTTGGCAGATATACAATACGCACAAATACTTATACATATATAGCATTTACTTCAAAATATACTGCTACATTAATATTAAGTAAATGCTATATTGCTTTTTAACTTAAATAAATATATTTAATGAAATAGGTCAATGTATTCCTTAGGAATGTGTAAAATGACCATTCGTTTTTAGTCAATTATTTAAATCGACATTATTTAAATTAAGAAATACGTATGATTATATATGATTGAAAATATATAATTCATAAACTACTATCTTAAAATCAAAATGTAAATTTGTTTTTAAAATATTTTTTATGAAATGCTGCAAATCAATTTGTTAAATATAACACTTATGTTTATCACACAATATTTCTACAATATAAATTTAAATATAAAAAATATATAAGTAAACATTCTTTGATCTTGGTTCATATTTATAAAATAAAATTCGATGAAAATCGGCATGTATTATACTATTATTCATTGTTTATTTGAATTTACTAAAATTGAAATAATTAAAATATATAATAACAACACTAAATAAGTGTTTCAAATTACCAAATATTTGGTTATATACAATCTACGAAGTATTTATAAAATTACACATTATAAGTTAACAGGAAAATTGAATGTTCATATTCAGGCACTGTTTTATAATAGTTAGCATTAGTTAAGATTTAATGAGTTTACTATTACAACAAATAAAGCAAAAAATTTCCTGACAATTCCTTTATTTTTTGGTTCCAACTAATTTTAAGATATAAATGAAGAGATTAATAATATCCAAGTACAAGTTCAGTGCGGCAAAAATATATTCTTCTGGAGAAATTGAATACTTGTGATTACCACCAATCATTATTTGAGTGTCGTAAACGATGTATAACGAGAAGAGAAGTGCCCCACATGCAGAGTAAACAATTTGTAAAGTTTTACCTAAAACAAAAAGAAAAAATGAACTCCAAGTTACAGTTAAACCAAAATAGTACAACAAAAATTCGAATAGATTTTTGTTTAAATATTCATTTGCTTCATAAAGTTCAGTAATATATAACTAGTGTAATTTGATTTTCTTTTTGTTAATTATTTATCAGTTAGATTTTATATTTTATTGATACTCTTGAGAGAATTTCTATATTTTATAAAACACGTTGAAATAGCGTTAACGTCAAATTACAATATACGTTTCTCTATAGAACAAAACTCAAATACAATTAATTAATTCTTATTAACACTATGACTTTCTTTAAATGTACACCTCAGAATGATTTCTCGACCAATATATTACATAAAGAAATACTTCTCAAAATTTGTGATTTAAAATTCTCGTAAAACCGTGTGTGTTATCTATTTATGATCTTAATATCATATAAGAAATATACCTGGAATGCAAGCTGCTACTATTCCGAATACAAATAAGATAACAACCAAAACAAATAACATTCCTCCACACATAGTAAAATCCCATTTAGTTTGGAATGCAAATATCGTCAAGCTTATTGTAACGACTGCAGTAAGTCCTGCGGCAATAATAACCTAGAATAAAAATATAAATATTATTATTTAATATAACTAAACTTATATATTGTAAAATATGTATTTAATGTCTCTTACTTCTTCACCATGATAGCTAGCTGATATCGATGCAACCAAAAATGCTTCCACAAATGTAAATACAAAAAGTAAAATATAATTCGTAGGTGCTTTTCTTCGAGCATCCGCAAAACATGATATGACTATCACAAGAACTATGGAAATAACGCAAGCAGAAATTCTGTAAAACCATCAATCGTAATGTTAGAACTAAAGTATTAAAGAAACTGAGGAATAAACTATACTCCGGAGTTTCTTAATTTTTATAGATTTACGATTTTTAAAAAGGTTTCAAAATATGCAATAAAAAAATAAGGTAAATATACTTACAAAATTGCTGGATTTTCTCGTACAAATCGAACCGTCTTATCGTCAAAAACAAACCAACCGATAAATGCAATAGTTATTAATAATTGAATCGTCAAAATAGCATACACCTGTAAAACATCATTCAAGATTGTTTATTTTTGTTATATTAATCATTTTAGTTAAGATATATTTACCTTTTTAATAAAATTTCTACGAATGGTTTTATCACTGAAACCAAATCCTTTAAGCTCGCCATCTTCGCCAAGAGGATTTTCAGGATCAATACCATAAACGGAATTGTATTCCGGTGGGTTTGAAAAACCTGAATTTGAAGGAATATGTCCACTAAAAGCAGGATTCATATCAGGAATCTGTAATAACACGTAAAACAGCAAAATGTATATCTCATTTGCTATTCACATTTTTGTTAATTTGCTAATGTGTTGAGTCTTGAGTCAATGACGACTAAGACCTTAGACATGTTGAGGATATTCTTAAGATGGTAATATTTTTTTAGTAGAAAATGACAAAGATAAGTTTCACTTACTGCTGGATTGATGCCGGATAAAATAGGTTTTTCTGCCTCATTTCCGGGACCAGAATACGGTCCTTTTCCTGAGTAGCCCCCCTGATGCGGTGGATATCCTCCTTGTTGTGGTGGGTATCCTTCCTGAGGTGGAGGAAAGCCTCCATGTGGTGCAACAAATCCTCCTTGTGGTGGAACGAATCCTCCTTTAGGTGATAAACCTCCTTGTGGTGTAAAGCCACCTTGAGGAGTAAAGGCTCCATGTTGTGGCGGGGTAAACCCACCTGGTGGTGAATTGAAACCACCTTCCTGGGGTGGAGGATAACCTCCTTGCGGTTGAGGCATAAATCCTGTCGGAGGTGGACCAGATCCTCCTTGCTGGGGAGGATAAAACCCTACACTTTGCGAAGAAGGGTAAGCCGGGGGTGGGTAAGAGTCTTGCTTCTCTGATGAAGATAAAAATAGTTTTAGTAAAAATTAGCATTTTATTATTTTAATCCATTTTTTCAGAATTTTTAATAATCGACATAACAATATAGCTATGTTGTAGCTTCATGGAACTAAGCAAATTTGAATTATTGTTACAACAGTAATATTGATGGGAACGCCAAATCAATGTCATAGATTAGGAGTGAGTTTTTGCAAAGTTACAGATATGCAGGTTGCCACTGCATATTGATAAAAGTCCATGGGTAATTCCTATTTTGATCATATGTATCAAGCCACTGATATTAACATTTCAATTCTAACGTACATTTATCATAATAAAATATTTTTACTTCAAACATATTCTAATGATTGTAATTTAAAATACTGATTTCATTATTGAGTTATGACATTGTTACAGCTAATAATGATATAAAACGGTATCTATAAATAGAGCCAATAGTTACACGTCATATCCGAAATCCATTATGGTCACCACTTAGGTGACAAGGCGATTCCTTGTAAGATTCGTTGATTTTTATTATTTTTTTAAGTTCTAATTATCTATTTTTAAAATATTTGAGAATGTGTTCGTAACGAAATTGTATACGACAACGGAAATAATATTTTCTTAGGCATTTTACCCGTAAAGACAGTCGCAATCGCATTGATAGTAATAAGGTCACCTTCTATGCATGTTTCTTTTACGGAAAAGAGAGAAAATGAAATGTATAAAGCTTAAAATAATATGATGTAATGATAGTAGAAAACAAAGACACTGTTGAGAACTGTATTGTGCGTAAAACAGCATGGATACAAGCGCATAGAATCACAACATACAACTTTACTATCTGATTTAAAAAAACATCAGCATTTGGAGTCACTTTGCCATCATATTGAAGTTGAATGCGTATGATATTTTTGTCATGAAAAAGTTCATTTACAGTTCAGATTCTCACAATCGTTCATTTGAAATGTCTATTTAACGGCTACAAATGGCGAAACCACTCCACCTGTCGGAATACAAATTAAGATAAAGTTGATGCGAACTATAACTGAAGTGCAATAGTTATGAAAACAGGACACTTCACCAAATTGTTTACTGGGTAGTGCACTAACTATCTTATATTCTGATTTGCAATTAAATTTGACGGGAATATTAATAACCGTTATAAAAACGTGACGTGATACAATCTGTTATTTTTAAATATAATTTAATACACTAATTTTATCGCACATATGGTATACAGATTGTAAACATTATATATTATTATGTTTGTACAATGTACTACATTATAAATTTGATAAGGATAATTTTTTATATTAATAATATTTTGTCTGGAGTTCTAAAATTATTACATATACCAAGAATTAAGTTCAAATCAGATTAAAATATAGTATTTGAAATATTTATTGGTAGATTTACAATATATTGACAAAGGCACATGTTTTAAACAATGAAATCTGACATATTTGCAAAAATGAGAATGAGTACTTATATCAATTATATCAATTTTCATAGAACACAATTGAATGAGCTTGAATCTGGGATTTTAAAAGAGGAACAGCGCTGTTATAATGTTTTTTGTATTAAAGGAATGCATTCGGCTCTGTGCCCTTCTAAATATTAATTCAAATTTATCACACTGAAAATATATTCCTTTGCAAGATAAAACTTATATGTAATATGAGTAATGCTTGATAAACATAAAGCATTTTAATATAGAATTTAAAATATTTTTTTCATGTTCTATGTCTCCTTGTATATATATATGTATATATATATATATATATATATATATATATATATATATATAATATAATTTCTATAGTTGTTGATTTTTAAATTCCGGAATATTTTCAAGTCCTTATTTTACAATCGGAAACGGATAGTATCGCAAATAGGCTGACGTTAATTAATTTCTGCTTACAGTTTCTGTCTACCGGTATGTATACAATAACGATAAATAAATATTTATTTATATTCAATTAAATTGATTCAATTTGTATCTATATCGTCGTTGTTTCTAATTTAAAAAAATGTTGAAAAGTAAAGTATATAATCTTCTTTTAATAAAATTTCTAAATAAGAGAATTAGAGTAAGCCATTTGGTGAAATGTTTCACTCGTTTTGAAGTACAGTTCGCTGGTTCACTTGGACAAAATCATTTCATAGTTGTAACAATGCTGTAATAAATGTGGCACCAGTAGTATTTACCAACGAAGTCCGAGTGAACACTTCTAGCTTTGCAATTCGTTTGATTTGAAGTTACATTCATTTCAAAGGGAATGCAAGTAACTTACTGTGTAGTATGAAAGTTCTTTTCGTTTTAACGTGACATTTTACTTGGGAATACGATTCCTTTGTACGCTGTACTTCGTTTTAATTAATTTAATGTAATTTCTTGATGAATGCATATTGTTGTTTACTAAATTTGAAAATACGTACCAGTCATTGTAGAAGCTCTAATTATTCTTTAACGTCGGCAATCTGTAAGAAAAATTACATAAATTATATATTATTATATAACTATTAATTTTGTCACTTCAAAATTATTTATTATAATATAACGTATTATGTAAGTCATTTACTTTAAAATTTATGATATATAAATATATCAAGGCCAACTTTATTATTTTGCAGTTTTAACATTTTATAATGAATTAAAATATCTGTTGTTTTGTTGTAAAAATTGATTAAATATAAATTGATTTTCGCGGCTAAAAAGAACTCTAGGAATAAAAATCGTCAGAGTTAACCGCTTTCAATGTATATTTACAATTTTTATTGATCTGATTAATTGAAGGTTTAAGCCTGTCGCACACTACAAGCGTATTTAAGCGACGGCGAAGTCGGGCGTAAATCGGCAGCTTGGTTGATTAACTAGAACTCTCAAAGTAAGCCGACTCCTGTGTTCTTTGCAAGTAGTTTGTCACAATACATACATACCACGTACCGATACGACAGTATGCCAAGTCAAGCTTGTCTCTAAGGTGTATTGGAGTTGTTTTGCACTAACATAATTTATCATGAGAACAAACTTTTACTTTAATATTTAACGATACACCTCTGTTATGAAAGACTCTATTGCATTCCGTTCCATATCCCTTCCAGTCTGAGACGGCTTATTGTATTTACAAAGTAGGGATAGGTTTAGTGTTGTAGCATGTATACACTTGGTTAAAATTCGTTGATATACGGTTCAAGTATGAGAGATACGTAACGTGCGTATTCAGATGGCTTTGTCGCTAGCAGTGTGCGACAGGCCTTATGGAAATATTGACCAATATTATAAAGATACAATATTATGATGATATAATTCAAGCAGTAGTTAACATCACAAATCTAATTAATTTTTTGGGGTCATTTATTAACTTAAATAACGAAATGGAATCCCCGCGCTTTTATTATTTTTTTACTATACCATAATTTGTTTTTCTTTATTTTTACTTTATCAAGAAATTATTTTTATATTGTTTATAGTTAGACATAATTTGTAAATTAATAGATTATCTTATTAAATGTTAATTTAAAAAATAATTATAGAAGGAAAAATATTATGTAGTTGAATATATTTTAATAACGAAAATGATACACTTATTAAATTATGAAATTATTATTGACCTTGTCAACTGAATGTTGAAAATAAATTAATGTCAAATGTCATGTGATAAAGAAGTTCATTTTCCTCGTCGAGTTGTCACTTAAATACAAGATTGTCTAATTTCAGCAAAATTGTACACAAAGTAAATGAGTAATGATCGCCACCGGCACGTAGTGCCATTAATTGAAATTAAAGCAGCAAGGGCAAAAATTAGAAGTCCTTAAAAATATTAGATAATTAGATGATTGTTCTGTTTTAAATGTTATAAAACTGTATTATATGAAGTTATTAAAACACCGAGCGAGCAAAACGCATGCAATATTTGAATTTTTTTTATTCTACATTACTCGACATAATTTTGCGCGCAACGTTGCCCGATTGACCAAGGAAAGAACGAAAATTATTAAATCTCGAATACAAAACGGTGAAGTGCTTCTTTACTCTCCCAATTTTTTTCAAAATTCGTACAGCTATAAAAAAACGAATGAAATGCAACAAAATTTAAATGACTGTCAATTTTGACGCTTTTTTGCTGTGTCTCAGATTCGAATAAAGAATCTGAGTTATCTTTTTTAGATTTGGAGGTTACAGCTTTATGCGGGCCAATCTCCCTGTCCTTGATATCAATTTACATTAGATAAAATGGAATCTGACAAATTTACATTTGATAGAATTCATACCTTATTACACAGAGGTGTTCGTGATAGAATTGTAATCAGAAATACGACAAACGTTAAATGAAATAAATGTTGTTTTAAGTAGTAGTAATAACTATATAAATAAGTTCTATTTATATCCTAACTGGTCTTATCTATAACACGTCTAAATATTAATAGATGAGAATAAATTGTAATAACCAATTGTAGGCGTATTTGATAAAATAAGGATAATTATTCGATATTTCGACACTTTTTGAATCGAATAATTATCAAAATAAGAATATATACATATGTGAAGATAGAGCAATAATTTTTAATTCCTAATAGTATTAAAAAAATTAAGAATTAGGTCATTAACATCATATACAATTAACAGTGTAAATAATCAATTCATTTAAAATGCTACATGTTGTATTTTATGAAATCTATGGGATACATTTTGACTTGCGCCCAAACGCGTCTACAAGGCGCCTATTATACACAGTAAATACACACGCAGAATTATATAATATGTAACATAAAGTTAAATATTGGCTAACCGTAGTTCCTGCCGAAAATGTTTCTTGTTCATGTCATAAACAGTGTACAAAAACCTTGGATATGTTTTTTTCTAATTCCTAACCTAAAATATGGGGTCAAGGTAATAGAATATCCGTGTTAAATTGAATCAAAAAGATGAATTCTATAATAAAGCTATAACCTATTCTTTTTGAATTGAATTATGAAAACCAGGATTAATTGATTTTATACAAGGAAATTAAATTACAAAATGTTATCATTTTGTTGATAACTAATGTAAACAATAATTGTTAAACATATAAACAAACTCTGTGATTACTTATATAATAGCACTGTATTACAAGTTAAAATGTGAACATTTGACAGATAAACGTGACAGATAAATAATGGGGTATTAAACTTAATTCATATTTTATAATCAAAATGGTTTTGTAGATAAAAAAAAGTGTTTATTAGTTTAGGTGTTACTTTTTCAAGTTCAAATATTTAATAGTCTAATTTAATTATATTTTAGGTTGCTAACATATTTTATAGATAGGTTATATACACATTCATTTGATAATCTATTTCTTCTCCTATACGAGTAAAATATTTTTACAATATAAAATTAGATTTAATATCATTACATCAGACTAAACATATATTTTCTTTTTTTTAATTCTTGTTTACAACATTTCTTAGAAAACACCTAAAGTGGGATTTCCAGCCGATTATAATAACAAAAACAAACTAAAATCTTTATGAAAGTGTTATTAGGTAATTAATTAAACAAGTTTACATACCTTTTTAGTGTGATAATATCCTTAATTTATTATTTACAAAACAACAAACACTGTAAATTCAATTTATTTTTAATTTGCACAAGCGCAACGCACAGAAATTCCGACGAAACAGACCCACCAACGAACTATCTGCACGCAGAAGCAAAGAAGAACTGCGATAGCAATAGTTTTACAGCGATCGTTTTAAATTAGTTAAGCAATGTCAAGAACAGAAAAGTCAAGGAAGGCGTAAATAATTATTATTTTTAAAATTAATATGAGTATCTTATTTATTGATAAATTAGATAAATTTTAATGGTTTATTGAAGTACTTAGTATTAATTTGCAATTAAATAAATGTAGCTCATGTATTAATATTGTAATTGTAAAAATTAACAAAATTGAAGAGACAGCCGTCCAATATAAAAAAAATGTTTCACATTCCTCGATTCAATAGTAAATTAAAAGTTTAATAATTTAAACAAATTCTAATCTATGCGAAGCTCGACTATGCTTGATCATTTACTAATTTATTACTAAATATATTTGCTATATAAATATTTTATAAATATTACGTTTGTCTTTACAGGATTATTTAACATTAACTATCTAGTTATTTGTTAATATGATTCATAGACAATGTACATTTGAAATTAATATCTTAATTTGAATATTTTGAATGGTTACGTTTGCAAAAAAAGAATACATATGTACGCCACTGTGCTTTTGTTTGTAAAGCTGTTGTTGACGTCACACTGTTCTAAGTAATGGCCATTTGGATAGACGTCATTGAATTGATCAGGACCAGCGTTAGAAGCTATTATGTGGGCGCATCTCCAGAAACTATAAATTTGTTCTTCACTTCTAATAGTGTTAATCAGGAAGAGATGTTAATTAAAAAAGATAAAGATATGTATATAAAATGCTCATAACAAGAAATAATTTAAATTAGATAGAATGGAATTCAGAACAAACAATGGGCTTGTGTCCTCATTTTTTAGTGGTCGATTTTTCAATTGTTGATTGAAATTGATGTTAATAAATGTGTATTGGCGTGTCTATTTTATTAAATATCTAAATATTGACGGAGATATAGCAATTAAAAATTTGAATTGTAGTTTTAGCGCTAGAAATGGTCGCCCATATTTGTATGACGTGAAGTGCATTTTAACGTCAGTTATTTGTTGAGTAGGTCAGTGCTGTGGTAATGTTTTGTAGTTGTTGGTACTCAAACAATCCAGTCAAGTCAAAGAATAATAAGTTTTTACTTTATTTATCCCTGTTAAGGCAGACATAATATTGAAATTTTATTGTTCCTTGAAATAGCTGTAAATAATATTTGATATTTTGATATATAAATACATATAGCAGAGATTTATGATCTGTAAGGTTGCTAACCTTACACAAGGATTGTGATGTCACATGCACTTGGAATGTGTACAACGTTGAATCCCTTTAATAATTAAAGAGACAAAATGACTTTATTTAATGTTAATATCTCTTAACATATGAGGAGTTATTAAAAAATAATTGAACATTTGAGGTTCTAGTAACCCACTTTATTAATATATAGTACACTTTTATAGAAATTAAGACATAGGACACAAGCCCATTCATAACCGGAATTAAAGTTCCTGTGTTTGGTTGTTATCATGTTAAATTGATTATGTTCTTTCATTATCAGAGTGGTTTACATATATGAGGGTATTCACCACAAAAATGATTGTAATAATAAAATAATATAGGCAATGGTCTAACAAATTGTATATAGAAAAGACTTTCGTTAGAAAGAAGATACGTTTTCCGGTACATATAGTAAAAGTATCTACACACTTTAAAACACTGATCATAACTTAATTCCGTAACATTAACAACAGCCAATATTTACGTTCCGATCGATTACTGAGACATCTCTGAATATTGAATTTTGAGATAACAATAAAAGCGTTGCTCGGCAAGTTTATATACATTTTAATTTGTTTGGTAGCAGATATGAGTTATCTGAGTGTTGAATCAGGTAAAGGGTACAATGTTACATATTAATGTATACTCAACTCAAATTTCAATGAACTTCACATTATTATTTATATTTGACATTATATATATATATTTTTTTTAATATTCAAAGTTGAAAGAGTTATAGCAACATCTAATTTAAATTTCAGTTTTGCCACATGTTCTAGATATGCATAGTACGTCACACAAAAATAAATAATCGAGATTATTTCTGCTTTTCGCAAACTTCGTGATTTAATACTTCATGTGGGATACACAAATCAGTTGTTAGTAGTAAATGACGTACCGTAGATTCACTCGAATGCGTCCCTGTATATAAAAGAGATGTGCAAATTGTGTGATGTGACGTATCATGCATGCATGGTAATGTATATTTAATAAATTCAATAGTTTCATTAGTTTTAAGAAGGTTATACTCTTGTTAAAAGCGATGGAAATGTTGAATTTTTAAACTTTAACAAAATACAAATTTCTTTGTCTTTGAGATGTAACAAGAGTATAACCTTCTTAAAACTAATGAAACTATTGAATTTATTAAATATACATTACCATATAAATTTTATTGTTTAATTAGAATTAACAAAACTACTAGTGACATCTATTGGTGTAAATATAAACTATAATGAGAGGTTATTATTGTTGCCTAAAATTCAGGCGTCAAAGTTTCTACAAATTTAATTATTTTATGTTAATTTTAACGAAAAGCAGTAAAATATATAACCATTTAAAACTATAATTTTCTGCACCTCTTTGACTTGATAGAAGGTTATACACTTGTTAAAAACGATGAAAATGTTAAATTCTTAATTTTTGTAAAAATCAAATTTTCTTCATTTCTTCGAGATGATAGAAGGTTATACTCTTGTTAAAAGCGATGGAAATGTTGAACAACAATGTTTTTAACAAGAGTATAACCTTCTATCATGTCCAAGTGGTGCAGAAAATTGTAGTTTTAAATGGTTATATATATTACTGCTTTTCCTTAAAATTTACGTAAAATAATTAAATTTGTAGAAACTTCAACGCCTGAATTTTAGGCAACAATAATAACCTCTCATTATAGTTTATACTTACGCCAATAGATGTCACTAGTAGTTTTGTTAATTCTAATTAAACAATAAAATTTATATGGTACTGTATATTTAATAAATTCAATAGTTTCATTATTTTTAAGAAGGTTATACTCTTGTTACATCTCAAAGACAAAGAAATTTGTATTTTTGTTAAAGTTTAAAAATGCAACATTTCCATCGCTTTTAACAAGAGTATAACCTTCTATCATCTCGAAGAAATGTGGAGAATTTTATTTTTACAAAAATTGAAAATTTAACATTTCCAACGTTTTTAACAAGAGTATAACCTTCTAACATCTCAAAGAAATGAAGAAAATTTGATTTTTACAAAAATTAAGAATTTAACATTTTCATCGTTTTTAACAAGAGTATAACCTTCTATCATGTCAAAGAGGTGCAGAAAATTGTAGTTTTAAATGGCTATATATTACTGCTTTTCCTTAAAATTTACATAAAATAATTAAATTTGTAGAAACTTCAACGCCTGAATTTTAGGCAACAATAATAACCTCTCATTATAGTTTATACTTACGCCAATAGATGTCAGTAGTAGTTTTGTTAATTGTAATTAAACAATAAAATTTATATGGTACTGTATATTTAATAAATTCAATAGTTTCATTAGTTTTAAGAAGGTTATACTCTTGTTACATCTCAAATACAAAGAAATTTGTATTTTGTTAAAGTTTAAAAATTCAACATTTCCATCGCTTTAAACAAGAGTATAACCTTCTATCATCTTGAAGAAATGAAGAAAATTTGATTTTTACAAAAATTAATAATTTAACATTTTCATCGTTTTTCACCTAACTGTATTTTGCGGGTATTTTGAAATTCATTGATCTTCTTTAATCATTTTTACGTTTCTATTATAACCTAAAATTATACCAAATATTTCTAGATAACCTAAAAATATAGGAAATGATGAATTTTGTTTAAATTTAATTATTATGGCATCTAAATTATATAGAAATGAAAGTGGTTCATTTAAAAACCAATAAACTTGAATTATTTATAAGGAAATAAACGATTTAATTATTTATAATTACAAATTTCACGTTACTAAAATAAATGTTGGTGTCTAAATTAAGACAAGAGAAAATCTATAAGTCTATAGTGCTAAGAAAATATTTTATGAAAAAACAAAATCTAAAAGTACTTGAAAAACTAAAAAATATGTATATATAAAAAAAATATTAATCTAGTTATATCATTTAGTTTAAGCTAATTTAAAATGCAGAAACGAAGCTCTACAGTACAATCTATTTACCGCCTGCCGAAGAATGTGGTGCCCTACCACTATAACATCGAGTTACAACCGGTACTAGATGAAGGACCAAATATCAATGCTACATTCAAAGGCCGAGAAACCATTTCCCTTAATGTAAGTAAATGGTTCAAAAGAGTATAAGCTAAAGTCAAAGTAAAAAATATCAAGCCAAGACAATGAGCTTGTGTCCTATATCTTAATTTCTATAAAAGTGTATTATATATTGATAAAGTGGGTTACTAGAACCTCGAATGTCCAATTATTTTTTAATAACTCCTTATATTTCAGGAGATATTAACAATTAAAAAAGTCTTTTTGTTTCTTTATTTATTAAAGGGATTCAACGTTGTATAACATTCCAAGTGCATGTGACATCAGAACCGCTAGTTTCTATCTCTTTTATACAACAGAGTGTAAAAGAGATATATTCTTGACAGAACTCTGATAAGTTTACAGGTTATAAATTTCTGCTATATGTATTTATATATCAAAATATCAAATATTATTTACAGCTATTTCGAGGAACAATAAAATTCCAATATTATCTCTGCCGTAAGACAGTTAAATATAATAAAAACTTATTATTCTTTGACTTGACTTGATTATTTCGACTACCAACAGCTACAAAACATTACCACAGCACTGACCAAATCAACAAATTAATAACTGGAACATTATAATATAGGATTAAATTTTGTAATATATTTATAATTAATTTAATTGTTGTTACAGATTCTAGAAACAACAAAAATTATCGTACTTCACTGCGCTGACCTGAATATTCAATTAGTAAAATTAATTACCGAAAACCTAACTGAGTTTGTTCCAAAAACTTCTTATTTAAGGGAATCAGAAATTGTCTCTTTATGTTTTTCACAACTTTTACCAGCAGGAGAAGCAACGTTGTTCATAGAATTCATGGGAATTCTCAGCAAAGATATGCGAGGATTTTTCCAAACCCATTACATCACAGCTGATGATCAAGATGCTCTCGCTGCAGTTACTCAGTTCGAAATGACAGACGCCCGTCGGTGTTTTCCTTGTTGGGACGAACCTGAAATCAAGGCAACGTTCTCCATAACCCTAGTGGTTTCCCCAGGACAGGTAGCTTTATCAAACATGACATGCAAGATAGGAATGAAAAGGAACAAATACCGCGCTATAGAATTCGATACAACTCCACCAATGTCAACCTATTTGGTAGCAGCAGTTGTCGGAGAATTTGATTATGTTGAAAGTTTCTCAAAAGACGTTGTGCGCATCCGAGTTTACACACCTTTAGGACTGAAGGAACAAGGCCGATTCGCTTTGAGTGTCGCCACATTGGCAATGCCCTTCTACTCAGACTATTTTAACCTATCTTACCCATTACCCAAGTTGGATTTAGTTACCGTTAATGGATTCAACGCAGGCGCTATGGAAAATTGGGGTCTGGTTGTTTTCCGGGAGACTGCTATTCTAATAGATCCAAATAATTCATCTGAAATTTCTAAACAATGGGTGGCGTTATTAGTAGCGCATGAAATGTCGCGTCAATGGTTTGGTAATCTCGTAAGTCTCCAAAATTGGACGGATCTCTGGTTGTATGAGGGATTTGCTTCGTTTATGGAGTTTATCTGTGTTCAGCAGATTATGCCTCAGTATGAAGTTTGGAATCAGTTTGTGAATGATACGCTGATACGGGCTCTAGACCTGGATGGATTAAGTAGTACGCATCCCATCGATGATCCTCTAGAAATGGAAGGAACAGGTCCAAATATGTTGGATGAAATATCTTATAACAAAGGTGCATCGCTTATGAGGATGGTTTACGCGTATTTAGGAGAAAAGACTTTTAAAGCAGGAATCAACTTGTTTTTTAACAATTATATGTTTAAGAACGCTTCTCCGAAAGAATTGTGGCAATGTTTTGAAAGTGTCTCCAAGAAACCGATAGCAGATATAATGGAAACGTGGTCAAAACGTGGAGGATATCCTATTATACGCGTATCCGAAAGTCACAAGGGAAATAAGAGGTTGATCAAATTAATACAGGAAAAGTTTTTCGTTGATGGGTCTCGGGACAAAAAAAGCAATTTATGGAAAATTCCTATTACTATTTCAACTTCAAAGAAACCTAATAAGGTGATGAAACTATCTATTTAACTAATTCACTAATTTAATTAATGAAATAGCTCGACTTCACTCGTCTGAAGTCTTATAGAGCAAGATCTCAGGGCCGCCAGACATCACTTATTTTCTGATGAACAAAATGTCTAAGATTGAGTAGTATTAGTATGTACAATGATCGAATGCCTACCTGCTTACTTGACCAGGATGCCATTTTCCAGGTATCATGTAATCAAGGTTTATGTCTCACTCACTCTCATGTGCACGGATAATGCCCTCTCGTTCCTACTCATAGCGAATTAAAATTGGGTCTAGGGGATGTTTGGCCCCTTGGATCGGTCTATCTTCTTGTAAAACTATATCAATGTTTATATACACTTTCACTGATTTACAGGTTTCAATTCTGGTATTGTTAGAGAAACCTGGTTTAAAGATAACGATAACAGATATGAGGGAATCGGATTGGGTGAAAATCAATGCCGGGACCGTCGGATATTACCGGACGTTGTACTCACAGGAAGCACTGGACAAGTTTGACATAGCCATTCGGTTAGCAACAATCCCTGCAGTGGATAGACTTGGATTGTTAGATGACGTATTCACGATGGTTAGGGCATCGTTTTATAAAACAACTGTTGTAAGTATTACGTACCATTTTTAGCTCAGTTATAATTTTATTCTAAATTATATATTTTCGAAATACACATTTTAATTTAAACTTTAATTACTTAGTGCGCATGCGTCGTGCGCTAGTAATACACATTTTTTGTTTGAAGCTTTTGTAAGTGCTGTTTTGAATAATGAAAAAAGACCATTATTCTTGCTATGGTACTATTTACATGTTGTTTTAATTTATCACAATAAATTTCCGCTTCTTTTGCAGTATTTCTTGTGCCAATACTTTGACAGATAGTCAAAGTTTGTAGGTTATCATATAAAAATTATATTGACATTTGTAGGTTATACACATTTAAAAAATGTATTAATTAATTTATTTAAAAATCTTAAGATCGCTAATAAAACATTTCTTATGTAATAGATTCTAATATGAATTTACGCTGAAACGACAAATATTTAATATTTTACAAAATAATTGTTTATAATTCAATTTTGTACCGGCGTAAGGTTTTTTTCCACATTGTATTGTCGCGCACAGGAGAACCGCCCTCAAATAAATACTGTCAAAAAATATATTTTTATTTTTAAAATACATAATGACCCGGTGTTAAAAAAAGAAATTCAAAGGATTTTAAAGGCTTCTTCAAAAGGGACTGAACACTTATCCGTTACCTTTGTTTGAAATAACTGTATTTTATGATTTTACAGCTTGCGCTTAAAAAAAACCCGTTGTTCAGTTATATATATTTAAAAAAAATATAATATAAAAATATCTTAATATTTCCATATTCTTGTGAATATTCTCGTGTGAATATTTTCATTGCAATACGAATGCACAAAGAACTCGTTTTTTAATCCGTTTACTTTTGAACTGAAGACAAGCCAAAATTGGCTTGTGAAATCAGTTCTTAATTAGAATATAACATACTATTTACTTTTTTTAAAAATATCCAAGATGACGAAGATAACGCTATTTTTAACCATATCACGAGTTTAGTATTGAAGTTTGTAGAATAATAATTAATTGATTTTATTTATTCTTGTTTACTACTTTCATAATATCAAAACATTAAGTGTTGCTCGAGAGAAGGGATTCAACGTTGTACACATTCCAAGTGCATCTGACATCACAATCCTTGTGTAAGGTTTATGTATTTATATATCAAAATATCAAATATTATTTACAGCTATTTCAAGGAACAATCAAATTTCAATATTATGTCTGCCTTAGCAGGGTAAAATAAAATAAAAACTTATTATTCTTTGATTTGACTTGATTATTTCGACTACCAACAGCTACAAAACATTACCACAGCACTGACCTACTCAACAAATAACTGACGTTAAAATGCATTTCACATCATAAAAATATGGCCGACCATTTCTAGCGCTAAAACTACAATTCAAACTGTTAATTGCTATATCTCCGTCAACATTTAGATATTTAATAAAATAGACACGCCAATACACATTTATTAACATCAATTTCAATCAACAATTGAAAAATCGACCACTAAAAAATGAGGACACAAGCTCATTCGTGCTGTTTGCCGATTATCAAATTCTTACGCTACTACAGCAAAAACGTTCGAATTCGTGTACGGATACAACCTGTGAACTCTGAACTATGTGTTTAACAGTATCAGAATCTAGGTCTACGTAAGACAGTACGCACACAAAAGACAACCCTATCTATATTCAGTACAGGCATATCATACACATAAAACCTGTTGTAGATCCTTCAGTTTCTGGAGTCCTTTGTGGATGAGACAGACTATGCAGTCTGGTCATGTATTAGCAACTGCATCAACAATCTTAAAGATTTGCTATCAAACACATACCTGGAACCGGACTTCAACAGATACGTGCGTCGAATATTTAGCGGAATTCACTCAAAAATAGGATGGGATTCAAAGATTAAAGAGACGCCGAATGACACCCTTTTGAAAGCGCTGGTGTTGAATAAGATGATCACTGTTGAAGACAAGAGCACCATTCGAGAGGCAAAACTCAGGTAAAATTTGAAAGAGATGTGTATCTAGCTGCTAAAACTTTGTTACATATATTTAGGTTTCATTTTACTTAGTGTACATTGTTTTATGACCTACTTTACTGCTTTTTGAAGAACAAATTTATACTCATAAAATTTCTCAGTACTCAAACCATGTATGAATATTGAACATACAGCACGACAGAAGCAAGTTAATAGGCTTGTTGTCTATGTCTTAATTTCTATAAAAGTGTACTATATATTGATAAAGTGGGTTACTAGAACCTCAAATGTTCAATTATTACCTCAAATAACTTCTTATATGTTAACAGATAGTAACAATTAAAAAAGTCATTTTGTCTCTTTAATTATTAAAGTGTATACATTCAACGTTGTATACATTCCAAATGCATGTGACATCACAACCGCTGCCAACTTTACAGCTCATAAATCTCTGCTATATGTATTTATATATCAAAATATCAAATATTATTTACAGCTATTTCAAGGAACAATAAAATTTCAATACTATGTCTGTCTTAGCCGAGTTAAATAAAATAAAAACTTGTTATTCTTTGACTTGACTTGATTATTTGACTACCAACAGCTACAAAACATTATCACAGCACTGACCTACTCAACAAATAACTGACGTTAAAATGCATTTCACGTCATACAAATATGGTCGACCATTTCTAGCGCTAAAACTACAATTAAAACTTTTAATTGCTATATCTCCGTCAATATTTAGATATTTAATAAAATAGACACGCCAATACACATTTATTAACATCAATTTCAATCAACAATTGAAAAATCGACCACCAAAAAATGAGGACACAAGCCCATTACATAGTATTAAGAGTCGCAGGTTAACAAGTTACATCGAATATTATTATTGTACTTTATGTGTTATATAATAAATTAGATATTGATAATTAAGAAATATTACCAAACACATCTGTCACACAATGTTTCAGGTTCGTCAAGAATGTTTCTGGAAAGATACATCTTCAAGGTGATCTGCGAGCTGTTTGTTATCGAGCTGTTCTAAAAGATGCTGATGAGACGACGTATGAGCAAATGATGAGACTCTATAAAAAGTTGGATAATGGAGATGAAAAACTCAGAATACTACGATCTTTGGGCTCAGTCCCAAGTCAAGATCTTTTACAAAATGTTTTAGAATTCACACTTTCAGTAAGTTAATTTTAGTCGCTCACAAATTTCTCATATTTGTAAGCTTTTATTTAAATCGCTCATAGTTATAGTTGTTACTTCTCAGTAAAGAATTTGGTGAAAAGGCACTTTAATTGTAGTTCGCATTAACTGCATTGTCCATTGAATTCTGACAAGTGAATTGGTTTCGCCATTTGTAGCCCATGGAAAACTGGCAACTCTTTCATGACAAACATTGATGGATTTAAATAAATATGATTTCAAATGGAGGCCAAATTGTTTACTGGGCTGCAATAGATTTCTCCAGAATTTCATAAAATTTAAATATCATATTAATAGAAATGTAATAGTACGTAATGTTTGTACTAAATATCTGAATATACTTTGGCAAACGATTACCACTGGTGAACTATCTTGGTATCAATTTTAACAGATAATTTTCGGTTTGAAAAATAATAGGTTTTAAAAGTGTATACTAAGAAAATATTGAAACGTATTATTATAATTTTTCTTTGATAAGTACATTTATTATTAAATTAAAAGAAGTAGTATTGTTTAAAAGTAGAATATAAAAATAAATAAAGACCTTAGCTCTTATTTATTTAAAATGCATTAAAAAGAAAATTATTTATCATATAGTTGAATAATAAAACGAAAATATACAACATTTATAAAGATAATTAGCGCGATCCACGCTTTTATTATGAAGCTATAAGAAATTATATTCGTCTTTTTAGTGCGTTTATTATTAATTTTAAATGTTTCCAGGACACCTTATCAACACGAGAAATACTAGCTGTGATGCAATCAGTAACAATGAGCAAAAGAGGTAGAGAACAAGCGTGGATTTTCTTTCAAAACAACTTTACTCGATACTTAAAAAGATTTAGAAACGGTCCACTATTTGACAATTTAATTCAAACACTAACCGACAAATTTGCAAGCTACGATAAAGCAAAAAAAATTGACGCATTTTTCACAAAACATCCACTTCCTGAATCCGAGCGAATAATATCACAATGCATAGAAAAAGTTACACTTAATGCAAATTGGTTGGCGCGAGATATTGACTGTATTACAGAATTCCTAACTGGCAAGGGTGTAAAGAGTACCGCATTAACAGAAGAAATACAAGTTCCAAATATCGAACGAACAGAACCACATAAAAACAAGTTAAAGAAATTGTATGAGTCATCAACTATCTCCAAAGCACGAAAGACGAAAGAGAATGAAGGCAAGCTTCTTAAAGATACGGAGGCAGCGTTACGAAACTCAGAATCCAACAAGAACGAACCCAATTTAGAAGGTTCATCAAACACAGCAAAATCATTAATGGATGCCACTGAAAGTTTACTAGCAGAAGCAATAAAAGTCAATAACTCTTTGAGAAATGTTGAAGAATTGAACAAAGAAGATTTATTAGAATCTGCTATAACTGATATCTCAACTAGATATATGACTGATGCAGACGACGAGAGTGATAATAATAATGAAAACTCTTCTAAGACAATAGTGAGCCAAAATTTATTATGTTTGGAGACAGAATCATAATCCTTTTAAATTATATTTAACGACAGAATGAAACGCAGCTGAGATACAGTATTGTTATAAAATTTATGTTGTAAATTGTAATATCTGTTATCAATTTATTTTCCAACACTGAAACCAAGCACAGAATAGTTTATATTTTGTATTTGAAACAATTGTAATAATTGATACATGCAGTTATGTAAATAATATGTTATGTATATTGAAATCTAACTCGATTAAACTTTTATATAAAAAATCAAATAATAATTTATTATACATATTCAATTCTAATTAATTAATTATATAAATGTTTTTATATAAATATAACTATACAATTAAAGACCAAAAAATTATAAAATTATTAGTCAGTTAAAATAAATTTATACAGATTATTAAAAAAAGTACTGGCATAAACTAAAGGTTTGAATCGTTTAAACATCAATTACAGAAAACAAATAAGGTACAGGTGTCATACATTACATAAAATTACTTATATGTATACGATAATAATCTACATTAAAAAATGATATGACACAAAAAAATATTAATCCTTATATGACACATTTAAGAAGTCTGTAATTCCAGGAAGGTCTCTATTTAACCAAGATGCAGTCAATCGGATGGTTTCTGCAGACTGTTGTACAGTTCTTTCTGTTCCTGGCATTGGGTTCAGTTTAAAGAAATCTTCAATTTCTTTGGCTTTGCTTTCTGTTGCAAAGTTCTGTGTTGAAAATCGGACAAGTTGAGCGATAAGAAAACCTCCTTGATATCGTTCTAAAAACATTTTACTGTTGTCTTGGAAGAATTTCCATGCTAATTCACGACCAGCGGGATTCATACTGACAGGAATAACACAGAATACAATATCTTGGGCTCGAACTTCGTCCTGCAATAAGAAAAAAAATTGTTTAATTTTATCCTTATTATAATAAACTTCAACTTATTTCACAATTTAACTGGCCTAAATTTAGAAAATTATTATTATTATTACTTAGATTATTCTTTATCATTAAACAATAAAAGAGATGGAAGCAACAGTGCAAGTGTACAATAACACTGGAAGAAAGATTAAACATTTCTTTCCATGGTTGTAAATATTTCACAAAAATTACATAAGAAAGTTCTCATATATTTGAAATTTATACTTATACTCATATAGATCAATTTAGGTAATTACTTACAGATATTCCAAACTGAAGAACTTTTTCCAACAGCGTTTTGTCTTTCATAACTCCAAGAGACCTGAGAATGCGCACTTTTTCCTCATGAAGATCTACAGTTCGATACAAACTCATCACTTTATCTAACATTTCTTCATTCGAATTCTTTAACACTGCTCGATAACAAACATTACGAAGATCAGCCAAAAGTGGTGCTTTTTCATTGACATGAAGATTAAATCTTAAAAAAAATGTCAACATTGTTTAAAACTCATTATAAAATATTTTTGTTATGGCATTGTCTTAATAATCACCTTCTGGTAGCCTCTGCAATAGTATCTGGATCATCATATGCGACCATTCGGTTTAAAACTAAACTACGGAGCAAAGTATCCAAATGACTTTCATTAGGTTTGGGGTCCCAGCCAAGTCGAGTTGCAATGGGTGTGAATAATTTTCTAGCATATTTGTCAAATTGGGGTTGCAGGTCGGTATGTGAAATAAGATCAGATAACTTGCTAAAGCAGTTAGATATAGATGCCCAGACGGTATAATTTGTTTCTTGAGTAAAAGCTTCTAGTAGTTTAAGAACCTAATAAAAATACATTTGAGAATTTTTTTAAACTACTTTGAGTTTTATGTTTTAATTGAAAAACTACCTGAACAGTAGGTGAGTGTCCAGCCTTGACCATAGCGAATAAATCATCCAAAAGACCAAGTCGATCTAATGGAGGCATACTAAGGTCACGAATAGCTGGTTCGAACTGTGCCAACATTTCTGGAGGATACTGTACTCTGTAGTAACCAACTGTACCGGGATTTACTTTTACCCATTCATTTTTAGAGACATTCTCAATTCGAACTTCAGTAGATCTTTTATCAAGCACTGTTGTAAGAGCGACCTGTAAACAAAATTAATGTGATTATTATTAATGTGATTTTAACGTAATAACATGTGATATTATTATGTACGAACCTCATCAGGTTTCTTCGATGTCGAAATGGAAATGGGAACAATCCACTGTGTTTCTGCCGAGTCCTTGCAACCGCTTGCACAAAATTTCTCTTGTTTCAAAGTTAAAATTCTAGCATTCGAGTCTTCGCTTCCTTCAACTCTAACCAGCGGAAAACCCATCTGTTTTGTCCAAGTAGACATTACAGCACCTACAGGCTTTCCACTAGCTTCTTCTAATGCGCTCCAGAGATCTGTTGTTATCGTGTTACCGTACTGGTGTCGCGTTAAATATAGGTTCATTCCTTTTCTAAAATCATCATCTCCAATATATTTATGCAGCATTCTTATAACAGAAGCACCCTTATTGTAACTGATTTCATCAAAGATTTCATCTACTTCTGAAGGATGCCCTACAGGAACTTCAATGGCATGAGAACTTTCTAGACAATCTAACTCTAATGCCCGAATAAGCGTATCAGTGACAAATTGTGTCCAAATGTCGTACTCAGGGAAAATATGGTTTACGCATAAGAACTCTACGAATGATGCGTAACCCTCATTTAGCCAGAGATCTGACCACCACTCCATTGTGACGAGATTTCCAAACCACTGATGGGCTAGTTCGTGACCAACAACTAAAGCAACCCATTGTTTTGAAACAGCTGATGAATTTTCTGGATCTATTAAAATAGCAGTTTCTCGATAAGTTACTAAGCCCCAGTTCTCCATTGCGCCTGCAGAAAAGTCGGATATAGCAATCAAATCAATTTTTGGTAAAGGGTAAGCAATTTTGAAATATTCTTTATAGTAGGGAAGAACTTTTGTTGCGACTTCCAGCGCAAACTGTCCTTGCTCTTTTTTTCCTTTCGGGGTGTAAACACGTACAGTTACCCCATCGTCTGAAATATCCTCTATGTAATCATATTCGCCCACAACAACAGCCACAAGATATGTTGACATTATCGGAGTGGTGTTGAACTGAATAGTTCTGAAACCACTGTTTGTTGTTTCTTCCTTAATGGTCATATTTGATAAAGCAACCCTATCTTCAGGAACTACAAGAGTAATATCAAAGGTTGCTTTAATAGCGGGTTCGTCCCAACAGGGGAAACAACGTCTTGCGTCCGTTGCTTCAAATTGTGTCACAGCTGCAAATCGTTCTTTACCATCTGGACCAACATACTTGCTACGATAAAAGCCCTTCATTTTATCATTCAGCTCACCCGTAAATTCCAGATTAAGGGCATTCTGTCCCAATGACAGATTTTGTGGAAATTTAAACGTAGCAGTTTCATCTTCTATTGAGTAAGTTATCGTTGGAGTGAGTACCTTACCGGTACTTTCAACTAAATTAGCTGAATTTATGGCTAAGTCCAAGGCGTGCAAAGTAATTGTGTCGGTGGCAACAGCAACCTGAAAACATACAACGTTATCTCCAGATAAAATTTTACATACATATCAAAGGCTTAAAAGATAAGGCTATTAAATATATAATAGTTAGTTCTGTAACGTTTTTTAAATAAAAAGATATTAAAAAGTCATATAGATATCATGTAAAATACACAAAATACATACTCGTACATTGTCACATATACTAAATAAATAACATATTTAAACAATTGGTACTACTATTAATTTTAAAGTAATGAAATACATATTTATTTATCACTCAGGTCATAATTAAATAAATTGTTATGGTTTTAAATTACATTTAAATACACACTGCAAAATATTAATGAAAGAAAGATGAATGTCAAGGACACAGAAGTTAAATATGTCTTATTTTTTTACAGAAAAAAATATGAAAAATTATAAATACCGGTAAGGTTCATTGAACTTACCTCAATTTTTACAGATGTTTTCCCCTCAAAAGTGAGGGTATTAAGGTTTGGTTTTAATTCTAGAGCATAATGCTGAGGAACAACATTTTTGTTTAAACGTTCAAAAGGCTTTTTTTCCAACATTTTTCTACTAGACAAAGTAGAAAACTTATTCACACGTAAATATGGTTTATAACCACTAAAATCTTTTTTCTGTAGCTGCGTTTTTTGAAAGCTGTTGCTATTACACACTGACCCACTCGCGGAGTATACGGTTACTCTGGACCTACTAACACGACTAAAACGATTCAATGCACTGACACGTATTCCACCACTATTTGCTATCGACCTCCGCAGCGCACTCGACGACAACTGAATGCGAGAGACAACTGGCCTGCCTGTTCGCAATACACCCGGCAAGAATGAATAACGGGACTCTAGCGTCTTGAACGTATTGTACTTATACAAACGATATGAACGGGCTGTATTTACGCCATGGCCGACAAATCCAGTTCGTGTCAGGGACATACAGTTAGACGGTAAACAAAGCATATATGATTTAGAAGCAAAAATTTGTAAGACTGACATTATAATTTGTATATTTGAAACCAAACAAACAATATTTAAACATAAGAACGTATTTTATTCGTTAAATTGTATTGTTTTTATATAACTTTCACTTTTCTACTTAGATATATAAAATAATATACTTAAAATGAACTCCCGTGATTCAAAACACAAGCATTTCAACTTTCGTACTAAAAAAATATTTCGTTTTTTATTTATTTTCTCATTACTTTTGTTTGCTTTTACTTTTTGTTATGTAGAATTTTATAATTTCCGTAAAAATTTAGTTGTAATAGTTTGGGAAACATAGAAATATTTGCGGTGCCCACTTACTTTTCTTGATGACTATTATTTTTTGTTTTATATTATAACCTTAGATCAGTTACAACACATTTTGCGATGCCCTTGCTCTTCACCTATCTCAATAACAAAACAGTAAACGTAGCAGACCTTGGAATACGATTATATTGAAATAAGGATAGATAAAAATAAACCGTTATTATGATCTTGAACATATAATTTACAATTTGTTATTGTGTTGGTTTTTATGAGATGTGATTTAGCTGGTTTATAAACAATTAGGAAAATGACTTCGCAAAAATATTAGCTAGAATGACGAAGTTTTACATCATTTTTTAAAGAAAGTACAAATAAAATATTTGTAAAATACATTATTCATGAATCAGGAAAATGAGAGAATATTGAAGTTAATTAAAGTAAAATCAGAAATTATGTTTACACTTCGAAACATTTTGATAACTGTGTACACAAAATCAATATCAAATACTGGTAGCCAGGTATCCAAAGTATTCAATGAAAAGGTTCTAGTCAAAAATAAAAAAAATAGCAGACATTTATATTGTTGTCTGTCGTAGTTCGGACTTCTTTTTTAGCGTATATGCGTCATGTGCACAGAAAATTTGGCATTGCATTTTATCTAGTGCAAAATTCGATGTCAAAGCCCAGTAAACATTTTGGAGTCACTTTGACATCATATTGAAGATGCGTCATGATTTTTTTGTCATAAAAGAGTTCATTTATAGTTTAGTTTCTCACATTTTTTCATATAAAATGTCTACTTTATCGGCTACAGATGGCGAAATTACTCCACCATGTCGGAATGCGAACTATAATTGAAGTGAAATAGTGAGAGAAACGTCACTAAATAGGGCACTTCACCAAATTGTTTACTGGGAGTGGCAAATATCACATTTCCCGTACTTTGTGATGCTCCTATATGTTTAAATTCTGTTCAAGCGGATCTTTTATAAGAAGTTATTTGTATTGCCTTATCTTCAGGCGTAGTAGTTAATACTAATCTTTTTTTTAAATTCTGTATTTTAAGAGAATTTTGTATTTAACGTTTTCATTAAATTTTAATTTAGCTATTATTCTGATAAAATATAACAAAATTCTTAATATAATACAAATATTAAATATATTGAAAGATTTACGCCTGTGAACCTGCAACAATTTAAACATATTATACTATTGTAAATTCAGAAGTTACTGACTTACGTACCGGTTTAATTGAAATAAAGTTTTCTTTAACTGTTTTACATATATATTTAACGTCGGTCTATGTGCGATCCTGAATCTTGCCACAGACTCATCACCTACTATGTTTAATGACTTAAATTAGATAAAATTATTTTGATAATTTTTATCAAACTAGAAATAAGTATTAAAACAGTATAATTCTTCATTTAAAAAACTGACATCATATTAAGTTTCTGGTTACTTTCCTAGTAGTTTGTAACATTCACAATACAAGAAATTAGGAGCAATAACAAAATGACTTGATTCTAATGTCAGTCACACAAATGCTGCGATACCGATACATGGTAATAGGATACATTTCTCCAATGAAAACTCTGGTGCTATTTCTATATTCATTTTCTACTTTCATTATGCCAGACGCTTCAAAAATCATTTTTCCAGGATTTGCTGCTAATATAAGATACCAGTTGGACGTTGAACTGTTCGAAGTGGGTTCTGCAATGGTACTCTTTATAACCTCACTTAAAGTAACAGTTACACATTGTGGATATTTAGATATTATCGAATTCATCCGGGATATCACATTGTTCGCTAAATCATCGACTGTGATACCATTAAATGTTTTATCAGGAACTGATAGAAACAAACTGATGCCACGTGGCAGTTTCTTCTTTCTCTGCAGCTGTTTAGAACGTTGTTGCCATGCTTTATTGTTCAAATTGTAATCACAGTTAGATAAATCTTTCAAGGTGGCATGAAAATCAAATGGAGTAACCAACCTTCTAGAGTTTGTTTTTAAGTTATTCATTGCTTCCGGATATTTACTGTGGAACCATTTTGGAAACACAAATGTAAGTAAAGGTCTACTGGCTTCTAATCGTCCTAATTTTGTCCAATGATATCTGCTAAAATATCTCTGGAAACCATGATCACTAAACAATATTAATACAGTTTTATTGAAAGACTTGTGAGTAGATAAAGTTTTGATAAATGACGAATATGAGTCATCTGCTAGTTCCGGTAAATACAATCCTTCATGTGTTAAGCTACATTGCCAAAATAAACCAAAGTATGAACGGTCCGCCATGGCTCCAACAAACTTATGAGCGTATGTAAGGAGTGTTTCGTAAAGTGGTCTTGTTCCCATACAAAAGTTTACACCTTTTTTATAATTACCGATTTCTTTTTCTGCAGCTCGATAAAGTGTTGGGGAATAGTAATCCGTTGGTGCACGCAGGAACCCCTTTCCCCTACGTTCATATATTCCTTGCCTCCAGGAGTCTTCAATATACGCTGTGCGGTATCCTTCAAGCTCATAGTATTTCCAAATAAATTGGCAAGAGTCAAAATATTGCTTCCCTTTCCTGAAGCAAGTTCTTTTTACTTCGTTGTAAAGTAAACCAGTTGTCACCGGAAACATGTTAACAGCGGTTCCAAATCCAACTTTGTTAAAACCAAACATTTCTACTGCTCCTAAATCATAAAGACGTTTTGAAGTTTTTCTCATTGTTCTATGAAAATTTAACCTTGAAACAGAATCTAGTCCTAACATTAATACATTTATTTTTTCACTTATCACAGACAAATTCTTAATACGTGCTTCAACATTTTTCTTTATTGGTACAAAGAAATGAAAATCTTTATAAAAATGTTCTCTATTGTTGGTGCAATCTATTCTTATAAACTCTAGAAATATCTTTTCTTTTTTCCAAAATGGTTTACAAGTTTTTTTGTATTTATAAGGAATTTTTCTTGAGTTTGGACCTTTTACTGTTGGTCGATAAAGTTCGGTATAACAACACTTCACATTTCGGCTGTCGTTGATCCCGTAAGACAGCAACGCATCTTCGTCAACCCACAAGGAAGTTTCATCGGATAGAACTAAAGGTTTTGTGCTTCCATTGTATTTACAAACAATTGATTTTGCTCCCATTTCAAGATACGGATCCGGATCTTTAAATCTTGAAGTCTTTGATAAGAGGTTGCGGACATGTATCCGAGTCGTCGACGAAATATCTTCTTGGTTTTTAATAATGTGATGCGATAAGTAAATAAAAACTAAAATGAAAAGCAACACCGACAAATTTACAAAAGGAGACATTGTTGGAATGTTAAATATTTTACTGAATTTTAGGGAAATTTTAAATTTTATTTTTAAGAATGATATTTAATTTAACGCACAAATTTTCTTTTGTTTGTGGTTTTTATACGATTAGAAAATAAACATAAATATAATGTAACATTTTATGTAACCGAGATTTACTATAAGTAATATTTCATATAATATTTTTTATTAAATGTAACGTTTTATTCTTTACATAAGTTTAACATAATTCTGTTACATTGTCATTAAATAAATGCATTAAACATTTTCTTCTATTAATATATTAGTTTAATATGTAACATTATTAATCTTACTACAAAAGTTATTTAAGAAAGTGTAAATTTATGCTGAAATATGACTTTCATTATTTAATCTTATATTATATTTTCTAATACAAATTTTTTATAAGTAAACCTTATAAAATCTTCACAAAACGTTTTCTAAATCACTCGAGTACATTTGGCAACAACGCTAGAGTACATAACCTAAAAACTTAAAGCTAATTTTTTTTTTTTTTTTTTTTTTATTTAACGTCGGCCTATTTCCGATGCTGAGTCCTATCACCGACGACCTCCTTCAATGTTGGCAGTATTTATGGTGTCGTGGCCTCATATATGTGGGCTACACCACTGCCTAATAACTGTACGATTATGTATGACCATAATCAATATAAGTTCATAATAACCAAACCCAGAAAATATATATCTGGTCCGGGGATCGAACCCGAAGACACAGCAGTCGAGTGCGAGTAATATACTACACTGGGTATAGTATGATTTAGTTAAGATAAATCTTCCACCACTCCTGGAGCTTTGCGATACCAGCCTCTTATGAGGCCATAACTCGCGCAAATATGACACAGAAATTACGTCTGCATGTGTAACACGGGCGGTTATAGGAAGTCAGGTACCATGGATAAGGGGAGATACCCCTATTAGATATTAATCACTGAAATGTGTTCGCCTGGGATGGTAGTAATGATACTACCGTGGTGTGTAAGCGGTGACACCGAACACTGCGCACCATTGGCTAGGGAAGTGCAATGTCAACGAAAACCCCATACGCATACCCCCGTCGCCGCGGTTCAACTGACGTGCACGCAACGGCACGTCGAACCACGACAACGGTCACCGTCAACCACTAATCTGAACTGGGTGCCAAGACACAGCAGTCGGCGTCAAGCATCAATGCTCTCGCCCACTGTGTCGTCATTTTAGAGCTAATGCCTTTCGAATATTCACGGGTATTCATGCCGCGACTACCTAACTGTACAAGCGACGTTGCCAAATCTTACATCGTGTTTTGAACGGCGGAAATAACAAATAACGGATGATTGTAATGATATTTGTTATAAAAAATAGCGTTCACAGATCAGAATTTGACGGTTTTTATGAAAGAAATCGAAAAAATTAAACAATTTAGAACACAAACTTAAAAGAAGTGACAGCAATATGTTATATTCAATGTAAAGCTCAATAACAAAATGGCTTTATTCTAGTGTTGTCAATACATACGCTTCGATATCGATATATCGAAAGAGAATTTATATTTCCACACTGATCTTTGATTTATTTGTCTTATTTCCATGTTTCTTTTGAACAATTCTAGCTGACGCTTCAGAAATCATTTCTCGTGGAGTTACTTCTAATTCGAGGTACCAATTCCCTACTCTATTCAGCCCTACCCTTCAATACCATACTTCTTTTCTTTGCTTGAAATTGGTTTTCCAATTACAGGGTGTCTTGCTACATTTCAATAAACTGGTGCATATTTTGGGTAAATAAATATAATCGAGCTAATCCGAGAAATGACATATTTCTCTAAGTGATTAGAAACTGTGGTGCTAATATCTATTCATCATATTTAATTTCTGGTTATTTTCCTAGATTCAGAAATTTCGAACAATAACAAAGTGACTTGACTCTAATGTCAGCCACACATCGGCTTCGAAATCGATACGTGGTAATAGGATACATTTTTACAATGAAAGAATTGTTTCCTTTGATATTGCCAGACGCTTCAAAAATCATTTTTCCAGGATTTGCTTCTAATATGATATACCAGTTGGAAGTTGAATTGTTTGAAATAGGTTTTTCAATGAAACCGTATATAACCTCACTTAAAGTAACAGTTACACATTGTGGATATTTAGATATTATCGAATTCATCCGGGATATCACATTTTTAGTTAAATGATCCACTGTGATACCATTAAATTCTTGTATTGTGCGTTTTCTATATGGACAATATGCCAAAGGAATGTTAGCATCCAAACAATTTCTTTCAGGAACTGGTAGAAACAAACTGATGCCACGTGGTAATTTCTTCTTCTTCTCCAGATCTCTCGCACGTTGATTCCATAATTTACAATTCAAATTGTAATCACAGTTAGATAAATCTTTCAAGGTGGCATGAAAGTCGAATGGAGTAACCAAACTTCTAGAGTTTGTTTTTAAGTTCCTCATTGCTTCCGGATACTTACTGTGGAACCATTTTGGAAACACAAATGTAAGTAAAGGTCTACAGGCTTCAAGCTGTCCTAATCTTGTCCATTTATATCTGCTGAAATGTCTGACGAAACCATGATCACTAAACAATATTAATACAGTTTTATTGAAAGATTTGTGAGTAGATAAAGTTTTGATAAATGACGAATATGAGTCATCTGCTAGTTCTGGTAAATGCAATCCTTCGTGTGTTAAGCTGCATTGCCAAAATAAACCAAAGTATGAACGGTCCGCCATGGCTCCAACAAACTTATGAGCGTATGTAAGGAGTGTTTCGTACAGTGGTCTTGTTCCCATACAAAAGTTTACACCTTTTTTATAATTACCGATTTCTTTTTCTGCAGCTCGATAAAGTGTTGGGGAATAGTAATCCGTTGGTGCACGCAGGAACCCCTTTCCCCTACGTTCATATATTCCTTGCCACCAGGAGTCTTCAACATAAGCAGTGCGGTATCCTTTAAGTTCGAAGTCTTTCCAAATAAATTGGCAAGAGTCAAAATGTTGTTTTCCTTCCCTGAAGCAAGTTTCTTTTACTTCGTTGTAAAATAGACCTGTTTTTACGGGCAACATGTTAGTAACAGTTCCAAATCCAACTTTGTTAAAACCAAACATTTGTATAGCACCCAAATCATCAAGAAATTGTGAAGTTTTCTTCATGGTTCTATGGAAGTTTAATCTCGAAACAGAATCTAGTCCTAATATTAATACATTTACATTTTCTTTTGTCTCTAACAAATTTTTACAGCGGATTTCAACATCGCCTTTTATTGGAACAAAGAAATGGAAATCTTTATAGAAATGTTCTCTATTGTTGGTGCAATCTATTCTTACAAACTCTACAAATATCTTTTCTTTTTTCCAAAATGGTTTACAAGTTTTTTTGTATTCATAAGGAATTTTTCTTGAGTTTGGACCTTTTACTGTTGGTCGATAAAGTTCGGTATAACAACACTTCACATTTCGGCTGTCGTTGATCCCGTAAGACAGCAACGCATCTTCGTCAACCCACAAGGAAGTTTCATCGGATAGAACTAAGGGTGTTGTGCTTCCTCTGTATTTACAAACAATTGGTTTTGCTCCCATTTCAAGATACGCAGTCGGAGTTTGTAATCTTGAAGTTTTTGATAAGTTCCATCTCGTAAACGAAATCATTTTTTGTTTTTTAATTATGTGACCCGATAAGAAAATAGAAACTAAAATGAAAAGCAACATCAAAATATGTACAAAAAATATGTACAATTTCATCCTTCTGACTTTTAATATCCTTCCTGTTTTAATTGCTAATTTGTTCAAAATTTACGTAATTTTAGAGAAATTTAAAACTTTATCTGTATGAATAATCTTTTTTAAACGCATAAAAATAATTTCGTTGTTTTTCTTTTGTTTGATTTAAAATAAAAAGAAGTGTAATGTAACATTTATGAGACTTACAAATATTTCATGTAAATTGTTTTACTAATATATTAATTTAATATTCAGTTTTAAATCCTATATTATAATGTTTCAAGTGAAAATTTATTTGTTTATATATTTACGCGATTCGTATGGTGGCTCGAAAACAGGAAGTTTGTGAAAATTTTCTAGAACTATGCTTTTCCCCTGAATTTCCTGGAAACGTGTAATTTTGGAAAAACTAAAGAAATTTTTTTTACTTTTTGCTCTATAACTTTTAATTCGTAAAAGGTAGAAAGTTGAAATTTTGAATGGTGATTGATGCTAACATTTTTTTGAAAATTGGAAATTCAAAAATGGAAAAATGGGGCATTAAGGATACTTTGGCTAAGGATAGTAGCCCGGTAGGACACTTTGGAGAAAACTAATATAATAAATTACTAATATTCAAAATTTTATTTGGAGCGGCTTTTGAATAGGTTAAAAATTGTGCTAGAAATTTGAAATTTTGTATATGGGCTAACTTTGGTACCTAATTTACAAATGCAAATAAAAAATTCTCAAATTTTGATAAAAGTCAAATAATGAATACACTGAAAATATTTTATATTTTGTTGAAAAAAAGAATTTTTAGTCGGTTTACATAAAAAATTATTTGTTGTTATTGTAAGATTAATATAGAACGAATTAAATATTTCAATTTAAAAATGGAATTAAAATTTGAAATGAAATTCAATTCACACACAAAAGACAATCGTCGCTTGCGACGGGGGTAAACTCTAGTAGATGTATATTTATATAACATTACATTAATAATAGTAATAGTTAAGTAGTTGTAGATTAACTTAATATATAAATTATAATCTTGTACAAGAGGTTTACTTACGTCGTCAAGTGTAAATATATGCTGAAACATAACTTTCGTTATGTAACTTTACATTATATTAATCTAAAAAATGATACGTACATTTTTTATAAGTAAATCTTAAATATAGAGTTTCGCGGGGTTATATTTAACAATATAAAATATCCCATAAAACATTTCATTAACGTCTTTCTAACTTTTTGCAATTCTTACATAGATCTTAGGAAGTTTTATGATTAAATTAAATTTCAAGAAGCAGAAAAGTGATATCAAAACTTTCTCTCTTTGAGTGTTAGATAAACTTTAACACGTAACTGTGTTTAGCTACATATTACTAGGTGTCGTTTGTAACCAAAATATTGCATGTACGTGTAATGCACGTTAGTATCTATACCTTGTGTTTGGAGTGTATTCGTGTTGTGAGAATAATACATTTCTTAATTTATGGATTTAAGGCATGCTGGTTGGAGAACGCGTTCTTTTAAATGGACGTGTTCGTTCATTATTTGCTGCTCCATGCGAATCCTCCATTTTTGGTAATATCCTGTGATCTTAAGCAAGAACCCGAAAGTATTTCCTTTTTTGATAGTGAGCGACTTATCATCATCAAACTCGTGTTTTTATATACTTAGATATATCCAATTGCCAATCCATATCCATGTCACTTCATTAGATGGCCTAATTTACTTCCTATGCTTAATTGCTTCATTTCGTGTAGAATGTTTACCAATTTTTCTTACAAACATAATAAATCAATCAGAGAACTATATATTTATTAGGTGAGAAGATGAAACAATTAAGAACACTGCAACTTAAAATAAACAAAGTAACAGCATTAAGTAATATTCAATGTTAAGCACAATAACAAAACGGCTTTATTCTAGTATTGTCAATACATACGCTTCGATATCGATATGTCGAAAGAGGATTTACTTTTTGTACACTAATCCTCGAATTATTTGTCTTATTTCCATGTATCTTTTGAACAATTCTACCAGACGCTTCAAAAGTCATTTTTCCTGGAGTTACTTCTATTTCGAGGTACCAATGACTCTCTACGGCTCTATTTCGTTCGCTTGGAATCGGTTTTCCAATAACAGTGTGTCTTACTTCATTTAAATAAACTGGAGCACATTTTGAGTAATTTGATATAATCGAGTTAATCCGAGAAATCACATATTTTCCTAAATAACTAGAAAGTGTGGTACTAACATTTATTACGTTATTTTTAAAAGAACAATATGCAAAAGGAATTTCAGCTTCCTTACAAGTTCTACTTTCTGGGATGGGAAGAAACAAGCTGATGCCACGTGGCAAGTTTTTATTGAGCACATAGTTTGTACGTTGCCATAAATTTTTATCATTCAAATAATGATCATGGTTAGATAAATCGAGTAATGCTTCATTAAAATCAAATGGAGTAACCAACCTTCTTGAGTTTGTTTTTAAGTTATTCATTGCTTCCGGATATTTACTGTGGAACCATTTTGGAAACACAAATGTAAGTAAAGGTCTACTGGCTTCTAATCGTCCTAATTTTGTCCATCGATATCTGCTAAAATATCTCTGGAAACCATGATCACTAAACAATATTAATACAGTTTTATTAAAAGATTTGTGAGTAGATAAAGTTTTGATAAATAACGAATATGAGTCATCTGCTAGTTCCGGTAAATGCAATCCTTCGTGTGTTAAGCTACATTGCCAAAATAAACCAAAGTATGAACGGTCCGCCATGGCTCCAACAAACTTATGAGCGTATGTAAGAAGTGTTTCGTAAAGTGGTCTTGTTCCCATACAAAAGTTAACACCTTTTTTATAATTACCGATTTCTTTTTCTGCAGCTCGATAAAGTGTTGGGGAATAGTAATCCGTTGGTGCACGGAGGAACCCCTTTCCCCTACGTTCATATATTCCTTGCCTCCAGGAGTCTTCAATATACGCTGTGCGGTATCCTTCAAGCTCATAGTATTTCCAAATAAATTGGCAAGAGTCAAAATATTGTTTCCCTTTCCTAAAGCAAGTTCTTTTTACTTCGTTGTAAAGTAAACCAGTTGTCACCGGAAACATGTTAAGAGCGGTTCCAAATCCAACTTTGTTAAAACCAAACATTTCTACTGCTCCTAAATCATAAAGACGTTTTGAAGTTTTTCTCATTGTTCTATGAAAATTTAACCTTGAAACAGAATCTAGTCCTAACATTAATACATTTATTTTTTCACTTATCACAGACAAATTCTTAATACGTGCTTCAACATTTTCCTTTATTGGTACAAAGAAATGGAAATCTTTATAGAAATGCTTTCTATGGTTGGTGCAATCTATTCTTACAAACTCCATAAATATCTTTTCTTTTTTCCAAAATGATTTACAAGTTTTTTTATATTCATAAGGAGTTCTTCGTACATTTGGACCTTTTACTGTTGGTCGATAAAGTTCGGTGTAACAACACTTCACATTTCGGCTGTCGTTGATCCCGTAAGACAGCAACGCATCTTCGTCAACCCACAAGGAAGTTTCATCGGATAGAACTAAGGGTTTTGTGCTGTTTCGATGTTCACAAACAATTGGTTTTGGTTGCAATTTTAAATACGGAATCGGAGGATTTGATTTAGATGTTTTAAACAAGAATTTGTTTTCATGTTTTCTAAATGACACAACAATTACCTCTTTTTTAACTAGTCGATATGATAAATAAATTAATAGTAAAAAGAAAGATAACATTAACCAATTTACAAAAGGGATCATTTTAATCCTTTATTTCATTCGATCTGTTTTAATGGGTTATTCTAAAACTTGCGACTTACATATCGAATTTGAATGAAATTTCTATATATGTGTATAAAACGTACCACTGTATAAAATAAAGGATAACCAATAAAATTGATTTCTAAATACAATAACAATTGTTTCTTCTTTTGTTTGACTTATTTAAACGACTAATGCGGAACTGTTTTACAAATTAAATCTTTGACAGCTGCGAATACATATTTATTAAATAATTATCGAATTATGTAAAACTGAAATTCCAATATAATATTTGTTTTGTTCTGAGGTTACAACTTTACAGATCACCCCAATCACCGCTGTATTATGTGACAAATGTTTTCTACGTCTGCTATGCGGCACACTGCTGAGACATCTTTAAAATACAACTCTAAATTCACAACTGATACTGATGATTCTGTTGACTACGCAAAAGACGACTCAACCGTGTCACTAACATCAGGCTCAACCAACCAAATATTAAACGTTTTTGATCTTATTCCAACAGCTGTTGCAACATGAAGTTCAACCACCAATTTGCACACAAACGTACAACATTCAGTGCAAGTTGGCATGTTGACAACGTGGTAGTCAACTATACTAAAACTTATAAACTATAATAAAACAGTAGTAACAGGATTAAGTAATTTACAATATACAAGTACAAGTACAAGTGATGTTAAGCACAGAAACAAAATGGCTTTATTGTAGTGTTGTCGATACATGCGCTGCGATATCGATATGTCGAAAGAGGGTTTATGCTATCTACAATAATCGTTGATGTATTTGTGCTGATTCCTTGTTTCAATAAATTGGTTTTCCCAGACGCTTCAAAAGTCATTTTTCCTGGAGATACTTCTATTTCAAGGCGCCAATGACTCTTTATGACGTTATCTCGTTCGCTTGAAATTGGTTTTTCAATAACAGCGTATGTTACTTCATTTAAAGAAACTGGAGCACATTTTGAGTAATTGGATATAATCGAGTTAATCCGAGAAATCACATATTTCCCCAAATAACTAGAAAGTGTGGAGCTAACATTTTCCATTACGTTTTCTTTAAAAGAACAATATTCAAAAAGAATTTCAGCTTCCTCACAAGTTCTACTTTCTGGGATTGGAAGAAACAAGCTGATGCCACGTGGCACACTATTATTCAGCAGCTCGTTTGTACGTTGACTTAACTTTTCGTCATTCAAGTTGTAATCGTGATTAGATAAATCTAGCAATGTTTCATGAAGATCGAATGGCGTAACCAACCGCCTGGAGTTTGTTTTCAAGTTCTTCATAGCTTTAGGATACTTACTGTGGAACCAGTTTGGGAAAACAAAAGTAAGGAGAGGTCTACTGGCTTCAAGCCGTCCCCATTTTGTCCATTGATATCTGCTGAAATATCTGACGAAACCATGATCACTAAACAAGATTAAAACAGTTTTATTGGAAGATTTATGAGAAGATAAAGATTTAATAAGTGATAAATACGAGTTATCTCCATATTTCGAATAATTTAAGCTTTCATGCGTCAAACTACTTTGCCAAAACAAACCAAAGTACGGACGGTCTGCCATGGCTTCCACAAACTTATGGGCGTATGTAAGAAGTGTTTCGTATAGTGGTCTTGTGCCCATACAAAACGTTACTTTCTTTCTTCTATTGAATATTGCATCTGCAGCGCTGTTAAATGTATGTGAATAATAATCCGTTGGTGCACGATGAAATCCTTGAAATATGGTGTTAACTGTGTCCTCAACAAACGCTGTGCGATATCCGTATAATTCGAAATCTTTCCAAATAAAATGACATGGGTCTAAATTCGTACTTTTCTTAAGGCACGTTAATTTGTTTTCTGAGATAAACAAGCCTGTTGTTACAGGGAACATATTAGCATAAGTTCCAAATCCAACTTGGTTATAGCCAATCATTTCTATAGCACCCAATTCATCAAGATATTGTGAAGTTTTCTTCATGGTTCTGTGAAAGTTTAACCTTGAAATAGAATCCATTCCTAGCATTAACACGTTGACCATCATTTCATTTATTACAGACAAATTTTGGCAACGTTTTTCTACATTTTCTTTTATCGGAACAAAAAAATGAAAATCTGTATAAATTTCTTTTCCATTATTCTTGCAGTCTATTCTTACAAACTCTTTAAATATTTTCTCCTTTTTCCAAAACGGTTTGCAAGTGTTGTTATATCTAAACAGTGGTTGTTTTTCTTTTGGATTTTTGATTGTTGGTCGGTAAAATTCGGTGTAACAACACTTCACATTTCGGCTGTCGTTGATCCCGTAAGACAGCAACGCATCTTCGTCAACCCACAAGGAAGTTTCATCGGATAGAACTAAAGGTTTTGTGCTTTTACGGTACCTACAATTTATTGGACTTCTACTTAATTTATTATACCGCTTGGTAGGTTTTAAGCTATACTTTTTAGTCAAAAACGTTGGTTTGTGTTCCCGAAATGAATCTCTTTTAGGGTACTTAGTCAAAAGAAACATTACAATCATTGCTGTACAGGCTGTTGCAACAAGTACTACTCTCAACCAATTTGGACGCATTTGTTTCCTTTCTAAATGTTTTGTTGAACTGTCTTGCATTTTTAACATCATATTCCAAAAATATAAAACGAAAAATATAGCGGAAAATTTAACGTTAAAAATTAAACTCAATATTCTAAACCATTCTAAACAATAAACTATCTGTTTAAATCATTTTTGTTTTATTTCATTTTATTTATTGTTTTACAGTTTTTGTTTTATAATTCAAAGTTTGTATTCTCAAAACGCTTACTATATAACTTTTAGCTTGTGACATAAAATTGTTTTTAATAATTGATATTAAATAAATATAGTAATTATAATGGTAATTAATTCAATTTTTTACTTTTAAACTTATAAAAGAACTAGTGCATTTTCGTATCTTTTATGGCGTTTGTTATATACTCAATATATCTACAAATTACTAAGTAATATTCATTATACCACTTTTAATTAAGAAAAAGACAATATTAATGGTTAAAATAGCTGACGTGGAAGCAAACTTTATTCTCAAATGTCATTTAAACCATATATTTGTATTTAATTCATTTAATATTTTTGCCGTTAGACATTATATTTCTTTATAATAATTTTAACAAAATAATTTGGTTGCAACTTCTGGTGCCGGTATATTTTTCTACATCCTTTCTGCCAGACGCCTCAAAAGCCATTTGTCCACGATTTGCTTCCAATATTAGGTACCAACTAGATGTTGCAATGAGATTTGCATTGATTGATCTTGTCAAAAGAAACGGACCTGCATTTTAGATGCGTGGAAATCATCGAGTTAATCCGAGCAATCTGTCAATATTTAGATATTAATAAAATAGACACGCCAATACACATTTATTAACATCTTGTTCAATCAACAATTGAAAAATCGACCCGTAAAAAATGAGTACACAAGCCCATTGTTTCTTTTCAATTTCTAATTTTTCTTTTCGTTAATAATTGATTCTAAATTATCAATCTTATTGAAAAATTGAAATTAAAATTTTATAAAGGATTTGTGAATTTGTTTTGAGGCGTGATTTTTAAATTGAAATATAGGTAACATTGAAGAGTTGATGAAGATATACAGCTATTTAAAATTTAAAATTTTGTGTTGCCGATTAATTACCGTGACCTGTTTTTTGACATCAGGGGACACGTCTAGCATCTTTGTCAACCCATAAAGAAGTCTCAAGATAGCACCAAATGTCGTGCTGGTTCGATATACACAACCAATTAGTTTTGCTTGCAATTTAAAATACAAAATCGGAAACTTTATTATTAACTCATTTCGACGACTAACGCAGAACTGTTTAACAAATTAAACATCTGACAGATGCGTTTATACATTTATTAACTAATTATCGAATTAAACGACACAGTATACTATAGTATTGATGCTTGACGCTGACTAGTGTGCCTCAGGGTTCGATACCCGAGTCACAGTTAAATTTTTTGGGTTAAATTGCAATCAAATTTAATTGGATGTACGCTAACATAATTATAAATATGACAATATTATCACAAAGAAAAAAATGTTGTATTATGAAATACATGTGTAAATGTATATATTGATTTGAGTGCTAAAAATTATCAAAAAGTTGAAGCCCTGAACATAAGTATAAAAAATGACAAATACTTAAATTTCAAAACCATACCTTTATTTTTGAACAAGAAACTTAGCATAAAATAGTAGTGACAGGATTAAGTAATTTCCAATATACAAGTGATGCTAAGCACAGAAACAAAATGGCTTTATTGTAGTGTTGTCGATACATGTGCTGCGATATCGATATGTCGAAAGAGGATTTATGCTATCTACAATAATCGTTGATGTATTTGTGCCGATTCCATGTTTTTTCAAATCGGTTTTCCCAGACGCTTCAAAAGTCATTTTTCCTGGAGATACTTCTATTTCAAGGTGCCAATGACTCTTTATGACGCTATCTCGTGCGCTTGAAATTGGTTTCTCAATAACAGCGTATGTTACTTCATTTAAAGAAACTGGAGCACATTTTGAGTAATTGGATATAATCGAGTTAATCCGAGAAATCACATATTTCCCCAAATAACTAGAAAGTGTGGAGCTGACATTTTCCATTACATTTTCTTTAAAAGAACAATATGCAAAAGGAATTTCAGCTTCCTTACAAGTTCTACTTTCTGGGATTGGAAGAAACAAGCTGATGCCACGTGGCACACTATTATTCAGCAGCTCGTTTGTACGTTGCCTTAAATTTTCGTCATTCAAATAGTAATCGTGATTAGATAAATCTAGCAATGTTTCATGAAGATCGAATGGCGTAACCAACCGCCTGGAGTTTGTTTTCAAGTTCTTCATAGCTTTAGGATACTTACTGTGGAACCAGTTTGGGAAAACAAAAGTAAGGAGTGGTCTACGGGCTTCAAGCCGTCCCAATTTTGTCCATTTATATCTGCTGAAATATCTCTGGAAACCATGGTCAGTAAACAAGATTAAAACAGTTTTATTGGAAGATTTATGAGAAGATAAAGATTTAATAAGTGATAAATACGAGTTATCTCCATATTTCGGATAATTTAATCCTTCGTGCGTCAAACTCCATTGCCAAAACAAACCAAAGTACGGACGGTCTGCCATGGCTTCCACAAACTTATGTACGTATGTAAGGAGTGTTTCGTATAGTGGTCTTGTTCCCATACAAAACGTTACTTTCTTTCTTTTGTTGAGTTTGTCATGTACAGCGCGGTAAAATGTATACGAATAATAATCTGTTGGTGCACGATGAAACTCCTTTCGTAAGTTGTATAATGTTGCTGTGCCAACTGTGTCCTCGACATACGCTGTGCGATATCCGCATGATTTAAAATCTTTCCAAATAAAATGACACGAGTCCAAATTCTTACTTTTCTTAAGGCACGTTAATTTGTTCTCTGAGATAAACAAACCTGTTGTTACAGGGAAAATATTAGCACGAGTTCCAAATCCAACTTTGTTATAACCGACCATTTCTATAGCACCCAATTCATCAAGATATTGTGCAGTTTTCTTCATGGTTCTATGAAAGCTTAACCTTGAAACGGAGTCCATTCCTAGCATTAACACGTTGACCTTTTCATTTGTTTCAGACAAATTTTGGCAACGTTTTTCAACATTTTCTTTTATCGGAACAAAAAAATGAAAATCTGTATAAATTTCTTTTCCATTATTCTTGCAGTCTATTCTTACAAACTCTTTAAATATTTTCTCCTTTTTCCAAAACGGTTTACAAGTATTGTCATATCTAAACAATGGTTGTTTTTCTGTTGGATTTTTGATTGTTGGTCGGTAAAATTCGGTGTAACAACATTGGACATTTCGGCTGTCGTTGATCCCGTAAGACAGCAACGCATCTTCGTCAACCCACAAGGAAGTTTCATCGGATAGAACTAAAGGTTTTGTGCTTTTACGATACCTACAAGTTATTGGAGTCTCTTTTTTTTTATAATTTAATTTATTATACCGCTTGGCAGGTTCGTAGCTGTACCCTTTAGATAAAAATGTTGGTTTGTGTTCCTCAAATATATCTATATCTATTTTAGCGTAGGGAAGTGAAAGAAGTATTACAATCGTCAATGATGTAACGGCCGTTGCAAAAAGCACCACTTTTGACCAATTTGGACATGTTTGTTTCCTTTCTAATTGTTTTGTTTGACTATCTTGAATTTTTAACATTATTTTCTAAAAATATTAACTTCGAAAAATTTAACGTTAAAAATTAAATTTAATCTAAATTATTCTAATTAATTTAATTCTAAACAATAAACTATCTATTTAAATATTTTTTTGTTTTATTTCATTTCTTTTATTTACAGTTTTTGTTTTAAAATGTAAAGTTTTATATATCCTCTATGAATGTTATTCCCAAATGTAACATTTAGCTTTAGTGAGATATAAAATAAATTAAAGTAAGTGATATTAAATAAAGTATATTACGAACGAACAATGCAAGATTTTATAAGTTAAAGCTGATATTTAAGCTGTCTTTAGATTAACTTAATTTATAAATATAATTTTTTTAATAAAGCTGTAGTTCAATTTATCGGTGTAATTATTCTTTTCGTAAATAACTGAACCTAAATTGTCGATCTAAAAATTTGAATTTAAAATTTTATAATGGGTTCGTAAACTAATTTTTATGGGTACTTTTTAAATTGAATTATAGTAACATCGAAGAGTTGATGGAGATATAGCTATTTAAAATTTTGTTTTGCCGTAACCTGTTTTTTGACGTCATGGAAAAACTATAGCATCTTCATAAATGTATGAAGAATTTAGTTTTGCTTGGAATTTAGAATACTGAAAAGGAAGATTTAATCTGGACGCTCTTTAAAGAAGAATTTGTTTTCATGTTTTCTAAATGCCAACACAATTATTAGTTTTTTAGCATACCGATATTATAAGTAAATTAATAGAAAAACGAAAAAAATATCAACCAATTCGATATTCGATCTGATTTGTTGAATAATTATAAACTTTTCGATTTACATAATTAATTTTAATGAAATTTATTTTCCCGCAGACAATTAATTTCTAAATACAATAAAAACATTTTACACATTTACGCTTGAGGTTGCAATGCAAATGCAAATGCAAATGCGAATATACAAATTTAATTAATTGTATAATTATAAATTTGACAATATCACAAAAGATGGATTCTGACATACACGTGTAAGTACATATATTGAAGTGCTAATAATAATCAAAAAGTTGCAGTATGCGCTGAACATAAATAAAAAAAGGAATACATACTTGAATTATAAATCTATACTTTTATTTTTGAACAAGAAACTTAGTATAAAATAGTAGTGACAGGATTAAGTAATTTCCAATATACAAGTACAAGTGATGTTAAGCACAGAAACAAAATGGCTTTATTGTAGTGTTGTCGATACATGCGCTGCGATATCGATATGTCGAAAGAGGATTTATGCTATCTACAATAATCGATGTATTTGTGCTGATTCCATGTTTCAATAAATCGGTTTTCCCAGACGCTTCAAAAGTCATTTTTCCTGGAGATACTTCTATTTCAAGGTGCCAATGACTCTTTATGACGCTATCTTGTGCGCTTGAAATTGATTTCTCAATAACAGCGTATGTTACTTCATTTAAAGAAACTGGAGCACATTTTGAGTAATTGGATATAATCGAGTTAATCCGAGAAATCACATATTTCCCCAAATAACTAGAAAGTGTGGAGCTAACATTTTCCATTACGTTTTCTTTAAAAGAACAATATGCAAAAGGAATTTCGGCTTCCTTACAAGTTCTACTTTCTGGGACTGGAAGAAACAAGCTGATGCCACGTGGCACACTATTATTCAGCAGCTCGTTTGTACGTTGACTTAACTTTTCGTCATTCAAGTTGTAATCGTGATTAGATAAATCTAACAAAGTTTCATGAAGATCGAATGGCGTAACCAACCGCCTGGAGTTTGTTTTCAAGTTCTTCATAGCTTTAGGATACTTACTGTGAAACCAGTTTGGGAAAACAAAAGTAAGGAGTGGTCTACGGGCTTCAAGCCGTCCCAATTTTGTCCATTGATATCTGCTAAAAAATCTCAGTATACCATGGTCAGTAAATAAGATTAAAACAGTTTTATTGGAAGATTTATGAGAATACAAAGATTTAATACGTGATAAATACGAGTTATCTCCATATTTCGGATAATCTAATCCTTCATGCGTCAAACTCATTTCCCAAAACAAGCCAAAGTACGGACGGTTTGCCATGGCTTCCACAAACTTATGCACGTATGTAAGGACTGTTTCATACAGTGGTCTTGTGCCTACGCAAAACGGTACTTTCTTTCTTTTATTGAGCTTGTCATGTACAGCGCGGTGAAATGTATATGAATAATAATCCGTTGGTGCACGATGAAATAATTCTTCTCCTGCGTTGTATTTTAGTATGGTGTAAAGTCTGTCCACGACATACGCTGTGCGATATCCGTATAATTCGAAATCTTTCCAAATAAAATGACACGAGTCCATATTCTTAAGTTTCTTAATGCACGTTTCTTTGTTCTCGGACAAAAACAAACCTGTTGTTACAGGGAACATATTGGGAACAGTATTCAATCCAACTTTGTTATAACCGACCATTTCTATAGCACCCAAGTTATAAAGATATTGCGAAGTTTTCTTCATGGTTCTGTGAAAGCTTAACCTTGAAACGGAGTCCATTCCTAGCATTAACACGTTGACCTTTTCATTTGTTTCAGACAAATTTTGGCAACGTTTTTCAACATTTTCTTTTATCGGAACAAAAAAATGAAAATCTGTATAAATTTCTTTTCCATTATTCTTGCAGTCTATTCTTACAAACTCTTTCAATATTTTCTCCTTTTTCCAAAACGGTTTACAAGTGTTGCCATATCTAAACAATGGTTGTTTTTCTGTTGGATTTTTGATTGTTGGTCGGTAAAATTCGGTGTAACAACATTGGACATTTCGGCTGTCGTTCATCCCGTAAGACAGCAACGCATCTTCGTCAACCCACAAGGAAGTTTCATCGGATAGAACTAAAGGTTTTGTGCTTTTACGGTACCTACAAATTATTGGACTCTTACTTAATTTATTATACCGCTTGGTAGGTTTTAAGCTATACTTTTTAGATAAAAATGTTGGTTTGTGTTTTTGAAATGTATCTATAATATCTATTTTAGCGTATGGAAGAGAAAGAAGTATTACAATCGCCAATGATGTAAAGGCCGTTGCAAAAAGCACCACTTTTAACCAATTTGGACATGTTTGTTTCCTTTTTAATTGTTTTGTTTGACTATCTTGAATTTTTAACATTATTTTCTAAAAATATTAACTACGAAAAATTTAACGTTAAAAATTAAATTTAATCTAAATTATTCTAATTAATTTAATTCTAAACAATAAACTATCTATTTAAATAATTTTTTGTTTTATTTCATTTTTTTTACTTACAGTTTTTGTTTTAAAATGTAAAGTTTTATTTATCCTCTATGAATGTTATTCCCAAATGTAACATTTAGCTTTATTGAGATATAAAATAAACTAAAGTAAGTGATATTAAATAAAGTATATTACGAACGAACAATGCAAGATTTTATAAGTTAAAGCTGATATTTAAGCTGTCTTTAGATTAACTTAATTCATAAATATAATTTTTTAATAAAGCTGTAGTTCAATTTATCGGTGTAATTTTTCTTTTCGTAAATAACTGAACCTAAATTGTCGATCTAAAAATTTGAATTTAAAATTTTATAATGGGTTCGTAAACTAATTTTTATGGGTCCTTTTTAAATTGAATTATAGTAACATCGAAGAGTTGATGGAGATATAGCTATTTAAAATTTTGTTTTGCCGTAAACTGTTTTTTGACGTCATGGAAAACTATAGCATCTTCATAAATCTATGAAGAATTTAGTTTTGCTTGGAATTTAAAATACTGAAAAGGAAGATTTAATCTGGATGCTCTTTAAAGAAGAATTTGTTTTCATGTTTTCTAAATGCCAACACAATTATTGGTTTTGTAGCATAACGATATTATAAGTAAACTAGCTATTTGACCCGTTGCAAGGCAACGAGTGTAAGTTATGTGTTTGTTTCCTTTTTAAAAAATTAGTATTTCAAATGTGTGTAATGTTTTAATTGAGCTATATCCGCTCCACTTTAAATTGATAAACTGTTTTATTAAATTTACAATATCTACGGTTTTCTGGCTTTTTTGCAATATTTTCTCAATTCATGGACTTTTTTTCTTTAAAAAATAATTACAATTTATTCAATTTCTTTGATGCAGTTAAGTTCGTTTGGCTTCAAAATAAAGAACTGCTTCATTACAAAACTTGTAAATAAATTAACAATATATTGAAAAAATAACATTTATACAATATGAGATTTCTGGATAATATTGCGCCTGACAGAGTGGCAACACTACTTACGAGCAAAATTTTCTCTAGAAGAAAGTAATGAATTTCGTAATTATTTTGTGACAATATTTACATACTGAATGTAACAACTAATTGGGGATGTTGTGATGTAGTTACTTTACTTAGGCTTTAAAATGAAGAACTGCTTCATTACATTTTAAAAAACTAAGCGCACCTGGCTTTTATGCGACCTTTTTTAAACTCATGGACTTTTTTTTCTTAATTTTTTTTCTGGATTTATTGAAATGTTGTGATGCAGTTATGTTCATTAGGCTTTAAAATAAAGAACTGCTTCATTATATTTTAAGAAACTAAGCGTGTCTGGATTTTATGCGACCTTTTGTAAATTCATGGACTTTTTTTTCTTAATTTTTTTTCTGGATTTATTGAAATGTTGTGATGCAGTTATGTTCATTAGGCTTTAAAATAAAGAACTGCTTCATTATATTTTAAGAAACTAAGCGCATCTGGATTTTATGCGACCTTTTGTAAATTCATGGACTTTTTTTTCTTAATTTTTTTTCTGGATTTATTGAAATGTTGTGATGCAGTTATGTTCATTAGGCTTTAAAATAAAGAACTGCTTCATTATATTTTAAGAAACTAAGCGTGTCTGGATTTTATGCGACCTTTTGTAAATTCATGGACTTTTTTTTCTTAATTTTTTTTCTGGATTTATTGAAATGTTGTGATGCAGTTATGTTCATTAGGCTTTAAAATAAAGAACTGCTTCATTATATTTTAAGAAACTAAGCGCATCTGGATTTTATGCGACCTTTTGTAAATTCATGGACTTTTTTTTCTTAATTTTTTTTCTGGATTTATTGAAATGTTGTGATGCAGTTATGTTCATTAGGCTTTAAAATAAAGAACTGCTTCATTATATTTTAAGAAACTAAGCGTGTCTGGATTTTATGCGACCTTTTGTAAATTCATGGACTTTTTTTTCTTAATTTTTTTTCTGGATTTATTGAAATGTTGTGATGCAGTTATGTTCATTAGGCTTTAAAATAAAGAACTGCTTCATTATATTTTAAGAAACTAAGCGCATCTGGATTTTATGCGACCTTTTGTAAATTCATGGACTTTTTTTTCTTAATTTTTTTTCTGGATTTATTGAAATGTTGTGATGCAGTTATGTTCATTAGGCTTTAAAATAAAGAACTGCTTCATTATATTTTAAGAAACTAAGCGTGTCTGGATTTTATGCGACCTTTTGTAAATTCATGGACTTTTTTTTCTTAATTTTTTTTCTGGATTTATTGAAATGTTGTGATGCAGTTATGTTCATTAGGCTTTAAAATAAAGAACTGCTTCATTATATTTTAAGAAACTAAGCGCATCTGGATTTTATGCGACCTTTTGTAAATTCATGGACTTTTTTTTCTTAATTTTTTTTCTGGATTTATTGAAATGTTGTGATGCAGTTATGTTCATTAGGCTTTAAAATAAAGAACTGCTTCATTATATTTTAAGAAACTAAGCGTGTCTGGATTTTATGCGACCTTTTGTAAATTCATGGACTTTTTTTTCTTAATTTTTTTTCTGGATTTATTGAAATGTTGTGATGCAGTTATGTTCATTAGGCTTTAAAATAAAGAACTGCTTCATTATATTTTAAGAAACTAAGCGCATCTGGATTTTATGCGACCTTTTGTAAATTCATGGACTTTTTTTTCTTAATTTTTTTTCTGGATTTATTGAAATGTTGTGATGCAGTTATGTTCATTAGGCTTTAAAATAAAGAACTGCTTCATTATATTTTAAGAAACTAAGCGTGTCTGGATTTTATGCGACCTTTTGTAAATTCATGGACTTTTTTTTCTTAATTTTTTTTCTGGATTTATTGAAATGTTGTGATGCAGTTATGTTCATTAGGCTTTAAAATAAAGAACTGCTTCATTATATTTTAAGAAACTAAGCGCATCTGGATTTTATGCGACCTTTTGTAAATTCATGGACTTTTTTTTCTTAATTTTTTTTCTGGATTTATTGAAATGTTGTGATGCAGTTATGTTCATTAGGCTTTAAAATAAAGAACTGCTTCATTATATTTTAAGAAACTAAGCGTGTCTGGATTTTATGCGACCTTTTGTAAATTCATGGACTTTTTTTTCTTAATTTTTTTTCTGGATTTATTGAAATGTTGTGATGCAGTTATGTTCATTAGGCTTTAAAATAAAGAACTGCTTCATTATATTTTAAGAAACTAAGCGTGTCTGGATTTTATGCGACCTTTTGTAAATTCATGGACTTTTTTTTCTTAATTTTTTTTCTGGATTTATTGAAATGTTGTGATGCAGTTATGTTCATTAGGCTTTAAAATAAAGAACTGCTTCATTACATTTTAAAAAACTAGGCGTGTCTGGATTTTATGCGACCTTTTGTAAATTCATGGACTTTTTTTTCTTAATTTTTTTTCTGGATTTATTGAAATGTTGTGATGCAGTTATGTTCATTAGGCTTTAAAATAAAGAACTGCTTCATTATATTTTAAGAAACTAAGCGTGTCTGGATTTTATGCGACCTTTTGTAAATTCATGGACTTTTTTTTCTTAATTTTTTTTCTGGATTTATTGAAATGTTGTGATGCAGTTATGTTCATTAGGCTTTAAAATAAAGAACTGCTTCATTATATTTTAAGAAACTAAGCGTGTCTGGATTTTATGCGACCTTTTGTAAATTCATGGACTTTTTTTTCTTAATTTTTTTTCTGGATTTATTGAAATGTTGTGATGCAGTTATGTTCATTAGGCTTTAAAATAAAGAACTGCTTCATTATATTTTAAGAAACTAAGCGCATCTGGATTTTATGCGACCTTTTGTAAATTCATGGACTTTTTTTTCTTAATTTTTTTTCTGGATTTATTGAAATGTTGTGATGCAGTTATGTTCATTAGGCTTTAAAATAAAGAACTGCTTCATTATATTTTAAGAAACTAAGCGTGTCTGGATTTTATGCGACCTTTTGTAAATTCATGGACTTTTTTTTCTTAATTTTTTTTCTGGATTTATTGAAATGTTGTGATGCAGTTATGTTCATTAGGCTTTAAAATAAAGAACTGCTTCATTATATTTTAAGAAACTAAGCGCATCTGGATTTTATGCGACCTTTTGTAAATTCATGGACTTTTTTTTCTTAATTTTTTTTCTGGATTTATTGAAATGTTGTGATGCAGTTATGTTCATTAGGCTTTAAAATAAAGAACTGCTTCATTATATTTTAAGAAACTAAGCGTGTCTGGATTTTATGCGACCTTTTGTAAATTCATGGACTTTTTTTTCTTAATTTTTTTTCTGGATTTATTGAAATGTTGTGATGCAGTTATGTTCATTAGGCTTTAAAATAAAGAACTGCTTCATTATATTTTAAGAAACTAAGCGCATCTGGATTTTATGCGACCTTTTGTAAATTCATGGACTTTTTTTTCTTAATTTTTTTTCTGGATTTATTGAAATGTTGTGATGCAGTTATGTTCATTAGGCTTTAAAATAAAGAACTGCTTCATTATATTTTAAGAAACTAAGCGCATCTGGATTTTATGCGACCTTTTGTAAATTCATGGACTTTTTTTTCTTAATTTTTTTTCTGGATTTATTGAAATGTTGTGATGCAGTTATGTTCATTAGGCTTTAAAATAAAGAACTGCTTCATTATATTTTAAGAAACTAAGCGCATCTGGATTTTATGCGACCTTTTGTAAATTCATGGACTTTTTTTTCTTAATTTTTTTTCTGGATTTATTGAAATGTTGTGATGCAGTTATGTTCATTAGGCTTTAAAATAAAGAACTGCTTCATTATATTTTAAGAAACTAAGCGCATCTGGATTTTATGCGACCTTTTGTAAATTCATGGACTTTTTTTTCTTAATTTTTTTTCTGGATTTATTGAAATGTTTTGATGCAGTTATGTTCGTTAGGCTTTAAAATAAAGAATTGCTTCATTACATTTTAAAAAACTAGGCGTGAGTGGCTTTTATGCTACCTTTTTTAAATTCATGGACTTTTTTTTGTAATTTTTTTTTCTGGATTTATTGAAATGTTTTGATGCAGTTATGTTCGTTAGGCTTTAAAATAAAAAACTGCTTTATTACAGTTTAAAAAACTAAGCGCATCTGGCGTTTATGCGACCTTTTTTAAATTCATGGACTTTTTTTTGTAATTTTTTTTTCTGGATTTATTGAAATATTTTGATGCAGTTATGTTCGTTAGGCTTTAAAATAAAGAATTGCTTCATTACATTTTAAGAAACTAGGCGTGTCTGGATTTTATGCGACCTTTTTTAAATTCATAGACTTTTTTTTCTTAATTTTTTTTTCTGGATTTATTGAAATATTTTGATGCAGTTATGTTCGTTAGGCTTTAAAATAAAAAACTGCTTTATTACAGTTTAAAAAACTAAGCGCATCTGGCGTTTATGCGACCTTTTTTAAATTCATGGACTTTTTTTTGTAATTTTTTTTTCTGGATTTATTGAAATATTTTGATGCAGTTATGTTCGTTAGGCTTTAAAATAAAGAATTGCTTCATTACATTTTAAGAAACTAGGCGTGTCTGGATTTTATGCGACCTTTTTTAAATTCATGGACTTTTTTTCTTAATTTTTTTTTTTGATTTATTGAAATATTTTGATGCAGTTATGTTCATTAGGCTTTAAAATAAAGAACTACTTTATTACATTTTAAAAAAGTAAGCGCATCTGGCGTTTATGCGACCTTTTTTAAATTCATGGACTTTTTTTTCTTAATTTTTTTTTTTGGATTTATTGAAATATTTTGATGCAGTTAAGTTCGTTAGGCTTTAAAATAAAGAACTGCTTCATTACATTTTAAAAAACTAGGCGTGTCTGGCTTTTATGCGTCCTTTTTTAAATTCATGGACTTTTTTTTGTAATTTTTTTTTCCGGATTTATTGAAATATTTTGATGCAGTTACGTTCCTTAGGCTTTAAAATAAAGAACTACTTCATTACATTTTAAATATCTACGATTTTCTGGCTTTTGAGTAATTTTAATAAAGTCAAACTTCCAATTTTAAAACGGCGATTATTCGAAAACTGTATGAGATAATTGAAAATGGATTTTAATTTTGAAATCAGCATTAAAAACTACGTTCGAAAACGTTATTATGTGCCAAAATATTTTTTTGAAAAAGTAAGAAGACTATACTCTTCTTACTTTTTCAAAAAAAAAAAAAAATTTATTTCGGCACATGATATATGTTGTCTAGCGTAGTTTTTAATGCTGATTTCAAAAATAAAATCCATTTTCAATTATCTCTTACTGTTTTCGAATAATCGCCGTTTTAAAATTTGATTTTTGACTTTGTTAATGTTTACTCAAAAGCCAGAAAATCGTAGATATTTAAAATGTAATGAAGCAGTTCTTTATTTTAAAACCTAAGGAATGTAACTTCATCAAAATATTTCACTAAATCCAAAAAAAAAAATTAGAAAAAAAAGTCCATGAATTTTAAAAAGGTCGCATAAAATCCAGACATGCCTAGTTTTTTAAAATGTAATGAAGCAATTCTTTATTTTAAAGCCTAACGAACATAACTGCATCAAAATATTTCAATAAATCAAAAAAAAAATTAAGAAAATAAAGTCCATGAATTTAAAAAAGGTCGCATAAACGCCAGATGCGCTTAGTTTTTTAAAATGTAATGAAGCAGTTCTTTATTTTAAAGCCTAACGAACATAACTGCATCAAAATATTTCAATAAATCCAGAAAAAGAAATTAAGAAAAAAAAGTCTATGAATTTAAAAAAGGTCGCATAAAATCCAGCCACGCTTAGTTCTTTAAAATGTAATGAAGCAGTTCTTTATTTTAAAGCCTAACGAACATAACTGCATCAAAATATTTCAATAAATCAAGAAAAAAAAAATTACAAAAAAAAGTCCATGAATTTAAAAAAGGTCGCATAAAAGCCACTCACGCCTAGTTTTTTAAAATGTAATGAAGCAATTCTTTATTTTAAAGCCTAACGAACATAACTGCATCAAAATATTTCAATAAATCCAGAAAAAAAAATTAAGAAAAAAAAGTCTATGAATTTAAAAAAGGTCGCATAAAATCCAGACACGCCTAGTTTCTTAAAATGTAATGAAGCAGTTCTTTATTTTAAAGCCTAAGGAACGTAACTGCATCAAAATATTTCAATAAATCCAGAAAAAAAATTACAAAAAAAAGTCCATGAATTTAAAAAAGGTCGCATAAAATCCAGCCACGCTTAGTTCTTTAAAATGTAATGAAGCAGTTCTTTATTTTAAAGCCTAAGGAACGTAACTGCATCAAAATATTTCAATAAATCCAGAAAAAAAATTACAAAAAAAAGTCCATGAATTTAAAAAAGGTCGCATAAAATCCAGCCACGCTTAGTTCTTTAAAATGTAATGAAGCAGTTCTTTATTTTAAAGCCTAAGGAACGTAACTGCATCAAAATATTTCAATAAATCCAGAAAAAAAATTACAAAAAAAAGTCCATGAATTTAAAAAAGGTCGCATAAAAGCCACTCACGCCTAGTTTTTTAAAATGTAATGAAGCAATTCTTTATTTTAAAGCCTAACGAACATAACTGCATCAAAATATTTCAATAAATCCAGAAAAAAAAATTAAGAAAAAAAAGTCTATGAATTTAAAAAAGGTCGCATAAAAGCCACTCACGCCTAGTTTTTTAAAATGTAATGAAGCAGTTCTTTATTTTAAAGCCTAACGAACATAACTGCATCAAAATATTTCAATAAATCCAGAAAAAAAAATTAAGAAAAAAAAGTCTATGAATTTAAAAAAGGTCGCATAAAATCCAGACACGCCTAGTTTCTTAAAATGTAATGAAGCAGTTCTTTATTTTAAAGCCTAAGGAACGTAACTGCATCAAAATATTTCAATAAATCCAGAAAAAAAATTACAAAAAAAAGTCCATGAATTTAAAAAAGGTCGCATAAAATCCAGCCACGCTTAGTTCTTTAAAATGTAATGAAGCAGTTCTTTATTTTAAAGCCTAACGAACATAACTGCATCAAAATATTTTAATAAATCAAGAAAAAAAAATTACAAAAAAAAGTCCATGAATTTAAAAAAGGTCGCATAAAAGCCACTCACGCCTAGTTTTTTAAAATGTAATGAAGCAATTCTTTATTTTAAAGCCTAACGAACATAACTGCATCAAAATATTTCAATAAATCAAAAAAAAAAAATTAAGAAAATAAAGTCCATGAATTTAAAAAAGGTCGCATAAACGCCAGATGCGCTTAGTTTTTTAAAATGTAATGAAGCAGTTCTTTATTTTAAAGCCTAACGAACATAACTGCATCAAAATATTTCAATAAATCCAGAAAAAAAAATTAAGAAAAAAAAGTCTATGAATTTAAAAAAGGTCGCATGAAATCCAGACACGCCTAGTTTTTTAAAATGTAATGAAGCAGTTCTTTATTTTAAAGCCTAAGGAACGTAACTGCATCAAAATATTTCAATAAATCCAGAAAAAAAATTACAAAAAAAAGTCCATGAATTTAAAAAAGGTCGCATAAAATCCAGCCACGCTTAGTTCTTTAAAATGTAATGAAGCAATTCTTTATTTTAAAGCCTAACGAACATAACTGCATCAAAATATTTCAATAAATCAAAAAAAAAAAATTAAGAAAATAAAGTCCATGAATTTAAAAAAGGTCGCATAAACGCCAGATGCGCTTAGTTTTTTAAAATGTAATGAAGCAGTTCTTTATTTTAAAGCCTAACGAACATAACTGCATCAAAATATTTCAATAAATCCAGAAAAAAAATTAAGAAAAAAAAGTCTATGAATTTAAAAAAGGTCGCATAAAATCCAGACACGCCTAGTTTTTTAAAATGTAATGAAGCAGTTCTTTATTTTAAAGCCTAAGGAACGTAACTGCATCAAAATATTTCAATAAATCCAGAAAAAAAATTACAAAAAAAAGTCCATGAATTTAAAAAAGGTCGCATAAAATCCAGCCACGCTTAGTTCTTTAAAATGTAATGAAGCAATTCTTTATTTTAAAGCCTAACGAACATAACTGCATCAAAATATTTCAATAAATCAAAAAAAAAAATTAAGAAAATAAAGTCCATGAATTTAAAAAAGGTCGCATAAACGCCAGATGCGCTTAGTTTTTTAAAATGTAATGAAGCAGTTCTTTATTTTAAAGCCTAACGAACATAACTGCATCAAAATATTTCAATAAATCCAGAAAAAAAATTAAGAAAAAAAAGTCTATGAATTTAAAAAAGGTCGCATAAAATCCAGACACGCCTAGTTTTTTAAAATGTAATGAAGCAGTTCTTTATTTTAAAGCCTAAGGAACGTAACTGCATCAAAATATTTCAATAAATCCAGAAAAAAAATTACAAAAAAAAGTCCATGAATTTAAAAAAGGTCGCATAAAATCCAGCCACGCTTAGTTCTTTAAAATGTAATGAAGCAGTTCTTTATTTTAAAGAATAAGTAACGTAACTGCATCACAACGTCCCCAATTAGTTGTTACATTCATTATGTAAATATTGTCATTCATTACTTTCTTGTAGAGAAAGTTTGCTCGTAATTAGTGTTGCCATTCTGTCAGGCCCAATATTATCCAGAAATCTCTTATTGTATAAATGCTATTTTCAATATAGTGTACATTTATTTGCAAGTTTTGTAATGAAGCAGTTTTTTATTTTAAAGCCTAACGAACGTAACTGCATCAAAACATTTCAATAAATCCAAAAAAAAAAAAATTAAGAATAAAAAGTCCATGAATTTAAAAAAGGTCGCATAAAATCCAGAAACGAATAGATATTTAAAATATTTTGAAGCAGTTCCTTATTTTAGGCCATAAGGAATATAAGTGTATCCTAAATACAATAAAAACATTTTACACATTTATGCTTGAGGTTGCAATGCAAATGCAAATGCGAATATACAAATTTAATTAATTGTATAATTATAAATTTGACAATATTACAAAAGATGGATTATGACATACATGTGTAAGTACATATAAAGAAGTGCTAATAACAATCAAAAGTTGCAGTATGCGCTGAACATAAATAAAAAAAGGAATACATACTTGAATTACAAATCTATACTTTTATTTTTGAACAAGAAACTAGTATAAAATAGTAGTGACAGGATTAAGTAATTTCCAATATACAAGTACAAGTGATGTTAAGCACAGAAACAAAATGGCTTTATTGTAGTGTTGTCGATACATGCGCTACGATATCGATATATCGAAAGAGGGTTTATGCTATCTACAATAATCGTCGATGTATTTGTGCTGATTCCATGTTTTTTCAAATCGGTTTTCCCAGACGCTTCAAAAGTCATGTTTCCTGGAGATACTTCTATTTCAAGGTGCCAATGACTCTTTATGACGTTATCTCGTTCGCTTGAAATTGGTTTTTCAATAACAGCGTATGTTACTTCATTTAAAGAAACTGGAGCACATTTTGAGTAATTGGATATAATCGAGTTAATCCGAGAAATCACATATTTCCCCAAATAACTAGAAAGTGTGGAGCTAACATTTTCCATTACTTTTTCTTTAAAAGAACAATATGCAAAAGGAATTTCAGCTTCCTCACAAGTTCTACTTTCTCGAATTGGAAGAAACAAGCTGATGCCACGTGGCACACTATTATTCAGCAGCTCGTTTGAACGTTGACTTAACTTTTCGTCATTCAAGTTGTAATCGTGATTAGATAAATCTAGCAATGTTTCATGAAGATCGAATAGCGTAACCAACCGCCTGGAGTTTGTTTTCAAGTTCTTCATAGCTTTAGGATACTTACTGTGGAACCAGTTTGGGAAAACAAAAGTAAGAAGAGGTCTACTGGCTTCAAGCCGTCCCCATTTTGTCCATTGATATCTGCTGAAATATTTCTGGAAACCATGGTCACTAAACAAGATTAAAACAGTTTTATTGGAAGATTTATGAGAAGATAAAGATTTAATAAGTGATAAATACGAGGTATCCCCATATTTCGGATAATTTAATCTTTTATGGGTCAAAGTCCATTGCCAAAACAAACCAAAGTATGGAAGGTTTGCCATGGCTTCAACAAACTTATGGGCGTATGTAAGAAGTGTTTTGTACAGTGGTCTTGTGCCCATACAAAACGTTACTTCCTTTCTTCTATTGGATATTGCCTCTGCAGCGCGGTAAAATGTATGTAAATAATAATCCGTTGGTGCACTATGAAATCCGTTTCCTAAGTCGTAGTTTGATGCTGTGCCAACTGTGTCCTCGACATACGCTGTGCGATATCCGTATGATTCGAAATCTTTCCAAATAAAATGACACGAGTCCAAATTCTTACTTTTCTTAAGGCACGTTAATTTGTTCTCTGAGATAAATAAACCTGTTGTTACAGGGAAAATATTAGCACGAGTTGCAAATCCAACTTTGTTATATTTAATCATTTCTATAGCACCCAATTTATGAAGATATTGTGAAGTTTTCTTCATGGTTCTGTGAAAGCTTAACCTTGAAACGGAGTCCATTCCTAGCATTAACACGTTGACCTTTTCATTTGTTTCAGACAAATTTTGGCAACGTTTTTCAACATTTTCTTTTATCGGAACAAAAAAATGAAAATCTGTATAAATTTCTTTTCCATTATTCTTGCAGTCTATTCTTACAAACTCTTTAAATATTTTCTGCTTTTTCCAAAACGGTTTACAAGTGTTGCCATATCTAAACAGTGGTTGTTTTTCTGTTGGATTTTTGATTGTTGGCCGGTAAAATTCGGTGTAACAACATTGGACATTTCGGCTGTCGTTGATCCCGTAAGACAGCAACGCATCTTCGTCAACCCACAAGGATTTTTTATCGGATAGAACTAAAGGTTTTGTGCTTTCTCGGTACCTACAAGTTATTGGAGTCTCTCTTTTTTTATAATATAATTTATAATACCGCTTGGTAGGTTTGTAGCTATACTCTTTAGATAAAAATGTTGGTGTGTGTTCCTCAAATGTATCTATAATATCTGTTTTAGCGTATGGAAGTGAAAGAAGCATTACAAACGTCAATGATGTAAAGGCCGTTGCAAAAAGCACCACTTTTAACCAATTTGGACGTATTTGTTTCCTTTCTAATTGTTTTGTTTGACTATCTTGAATTTGTAACATTATTTTCAAAAAATAGTAACTACGAAAAATTTAACGGTAAAAATTAAATTTAATCTAAATTATTCTAATTAATTTAATTCTAAACAATAAACTATCTGTTAAATCATTTTTGTTTTATTTCATTTTATTTATTGTTTTACAGTTTTTGTTTTAAAATGTAAAGTTTTATATGTTATAATTAAAAATACAACATTTTTATCAATTTTAACAAGAGTATAACCTTCTTTCATCTCAAGAAATGCAGAAAATCCTGTTTTTGTTTAAATTAAAAATATAACAGATTTATCAATTTTAACAAGAGTATAACCTTCTTTCATCTCAAAAAATTTAGAAAATCTTGTTTTTGTTAAAATTAAAAATACAACAATTTTATCAATTTTAACAAGAGTATAACCTTCTTTCATCTCAAGAAATGTAGAAAATCCTATTTTTGTTAAAATTAAAAATACAACATTTTTATCAATTTTAACAAGAGTATAACCTTCTTTCATCTCAAGAAATGTAGAAAATCCTATTTTTGTTAAAATTAAAAATACAACAATTTTATCAATTTTAACAAGTGTATAACCTTCTTTCATCTCAAGAAATGTAGAAAATCCTATTTTTGTTAAATTTAAAAATACAACATTTTTATCAATTTTAACAAGAGTATAACCTTCTTTCATCTCAAGAAATGTAGAAAATCCTATTTTTGTTAAAATTAAAAATACAACATTTTTATCAATTTTAACAAGAGTATAACCTTCTTTCATCTCAAGAAATGTAGAAAATTCTATTTTTGTTAAAATTAAAAATACAACATTTTTTTCAATTTTAACAAGTGTATAACCTTCTTTCATCTCAAGAAATGCAGAAAATCCTGTTTTTGTTTAAATTAAAAATATAACAGATTTATCAATTTTAACAAGAGTATAACCTTCTTTCATCTCAAAAAATTTAGAAAATCTTGTTTTTGTTAAAATTAAAAATACAACAATTTTATCAATTTTAACAAGAGTATAACCTTCTTTCATCTCAAGAAATGTAGAAAATCCTATTTTTGTTAAAATTAAAAATACAACATTTTTATCAATTTTAACAAGAGTATAACCTTCTTTCATCTCAAGAAATGTAGAAAATCCTATTTTTGTTAAAATTAAAAATACAACAATTTTATCAATTTTAACAAGTGTATAACCTTTTTTCATCTCAAGAAATGTAGAAAATCCTATTTTTGTTAAAATTAAAAATACAACATTTTTATCAATTTTAACAAGAGTATAACCTTCTTTCATCTCAAAAAATTTAGAAAATCTTGTTTTTGTTAAAATTAAAAATACAACAATTTTATCAATTTTAACAAGAGTATAACCTTCTTTCATCTCAAGAAATGTAGAAAATCCTATTTTTGTTAAAATTAAAAATACAACATTTTTATCAATTTTAACAAGAGTATAACCTTCTTTCATCTCAAGAAATGTAGAAAATCCTATTTTTGTTAAAATTAAAAATACAACAATTTTATCAATTTTAACAAGTGTATAACCTTTTTTCATCTCAAGAAATGTAGAAAATCCTATTTTTGTTAAAATTAAAAATACAACATTTTTATCAATTTTAACAAGAGTATAACCTTCTTTCATCTCAAGAAATGTAGAAAATCCTATTTTTGTTAAAATTAAAAATACAACATTTTTATCAATTTTAACAAGAGTATAACCTTCTTTCATCTCAAGAAATGTAGAAAATCCTATTTTTGTTAAAATTAAAAATACAACAATTTTATCAATTTTAAGAAGTGTATAACCTTCTTTCATCTCAAGAAATGTAGAAAATCCTATTTTTGATAAAATTAAAAATACAACATTTTTATCAATTTTAAGAAGTGTATAACCTTCTTTCATCTCAAATAATGTAGAAAATCCTATTTTTGTTAAAATTAAAAATACAACAATTTTAAGAAGTGAATAACCTTCTTTCATCTCAAATAATGTAGAAAATCCTATTTTTGTTAAAATTAAAAACACAACAATTTTATCAATTTTAACAAGAGTATAACCTTCTTTCATCTCAAGAAATGTAGAAAATCTTATTTTTGATCAAATTAAAAATACAACATTTTTATCAATTTTAACAAGAGTATAACCTTCTTTCATCTCAAGAAATGTAGAAAATCCTATTTTTGTTAAAATTAAAAATACAACATTTTTATCAATTTTAACAAGAGTATAACCTTCTTTCATCTCAAGAAATGTAGAAAATCCTATTTTTGTTAAAATTAAAAATACAACAATTTTATCAATTTTAAGAAGTGTATAACCTTCTTTCATCTCAAGAAATGTAGAAAATCCTATTTTTGATAAAATTAAAAATACAACATTTTTATCAATTTTAAGAAGTGTATAACCTTCTTTCATCTCAAATAATGTAGAAAATCCTATTTTTGTTAAAATTAAAAATACAACAATTTTATCAATTTTAAGAAGTGAATAACCTTCTTTCATCTCAAATAATGTAGAAAATCCTATTTTTGTTAAAATTAAAAACACAACAATTTTATCAATTTTAACAAGAGTATAACCTTCTTTCATCTCAAGAAATGTAGAAAATCTTATTTTTGATCAAATTAAAAATACAACATTTTTATCAATTTTAACAAGAGTATAACCTTCTTTCATCTCAAGAAATGTAGAAAAACCTATTTTTGTTAAAATTAAAAATACAACATTTTTATCAATTTCAACAAGAGTATAACCTTCTTTCATCTCAAGATATGTAGAAAATCCTATTTTTGTTAAAATTAAAAACACAACAATTTTATCAATTTTAACAAGAGTATACCTTCTTTCATCTCAAGAAATGTAGAAAATCTTATTTTTGATCAAATTAAAAATACAACATTTTTATCAATTTTAACAAGAGTATAACCTTCTTTCATCTCAAGAAATGTAGAAAATCCTATTTTTGATAAAATTAAAAATACAACATTTTTATCAATTTTAACAAGAGTATAACCTTCTTTCATCTCAAGTAATATAGAAAATTTTATTTTCCCTAAAATTAATTTTAGTAAATTTTAAGTAGTAGATGTGCATTGCGTGAACATGCTTACCTTTTAAAAACTTGTAATTTTTGCTTCACCACTGCTTTTTATCAAAGAATGAATTTATTGTGGTTTAATTAACCCACTAAATGCATTTGTGCATTATGTACCGATAAGCGTTAAAATTATCTATCTGAGAAACAATTCACTCTTTCATCTAAATAACAAATTGCAATGTAGAAGAGTAAAGCTTAGTAAACTAAATTTATATGAAGCAATTTAGAAATCTGCTTTTATAATTCTGGTATACGTATATTCTTGTCGAACCTCAAATGTCGAATTATTTATTAAAAACTCCTTATAGTTTTAAAAGATATTAACAATTAAAAAAGGCATTTTGTCTATTTAATTATTAAAGGGATCCATCGTAATAGAAAATTCCAATGCATACTATGTAACGTGCACAGATTTACCATCTCTTTTATACAACAAAGACGCGTTCGAGTATGTGAGATACGACATTTACTACTTACAACTGGGTTGTGCTTCCCATCAAGTATTATATTATGATGGTTGTGCAAAAGGAAAAATAATCTCGATTCATTATTTCTTCTGTGAGGTCTTATGCATAGCTAACTTTTGGATATTTGAAAAAAATAAAATAAAATTAGAAAGTAAATATACATATAATAGAAGTTATTGTAATCGAAAATTAGAAAAAATGCACTTAAAACATGAGTTCGCAAGCCCACTTAAAAATAAAATACAACGATCTGCACACCATCGATTAGTGACACCTATTGAGAAGTAGATTAAATAGTATAGGTCAATTGTTTGATCAATAGATGGCACATTAAGTTCATTGCGCCATAACTGTATGAAACCTAAATAACACTATTAGAATATTTTGATGTTTACTGATCATACTTTTGTACTATTTAAATACAATTTACATATGAACGAAATTATGCATAATTATTACATAAGTGTTATATTTCTGGACGGAAAACAGATAAAATGATCAAAACAACAGATTGTATTATAAAGACACATTTATTGATGTTTTTTTATATTTAGATATTTCAATTTCCTTAGAATTATTAATTATTCTTAGCATATAAACAATGATAAACTATTTACAATACAATTAATTTTACAGACATTCCGTTTCTAATAAAAAACAATATTTTATTCTTTTAAATTCATTAATATAATATATTTATATAATAATTCCACTTATTTATTTAAAATATTTTAACTGAATTCATAAAACTCAAACAATAAAAATTGCATATAATTGATAATGAAAAGTTTGCATTTTTATCTAAATTACTTTGCTTATCATTTAAGTTTTATGAATCAGAAACTCATTTTAATAGATCTTTAGTATTGCAACTTTCAGTGTGTCGAAAAGCTCGCTATTATTCATAAATTTTAATTTGTAAATGCTGTTGTTAATTTTATTTAATTTTGACACTTGTAATATTTTTAGTTCTAATTACTTTACTAGTAATTCATTTAAAACTATGGACGAAAATTCGGGATGGGACGTGCATTTTTTGAGAAAGTGCTGTAGCAAGTATTTTGTATTTATGTTTTATTTTGCATATAGCACAATAGCGACTGACAATCGTTTTTCTTTATTTAGTTGCTGCAGTCATTAAAATTGTATAATTAGCTTATAATGCAAAAATTATATTTATATAATAGCCTTATAAAATAGCCAAGTTATCAAAATGTCCCTCTATTATATTTAAAAAGTAAGAGACATAGAAATAATATTAGTATATGATTTGCTGATTTTGTAACTCTAAAATATCATTGTACTTTTTTATAAGGTTAATAAGGGCTACATATTTCCCAACAATCATACACGTATTAAAAGTTAAACCAGAAATTGATATCTAAAACAAAATATGGGCACGTATTTAAAAACATATTCCAACCTTTACTTATTTTATACACATACAAAAGCGCGTTCATTATATACGTAATTCAACCTTACAGTACAGCTGCGTAAAATTTAAACGGTCGAAGTATGAATATGTTTTATTATTGATTGTACTATTACATTTAAGAGAAAATATAAAAGTAATGCAATATTCTTAATACATGCAATTATAAGTCTCATAAATTACCTTTCGTAGCTACATAAGATACCTGCGTTTATACTTAAACGCGCTTGAGATGCAAATATAAAATAAATTCAATAGTCTTACTGTTAGGTTCATTTATATTATTATTTTCATTAATTGAAGTAAATGGGCCAATTCATTCCATAATTACAATAATCGGAATATAAATAACATGCAATTTAAGAATTTATATATCACAAAATTATTCGTTTTTATGCTTGTACATTGTTTTATCATCAACTATAATCTATCAATACCTTTCAATATCAGTGACAATAAATATACGAATAAGTGCTTCTATTTCAGTACAAAAATTAGTTTTTTAGAGAACAATGTTAATTCCAAATATGTAAAAATGTTTATGAATGATTTTAATATCACTTAATATCGGAAGGTATATATAGTTACTTAGTTGAACATAAATTTAAAAATATCACTCTTGATATAATATAAAAGTTTTATACTGAACAGGTTTACATGAATGGCCAAATTCAAAATTTTACAGAACGCAGTCCAGTTCGTCTAGTTTCGACTAAACTACAGCTTAAATTTATGTCTAAATTTATACTATTACATTATAGTAATTTATTAAAATGAATCGATTTTTATTATATAGATAACCTGGCTATGCATTTAAATTAAAATAGTACATTGCTAAAAAAATATGCACAGCGATTTCTGCATAACTTGTCTTGATATGACAAAAAGTCGTATTTACATATTGCTGAATTCTTATATTTCTAAAAATGTGAAAAAAAAAACCATAAAATCACAAAGACGCATCATAAATGCAATAACAAAGAAAATTAAACATTATCTAGGCCTAGCTCCGTTTGTAGACGGCTATAGAAATCAACCAATACCACTACCTGGTCAAAGTAAATTGTAAAAATTAAAATTAAAAACATTGGCATTGATCGGGGCCTACAAATAGAGAAGAAATATAATATCAATCATTCTCAATCACATACAACAAGTTTTTCTAATTTAGAAATACCTATGTGACATCTAATAGATGCTACTAATCAGTCACTATTTTAATTTTGAAAAATAAAACAACGAAAATAAGTTGTTTTGCTCCTAAATATATTAGTGTACGACAATAATTATTCGTCCTAATAATTGAGCACCATGGAAGGAATGAAGTCATGTGCAAATTTGATTTGTTAAAGTGTTCAATATGTTGAATCCAATATAGAAAATGGTAAATTTTGCGTATTCCAGAATTTTCATAAAGTTGTATGTTAACCTGCTAGTATTATATTTTAAATTTTTTATAATCAATTAACAAAATTATTACGAATTAAATGAAAATATTAAAAATTTTACCTGTGTGTTACAGATGTTATAAATTTGGACTTTATTTTTAACTATTGTATGTTAGAGATAGAATCACAGTCGTTATATCATCGTATTCAAGTATTCAGGTTCAGGGACCATTTCGTTACATGAGACTGCCATATGAATATAAGGTAAAAAAAACCATGTTCTGTAAAAGTGAATGTCGTTTTAAATATTTTCATTAAATTCTGACATAAATGTTCATTGTATGAAGTGATTACTTGTAAAAAGTAATAAAGTGCAAGGTAGGAATAAATAACTGGATTCTTAATGATACATGAGTTTACGAAACGTTTTATCTGTGTATGTAATCAAAATAAAAAATTATATATGAAATGAATCATATACGATAATAAAACCTAAGTATTACGAGGTGGTAACTAGAACCACGAATATCTAGACTTTAAATATAATTTTTTAGGCTACAGTCGTCAAATGTGTATTTTACAATTGTTATATTTCCTACAAATAAAGTGAAAAAATTCTTACAGTAATTGTTTACAATACATAACTTTACTAGAATATTTCTATGCGCTATTTGATGTTATGTTTTTGGGTTGAAAGTCAAATAACTTGGACAAGCCGTTCATTGTTTAGATGAAAATATCTTCAGTAACCTACAGTTCTGCTTTATTAGGCAAAAATACATAAACTAAACTTCTGGTCGTTCTTCCTTCATAAAATAAAAACAACAGAACAAAAACGACAAACATCTTTTCTCCCACAACGGTCCCTGAGGAGGCATAGTTGGCGTCAATATTGTTAAACTATTTTTTTTTTTAATAATAATATTTGATTTAATGTTATAATGTTCATTTCTTCCTTAATTGTGACTTAACAAATCCGCACAACTTATTGTTTGATTGGATTTAGTTTGATTTAACACATTGTTTTAATAAAACTATTTCACTTAATACCAGCGTGGCGTTGCTCGGGATGTAGGTACACTCCTTCCACACTGAAGATTGAAACTTCTACAGTAAAAAAAAATAAATGAATTAGCGTTACATTCAAATAACTTCGATACAAATAATAACAAAAATTTATTTAACTGACCATCTGGAAGTTCATATAATTTTCTAGGAAGTGGTGAAAAGTATGGATGTCTTAATGCATCTTCAGCACCCATTCTCTCACCAGGATTTAGTTTCAGAAGAGCTCCAGCCATTGCTTCTCCTTCAACAATATCATACAATCGAGGAAATGATAATCCTAATTTTCTGGATCTGTATAAAATCAATTTATGAGTCTTATACATTGGTAAATGTGTTACTCCAGACCAGCTCTCTTCTGTCGGTGTTCCAAGGATCTGAAATGATATAACAAATAGTTATTGTTAGTGATTGTATTCCATCTGTTGAATACTCATGTAACTAAAAATATTTATTTATCCGTTTTTTTTATTTGACGCCGATCTTTTTCCGATACTTGCCCTAAAACCGACAACGTTCTACAAATATTACCAATATTATATTTATGTTGCACTATAATGTTTTGATTATATTTGAAATGTAATCACTAAGTCATGAACGAGAGAATTGATGCTTGATGTTGACTTCTGTGTCTTTGGGTTCGATTTCCGTACCAGAATTATATTTTCTGGATTTGCTTGTTATCAAGGTAATGAATGATGTTAATTCACAATCATAAACTGATTAGGCGTAGTGCAAACATATTAGGAGGTCGTAGGTGAGAGGATTTAGCATCGGAAAGAGGCCGTCGTTATTGGATTGAACCTGAAAACTTTTTCTAACCGAATTTTGATTCATAGATTGCAAATAATTTTAGTTATTTCATTCACATTTTAAAGATAAAGATAAATGTATAAATTTGCAATGGTTCTTACCTTAAATATTTTATCTAATTGGTCAAATATGTCTCTAACACCAGGAAAAGTCGGTACTCCGGTAATCATTTCTACAAAAATGCAACCAACTCCCCACATATCCAATGAAGTAGAGTATTCAGTACTTCCTAGTAAAACATCTGTGAAATGAAAATATTAATTATAAATATTTTAGTGAAGATTTCATATAGACTTCTTCGAATATGTGCTTACCTGGAGGACGATACCATAATGTAACAACTTCATGTGAATACGTATGAGAAGGAACGCTTTTTGCACGAGCAAGTCCAAAATCTGCAAGTTTAAGTTCTCCCATTTCACTGATAAGTAAGTTTTGGGGTTTTACATCTCTGTGAAGAACTCGACGCCGATGACAATAAGCTAATCCACGTAATAGTTGAAATAGAAATAAACGAACATTACGGTGCTCTAATCCACCAGGATGTCGTTCCATATATTGTGAAAGATCTGTATTCTAAAAAGTGTTATAAAGATATCAATATTAGTAATAGTTATCGTATAAGTAAGTATTTGTCTTTGTTCTAACTCAACTTACAACATATTCAAAGACAAAAGTAAGAGTTTCTCTTGTGTGTACTATGTCATGCAGGGTTACAATATTTGTGTGTTTTAATTCCTTTAACAAAGACGCTTCTCGGATCGCTGTGAATGGGGCGCCTTCTTCTTCTTGAAGTCGAATTTCTTTTAACGCTACTACTTGATTTGTTAGGCTAAAAAATAAAAATAATTAAATAAATGAATTGATTAAAATGTGACACACATTAAAAGTATGTTTTCGCAACTTACTTGCTGTAACCTTTGAAAACTGTAGCATATGAACCCTCTCCAAGCTGTTCTAATTTGATATAAGCCTCAGATTTGCCAAATGGAGAATCGCCCTGCAAATAAAAATAAGTAGTTATACAGTATAAAAAGATTCTATTTATATTTAGTTTGTTGGTAAAAATAATTGTTTTTAGAACTAAAAAATATTATTTGCATCATTGCTATATAAATGTGATTGATCTTTGATCTTTGAAACAACAATCTACATACTATTATTATACAGTCCAGTGTTTAGAAAGGAGTTATAGTCATAAAAGAATGCACAATGATACAATTACATTTTGAGGTGTTATTGAAGTAGCATTTTACTATTAGTAGGCGCAATTATAAAAGAAAGTGTTTTAGTATATATAGAGTTTACCAATAGGGCCGGATCGATGTTGACAGGCTAAAGCGGACATGTTGTTTATACGCGCCGAATATTTCAACGATTCCATACATAATGGCATATATGGGCCTTTCAAATAAAAAAGAAATTCGTTAATAAACACAGCTTGTTTTATTCCATTTCAAAATCGACCCACCTTTATTGGAAAACCCTGTATTTTTAACGTGTACAGAAAAATCGCACAACTAAAAGTTCTTGTAATCATACTAACCCCAAAGGCACTAAATCGTTTGGTGCGTCTTGGATGCGATTCCTGTTTATTTAAAAACACTTCAGACTTTGGTCGAGGAGGTTTCTTTGGTCTAAGGATAACACGTGCTTCTTCACGAATGTCTTCGTCCAACAATTTACTGTCTGAAGATACTGACAGTTGTCTGTGTACACGTTCATGATCACCAGCCCAATCTGAAACAATACAAGTAATTTATAATTAAAATTTAGTATAATTTTATAGGTTATGTATACAAGTATAATATTATTAACTGTTATACACTTATTTATAACCTTATTCGGAGTTATGTGTACATATAAATGCAAAAATGTGATATGTATTATATATATTTACTAACATATTTTGACTACAATACAATTTTTCTTGAACCTGTCCTTTCCTTAATTCATAAATTCGAAAACATTACAATAATAACTTAACTTCCGTAAGGTCTTAATAAAGGTTAATATAACTTGGATTTTATTTTATTTCGCCTACGTTTTGAGCTTATATGTTATACAAAAAAATCAAATAAATAAGGTGAATATAAATTTATGTAACGCGAACTTCGACCTTGTATACCCTCTCGCTCTCTTTCCAAACATTGAAGAGAGTACTTAAGTTTCATATTGGATTTTAAAATATGACATATATGGATCAAGGTGTAAAATATTTTAAAGTCGTGTTCTTAACGAGTTGTGCGTATTGAATAGCGATGACGTGTTACTGATGCCATATAAATATGTATATAGTAATTTAGAAAGAAAAATTGTTACTCGTACAGGTTAGGTTAGGTCTGAACGTGATTCTACACCTGTAAGTCATAACTTCACATTATTAGGTTAGAGTTTTCTTTTGTTATTATATGAATTCTCATTGTCCTTTGTTGTTTTTTAATTGAATACTATACAATTGAGAAATGATTGAATAAATAAAAGAAAAATAATCTAATATTCATTAAATCTATACTATTACAAAACAAAATTTATTTGTACAATAAAACTAATATAAATAAACGCTGCAGTGCAAAAAATAAAGAAATTTTCTTTAGATCGATTGTCGCCATTTTCCAGAATTTTAAATCTGCTAACATTAGTAGGACATCGGCAGGATAGGCATGGCTGTTGGAAAAACTAGCATAAAAATAATTCATTTTTAACTCAAACTTGAAGTATATATATATGAACTGAAGTTTACCCCCGTCGCAAGCGACGACTGACTTTTGTGTGTGAATTGAATTTCATTTCAAACTTTAATTTCATTTTTAAATTAAAATATTAAACTCATTCCATATTTATTTTACATATAACAACAAATAATTTTTCATATAAACTGACTAAAAAAATATATTATTTCCCAATTTCATTATTTGACCAATTTTTTTCAAAATTTAAGATTTTTATTTTCGATTTGTAAATTAGGTACCAAAGTTAGCCCATATATAAAATTTTAACTTTCTAGCCCTATTTTTAACCTCTGCAAAAACCGCTCCCGTACCCCAAAATAAAATTTTTGAATTTTGATTTTTTGTTACTTAATAACATATTTCATTATTATGTATTTCAAAATTTGAGTTTTCTCTTAAGTTTCCTACCGCGCCCTCTAATTTTTCAAACCCCCTTTTCAAATTTTTTAATTTCTAATTTACTAAAAATGTTAGCATTTAACACCGCAATACACATGCAAAATTTCAACTTTCTATCATTTATGAATTAAAAGTTATAGAGCAAAAAGTAAAAACAAAATTACGGGTTTCCAGGAAATTCAGGGAAAAATCCAAAGATACCAAAAATCTTAGAATTTTTTCTCTACGAAATAGATAATTTTCAAGTAAATACGCGCAGCCAAATTTCGCGTCTTAATTTTTAATATTTTTCTGTAAGAAATGTAATAGCTATCGTAGCACAGAGAATTTTTAAAATCTTTCTTTGTATAAATTACGGCTAGCTTTTTTGTTAAAATTATAAGTTAAAAAAAATTTGATAGTAATATAAGAAAGATACGGTATAATTCTTATTAAAATCGGTTTAATAGTTATCAAGATGTGACAAGTAGTGACAGTTAAAAAAATGTAGTTTCGAGACAAACGCTAAAGAAAAAAAAACATTGTAAACACAAATATCGATTTAATGAAAATCTCTGCATGAGTTAACCTTTTAAATAAAGAAAATAACACGAAGGAAGATATGAATAGCACATTAAGCATTTGGATGCAACTTTAGTTCGAGTGGTTTACGACAGATGCCCCTTTTAGGCGTTTAAACAAAATTTAATCAAATCTTGCAAGCCTGTATATACTTTTTATAAATATCGCGTATTTATGACATGCTTAAAACACTCAAAACATACTAAACTAATTTATAACATGTCATCCATTTTACGATAGGAATGTCAGAGAACAGTTAATGACGACATAACCTTAAAATATCATTATTAAAAATTTGTTTTCACTAAGCTTGTTGTTGGATTACCTTTTCTCTTCATGATGAATCATTAATAATGACATTTTTATCCCTTTTTTATATTTCTTTACACTGCACCATATGTCACAAACTGGTTTATGTCCTTTTCCCTTGAGTTTTTGTTTTTAGGAACGTCATATGAGGGTACTAAACGTCAAACGTATTGCTGAATTGCTAGACATCACTACTCGTGTATGTGTATGCGTTCAGTGTGTTATCATTTATTATTAATTGAGGTTTAATCAAGTTTCATGCGTTTCACGTTACGAGCGAAGTGACAGATACGGTTCATTAAGCAGACATGTGTGGGTGCTTTTAATTATCATTATTAATTCATTTTATACGGAGTGTGGTTTATAATTTAGTGCATTCTGTCATTTTGAATAATTGAACGCACCCTACTTATTGTTATTAGAAAATACGCAATATTTTGTTTTGTATTATTGGTAACATTGAAGTGACAATGTTAAATTAGAATAGTTGTAAATTATTAAATATTTACATATTATTAAATATTAATTTATCTCATAATAAGGTGTACTAAGTGCGAAGCAACACGAAAAGATATATTTTAATCTAAAAGTTCACAGGATAAGTTTGTACGTTATAGTTAAAAGGTGTGACCTTTTTATTGTGTTGTTCAACACTTCAATGTTACAAAATTCTCTTAAAAATTCTAAAATGAATATAATAGACATAATGCTGCCTATCAAAATAAAAAAGGTGTAATTCACCGATCCCAACCCTTAGATGACAGGCAGCACCTTCCGACAAGTTATACAGACGCCATGTTTCTTTGTTTGAATCAAGATTGATACAATCTTCTGACAAAATCCTTTAAAATAGTTTTCCGTGTTAAAGACTTCTTGAAAATGGTAGAGAAGGAAGGGAGAGTGTGAAAGAAGAGGGAGCGAGAGATGTATGTTGTAATATTTAGGAAATGAAAAATGTTTTTAGTATATGATGGTGTTGTCGATTGGCGGTGTACTCTACGTCGACAGGAAATAGATATCTGAGCTGACAAAATGGAAAAAGCTTCAAAAGCAGTAGTATCTGGATCTCCCCTACTTTATGTGCTTTATGATATTAGGCATCGCTTGTTATTATAAATATCAAGGGTTTGAAAAATAACTGCGGTTTGAATACGTGTTTATTTCTCAGTTATCAGAACATGACTGTAGCTTAACCAAGCAAAATACCTCTCTTATATTTTTAAACAGAGTTAAATAAAATAAAAACTTATTATTCTTTGATTTGACTTGATTATTTCGACTACCAACAGATACAAAACATTACCACATCGCTGACCTACTCAAAAAATAACTGACGTTAAAATGCAGTTCACGTCATACAAATGGCCGACCATTTCTAGCGCTAAAACTACAATTCAAATATTTAATTGCTATATCTCCGTTAATATTTAGATATTTAATAAAATAAAACACGCCAATACACATTTATTAACATCAATTTCAATCAACAATTGAAAAATCGACCACTAAAAAATGAGGACACAAGCCCTTTAAATTTAGATTTAAACTTTTAGAATAACAAAAATATTAAACATATATTGTAATTATTCAACCGTGCAAATATCGTCATTAATAACTGCAACTAATAAATGATTCATGGATTCATCAATTTCATGAAAGATACTGATAGAAAACTATTTGTTTCAAAATAATTATACATTATTGAGTAATTGTACGAATAACAGCGGCGTAGCGTGCAGTATCACGTATCACGCACCGTAGTTAACAGGCGTAGTTAGTCGTAGCACGCCGTAGCGGTTGTTGTGGGTTACAAACAAAACGTTATGACATGTGGTCAACAGTGCTACGAGAGTTACGGCCATAGCGTAGCGTAGCAAAGTAATTGTTTAGCCACTATGACATATGTTACCTCCATCGTAAAACACTCGTGAGTTTTGAGGGTTTAGTATGTATTAATTAAAATAAAGAAATAATTTATAAATCGTATGAGCTTTGTCGTTTGATCGCGCGAAGATTTTATATATAAATAAAAAAGATTTACTTTGTAATTATTTAATTATATTTATAGTTAATTTTATTGCTTTTAGAAGTGTCGGTCATTTCTTTTTTCCTTTTTAGATGAATATGTTTAATTAATTCTACGAAAGTCTACGAGTGTCTACGAAACTGTAGGTAATAAAGAAATATTGCGTTTTTCTATTGATTTCAAAGAAAGACTCTATACTATCACTGTTAAGTTACTCCTAGATAAATATCTCTTCTACAATAATATTAGTAATATGCCAATACATTTCTAAACTACTATGACTGTTGTTGAATGGCTGATACCTCTAGTCAAGTTCTGCTTAACTTAACATTTTCGAACTTTGTTAAAACAATACATGTTAAATGAACAATATCAGAGGATCGAGTTGTTGGCTCTCATATCCGACTTCCGGTAAAATGTATAACGCAACATATATTTGACATATTATCCGCTACCCGGAGGATGGCGCTGTATTGTGTTATGTTTGACTGGCACTATAAACTATAGACTGTAATAATATTAAAGTATAGGCCAGGGTTGGTGAATCTATGGTATGAGAAAACGAAATTGTTGACTCCATCTATTCTAGATACCATCACCGAACCGACTCTAAACCCAGACCAGTTTTAGTTAAAGTTTTTTTGGAAAACTTTTGTACTACCTCCAGCGAGCATCCGAGGGAACTCGAGAACTATCGAACGATGGCTTGTTTAGCACAAAATTGGGAAAGCAACGGGAGAAACAATTTTGTGATCGTAGGAATGTTGGATTCAAAATTGGAACTCAAAATTTTTCTAATGTGTTTTTATTATATTTTATTACTTTGTCCATATTTACCCTCGCTATCAAATACATATATATGCGTGTATATTATTTATGAGTATAATGTATGTATGTGTGTTTGGTATATGAAATTAAATCAAGCCACAGCAACAGAAGAACCAGTCTTCCCACACCCACATCCCAAACAAATGCAAGTCCATCGATATTATTTGTAAATTTTCGAGTCAAGAACATAAAAAGTTTGCTCCTGCTGGAATAGACTGCTACAGACATTCTCGTAATGCTATAGGCAACAGAGAGCTGCACCATTGTTTAGTGTGTTAGCGTTCAGTTGTTAGCATATTTCCTGTTTGTAGCTTCCGGACCTCCAGCACTGTCATAGATGATAATGCAATACTAATTAAATCAGACGGAGCAATATCCAACAATAAGATAAGTTTTACAATGTATTAAAGGTATTGTCTTAAGTTTTCAATAGCAACTAATGAGCTGCTAATGTAAACTTTCATAAAATCAATTTGAGATTCAAGTTTTGGAAAATATGGAAGTGGTTGAAATTACTCTTTATCCCGTTAAATATACTTATATATATGTAAGGTTTAAATAACATAAAAAAGTTTACTTGTTGCATAACAAAAATTATCTTTCAACATAAATTACATTTTCTGTTGTTAATTAACCGTTTCATGTAAGAATATATAATGTTATATATTTAACTAGTATATTAGTAAAATATTTGTTATGTTTTTTACATTTATTTAATGAGAATGTAAAATTGATATGTTAAACTTCGGTAAATAATAAAACTTAACAGGGAGGGGGAGAAAATACGTCGGAGATATAGAGTTTTAAGTTTTCATCACTTTTAAACGTGTTTCTCTCACACTTAGCTATTTCAGAGTCTGTGTCCTTTCTACCTCAAAACCTACAGCACCAATCCTTTTGAAATTTATCAAACTCTTTCTTTACATAAATGCCGAGGTAACGCTGTCCAGTTTTTTTTTTAATTTTAACGTATTTTAAAATAACAAAGTTTCTGATTTTTTTCTATATGCATTTCTATATGCTGTAAAAAATTGAAAAATCAATAAAAATAAAACTCGACAGAGTTACTGCAGAAACTTATCAACGATTTCAGATAATATAGTGATGAGTTATGAGGGACACCGCAATGAAACTTTTTTTTGTGACGTCTGCGGAGATTCGCCTCATTCATTGATATTTATTTATGAAAATTTCACAACGTATTCTTTAAATGTCATTTTATCATGTAATAAATATAGAAATAGTTATATATTAAATGTGTCGTTAAAAAATATTATAGAAAATATGCTTTTTTTGCACCGATTTGATTCACCGCTGCTCGAAGCTTGTGAAGCCAGAATTTTAGCTGGAGAAATTTTTCTCATCTTATGATCACCCCTCAGGATTGTTTCCGGGATTAACTACGATCTAAAATAACTATTTCCTTGCTTAAATAACTATTCAGTGTAGCCAACAGGTCGTCAGACAACCCCACTGAGTACATGCCTCAGTATTTGAGACGGATAACCAAACAGGCTACACCAAACTTTGTATTTACTTAGTACAACGCTGCAAATATTATTAATGGTGGTAACTTCGTAACCCATTTGCTAATTGAATTCACAAAAGCAACCACATAAATGCTTATTATATTTCATACAAATTACGAATTAATTCTGTAATTGCGAAACGAATGTTTCATACTATGTTGGCATAACATGGCCTTACCCGTAGCTTTGTACCTCTAGTTATGAAATGTAAACGCGAATGTTACACACGTTATCCAGATAAACTTTAAACTCTTAAACAAATATAGGAGTAATAAGAGAAACTGGGACAAATGTGCGTTTCAAACTAAGTTATAACGTGTGCGATTACACCAGGTGTGTTTTGCTTCTGCCCTTTTGATCCTAGCCCTAACTTACCCTTGAATTTAATATTATGTTAAACAAACAAACAATGATTTGCTCACGTGACATACATGTATAGTCAAAATCACGATAGATCGGCGGTGACTAATACTTAAAAGAGGTTATAAGAGCGGTATAAATTTATAATACGATAATGAATTTTGTCTTATTCGTTTCTATATACATTATAGAAAAATAAATGAGTCAGTGCTTTTTAGTTTTATCAGCAGTTTATACCCCACAACTTGTTTTAAATATGAGTCACCGCCGAACTCTTTGACTATAGTTTTTCTTAATTTAATATTTTTAATTTAAAACATTGAACCTTGTAAGGTTCTAAAAAAAACTAAGAAAACTTAAAAAATATGGCGTATTGCCATATGCTAAACAATTTAAATTAAATACAAAATACAAAATTAAATTAAAGCAATGATACTTTAGAGTAGAAGTCGAAGCAGTAGATTTTACCTATATTTTTTCAGATAATACAGATACATTCAAAAGTCATAAATCTAATAAATAAAGTAAAACTAATGAGTTATTTACGAATCCAGTTTCCACCAAGCAACGGGGGTCCATACGTGATGGTTTCCCACAACCCGTAACTTTTACTCTATATCATACGGTCCGATGTTCATCTCGAAATGTGTTCCAAAAACTTTCTAGAAATGCTGCTGGTACACGAATATAGATTATGATATATGACAGACCGTCGGACGTTCGGATGGCCGGCAGACGTAGCACCTAGCACGCTTTTTGCTAGGACCGCTATACGTTCGAACGGCCGGCTGACGTAGCACGCTTCTCGCTGGGAGCTTTCAAATGGGAATACCAACATAAAAATATGGTTGCTCCAAAATGTTATACACTAAATTTACGATACCGTAGTGGGCACAGACACGTTAAAAAAAATATTGTAATAAACTAGATGTTGGCCGTGACGTTGCTTTTATTAAAAAATATATAATGAAAGTTATATGTTGGTTTTACACAAACTATACAGTAGTTTTATATATGAATTTCAGGCAGTAAAAATGTATGTTTAACAGTTTATTAGTAAATGAAAATAGTTCTTACTAAATGTATTACTAAATTACTAAATGTAAAATATCTCTCCAAATAGTGTTTTCTAATTGCTTTTTTTTGTATCTCTTTAGATCGTCGAATTACATTTGAGTTGCTCAGAAGACAAAGCGGTTAAGTCAATTTCCTGATGTTTAATAAAATTGACGAAGATCTATTTACAGTTTGAATGTCGTTTAATATTACTTGATGTCAACTACTTAGTAGAATATAATAAGTAATGATTGCCGTAGCAGCTGCTTACGCTGTGACGTTCGATTATGCATCTCTTTTGCACTTCTCTTGTGTAACAGTGTTGGCAAAGATAGGCAAAGGAAATGACGTCAACTACTCAATCATTGTTTAATACATTTTTACCCTTTTAATTATTAAAGGGACAAAAATGACTATTTCAATCGTTGATAACTTCTATAATATTGTGAACTGAATAAAAATAATTAGATATTCTATTAGCCAACTGTAGTGTTGTTTTATATAAATTTAATTATGTTTCACAACCAAATGTAGTACAAATCAAATGAAGCCGACAGTTTTACTTCCACTCTTAAGAAAGATTTAACTTAGATTTAATTTAGATTCGTCTTGTGAGTTAGCGCGATTTGACGCATCTAGAGAGATAAAGCGTCTGTGAGCGTGGTGTGTCGATTTGGGCTCAACCATAAGTGTGCTTTGTGAGCGATTACAGCATCAACAAAAACCTCGCTTGACAGCGCTTAAAGCGTGTAAGCGCCCAAAACGAATGTACCCAAAGTAACAAAGCCTAAACCCCACGTCCACTACCCCTGCAATAGTTCTTCGTTATTAAATATATAAAAACAATAATATTTGTCTTTCGCATGTAATAACATCCATATAAATATAAGAATAAACCCTTACAACATATACAAGACAAAAATAACCTAATATGGTACATTTCTTTATAACTCCTCTCCCTGACCTTCTCTCTGTCGTCCACCCGTTCTTAACATTCTCAGACTTTTTCCGGCTTTCCACTATACTGTGCGCTACAGTACCCCTAATAAAAATACCGGCTATAAATTTTTCATATCATATGTGAGAGCTGATATATATATTTGTTGTGACATAGTTTATTCTTTTTTATACACTAGAGAAAAGTTTTTGAATGGAGACATTGAAAGAAAACCTTTTTGAACAGAAAGTTCAAACAATTTACGTTTAAGAAACAAGGATGTTTATTATTATCATTACAATGATTGAGAATAATAAATGGCAAATAAAAAACTTAATATCTGAGAAAATGTATTACAAAAAGTTGAAAGTTTATTATTATTACAAGTAATATTTTAGTCACCCTCCGAATCCCTATCTCATAAAGAAATGGTAATACACAAAACACAAAATTTTATTTGATATAATATTTTCTTTTATTATTATTTTTATTTGTTTATTTTATTTCTCCATATAGTTGATATATCTCTTCTATCTCCGCAATATACTGAATGTTATGATCTATATAGTGTTGCCACATATGATGTTATGTAGCTTTCTGATGGCGTGAGTTTAGATTAAAATAATTCTAATCATTTCCTGTCATTTATCTTATATGGTATGAAATTTATCATTTCAATGTTGGTATTAATATATTTCATACGTACTGTACAGCTGCTACCCGTCTGAAGTATGAACATATCAAAGTACATGGCTACCAACCTAAAATATGTTACATTTATCGCAGTGATAAAAATATAAACGACCTTCATTTATTTTCCCTACATTCCATAATTTTTTATAAAACTCGAAGGTTTGCTCCAGCGTTTGATTATACGATGGGCATAAATTTAAGGATTGTGGGTAGACATTCAAAAATATGATGTTTCTGAAGTTCTATGATTCTATTTAAGGCAGTTCACTAGCAAATTCACTGAATTTGGTAAAATTTAGATATGATGTTGATATAAGTATTCTTAATTTCATTACAAAATTTCACATGTTTTTATCAGCTGCGAAGTGAGATAATAATAAATAAAATGCGGATATTTAGCATGCCTTTCTCTATTAGTGACAGATTTCAAGAAACTAGGTGTGGGTGTCTTAAAATATAAAGTACAAGACACTGGTAGTAATATTATATGATTATATAACAAATACTTCCTCACAAAAAACATTTTCTAGACGAGTGTATCTACTTATGTTGAAATAATATTTCCAGTTAAAAATATTGACACTATCATTCGTATTGGATATTTTATCAAACGATTTTCAATACAAAATGCGAGAATGTCTCAATGTTGTCCCCTTCCCAATGCTTTTCGATGCAAATAACTTCGGCAGAAAAGGAAGTTGCAGAAAGTAAAAGCCTTTTAACATTATTGTGTCGCACTTAAGTAAAAAGTTAGAAGATTGAAAAGTTTGAAGGGTTGCAGCTTAGTGATAATGTGACTTTCTACAAGTCAGTTTTTCATTTTTTAGATGTAAGTGATTTGACATACAGAAATATATTTATTACTGTAATGGTCTATAGTAGGGTTTCTTTAAAAGTAGACACTCGTATAACACGGATAATTTGTTAGGCGAAGAATGAAATTACGTTATAAGAAGCGTATAAAAGATTTCGATATATGGCTGACTCTTTGGCTATGTCGTTGCCCCGCTTAACACAGTATTTAAGGTTTATCTAACATAACAAAAGTTACCTGTTAAGTAAACAAAGTTACCTAATGCCTTGTGCGACATAAATATGCGACATCCAACATTTATATATTTTCATTCATAAGTTGACATTATTTAGACATGAGTGTACTAAATGTATTGTACTTTTAACATACAGACTAGTACGACATAAACATGTGACACAAATAAAACCCTTACTTATGCTATTTTAAAAAGTTCTAGGTAGTATTTCTATGAAACAAAAATGTTTCAAAACGAAGTCGGAACATCTAAAGAAAGTACGGTATTGAATGTGATCTTGAACAAAAGAGTCGAGTACCTACGCAGTCTCCAGTATAATCTCATTGTGCGTAAATAAATGAGATTTATTATTTTCTTTTGTAAATATTTTTTTTCTAAAACAGGTTGATGAAATTGGTTCGAAATATGACAGCTTCTGATGTATTAAGTTGCATGTCGCACTAGTGTGGACGTGTTGTACAACTTCTTCCAACAAATGTTGGATGTCGCATGTTTAAGTCGCACGTATGTGTACGGATCTTAATATACACGTTTTGAGACACGAAATACTTTTACAATAGAACGCAAAAATACCTTTATTAATTAAATATTTAGAAAAATAGAGCAACATTTTTTTTTGAAGAAGAATCGGTATTAGTTAACACGGTTTCATGGTGTAGAAATAGGATCACCTGTAACACACATATAACATGTTGTTTTCTTAGAAAAAGTACATGGGTAAAAGCAAGATTGAAAATATTAAAAAATATAACGAGAAGCGACGGGTGGTTTGGCGATAAGGATGATTATGGGGGTGTTACAGCAAATACACATCGAAAATAATACAACTCAGGGAAAGTAATACCACATATACGGGATAGACATAGATGCATGGATGAAGGATACGGCATACTCACGCAGAACTTGTGAGACACGCACGTAGTCACGCATGAACGTAGAAGGGGGGAGGGGGGAGTAGGGGTTGTTAGTTGAATGAAGTAAGAAATGAAAAAATATTCATCTCGCGAATCACAGAGATTATAAGCGAAGTGCAAACAGTATATGTGGTTCAGTACTTAGTGATATGAATATAGAAAATATATTTATGAAAAAAGTCTAAGGGTATGCGTTCAATGTTCAGCACTAAAAACAGTCGGAACACATTAGACTTTTGAATGAAATAAAATTTAAAGGAGATCTAACTAGAGATGCAAACCGCTTTTAAAATAAGCATATTACACCAAAGAACCAAACCAACTTAATATGACCAACTGATCCAATTTTGGATGCAAAATTTAATTTAGAATACACCTGGTTTCCAATTTATGGGAAAATATATTTTGGCAATAATTTTGGCTCACAGTTACGCAGGAGCAATATAACCGCCAACACACAGGCAGAGTATAAAGCAACTACTGTAAAAAAAAAATAGCGTACTGATATGAACTAATGAAAATGGGTCAACAATTTCAATTAATGTGTATTGGCGTGTCTATTTTATTAAATATCTAAATATTGAAGGAGATATAGCAATTAAAAGTTTGAATTGTAGTTTTAGCGGTAGAAATGCATTTTAACGTCAGTTATTTGTTGAGTAGGTCAGTGCTGTGGTAATGTTCTGTAGCTGTTGGTAGTCAAATAATCAAGTCAAATAATGAAAGAATAATAAGTTTTTATTTTATTTAACCCTGCTAAGGCAGACATAATACTGAAATTTGATTGTTCCTTGAAATAGCTGTAAATAATATTTGATATTTTGATATATAAATACATATAGCAGAGATTTATGATCTATAAGGTTGATAACCTTACACAAGGATTGTGATGTTACATGCACTGGAATGTGTATCACGTTGAATCCCTTTGATAATTAAAGAGACAAAATGACTTTTTTAATTGTTAATATCTCCTAACATATAAGGAGTTATTAAAAAATAATTGAACATTTGAGGTTCTAGTAACCTACTTTATCAATATATAGTACACTTTTATAGAAATTAAGACATAGGACACAAGCCCATTCGTTACCAGCTCTGTGGATACAACGGAACCTGCAAGTAATATTCGCTCTTAACAATAAGTAACTAATGAAGACAACATGTTATAGACATGCGTACAATTGACATCACCGACCGACACCTGACAACCTGACAAAATGGATTGATTACATTCATTAAGATTCAAAGATTTACAATATTGAATAGAGATGTGAATTGTAGATAAAAAACATTAAGATTAATAACGTAAGGAAGTACAATTTCAATGACGAAAATCCAAATAAGAGAATATGTGTCCACAATCTCTCGTCTAGAAAGATTGATGCGAGAATGTGACTTGGATTGTGGAATTGAGGAGATAGAGAGCAATAGGATGAGGTGAGAAGAAGAAGGCGTCGCGACATTGCTAGAGCTAGATCGATGTGGAATTGATATGATCCCGTGAAGTTGTGGAGCTCTGTAGAAGCCAAAGACTTCAAGAAATGAACGTATCTAAAATTGAAAGTGTCTAAAATTTGGCACGAATTATGGGAAAGGAGCTATAAGAAGAATATAAATGCTGTCCTAGAAGTGGTGAGCCGATTGTGCAAAAATAAGAACTGTTTGAAACAAAATTGTTATAATAATGAATGAAAACTTAATAATATTTCAGTAGCTTGGTGCTAAAAAGGGTAAATAATATTTAAAACATGAAATAAATAATCAGATTTAGAACTTACCGTATCGTAGATCGGATTTGTCGGTGGGAATATTGCCATTTGGTTCTAAACGATCTAAAAATTCTTCAGAGTAGCCGTTATATGGAAGTTTGGTACTTCGACCGTGTTGTGGAACATCTTCACCTTCTTCTTTGGATATTGCTGGAAAAAAACAACAAAGAAATATTATAAACTGTTATTTGATAAACTTTATTTTTGTTGTTTAAAAAGAATAGTCTCTGAGTTCAATTTATTTACAATCATGGGAGGGGGAGGGGGGTGATTATTCATCATAGGCCCATACATTTTGTTTTTTCTTTCTACTCCTTTACTAATATTAAACAGCAAGTGGAAATTTGCATTTCCGTAAATATATTTTATTATTTCTTTTTAATGTTTTTGTCATTGGGTACTGTATTCTTCTGCCTTAACTCATTAAATTACATATCATTGTGCTTATTACATTTGTGATCCTTATTATATGTTAACATTCTCACTCCTTCCAAAAGAAAAAAGAAAAATAAAAACAACACATGTAAATTTAAACCACTACTGCTACTTTAAAATACTCTTCCTTAATGTACTCCAGCGTTTCTATCTCCGTGCACACCCTGCACATCCTTTGCTCTCTATTTCTATTTTCCCCCAGTATCTGTCCAGCACTTTCGCAAATATATAAAAATGTATTTATAATATCAATAAATCAAATAAAAAGTCTTTCCCATATATTGATTATAGGCTCAGACCCCTATTAGTCTCGGTACGCCACTGATTACAAATATAATAGTACTAATCTGTTTCTAAAAACTTCATTTATATTTCAATTATAATTACTAGAACTTTTATAAATGCAAATTAAATAAATACATGCAAAAAGTTTTATATAGGTGTATAGCTATATATAATAAGGCTATAGCTATAGTACATATACAAATATATCCCTCGAACAAATTATATACAAAAAAGAAATTGAATACATTTTAAAAATCAGTTTCTGTGATGTGAATTAATTTAAAAACCCATGGAGCGTAATATACCAATACACGCAATACATTCATACAACGACTCAATAGATAAATAAGAAGAAGCTGCCTGGTGGACCCCCTAGAGTCAAACAGTAAGATGGTGAGGTATAGAATGCTTCAATTCCTTTATTCGTTTTTCCCACTAGGCCCCAAAATCCCTGAGGCGTCAGACATAAGAACAACTCTTCATGAAAGCGTCACGAAACAGAAAACTGAACGCCAAAAAGCATAGACTCGATGGAATAGTAATATAGGCTAGTCCGGAAATGCTGCAGCAAAGTCTGCTTCCTCTTCTTACTCCTCCCCCACTTGTCTACCCCGCATACTTCACGATGTAAGCCGCAAACATGTATTTATTACATTTAGAATTGCTCTTAGGTTTATTGAGATGGTATAAGAACTATTAATGCTTCAGAATGGTTGGTTTCTAGACTAGTTGGTTCCGATAATGATGATTGTACACAAAAATATCCACACAGACGTAGATAATTATAGCGGTAGTAATAGACTTGTTAGATAATCAAAAATTGTTCTATTATTATTATTGGTAATTTTTTTAAATCAATAGAAAAACGAAATATTTCCGTGAAAAGTGATGATATTTTTATTTTAATCTAAAGTACAAACTCTGAGGTTAAAAATGAAACACCATATCTGCCAAATATCACCGAAATATTGCGTTTTTCTAATGATCGCTCTTGTTGAAAGACCCTATAGATTAAGACTAAATAAACGTAAGTAATTTTGATTTTATAATAACAGTTCACTCTAAATGTTAATTAATTTCAATTAAACGAACTGCAAAGTTTAAAGTATTCACTTGTTCAAGCAAAATGTCCTATTTTGTTTCAATAAAATTTCAGACACTTTGATCTCATGCTGAGTTTATTATGAGTTTGGATTAAAATAGATAAACGAACTGTACGAACTGAACATTTCACTAAATGCTTTAATTAATGCTTCGTAATTAATAAAACTATAAAACGTGCACAATTTGGCCCCGCATTTTATTTACAACCGAGTAAGTCATTATGTTCACCATCAAATGCATGCAACGTAATTGCGCTCCGACCTAGAAACACAGTCCCAATTCAAAACCAATTTCAAATCAGTTTTGTTTCATTCAACAAAGTTCGATTGTCATTCGATTCGGGCAGATTCGGGGATCGCGTTTCCAATCTGTCGACCCAAGTGTCCAACGTTCATGTTGGAAGAAGTTTGGGTTGTTCTCGGTCTTTTGACGCGCGTCGAAAGGGATTTCTCTACCCCCACCACACACTTGATCCACATGTCATGCACTGCTGCACGAATCGTTCAACAAAGTTTTTGTTAAAAAGTGTCAGTGTCAATAATATCAACAAATTAATAAAATAAATAAATCATTCGGATCAAACATTCGTTCCACCGTATAGCAGGGAACTTGTCAATCTTCCAATATTTGACTCACACGTTTGAATCAACCGCATTGTCTGGAGCAGTCTTAATCACAATCTATTATTATATGAGCTGACATATTAACTATATTCGTACTGTTAAAGTGTACCATGGACCTCATTATCTTCTGACAGTAACAAATTAAGAACAAGTTGCTTGCTGAAATAATAAATTTGTAAATAATAAACTAAAAATAAGAATCCTCTAGAGCGAAACCAATAGAACACGCTCTTAAGGGGTTACATGGGTTTCGTGTGTTCAAATTTTTTTTTTTTTTTTTTTTGGCTTATTAATTTCTACAACATCTCAAGAATATTATACTAAATTTTCAAGTCGATCCGAATAATAGTTTCGGAGATACAGCCTTTGGAAGGTGTGCGCTCCAAGTCAGTTTCATTGTTACTCAAAAGTTTAAACGCGTTTTTCTGGGAACCGTGTTTTCAAAGTCGGTTGTCAAATTTTCTCGAAAACTACTCAACCGATCTTGATGAAATTTTACACAGGTGTTTGAGATACAATTTACTCGTGCTTGACGGAAGGATTTTTTTTTTTTCAATTGCAACTATTTTAAAAAAAACAAAATGTCAAGCAAATTTACCTAAATTTTCATTTTTTTGTAAAAATGTTTGCCAAAATTCCAATTTTAATTTTTTTTTTTTTTCCTTCCGTCAAGCACGAGTTTATGGTCTTACCTAAAACACGTATTTTTGTTTTTTTACTTTAGATAATCCTGTCAGGAGTTATGCTGACAACGCGGACGCACCTTTTTTTCGAGGCGTCACCGGAAATGACGTCACAATAGAAGAGTTTTAATTTTTTTTTTTTGAAAATTTCAGAAATTATTCTTTAAATATGTATCTATAAGACAGAAAAAAGTTTGAATTAAATAATTAACTTTTTACATAGAAAAAAAAATATTGAAAATAGGCCTTTTTTTACCCGACGAAACCCATGTAACCCCTTAAACAAATGGTAATATTAAACTAATGTAATTCACCATATTATCTGTCAGTTTTAATAATAAAAACCATGAAAATACCCATTGACTGAAGCAGCTTAGGGATGCTTGAGCTCTCATGTTGTGTATCGACCCAATAGTATTACTTTATATTCCCAATACGGTGGGTATGAGGCAGTGAGAGGTTAACGTCTCCCCCACTCGTTCCACCCTTCACCCATAGCCACCCTGCAAGGGTCTGCAGTGGGAAAGTTGCAGCATCACGGACGGCAAACAAACTGAACGTGAACATAAAATATGTGGTCAAAAGTCCACGACAGGCGACAGACGACATGGGGCTGGAGACGCAACGAAACAAAAGTGAAAAATTAAGTTACGACGTGAGAAATAAAAAAGCACAAAGGAAAAGTTCTATGATGTTAAAAGTTCAATATTTTTGAACACAAAGGTATTTGATTAGTATTGTAATGGAATGAATGTTACAAAGAGGTTTTCAATTTCCTGTGTTTGCCGTATAAAGTAATTATAAAAAACAATAGAAACAATTACATAGAGAGAATTAAATTAGAAGCCGAGTTGTTTACCGTCTAGGCAGTAGCGGTCTGACCAAGGTATTTCTTTGCTCGATGAGAGAGTGCCCCGAATAGTGCAGTTTTAACTAGATACGAGGCGTATTTTTTAAGTGAGTACCGTTTTGGAATTAAAAAAAGACGTGCAAAGATATCGCAATAATTTTATTTTTACATGAAAGCCTGTACCTTAATCTACTTTTCTACATAATTTCCGTGAATATTGAGGCACTTGTCATAACGTGGCACCAGTTTTTGAATACCCTCCTCATAAAATTCTGCCGCCTGACTTGTTAACCACTGTATCACAACTGTTTTGACTTTTTTCATCATGCACATTTGTGCAGCCATCTTTAAATGCTCTCACCCATTTCCTTACCATTCCATCACTCATAATGTTTTGTCTGTAAACTTCACAGATCTCACGATGAATATCGATCGGTTTTACGCCTTTAGCACTAAGAAATCGTATAACAGCCCGTACTTCACAATCGGCGGGAGCACGATTGTCGGAGGCATCTTAAACACTCAGTAAACAACGTATACAATGAAGAATCAGACTGTAATGGCTGTAGAAAAGTAGATTAAGGTACAGGCTTTCATGTAAAAATAAAATTATTGCGATATCTTTGCACGTCTTTTTTTAATTCCAAAACGGTACTTACTTAAAAAACACGCCTCGTATTTATAGAGTATTATTTCTGATCTTTGGCTCCCTGTACCCCATATTATGGAACCCAATAAGCAACTGAGTTTTGGTACGAACTATACTTATAATATTTCTGATAATTTTGGTTCAGCAACTGGTTCAGTATGTGAAAACGGACATTATGGAAATATATGCCAGATACATAGATAGAAATTAGAAGGAAAGACTCCAATTATTACGACATGTATAATGAATGGACCGAAGGAGAATGGCTAAGAAACATCTGCGTGAGAACGCAAGGGGTGCAAGAGAAGGAAAAGAGTGGAAGATGGGTATTGCGAATTGGAACAGGAAGGCGGCCAATAGAAAAGAATGGAGTAAAATCGTAAAGGAGGCCAAAGCTCTACAACCGCTATGGTGATGATGATGATGATAATGATTACTTCCACAGCACAATTTACCATATTAGAATATTGCTACTGAAAGTCACAAATTTGATATAACAAATTCTCATGTAAAACAAATGAAGATAACATCATGATTCTAGAATCTCCAAAATTATCTAAGCAGCAGAAACGTTGATATAAACTTGGATGACTTCTGTGTCAAACAGTAATGGGTTTTGCTTTGTTAATAGTCTCATATTTTGTTTAAAATTCATAGAATTTATTATCAGTTACTGTGAATTTTTCAATCTGGAATATCTGCTTTAAAAATGTATTTTAAATATATTTATATTATTTATTTATAAAAAATATATAAAAACCTGAAAAAAATATATTTTTTAAGCTGATACGCTGATCAAGCAAACTAAGCGATAAAAAAATTATTTTGAAAGCCTATCATTCATTCACTGGGTTGGTTATAAAAAACCATTACGAATTGAACTTCCCTAGACCGTGACAGTTATTTCTTTTATAAACGAATCTGTATTCCGTATCCGGCTACTGTCCTTGTCCTCTAAATTCGAAATAAATTTTCTTTTCATTTTGCATCATTATTCAACCCCAAAAATATAAGAGTATTTTTTAAACGGATTTTCTTTTTCTGTACAAACAGTGATACAGCATTTTTTCTACTGTTTTGATAATTAAACTGTTGTCTTTAACCAGTGACGGCGGACTTTTAAAATAATAAGTATTCATTTTTTTTAAATATTTATTATTGAAAATAATTTATATATGTCATTACTTTTATGTATTGAATTTTGTTTATTTATGTACGAGTAATGTCCTTTTATAGCTCTTTGTAGTATGGTATCTTTGTGCTAGGAACTTTGACACACTATTAAGGTATAATGTACTCGCTCAACACATTTACATATATTTAAGGTTAATTAACATAACAAAGTTTGCCTATCATATAACACTTTGTTAGGTTTATTTAGGTATTTGAGGTTACGTAACAAACTGACGTTAATTAAGCTTTTTATACAAGAGTATATAATGTTACATATTAAGGGAGGGGTTAGGGTTTTCACTTTCGAAAAATCCAATTTTTTTGTTTTATCTTATTGTTTAACATTTCAAGAATATGTCCTTAAAATTTTAAGCCGATCTATCCGGTTTATTATATCGTATTATATGTTAATCAGGTATACAGTTTATTCATTGCTATAGTCCTGACGCTTTTTCAAAGTCCGTGTTCACAGCCATTTAAAAACTAATTGACCGATTCATTTCAAACTTCGTACACATTTTCTACATATAAAATACCTCCCCCCAACGTTTAGATAAAAAAAATTTTTTTACATTAAGGGTGTTTCCCACCCACAAAATGGCGGAATTTTTCGTGCAAAATAACAGTTTACACTTTAGATGGCCGCCAAAAAATTTTAAATGAAAAAAAGAATTATCAGAGGCCGTTGGGGGGAAGATTTGATTATAATTTAACTAAATTTTAATGGTTTTTCATTTTCAAATAATTTCCGTCCGAGTTATAGTGAACATCGCAAATTGTCTTTTTCCCAAGACCTTCTGGAGAAAGCTTTGTTATCGGCTTATGCTTTAATATTGATGCATGATAAAATTATACAACATAGTCAAAAGTATGCTCAATAATGTACAAAAGGTTCGAATAAAATTGATCAATCTATACTTGAGAAAAAAAATCGCAAAAAAGTGTTTTTTTTACGCTGAAACCCTAACCCCTCCCTTAAATGAATACATTAATAAAATATATTAAATGTATTTTGCAATTATTTAATGACAATGTAGCAGAATTATCTATAATTATAGTAAATTAGCAGAATTATCTATAATAAATAATAAAACGTGACTTTAGATAAAAAATATTACGTTAAATAATACATTTTTGTATCATACAAGAGTTTTGTAAACTTTTATAAACTAGCTTCTTCAAATAGATTTTATCTAAAAATGTGTCTTTTGTTAGCTTAGTAACCTATTACTTTGACTGACCCTGAGTAAGACTGAGTAACTCCGAGTTAGTCGACTTATTCCAAATTGCATCTTTTTTATAAAGTTTATCTTGCGTAATAGAAAGCAATTGGGCATTATGAAAAATGTGCCGCTACTGTACTAAACTATATATGATTCAATATTATTTTAACCATTTAAAAATTGCTCAATTGCGAAAAGGTATATAAGAATATACAACATATAGAAAATAGCTGTGCTAAAAATATATCAAAAGTATAAAAGATATAGTTAATCTAATAAAAAATGTATTTCGTTCTTTACAAATATCCTCAACAGTCTTTCAAGTGAAATTTCATGATTACTTTGTATTTTAAATATATTTGATTTCGTTTACACAATAATAATAAAAATAACATTCATAATAGATAAAAATATATCCATTGAGCTTTCTAGAAAGGTCTGCTTTCGATGCTTTCGTTGCTTTCTTTGCTTTCTTTACGTCCTTATTATCATATATATTTTTTTTCGTTTTGAATTCATAATAATACGAGTTAATACACAAGTTGACGTCAGCCTCGGAGCATGTTTTAGCGTTTTTATACATACCATATAAAACTGCCACTTGGATGTTTCTCAACATAACATAGAAACACCGGAGCTTTTGTAGATAAAGGTACTGACTAGTGTTGTGCAAAAGTTATCGATGAATAAACAAACAGAAATATCGATTGTGTGAAAAGTGGAAAGACTGATTCTTCATTAAGTATCATTCCCACTCACTGTTTTAATTCATTTTGTCTTTATTTATTTTAGAATTTGAAGCGATTTCAACGACAAGGTCATATTCGCCTGAAGTTAATTCATTTTAATTAAATTTGGTTTATTATGTTTATATCAGTAAGGAATGCGAGCACTTTTTTCTGGATTGTCTGAATGCATGTCCTTTAGTTCACCACTGATGCTGTGTTTTGTTCGTTGAGTTTAATATTGTGGGCAGGTTATTAGTAGATGATGGACTGTTATTTGCGTCTGATAATTGCTGTAGAGCTGTTGTTTTGCTGATTAAATGTTGATACGTCAATCTCGATAGGATATAGGATGAAGGTGAAGATTTATTTAAATTATATAGCATATGAGAATACGCGTGGTCATTTCCTGCACCATTTTTAATTTAGAATTGAATTTACGTTTTCTTTGTTTTCTAGAACCTTACAAAGTCCATATCGTTTCTAAATTAAAAGAAACTATATTATATTATAACCTCTAAAATGTGACAATCTGTCAAAATACAGTAGAATTTATTTTTAAAAGAAGTTCAATGTCAGTTTGTCAACAATAAAGAAGTAAAAACAATTTCTATTACTAATTGTTATTAAAAATAGCAATTTTAATAATTTCATATTCAATTTTGTCCAGCTGTCGAACTGTATATTACTAACGATGCATGTGCAGTGTGAACCTACTAAATTAACTAAACTCAAACTAAAACACTAATGTGACAAGGGTTCATCCCTCAAATCTAGATTAAAATATTAAATTAAATATCAAAATAGTGATTGGGAATAAAGGCTTGATATTTTTTTATATAATTAAACATTGTTGAACAATTTTCTAACTAAAACATAACGCATATTCGATATTTTTTCATTTCGCATTTCGATTATTTTTGATATATATATCTTTCGTTACCATTTGCCACCACTATATTTTACCCAGAGCGTAGCAGGACCAAGGTCTACGGTTCTACGTCCCAAGGATAACGGTTTACGCTCGTTACGCGATATATTATCAAACTTCCGACGGTTCCAAAGGAGATGCTTCATAAATTATAGGAGTAACTTGTAATTTTTAGAAAATAAAGTTTTCATATATTTTAACAACATATATAGGTATAGTCATATACAATATATAAGAAAAAGAATCTTTAGTAAAAACTGTCATTTTATATTTTATAAAATGATACTCTACGTGCTCAGGAAAGATTTTATAAAGTGGTAAAGTTTTGTCTCGTTGTCCCAATTTAATCGAAATACATTTTTTAAATTTTTCGCTTGGTTAATTGACTATACGTCAAATTCGATACTAACGGTACATCGAATCCTTTCATCTTTAATCTATTTAGATTTTTTCTTACTGTATAAAATATATTTCCCGCTTTTCTGATAATCCCATTCTTTCCCAATGCTTCCACCAATGCTTTTGAATCTATGCACCAATATACATTTATTAACATCAATTTCAATCAACAATTGAAAAACCGACCACTAAGAAATGAATACACAAGCCCATTATGAGTTTGGAATTTTACTTTTTAATTTTTGAAAATTGAAATTTTCTATTCTTCCATACTGATATTGTAATTGTGTAAATTTAAGAATAATGTGAGCAATAATACAGTCTGGAATGCAATAAATGTATTGTTTTTTCTACTGAAAGAACTTTCAATGGAACCTACTGCATTAACAATTCACAGCCTTTCGAATTGAAGTTGTGCTGTTGGCAGATTAAATAAACAATTTATTTATCATTTCACAGGATGCCCTATTAATGGAAGAGAACAGATCCTCATGAAACGGTGCAACCGTTTCACTGCTTCCTTCAGGAGGTGTTGCTTGATTTAATGTTTAAACTGATCCCGTTATAAAGGATCCAACAGCTATATGAACATAAACTAAGAACATTACACGTTTATCACTGAAAATTTAAGCAGGAAAAGCAACATTCTCTGTACGTAGTAATAAAATGGTACATAATTTTCTTATATATCTTTTTTACCCTAATAAAAAGTTTAAGCTTAATATTACATGTATTTTAAATGTAAATATTAATATAAAAAGAAAAAGAAGAAAAATTCCTGAGCTAACAAAGAAAAACGCTTGATATTAATTATATTAAAAAATGTGTAAAGAGAATAAGAAATTTCCTACATAAATAATCCCCTAATCTTCTGGTAAAGCCGTTTTATTTGCAGTTTTAAATGGATAAAAAATATGAATTTAAATAAAAGTGCAATTAACTACACCTAGTGCTACATAATTTGTGTTTTACGTGTTCGTTGCGACAGTGAGTATAGTTTATGAATTATCCGTGTGGAGTAGCCTAATATGTAGAGGAATGCTGTGCAGATTAAGATGATTATACCCAGAAAACATTTGGATATACATACTACATTCAAGGTATATACATACCTAATATATATATACTTATCGTGAAATTCAGACACTTCATTTTTTCTTTATTTTTAATTTAAAAAAAAATGCAAATATTAATGAAGCAATAGTAAGCTTTATTTTTCAATTATTATATTCCTCTTGTTGGACGTCAACGACACGATCCTCTTAAATTAATATAAAATAAAAAGTACAATTGTTACACTTTTAACAAACTTCTAATAATAGAATATTTCCTAAATCTTCAAACACCTGAAGTAACTTTTCATTCCGGAAGTAGCATTTATGAACTCTATACTTATACTTCTAAACTAATGTTTAACTTTGATGTTTAAGTTTATTGTAAAATTAAAATGTTCACCCCTTAAGAGTGTTTAACAAGGGCTATAACATGACCCTTTGCCCCTCTTCCATGCTTCACTAATTATTCATTGTGTCAATTTCCTCGTCTCTCTTCCTACCCCCCACCTAACTTTGAGTTAACGACACACAGTGATAGGAATAATTAGTACAATGTTTTGTTCGAACAAGCTGTCAAACCTTTGATGTCTTCAAGAAGTGTAGAACGAAGGTGCGTTCATTGTTCTCACATAATAAGACATCTGCATTGTAACAGGGGCTCTAAATTTAGGGTTCAAAATTATATCAGAGTGTCCAAACAAACAAAGCTAAAATACCTAATAAGCAGCTGGCTATACTAGAGGTTTACTGAACAAAAGTTGCTTCCAACATGTTGGCTTGTGTATTGGACCTAGGGATGTAACGACCCTAGTAGAGACATGTTACACTTTTCGTGAAATGCTAATTTCTTCTTACGCATTTGAGAACAATTACCGTCAAGTATTCTCCAGTTAGGTGAAAATATTATCCATTATTAATGTATATATTGCAAAACAATTCTAGACAATTTCCAGTGCCTAGAATGGCTGAATACAACTGAAATCGCAATTCAAATCACCCCTTAATACATTCTTTTGCATACACTTCAAATTCTATTTTTCAATACTTTCGTTTAATTTCAAAAACATTAAAAAGTTTTAAGTAAATTTACATAAGCGTAACAAAACGATACCGACTTCAGTTTCAGAAAATTATAATTGGATTTGTTCTTCTTGTTTTAATTAATTAAATAATGTAATTTTTTTACTACTATACGTGACTTATTTTAATGAATTCATTGCATTTTCAAGTGGTACGTTTTTTACCATGAATCTCTAGATATTTGGAGTTGAATTATAAAACCGCTTTCGCACATTTTCTCGTAACAGAATCGGAAAAACGTTGGACTAAAGCAGACTATGTTGATAAATGAATACCGCCTTGTATAGTAAATGTATCCCCTCTGCTAATAAAATACTATAATGGTTGACCTCGAAAGAAGGGAATTAGTACCATATGTTAAAAAGATAACGAGGTGTGGTGAAGATCCTTTTACCAGTCACCTACGAGTTATAGAATAGAATGATTGTTACTATGTATGGTTATGTACTACATGTGTTACATATATACATAAATTAGATATTAAACATTCTGATTATTAAGAAATGAAACTATCCACATAAATAGCCTACAGTAGAAACGAGGATATAGAACTCTGCGATAGAAGCACAAGGGAATTAATTTTTTTCCATGGTTTATTATTACGAAAGGAGTGACCTATATATAAAAACATAAAACATTTTGTAAATGTATTAAATTATTACGTTTTAAATTATAAATTGACAGCCGCTGTACCTCTATAAAAGTGTTTATTCAAAAGTTGTTTTTATCCTGTTCGAAAGTTTTCCCCCACCCTTTTAAATGCTAGCAGGGTTTACGGATAGTGCGAACTGAGAGGCTTTAAAAAAGATGTTTTTTTACTGTAATGGATTCATGTACATCCATGATATCCCCTGTAAAACATGTGGAAATACGGAAAATACATGAAGAATGAATTTTAAATAGATACAGAGTTCTGCTACATATGGAATAGACGAGAAGCACTTGAAAGTTATTGATTTGAAATATAACGGTATTTTATTCAGTTCGTAGGTTACGTAGTGATATTTCATAGAAAATGTAAATTCTATATTAAATAACTTTTCTTTTAGTACCATTTTTTAATTTAGATTTAATGTCCTTTATGTCTGCATGTTAATAACGCCATGTCTTGACTACGGAATTCTACAAATGCACTTCTTGCAAGCCTAATAACGCGAAGATCGTCTCTTTAAAAGTTTGTAAAATAGTTTTAAAAAGCCAACAAATAGTTTTAGTAACTTTATACTGTCAGTATATAGAATATAATTGAAAATATGGGTATATTAAGAAAAGGCCTTGTTCTTTATTGTCGAGTCCTTATTTGTATGAATATAATAATAATATTGACGATATTGTCTAAAATGCCTACTAGGTTAGTTACTAGGACAATTTTATGATGTCGAAGCCTCATATACATACATAGGTTTTAATTTTATTCCTCTCATTACTCATTCCCACTCAATTAATAGTGCTAATTTAAGGTTTTAATCTAAAATGTAAGTTTCAGCATTTGAAATATAAAGAAATAAAATTAATTATGATAAATACAATAATTTATATTAAATAAAGATAGTAATTATTACAAAATAATATATATATTACTGCCGCATGATTTCACAAGCACAAAATAACATTTAAGATTAAAATCTTAAGTTAAAACTAAAAATAATGAGTAGAATGGGGCTTTATAAGGTCCAGTGTTTCTAAATTAAAAATGTTAAATTAAAAAAAAAACATATTATATTATATACTCCAAAATGTGACAATCTGTCAAAATACAGTACGATTTATATTTAAAACAATTTCTATTACTAATTGTTATTAAAAACAGCAATTTTAATTATGCCACATTCAATTTTGTCCAACTGTCAAACTGTAAAAATTTATATTACTAACGACGCATGCCTACCAACTACATTAACTAAACTCAAATTAAAACACCAATGTGACAAGAAATGCTTATTCTGAAAACCTGAAATCTAGATTAAAATGGTAAATAAAAACAGTAAATTAAATATTAAAACAGTGAGTGGGAATGAGACTTTAAACAACCTGGTATATAACAAATATAAAACGCAATACGTAATATGCAGTATTCTAATCAAATAGTGACATAAGTGTAGCCGTCGTTCGCTATGCTTGCGATATCTTCTCAATACCTGCACTGAGCAGATGGGGCTGAAATTGTTCTCATTGTTCTGTTCGTTTCCATTCATTGTCCGTACCACACGACCGTCGACCATAGTATGGTATACACCGTACATTGTGTACATCCATTTATATTGGTTTGACTGTTAGAACACGGAAGCTCTAATTAAGCTTGAAAGCTCTCAACAGCATCAATGAAAGCTAATGGAAATATATGATCATATATAAATAAATTAGTTTTGCTCGTGCAGTAATTTGTAGGTTGTATTTTCTTGTTTAGATCACAGAATTGTGAAATAAAGGTAATTTTTTTAATAAAATTGTATGCACTGTTTTAAAAATTCAGTACATTAATTAAATTTCATCTATCTATAGCATTTATTAATTTTATATTACGAGTACAATATTGTCACTCCGTCGTAGTATGAGACGTGAGTTTTCCAATAGGGGCGGCCCGATGTTGTTACGCAATTATTTTTATATTTAAAAGGTCCAGGAATGCCATTATGTATGGAATATGATATTGTTCAAATGTCCCCCGCGGTTTTGAACGGTAAGTTCAATTTTCAAAAGCTCTGTTGCATAGACCTGGCTAAATTTGAGCAATGGTACAAATCCACAGCAAACAGTAACTTTTTGTGGATGTATTGCCATTTGGTAACGGAAATTTTGCTTATTAACATACCCATTCATCCAAAAATGCGCCTCGTTCCAAAAGAAGATTTTTCATCTCGCAAAATTTTCAATAACGAATGCTCATTTCAGATAATAAAGTTGTATCATTTGGAAGTGCTGCTAAATCGTGTAACTTCTCCTTGTGATTTGGCATCATTGACCGAAAAATAAACAATAGATTTGACAGATACCGTTAAAACAACATGGCCGCTACAGTCTGTCAACTTCGACATATCCCTATTGGAAAACCTTATATAATTAATTTATTTTATAATGTAACAGGTCACATTATGTGTCTTTTTGGAATTACAAGGTTAGAAAAAGACAGACATAGTCGTGCAGCAAAAATGAGTCCTGCCCTATTCAACACAGCTTCTATATTTCAAACATAAAAGAAGATGTAATTGTTTTAAGGAATTTGAACAAATTCTTTTGTGAATCCCTTAAAGCAAGCAACTAGGCTCATCCTTTTTTACATTTCTATAGCAATTCCGACACTTTCTTCACTTTAAGAAAATGTATTGCCATGTTTTTATCATAAAAATTGAATACAATTTATGTAGGAGTATTGTAAACTATAACTCATCTCATCGCACTAGTCGTTTTGTCGGTATTCTGTGGGTTACCAACTGCCTACCACCCGCATTTATACTATCTCCCACTCCCTCTTAACCTTACTAGGGGTTTACGAGCTACGGCTAACCATTCGCTACTTTCAAATTCTTTAAATATTTAAACAGACAAATACATATTAGGATACCTTGTTTTTTTTCTATTACTGCTGTAAGAATTTCTTCTCACGAATTTTATGCGAAGAATAGCAGAAAGTGTAAAATGTCTTATTCAATTTAATAGGAGGCTACAAAAAAAAGAAAAGAGAACAAGAAAATGATTTTAAAAATTTAAAGTTTACCCGACGTTCAATGGGAGACGAACTGGTCTCTCTTTTGTTACGTGAGGAGCCGAGTAAGGACTTCTAACCTTCTTAAATTTTATTTAAACAAACTTCCTTTTTCATTTGCCTGAAAAATGGGTTTTACTTCTGCTGAAAATTGACTTACAGTTTGACAGTTTACAACATTGCATGAGCTGTGTTAATGATTTCTTACTAATGAAATTTGTCACTTCTTCTATTTGTTTAGGAGAGGTTAAAAGTTTAAGGGCTAAGGGTGTGTAATTGTGTATACTATAATATCACTGTCATTTTATACTCGTGCATCTATTTAAATATAACACTTAGTTAATAAGCAAGAAGGTGTTAACAGCGGGTTTTGTGTTGTGTCACAAAACATACGTACCATGTACTGATATGACAGTACACCAAGTCAAACTTGTGTACTGTAGGGTGTATTGGAATTGTTTTGTACTAACATAACTCATCAAGAGAGGAAACTTTTACTTTAATTTTTATCGATACACCACTGTTATGAAAGAGACTATTGCATTTCCTTCCATATCCCATTCAGTCTGAGATGGCTGATTGCATTTACAAGGTGCGGCGTAGGTGTGTATACATTTAGTCAAAATTTGCTTAAATGCACTTGGAGTGTGCTTTATTGGCTTTATGCTCAACATTGAATGTTGTAACTACACCGATCCCTCGCACGTGCGCAATTGATACCAACTAATTAGCATAAAATATAGAAATTCTTGATATTGTTTACTATTACTATTGATTACTGTTTCCGATACCATTGTATGAAATGATTTAAGCTGCATCAAAACACCACATATTGTTAAGCAAATATAACCTATTAGCATACAATCACGATTATATACAAAACTGTAAACAAAATAAACATTTTAATCAATAAACACATGTGTTACCACAATCTTTTATTTTTATATTCAGTATAATGTTGACAAATAGCAAAACACTGTCAAACCGATCCCCTATATTGGTGAAAAACTACAGTGTAATGTTATTCCATTGAGGAGGCAGACAGCATAAGCATAGCATAGCACACAGCAGTTCAGTTGAAGTGATTGATTTATTTTACGAATACCGATCTCAAGTTGTTGACAATCCGTGAAACGTTTTTGAAGCGATGGAATAAATTGAAAAACAATTTAAATCTGACAGCGTTACTAAAGTCTACTAGTACACAATGTGGCTCAATGGTAGTACAATAGAAATCAATAGGAATGTTATCAAAATATAATACTTTTATTATTAAACTCAATGATTTAAATATAAATAAATAACATAGCCAAGTTAAGTATGATTTTATTTAAATTTTGAATATCAGTGTTTAAATATCTTTATCGTCCTAGTTTTACTTGTTTACTAGAAACATTTAATGCAGGATTTTAATAAAACTTTGCTTAATTATTTTTTGATTAAATACAAATCATATGAGCCTTATTATTTTAAAATTGGCTATGCTGTTTTTATAAAAAACGAAATCAAAATTTTGTAGTTTGAACAAGACCTGTTGTGGAGACTACACATTTTTATGATAATTTTTTTATTTAAATTCTAAACGTAATGCAGGAACTTTATGAAATTTTGATATGTTATAAAAATCGTCGCTATCGAGATATTATTATTTATAATGTAATTTTTTCAGTTAACTATAGAGATGTAACAACAGTGCTTTCATATGGCTATGAACTAGGCGGTAACAGTCAGTGTACAACTTGGCATGGTCTTATCTGTATTACTATGGATGTGCGTTTATAAATACATAATGATGCTATTTGGTCATAAGTGATAAAGGGACTAATCAATTCGGTTAAATAAATTCGGCAATTCGGTTTATAACCTTAAATTTAACTACTTACTAAGCCATTTAACACAAAACATATAAACTATTTTCGGTATTATTTTTTTATCTAACTACATCGTTTTATTATTTACCAATGTTTGTCATTAAATAAATGTAAAAGATATTAAGAATGTTTTACTAATATATTAATTTAATATGTAACATTATAAAATGTTGCTTTGTTAACGTCAAAAAATATAAATTTATATCGGAAGATAACTTTTGCGATATACCTTATATAAAATTAATCTGAAAATTGTTTCATAACTAAACTTTATTATGTTAAATAAACGTAATAAAGAATGATGTTATGTTTAGCAGGAATGTTCTATGAACGAATTTAGATTTTCTAAACAAAGCTGATTTTTTGTAAACAACTGCTTCTTTCTATGGACCTAGATTAAAGTATTAGAATGCTGAAATTGGTCGAAAAGTTGGATTAAATTTATTAAGTTTTTAAAACGTACAAAAAATACGTATTTTGGAGCTTATACACGACCCATTAGTTTCTAATATGTGAAGTCGTTTAAAAAAACTAGATTGCCCTCAATTTTATAGAAAACAAGGATGACCTTACATTCATGTAATGTTTTACTTAAGGAAAACCATATAATCTTTAATAAAAAATGCTCTTTTATTATTTTATAGCTTTCTAAAAGCCTTCAGTCCTTGAAAAGAACTTTTTAAGATTTTATAATCCTTAAAGAGGTGTTGTAAAGAAGTTATTTTTCAGAAAGCAGTAAAACAGGTAACAAAACTTTGAATATTAGTTGAAATCGTTTACGTAACAGGTAACTTTTGTATAGTTATATAAACCTTAAGTAAACGTAACTGTGTGTAGCGGAGAACGCGTCAAAATCCATGTTTATTATATTGATGTTACATTATATTTAGAAATTAATTCAGACAAGGAGGTCTTCTCATGTTACAATCCTCTAAGCCTAACACCCAACTTACAAGACAAGTACATAAGTTTATTCTGGCATTGTTTAATCGCGTGTATTCTCATAGTTCAGCAAACAAATATCTTTGCTACACAGCGCACAACAAACAATGATTCCTGAACTATAACTCCAGATCATAACTGTGTAATATACTAACATATTAAATTCTCCAGAAACTAATCTAACTAATTACACTTTACGCGCTCTGCGAATAATCAAAGTGACGCAAAGAGAAATCTGAAAATCAGAAAACACCCTCAAATGAGCATTAGTTAACATTCCGAAGGGCCCAGGCCCCGGCCCACGCCGTTGGGAACCGCAACTTGAAGTACAGGATGCTGAAGCTCACACGAGAAAAGGGGTGAAGGTGACATATGGAGAAGCTGTGTGTGGGGGGACTGAGTGAAACACAAAGACAAAGGACTCTTCGTCAGTTCCCTTCTTGTTCAATGTAGGCGTGAAATATTATCATTAGCTTAATTGTTGTAATAGATATTTATTGAATTAGAAATGATTTAAACAAAGGTGATATCGGTTATTAGCTGTATCGGAATTGGGACAACGCTAATATGTTCATTGATTCTTTTATATAGGAAATAGGAAGCACGGACAAGATGACACAGTTGCTGAGAGCATTTAAGCTTCACGACAGGTTGGTATGTCCTACGGATCGATCTCTGGATCAGCGGTACATTTTCTAGTACTATAATTGATTGGTTATGACAATTTTTTTAAATTGAAAACTGCGACTAACATTATAACTCGCATTAATTGAAATCAATATAATAATTGTGCATTTTGTGAATTTGTCTATTTGGTGAGTATTTCATTGACAGTCACGGAATAAATTTATTTCCATCTCCGAGAATCTAAGAGTATCCACTGCTCGGTATTATTGTAACGGATTTATCGTCTTGCCATGGAACTTTGTAAATGCTACCAGTATCGCATTTATACGGCGAACCATTCAGATACCATTAACAACTATACTAATTGTGTACTCTACCTCCATTCCCCATTCATGTTTTATAAATTCGATGCGGTAATGGCAACCAGTAAACATTTTCTTACCCCGGACCTTAAGTGTAACCGAGTGTTAATAGTCTACGACCTGGAGGACAATGACCTGCTAAACACATCAATGATTATAATCATAACAGGACGATATCTAACCCCCTTCCCTTTAAGTAACAATATGCTATTAACAGTATATAAAAAAACATCTATATACTCTACAGGAGTTACTGCATAAAGATGTGTGACAAGAATAAACTTTTGACACATACTTAACATGCATACCCAAAAAACCTTCCGCTAAGATAAAATACTCTCAATTTAAGCTAAAAAATATGTAATGAATATGTTAGTCTTTTGATGCGTGAAACATTAGTATGTGACACAGCATTTGCTATGTTCACCGTGAGTTGTAATAATAGGTATAACACCCCATATGCAGAGGGTTTGTGAGGGAGCTACTTGTATGTGTATAGTATTCATCAACCCCGTCTCTATGCACCCCTTATTACATCTAAATGTTAAGTTGCGTGGAGAATGCCCGTTATAATTTGTCACGGCGTCCTCGCTTTTGTAATCTAAAACATTACTTAGGTTGAAACGATCAATTGTCTTCCTTTGATTGACTAAACGATTGTGCGTATTCCTGTACTTACTGGAACAATCTGGTTTCTGTTCGTATCAGGCCTTGTTCGAAATTGATCTTCACATTTAACAAACAGATTGGGTTTTATATATTCTTAGATTTTATACGAAATAAATAAAGTAATGGCGTTTTTTATTTGAAGTACTCGTATAGTGTTACTGATTTCCATTTTCTTTTTAACTTTAAATTAGCAAAGTTATTTTTGTGTTCTATTGCATTTGTCATTTTATTTGAATGTTTTTGCCATTTGGCACTACATTCTTGTGTCTTAACTTATTTATTTACATGTCATTCTGCCTAATTCAATTTTGATCCTTATTAAATCTAAACATTTTCACTCCTTCCAAACGAAAAATTATCCTATAAAAATAAAAACAAAACTGCTACTGCTCCGCTCCTCTTGCTACTCTTCCTCCTGTTTCTACGCTGCCATTCCTTCTCTTTCCTCGTTCCTTTTCTCTATCTCCGCCATCCACCTCTACCCTCATTGCCTCCTTTAATAACTGCCCAATATTCTTTTCGCTTATTACCTTTTTCTCACATGAAAATTCATTGAGCTACATCTTGCATTGCATACAGTTCTTATATTTGTTAATAAATACTATTGTACCAATATTATGTTCGACTTATGATTTGTAATTAGTAAATCCTAATTATTCCTGACACTATCAAAAGTTGATGTACTCAAAATAAATATTAAAAAAATAATATCGCATAAAATTCGGGGTATAATAAAAATAATAAGCTTGTTATTATTAGTAAAAATAAACGCACTGGTTCGACGATAAAACTTGGTCTATAAGGAAAGCTTATAAACAAACTATATTAGTTACAATTTCAATTAATATAAATGTATTAAATGTCATTACATATAGTAATGATGTTTTAACTGTATTGTTATATTCGGAACGTGACATACCACTCAATTTCACCAGGCTACATACAAATCGTCGAATATCCTGGATAAACAGTTAATATATATGTAACAACAAACACCCATTCCGTGGAGTACAAGTACTTCTCTAAAATTACGTGGTGTGCTCTCACAATAGTCGCTTATTGCTATTCCCCTTTGCGATGGAGGAGTTGGTTCAACGCAAGCATCCCGTGGAGTGGTCTCCTGCAGGTTTCCCAGACATGAAAAGACTTGCTGGAAATCGTGCACTTGCAATCAAATCCACGTAATATTAGTACATTTATTTTTTAACAATTTTAAGTGTATATACTCATAATAGAGATAGTAATAATTAAAGTATAACAGATATTAAGTAATTAGAAATAATTGAAATGGATGCGACAATAGAGAATCCTTTTTACTGAAGGAAATAATTTGCATAATAATCCTGCTTTATGAAATTATAAAGAAAATTAATTTCATTCATAAAAAATGTTGATTTTAATTTATATTAAAATATGTATTATCCGTAAGAATGGCCTTATATACAGGTAAAAAATGAATCACCGTATGAATAGGCAAAAGTTCTAGTGCATAAAAGTGCATTGTAAAGACGATTGGTACATATCTTGGTCAATTTCGGCAATAATCTCTCTAAAGATAAGCGTTCACGGCAAACGCATTGGATTTATCGTATGACACATGAAAGAGAAAGAAAGCGAGAAGGAAGACGTAAAACTGCGGTTTTTATTGTTATTTGTATAAAGCCTGCAGTACACTGCAAGCGTATTTAAGCGAATTTTGAACGGACGTATACACCCAACTACTCTTTACCTATTCGGACCCTGTAAATGTAATGAATCTCGCACACTGCAAGCGACAAAGCCGTCCGAATACGGGCGTTACGTACCTCTCATACTGGAAGCATATATTAGCAAATTTTAACCTAAGGAATACATGCAGGAATATGAAAGAAATAGCAATAGTCCCTTTCATAACAGTGGTGTATCGATAAAAATTAAAGTAAAAGTTTGCTCTCATGATAAATTATGTTAATGCAAAATAACTCCAATACACCCTACAGTACACAAGTTTGACTTGGCGTACTGTTGTATCGGTACGTGGTATGTATGAGATACAATTGTGACACAACACTTGCAAAGAATGTTAAATGAATTAAATTAAAAAAAATGGAATAATTTATATTCTCTTTAATTATTATAGGATTTATTTCTTCTCTTTATAGCTTCTGAATATGATTATGTTCTTCACTGTATTACAAAACACAACAAATATTTTCTTGATTTTGCGTTAACTATTGAGTAATTCATCTACTGATATAAAATAAATTGTCGTTTTATGTTACATACTAACAAAAGTTAGTTTACTTGTAGAACAAAGACAAATCCAATAAACGATGTTCTTTACAAATAAATTATTACCAGTTATTGTTAACAACGAACTTAGTAATCTAAAACCACCACCAACACTAACACTAATAAATAAGGGTTGAAATAAAATCAATCTTACAAGCTTTTTGGATTGTCGTAATACAAAAACAATAAGAAAACTAATCGGAAGTTCCTTATTACTTCCGGTAGATTGGACACAGTTTCCTATGTAATATATTGCCTTTGAAAAAAAAACTCGGAACAATGTTTAACCACTAAGCTATATAAGATAAAATAATTTGTCTTTAGATGGGTAAAAAAAATGTTATTAGTTAAGTTCAATATTTATCTCATAGACATGATTCTGTTTTGCTTAGATTGGTAGATGAGGGATGGGGAAGTGAGCAGAGGGGGACGTAACGCTTCGTTGATGAGTTATTTGTTTGCTGGCGTGGCGCCGTTATTAATTGGTGCATGGATTATGATGGATTCGTTATTCGGTATTTGTTTACGATATGAAGGCCTCAAATTGATACGTCGACAACGAGCACGCCGATGTTTACTTTGGAATTAAGTTGGATGGTCTGAAATAATATACAATTTGTCCGCCGTTGAAAATAAAAGATCGCTTTAATTATTTAATTAGTTATGCTGGAATAATCTACGTAAATACAAGCAGGCTAATTATTATTTATGTGTTATAGATATAGAACATTTCAAATATAAAATAATTAAGAAAAAAATAATATAAATCTCGCTAAACGAAGCTAAAGAATACCTATTTTTTTTGCATAAGAATTTTTATGTAAAATTTTCGTTTGTATGACGTTTTACACAAAATATTTCTTAACAAGATTGATAGCGAGAACCAGAGGCGGCTGTACTTTAAGTGTACTTGTGCGCTGCACTACCAAATATTTGTAACTTGAAAAAAGAATCACTAAATATCATATAATACCCCAATTACATACTGACTTTATATTAGGAAATTGCAAGGAAACAACTTAGTCTCTTAGCCGAATTAATGAGCATGAGACAGAAGATACTCGGTGCAAACTATGTGAAGAATCTGGCGAAGATTCGTGCTCAAAAAGCAAACTTTGTGTTAACGCCTGTGGTACGTCAATAAACACATTTATACAAGAGACCGCTACGTACGCTTTCCTCCCGCTTCCCTTCTCTCTAAAATAACAGAAATTTTCAAATCTTTACAGATATGTAGTTTGAATAGGTGTAAAATCTTGTTAATTTTGCTTAAAGTATTTTGAAATACGAATCCATTTTCTTTAGATTCACCTCTATTTGAATAATTAAACTACGCAACATCTTGAAAGAGAATCTTGATCCTTTTCAAAGAAAACGTGACAGACGAAGCAATTACTTTAATTAATCTTATCTCCGCTCCGTAAAGTCCAGTCTCATGCACTCATTCAAAGAGTTTGAGATCGTGCTCAACAAAACACGAAAGCAAACAAGCTATTAAAACATCAATGAGACTTACATACTGGTATAATTGATGAAACCAAGAACAATCAAACCATTTGACAATATACATTTTCCATCAACTGGAAAACCATCAAGCATTGGATCGTTCACAATATGCCAGACAAGGATATTGGAGCGGAACAACGGGATTCGCTAGTCGACTGCTAGACTGGTCTGGTCTAATCATTTGGAACAAAGGATTTATTCCGCGTGTTTTATTTCTAGTTTTGCATATTTGTTTTAACGCGATGTGCTATTTCAAATGCATATGATGATTAAACATGCATTTTTATATGCATTTGCAAAAAAAAAGAAAAGATGTTTCATTGCAATTTTGTTCATAGCCTTTATCGTCACTTGAATCAATATCTCGTTCTGATGCTGTCTTATAAGGCCCAGACACAGGAATAAACCCCAAAGACACAGCAGTCACTGTCAAGTCTCAATGCTCTCGCCCTCAACAACAGTCTCAAAACAGTAAAATCAAACAGTATAACTTTAGTTTCGTTGTTTCTATTGCTTAGTCTATTGCTCACGATTTAGTTCTGTCTTTCTTTTTTAATGATGAGATAAAAAAAACATTTTAAGGATCAATCAGAAAAATACTACGGGTAAATATTCGCGGGTAGCTATCAAAAATAATGACAATCATCCCATTGACTTTAAAGTTTGACGGTACAGATTGTAACTCTGTTTATCTTGGACAAGTATTTAGAAATACAATTTAGGAGCACATCAAAGAAAAGAAAGCAACTTCTTCGTAATACTCAGATCCGACTTATATAATGTGACTAAAAGTGATGAAAGCGACTTTTCTCTATTTTGAGTAGATTCATGAAAGGTATATCCCGAGGAGAAAGAAACCGGATGCAGTATTACAATAAATCGCTTAGTCACAAACTGATTCTAAGGTTCTATTTCTACTTCTTATGCAGCAATTGTATTGCAAAGCAGTATTACACTTGCTAGCTTACTAATTTGTGTCATTTTAAGCTAAAATATTTAAAGTAAAGCACAATTTGCAAGCGATATCCAATTTTCAACTTTCTATCTTTTCATTTTTTTACGTTTATTTATCAAATATATAACAAAAATATAGTCATAGCTTGTTTACAATACTCTTACAAACTAAGAGAGTGCAAATGTATTGTTGCATGTTTCTAGTGGTCTACGGTGACAGCGATAGTAAGGCTTTATTACATCCAGCCATGAATTTAATTAGAAATTATGTAAGTTTTATTTCTCACGAACGTGTAAAAAACTGAAAATAAAAGTAAAGTGTCATAAAATGTGGTTTGTTTCAAACTACAATACAACACAAGCCTTCATTGAAAGTAGGTACCTTAATATTCTGGTAACGCTGTTCGCGTGAGCAACCTTAATGTATAAATATCACACTCTGAGGACATTTAAACCAATCTAAGGGTCGACTGATATAATAGGGGAGGTTTTTAACCTCACCATTTGTTATGGTGTGTCTGCACCCAGCACTATTGGCAATAAACTTCTTGCAAGGGGTTGTCGTACGTACAAAATGATGCGGGTGGATGGTGGATAAAGTGACCGCCAATAATGACACGTCTTGACAAATCTGAGCTGCTTTTGGTCTTGGACCCCTTTCAAATGATAAAGCTATAGAAACTAGGAGATACGACTGTACGGTAGGGGTATATATGACACAAAGAAAGAGAAGAAAGGAGAATATGATCTGAAGGAAACAGCGTCAGCAGACCAGAGATTTTAAATGAAGTTGTTTACGACGATGTATGGCGAATGGCAAGTCAGAAGTGGGGTTAAGTACGAGTGTTAAGGAGAAACATCGATGCTGAATATCGATTTTGACACCTTAAAGACCGCATTCAATTGTATAAACGGGTACGTAAGATCACACGTATTTTAAGAATTGTTATTGATTAAACGTTATAGAATCACAAGCGCTTCGCCCCATCAGAGAGCAACGTACATGTTTGATTTGATTAAGAATTGTTTCTTAACTCGCTCGTAATTGTTCCTAATTTTAAATAAAACATAATCAAAATAACAAACTTACCAAGATTGATCGGTACTTAAATTTACGTGTTGAGACGGTAAATAACATATTGAAAAATAAACTCACCTGAAACAAATAGAAAAAACACAAATTAGTATATAATGTATAGGTAAAATTAAAAGTAATGGAAAAGTTTGTAGAAAGAGAGATTACTTTACAACATATACAACTAGAAATATTAATAAGTAGCTGACCCGACAGACATTGTTTTGTCCAAATCTCAATAATTTTTTTCACAATTCAACTGAATCATTTTTTTGCCACTATTAGATTATCAG